>OX421383.1:9955676-11374676 GCA_949126905.1 Amorpha juglandis
TTAAACCCGAATATCAAAAAAGCGCCATCTATTGACGCTCTTAGATACTACGATATTCCCTATAATTAACGAAGATCCAGAGAGTACAATTTTATTTAATTCCTAACTCGAATATCAATAATTAATTAGATTAAATTTAATTATTATTATTAAATTATTATTATTTTTTTATCAAATTAGTGTAATGTCATCGGTCCTCGATAAATCTACAAAGTTTCAACGAAATCTGGCCGTTTAAAGTGGGTCAAAATCGCGCCCAAAGGAGTCGGTTACAAACAAACATACAGGTGAAGTTAATAAAAAGCGTGTAATAAAACTCAAAGGTGACTGACTGACATAGTGATCTATCAACGCACAGCCCAAACCACTGGAGGGATCGGGCTGAAATTTGGCATGCAGGTAGATGTTATGACGTAGGCATCCGCTAGGAAAGGATTTTGATAAATTCTACCCCCAAGGGGATAAAATAGGGGATGAAAGTTTGTATGAAACTTTGGCAATTTTAAACGTTCACGCGGGCGGAGCCGCGAGCAAAAGCTAGTTTAAACATAAATTGAGATTAATATAATAAATATAGATTTAATTCGCTTGAATTCGATGGTTGCTACTTAAAATATCCATAAATCTCGTTCAAATAGTATAAACAATATAGTATTAATTATTGTTTAGTGAAGTAGGTATTTTGTATTCCTAAAATTAATTTATAAGTGACTATTATTTATTTTGAACGAAGTTCCAGTTTTACTTTTTTTTATTTGATTGAATGACAAGACGAGTAAGGCGCCACGCCTGCCCATAAACATAAGCAACACCACACAGAACTTTGAATTACAAATCATTGCATAGCACTGAACTGCGCTCGTCACCCCGAGACATAAGATGTTAAGTCTCATAGTGCCCAGTAATTTCACTGGCTTCCATGTCCTTCAAATCGAAACACATCAGTGCTTACGAACTGTTGCTTGGCGGCAGAAATAGACACAGCGGTGGGACCAACCCAGACGGCCTTTCGCATACGAGGGACCTACCACCATGTAAGCTCTTTACTTAGTTTATGAGTTTCAACTTTATGACGATACTAAAGCACCTTTGAGACCTATTAAAACAAAATCAAGAGATAGTGACGAACACAAATTGAATAAAAACAAATGCAGGAAAATTCATTGCACTGCTGTGACGCGTAGTTTCGAAATCGTCACATAAATTCAACTATTTTTATAGCCGTCCCCGGGTTGGACGAAAAAATGGTGCCGCGTATTTGATGGCAAAGTGTGTCCATATTTTTTGCGAGGCAGCATTTTATGTTATTCACGCCATCTGTTGGTCGGGCGGTATAACTCTTGGCCAGATGTTGCTCACTGCTACTCGAGTCCGAAACTAATAAATGAGACCGTGCCTGAGGGAAATTAAAAATAGTTTGACACAAATCAACACCACTTGACTACTTTTCTCGGATATTAAACGTAGGGACAGCTTTTGTTTTGGTTTTTGAAAACCTTTTTTAATTGGCACCTTTAATTATTTTTTGTATGTCTAATCTACGGTTGTTAGTGCTTACTTACTACTGCTTGGAGGCATAAATATACAAAACGGTGGTACCTACCTAGTCAGCCTCTCGTATACGAAGGACCTTCTACATAATAAATAGTTTTTTTTTTTTAACTAGCCCTGTATTATATACGTCCCACTGCTGGGCACGGGCCTCCTCTACTGAATGAGAGGGATTAGGCCTTAGTCCACCACGCTGGCCTAATGCGGGTTGGCAGACTTCACATACCTTTGAAACATCTTATAATAATCTTATAATAGATAGATATATATTCTAAAATTACTAACATAAAGGCCGTTAATTTCGCAACCAAATAAATTGATACCATAAATAAATATTCCTATTTCACGAATGAGAGGTCGGTATCGACAAAAGTTCGAAGAGATAACGTCATTGGACGACTTCCTTGGAAATTTACAAAAACATTTCAAGCAAAATGTTCATAACAATGTTAGAAAATTGTTACATCTGATATATAGAAATTGTATCAATTTCTTTCTTAACAAGCTACGTTATTTTGGCTATAAAAAGTTGTTTACATTTACTTCATAATATTGGATATTAAATACATTATTTTCTTTCTTTCTGCCTAGCGTTATCCCGGCTTATGTGCCAGGGTCCGCCTTCCGACTTAAACGCTTCCACTTCGCCCGATCTTAAGCATCCTCTGAAGTGAGACCATTGGCTCTCATGTCTCCCTCCAATATTCAATGGACATTAAATACATTATTTATTTAAAATATAAATCAAATTAATAACTGTGAACTGTTGAACATTAATAACAATTCACCACTTCTTGGTACTTTACTCTAAAGTTGTAAGTATTTATGTAACATGGTTCGACAATATCACTAGCTACTACAAAATCATGTTGTCAATTCAAAACACCGATGAAACTGGTAATTACATAAGTGCTAAAGCCCTGCTTTGGAGAGTTTCGTCAACACCAAAAAATTGCCGTCTTGACCGGGTTGTTTTAATTTTTTCATGGAAAAATTAAGTAACGATTACCACGCTTTTTTTACAATAAAATACATTATTTTTTTCTTCAATATATTAATATTTATAAGTCAGCGTCGAGTTTCTGATTCTTCTGATGATGTAGGCGTACATAGGCATTGGCGATAACTTACCAATCAGGTGGCCTACTTGCTCGTTTACCGACATCTAATATAAAAGTAATAGGTATTAATAATTTCTGTTCATTAAATGGCTTCCAAATAAATTAAAAAAATAGCCTAACCGTTAAAACATTTGCCATGGATTAAAAAAGACATGTAATGTTAAAATCACTGAATAGATAGGTATTAGTTATGAACAATATCACTTAAACCAGCATTCAAAAAATTAAACCACATTCAGATTTATCCCTTCCTTTAGGCAGCTAAAGGGATCAAACTTACAAAAGCCCCTTTATTCCATTTCCAGTAAAGATGTCGAACTCTTTTGAAAATATCATAAATATTGTTGTAGTTCTATTTCATCATCATCAGCCACAGGACGTCCACTGCTGAACATAGGTCTCCCCAAAGATTTCCAGACCGACCTGTTGGAAGCGGCCTGCATCCAGCGACTTTCTGCGACCTATTTACGTATACAAATATACGGCATGAAAATTTTACTGACCGAATTTTAAAATTTCGACATGGATGGCCATTGTAGCGCAAGGAATAAATAAGAGGCCATAAAAAAATATTTCGCCTCGGCTTTACGAAATGTTCTGGAACACAGCATTGTGAGCGAACGTTCAGAAGTATTTTGAAGTTGAGAAACTTTTCATTTCAACTCACGTGTACGTTTGCTTTGTACGATATTGGGAAATATGGCAAAGCTAAAAATGTTCAGGTACATACGAAAATGTTGGCAAATTTTGTTACGGTACTGTAAAATTACTGTACAGTAAAATTACTATTAACAAAATTTCAAACTAGTGATTCGTTCTGTAAACATTAAAGAATCAGACAGTTTTGTCTACAGCATGAATGGGCTGGCTCAACCAGGTCGTTACCACTGTCTCACAGAAAACCGACGTAAACTAGCGGCTTACTGCTGCGTTTTGTACGGTGAGTGAGAGATATCTTGAGGCCCAAATCCGCCTCCCCTTCCCAAACCCCCAATAATCCCTTCCCTTTAAGGTCAGCAACGGGTGCATTCTTCTTCTAGTATTGTGGGCGTACATGAGCGGTGGAGATCACTTACAATCAGGTGACCCACTTGCTCGTTTGCCGGTCTATGCTATTAAAAAAACTACAATATTCGGGTTTGAAGGCCATTAAAACTAAACTACCAAATATTATAAGACTTACGATGTCTTCTCGCGCCGAGCACAATATAGAGTCATGAAGGACTTTGTAATTAAAAGTTTTGGGTGGTAGTGTTGTTTATGGGCAAACGTGAAGAAATAGACAAAGCGGTGGTACCAACCCAGACGGCATCTTGCATACGAGGGACCTACCACCTTGTAAAGCATTAACCTTACTATTAAGCGAGGAACTTACATGTTACACACCACTCGTTGTCAAGCCAAACATTCGTATTCTGTTGAGCCATGCGTCATCACGGAAGGTTATATTTATTTACACAAATTAATCGCTCCGAGACTCGAGATGGTACGTACCTGCTGCCGGCTGCCTCGTGTGCAGGAAATTAAAATCAACGCCGGGTGGAAATAATGAGATTGCCATTACTCAAAACCTGCTCTGCAACTACCGAATTTTCTAGACAAATTAACGAAGCCCAGCCAGTCTTGCGCTTGTAAAAACCGTTTAAATTTTCCTCCCAATTTACACGTGCTTGGCGTTTTATGAATACGATGGTAGCGATTAGTAGTGCAGCGATTTATGGAGACGGAAGTTGGGGATTATTTCTCAACCTTAGGTCAGACTGTTTAGACTTTTCGAAGTTGCGAATGTATTTATTGTTAATTGTCGCTTGTTTTAACAGTGAAGACACCTGCATACCTGAGAATTCTCCATAACAATTTTAAAGTTATGAGAAGTTTAACAACCCGCATTAATAACTAAAACTGCCTGCCCATTAAGAGAAGCTACACCACACAGAATTTTGAATTATAAGGCACTGTATGGCACTGAACCGCGCTCGTCACCCCGAGACATGAGATGTTAAGTCTCATAATGCCCAGTAATTTCACTAGCTTCAATGTCCTTCAAACCGAAACAACAGTGCTTACAGAAGAAATAGACAAAGCGGTGGTACCAACCCAGACGGCTTCTCGCATGCGAGGGACCTACCACCTTGTATTCAAGGATTCTCTTTCAAACACTAAAATTACATACTGTATTCCGTAGAATAAATACCAAAGTATATTATTTAATACCTCGAAAAACACACACACTACACTCGTATAAACGACACCCACCGCAAAACTCAGATTTGACTGATTATGAAATATCCCCTACCACTGTAAACACAATTTTAAACGTGCACACATATTATATCTGAGAATAAATTTAAAGCTGGTTGCACACGTTCATGATAATTCTCCTCGGAGACGGAATGCAGAGGCAACTAATACCATTATGCAGTAGACGGCGCGACGTAATCTCTGTGCACGAGTCCTTAATGGTGTTGTTACCTCGCCGTCTTTTCTAATGTGATTATTGTTTAATCTATGATGTTAAGATTTGTTATTGTATTACATTATTAGCAGGTGCTCGTACGTTTACTGGAAGGAGCTGAATAAAGGTTTTACAAGGTGGAGCATATTGATACCTACAATTAATAAAAAGGAATAAAGTCTGCATCAATTCAAGTAATACTTATTTTCAACCCTGTATTATACACGGTATTACTGCTGATCACTGTGTCTGTGCTGATCAATCAGCAGTGATAGCTCAGCGGGGAGTGGTATGGACTTTCGAGCCGAAAGTCGCAGGTTCGAAACCAGCCCCAAGAGCATACACCTCTGACTTTTCTAAATTCCGTGTATATTCATTGTTAACTATCGCTTCCTTTAACGGTGAACGAAAACATCGTGAGGAAACCTGCATACCTGAGAACTCGATAAGATTTTTCGAAGGTATGTGAAGTCTCCCAACCCGCATTAGGCCAGCGTGGCGGACTAAGGCCTAACCCCTCTTATTCAGTAGAGGCCCGTGCAGCAGTGGGACGTATATAATACAGGGCTAGTAAAAAACAAAAAAAAATTGAATTCGTCATTTATAGAAACTAATTTCAACCGCTGTAAATAAAATCATTTCTATATACGTTAATTTGACTATGAAATAAATACCTCAACAAGCAACCAAAATTACTACTACTACGTCTATACCCGTCACATAATACTCACAAATTTGAATAAACGTGTATTTACGTCGCGTCGTCTCGTCAACAAACGTACTAGTTTTAAGGAGCCATTACACTGTTCTATAACACACTTGGTGTATCTCATGGATTATGCAAGAACAGGCCATGGCGTCGCCTTAATAAAGCCGGGCTTGAGCGTGGAGATACCACGGATAACAAGTAGTTGAATGTGCCAAGGTTCCAAGTATTATATTACATATTATTTAGAACCTTGCGATTAAAAAGTTCAAGCGAGTGCACTTGGTAAGACCTTGATTTACAAGTGAGTTTTATAAGTTGTGGAGTAAGTGGCTTAAGATGGATTATATGTTTTTCAACCTACGTTTGGTACAGATAGTTTTTCTGTTTTTAAAGGAGCATTTTCATATAAAGTTTCAATTCTCGATTGACTCATTTCTACTCTTGCTCTATAACGATAGACAAGATACGCCTTGAGACCACAATGTTTCAAGAATTTCATACACATACAAAAGTTTACGCCTGTATCCCCAAAGGGGTAGACAGAGTTACAACTGGAACACTTTTATTGCGTCAGGGAAAATTCATCTTACGGAACTCATCCCGGTGGTGGAAGAATTGTTATGCCGGACTTGCCGGCTTTCGAGTCACTGTTAGATGAGGACTCTAACCAATTCCTACACTGTTATACCGACTAAAAACCCCGCGATGGCCTCCATCGGCACTAGTGGTATACTATACCACTAGTGCCGATCCAGATATACTAGGATCCTTTAGGAGAACTATTTCCTAAAGGATCCTAGTATACCTGGATTGGTGCCGGTACCATCCCTGTACTCTACCTTTGTGACCCATCTCTTTTGGGGATGGAAGCCCCGTCATGGTCGGGACGCCCTCAGAATCTTCGACCAACGCGAGAATTTCGCTCTGCTCCCAGGTCAGGGTATTTTCAAATAGGAAACTGAAATACAAATTATAATTCTCCGACTTGGGATTTAACGCAGTATCTTAGCGTTTGCTCAATTTTACTACACTATACCTAGTTTTAAGTATTTTTAAACATTATATTTTAAACACAAAATGATCAGTAGGAACATGTTCTCTCCCAAAACGAATACAATTTTTTTTTATTTCATTGAATGACGTGACGAACAAGGCGCAAGCCTGATAGTAAGCGCCACGCCTGCCCATAAACAGAAGCAACACCACACAGACTTTTGAATTACAAAGCGCTGCAATGCACTGAACTGCGTTCATCACTCCGAGACATAAGATGTTAAGTGTCATAATGTCCAGTAATTTCACTGGCTTCAATGTCCTTCAAACCGAAACACAATAGTGCTTACACACTGTTGCTTGGCGGCAGAAATAGACAAGGCGGTAGTACCAACCCAGACGGCCTCTCGCATACGAGGGACCTACCACCTTGTAACGTTTTTATATAACACCATATAACATAGAACTATAGTACAACTAATAGTTAATTTCACGTTGAATACGAGTAGAGAAACTAGAGAATCGATACGAAATCACGAAGCAACAATCAGAGGCGGTACAAAATGAAGACGCGGCGATGTATCGCTGCACCAACCCGATATAGACGAAATGAGTCTCGGAACAAATTAGCCACGTCCTTATTCCTTATTACGGAACTGTTCTATCAGCTTTTGCTCGTGGTTCTGCCTACGTTGAATATACTTTTCTGGGATACAAAGTAGCATATGTTCTAGTTAAGTTCATGGTCTACCTGTGTGCTAAATTTAATCCAAATGCATTTAGCCACTTAATTGTTTATGCCTCTGACGTTGCGTAGCAATACATCGGAATTTAAGAACCAGCAAGTGCAAACAAAAAAAAATCCCTTACATAATAATAGAACTCTTACATAATATGAAATCACATATTCTGTTTCTATATCCGACATAATAATATCTATTACGGTCCAAATGACAAAGCCTTTTAAAAGCAGGACAGGCAGGCCACATATGCTTAAGAATAAGATTCCATTGGCATCATTTGAATACAGAATCCTAAAAACTGTTCTGTAATGAGTCAATTAATTAGCAAATTGAAATGTGAAACATAAGTAACTCACGATCGATATAAAATTTCACGTAAATCGAAATCGCACTTCGTAATAGGGGCGCGGAAGTTCCACTGCAAAGGCCGCGAGCAAAATAAGTAAGTACATAAGATTAATTATCCCCTAGCGGACAACACTGCAGAGGAAGCGCACGTTGCCCACTCGTAGCCATTTTGTACGAGATAAGAACGTTATAGACCAGTGTTTCCCAACGTGGGGCCAACGACCACATGGGGGGCAATTTGATAGTTAAGGGGGGCAATTTAAAAATGGACTCGATACGACTTTAACGCTATCGGTTTGGGTTATTTAAATGCAATGCTAGAAATGTGACAAATTTAACAAAAAAATATTAAGGTGGGGCCTGGCCTAAAAAGGTTGGGAAACACTGATATAGACTATCGACTTCCTCTCTATACGTGCAGAAACCTAACGTACCTAGGGTTTTATAATACGAGTTTCTCTAATTATGTTCTATCTAATAGTTAAAGATTATTATTTATTACAAGATAGGTCCCTCGTATTCGAGAGGCTGTCTACGTTAGTACCACCGCTTTGTCTATTTTTACCGCAAAACAACAGAGTGTTAGCACTATTGTGTTTCGGTTTGAAGGACATTGAAGCCAGTGAAATTACTGAGTATTATGAAACTTAACATCTTATGTCTCGCAGTGACGAGCGCAATTCAGTGCCATGCAGTGCTTTGTATTTCAAAGGTATGTGTGGTGTTGCGTCTGTTTATGGGCAGGCGTGGCGCTTACCATCAGACGAGCGCCTTGCTCGTCTTGTCATTAAATCATATAAAAAAAATTGGCTATAGGCTCGCCTCCTATCATATTATGAGACGGAAATATTATCGGCGAAATGTGGACATACTGTTTCGGGGATTGCAAGAATGAGTGCTTAATATTGACTTGAACGCAAAAAATATGAAAAAGATTTTTTTTTTTTTAATGGTATATATTTTTTTTTTTTATTACGTGTGGGGCTCTGTGCCCCACTCTCGTTCCCCCTAACTTAGTTAAGGACCTTATTGGTCATTTACATTTTCAATACATCCTAACCCATTTTGGGTTTGCCTAATCTTTTATTTATTTTATTGATACATATTTTTCCTAATCTATTCGAGCGTTCTAACCCTTTTTGGGTGGCCTAGTTTACCTTTATTATTTTCAATTTATTAATTTCTTTACTTTATCTTATTCTATACAGTTATTTTTTTTCCTTATTTTTAAATACATTTTGTTTTTTAGCTACTTACACTCTACTCTTACATACTATTTTGTAAACAACAATTTTTACATAAACTCAATTATGTAATTCAGTTTGTCTTATTATCTATTTCTATATATTACAATTTTTGTGATTTCCTTACAGTATTCTAAAAACTTTTCTCTTGTATTTACATTTCTTACTAGTTTGCTAAGGTTGTTTATATCTACTTTAACGCCTAATTCTATTTCAAAGTTAGTTTTCCGACAAAGGTGCGCTGGACACTCTGTTATTAGGTGTGCCACAGTTTGTGATACGCTAGGGTCGCAGATGCACGCCGGGCTCTCCTTGCACCTGAAGCGATAGAGGTACTCGGAGAATCCGCCGTGCCCCGTGAGCACCTGCGTTAGGATATGGTCTATTTGGAGCTTGCGTATTATGCTATTCGCCTTTCTTGCGTCAGGAAAGAACAGTTTTGTTGTTGAGGCTGTTTCTCCATCTCTGTATCTCACACTCCACTCGCAGATCGAGTCCTGTCGGATACTCTGTTTTGCGTATGAGATGGGGCACAGGTTGTAGTGAGCTTTGGTCTTCAGGGTTTGGGCGGCCTGTTTTGCCAGTTGATCTGCTCTCTCGTTCCCCTCCAACCCAATATGTGCCTTTATCCAGAAGAAATTTATTTTTCTGCTGCGTTCTCTTAGGATTTTTAAGTTTTCTTTTATTTGAACGCTATTGGGTGGAGGGAATCGTCTCAGGTGATGACTTCGAGGGCAGACCTGGCATCACTGAAGATGTTATACTGATCCGCTTTTCCTTTGAGGGCCTCATCTGTTGCGATCTTGAGGGCCAGGAGCTCCGCCTGGTAGACGGTGCAATAATGCTCGAGTTTAAGCTTTTTTGCCTTCGTTTCAGCTGCTCCTTCCCATATGGAAAGTGCAGCCCCGACTTTGCCATCGATCTTGCTTCCATCCGTGAATATACTAGTACATTCACGGACGAGTCGGGCTAGTTCTGCTCCGTCTGTCAGGTGTTGGAACTCCAGGCTCCTTCTGTCAGCGGGGTGGTCCATTTTAATGGTATAGGCCGGCAAACGAGCAAGTGGGTCACCTGATGGTAAGTGATCTCCACCGCCCATGTACGCCCACCACCAGAAGAATCATGGGCGCGTTGCCAACCATAAAGGAAATGGATAATTAGGGATAGGGAAGGGGAGGGGATCTGGGCTTCCGGATAACTCACTCACCGTACGAAACGCAGCAACAAGCCGCTACTTTACGTCGGTTTTCTGTGAGACAGTGGTAATGACCCGGTCGAGCCAGCCCATTCATGCTGTAGACAAAGCTGTCTACAGCGTGGCTCTACCACTCACTAATACTTATAGGCCCTACATACATATAGGTACTGTCCCACTGCTGATTCCTCTACTAATTAATGAAACGGGGTACTCCTTAATGTATACTTTATGGTACGTGACTGAGACAGAACTCAACACGAGTCGCGACAACGACACGTCCGCTTTGTATGGAAATCATTTCGACAGTGCAATAGCAAAATGACTAAAGCGTCAATACGTGAAATTTACGGTAGAGCATTGTAAAATTGATTTTTACGATAAAAATTTATTCAATTATCTACTTGTAATTTTTAGTAAAACTTAGATACTTTTTCCCAATGTAACTGCTATGGATTTAGTACAAATTAAATTGAAAATGCTATACCGTAAGGTTCCCGTATTGATGCTTTAACCATTTCGCCTTTCCTATGTCGATTTGGAGCGCGAGAGTCGCGACACACCCGTGACAGCAACCTGTACAATTATATGGTGCAGCTGTGTCTCCGTCTCCCATTTTGGGTCGCGCGTCGCTGTTTATCTCGATCACGGACTCCCAAAGTCCGACCGAAATTTGGAGTATTTTAATATTAATAAAGTGAAAAGAACATAATACGTAAAGAGGTAAGACATAACTGAATAAGTTCCTGCGATATGACACTACACGCGCTACACACGAATGAAGAATTGTATATGTATACACAAATACTGATTAGTAGTCAGTTATGTGTAACCCTTTTTTATAGAATTGCCGACCTTAAAGGAAAGCGATAATTAGGGATTAGTAAGACGAGGAAACAATAGGTCGGTCTGGAAATCTTTAGGAGAGGCCTATGTTCAGCAGTGGACGTCTTGTGGCTGATGATGATGATGATGATGATGAAGAGGAGGGGGATTTGGGCCTCCGGATATCTCACTCACCGTACGAAACGCAGCAATAATCAACTACTTGATGTTGGTTTTCTATGAGACAGTGGTAACGACCTGGTCCAGCCGGTCCATTCATGCTGTAGACAAAACTGTCTACAGCGTGGCTCTACCACTAAAAAAATATCAAACCCTACCCTTACCCTTACCCCCCCCCCCTTAAATATCAAAGCTCAAATTTAATTTCAAGTCAATCTTTTAAAGTGCTACTCAAACTCTCGATACTTGCAGTGGACCAAGGGTAGAGTTTAAAAAGATCGCTAAAACAAGATAAACTCTGGTGACAAGTTGTGTAAGTCTGTCCGTGAAGCCTGTGCGAATGACAGTTGTCTCCTCCCCCCTCTCCCACCCTTCACAGCCCTACTCTTCCCCCCGTTTTACAAAACGGTCCAATGATATCTTTTACATTGCATTTTGCTTACAAATTTTAGTGGAGCGTCCTGACATTGTCATTTATTGTGCTGGTTGAATGAACTGCTGGATTAACATTTATAAGAATTGTTATTATCGTTTTATATTTAACACTATACTAACAATAATAAATTACTGGGCATTATGACACTTAACGTCTTATGTCTCGGAGTGAGGAGCTCAGTTCAGTGCCATGCAGTGCTTTGTAATTCAAAGTTCTGTATGTGGTGTTGCTTCTGTGTATGGGCAGGCGTTACCATCAGGCGAGCGCCTTGTCGTCTCGTCATTCAATTAAATAAATAAAAATAGTGTAACTGGTCATCATTAGATTTCCTAAGATAAATTAATGATGCATTTTTATTTGGACGACTCTAGAAAAGTGTCTGTCGATATGTATTTACATAACAAATTTACCACGAATTATTTGAACACCGTCCGAACCGATATTACCAGAGTGCAATATCAGACAGGGGCCCATATCCCACATCCACTTTCTATATAAGTTAGGCTGGTAAATTAACGAATTGGTTACCCTATGGTAAGTAATCAACACCAGTCTCCAAAAAGTCAATCTTATAATAAACATCAGTAGACATTTTAAATTATGAATAATTGTAACAGATACCATTTCTTCTCCCACGCAATGAAAGCTTTCTCTTATTCTTGTTATAACAAGTATCTTATCACAAATTATAAATAAATATAGGCTATAAATAAATATTTCATTATTAAATGATCAAAAATACTTCGTGTTATTTATGGGTATTTAAGCTATAGAACATGATGCTGGCAATTTTCCACAACCCTAATAAATAGAGGTTATTTCATATTTGCACAGATAATTTTAGGTCCGGTGGCTATAATTGGCTTTAATAACCGAAACATAGTGCAATCATAGAATAAACCTAGGAACCTTCTAGTCCTCTTCCATACAAGCCAATAAAGGAATGAAGAGAATGAATGAGAAGGTGGTAGGTATCCTTTTGGGCACCGCTTTCATCGAATTGGTCACTATTAAGACTAAACTTACCATCAGGTTCATATAAACCAAGCCATCTCGTCGAGCCTCTTAGTAAAAACTTACATATTCTCACAGACACCTGATTCGTTTTACTTTATAAATGAGAATATAATTTCTCAGAGGAGTCACGACTGAATCACGATCACGATAAAGTATTCGAGTTAGCAATCACTTAATTTCCTATGATATTCCGGTCGAGACGAACGATTCCCCAAGGACCCTTTTACACGAAGACGTGGAAATAAACTATTGAAATTACGCGGACTCTTCTATGCAATCGATAAAATATCCTTTCGAGCATAATGAGGAAATGCGGGAAGGACGGCCAATACGAAAAAATCTAACAAAAGCAGCCATCGAGGAAGCTAAATTAATCTTAAAATATCTCTCGTTTTTCTGGAAACGTTTTCTTAAGGAATCCCGATGAAATTAAGGTTCGTAATAAATCATTCGTGCGTAAATAACATGTGCTTATAAGGTTTTAATGAGCAGAATTAGTAGGCTTCGGTTAAGTGACTTCTTTGAAATAAAAGATAACCAAGATATTAAAACTGAATCTCTATTGTACCTTTGTAGGGAAAAATTCTTTTAGGGATGATTTTTATGGGTAGAAAATCATCTCACTAATAGATACTGTATTCAAATATACAATAGAATGTTTAATGACAATTTTGAACAAAAACGTCAAGATACAAAGAAGCTCTAATATGATGTTATTTTAATACTAGAGCTGGTTTATATAATAAAGTGACTTTGCTTAACCTCTCAGACAACTAACTCCACTTTCTTAAGCGGATAAAATATGAGCGGCAGTGTAATGTAGCCACAGGTAACGTGGCACTGATTTAATTTCCTGCGCACGCTGCACCCCGCGTTGGACCATTTTTCTTGAAAAATAGGTTCAATTCGATGTTAAAAATGCCTTCGAACTCGCATATTGAAAGTATTAAATTGAAATTTATATTAAAGTTTGAAACGTGTTTTGCGAAATAAAAAATCGTTATCATAACTAGAATCAGTTTTGTATTAAAACTTTTTCAAAAGATTACATTTTGATGATAAAAACGCATAACGAGCATAGCTATCTCAATGACATCGCTTACATAGTATACGCTTACATATACTTACTGTCTCATATCGAAATTGTTAATTGAAGTTAAAAATGAATTTAATATAAAACGCTTCTATTAAGAAATGTACAACATTATCGAGGAATGTTGAAGTTGATCAAGATAGGTTCAGAGTTCTGAAGAACACGAGTCTGCTATTTTATTTTATGAAATTAAAGATAGCTCCGTACTGGCGCTGAAAAATTATTTTCAACTTTTAATAACTGTTGGAAATAGTTTTGTATTATTCTATACACCTGCTGCAGCGAAGGAAGCGTTCTTTGAACATTTTTAATTGTATTATTAATCCAACGGATGCTAAGAGTAGATAACCGAGTTTTCCAATAATGTTTGAATGTAATGACATTAATTTGAAATTGATATACTAGATTTACAGATATACTTCGCACTCAGAGACGTTTTTGAGTGCAGCAGTTAGACTTCTTAAATATCTTCAGGAGAATACGAATACACTAACGTACTTAGGCAGTAAAAGCCAATGGAGCATGTCGTTATGGCACCAGCAACTTCCCAGCTTCTATCGATCTTTAAAGATGTACTGATAAATATAAATACGTTTTGTTCTACCTGCCCTTATCCCATTTGCAGTAGGATCATTTCAACATGCTTTTTGACATATGTTACAGAAAGATTCGGCTTATAGTTACTATGACCGGCCGCCACCTGACATTAACCCCTCTGGGGATAGCTAATTGCTAAATATTATATTAGTACTATGAGATCCAAATTTTAGGAATGACCTTACGCCATATTCTGACCTTTTAATTAATAACTTCAATAGATTGTGTAATAGTAAGACTAACGACTCGAATACTGAAATGCAATTCAAGTATTTAGGATCGTTTTAAGCATTTTGAGGCGCCCTTAGCTATTAAAATTTTATTGAAACTAAGTAGATGTTAGCCGTCAGACTGTTAAGATAGCCAGAGGTGTGTCCAGTACACCCAATTTCGCTAAGCTTATATACTAAGCATTTCGTGATTGGAAAACCCAATAGCAATTTTACCCGACCCGGGAATAGAATCCGAGTCCTCAGCACAGCATATTGCGTACGCATTACAACTGCGCCACCGACGCAGTCTGGCTTTTTAATTTTCATTTATTCCAAAAGTCCTGTCACTAAAAACTAAACGAAAAACTACACAGATCCTCCATAGTACAAATTGTCATTGATGCCATAAATCTTCGAACAATATCTTACAAGTGAACCGTAAAGTGACATATTTCACGGCACAAGGTAAAGGTGGTCATTGTTGGCAGGACATTTTGTCCTCTTGAGTCCCGCCTCGTTAGCTCTAATGGTCATGGGTGCGCCATGGCGACGGCTAACGACTACTTTTTACCAAACAATAAAGGGAAACTTTTGCTTTTACATTATAGGGGATATGTTCTGAGGTAGTAGGCTTTGTTTGTGGATTTTTCCCCGGATTTGCGGTATATTTATGAATACATCAATGGTTTTATATTTATGAAGGGTACTTTTATCTGCCTAGATACGAACTGTATAGTTATTCAGGAACGGGATTACTAATTTTTTAATTTTAAGGGTTGGGTTTTTTGGAACGTAGTTCCTTATCGCGCGTTGCGAAAGGGGGCTAGACGGAAAAAATTGGTACGAAAAGTTGTCACGAAAATTTTTGTCACGACATAATTCTCCGACCAGTCAGCGTTAGCTGACCTCCCTGGAACATCGATAATTTTGAAGTCCCAGGTGGCGTCACACAGTGACCAGTCAGCTTGGACCGGACTTTCACAAGACTTTGACCTTGAACCCCAACCGTGACCTTGACCTTGACCCCTATTTTACCTTGACTCCGACCTTGACCTTGACCCCGATTTTTACCTAGATTCCGACCTTGACCTTGACCCCGATTTTTACCTTGACTCCGACCTTGACCTTACCCCGATTTTTACCTTGACTCCGACCTTGACCTTGACCCCGATTTTTACCGTGACTCCGACCTTGACCTTGACACAGACCTTGGCCCTCAAAATTAAAATTAAAAATAATCGAAAGGAACTTCGTTCCATCCGGGTGTCCCTTGACACCTCTCAGGTTTTTTTTTTGTAACTGTAATGTTTATTATTGGGTAATTAATCAATAACACTTTTATACGAATTCTTTTAATTAATGAGGAAACATAAAAAGTGACAAAATCTGTTAATGATTTGGAGCAAGCGACCAACTTGCTCGTCTCGTCAGGCGAATAAAGCTAAGTGCTTTTCAACTAATGGTTTCTTTTATATTGGTATATATTTTTAACACCTGTATTCGAAACTACTCGGTCGAAGTAAACATAAGTTCTCGCGATTATACTGCAACAGCCAACGCCCATTTAAACGATTTCGTGCCATCGAGTATTCCAAGTAACTTGATAGTACAGGTGCTCAAAGTTCTAGCTATGGTTTAGACTAGGTTAATACTAGTTTGAACCGGCTGCTATTAACCCGAGACTGCTCGGGACATAACCGCCCCACCTTCCTCTAGCTTTAACCCGACAATACCCAATTTTTACTTGGCTTTGTTCCAATTTGCTACCGTTGTAAATTAAAACTCGTATGAGAGTGCAGGAACAAAACGAGCCGTGAAAGGTGTCGTGTTTAATTCCCACGTTGAAATGGATATATGTCCGGTTTAGCACACACGTGCTGTAGATGTGGTGTGACACGAGTGCACAGACGATTACTTGCAATTGTACGTCGTACTATTTTACGAATTTCGAATTCAAGATTGCTCCACGGCCCAATTAATTTAACACTTCATTACATACTTCAATATATTGATATATGTATTTATTTTAGTCTACATTTCTATTACGTCATCGTGCACAAGATTGTTCCACAGCCCAATTCAATTAACACTGCAATACTCTAATAAGTTGATCTATGTATTTATTTTATTCTGCATTTCTATTAGTTAATCACGTAATAAAATCAATCATAATTGTGACTTGTTACGCTTCGGCCTCTCATATCATAAGTTAATTAAAACTGAAAAACTGACTTTAAAACTTCAATAGTGCATTTTTCCGTTGAGGAATTTTAAATTTTCCTTCATACATCGTCTTCAGATCGTAACTTTTATACAGGGTCACTCGAGGCAAACCTAATCGATTGCAAAATCTAATCTTTTTGTAAAATTCTAATTTCAAAATAAATTATTCTAAATTCAAAATCTAAACTTATTTATTAGCTTGAATGACGAAACAAGCCAGTGCTCGCCTGATGTTAAGTGTCACTCCTGTCCATATACAGAAACAACACCACACAAAACATTTAATTACAAAGGAAAACATGGTCTGTGTCATCCCGAGACATAAGTTGTTAACATCATGACATCATTTTTCAGCGAGTAATTACGACATACTTTCGGTCTCACATCACCCAGATCTAAACCAAATATTTGTGCCTCACACATACATACATTTGTATTAAGTTCGGGTTTCGAAACCCACAGCCTTTTATTTCACAATCATTGAGGCTGTCGGAACAGAAAATATATTTTACTAAAGTAGTTTAACTACAAAATTCCAACAAATTACTAACAGGGCGTTCGAAGCGTGTGTCCCGAGCATTACCTGGGTATAGCATTAGACACCAACCGGCTTACGTTAGCTTAAGTTTGGACTACAGGGGCAATTATTCAAGCCAAGTTAAGCTGCCTGCTACGATTCATTTGAGTGGGTTGTGTAATAGTGTGGTGGAATGTTACTGTAAACACAACTTTGGTGTTATTTTGTGTTTAAATGGACATTTAAATGTACTGAGTGGTAGAGCCACGCTGTAGACAGTTTTGTTTACAGCATGAATAGGAGGTTACTTACTATCAGGTGACCCACTTGCTCGTTTACCGGCCTATGCTATATGGAAAATATCAATTTATAATTTTAAACATTTTTTTAGTCCTGTATCTGTCTATGACGTATTAGCCGTCGATGTTCCATTGTCAATTTTTATTTAAATTAACTGTTGAAGAGATTTATGTATAAAAGTAATACGTTTCCAATACGCTACGCCAGGGACGCTATCCGGATCTGCATATTTATATAGTATGTTTATACGTAAACGTGAGATGCCAGCTATCAAAAAAGTCGCACTAGAGCTACAAGTTCCTTAGTTGTCGCCTTCACTTTAATCCTTGTTGTAATCTCCTCTATCCACCCCTAAAAAGAAACTAGCAATCTGAACTCTAATGTGCGCAGTGTGTAAAATGTATTTTCGCATGCGTATCATCGCAGGTGGACGCAAATGGCGTACGACATCGGATGGTGCCCTCGTAAACGCGTTATCTCGGTCGTTTAGGAAAAAACTCCGCACCCCGACCTCCTCTCGGATACATAAAGCCATACCCCGAACGTTTAGTCATATCGTTGTGCTTGTAGTTGTGCTAATTGCATTTATGTTGAGGAGAAGGGCAAATATTGTACATTGTTTTGGGAATTTGGTGACATTTGTTGCAATACTGGACCGATTTTGTTGAAATTAAGAAGAGAAATAACATGTCTGTGGTCAGTAAGGAGTACACCGGTTTGCACGAATTGGTTAACTATAAAAAATATATATGCGTCGAATTGACAAGTTCTTCCTCTTTTTTCGGGCTAATAACTACATCATAGCATAAGCTCAAGCCTATCTTAGAGAGAAATGAATGTAGCAGAGATGCAACCACGATTTGCCGAGCTTATTTTCATCCCTTGATATGATAAGTGGCGTGTTAACGCCATACTGGAAAAGTTCCAGTCCCTGGCAAATCATGTGTTTTTTTTCTAATCGAAATTTTCAAAATCTTATTGTGATGCCCGACCTAAGATTTCAACCCAGGACCAGTTACTGAGCCTAAGTATGGAGCAATTGGATCAATAAGATGATAGGTATCTGTATATTATTACGTGAAAAAAAACTGCTTTTTATAAGACATTTCCGCGTACGGAAGAGTATGAGATTTGGCATAGTTAAAGTTTATATGTAGAAGCAGTGCAGAAAGCCATTTATATGTAATATTTGTAACAAATACACATTAAATTAAATTAAACATTCATTGTTTACAATATCCCAATATCAAATCACGCAGCTGACCTAATAGATCAAAATTTCGATTATATGGGTTTGAATTTCGACCACTACGCGTCCAGTTTTAAGTAATAAAAACGTAACATAATATTGTTTATCCATAAAAATGCACATATCTTCAAAGAGAATCGATAAAGCTTATCGTGTGGGAGGAGCTACAAGTAAAAGCAAAGCACGTCTATAATATTCTCTACCTGCAGTCTGTATTAGCTTTAAATCCACGATTCCTTATTTCTTTTTTCTACTTATACTTTTTAAAATTTCTGAAACCTATCATTGTGCTATGATGATTTTCAAGCTAGAAATTAAATACTTCTAGGAATATTTTCTTATGGAAAATGTACTAAATAACTGACCACAGTTACCTAATCAAACAACTGCACCTACAAAGCTGAAATTTGGATAACGTATAGTGACATTGTTTGCCATTAAGATTTTTTTTATAAACCATCCCTGATTGTCTAGGATTCCATGGACTACGTGATTATACGTACATCTGATTTTCAATTGAAATTATTTATTATGAACAGTTGTCAATGGAGAATACGGTTTTGCTGGATTGCCCGTAACAATAAAACCGCACTACTACAGTATTTTCTATAATATTTATTTAAACTGGTCATAATCGCGTAGTATTTTATGTATAAATACGTATTATTTCAGTGAACCCGTGACCACGGCCGATTCAACTCAGTCGAAACGCCTCGAAAGAAATAAATAATTGATATTTATACCTTCAAATACTACGCAATTGAGACCCGTAAAATAAAGATACAAATACAAATCGCGAAAGCCTAAAATAATTTATCGCAAGAAGTTTCCACCTCTTTTAAATAGGAAACTATTTCAACGCGTAGATAGGTATTTCAATCAAAAAATAAATGGATGTAGAAATCACACAGTGGGATCATATACTATAAAGCGCGGATAGATTGTGAAAATAATATTTTCTTGGTCAGATTCTCTTAAAACCTGGTAGTATTAAAAAAATACGCATTTCATTTTTTGATATTAAACCTTGTGCGGAAACATGGAATTAGACAATTTGTATGTAACGTGCGCGGAGCCGCAGGCGGGAAGCTAGTTAACTATGACATTAAAGAAACTTCATCAAATTACGGACTTTCTATGTAATTTGGAATCCACTTTTAATTTACTAATGGCCATAATACGTGGCAATTTTCATACACATTTCCACTTAAGTAATGTACTGTGTGTTTCGATTGTCAAATTACATTAGAGCATTATTATGTAGGCAAAAAAGAAATTACCGTAATTAAATAACGAAATTCAGCACAACGTGAATTACTGAGTAATATGGTGAGCAAAAATCATATCATGAATTGAGTACTCCTCATTTTTAGACTGCCGTAAACATGAACTAAAACTATAAATACTAGAACTAAAACTATAAAAGAGCATACCACTGACTTTTCTAAGTTACGTGTATATTAATTAATTAATTAATTATCGCTTGCTTTAACGGTGAAGGAAACATCGTGAGGAAACCAGCATACCTGAGAATTAGATAAGATTTTTCGAAGGTATGTGAAGTCTGCCAACCCGCATTAGTCCAGCGTGGTGGACTAAGGCCTGATCCCTCTCATTCAGTAGAGGAGGCCCGTGCCCAGCAGTGGGACGAATATAATATATAGGGCTAATAAATAAATAAAAAAAGTCTAACTAAAAAATTGAAAATAAATTTGAAGAAAACAATGTATTTTATTGTAAAAAAAAGCGTGCGGTGCATGGTGTCAATATTATCATTTAGATAGTATCTTAAAAAGCACCCCACGCTTTTTTTTACAATAAAATACATTGTTTTCTTCAAATTTATTTTCAATTTTTTAGTTAGACTTTCTATAAAAGCGTGTTTTTTAGTTTTTTTAAAACTATTATTTATTTTTCATTTTTTAGTTAAAATATAAATATATTGTAGCAGAGAGTATAATTTTAATTTTAAACCCGAACATCAAAAAAGCGCCATCTATTGACACTATTAGATACTACGATATTCCCTATAATTAACGAAGATCCAGAGAGTACAATTTTAATTCCTAACCCGAATATCAATAATTAATTAAATTAAATTATTATTTTATTATTATTATTATTAAATTTTTTTTTTTTTATCAAATTATTGTATAGTCATCGGTCCTGGATAAATCTACAAAGTTTGAACGAAATCTGGCCGTTTAAAGTGGGTCAAAATCGCGCCCAAAGGAGTCGGTTACAAACATACAGGTGAAGTTAATAAAAAGCGTGTAAAAACATGAACTGGGTCATATTTTTTTTTAGTCACATTATCGACGAGAAGAGCATGTCGCTTGCCTGATGGTAAGTGCCACCCATACCTGTCTATAAACAGCAGCGACAACAATTACAAGTCACTCCGAGCCATGAGCAGTAATTCAAATAAATCAAACTGGAACACAACAATGCTTACACACCGCTGCTTAGTGGTAGAATGTGGTGGTGACTATTGAAACGGACTCTCGCATACGAATGACCATCACTTACTACTTTGTCACAGCACGAAATAAAAGTAACTACTTTTCTCACGATATATGTAAAGTACCAAAACGTGCAGAGCCTTGCATGTATAATCTTTATGTACACCAATATGTGCCCTAGAGATAAATACAAGCCATAATCATATAACTGGACTGGCCCACATAGAGCAGTTAAGGTAATTTCCGTACAAACGGCTGAATATGCATCGTAAGGAAGCGAAACTCTCTGCGATCTAATTTAGGACATCCCGCCGTGCTTGTATCACGTCCGTAGTCATTTACTGTCGTATGAACACTCATATATCGATAAACAAGAAGGAGAAATCGATTGTATGGTTATTTTAATTTAAATACACCTAACACACACAATTCCGCCATTGTCGGTCCCAAGCCCGAATGAGAAAGGAGGAGGGTTGGTGTGGAGGAGACCAATCCATACCGCAAAACAGTCAACGCCGAGCATCGGGCGGCGGTAACTAACCCGACAACCCTGAGAGGACCTAGCGTCCACGGGGCGGTAACCATTGACCGTGAGGATCCAAATACCCTCTAAAAGAATGACGCGGAAGGACGTGGGAACCCACCGCGCTTATCTTCCCATGAAAACCCCCTTATGGAATCAAAAACAGAGAGAGTGAGTATGTTGGGCGACCCGACTAACCATCGGCGCCACCCAGTACCCGGGCTGGATGGTGTGAAATTGGCGACCGAAGCTTCCCCTGGGGTGAATCGACAGGCTGCAGTGGGAGGAGATGCTACTGTCGGTACCTCAACATCTAAGATCGATAAGACCTCAATACGAACCAACCATCGTATTGGCGCTTGGAACGTCAGAGGTCTGCTAATGGCGGGTAAACTGTCCATCGTAGAGCGGGAAATGGGATCACATAACATCTCCATACTAGGCGTCAGTGAAACACACATGCGGGGTAATGGCCACTTCGCCACTGCGACAGGGAATACCATGTACTTCTCGGGCTGCGAAGAATCGAGTAAGAATGGAGTCGGAATTATTTTGCCGCCACACATGAACAAATATGTCCTCGGTTATAACCCGGTGTCTGATAGAATCTTGACAATGAAACTAAACACCAAACCGTGTGTGCTGAACATTGTGCAAATATACGCACCGACGGCACAAGCTCAAGATGAGGTAATTGAAGACTTTTATGGGAAACTGGTGGAAACGCTGAATTCAATTCCTAGTCGGGAAATTAAAATGATCCTTGGTGACTGGAATGCCAAAGTAGGTAGTACACTTGCTGATGATCATATCAGAAGCACAGTTGGAAAATTTGGACTTGGCACTAGAAATGAACGGGGTGAAAAACTGATCGAGTTCTGTATAGACAGAAATCTCAGTATCATGAACACGTACTTCCAACATCATCCAAGACGTTTGTACACATGGAGATCTCCAGGCGATAGGCACAGAAATCAGATCGACTACATCATTCTAGATACCCGCTGGAGATCCTCAGTTTCCAATGTGAAGACCTTTCCCGGCGCAGAGTGCGGCTCGGACCATAATCTACTTGTAGCCAATTTCTCGCTGCGCTTAAAGGCGCCTAGACGTCAACCACAAAAGCCTAAAAGCTTGGATCTTTTAGAACAACCAATCTTCCGAGAGGCGTTAGAGGCGAAACTGAAGGATTCTCTTACGCATGAACACGCTAACGCTGACATACAGTGGAAACGCTTAAAAGACAATATCAACGATGCGTTGGACCAGATCTCTAAGAAGAGAAAGCCTGAGCGGAAGAAAAAATGCTGGATCTCCGATTATTCATGGGAGCTCATTCAGCGCAGGAAGGACTTGAAAACTAGGGGTCTGCAGGATCATGCAATAATGGCTGAATACTCCGAGCTTAGCAGGGCTATTCAAGCCAGTTGTCGCCACGACCGGAACAACTTCATCGAGGCCATCTGCAACGACATTGAGAAGCTTTCGAACAAATTACAAACTGCAGACCTTTTCAAGAAAGTTAGAGTCCTTTCTGCTCAGTTCAAAGCGAAATCGTGGGTAATAGAAGATGCCGATGGCGCTGTTCTACACGAGTTGGACCGCATTGCCGAGAGATGGCGCGCCTACTGTGAGCAACTGTACACAGATCCCCGTTCACCGTCCGGAGCTAGCCCGGACTGGAAAGATCTAGAACTGGAACCCATGATTCTTCGCTCCGAAATATCTTATGCTCTACAGTCTCTCAGGAAAAAGAAGGCGCCAGGAAGCGACCAAATAACAGCAGAGGTGCTTAAAGCTATGGGTGACTTGGGTGTAGAGACACTCTTCAAGATCTGCTCACACGTCTGGCAAAATGGTGATTGGCCGCAGGACTGGACGGAGTCCGTAATTCTTCCGCTGCACAAGAAAGGGTCCACCAAGAGCTGCGGCAACTATCGAACCTTGTCCCTCATCTCACATGCCAGCAAAATCTTGCTCCATATTGTCAACAATCGCATCCGCTACTACCTGGATTGGCAAATTCCGCAGGAGCAAGCAGGATTCGTAAAGGGCAAGGGCACTCGAGAGCAGGTTCTCAATATCAGGCAGCTCATTGAGAAAGCTTACGAGTTTGACACGCCAGTGGTAATGTGTTTCGTTGATTACAGCAAAGCGTTCGACTATGTCAACTGGGATAGGTTATGGAGAGTCTTACAAGAATTTGGAGTACCAGATCATCTCATCGCCCTACTTCGCACCCTGTATAGCTCAAGCCAGGGAATTGTAAGAGTCGATAAAACAACTTCGAAACCCTTTAAATTTCGCCAAGGAGTACGCCAGGGATGTATTTTATCGCCTATCCTGTTCAACGCCTATGGAGAGCACATTATGAGACGTACCTGCGAGAATTGGGAGGGCGGCATCACAGTTGGTGGCGTGAAAATCACCAACCTGCGCTACGCCGATGACACTACACTTCTTGCAGCAAATGAGGCGGAAATGGCCACACTTCTGGACCGAATGGAGCGGATTAGCGAGG
The DNA here is from genome assembly GCA_949126905.1 of Amorpha juglandis. Taxonomy (NCBI): domain Eukaryota; kingdom Metazoa; phylum Arthropoda; class Insecta; order Lepidoptera; family Sphingidae; genus Amorpha; species Amorpha juglandis. The sequence goes on from OX421383.1 coordinate 9,980,191, forward strand.
AGATGGGACTTTTCATCAACAGGTCCAAAACCAAGCTCATGGTGGTGGATAGATCTGGGAAGTTGGAACTCACCGGCGCGTTGGGCATTGAAACAGTGGACAACTTTGTCTACCTGGGGTCCAGCATCAGTAATGATGGTTCATGCGAGAAGGAAGTGCGCAGGAGAATCGGTATGGCTAAGGGCGCCATGTCTCAGCTTGGAAAAATTTGGAGAGATCGCAACATTTCCGTAAAAACCAAAACCAAACTGGTACGGACTCTAGTCTTCTCGATCTTCTCTTATGGCGCTGAGACTTGGACATTGAAAGCTCCAGACCGCAAACACATTGACGCCTTTGAGATGTGGTGCTGGAGGAAGATGCTCCGTATCCCCTGGACAGCATTTCGGACCAATGTATCCATACTGCGTGAACTCAAAATCCCCTCGCGGCTCTCATGCGAGTGTCTTCGCAGAATTCTTGTATACTTCGGTCACATTGCAAGGAAAGACGGTGGCAACCTCGAAAAGCTCATTGTGACCGGCAAAGTAGATGGGAAAAGACCTCGTGGACGCAATCCAATACGTTGGTCTGACCAGATCCGCACCGCTCTTGGCTCTACAGTTCACCACGCCCTCCACACCGCCAGAGACAGAAACCGATGGAGAAAGATCCTGCGAGAGAAAGTGATGCAGAAGGGAGGTCACGACCCTCAATACTGAGGAATACGACGCAAGGAGGAACACACACAATCGCACACAGACACGGACGTCGGATCACTCCTCATAATACGAAATCCACCGTCAAATTATGAGGGAAAGGCAGACCCTGGCCATCCAACTATTACCATCCACCTTGCGTATGTCATCACTCCATCTAGCAGCAGGGCGTCCCACATTTCTTTTACCGAGTCGTGATCTCCACCCAAGAACACGTCTACTCCAACGGTTGTCGGTTCTACGGCTAGTATGACCAGCCCACTGCCACTTCAGCGTGCTAATCCTGTGAGCTATGTCGATCACTTTAGTTCTTTGTCCGATCATCTCATTTCTGATTCGATCCTTTAGCGAAATTCCGAGCATAGCACTCTTCATAGCCCGCTGAGCGACTTTAACCTGTTCTAAACTTTAAAACACATACCCTTAAAAATCTAATGGAGAACTTCTTAGGTATATATGATTCCTCACGATCTCACATTCACCACTAAAACAAGTGATAATTAATTCACAGGTAAATAAAAAAGTCAAAGATACATATTATGAGTCGGGTAACGAACTTGCGACTTTCACAGTCCGAACATATCCTCATCGCTAAGCTATTGATGCTTCTATTCTATTCGATAATTACACAATAGTACTCTAGTTAAAAACTGTAGAAAGAAGTTATCATAAAATGGAATTCATTTGAAATATTTGATAAAATCCCCCGGGGATCTCGAGCAGCCAATTGATAATATTATCTAGATAAATAGGTTTTATAAAGGAGCCATTAAGTTATACTGCTATTTTTTCATCCTCTTATCTAATGAAAAAGAACCGTTTCGTTTTCTTTCAATTATCCTCGCATTAAACATTTACTGGGCACAAACACTACAAAGGAGCTTACTTTATTTTTACACTCTAATTTTGAGACTTGGTATGATCGTCATCCGCGAACACGTGCTAAACCTAAATAATTTTTGGAGCATCAAACTCATCTAAGTGCGCTCCATCATAGCTGAAAGTTTTTGACTGTCGTGGTAACCAAGGAATATAACTAATTCTCTTCCCCCTAATTTGGCAAAACACCTGCCTTGTCTGAATAAAGACTACCACACTCACAGTATAAACTCACAGACTTACTACCATAATAAGAGGCCTCAATTATGTTTAGGTATTCATAAAACGTTTCTTGGAATTCACTCTCTCATTTCAAATTCACGTTTCTTCTTATTTCTCAGGGACAATTAATATTATTTTTGTGCTCAGTAATTGAGCATAAAGCATGAACCAGCTCTGCGTGTGGGAATCATCACTCTCTAAGAAAGTTAATCGACATTTCTGAGTGCAGCAGTTCGTTTTTCCACGAGCCATCGCACAACACAATAAAATGCGGTAGCGACTTCAAGCTACACATATTTCTATGAATCATTTTCATCGTTTTCTCATTCAACGATACTGCATAGCACGACGCACCTTCTTCCAAACGTCTTTTTGGCCATGTGGTCAAAACCATTAACTATTTTATTACATGATTTTTACTGTGACGACATCATCTATGGTTGTACAAAACTACTAGAAAACTAAACTAGTATAAACTTGCTGGCGAAGCATCGCACAAGTTATGAAACGAGTGCTAACAGAATCTTCACTTGCGGAAAAACGAATCAACGACAGGTCGTGTGCAATGTGCGGTGTGTCCTGTTTGGCGTATCGATAGATCATGCCATGCGGTGGCTCGTGAAAAAATCGCTCTTATTTCTCGAAGAAAAAACTTAAGAGAGTATTTACAGGTATATTTTTATAAAAACCCACATTTTATCAATTGAGACAGTGAACCGAAAACTTCTAAGCTGAAGATCCCTGGCTTCACAACTTGCCGGGACTTTTTTTCATCAGATAAGTTCTTTTGTCACCGATTATATCGTCGCCGGGGCTGAAAATGTCTCGTGACCTTTCATGGCCTAAAAAGAACTCCAATTTCGCCAGTTTGACATTTGCGAGTTATCGTTCGCCCTCCTGAGGCCAAATTCACTTATCTCGTTGTCAAATCGTAAAAAAATAGAATTTATATAGATGAAGTTGTTTGAATATGTGCTCGTTATATATTTGTTTTGAGAATGGTCTTCAAATTCCACCTACCCTCATGCTACTTACAGCGGGGTCGGTGCAAAATGGTTTTTAATACATGTTATTAATTTAATACATACAGAAAGATTTGGCTTGTAGTTTTTGCGGCCTGCTTGACATCAATCTTGACACAATTTTGTTTTGGATGAGTGGGTTTGACCGGGCCGTTACCACTGTCACAAAAAACCTACGTTAAGTAGTGGCTTACAACATTTTGTAGGGTGTACGATACAGCTTCATGGGCGGTGGAGATCACTTACCATCAGGTGATCCACTTGCTCGTTTGTTGGCGTATGCTACAAAAAACACTAATAACTTAAGTAGAACAACTGGAAACCAGAACCATAAATAAAATTTCTTTGAGCAATGAACTATCATGACTACCGAAAATGCTACAACCACTGCAAAAATCGTAATTAAAATAAGCTCGGATACCGAACACGTACAATGCACCGGCGAACACGACGCTGCCGAAATATACTCACTAACACGTATTAATTAGCCTCTAGCTGGATTTCTGTAATTGTAAAACATGGGGAGATGCACGCCGTTGATTACCGAGTTACGTTGATGTAAAGTTTAGACTGTATAATTTACGCTCAGCAATATCTATACCATTACATGTGTAAAGGTAGCTTCCGTGGCGCAGTGGAAAAGTAACCAGCTGTAAAGCGAGAGACCGCGGGTTTGATTCCCGCACTGAGACAAATACGTGTTTCGGGTTTGGGTGTAGTTGGACCGCAAGTTTTTCGTAGTTCCTGATACCTGAAAATGTGGGGGTCAGGATTATCTGTGTGACTATTTGACTATAGTTGATATATTTATTTATGTATATGAATATCTAGGAAGTGATAATTACTACTGTAGACATCCATGATATCAGATCTATTTTCCTCTCTTCGGAGTGTGAAAAAATACATACAGGCCGGCATGATTGTGGTAACCACATTAACAATAAACTCATTGTTTCGGCGGATTTTTTTGATCTGCACTGCACTTACCATCAGGTGCAGTGCAGTCACTTTGCCGTGCTCGGATAAAAAAAGCAAAACTGTAACAAAGAGACCATCTCTAGAAGTTACAACAAAGAATATCATAGCGATGAGGCCGCCAATTGTACTTCTAATATTAGTTATATTTTAGTGTTCTGTCCTGTACTCCTTGTGTACAATGAAGTTTAAATAAATAAATATCATTTTCCACCATGTCGACTGCCATATAATTACCGAAATTCAAAGTTCATTTTACGCTTAGCAATCAAATTAAATATCGAACTGAGTATTAAAGCAGCAATAAGTGAAACTCAATCCTGAAAAGTCTATTCATAAAACACCAATATCCATACAATATTGGAATTTCCAGACATCTTTTGACATCGCTATCAATGTGAATCAAGTTGCGAATACGACGTAAAAAAGCACCCTTTGAGTAATCTCTGATTTTATCGCACGTGCCATCCGAGCATTTTACTTGTCATCTTACTCTCACAGGATTTTTTATGCTTTTCAAATAGGAAACGTCTTAGGTTTATATGAATATTGTTTTACGCATAAGCGAGCACTTTCATCTGATGAGTGGCCTCGGCATTAGCTATTGGACTGGATAAAGGTGTATTGGTAATTTTGTTAGCAGTGGATCCTTTGGGCGGGATGGGCCAAGGTCAAAGGTTAGATAGAAGTGGTCCTCGTCAAGGATTTGGCAGCCTCCGTGGCGCAGCGAGCGAGTAGCCGGCTGTGAAACGAGAGGCCGCGGGTTCGATCCCCGCACCGAGACAAATGTTTGTGTGATCCACAAATATTTGTTTCGGGGTCTGGGTATTGTGAGACCGAAAGTCTCTCGTAGTTCCTGATACCCACGACACAAGATTTGTATCTTACTGTGGGGTTAGGACTATGTATGTGACTGTTGGGTGTATTTATTTATTTATATGTTATTTATTTACCGAATTATGCTAAAAACTTTACACCTCTGCATATCTCTAAATTGTAAATTGATAATCTTTAAATGTAATGTGTGTTGCAGAAAAGTTATATCAATAACCACATATAGGGAGAAAGATTTAAAAGTCACTAGTAAAGTCAAAAAACTTAAATTTACCTTAATTTTTTATCAATATTTTAGCATTAGGATCTAATTAAACAATCCAATCAACTCCCTCAACTCCTTTGTGTACTAAAGTAGAAAATATTGTATGGTGAAACTACTTTGATATATTTTATGAAAGATGAAGTTGTGAACAAAACCTAGTCTAAATCTGAAGTTGGGAACTTTACTACGCACCTGAGCAATTTAGGAACAAAATTTAAACCTTCGAATAAACTTCACCTAGCGAGTGAAATATAATAGCGGGTCCTATTGTGTATAATGGGACCCGTTATTATATTAGTAATATTATTTATATAATAATAAAATATTTTAAAGTATTTTATACATCAACTAAATTACCTTTATCAGACGACCTGATAAAGGTCGCAGGAAGTCGCTGGATGCAGGCCGCTTCCAACAGGTCGGTCTGGAAATCTTTGGGGGAGGCCTATGTTCAGCAGTGGACGTCCTGTGGCTGATGATGATGATGATGATACATCAACTAGCTTTTCCTAGCGGCTCCGCTCGCGTGATCTGCTTTTTTGGGGAAAAAAGTAGCTTCATAAGGGATAATGTAAGATTGTAATGGTGAAAAAAGTTATGTGTTGTGTTGTTTCATCTCATGGGCAGGCGTGGCGCTTACCATCAGGCGAGCGCCTTGCTCGTCTCGTCATTCAATAAAATTAAAAAAAAAATATTTCCATAATAAAATGTACAGCATTTATAGAACTGTTAAGTAAACAACTAACAAAGTCGTACAGATGTCTCGAAAATACTACGATAAAATCATAATTTATTATTCAATTACATTTCTTTCTGGCAAACAGTTGGAAATACCCGTTACATTACAAGAGAAATGTAAATACAAGTACCACAGGAATATTAAATTTCAAGGGCCGCAGTCGTCTCGGTTTACGATGCTATGGCTTTATTTGGTCGGGCCAAATTAGTGTTTCCACAGGAAAAACTGGGCCAAGGCCCTTTGTCAATATTGTACTACGCTGGGCGATATTTGGTTTATAGTGAAATTAATTACATTACCTATTCTGTCTGTGGCGTTTGACAGCCCGCGTGGCGCAGTGGGCGAATAGCTAAGTGTGAATCGAGGGCCGCGAGTTCGATTCCTGCACCGAGACAAATGTTTGTGTGATCCACAAATATTTGTTTCTGCTCTGGATATATTTTCTCCTCAGTGGAGTTCGCGTCAGGCAGGCGGCCAGTCGTAAAAACTAAACAAATATTTCTATAACATATTATATAAAGGCATTTCTTTTTCATTTTGGTTGAATGACGAGACAAAGGCGCTCGCCTGATGGTAAGCGCCACGCCTGCCCATAAACAGAAGCCACACAGAACTTTGAATTACAAAGCACCGTATGCCACTGAACTGCGCTCGTCACCTCGAGACATAAGATGTTAAGTCTCACAATGCCCAGTAATTTCACTGGCTTCAATGTCCTTCAAACCGAAATACAACAGTGCTTACACACTGTTGCTTGGAGGCAGGAATAGATAAAGCGGTCGTACTAACCCAGACGGCCTCTCGCATACGAGGGACCTATCACCTCGTAAAGTTGTTTGTTGGTTTAGTTTTATTACACATATTAACTAATTTGTCTGAACAAAGATAATAACAAACTTCTATAAATTTCGGACTAAAATAAAGCTGGAGGTAACAGTTTAATCGATCCATCAGTGTAATAATCTCATTAAAAGTTTCGTCCTGATTCGCCCCTGCATCTCTATTCATACTAGTTACTTACTTACTAGCTGTCCCTCGCGGCTCCGCCCGCCTGATCTGCTTTTTCCGACATAAAAGTAGCCTATGTGGCGCCATCTGTCGAAAATTGGTCGTACCAACTCAGAAACCTTTGTGGGCTCATGCACAACAAGTTTGCTATAGATCATCACATGATCAAATACAAACTTCAAACGGGAACACAACAGTGATCTTATACTGCTGCTCCTTTCGTCATTCACTCGAATAAAAAACGAAAAAGAATAATACTGTAAAGACCCCCGAAAATGATCTTCATTAAACATCAAGGTCGCATAATAATATGTTCATTAGAAAAAAGAACAACACATATATTTGAAACGGGCGTTCCCGAAGCCTAACCTTGAAACCTTCGGCGCTACCTCATGAATATTTTCACGTAATTACATTCGCTTTTCAACCCAATTTACACTCTATATCAAAGGAATATTGTGCAAAATATATTACAACGAGGATTAGATGTCAGAAGACTAACCCAGGGCCATGACAAAAGATCTTTAATGTGGTACACGCCCATTATTTCAGACCTCATTTGTACTAAAATTAAGGTTTTAAGGTTATGTCGACAGTAACTTTGTGGTATTTATTAAGTATTAAGTATATTCTCTAGAAGTTATAGTACAAGCAGTCGCAGATAAAGATGTGGTTGAAACAACCCTTTAGAATTTGTGAATTAATAAAATGTAGAATCCAGTAGAGAGACTTGTATCGCTAAAAGTATTCGAACAATTTGCTAAATAATAATAAATACACCCAACAGTCCCATACCTAGTCCTGACCCCACAATAAGATACGAGTCTTGTGTCGTGGGTATCAGGAACTACGAGAGACTTTCGGTCTCATAACACCCAGACCCCGAAACAAATATTTGTGGAACACACAAACATTTGTCTCGGTGCGGGGATCGAATCCGCGGCCTCTCGCTTCACAGCCGGCTACTTGCCCGCTGCGCCACGGAGGCTGTCAAAACAAAAAATAGAAACTGTCATCGGAAATATTAAACTTTTGTTTAGACATATAGACTTTGTCCTGAGATTAAAACCGGTCGCTACAATTGTCCTAAAGTCTTTTATCCCGCGAGTTTAATAAAAAACCTTAAAGTTATGAACTTCGATACTTCTCTTTCTTCTAACTTTCGTTATGACTTCTTTAGACTTTCGCGATTTGTGTACTAGTATAGTATTTAGAACGGGTCTTAAATATTATAGAATCAACTTGTGACCTCGGCCAATGCAACTCCGTCAAATCGTCGGGTTAAAATCCAAATATTACGCGATAAAATTAAATATTCACATAGATCATTAAATTTTAATATACTCTACTATACTAATTTTAATTACATTGGTAAGACTAAACTTTAAATATTTTTTAATAAATGTAAACCAAAACACATCTGTGCTTACACAGCGTTGCTTGGCGGCAGAAATAGAGAAAGCGGCGGTACCAACCCAAACGGCCTCTCGCATACAAGGGACCTACTACCTTGTGTATAAAGTACATACAAGACTAAGACTACTTTAGACTGTTGTATAAAGTACATAAGCGTAACATTTCCCTGTTTGTTTCAGGTGTCGACGATACGCACAAGTTCCTCGGAAACGAAACACACACAGACTACTTCAGACTATTATTAAGGGATGGAAATTATCTCCTCGTAGGCGGCAGGTGAGTGCTTCGTTTTATTGCCATAAATATTGATGCCAACTTACCGCTCTTCTGGGTATTATAAATTCAAATTGTCACGGCCCTTGAGGAGAAAGCAGCCTTGAAAACGGAGTTATTTCAATATTTGCTTATGTATTTTTCCTTATTATGTCTTTTTGACTAAGGTTTGCTCGCTGTACCACCTATATATGCTACGACTCTGCTAAATTGTGTTTTAGGCTTGTGTTTTAGGCTGATGTAGTAACACAACTCAATTTTTTTTTGTTATCCGGGCACGGCAAAGTGAATGCACTACACCTGATGTTAAGCGTAGTGCAGTCCAAAAAATCAGCGACCACCATAAACAATGAGTTTATATGTCGTCACCAGAGTCATGCCGGCCTGTATAAATGCTTCTTCCCTCTTCGGAGAGGGCAGAAGCAAAGTGAGGGGCCTGCGACAGGACAGGCGGATGACCGATGCAGGCACATTAATACAAGGATGTACCCCTAAACCCGCCCTAATCAACCATCAAGTCATGTCGCAAGCCTCTCAGGAGAACCGGATATACACTAGCTGCTGATCCTGGAACGCTATCCACACAAGGCGTGTGGATCACTATGGCAGGTTTTAACACCATGTGTACCGTGGTCGCTAAATATCCGGGCTAAATAAGTGACCGCAATACATAAGACCCTCTGTCTATAGGGTATTCTTTATATTCTTAAACAACTAAACAGATGGGAAAAGTTAAAGCCAAGTTTTCAAAGTGGTAGAACAAACATTCGAACAAACTTTATGATTTATCCTCCCCAAGGACAAATACAATTTACCGCCTACATAAATCACTTGTCAAAATCAACACTACAGAGCTACCAAGTTCCAACAAATTCACATAGTAACACCTATTTCGTTTTAAAAGAGTCGAAGTTGTACATTCAAATGAGATACTTAGTTATTTGTTTTTCCAACTCCACTCGAATTCGCGGCAAAGTTGGGCACACTTAACCGCATAGACTGCAGGAAGAACGTGTTGTATCTACGAGTAACCGCTGAGAGCTAACTCGGATGCATCTCCTTTTGTCTCGCTCGCACTTACCACACCGTCTCTATATATATCTCTCTTTTGCATTCATAAAGATTTTTGGGTTGTATTTGGACGGAGGCAAGATGACTTAAAAACACCCCCGCCGGAGCTACAGTCGCCATTTTATTGCGATTTCGTGAAGTGATGGTGTCGATAAAATTTTTGATAAAAATGTCGATATACGATATTCCAACGATTTTTTTTTTCACAATTCAGCTAAAACCATCCTATCGTGTGTAGTACAGCCAAATAGTAATTAGTTTTGGTTGATGTTATTCACTAAAAGGCTTCACGTTCATTCAAAACTAGATTTTAAGTCAACCATATTAGTATAAGAGTAAATTTTTAATAAATAAATATTTATAACAAAATTAAATAATAACTAGTAGACCTGGGTATAGGAAATTACAGTAGACTTGGGTTCCCACAAAATGAGTCGAATTAATAACTATTTGGTTGGTGTGTCTGACACGTGGCTTGCCAAAGTCAGCTGCTATTTGTCCATCACACCAAGGAGAATCTCAATCAAAATCTATGAAATGGAGGATTCTGTCGACAAACAGATATTTGACATGAGTCAACATTCATTTCATTTTGTATTTTTACCTTACATACCTTACATTTATCATTGATTTTGTAAATGTACCTTTTTACTTAAAATAATAATTGTTATCGATAATATTCCCCCGTGCCTAGAGATGCCAGCCGTACTCATCTGGTCGGCCGCCGCTTCGCCCGCAGCTCGCACACTGACTCTATGAATATATTTTTTGTTTTCATATAAACTGCACGGATTATGCCCTTTTCATACATCTGTATACTTATTGGGATATTCACAATAGTGTTTAAAGAAATACTGATTATATAATGATACGATAAAAAAGTTAAAATTTCACAGATGTACATCAGATGTAGTGTAATTAAGTGTAGTGTAATATTTGAATGGTAGATCTACGCTATAAACAGTTTTAACTACAGCATGAATGGGCAGGCCCGACCGGGTTAATACCTCTGTCTCATAGTGAGTGAGTTTCGAGACAGTGAGATATTGGAAGGAGCACATCCTCCTCCTCTTTCTAATCCCTTAATTATCAATTTCCTTTACGGTCGATAACGGTCGGGCGGTGGAGATCGCTTACCATCAGGTGCCCCATTGCTCGTTTGCCATCAATTGGTATAAAAAAATCACTATGGAATGTCAGGATAAAAAAAATAGTAAAAAAGAGACTATGGTACTAAGGTATTTGTGAATATTCTTTTATTGAAACAAGACTCTTTTTTTACACTGTACTTTCACGAACTATTCAAACATTTACATTTTACAGCATACTTATATTTTCACAAAACAAATTTACTTTTCTTTGAAAGAAATTATTTTTTGTAGTTTAACGAGTAACTCCAGAGTTCATACATGCATACTTTGAAATAAAACTGTATAAAATATTTATTTTTGCATTATATATCTTAACTAGCAGACCCGGCCACGCATTATTGTGGCTAAGGTATATGTTAAAATTTTATTGTAGTAAACTATACAATAGAGTATGCGCCATCTATTGGATATTTACTCAATCCAGCCGATAAATTTCCTTACACCGCCATCTGTTAGAATATAATGGAACTGACAGATAATTATAACTATAATTTCAATTAAAAAATAGAGCGGCTATCAATTGAGATATAAACTATCCTATCTCTCAAATTGGATCAAACTGCACACATTTTGCAAAATTTGATTAAAATCGGTTCAGTAGTTTAGTTCATCGCGGACAAACAACGTGACACGGAATTTTTATATTTAAAGATATAATCTCCCTATTCTATTTTCGTCCTTTAAAATGATCTCACTAAATTAAAATTTATAAAGCAAACGTCAGCCAACGGTCTCCAAACACTATAAAAAGCAAGATATATAACAAATTGGAGAATGTTTTCCACCGAGCGTCTGGTGGTCTCATAATTTAAAAATATTCATCCGTTCTTGCAAAGTTTGCATTTCTTTCTAAATCAGATTTACATGACAATGGTCACGTCGTGTCCCGATGAAATTCACATTGCCAGAGCTCCCTGTGAGGGATTTATTAAACCAAAACGTTCGTAATAAAACCCGTGTCGAGACATCAGGGGGAGCGGGAGTGGTAAGACAGAAGGCTGGCTTTTTGTTCACATTATATGTTAGACACATCCATCTTAGCTTATGTTACATTTATTCGGCGACAGCGGTATCAAGTACATCTACACTAATATTATAAAGAGGAAAGATTTGTATTTTTTATGTAACGAATAAACTTACAAAATACTGGGTCGATTTGAAAAATTCTTTCATTCATTATCCCTGATGAACATAGGCTACTTTTTATTCCGGAAAAAGCAGATCGGGCGGAGCCGCGAGGAAAATCTAGTTTTTTATATATCTGTAACTGATATGATGGGAAAGGTCATTTTCTATGCTATGTTGAAACATTTTTGTTTTCATTTGAGAACGAGAAACGAACAAGTGGGTCACCTGTTAGTAAGTGTGTTCGTTCTCATATGAACACCCATAATAGCAAAAAAGGTAAGGTTCCTTAAAGGAAATAAGAAATTGGAAAGGGAAGGAAGATTTGGGTCTCTTGATACATACTTGCTATATTTGTATATTTTGTTTTTTATAATATTATGGGTAATCATTTCTCCACAAGAAGAACTACACGTCTAACTAACTGACTTAAAAAGGAGGTTCTTATGTTACCAAGTTCTAAGTACACGTATTTTTTATCAGTGATTTAAACCACAAAAAACAAAATTGGTTAATTTGTGTATACGATAACATCTCGCAATTGCTTCATTATGTTTTGTAATTTTGTTTAAACTACTATTTAGCTATCGTTCGTTCAATCTTCATTGCGTTTAAATGTCGCATGCGATTGTGATAACGTACAAAAACGTCCACACTGCGTATAAACAAACATAACATAATGGCCACGAGAACTGCGGTAGAGTGCTTAAGCTTAATCGCAAGCGAGGGCGGGCTATTAACAATGATGTGACTCGGTGTAATGTTTTGAATTTGTAATGGTGTACGTAATTCTGTAATAAAATTATGTTTAATTTGTTAAACGCAAAGAATTCAATGAATATAAATGCATTACATTATTTTAAATTATACTGTTTTGTGGCAAAAATATAACTCAGTGTAGAGTGTACTGGGTAAGCAGATATTTATCAATTTCATGAGATTAGGTAGGAGCCATCCAATATCCATTATTATATTTCTGAAGCACCTACCCTCGATTTGAACAACTTTAATACGACGTTAAGGCTCTACTGAAAAGCTTTGTAAAATGAAAGCATCCAAGTAAATCGGAATTTTGCTATCCACGACTACTGTTAAAAATTTGGTCAAACCGCGGATGGGTCGGGACGGCAACACGACGCTGACGGGACGTGAGCAGTTGTAATGCATTAGTCAATATAGAAAATGTCACACAGAACTGTCGCGCTCGCCGTCCCGCCAGCGTCGCGTTGCCGTCCCGCCTCGTTCGCTGTTTGGCCAAGCCATAAGTGTTTCAAAAAATTACACCATAAACTTAAATAAACACTAACCTGGAATAAGCACTAGAAAATTTCCACCACACATAAAACCCATTCAAACAGGGACATATTCATATCTCGCCCGCTTGTTTCGTGGTCGTACTGTTAATTTTATAAGGTCGCTTGCGCGGAAACGATATTCTGGGCTCGTCCCGTGTAATGTTATTCCTGTATAGAGAGTGTGATCCTCTTTTGTGTGGCCTTTTAACGAAATTAACGTTGTACTGACGGCCGGCCACTCGGTCCGTATGTACAGGGTGATATCAGTATACCGCAGTTTTAAATAAATGTTTTGTTTACTTATAAGCCTGTAAGTGTCATGATTTTTAATAAAATTACTGGGCATTATGAGACTTAACATCTTATGTCTTATGAGTAAGGCGCTCGCGTGCTGATAAGCGCCACCGGCCACGCCTTCCCATAAACTGAAGCAACACCACAAATAACTTGGATTACAAAGCACTGCATGCCACTGAACTGCGCCCGTCACTCTGGGACATAGGAAGTTAAGTCTTACAATGGTCAATGCCCAGTAATTTCACTAACTTCAATGTCCTTCAAACCGAAGCACAACAGTGCTTACACACTGTTGTTTGGCTGCAGAAATAGACGAAGCGGTGGTACCAACCCAGACGGCCTCTCGCCTACGAGGGACCTACCACCTTGTAAAAAGAAATACCACCTTGTAGATTCCTCGCTTAATAGACAAAGATAGTCATCTTATTAGTTTAGTGGTAGTGTATTAAGATTGATAACCGTTAGGTCCTGGATTGAATTCCCAGGTCGAGCAATCACAATTTGTATTTGGATTTTCGGATCGAAAGATCACACTTAAATCACACTTAAAAAGCCCGGCATTAGAATTTATGCCCGATGCAGTGTGGCGATAGGATCCCCCTTATCACATCATGGGACTGAAATAAGCGTGGTGAAACGTGGGTGCACTAGATAAACTTATGTCTACCCCATCGAGGGAAACACAATACCTTATGATACTATGTTAGATATTCTAGCAATAATCTTAATACACTACCCACCTTTATAAACATTAATGGCTGGCTTGAATGCAAAGAGTGTATTTTGCTCTAGGTGTAGCATTTTATCTCAGCATCTAACACTGAAAGAGCTGTAGTTTGCAGCTGCCGCTACGTGCAACTATTCAAGATAGTACAAACATAATCTATATTTAGAGACTTTTTGAAAATATTAAAGAAGGAAAGTGTGAAGTCGTTTATTGATCATGTAGAGAATTAAAATAGCTCTTATGACAAGTCAGTACAAAAATAAAAGAAAATTATGTACCAAAAATAATATCATTTTATATTTTATATGTGATATAATAGTTTATTATTGTTAATTATTGTTTATAATAGTTGACGAATTATTTTCTAGTTCTAAAATTCTATAGATGCATAAGTGTTCTTTGACTTAGTACAAGATAAAGGAGTAACAATTGCTGTCGTTTTTGCAACAGAATCGAGTCCAGCCTATGCGGTACAAGTGTTACTACTCTAGTTCCAACGCACAAAATCCAGTTTTTACTAATATTTCTCAACCCATATCTCTTATATATTTTTTAAAAAACCAAATTTATCCACACTGCAAAACATATCCCTCAGCCTCAGTAAAAGGCAGGGCGCAGCTAACCCCTTATATTTTTACAAAAAGCCCAAACTTAATATACTTTCATATAAGAGTTTCCTCGGCCATTATACAGGGACGTAACGTCTGGCCCTGCCAACAGCCACGTGGAATGGCCACTTCAGACCTTATCATACGCAGCCCTACTCCCACGTAATAGCTGTCACAATGGTACTTGCTATACCGAAAATAGCACTTTTTTACATATTCACATGTGGAATGCACGCGTCATATTGTGAAAATTTTAACGTAAAAGGTAGAGTCGAATAAAAAATAAGCAAGTAAACAGTTTTGAGAGTCACCTCAAAGTTACATTGGATTAAAAAATCTAAGGGCCGGCGCTCATAGACGGCATGGCCCTAGATGTTTATTTCGCAAGTAGACCATAAATGGTTATTTTAAACGTCAATCTTAATATTATGATATATGGAGTTATATAGAAATCATTTTTGTTGTGTTTTCACGCCTAAATCACTGAACCGGTTTTGATGAATTTGGTACAGAGATAGATTCTTATCTCTTCGAAGTCTAAAGAAGCATTCATGTAGGCTGGCATGATTCTGGTGACCACCGATGTACTCATTGTTTGTTGGTGGTCACTGGTTTTCTGGGCTGCACTGCGCTTACCATCAGGTGCAGTTAATTTGCCGTGCCCGGATTAAAAAAAATGGGGCCATGACGACGAAAGAAATCGATATACATTACATACATACGCATTCACGCCTATAATCACCGAAGGGGTAGGCAGAAGTGTTACCACCCACATTTTGCCGAGCGTATCTCCGTCCCAAAAGGTATTATAATAGGGGACGAGCCTATCACCACACACACAATTTAAAACTCCAGGCTGATACTGAGTATTTCGTGATCGAAAAACCCAATATCACTTTTACCCGACCCGGGGATCGAACCCGAAACCTCAACATAACAGCGCACCACGTGCGCAATACAACTACACCACCGAGGCAGTCATGTATACATATAGTACAGACTTTTCTTTCTAGATGCGATTAAATCTACGTAGAAAATATAATTTAGACATTTTCAGCCATCTTTTATATTTCTGTAACTTCGCTATTTATATTTCAATTTTCTAGTCGATTAAATTTTCGTTTGAAAATTTTATTTCACATATGTTTTTATGATAGCAACCTGCAACTTATTACCTAAATTATTCCCTCATAAATTATAATAACTAAAACTAAAATAATATATAAAGTGTGTACCATTCATACGTAAAAACTACAAAAAATATTACATTCGACAAAAAACCAAATGCCTTAATTCAGTTAATACCAGTCAAGGCATTCATTTCGCAGGATAAAAACAGTGTAGGGATATATTTTAACCCTACCCCAAGGGTTTTTATGAATCCCCTTACTTCCAATATATTTTACATCGCATAATACCAACTCCGGTGAAAAGACTGAATAAATAAATCTGAGCCTAATTAATCATATTCATACGGGCTCAGTCGGGAAATCAATGTTGAATGAAAAAATTTCGGCGGACGAAAAAATCAACGAACCTTTTCGACGAAATGTTTATATCGAATTGTTTATCATGTCTGGACAAAACTATTTTTTATCCTGGCTCGGAAAAGTGACTACGCTACACCTGATGGTAAGTGTAGCGCAATCCAAGAATAGTGTCGACCAACGATGAACAATGTGTCCATCGTAGGTCGGCAAGATCATGCCGCCCTGCCAATGGGCCAAGGGGGAGGGGAAGGAAAAAGGGATGGGAAAAGGGTTAGGATCAGGGGGCAAGCCCCTGGAGAGAACCGGATAAAATTCTCTTATTGAAAAAAAAATCTCTTATTGGAGATTTTTCTATCTGCCTGATGTTATACCGACTTGTTGTCCGGGTGTCTTTCTACATAGACGAGAACCGGATATACACTGGCTGACCCTGGAACGCGACCCACACAAGGTGGGCCACTATGGCAGGTTTTAGCACCAGTGTACGGTAGTCGCTATCCGGTCGGATACAAGTATCCTCCCACCAGCAATACTTACTTAGTGAAACTACTCAGGCATTAAAGCAAGCGATAATTAACAATATATACATACAACTTATAAAAGTCAGAAGTGCTCTCAGTGCTGATTTCGAACCTATAACTTTCGTCTCCACAGTACGTACCACTCCCCATTGAACTATCGCTGAATTAATTATATTCGTAGTAAATTATAAAAACACTAACTTATTCTCGCGGTTCCGCTCGCGTAATCTGCTTTTTCCGGAATAAAAGTAGCCTATGTTACTCAGTGGTAATATAGCTTTATAACGGCAAAAGAATTTTTGAAATCGGTCCAGTAGTTTTTAAGTTTATGCATTACATATAAAAATACAAATCGGTCCTCTTTATAATATTTGTATAATTGAAGATCGCTGAAGCGCATAATTTTATCGTAGTAGTATACGAATATAGTCTTTGAACCATTGTGAACTCGATATTAATGTATAAATCCGTTTATTTAATATATAAATCGGATTAAACTTACCACCTTTCATTTCACAATCATCAACCATTCCACATCACGGACACCGCAAAAAAAGTAAAAAAAGAAGTTACGCACCACAGTCACATCGCAAACGTTCGTAATGTGAAAAGTAAAGGGCAAACAAGAGACGTCGTTCGTGGCAAAAAAGGAATTAAGGTAATCATCGCATCCATCACTAGGAGGCTGGATGGTGGAGTGTTCCCCCGGGACTCCGGACTCAGCCTCGGGCTGTGATTGTGACGCATTCGCTTAAGCTCCTCGATTGACGGCCAAATCGTGATATACCGACGTTGAATGAGTTCTGTGAAAGGCGCGTTGGGAAATGGCATGTTTGTATCAATCACATAATGAACAAGTTGATAAAGTTGACTTACATAGGAAGCAAAGTATGGGAAAAAACAAGAAAGTTTTTTTTTCGAGATATATTAACCATGACTAGTTTGTTAATATCTAATTAAGTTAGGATCTGTTTTAATGTGTAATTTATTAAGTGGTAAAGCTACACTGTAGACAACTTTGTCTACAGCTCGACCTGGTTGTTACAACGGTCACTTCTGTTTAGGGGCAGGCGTGGCGCTTCCAATCAGGCGAGCGCCTTGCTCATCTCGTCATTCAATCAAATAACAAAAAGGTGCAAATCCCCTCCCTTTCCCAATTCCTTAACTATCCCTTTCCTTTAAGGTCGGCAACGCATGCATGATTCAAGTATTGTGAATGTCCATGGGCGGTGGAGATCACTTACCGTACAGGTGATGCACTTGCTCGTTTGCCGGCCTATGCTATAAATAAGTTTTTAAGCGCTAAATAACGCATTACACAATTTACGAATACTAATTTGGACAGCGTAATTAGTTTTTATTTTGCTAGCTTGTATTTTAATAAAAAAATGTGTATGATACGTCAAAAGAAAAACAACACGAGC
Organism: Amorpha juglandis; assembly: GCA_949126905.1. Taxonomy (NCBI): domain Eukaryota; kingdom Metazoa; phylum Arthropoda; class Insecta; order Lepidoptera; family Sphingidae; genus Amorpha; species Amorpha juglandis. Next base: position 9,998,231 of record OX421383.1, read on the forward strand.
ACATAAATCGTCGGCATCGTAAAATAATAATAAAATAAAAACATCCTCTGCCTCGGTGGCGCAGTTGTATTGCGTACGCACTACGACTGCTGTGCTCAGCCCCCCGACCGCCTATTCAAAGCGATAGCGATAGCAATGCGCGATAGCGATGACAATGTATTGTCTTAATTACTTAAAAATTACTGTCTGTTTACTGTCAAATGTATGGATAAATCATTCGGTCAATTTTTAAGTAATTAAGATCGTTAATTTTTAAGTAATTAAGACAATACATTGTCATCGCTATCGCGCATTGCTATCGCTATCGCTTTGAATAGGCGGTCGGGGGGCAGGTCTCGGGTTCGCGCCCCGGGTCGACTAAAGTGGTATTGGGTTTTTCTCTCACGAAATACTCAATATCAGCATGGAGTCTGGAATTGTGCCCGGTATGGCTATAGGCTCGCTCCCTATCACATCATAGGACGGAAATACGCTCGGCAAAATTAGGGTGTACTGGGTACACCTCTGCCTACCCGTTCGGGGATTACACGAGTGACTGCGTATAATATAATAAAATAAAAACATACTACTTAAAAAATACAGATATTACTTAGTAAAATTTGTAATATCTCAAAAAGCCTCCCATCACAGAAACAAGTCTATTCCGTACACCAGAACACAAACAAATGAATATAAAACGTTGTAGCTAAATTAGTATCTATTGTGCAAACAAAGCGGAGGCTGAGAGCACCTACTCCCTTAGTATTAACGGGAACGAGGGCCCATAGAAACTGCTACTTAACACACAAAATAACATAAGTCAATAGTATTCAATAGCAACCCTTTCAGAGTTGTAATTGCACCTCGCGAATTGGTTCTCCACGTCCTAAAAGCTAATGGACTTTCAACATGCTTGCAAATACGTATAGCAATAATTAGTCCGCATTGTTATCGTTGTTTTGGGATTATAATTTAGATGTGTTTTGAAATTTTGTTGTGTTTGAGCGTTTATATTTAATTATTGGTTATGATGTTGCATTTTAATTACGTACTTCAACTATTTTACAATGTTGTGTCTCATCAAATTTTTCATTTTTTTTCTAATTAGTTTAGGGGATAAAGTGTTTTTTTTTTTTTATATTTTGTCTGTTATTTCATTCTATTAATATAAATAACTAGCTGTCCCGCGCGGCTCCGCCCGCGTGGTCTGTATTTTCCGGGATAAAAGTAGCCTAACAGTGGCGCCATCTGTCAGCAATGTGTCACGCACCGACGCCATCTACTTAAAATATTGGTTTGTAGTACATGCTATGTATCAGAGATGGCGCTGTATTTAAAAAATGATTTTCCCTATTTTCCCGTTTTTCTATTGAAATTTTTCCTAGATTTTAGTTGCTATAAACCTCACGGAGCCCGAGACCTTTCCAACGAATGCAAAACCGTGGAAATCGGTTCGTGCGTTCTGGAGTTATATCGTCAGGAAGGAAAACCCGACTTATTTTTATATAATAGATATAATTTATCATTAATTGTATATTAGTGATAATTGTTATATTTCTAATTCAAGTACGTGTGAACAAAATTCAGTTACTAGCTATTCCTCGCCGCTCCGGCCGCGTGATCTGCTTTTTCCGGGATAGAAAATAGCCTATGTTACTCAGTGATAATGAAGCTTTCTAACGGCAAAATAATTTTTGAAATCGATCCAGTAGTTTTTAAGTTTATTCGTTATATACAAAAATACAAATCTTTCCTCTTAATAGTATTAGTGTAGATTATACTCATATTTCATAAATCTTGACAGAACAAAGAACATCCATCAAACGTTTGGTCAAGTTTACAATCGCGCACAAAGGCGCCGTAACAAACATAGAATTTGTTTATTTATGGAGCCTTGAAAATCCATGGACAAGCAAACCCTTTGGTGAACGCACATCGCGTATAAGTAAATAAATAGAACAGCCATATTATTTAGCTCATACGTTTTCCCCAACGTTCTTTTGATTAAACAATACAAGAGTTGTAGAAGCAATTTGAGGCGGTCCCGAGGAAACTTCGTTCCGAGTACCTATTTGTTGTGGCCTAAACAAATAAAGTAGTTTAGGGGAAAACAGATCAGTTAACTTGTTAAGTGTGCAAGGACGCCACCTAGCTGTGCCAGGATTTGTTACAAATTGCCTTGGCCGATGTTTGCTCGGAATTCTTGCAAAACGAGGACATAAGAGCACAACGCAATTGCTGGCTGATTCTTAGCTGACTTCGAAATTTACTTTTACCTCGCGCATCGCAAAACACTTTGGAACAAGAAAGGACTGTGACGTAATTTACAGAATCTATTTTCTACTAGTATCTTGTGATAGAAACCTGGGTTATATTTTATCTTATTAGTAGTTAATACCTGTGGTGCGGTACTCTTCGCCGTAGTGATTTAGTAACCTTAATTTACTGTCATTAACTACGTTTGCTTAATCTATGATGTTTTAGATTATACTCATAGCCTTGCTCATTATTACAAATATTACTTAGCAAATTGGTCCTGTTTTTTAATTAAAAAAATGCGTAAGATATTTTATTTAATATCATGAATGTCATTAATATATTAGCTTATAGTACCATGCTTTTGGAAAAGCATTGTCCATTGAAATGAAATGAGATGAAATGAAATAGTTTATTAATCATGTAGGCGCTTATGACAAGTCAGTACAAAAGTAAAAGGAATTTATATATAGAAATCAGTATCAACTAATGTATACATAGCACACATAGCATTAAAATACACTCAGCAATTACACTAAATCTATTTATTCAGCTAATTATTATAATTTTTTCATATTTTTACTATGAAATAGTCCAGAATTGTTATATATAGGGGGGGAAGGGGGGTCGACAGGGACCATAGGCATTACCGAAACGGCACGTGTTTTAAAACTACCACCGGATCCAAAACGACCCATCTTAAGAAGATCCGGCGAAACAAACTCAAGTGGGCTTTTTTTACCGCTGGATTCAACGTGGTGCGACCCAGCCTTGAGAAGATCCAGCTAGACAACCTCAGTGGGCTTGTTTTTGGTCCGGTCTTTCAATCCAAATATAATCCATTACAGGGTTACTCCTCGAAATATTAATTTATCTCACTCTACACAGACGGGGCTTAAACGAAATTAGAGATGTTCTCACCCAGATTGTCACGAGGGTAATCCGATAAGTGATTGACATGTTTATCGTTAAATATTTAGATCGGCTAACGTCTGCGTGTAACTGAACGTTTTGAACGTCATGGTGGGAATGGCAGCCAGCATGACGGTTTTAAGGGTTCTGTACCGAAAGGGTGCCAACGGAATTATCACTACCTGATAAAAGCTGTACATTAATTGCTCCGCAAAATTAAGCATTACCTTTTGCTCGCGGCTCTGTCCGCGTTTTCCTAACAAAATATATATGCTTTCACCCAAATACGTCAGCCGTTAAAACATGATTGATTAACAAACATCGAAAGTCACAAACTCGCAAACATTCAAACTTTTACATTTATTGTCTTAATAGGATTTAAAGAATGAAAGCCTCTGTAGGGCAGTGGGTGAGCTGGCTGAGAAGGAAAAGGCAGTGGGTTCGACTCCCGCGCCGAGATTATCTGACCTGGGTGTGTTTTCTCCCCAGAGAGGTCGACGTCAAGCAAGCGGCCGATCGTAAAAACTACAAACAAAACTTTGAATTACAAAGCACTGCATGGCGCTGAACTGCGCTTGTCACCCCGAGACATAAAACGTTAAGTCTCATAATGCCCAGTAATTTCACTGGCTTCAATGTCCTTCAAACTGTAACACAACAGTGCTTACACACTGTTGCTTGGCGGCAGAAATAGACAAAGCGGTGGTACCAGCCAGAATTCCCCTCCCATACTAGGGATCCAGATGGCCTCTCGCATACGAGGGACCAACCACCTTGTAAAAAGAAGAAGCAAGTTAAAAGCTGAAAAACGGTCATATGGGGTATTTCATTCAATCAAAATGCTGTTTGATATTAAAATGATAAAGTAATTAATTTGATATTTCTGAAACCATATCTTTTCCAGGCCCGACCCTTCTCTGTGACGAAGATACATTATATCGGAATTCTTTAATTTATTCCAAAGTTATGATAAATATAAAGCCACTGTTGTGCCGTGACAAAAATGAAAATTTCCATCGGGCCAAATTTTTGTGGAGAACCGTGGAAGCAACCCTTGCCATTTACCTCCACCATAAATCATGCTGACGAGGGAGCGAGACGACAATAGGAGCTCAATGCGGTCGGCATTTTGAACACTTTGAACGCTTTTAATTAAAATGTTAAGAATTTGTATGCGGGCGGCTGGCGAACACCCAACATAATGAGGCCCTCATTCCCGTACTTAAATCAAGGAAAGTTAAAAATCACGAGAGGCCTTCCTTCATTGGATATGAAAGTAAGCTACGTAATACGTACGTATATGGAACGGGTAACAGTACAGTACGTATAGGGAATCCTGAATATTTTTTATTTAAATCGAGTGAATATTTCATGACTAACGTTTTTTTTTAGATTGGTCCATTGGTGTGTTATTTTGCTTTCATTTCGGTTCGTTACATCAGCTACGTTTATTCCGGATTGGGGATATAAATCGCTCTGTACTTTTCAAACTACGAATTATTTTATTAAAAACTTTAACGAAAATTTTTAGCAAACATCACGGGACGTCTGCATTATATATAGGTACAGGAAAATTCCATCACGTATACAAATAGAAGTTAGATAAACTCAAATTTTAAGTTATTTCGTAAATTCAAAATAAAATGTGTAAATTCAATTTACACATTTGTTTTGTTTACGCAAAGTTTTTCATGGACCAAATAATGTAAATATTTGCACAAATACGCCAAGTAAAGAACTGTCATTAGACACAAATAAATCATATCACGTATTTCTATATTTGACAACCTATATGGCGGATTGGACATGTATCCTGCTCTGCAACAAGAGGCCCTGGACTAGATCCTAATCAAAATGTTTGTATGATCTATAAGTATTTTATCGGGCCTAGGTGTTGTGAGGCCGTAAATCCTTCATTGTTCCTGATACCCACGTTACGTGTGTGAGGATTATATATATGTATCTTATGTATATATATTATCTATGTAACATGAATAGTTTGTTACTAAGCAAAATAAAACTAGACGTTAAAGAAAAATACATAATTAGAAAAGAGAAAGTAGTTATAACTGTTGTAAACTACAATTGCTTTCGTTTCTTTTCTTTTAAAATTGCGCCAAAAGGAATTTTAATGGTAACATAATATTTTTTCATGAACATTTTCAGCGTAGTTTATTAGCAAGTCCTGTTTGAAACGTGCTTTTTATGAGTTCTAAAGTAATTAAGATAAGAATATTTTTTACGCATTACATATTTTATTTTTACAAAAAATACATAAGTATTTTATTATAAGCTTTATGAATTGGAGTTCATACTACGTTATTATATCAATGCCATTTTGCTTTTGATGTTAGGTATTAAACCTAGACCTCTGTTGATAATTGAATAATGTTGATTTTCTGAGTAGTAGAGCCACGCTGTAGATAGTTTTGTCTACACCATGAATGGGCTGGCTCGACCGGGTCGTTACCACTGTCTCACAGAAAACCGACGTAATATAGCGGCTTGCTGCTGCGTTTCTCTCCTTCCCAATCCCTAATTATCCCTTTCCTTTAAGGTCGGCAACGCGCCCATGATTCTTCTGGCGGTGGGTGTACATGGGCGGTAGAGATCACTTACGATCAGGTGACCCACTTGCTCGTTTGCCTAAACTATAAAAAAAAATCTGAGGTCACGTAAAAAACCTGCTAACTTGAGAATAATAATATTATCTAGACTTGCTCTTGTCCGAGTAGTGGCGGCTAAGCATTCTAACCCGTCGAGTTTTAGTGAAGTGACAGGGATTCGGAGCGATATGACGCGGCCATCTGCTCATCTTGATGGCAAAGTACTTACACCCTTTCGATCTTCCGTTTCTTTAAATATTTTTTGTTACTTGGCCTCGCCTTTAAACGATGATTGAGTCGGCCGACCTATCGAGGCTATGCGATTGGTTCGTGTTATCGCGATAGTGTGGTCGACATCATTAACGACATTGCGCGGATTAGAACTATGATACTCACTGTTGGAACTGGTGAACTTCAAACATTTGCTGAATCCCAATTGTGCGACCGTAGCATTAGGAACGGAAGCCGGGTGACGTCAAATATGTCGTAAAGTGGCGAGAAAACATCACTAAATAAGATACATAATAACATAAAAAAAGAATACCCAACACATTCAACAATAAGCCATCGAATGGAGTGAAACACGGAATTCCATAATAGGTAACGTTCGCGGCGCGGAAACGTCATGCATTCGATGAAATAAACGATGAATGTTGTTCAGAAACAATTGCAATAAATCTCGTACATGTGAAGCGCAATTTCTCAGTCGGAGGCCGATGGCGCGTCGGAACTTTTGCAATATTGACGGGAGAGACGGCCGGCGTCGCGTCGCCTGCCGCGTCGTAGTCGCGCCGAATAAAAACATTTAGGCTGGAACCACACGTGTGCTACGCGATAATTTTATATGTCTTGTATAAATTGATTTGTATCGCCTTATTGGTTTTGTGGCATATCAGTTCTAATATAATAAGTGTTAAAGTAACTCTTTCTGTCTCCTACGTTTTCACTGCTGGGACTCTGAACGAAATTTAGTAAGGAGATCGCTTATCTGCTAGGGAAGAATATAGGGAACTAGCTTTTGCTCTCGGCTTCGCCCGCGTGATTTTCATACAAACTTTCATCCCCTATTTTATCCCCTTGTGGGTAGAATTTATCAAAATCCTTTCTTAGCGGATGCCTACGTCATAACATCTACCTGCATACCAAATTTCAGCCCGATCCCTCCAGTGTTTGGGCTGTGCGTTGATAGATCACTATGTCAGTCAGTCAGTCAATCACCTTTGAGTTTTATATATTTAGATGTTGTCTCGGAAAAATAAATTTTGTACCCGAAATATATTCACGCTGGTTGAGCCGCGAGCAAAAGCTAGTAATAAATATAACATAAACAATATACATTGACCAGCTGAACAAAAACAATGCGAGCCAATTTTTACTATGTACACTAACGTCATTATGCTGCGCATAGAATATGTAGTGCGCGTTTTGATAAATGATACGCGATAAATGATAATATACTTAAAAAATAAGTTGCTTTTTGTTTTTATGTTGTTAAGGTTAGTAAATATACATATGAATTAAATACTACAAGTACCTATACTATCGGTGATCTGTAACTGGCAGCATATTTAGTCTGAGAATCCAGTAAGCTCCTGGATTCAATACCAACATCGAACAATCATCAATCAAACATTTGTTCCATGTGAAGAAGAATGAGACGCACTCGTCTTAGTTCCAGAGACCAAATCATCCGTAAGACTAGGGAGGTTTCTCTAAACCTACTATATTATTTCCAAAGCGTGTTCTAGTTTGAACAAAAAAAATCTTATAGACACAACGTTATTAGAAAAAATATCACATAACATTGCGGAAGTGTGAAGGCAGCTTAAATAGCCACCGCGCTTATATCAAGCAATCCACGCGAGTACTTATTTGACAGTCAAATGGTGATGACAAACATGGAAAACTTGCCGAGACTCGATTTAAGTTTCCATATAAACGAGGACTTCTAACTAAACATATTGTGAATAAGTTATAGATGTCATTTCGTAAAATATCAGAGAATGCTTCGTTAAGATATAGTCGTATCGTTTAAAATAATCAGTAAAATATTTTGAGTGATGTTCTAATATTTTTGAATAAAAAGCCTGTTCTACTAAATTATGAAAATTATTTTATTAAATAGTCGGCTATCGAGCACGTGGGTCACCTGATAGTAAGTGATTTCCAATATGCATGAATGAGCCTCCGGATGGGACAGTATTGTGTTCGTTCCCAAAATATTGATAATAGTTTAACCAACAGTGTTCGAGTACTAATACTATCAAATTTCTGTTTAGAAGACCAATTAGTTACTAAACTAGCGACATCTAAAGTATACTAAGCATACATCGATAAAAAACAAGCCAGGTTTTCTGGTACAACTTAACCTCAGCAGTTGTTCGGAAACAGCGGGGTCCCCTGACCCCGAGGCACTGTGAGGTACTAAAGATTTATATACTTGTCTAAATTCACCGTTTCTACTCATTCTTTATGTAAAAAAGCAATATCTGCGACCCAAGGAACACCTAAGCTGTTCGCAGTAGACAAAGGGTTGCCACTCTGTGCAAATAGCCTCACGTTTCTAATATTTATAGGTGTGGCAACATTCAGGTGGCTGGTTCGAGTGCAACTCAATATGGCACGTGCACCGATGCCCCATTGATATTGTTCTAAACGGAGCTCGTAAACTTTTCCAATATACCAACTGTGCCGAGCGTATGCAAACAAAATGAAACTGTCGCTCCAATACAAATGGTGCACATTTTTGCTAACACCGCTTTGTCTATTTCTGCCGCGAAGCAAAAGTGTGTAAGCACTGTTGTGTTTCGGTTTAAAGGACATTGAAGTCATTGAAATTACTGGACATTATGAGACTTATATCTCATGTCTCGGCGTGACGAGCGCAGTTCAGTGCCATGCAGTGCTTTGTAATTTGGACGTCTGTGTGGTGTTGCCTCTGCTAATGGGCAGGCGTGGCGCTTACCATCAGGCGAGCGCCTTGCTCGTCTCGTCATTCAATCAAGTACAAAGAAGAACATTTTACTGTCTCAACTTCTTGTAATGAATACTTATATACTTCTCTAGATTGTTAATAACCAACAAAATACAGGAGTTTCTCAATTTTACTATCGTATATTTATCCGCGCAGAACTCCGAAAAAGGTAGACCGATTTGTATGATTCCTCTTTTATTCGAAAAAGTATAATAGCTTGAAATTAGTCCTTTTTACAAGAAGAAACACCTTTAACGATGAAGAACTTCGTATTTATGCACCATTTTTTTATGATTCACTAAAAATAATGAAATATTTTTTTTTACAAATGTTTCTATTTATTAATACGTTTTTCTAAATGTATTTTTCCTAACGAGTTTTCTATAGCATTTCTTTGTTGACCGTCGGTCTGCCTCGCACAGCTTATTTTTTTGAGTGGTAGACCCACGCTGTAGACAATTTTGTTCTTGTTCATCATGTTTGGGCCGGCCCAACTGGGTTGTTACCTCTGTCTTTCAAAAAACTGACGTAAAGTAGCGGCATAGTACTGCGTTTTGTACAGTGAGTGAGATGTCCGGCAGCCCAAATTATCCTCCTCTTCACAATCCCATCATTATCCCTTTCCTTTGGGGTCGGCAACGCGTCCATGCTTATTCTGATAATTATTTTATTTTATTTATAATACACAAGATAGATTACAATAAATGCAAAGATATAAGATAAATTTATACAATTTTGATCTTAATTGTATTAATTTATTTATTGTATTTTTGATTGATTGTGTTCTGGACGTTCATGGGCCGTGGAATTCATTAAATATCAGGTGAACCCCTTGCTCGTTTACCGGCATATCCTAAAAATTAATTTCATCAAGTTCATAAGTTACCAAACTTCGATGACTTTCATACTAGACAATCGCTCAATACTGTCTGGTCAAAACAAACGCGTGCCAAACTTGTAGTTTTTTTGCTGATTACAAATAGAAGCATTGTTTCGAAGGGGAGGGCTCGCCGAGATAAAGTCACTTTGTCAGGCTATCTATAATTTATTCCAGCGACGACATCGCCGTTGCCTTGTCTCCCCCTGTTTTCTTTGTCTGTTTTACTGCAGCTAGTTAGAACACATTTTATGGACCCCCGCGATTCCCCTGTGCCTAAGAATCACATATCCCGTGTAGATCGGATTCACGGTAAAAGATAAATTCTCCACGATTAAATTATTTATAAGTCGTTTCTGATAAATAAAATCGGTTATTGATTTCGTGATTTGTTTGTTTTTATGCAAAATACAATCAATGAATGTAATAATCATGTGTAAAAAACGCTGATAGTTATAACTAATTTAAGCGTGCGTTAATCCCACATGATATAAATGCGGCGTGTACGGTGACGTCCTCGAAAAACAGTCAATCGAATTAAAGCAATAATATTATTTAATATGTAAATCTCGCTTTAAAAGCGCCACCATGTTTGACGTTTTCATTTCGATTCGATCATTGGCCATGTGCGCGTCATGTTTATTGATGAGTGCGACTCTGATTGGCCGACTAGCCGTTTACCTTCTATAAAATTTAATTTATACCGAACAAACTGAACCGAACGTATTCACTTTGAAGCGGATAAAGAGAAAAGCCCAACAGAAAGAAAAGATTAATTTATATCGTCAAGAATAAACGTCGAAAAAATAAATAATCAGAGCGAAGACACGAAAATAATTGTAAGTCCGGACCATCAATCAGCGGGCGACTCGGGATTGGGCAGAAGAACACAAAAACATGGGCGACTGACCCAACAATAGATGCCTCTGACGATCCGTCGCACACAGTAACCAAGATGGCGGCCGCCTTTTGGCGGGAATCACTGAAGCGAATAATTGACAAAGGATACAGTCTTTGTGCCTTAGGCCAGTTGCTTGTCTACCGAAATGGCTAGTAATATAACAAAATATGTATGCCGGCACGAAAAATAACTGCTATTACTATAATACGATAAGATAATTAATGTTAGCAGTGATTTTTTAATTGGTTTATCGGAAAACATTGGAGATAAAATATATGTCTTCTAAAGACATGACATACTTCTATCTAAAGAACTCGATATATTATTTAAATTAATAAGATAGTTTTCATTTAGATTATAGATATGAATGTGAATGAATGTAATGAAATAGGAAAATATAAGTTATTTATAGAATATAATAAATTGGTATTCTTATTATATACTTCTTCGTAAATAAATGAAGCCAATTGCGTTTTATTTTTAAAAACTAACTGCAAAATATATTTTATGATTTTAAATATCCATGCATTCACATTCGATGATGTTGATGTTCTACACTAAAATTTGGTATTTAAAGCTAGTTAAAAGAAACTAGTAATATTACATAAAGCACTCTCAACACACGTATTTACTTACAAAGTCTGTAACTACGAGATTAATGAGTGCACCATAAATTACTGCTCCAACGTCTCAGTATTCAATGGCACTAACAAACCAAATTACGCATTAGTTTGTTTACATTCACCAGTAGATTGCATCATGTCACTTCGTTACGTCACAAAAAACGGTTAGGGCATAAAATACGGGTAGGGTCCTGCCAGTACCCACAAATTGGCTCCCCCGACCTCTCTAAATTACAGACGTTTCCCTTATTTCAGTGAGGACCCGGCCCTTGGCTATTGACAACAAAGAAATGCATTTCTAAACCAAATGCACAATACATGTGCTTTAAATGGCACTTAAATTCACAATTTTCGGATAGTAGAATTGTATATGTCTTATTGTTGTTGGCAACCCCTTAAGCGCGTGAATTTTAAAAACTATTTTTAGTCGTTTTTAGTTATTTACAATCCGACAGCTATAAGTTGGCGAGATGATTCGTCACTCTCAATCTCAATCAGCCAATGAGCGTTTAATAACAGCGTCCTGATTTTAAAAATTGAATTTCGATTTCGATATCGTATCGATCATAATTACTCAAATAGGTGTATATATTACGTTTTCAATTAGTTCCAAAATATACCACCGCCGACTTATAAATGTTGCACTTTATTTAAAATATTTTGAAGGTTATGTCCGTTTAATAATTTACCTTTGGAAATCTATTGACTTCACTGAATTATAATAAATTGCTATAAAGGCGTATTCAGTTTTAATGCTCATTCGAAATAAAAGCTCACAAACGCTATAAATATCTTTCATTCTTTAGTTCTAGAATGCTCTATTTCTTTTAACGGCTAGATAAAATAAATTTTACTGCTAATTTCAATGAAAACATCATAAAAATAGGATTACAGATCGAAGAGGCATAAGTAGGTTCACAATATGTGGGTATGAAACAAAGAACAGCCATTAAAACTTTGTGAAATTACCATTTAAAGAGTCTATTGTAATATCAATAAAATTCAAGTTACAAATCCAAAAGGCGTGGGCGTAAAGTTTGTCTGTTAAATCTCAAAAACATTATGTAAGTCACACCGGCCATTCTGCTTTATAATTGGTAAAGTTTACGTCATTTAATTTCTTTATGAAATTTTCGTGCCAAATATCTTAATTAAGGGTTGAGGCAGTTTTGCAATTACGTCAGACAGTGCGCAGGTACGCTCGGCAAGTTTAATGAATTGCCACAACTTGTGTAACAATTCATTATTAAACTGTATGCATACGTAATGACAGTTTTGTTTAGTTCGTAAAACTATGTCGAACTCGCGCCTCTATTGTCTTCGGCGCAGTGCATTTGACGTTTACTGCACTAGCTTAAATAAACTTTGTAAACTTAAAGACTGAATATCTTATTTTAATGATAGAATCCGTTTAAAAGCAATACATTTATTATTCTGTACCAGTTTTTGGATAGCTAAGAATCTTAATATTATATATTATATTTTATAATAACAAATGTTTACATAAGCTCTATTTACTGTAATATTAATAAATATACCTATAAAGATCGAAGATAGTAAAACAACTTTATGAAATACACATATTTAAAATAAAAATTGAAAAGATTTTATTTTCGTTTTGTTTTTTTTTATTATATACACCCATAGTCACACACATAGTTTTGACCCCACACTAGGTTAACCTGTATCGTGGGTATCAGAAACTACGCAGGACTAGCGGTCCCACAAAACCCAGACCCAAAACAAATGTTTGTCGATCACACAAACATTTGTCTCGGTGCGGGAATCGAACCCACGTCCTCTCGCTTCGCAGCCGGCTCTCGCCCACTCCGCCACGGATCTGTCACCCGTATTGGACTACATTCTTCATAAGGCTACAAACACACTAAGCTGATGTAACACATTTTATTGTGAAATCAAACGCTGCAGCCCATAATAGATTAAGATAGTATCCGGGGCTGCGTCACGTCACGCCGTGACTTCCCCTTAGGCTTACCAGATAATCCTACTTAGTGTACTACCGAATTTTCTCTCTCAGAAGGAAATAAATAAACTAGCAACGTCCAATCGATAATCCTTGATGCTATAGTTATTATAGTTCTTTTTATTTTTCTTTTTATGAAATCGTGTTAAAATACCTATATATCATTGAAATAATGTTCAATAAACAAAGAACTCTCACTTATGTCTATGAATATAAAAATAGTAACAATTGTATTTGATAATAAAAACGAAACTAAGTTCTCTTATGATTATATAAGTTCTACAGCATTTTGCTGAGCACGGGCTTCTTACTTATCAGATTGAGTTTTGTGCTCTAATTCGTCTCCAACCCACAATTCTGTATCGGTAGGTATTACCGCTTTTTTCACAGTAATAATATATTATCTAGTGGTTTAGACACAAAACTATCAATTCACAAACATAGAAGGCACAAATTGTAAGTCATTCAGTACCTAAACCACACAAAGCCGCGACATACGACGGCGCCCGTCCGCAGAATAAACGTCGCGGCAATACCGACTCATTCCAACTAACTTCACCTGAAATACACAAGTTCAAGTGCGATTAAAACCACCAACAAACATTCGCCTAACTATGAGGTGGGTTGCCACCGTTAAATGAACTGTCCCGCAACTAAGAGGTAGTAATAAAAGCCTACGAGTGTACTATGCGGCATAGGTCTATTCAAAATGGTTACGTGCGTTGGCCAGCGTTCTAGAAGATCTAAGTGGCCAGGAACAACTCGTTTTACAACTGTTTATTATTGGAAGGCTTTTTGTTGCATGTTTATTGACTTGTCAGACCTAAGTGTCGACTGGCTTCCGTCTGTAATATTATAGCAATGCGAATATGACTGAATACATATAGAATTTAGGTTCAAGGTTATTTTCGCAGGACAAATACACTATATATTATATCATAGGTTCACAAACGAGCAAGTGGGTTACCTGATGATAAGTGATCTCCAACTTTCAAAAACGACCACAATACCGAAAGAATCGTGGCCGCATTACCGACCTTAAAGGAAAGAGATAATTAAGGAATTAGGAAGGGAATAGGGATTTGGGTCTCAGTATATTTTACTTATCATACGAAAGGCAAATCAAGCCGCTACTTTACATCGGTTTTCTGTAAGACAGTGATAACAACCCGGTCGAGCCCGGCCATTCATGCTGTAGACAAAACTATCTACTATAATTGCGTGGTATAGTGCTACCACACTACTTCATTATTTATAAAGCTTTAGTTTCAATGATATTTTCTCTTTTGTTTCAGAAATGTCGTGTACAACCTCAGCTTGACAGACTTGACTGAACAGCGTCGGCTAGTATGGTACTCACCAGAGAACGACGTCAAAATGTGCGTTGTCAAAGGAAAAGATGAGGTACGTGAATTTGTTTCGTTTATTACCGAACGAGCAATAAAAATAAGATCGGAGTAGGCATCAAAAACAGTATTGAAATTAAAGCAGATAGGTTCGATCGAATCTATGGCTACGGTCTACGCCGTAGCAGTGCTACGCGTGTCAGTTACATCTTTACATAGTATAAAATGAAGTCGCTTCCGCGGTATGTTCGACGTTTTAAACTATTCAACGGATTTTAACGTAGTTTTCAGCAATAAATAGAGTGATTCATGACGAAGGTTTAGGTATATAATTTGTCAAGGTATTACCCGTGCGAAGTCGGCGCGGGTCGCTAGTAAGAAATATAAAGAAGCTATAAAAAGAGGTCTTTAGTTTTAGTAACTTTTGCGTATCATAAAGTATAAATGATATAAAATCACACGATCGTTGTCCCAATAAGCCATCTTGAGGCGAATAACTGAATTTTAACCAAGCAGCTCGTGTGTGAAACAAGGTCGTATTCTGTTAAACGTCTTCGTACCGAATACTGGCAAATTAAAAAGCCAATCAGGCGGAAACTCGCGCTGCTATTGTAAGGCTAAGGGGCTGCCGGTGGCTGTATAATCTTATTTTATTTAATGAGCAACCTCAATCCATTCAGCAATATATATGTCAAAGATCAAGAATGTATGAACTTCTCTGTTTATAAACTATGTGGTCTACGGATGATGGATACCATCGGCAAAGGTCGCCATAAAATCTTTGAATCGATTTAGACCGTTAGGTATGATTAATTTATATGGAGATATTTAAGGTCCTCATGCATTCGATTTTAATTTAAGTAAAATTATCAAATGCCTGATGCACAAACATATGTATTCACGCCTGTAATCCCCGAAGGAGTTGGCAGAGGGGTAAACATTACACCTACATTTCCCCGAGCGTATTTCCGCCCCACGATGTGATAAAGGGCAAGCCTATCGCCGTATCGGCCACAATTACAGACTCCGGGCTGAAACTGAGCATTTCGTCATAGAAAAACCTAATATCACTTTTACCCGACCCGGGGATCGAACCCGAGGCTTCAGCATAGCAGACGTAGCGTATTCACAATACAACTACGTCACCGAGGCAGTCATACTTCTAACGGGTGATGCGTTTTACCTATATCTATTATCATTTTTGATTCTATGCACTAATTACATAAATTATACAAAAACTTTAAATTGAAATAACTATAATTAAATCAAACAATAACTTTGCTTAAAAAATATACTAACTCATGATTCGTTACGTTTACGCGAATGTTACTCATTGAAATAAAACTAATTTAAACGGATTTTATCGCGGTTTTATTTTATTTTAATATTGGTTCGAAGCTTATCAGCCTTCGTGGTCACGGGGTGAACTGAAAATCTTTCGAAACGTCGCGTCGGGACCAAAATTAAAATAAAAAAACCGCGATAAAATCCGTTTAAATTAGTTTTATTTCAATATACTAACTAGTTTATACAATGTAGACCAGGTAGCTTCAGACTTGAAAGTGGTTGTAAAAGCGAAGGAAGTCTATTAATTATCTCACAATTAAAAGGAAACAGAGGCTATAACCATAATCCTTCATGCTATTAAAGAAACAACGCTCACATTTCATTCAAACATTGTTAGTTTTACGACCTAGGTAATAGGAAACATAATGCCCTTTGTTTAATCTAGCAACTGTTGTATTACAATCTGCTTTTTGAGTAGTAGAGCCACGCTGTAGACAGTTTTGTCTGAAACGAATGGGCTAGCTCAACCGGGTCGTTACCACTGTCTCATAGAAAACCAACGTAAAGTAGCGGCTTGCTGCTGGGTTTCGTACGGTGAGTGAGATATCCGGAAGCCCAAATCCCCTCCCCTTCCCAATCCCTAATTATCCCTTTCCTTTAAGGTCGGCAACGCGCCCATGATTCTTCTGGTCATGGGTGTACATGGGCGGTGGAGATCACTTACCATCAGGTGACCTACTTGCTCCTATGCCGGCCTATGCTGTAAAAAAAAGAGTAATGAGGTTAGAAATTACTCCTATACTAGTTTATAATTTGTTCTCCATCAAGACGTTAAAGGTCTAACAATTGTAGATTTAACACAACTCGCACCGCCTGTGTTCCAAATTCGATTACAATTTTGTAGAATAGAAAAAAACGTTATAATGTTCTTTTTGCCTGACTCTTTAATCATGATATTACGCAGAGAGACAAGTATCTAGACTCATACAATATAAACGTAATCAAAATGCTTTCAATTAGTTCAAGCGTATTAAATAAAAAATTAATGTGTGTATGTCAATTTCATTTTAGCTGTTGCTTGCTGTACTGCAGTGGGCGAGTAGCCTAATGTGGCTGTGAAGCCAAAGGATGCGGGTTCTATTCCGGCACCGAGACAAATGTTTGTATGATTCGTAAATATTTGTTTCGGGCCAGGGTCT
The DNA here is from genome assembly GCA_949126905.1 of Amorpha juglandis. NCBI lineage: Eukaryota > Metazoa > Arthropoda > Insecta > Lepidoptera > Sphingidae > Amorpha > Amorpha juglandis. The sequence continues at coordinate 10,015,175 of OX421383.1, forward strand.
GTTTGCTCCCCAGAGGGCTCGCAGGCAGGCAGGCAACCGGTCGTAAAAACTACAAGCGAAATCTTTCTGCAACGTGTGTTCAGAAGCATGTCTCGCTAACCCCACTGCGAGTGGGGTGAGAACGGGTGGAAGATGAGCTGTTTTAACTGCAAAATACAAACATTATTTATGCCACAGTAGCTTTCGAATCATATAAATTTAATTCCCATCCTTTTGTGATAAATGCTAAAAAATGGTAGTTCAATTATATAATATGTTCACGCTTTACTAAACAGTGACTATCTTCTGGGTCACCATAGTAAGAACGATCCTTCTCAAATAATCTAGTATCATTAAAAACCAGTTCTCCGTTAAATAAATAGTTTCTCGCAAGTCTGAATATAGGCCACAAGACGAAATCTTTACCCAGAAACTAACTTATAAAACTTCGCGTAACCGCTCGCGAGAATTAGTCGTATTTATCTACGCTGTAAGGAAACTTTTCGAGCGTTGCAAAATATGCATCCGTTCCGTTTCGAATAGCATAATGACTTTCGATTAATGTAACTACCGTCATTTGGCAACGCCAAGCCGGCTCTAATAAGTGCCCGCTCTCTAAGGCCGCGGACTCGAAGTCAGCGGGTGCGGGGCGGCGGCTGCGCGGGTGCGGCGGACACCCGGTCTCGAAGTCAGCGGGCAGATCGCGCGGCGCTAGAGCGGCGTAGTTTTGTACTATGAGAAATTAGTGTCTGTTCGCGAACGAAATTGATGTGAATATAAGGTTCCATATAAAAAATCATTGATATAATTTGCTCCACCACGTCGGCGGGCATTTTTGAAAATACACAGCACTACGTTAATGCAGATGCGCAGTTGCCGCTCATTTGGTGCGCGCCGCTCGTACGTCGCTCCTCGCGCCCGCGCCGCGCCACTGCTTTCGAGACCGGGTCCATTTAAATCTATGCATTTGAACGCGCCGCACCCGCGCCGCCGCCGCGCCCCGCTGACTTCGAGTCCGCGGCCTTAGTCTCTGCACTCTCCAGATAGTGTTACGAATGCAGCTAAATGAGAAGTTTAATAATTACCTTATTTTCTTTTTTGACGTTTGATGTGAAAGTAATGTTTGGAGCATCAGCGCCGTTTGACTACAATGACGCTTCATTAAGAGGCACTTGGCAAATCTTAGTGGCTACGCTAATTAATACTTCAACTTTATTCCTCTGGAGAGCTCTAGATATACTTTGATCAAGACAATCATTGCTGATTCGTTAATAAGAATCGATCTTTCTTCTGTCTTTTAACAGTCTCATTCACATTTTGTTTGCTTAAGGTAAAAAGCGTAATCTAATGCCATGCAGTACTATAACATTCGCAGTTATGTGTGGTGTTGTTTCTATTTATAGACAGGTGTGCTTACCACAAGGCATCGACCTCTTTGTTTTGTCGTAATAAAAATAAGTCAATTATCTGAACGATATCTTCAGCTCATACCATTCTGGTAGGTATATGTTCCATAAGCAAAACCCACTTACTACCATATACCCTCCGACCTTTATGTTTATTTACTTAAAGGCACATCAACAGTGTCCACATAGAGCATTTCTTAAAATCAATACGTTCATCGACAATCATTTTCAATACACTAAACTAAAATCTACGTATAAATGAGTGATTCTCATATCACGCTGTAAACGTCTGTTTTCGAAGAAATCAAATTAAAACTACTCATAATTAAAAATAAATCGGAATCATATTGCGTATATATAATAAAGAGAAAGGACAAACAAAGTTGTACTATATTATCTTATGTATTTAAATAAAAAATTAGGAAAATACGGTCGCAAAATTCATTCCCCTACCTGTTCCACACCATTTGTATGTAACATTTGCCTTATATTTCCATTATTTGTTAAAATATTTTATTATTAACTTTAACATCATACCATAATAGTATCTTAGATTAATTAGCCCAAATACTAGAATTCTACAGTAATTACAATAATTATACCGACGGTATAAATTATTGCCACGCTATATTCATCATTCGCCTCGTCTTACTATGATATATATTTTTTTATATGTTCCCGTGTTCCCTCCTCCTTCCACCTCGAGCCTCGCATGCATTCCATAACGGTTCAGTTGCCCACGCGCTGTTGTAGTAAAAAGGTGTGTCACTTGCCGATAGACGACGTTTTTTCTTGAATCTTGAGAAATAGATCACAGTGAACAATCATTCGCCTCGACCCGGGAAAATTGGTAAGTTATGTAATTAAAATTATCTAAAATATTTATTTATGTAGTAGATTGAAGTAGGCGTAGACATGCATCTTCAATTGTTACAATTTCCAGAACATTCTAGTCGAATCTTCTACAAAGTCGTAATAGTTCATTCCCCTTTAAATCATTCCCCATTTTTTTTTATCTAAGGGAATGAAAACATCTCGAGGGGAATGATATGTTATTGGCGTTTGTTTAAAAAAAATATTCATATTTCGTATTCTAATTACAGTTTAAAATGCCTCGGGTTACTAAAAGTAAGGAAGAACTACAGGCAGCTTACCGGTTGTACCAAAGGGAAAGACATAAACGCATAAAAAATAATCCGGAACTATACAAAATACAAACAGAAAAAGATAGACGTAAATATGAAGAACAGAAAAAAAGGAAAGTCAAAAGAAGTATAACTGAATTGAACCGTCGTGATCGAGAAGTTCAACGGGCTAAATGGAGAGAAAATACAAAAATATACTTAGATAAGAAAAGAAAGGTTCAACCTGAGCGAGTAGATGTTGATGTCAGCAAAGAACCTTTTGAAGTTTCATTTACAGAATCTATTGATCCTCTATTATTAACCAATTTGAATCAGTTAAAATCTACAAATAAAATAAATAAGATGAGATACAAAATGGAAAAGGAGAAGAAACTCGCTCAAAAGACAATTAGAATTTTACAAGCGGAAAATAGAAAGTTAAAAAAAATTATTAAACTAGAACGCGAAAACGAGTAGAAGTTGATAATCCCCCACAAGAAACTGAACAGACGACCGAATCATTAGATGTCAAAAATAGCATTATTGAAGTAGAAACAAAGAATGTGACGAAACACTTAAAAAATAACAGCAGCAGCAATGTTGGAATTATTCAAAAGTTTTACGAATCTAATTTAAACAGTTACCCAGCTCCAGGTAAAAAACAATTTATAAAGATTAGGTATACGCAAGCCAAAATAATATCGTGTCGTTGAATTTGATCGATTGTAACCAAAGTTAATAATAAAAGAAATAAATTCCTAGTTACTGTTTATTTTTGTCATTCTGCTAGAACGAAATCATTTCCAAAAGTAAGAATTTCATTACCTTAGCAAAACAAATCATTCCCCAAAATACTCAGAATGTAAATGCGAATAACTTTCTAATTCGACGGCAGATTTAAGTGTCTTTGGCACTAAATGTTATAGTTTTTATTCCAATATTCCCATAAAATGTTCCGCGGTCATAATCAACCGAAAAAATTGGATTCTCAAATTCTGCTTATTTTTCTTGTGAGATGAGAATCGCTCAAATACTTCCGATTATTCAAACATTACCCGCATCTCCAAACAGCGTATAGCAATTTATATTTTAATCAAATGTAAATATATACCTATTAATGTAAAACTCAAACAGCAGTAGGTACAACTACCAGGCCACCGGTGCAGCCACATTAATTAAGGCGTACTTTAAAAATATATGTAACACCAGTAATTGGGTCATTCGTTAGCCGAATAGTTCCGATGCACGGCTTGTGTAACAATATATAAATTTATTTAATGATTTAAACTTTAAACCGCCCAGTGTTTGGAATATGTCGATTTAATATATTTTAAAGTATTTGCTAGAATAAATTTGTTTAAAAGTCATTTGTTGGTGCACTAAATAGTTTTAAAGATATGGAAGAAAAAGAATATGGCACTTTGATAATCATAACCATATCCATAGGACCCACAATCCACACTTACATTTTATTCAGCAACAACTGAAACATTTTTTTATATTATAGAATGATGAGATCAGCAGCTCGCTCGTCTAATGGAACCTACGTTTAAGTAAGCGCGACAACTGTCCATAAGCAGTGGCACCATTCATAACTCTAAACTACAAAATAATTCATGTCACTAAACTAAATACACAATACCGAGATAGGATTTTAAGACTTATAATGCCCAGTAGTTGCACTGTTTTCAATGTCCTTAAAACCAAAACACAACAGTTACACAACATAGGCAAAGCGATGCTACCTACTGTCACACGTAAAACCTACCACCTAGTAAACAATTTATCGTTACACATCACACTACACTGTTACATAATAATTTATAAACTAGTATGCATCTAATCATTTTCTAAATCTGAACACTAAACAACACAACTACCTACAAGTATAAGGAAGGCTCGCGATGCATCTACATGGCCCGGCACTCGCAGCCAATTGGCCGTCGCTCCGAGATCTTTGGGAATTCACACTTCGATTGGATTCAAACGAACGCCGGCTCGCCGATCGAATGCTTACCGCACCATGTAGTTCAGAAAACTAATTCCAGCTTCTCTTGAAACTAATAGCCGTCTCGACTCATTTTGACTTCAACTCCAACGTTATGCTCTACATGTTTAAAATAGTTTAAAATCATGAGTAACCTTCTTTAATCTAATACATAAAAAGATGATCACCATTTCAACCAACTACAGATTTATTGACTACTAGCTTTTGCTCGCGGCTCCGCCCGCGTGATCTGCTTTTTCCGGGATAAAAAGTAGCCTATGTCTTATTCTGATGTATAAGCTATATTATTGTAAAGTTTCATTAAAATCCAAAAAGTAGTTTTTACGTGAAAGAGTAACAAACATACATCCATCCATCCATCCATACTTACAATCATTCGCGTTTATAATATTAGTAGGATAATAGCTTGAATCAGATTCATTAATTTTATTATACATGTAAATCTCCTGATAACCCTAATGGATTAAGTTGGCGAGTTACCAATATTATTATATGTGTTATTTACATTAATGAGCTCTTTTCATAGACGCAGTACGTCAAAGTTAAGAACAACTGAACATGATATTAGTTTTGGTTTAAACCACTACAATACATTCTTGCACATTGTAATAATAGTCGTCGGTTACAGTCTTGCAATAGTTTGGGATATAATTATTTCAAGGATGTCGTTTTCAATCACAAGTCCAATACACAGAAACTCAGTCTATACTTTAAAATACTTATCAATGGTGTAGGAAGATTCTGGAGTGCAAAGTTCCCTTTGCGTCCGTGGCACGCTCCTCGCATCTGATTGCGCGTCGCTCGTGGGACGTTCGGAAATTCATGCTTCAATTGAACACCAATGGACGGCCAACTCTCAGTACAAAGTACTACAACACAGGCTATGGCATTAATATTGACCGTTACTAACATTTATTTATATATTTTGCATGATTATTCTGTGTAATTACTTAAATTTTCTCGAGGTCCTTAATTTTTGGTCTACTGTCATTGCGTCTAGCCATTTTTATACCATATTATTGACTAAATGTTTAACTCCATCTTATACAGCAAGCGATCTTTAACGTTTACTAGAGTAACATTGTTCACTTTTAATAATTGTTGCGTTTTAATCTCTTCATGCTCGACTGCAGTTTTAATTTCTAAAACAGCAATATTAACCTTTACCCATACTATATTTTTATTACTAGCCAGAAGTACAACAAATATACGTAGTAAAGTCTATAAATCTTACTATTCTCGTATATTAAACGTAATTCCAAGCTCTAGCCGTACTTTTCTAAATTTCGAGCGAGTCTTCTTTTCTAGTTTGTTTGTTACAACGCCATTTTACTTCGCACTAAGCAGCGGCCGACGTGCAGGGACTGCAAGTGGCTCCTAAACAGATTTGTTGGATTTCAATCGTCTTAAAAGAATTCCACTGTTTTCCCTTACAAATTCAACGTTTTCATATTTGGTGGGGCGTGAAAACAAACTCGTCGCCTTGATAAACCTTTCATGTGATTGTATTTTTGATTATACCAAAAAAAAGTAAGTAGAAAGTACTTTAATTTTTTGCTGGCGAATAAAATTTTTCATCTCAACATTATTTATTTTAACCACTTAACTCGTTACTCAACTTTATCTACAACTACATATTTTGAATTTGACTGCTGGGCAAACAATTGTAGAAAATCCAGTTTATTCCAGGGGTATTTTATTTGTGTTGTATTAATTATTATTATTCACTACATCAAGGCATAGAAGCAGAGTTTAGGAGCATGAGAATGATGATATTTATTTGAAAAAAATATAAGCAGAAACTGTAACTAATTTATATTTATTACACTCACACTTCTAGAAACGTTGGTATTAACACAATTCATTTAAACAAACATTTCCTTCACATGCAGATGTACAAAGCATTACTGGATTAACACGACGGCAACATAGTCCATTTAGAACGATCTGGTTGATCGCGTAATGCTCTGAATGAGAAAGTGGCTATTCAAGTGCTGGTGGCAGTTCCAATAGAAATACGAGCTGTTACAAAGCTCCCAACATTTGGAAATGTAACAACGTAATGGACAACAGGATTAGCGTGTTCTTCCTCTCACGTAGCTCATTATCAAATCTAGGCCTCTTCATATAATGATATAGTCGATCTGTAATTTGAAGATATGTGATGGTATTAATTACTATTAACAAGATGGTTTCTCTATATTAAATAACACAATTAATTTATCTTTACGTATTGCTTCAAATGAGTGCGATCTGTAGGTTCCGTTTTGATTCAAACCTTATCCGATGAAGTGAGACGTGTAATATTGGAAGCAATCACATCTTGTAATGCTGGCATTGCGGCGAGCATCGGACGATTTCCTTGTGTAATACATATAAACGCTTTCCTAAGAAACAGAGATCGATAGATTACGTAACAGTATTATACGATGGACAGTTGCAACTGGAATCCTAGACAACCCTAAAAGGAATTGCGGCGTGCGTCGCTACGCTTCGGTTTGCGTAACGTCGTGCCAACGCGGATTCAATCATCAGCTCTTCTAGTAATTCCGAAGACAAGCATACTGGGTTATGTATTTGGCCCATATTCTAAGAACGAATAATAAATTAAAATGTGAATTACAATTCAACAGTAGCATAATTACAGCTCAGGAAATACATAAGACAAAACTTTTTTTTCCGTTATAGTGCATTTCGGTTTAATGGCATTGCTACAATGCAACATCTACAAAATTTTAATAAATCGTTTATGTACAATCAATCAAATCAGAATGTGCCCAATTCTCACTTTAAGAACGATAACTGAACTGCCTTTACAATGAATCTTTTTTAATTTGTCTTGTTTTATAATGATCTACTGATACCAAAGGGTGTAAGGGGGTCCAACCACCATCTTCCGGACCCCAAGCCAACCTCACCTGCCCGTGGTGCACCCTGCTGGTCAACGGACGAGGCTCTGGCGACCGGCTGATGGCGGTATAACCATCGTATTAATGGCGTAGCTAAATGCAACAGGCTGATGATGGGCAGCAGCATCTTCAGCGCAAGAAGCTACGCCTCTGCGCTCGCCAACCCGCCTGCCAAGCGTGGCGAGTAATGGCAAACCAAGGCCGCTTCCAACAGGTCGGTCTGGAAATCTTTGGGGGAGGCCTATGTTCAGCAGTGGACGTCTTGTGGCTGATGATGACTGATACCAACGCTAGGAGAATATCAAATCAAAACACAATATACATAGACTGCTGCTTCGCGGTAAACATAACGCTATAATAGACCATGAAAACATTAATCATTAAAAAAGCAGTAAGAGAAATTACTGTACTTGTCAATAGAGTTGAAATTATAATTATTGTAAAACAAAAAAAAATTAAATGAGTCGAAAATTAATTGAAAAATATCGCACTCGGTCATCAACGAAACATTTTATAATTATCAGATCCATGGTCTCAAATGCCCACTGTATTTATTTAATTGAATGACCAAAACAGTAGAGGGCGCAGGTGACGCGGCCGGTGCGTAGCGACTAGCGGCATCACTCCGCACAAATCCCGCCGCGTTCAAATAGGATTACAGGACCGACATCTGGAGGTTCATGGAAATGCAAATGCAATCATATTACTGGCCGCATATCTGTCCGTAGACTTACCTCTGACATGGATTAATATTGGAATTGTTACGAATCAAATTGATTGTATATAGGTTACATTTGGGTTCAGCGTGTTGATTGGCATGTTATGCCTATAAATAATAGACTAATGGCAAAGTAGTTTATTAGTTACCACACCAGTAAAATAATCTACAGCTCCTATATACTACACAAGCCGATATGCGATATCCCCAGGTAACAAATAACAAAATATACAATATAATACTCATAATACATGTGTTGCAATACTTATGATGCATACTACAATGCCTAAAATTCCTTCTTATTCTTACCTGAACTAAATAAAGATCGTGGAACAGGTACAATGTCCATAATAATTAACTAACAGATCCTATAAAACATTGTAAGACCAGGTCCGGAAGTCTTATTCAAAACAAATATTCTCCCCAGAAGACTTGACAGGCAGCGTCAGACAGGCGGCAGGTCATAAAAACTACAAGCCAAATCTTTTTGTAACATGTGTTCAAAAGTATGTTTCACCGACCCCACTGCGAGTGGGATAAGGGCAGGTGGAAAAAAGAAGAATGCAATGATGAATGAATGAAAAATAATCAAACATTATTAAATCTTATATAAAGAGTGAAATATTTGATTACATTTTAAATCATCTTGCGAAATAATACATAAACTGCTGCAATAATGATTTATTGAAAGTAAAAAAAAAATATTCTTCACGGTTCATTAAATCATTACCATTTACTAAACCAAATTACTTATACCCTTAAAAATACAACGGACGTATCACATCTTAGTAATATTCGATGTTTTTCTACATTTAGTTTGAGAGGTATTCCATCTAATAGATTGATTTGGCATTCGGCCAGACATTGTAATCGTAAGCTTCGTATTTCCTCTTCTTGAACTTCGGAATTAACAGATTCCATAAATTACTTCTGACTCCATGCTTCATAGACCACATTCCATTAGTCGCGACTGTTGTGAAATAATAAATCATCTATATATATAAAAATGAATGTTTGTCTGTATGTCCTTTATAGAATCGTAAACTATGCATTTGATCATGTGATGATCTTTAGCAAAGTTGTTGTGTATGAGCCGTCGAAGGATTCTGAGTTGGTACGACCAATTTTCGACAGATGGCGCCACTGTCATCTCAATGAATTCCATATATTTGTGTAATGTCTTGCCTTCAAAATTATTTTAGCTGGTGGCGTAGCAACGCGCGCAGGGTACAGCTAGTTATCAATAAATATCTGATCATTTTCGGCCCGAGATTAATATAGGTAAATGGTAGAGCCACGCTGTAGACAGTTTTGTCTACAGCATGAAGGGCCGACTCAACCGGGGATCCCGCACACTGTCTCACAGAAAACCAAAGTAAAGTATAAGTTGCCGTTTCATTTCATATGCTGAATGAGATTTCCTGACACCCATTTCCCTCCTCCCCTTCCCAATCCCTATTCCATTTTCTAAATGTCTTATCGCAGCATCATTTCTATGTTTTTCATGTACCATTTGAATACCATTTCTATAAGCTTGTAATGTAACACCCTTTCTTTTCCAGGAGAGTTGCCAGAACTACATCCGAGTTCTGGTTTCGTTGGCACCTGGGAGACTCTTGGTCTGCGGAACCAACAGCTTCAAACCCTTCTGTAGGGAGTACAGCGTCCAACGAGACTCGTATCACATGGAGAAAGAAAAATCTGGACAGGCAGTCTGCCCTTACGATCCTGAACACAACTCTACAGCCGTTTATGCTGGTAAGTAGTAACATATGTACTGACGCCTGTAATGTCCGAAGGGGTTGGTAGAGGTGTAATCCCATACACTCACATTGCGCCGAGCCTATTTCTGTCCCGTGATATGATAGCGGGCGAGCCTATCGCCACAACAAGCACAAATTCCAGACTCCGGTTTTATACATTTCGTGCTGGAAAAACCCAATATCACTTACACGACTTATGACTTATGATGAATTAAAACCTAACTATTTTGATTACATAACTGCATTCGACTTATAAGAATCTGACTTTTGGCTAATTTCAGTTTGATAATTGGCATTCAGACAACCTCTACTACAACGGCCATAGCAAAACCGTCAATACACTTCACATAATAGTAACACAACCCATTATTGCATCCAATGTAGACACAACAAATCGTCGTAAATGGATTAATGTGTGTAATCCAATTATGAGTTAATGCGTACATTACGTGAGGACAAAGATTACAGTGCATCAGTACGCGTGTTGTAACAGGATCTGATATAGATTTGTTACAGTTGCAATTAGATACCATGTTTTATGATGTAAATTGCATAAATTTAAAAGGAGTTAAAAGGCTCTATTTTTATGAATGAATGAAGTCAGTCAGGACTCACGACAAGTGATTATATATTATGTATATATAGTTATAATCCATGCTAATATCATAATATGCAATACGACAAAAAATAATTATCACCCTCGTATCTACTTATACTCTCATAGAAATACTTCTACTGACAATAAGAATTCTAAGAAAGAATAACTTTTAACCTAACGCATCACCCAAGCCTCTTGATCCCATAAAAAAGAAATACAAATTGTCAGAATGATGACACTACAGTATGTACATGAACACCATTATCAAAATACCCGAGATATACCCGAAAAAACCCTTTCGGGCGGGTCGCATGTGCGTCGCGGGTCCACGGCGCCCGCTCCCATTGTCAGGAAATTAGGAAGAGGAAAATCTTTTTCGTATCGATTGGGCCCACTTTCACAGTCTACTGGCGTACAATGGCCACTCATTGTTGCATTGAAAGGAGCCCGTTTGAATGAGAATGTGCGCTGTGACGTGACTATTACACCACGTATTACGTTCGCACATACTCTACAGTCAGTGTCCGGGCTTGTTACTTGTTAGGGATTTAAAAGGTAAAGCTATTCGGTGTGAAAAGAAATTTATAAATTAAAAAAAAATAGCTTAGTCCTAATCGATCTTCGACGTATAGATTAATTTATCGATTAAATTCAGGAATGAAATATATCTATTTAAATATACTGTGCTAAAATACACATTACAGATATTCATGTACTAACATCAACCACATATAAGCTGCACAATCCAAAAGGACAAGAGATTATCCCAAACAAACACAAGTCATTTCACGGAGCCTTATAAAAAACGTATTTACCTCGCCTGTTTCTAAAGATATATAACGGTATTAATTTGTGTGCTCAACGTCCATCTTCTTTATTATATTTATCTTTTTTATAAGTTTATTACAGATGAGATTGAATTCGAAAAACCAACAGCCATGTAATTTATTATCTTATAATTAGTCTAGTCGAATAATTCATAATGATATTACATAAGAGACACATTTTTTTTTAATTAGCTATTTTACAATTTAATTGTCAAACATATAAGACGTTTCTGCAAAGGTATAAGAATCACTTTACATTTGAACGAATCCGCTCAGCTCAATTGTTAGTTTATTCAATTATTCAAAACTTAAGACGGATACTTCTCAATTTAAAAATCATTAATTTACATCTTATATTCGCAAGTCATCAGTCTTCTCTGTAATACTCATTGAAATTTTCTTTTTCCCCTCTAAGCGATGACAGTGAAACCATCAATAACAGTCGGATGTCCCTTTGTGCAATTTTCTTTGCATTAACGCATCCCTAACTTCACACGCATTTGTCACGCATACCAACTATACGAACAGTAACTATTCGTTAACTAATGGAGTCTCGTGTTAACACCCTGTTAGTGTTTACAACTAACTATGTCATGATGGTATAATGGATATCTTTTGCAAGCTATGAACTGTGTGCTTTAATATAGGGAACCTTAACATCGTATGTATTTCATATGTAATAGGTTTATGAATAATCTATATAAATAAAAATGAAATGCTCTTAGTTGGTCAGGGTATCGCTTGAGAACGGCTAGACGGATTAGCTTTTTTTTTATTGTTCGTAGTAATCCCAATAAAGTTTTGGTAAGGACCTTTAAGTAAACTGTATGTAAGCTCTTTAATAATGACTATGTAATTCGGTATGCAAAGTATTTTCTACGTATATGTTTTTGAAATTTTATTTTGTAGATTGGGCTATTGCAAGAAACTAATTTAAGTTTTTTCGAATTTTTTTTAGTTATGATTTTTTTACTTTTGCATACGATGACGTTATAAAGGCGGCAGCAAAGTTTAACACCATTGCCACAGAGGGTAAAAAATAAATGTATAGTAAGTAAGCTGTAAATAGAAAAATATTGACTAGGAATTTAATATTTCGAAATGGTTTTGGAATTAGCATCACTTTATTTTAACTTTACATACCGAATTGCAGTAATTTTTTACTCAATAAAATATTGCCTGTAATATTCAATACTGTTTATCGAACAAACGCCATGTTATAATGCCTTTATATCACAAACCACTAAATCAGATTCGATACGTGTGATAACATAACGGCCCAAACCGTTCCGTAGGGGGCTATATAAACGTATTGCGTACAGTAATACCCCGGACTTACGCGATAGGTGGGACCGAGCTATAACCGTGTAAGTCGAATTCGCGTAAGTCGGGGTACAACTTTGCATGCACTTTTGAGTGACATAATTTGAGGTTATCAATAAAACACAACGTACGTAAAACAATTCAACGCGGAACACGTTCGAACCTGTCGTAAACGGACCACTAACATGGCGGAATAGGAGAGCTGACGCGCGCGGCCATCAAAAAGAATAACCGCGTATCTCCGAATTCGCGTAAAACGGGCTAGCGTAAGTCGGGGTATTACTGTATACAGGATATGCACATGTGCAAAAACATTCACCAATATTTCACCTCACACATGCACAGTGTCATTTACATGGCACCGACACAGTTAGTTATCTCCTATTGATCTGGTCCAATTAAGCGCAGCGACGCCCTGGGGACCGTCCGGCTGGTCTTAGCTAGCTCCGGCTTGTAGGTAGGTATCCGACTACTGACAGTGCAGAATTGGTTACACCAATTAACATAGTGCTTTTGGGGTACTGTTCGAAATTTAATTTGTTTTTAGTTCCGAAACGAATTGCTGGAATGAGCGACGCCCTATCCTATCTATTTCTTAAATACTTCGTGGGCATTTAGTTCTCAAAGTGTTTTTTTTTTATTTGATTGAATGACGAGACGAGCAAGGCGCTCCCCTGATGGTAAGCGCCACGCCTACCCATAAACAGAAGCAACACCACACAAAACTTTGAATTACAAAGCACTGCATGGCACCGAACTGCGCTCGTCACCCCGAGACATAGGATGTTAAGTCTCACAATGCCCAGTAATTTCACTGGTTTCAATGTCCTTCAAACCGAAACACAAAAGTGCTTACACACTGTTGCTTGGCGGCAAAAATAGACAAAGCGGTGGTACCAACCCAGACGGCCTCTCACATAGGTACCTACCACCTAGTAAAGTTAGTATTAATGTATTTTCTATATTTACTGTATTAGGTATAAAATGTTAATCGCATCGATGCCTGCACAGTGTCTTGTTAATCTTAGCTGTATTACTGTTGCATTAGGTTAACTGTTGGGTAGATTATTTGTGATAAGTTGCCTACTTCCAATCCGCCGGTACTGTATTGGTTAATGTTATTCATTTTTAACCTCCGAGGAAAAAAGAGAGGTGTTGTAAGTTTAGCCCCTATGTCTGACTGTCTTCGTATCTGTCGGTGGCAAAAAAGCGCGCTCGCGTAAAGGAGTGGACCATTTTGAATGCGGTTTTATCAAGGTGACTTACCGAGCTGGTTATAGTTGCATTTGCAAACAAACTGTTCAACTGAGTATAAACTTATAGGTCCTAGCTTTGAAGAAATCTGCAGCCATTTAGAAGTTATAGATCTTTGTCTAATTTATGTCAGGCATTTTTAACGTTCAGATTAAAAAAGTTATTTCAGCGCTGATTTCTACAAAGTTTTTCATTTGGTATAGAGATATGGGCTGTAGCGAATACTTTGACGAGAATGTGGTTTTCAACCGCATCTGCTCAGACCGCGTCCCCGCAAATACACAAGAGTAGTTCGCCTTTAAAAAAATCTTAATAGGCAACTTAAAAGATTACCATAGATACTCTCATTACACTCTGGAATAGTATTTTTTTTTTTGCTTAAAGAAAAAACAAGACAAGAAACGTACCAACTAAGTAATTCACTATGTGATAGATTTAGCTCCAATCAGATCTGTAATAAAGATCTCGCATATATAGGAGAAAAGAAAATATCACAATTTCTAACCTACCTAGTTTAATGTATCGGCATACAAAAATGTATGCAAGTTGAGTTCTGGAGATCATTATTGCTATCGAATCTGTTTTTGAGGAAAAATTCCATTTCACAGCCTCCGTGGCGCAGCGGACAACTAACCGGCTGTGAAGCGAGAGGCCGCGGGTTCGATCCCCGCACCGAAACAAACGTTTGTGTGACCCACTAGTACTTGTTTCGGCATCTGGGTGTTTTCAGACCGAAAGTTTAAAGTAGTTCTTGATACCCACGACACAAGACTCGTTTACGGCGGGGTCAGGACTATGTGTGTGACTGTTAGGTGTATTTATTATTGTTAATTATTTGAAGACGATATAAAACAACAATAACGTCTCGTTATCCTATTGTTAGCATTTTACGATTGTCTCTGCTCTTAGTTGTAAATAATATTGGCGACAATCAATAATACCGAGAAGCAATTAACTCGGCACAATTCGACACCTTCGGCCAATTAACCAGAATCATGGCAAATTCGAGGCACGTAGTCCGATGGCGTGTTCCTCTCTGTATTAATCATGGGACATATTGGATTAGGAATTTGGTAGAGAAGATCCAGCGAGGCCGGTATTACGGCAATAAGATTTGAGACAACTATTTAGTGTCGATTTTGCACTAGTCTCTTAACCACCTAACGTAATGCAATGCCTCTACTGTATTCAGTATTAAATATAGCTTTAACGGTAAAGGAAAATATATAGAGAAAACTTGCACACGGAAATTCTCGAATTTCAAAATATGAAGTGTACCAACCTACATTAGAACTACGTGGTGAACTAATAAGGCCCTTTCTATAGTGGATGAAGCCCATACCTAGCACTGGGAAAATATGATACAAGACTGTTATAACCGCTTTTTTGCCGCGTTTCCAACCGAGAGATGGAGGGATTAGTTAGACCTAGCTGAAACCCGAGTGGCGGTCGTATCGAGACTCTATTACACTGATATACTAACTAAAAACCTTGCCGTAGCTTACTTCGGCGTAAGTGGGGGGGTTCCGGGGATCCTCGCGTACCTGAATGGCTGCCAGTGCAACTCTGACGCTCTGCCTTTGTGCTCCGGCTCCTTTGGGGCTTTATGCTTTTTTATTTGCTTAAATATATTAATTGAGATGTTCCTTAGCTATGTTTAAAAATTAAATATGTTTTTCACCCAAATGCCGCTCAAAACATGAACGATCAAGTCTCATTCATTCACTAAAATGCTTGTTGAAATAAAATTTTAATTTAGAAACCTGAAAAATGTTTTATGTACAGATTAATATCAAAGACGAATAGTAGTAAGCCCCGTGAATTTGTCTGTTAAGTCAAAAATAAATTTATTCTCTGATGCATAATTATTTATGCAATTATAATAAGGCAGGGTATGCTTTTACTATTTATTTCATTATCAAGCTATGTATATTAAAAAGAATATATTTATTTTCAGATAGTGAATTGTACTCCGGCACAGTAGCTGACTTCAGTGGCATGGAGCCGATCATTTATCGAGAACCTTTACAGACTGAACCCTACGACTCAATGACATTAAACGGTAAGTGTAACTTATAATCAATAATTATAGATATGGAAGCATCGGTTACGGATAGCCTGCTTGCATTTTATTTCATAGGTTAAAGCCTCAAACGCACAGCCGCGATCCCTCAGTCGCGATCTCTCTAGCGATAAATGTTTCTAGTACAGTTTGTATCGGAACGCGTATGATCTTACACACTGCAATTTATCAAAATGTGTTGCTAGATTCTATAATGGGGAGACGCCTGACGAGGGTTGACAGCTCCTGATTTCACGGTTGTGTGAAGAGATCGCGGAACGCAAGAACGCGGGTAGAGTTCGCGAGTGCGAGAATACGGCTGTTTGTGGGAGACTAAATTCAGTTGTAACAAACGGTTTTCATTAATTTAATTTACTCAAATAAGAATGGAATATTTAGCTACCAATATCATATTTCAAAAATCGAACACTACATTCTAATATTGTCTATTAGTCGTAAAATCCAATTTACAAATAAATAAATGTTATACAACGAGGACGTATCGAAGCGGACAAACATTTCCACAGTAGCTTCATTCGTATAATTGACAATCAAACGGTTTATGTAAATATAAATGAAATTTAATGGCGGGTGTGATGACTAATGACACACGCATATTGTATCTAAACACTGTTATTAAACTGTCACGTCTTATTTGCATATAAATGTTAACATCACAGGGATTAAGTCGCTTAAGGTGGCAGATTAATGAAAACACATGCTTCGTCCGGCAACTTGATCGCAACAGAATTCGATTATACTAGACGCTTTGATACACAACGTGGATTTGCCATTGAGAATATTAAATTTAGTTGTGTAATAGTAATTTATTATTTCTGTACTCAATGACGGAATATAAAACAATATCTTAATATCTCTGAATGTGGAAATGCCGGAATTCAACAAATGAATAATTGACAGTTAAATGAGTGCTGTAGTAAATCTTCATTTTTATTATCTAGTAAAGTAATATTGTACTTGAATTCAACTTAAGCCTATTTCGATGAAGAAAGTTTATCTTGCGATATATACGAGAATAATCGGTAACGTATACTTCAATGCAGAAATCGTGTCATTTACTGGGCTGGTTCATACGATTCTTTTTTCAAACAGTATGGCGCCACCTCGTAAACAAGAGATTTCTGCTATTGTCATGTTATGTTTTGGTTGCTATGAATAAGCAAGAGTTTATTCGTTATTATCTTTTGATTCTAAATAATGACAGTACAGATACCGTACATGTTTATTGTAATTTTATTTGAATATACATGTAAAATAAACAATCTATAAGAATATCGGTAACGTAGATCCGTGGAATAATTTAATAAGCTTGTTCAGCTCCAAACACTTGGGCACGGACGTCCTCTTACCTTGAGAGATCTCGGGTCTATAGTTACAATTGGTATAGACCATAAATATTATCAGTAGAAATTATAATTGAAAGAATGATGATGCTTTTTACTAGGCACACTATAACAGCTGTAGTAATTCTATTCTAGGCTTTGTTATAGTCTCGCATTATTACGACGCACCCGGAGCATAGCAGCCATTTTTTAGGATTGGAAAATTAAAAAAAAATGAAAATATATTATCGCCGATGTAAATGCTTTTAGTTCGGCCACAAAATAGCGAGACGATCCTGAAAAATGAATATATCCTTAATTATAAACTGTGAAGATTTTCCTTAACTAAATATCAAAAGATATTTAAAAATAAAGTTAAATAAAAACCTTGTAACTATTTACACAAAAAAAATTGGGAAATTCCATGCATTTAAGACAGGTCCGCATGCATACATGCATTCTATTCGGGCAATATGTAAAGATATAAATACCAAATAATATGCATACAAATCGTTAAAGTCTAAAGACATAATATATAATATACTTATTATATGAATATAGTCGCACTAATATTTGTGCCCGCGAAGATTAACCTGATAAAAGAAATACAGCCAAATGAACACCCCTCTCGATAACAAGATACTAATCAAGTTACAATAAATGTCACGACGACTGACATTTCGCCGCGCGTTGTTTATCTGTCGACAGTCGGCACCGTCGCGCACGCTCGATTGCCTCCAAATACGGCTGTCAAACATACATCCGTCAATTTAATTGAATTTAGAACGGGTTTTGGCGGGAATAGCGTGTAATCTGCGTGACGGTTGACGCGTCAACAATCTCTAAATGCGATTAGGATTGTATTAGACTTATCGACAATGGCGCTTATAGAGCACCATCTCTGCATAAACTAGTACTATTAATACAAGTAAAATAATGTTTACAATATTGTTTCTTTATTTACAGCTCCCGATTTCGTTAATTCACTCGTTCATGGCAACTTCGTGTACTTCTTCTTCAGGGAGACAGCTGTGGAGTACATTAATTGTGGAAAGGTAATTACTGTCACCAAATATGTATTGCAAACTTAAAGGCAAACACTACAAGGTGGTAGGTCCCTCGTATGCGAGAGACCGTCTGGGTTAATACCACCGCTTTGTCTATTTCTGCTGCCAAGTGTGTAAGCACTATTGTGTTTCGGATTGAAGGACATTGAAGCCAATGAAATTATTGGGCATTATGAGACTTAATAAGTTGTTACGAGCGCAGTTTAGTGCCATGGAGTGTTTTATAGTTCAAAGTACTGTGCGGTGTTGCTTCTGTTTATGGGCAGGCGTGGCGCTTATTCAATAAAAATGAACATTAATTTGTGGTAAAATAGAATAGATATTCGTAAAAGAATGTTACTTTACGATTAATATATCCGAACAGGACAAAACCTAGATCTCCATCTGGAAAGGTCACATCGTCGAAAGAATCGAATGTCTATAACCTAATTCAATACGGTGACCTTAAATAAATATCAACACCTTCTAACCCAAATAAATTCTTACTCTATTGACATTATATAAGACTTTTTTGCTACATTCTTTTGCTACGGATAATTTATGGAGGATATGACATAGGTACAATAAATATTGTGCAGCATTTATTTAAAACAATCGATAATTTTACATTTAATACAACTTCAATATGTGAGCTTATTTTATTGCGTAAGCGATACTTGTAATGAAAATCGAATGCAAATCGTAAAATGTTCTAAATTTAAAATAAGAAACATACAAAGCTTACTCTCATCGCAAGTTTACGGTAGCGAAAATTCGATAGCGACCATTCACGAACATACGCTCGCATGGTCGCAGCCCGTAGCGAATCCCCACTCCGCGCGAATGATTCGCGGTAAATACGCACTATTTTAAAAGTAAATATGGTTTTCTTAGGCGGTGTTCGCACGAGTGGCCCGCGTGTGTCGCGACGATCGAGGCGGGCCGCACAGGTTCAAGCAGCGATGGACATCTTTCCTGAAGTCGAGACTCAATTGCTCCGTCGCAGGAGATTTTCCTTTTTATTTTAATGAAATTCGTAAGTTTGACATTATTTACATTGAAAATTGTATGTAATTCAAGTCGCATTGGTGATCTAAAAATGAGATAATGGCTTTGAACTTAGAGATTAAGAGCATCAGTTAATATACTCTATTTGGTCGATAGATATCGCTATGACTTGAAGAAAATGTAATTCGAGATGTGGGTGAATTGTCACTTTTGATCTAATGTTTGTCATTAAACTTGTGTGCCCTTTATTATACTTTAAAATCCCGATTACAGAATCAACAACAGAGCTGATAGAAGGAGTTTACGGAGGGCTAAGTGCTCAGCTCATTTATGGTACATTCACAACCCCGCCGAACAGTATATCTGGCAGTGCGGTCTGTGCCTTCAGCATGCAAGACATTGCTGATACCTTCGAAGGCACTTTCAAAGAACAGAGTGCTATTAACTACAACTGGCTGCCTGTCAACAGTGCAAAGGTAGGACTTATGATTTATAGATAAACTTATTTCGTCTAGTACCCACTTTGAGAAACAATTATTTTCTAGAAATTAAATTTCTTTATTCTAAATTAAATAAATTCCCCCGAAATTACTGTATTCTAAACATATTTAGAATAGAGTAATTTCGGATAAATTTATTAGACCCTATGGTCTAACGATGTAAGTTTTACATTATATCGGTATAGACCGACCCCTCAAGCACCCGCAAGGAGGCGTTTTCGCCTACTTT
This sequence comes from Amorpha juglandis, assembly GCA_949126905.1. Lineage (NCBI taxonomy): Eukaryota > Metazoa > Arthropoda > Insecta > Lepidoptera > Sphingidae > Amorpha > Amorpha juglandis. The sequence goes on from OX421383.1 coordinate 10,035,272, forward strand.
AAGAAAATCTGATATAGATGGTTTGCAATCTTTCTTATTTCCTTAACATAAATTCGTTTTGAAAATCATATATGCACTTAATATGCATTCCCTAGAATACTCTTTTATTCTATCTGTAATAGATTTGCTTACTGCGTGTGTTCCATAAAAATTACTGCCAGTACATAAGCAAATCTGTGGATAAACAAAATATTGAGAAAGGCCATTATTATTAATTTCCATAATATTACTGGCCACTATTTCTAAAATTTTATTTAATCCGAAAAACGTGTAATGGCATTACATAAGTTTAATAGTGCAAAAAGAGTCAATGACGTAATTATAACATAAAGTACCAACTCCAAAACTATACTAATGATACTTTTTACAATAATAAATAGAAGTATTGGTGATATAATTGCAGGTGCCAGAACCCCGACCGGGGACATGTCACAACGACTCGAGACAATTACCGGACCAAACGCTGAACTTCATAAAAACACACGCGCTTATGGACGAGTCAGTCCCGGCGTTTTTCGGAGAGCCGATCGTCATACGAACTAGTTTTCAGTAAGTTCACGTTTTGATCAACCTTTCGTACAGTAGGTAGACAAAAGTTACGCGGGAGCGCCGGGAGGTTTTTAAAATAAAAGTGTGTAGTCCAACTCTTCATAATGAAGATTTATTTGAGACTGAATAAAAGTTAACAAATATCCTTATTTATACGGTTCATCTATTGACAATGGATGCTTAGTTCTAATAATTATGATCGTAACAAGAACACCTGCAAAACTCAGTGGTCAGCTAATATATCGTCAATATGTTTTTATTTTGTTCCAAGAACTTTAGTCAAAAGAAGAATATCATATTTTCAATGGATAGAGTTACATAGAGTCCTTACTTTAGTAAATAAAGTCATACATACACGTTTTGTAATCGTCACCAAATTGTTATGATGTCATGAACGGGAGTGGAGCGGGAGTGGTGGGTGTAGTGGGAAAATTTCACTATATCCCTCACTCGCTTGCATTGTACTGGCGAGCCCTGCCTTGTGACGTAACATGCTATGTCGTGCATCCTTTCTGCATCATTAGACAACTACTCCTCCCAGCAGATTTAAATGGCTTCTAACTTATTTGTTTTTTACTTGATTTGTATAATTCTTTAGATTTCGAGAAACACCACTTATTGTTGAATAATTGTTAAATAATAAAAAAAACTATGGATATAAATACCATATGGACGCTAGAGTAATTATTAACTTCTTTCTATAAATTAGTTAATAATACATAACATTCTTTTACAGCTATCGATTTACACAAATCGCAGTAGATCCACAAGTAAAAACACCCGGTGGAAAAGCTTACGACGTCCTGTTTATCGGCACAGGTAAGAACAACATATTCAAATAAAGTTTTCAATACTACACAACGAATTATACACTTTAGTGTAAAATCAAAACTCGAATCAATTAAAATTATTACTTATATACATTTACACATTCAGACTCCACAATCTCTACATATTTGATCCTTATTTTTTTTCTTTCTGACTGGCATTGTCTTTACTTGACTTCAAGGTCCACTTTCCTACTAAGATGCCTCCATTTCGCCCGATGTTGAGCTTCCTCTGTAGTGGGACTATTGGCTTTCATGTATCCCTCTAATACTAATCTATCCAAATCTAATCAACCCAGTGTTTTTGAGCCGTCCGAGGGATGATTCAATAACATATTTTACCTTCCATTAAACGTGAACTAAAACCTTCCCCTCTCATTCAGTAAAGGAGGCCCGTGCCCATGGGCTATTTAAAAAAAAAACATAAAATATCGAGCTATAATCCAAACTCTTTGCTATCAGATAACGGAAAAATCATCAAAGCAATCAACGCGATATCCTACGACTCGAACAAGCGAGCAGTCCCAGTAGTGATAGAGGAGCTACAAGCATTCGCGGCGGGCTCGCCCGTGCGCGCACTGCGGGTCGCACGCGCAGGACGAGACGCCGCGAGACTCATCGCCGTCTCCGACAGAGAGGTGCTGAGTCTACGGCTGCATCGCTGCTCCAGCGACAAGATCAGCTCTTGTTCGTGAGTATTGTTTATTCATTGTATTATAAGACTCGATAACGCAGTCCCAGTAGTGATAGAGGAGCTGCAAGCATTCGCGGCGGGCTCGCCCGTGCGCGCACTGCGGGTCGCACGCGCCGGACGAGACGCCGCGAGACTCATCGCCGTCTCCGACAGAGAGGTGCTGAGTCTACGGCTGCATCGCTGCTCCAGCGACAAGATCAGCTCTTGTTCGTGAGTATTGTTTATTCATTGTATTATAAGACTCGATAACGCAGTCCCAGTAGTGATAGAGGAGCTGCAAGCATTCGCGGCGGGCTCGCCCGTGCGCGCACTGCGGGTCGCACGCGCCGGACGAGACGCCGCGAGACTCATCGCCGTCTCCGACAGAGAGGTGCTGAGTCTACGGCTGCATCGCTGCTCCAGCGACAAGATCAGCTCTTGTTCGTGAGTATTGTTTATTCATTGTATTATAAGACTCGATAACGCAGTCCCAGTAGTGATAGAGGAGCTGCAAGCATTCGCGGCGGGCTCGCCCGTGCGCGCACTGCGGGTCGCACGCGCCGGACGAGACGCCGCGAGACTCATCGCCGTCTCCGACAGAGAGGTGCTGAGTCTACGGCTGCATCGCTGCTCTAGCGACAAGATCAGCTCTTGTTCGTGAGTATTGTTTATATGTATTTCGCAGTCCCAGTAGTGATAGAGGAACTGCAAGCATTCGCGGCAGGCTCACTTTGGACAACACTAAATTATAAACAGTTGAGCTTTTGTCTTATTCCAGCATTGTTATTCTCACTCACTCACTTCACTTAATTTATAGGGAAGTGAGGGAAGTCCTAACCACCGGTAGCTTGGGGTCCTAGGCCTCGCCTTTGGAAGATGATATTTTTATTTATTTGGAAAATACAATTGCGCGTTGTAATTACAGTGAATGCGTGGCCCTACAAGACCCATACTGTGCATGGGACAAGCAGGCGGGCCGATGTCGGGCTTACTCGCATGGAGTGAGTCGATGGTTGGACGAGAACTCCTTCTATCAGAGCGTCAGCACCGGCAGTCATGCCGCTTGTCCACACAGTGAGTATTATGATCTAACTTATTATATTGACGTAAACGTTTTCAAAGAAATAAGATATGCCGTCCTAGGTAGGCCTATCTTCTGAGCAAGCACATAAACTTTGACTAGGATATTTTTAACCACCAGAAACATTTGTAATATATCGTCTTCATCCATTATTTCTTTCTGCATGTCGGCTCTGACTCCTAAACTTAACTCCGATTGACCTGCTTTGCCTTGCAAAGTATAAAAATCTTTATCTATAGCACTTTAAATAAATAATTTAAGATCAATCACAATCTGTGTTTAAGTTTTACGATCACACATAAGTTGCCCGGGAGTAGAATTTATACCCAATACGGCGGTAGACTCGCCCACACATCATGAGACTAGTTGCACTTATGCCTCACTCTTTAAGGATACAGACGTGAAGTTAATGCTAATATTTTTTTAGGTAAGGATGCAGGAGCTGTGGGTGGATTGAGTTCAGGTTTATACGATGACGCAAGAGGAGAGAATAAGGGAGAAGTCATCAACATCGTACAAGACAAAGACGGGAAAGGAGGGAATGGTAATAATGAAGGTATAACATAGTCGCATAGTATTTCAAATAGTAGTGGGACCAAACACCAGCAACGAATCAATTATGTATGTATATAAAGGGCTTCTAGTATACATATTATATTATTATATAAAGACACATAAACAATTATTATCAAATCTATTTATTTCCTGTTAGATCCCACCCCAAACCATGTACACTCGGCTTGATCGCGACCATCGACAGTCCTTAAACTATTAACTCATTATTATTGACATCAAGCTTTTTATAGCTATCTTAAACCATAGCAAGATCAGTTTTCATTCATAATTCACTTCTTCATCGCAGATATTTTCTATGATACTTTCTGGATATAAATTTGTTGCGTTTAATCAACCAGGTCCCGAAGTCCTAGCAGCTGATCCACCCCCAGCTGCGTATTCAGTAGAAACCCTGGCACTTGCCGTGGCTGCTGGGGCCCTAGCAGCGTTGGGTGCAGGGTTTGCAGCTGGTTACATCTGCGGCAGGAGATGCAAGAAGGACGATGATGATAACATGCCCTACCCTGACACTGAGTACGAGTATTTTGAGCAGCGGCAGAATATTAATAGGTTTGTGTATTTTATTCAAACGTTTTGAATATTATGCCTCTGCTCCTAATAAAAATGTAAAAATATCAGTGCTAGTACAAGTTCTTTATAATGTTCTTTAAAGGGACTCAGGTGAAAAAAGCGCATACGTATATAACGAGCTTTTCTCATAGTCGTAGCAAACTACTTAGGATCACTCTAGAAAGGATCCTGCCTTGGGATGGGCCAGCTCTTGCAAAACCTCACTAACTACTACTATCCATATTAGATATATCTTTATCTGCCTATATGTTTGGAAACAGGGAGTAGTAATTTAAAATCCATGCCCACGACTTTTCCCCTTAATATATGAGTACTTACCATGGAAGTCTACGTTGTTTCTATCTTTGTTATATCATGGCTTAAAGTGCTCTTTCTTCGCCATAAACTAAAAATACGACCACTTTAACTTTCTTCATTTTTCCAGAATTCAAGCCGAACCTAAGCTCCTGCAGCAAGTGGAAGAAGTGACCTACGCGGAGCCAGTGCTAGCTCCTCAACCGAAGCCGGCGTCACCACGAGCGACCCTCAGGAAACATCCTCCCTACCATCCCCACCACGAGACGCTGTTCCAGTTCCAGCCCGATGCATACCGCCGCGACAACTTCGGCACGCTCCGCTCGCATCAGGTCAATGTCAGTTGCTTCTCTTTTTTACTCTTTTGCATGGCTTTGTAGATAGATATTTACTTTACAGGTTCCACAGGTTATTTGGTTCTAGATGAGGTTTAGTTTGATTCGGTTTTTATCAACAACAATTGACTTATTTGTTAATAAATCAAATTAATGCTCAACTAATTATAATTTGGCTTAATATTTTCTTGTATAAGATCTTTCTTCTTCTACTAATGAATTACTAATATCAACCTAATGTTGCCAGAGTCTGGCAATAATGACATTATGAAATACATTATTGCGAAGTATCTATCGAGGCACAGTAAGTCATTGAACATCCTTGTCATGTCCGAAAATCATCTGCTTGCTCTCATCCATTGCCGTATCATTAATACTATAATTCGCATGTTTTCTATAAAAAGGCATGGCCAAATAATTTTTACTATTAACTTTTTCGACATTTACATTTGATCAAGAAAATTTGATTCTAATAAAAATTGCTTGGCCTGTCACTTTAAACGAGTGTAAATTAACTACTTGGTCTTTAACAATCACATCTCCATAACCATTCATTCTTCCATTCATTCGTTTTATATTAACTCTTAATTCATTCGATCATTAGCTATCCCATGCTAAAGCTGCTCAAATAACGTGAGTTTTATCAAACCAATATTGTAAACATTTTAATTGTTTCCTTTAATTGTAATATCTTACATAAGTCCGTACATAAATGTTTTAAGTATTTCAACGGCATCGCACAACAGAAAAACCACTATACAATTATTCTATTATAAAAAGAGAACATTCTTTTTCAAGTCGGTTAAAATAGTCCATGTTTGATGAAGCTCACATTATCCCATATAGCCACCATGTCACTAATCATGTTTAACATATTAACGCACGCATATTCACCTGGGCATGTTAGTTAACGCAGGAATATTCGGACCGCAGGGCGATGGGTACAGGCGCGGCAACGACAACGGTTTCTCGACCACGCGCTCAGTGAAGAAGGTGTACCTCTGAGAAACAAGCGGGGCGGACTCGCGCGACCAAATGCACCATAAGCATAACACGCACCATCACCATACGTTGGGTATGTATACCTTACTACCTACTTGGTAGGTTAGCTAGGCTAGGGATTTTCCTGCCAGTAAGGCCCACGATACATCTCCTTACCATTAAAACCCTTTACCCTACTCCTTCCTGTCCTTGACCCGATTTCCATATCCTCCTAGTCCGTGAATCCCTACATTTAAGGATCCTCTCCTTCTTCCCATCCCATGTAGGTGTGCCTTTTCCTGCCAGCCTATAGCGCGGCGGTTATTCCAATGTTCCCTTATTTTTAAGTTAGTCTTTTTAACGATAAATGTTCTTGTACTTAACCTGTCATAAGCGCTTTCTTAGCCTACATGATAAATAAAGTTTTTTTTTGATTTTACAAGCTTTTCGTCGCGGCTCCACCCGCGTGATCTGCCTTTTCCGGGATAAGAAATAGCCTATGTTACTCAGTAATAATGTAGCTTTCCAACGGCAAAAGAATATTTGAAATCGGTCCAGTAGTTTTTAAGTTTATTCGTTACATACAAAAATACAAATCTTTCCTCTTTATAATATTAGTGTAGATAATAAAATAAATATCAGCCATTTAAACTGTTCTACTGCTCTTCCATACTGAGTTCTTTTTTGAGTGGTAGAGCCACGCTGTAGACAGTAATGTCTACAGCATGAATGGGCCTGCTCGACCGGGTCGTTACCACTATCTCACAGAAAACTGACGTAAAGTAGCGGCTTGCTGCTGCGTTTCGTACGGTGAGTGAGATATCCGGAAGCCCAAATCCTTCTCCCCTTCGAAAAACCCTAATTATCCCTTTCCTTGAGGGTCGGCAACGCGCCCATGATTCTTCTGGTATTGTGGGCGTACATAGGCGGTGGAGATCGCTTACCATCGGGTGACCCACTTGCTCGTTCGCCGGTCTATGCTATAAACAAAAAAAAATACTGGCCTAATGCGGATTAGTTCGAAATTCTCATAGAGAATTCTCAGGTATGCAGGTTTCTTTCAAGCGATAATTCACAATGAACACACTGATAAAATAAATAAAATGTAGTAAAGTTCACTAATTTTAGTTTCATAATTTTAGAGTAGTACATATAGACTACTCATAGAATTAAAAACTTAGAGCAAGCCCTAAAGAATTAGCACCGATTATAAATCGTGTTCCATAAGGAAGACCTCGATATTGCTTGTCTTATGATGGTGGCTGCTCAAACATGGTAAAAATTATTGACACAGTTGAAAAACCTAATGCTACATTATGGTGCTGCCACACCGGTGTTATAAAATGTTTACAAACATTTTCTAACATTAAACATTTACTAACATTATCTAACATTGTGATAAAATGTATCAAATGTTTGTTAACAAATGTTTAATAATATTACATGTAACATTTTATAACAGCGGTGTGGTAGCACCATTATATTTGAAAGAATCTTTAATGTAAAAGTGGAATGTGTTGTGTAAGAATAGCGTTGTGTGTGCAGTGTCGCAGCGCAGCAGCGGCTCGGGTTCAGGCACAGCGAGCGGCGGCTCCTCGTCGTCTCCGTCGCCGCCGTCCTCGTCGCCGTCTCCGTCGGGCGAGCGGCCCCCCACGCCGCCGCCGCCCGCGCCGCAGCCCTGCGCGTACATCTACCGCAACTAGCGCGCCGCCCCGCACTCACGCCCCGCCACACCTCACACGTCTCACACGTCTGACACGTCTCACGCGTCTCGCACGTCTGACTCGCTCGCGAATCGACGCGCTCCGGTTCCGAGTTACGTGGACTGAGCGCTTTATACACATTCCAAATTCAAATTTATAACAGTGGAAAATGTTATTCGGATCGCATTCGAATGAACGAACTATAGGTTCTCGAGAGTGTATTTTGTTATGACGGTGATCCGTAGTGTTAATGTGCATACGTCGCGTCGTATGAAGAGATTGCACGTAGACGCACGTGCATCTCTCTCGATGAGGATATCCTTATTTCGTAATCGGACATTAAATTGTATATTTGTGGATTACATAACCCGTCTTTATGATTGGGAATCATTCTTCCAAAATAAAATACGTACTGGTGTTTATCCACATTGTAAACTGCTCGCGTCCTCGCTCTGAAGACGTGACGCTAAAATGAAAATATTTTTTTGTAAAAGACGGAACAATATTAACGATTGACCTATATAAGATAAATGTAACAAATTGTAGATTGTTTAGAGATATAAATAGTTTACAAATAATTTAGGTGAAAATATGAGTTTTTTGTTGGTAAAATGTTGATGAATAGTTAATATGAAATAGTGAAATTCGTTGCAGATTTTCCTAACATCTCTGGCCCTATTTACATTTGAATCTCTACATGATTCTTATGTTTTTAATTCTGAGTCCCAGATAAATAAAAGACAAATGTGGCAAGAGCCATAGAATGATACAAAATTTGCAACGAATTCACAAATCGCTTTTTTTACATACATACTATTTGTAGCATAACGTCACTAAATATAGGTATTATGAAGAACTCTTATTCTAAATTTCTAGTGATGCGTATAAAACTCGACAACATTAAATTGCCACGCAGTTCCGCCAATATTTTTTTTATGAACGTATTATTTTGTTGTCAACAAAAAAATTATTACAACTTGTAAAAATTGGAAAATGATGTATCGATTCTGCCTTTTCAATGAAAAGATTATTCGATACAAAGTAATATTACTAAATGTAACATCGCTTTTCAAGTTTTGTCGATATACTAGATTAAACTATTATAAACATAACAAAGTTGAAACCATTGTGAAACACAAAATATAATATAAAATGATATATTTAACGTATATAAAAATGAAAATGTAAAGTTCTGATACTTATTCATTCATTAAAAAGTGCTTCTTATGGGTGTATTTAGATTATTAGGGGATCGTTTGATAATTATTCGATAATGTTATAGAGTTAGCTATTACGTATACATAGTTAGGTACTTAGTGTTTAAGGGGCACTGTGGTGCCGCAATGCCAATTTAGATTGTTGGTGCGCCATTGTTACGATATGTAACTGTGATCATTATGTACATACATCTGTGACACTGAACCTCCTTTTGTCTACTGTTTCTAAATTATTACACAAATGTGGGCCAAAACGTTAGTAATTTTTCGAATGAAACTTCCTTTGCTCTTTTGTATCCGCTAATAAAGTAAGATGCTTACATTGTTTTGTAATCTAGCTAGTCGTTACATTGGACCCCGAAGACGATAGACTCATTGTTGACAATTGGATGTGTATAAAGAAAATGTCAATTCTATTTGTAATGACTTAGTGCCTAAGTGTATGCGGCCAGACTGTAATATGTACATTACAATGGTACGGTTTTTATTTTGAAGTGAAGTTAGTGTGGATATTAGAACGCCATTAGCATAGCGATGCAGTAGACAAGATATATACGAATATACTATCAAATATGACCTGACAATTTTGTCATCGACTCGGTAATGTACTGATACCTACCGACATGAGTCGTGACTATAAACTCCATATGTGCAGTAGTTGTTTACAGTTCTGATTGGCGGAATGAAGGAGCGCAGGGCGTCAACGCTTCACGTGATTGGTTCGTCAGTCAATGCTCGTCGTCTATTGCCCTCAACTACCCCCACTACTGTCTATCTGTGTTCACGACTCGTGTCGGTAATTGTAACAGACTTTTCAGGATTGTTAGGTGATATTGATACGAAACCATTTTATACAGAATAACTGGGCATTCTCATAACTGCCTTGATAATACTCATTTTTCATTTCATCGTGTACTCTATCTATATGAAATACCAAAGATGCCATGATTTTAATGTAAATTATTTATTTATAGTAGTGTCTTCTAATAACGTATTACTTAAAAAAATGTTATTTTTTACAAATGTAACTGCCAATTTGTATACTTATTTTATATTTAACCAAAGTAAACGCACATAATACATGTTTATTTCTTAATTATTAATAAAATATTGTATGAGTAGAAGCTTTTACACGGCCATTCCTGTTCGGAATATATTTACTGATTGCGAAAATGATAACCGGGTGTTGCGCTACGTCGTCACAAAGCACCGCCATTTTGTATTTGTAAGTGAGTGTACGTTAATTTTAAAGTTGTCTATTTATACATACTTATTGTGAGTTGTATAAAAATACGGAATTAAATTTAAGATGTGGTTATTGGTTATCATTTTCAATCTGTAATAAACAAAATTTGTAACACGTAATACGTAAGAGAGGCTAGTACTTGTAAATAGCGATTTCTGTATTAATTAGTTTTGGTAAAGTAAAAGTTAGCATAAGCATTAGATATTAAGCGCAAGGAACATTTTCGTGGTGAATTGTTAAGAATTGTTTTTTGTATATCTAAAAAATAAAATTGATGAAATGTACAATAACCATTTCTACGTTTAAATTACTGAACCACATTTTTGTACTGGGTAAAAATTTATTGTAATCGTAACATGCCTAGAAAGTCTCTTGTATTAAGCGTAAAATATTAATTTATAATATATTGAAAATTATATTTAACGTATGGTACCGTAGTAGGTACATTATAGACCGCTTAATTTTGTTTTGAAACTCGAAGCCTTAGTGTTAGAAATTGAAGACTTTTATTATAATAAATGAAATAATTTAATTACAAAGGATTTAAAGGAAGTCTGTAAGTTTTATTAAAGAAGTGTAATGTTAAGGTATAGCGCATTTATATCACGTTATTCTCCAAATATCCATCACATACCTACAGTATATTGGAATATTAGGATTCAGTTCCAAATTAATGATGCTATACATAGTTGTATATGTTTAGGTATGTCCCAAACGATTTAATATGTTGTCATGATTAATTAATTATGATAACTGTTATGATAACATGATGATTAATTAGTTATGATAACTGTTAAAACTATATGAATATCTGACGGATAACATGTTTCTTCGTTGTAAGTTTAACTGGATGTTCATACTTTTTAGTTCGATAAATTGGGACGAGTGTGTCTAAACATTCATATCTATGGCTTTACGTTTAAAAAAATGCTTACTGTATTTTATTTTAAGACTGCGTGTGCAATATTTTTCTTCTAAAACTATAACCTCCTCTAACGCCTCTATTTTATTACCTACCTCTATTTATACGGTTTATTAATTTCGTATTGATTTACGCAACGCAGATCAAACAATGTTTTTGATATATATAAATGATTATAAAATACGAGTAGAAAGAAGCTATGAGAAGTGCCTAACTTATTTACCTACTTGCACCTGTAACTCTATCAACTTTGGACCGGCCATACTTAACTCATCAAATAGACTTAAAATTTCATCTCTTCATTGTTAACGAAACCGATTTAAAATTAAACAATTCTTGACATTTCTGCAAATTAATGGGTTTCTAATAGTGTGCCTTTAGTATCAAATAGTTACTGCCCTTTAGAAACTCGAGAATATTTCTCTTCCTATCTCCACTACTAACAAAAAATACTACCGAAAAATGTTACTTCGTAAGTCACGTTTTCACTAAATTAGAATAATAGGCGTATAAATAAATCGATATAAGTTGTTGATACCGCATTGATTTGCTTTTTACACAGTCCGTCGACTTTTAATAACAGTTTACCTGCTTTATTAGAGTGAGGGATGGTTCGTCTCTTTGTATTGGAACGAATTATAGCTCACTTTAACTGAAATAACGTCATTCCTTTTAAGGCATAGGTTTAAGTAGGGGTTTTATATTTAATGCAAAAATGCAATTTGCAGTGATAGAACTGTTACACTGTATTCGCTGCCCGTATTTATAGAGTGCAATTTTTTTATAACTAGAGACTAATAGATTGTAAAACATTGATATGCGAAATAAAAATATACGCCTTGTGCGTCATTATTTATTTTACCTATCACTGTTTAAAATGTTATGATCATTTTCTCATTAAAATATTATAAATATTATGCTAAATATTTTAGCAAAGGATAAAATGTATTCCTTTTCTTTAGTAAATAAAATACTGAAATTCGATTGTTTGTTTCGTTACCATTCAAATAAAATATTCATGGGTTGTATCTACGAAAGCGAAGTTAAACATGCAGAGGCGCAGATCCCACCCAAATGAGCAAATTACCTTACCATCAGGCGACAGCCTCGTTCGTCTCGTCATTCAATCAAAGAAGAAAAAAAAATTGGCATGGGAATCTAATCTAGGGCCTCTTGGACGGTCTTGTCCATGTTATTTATTAATGTTTCAACTGAGCTATCCTTTTGCTTTAGCGATTACGGAAGTTCTGCGTACTTTTTCATATCCACTTTTGCACCGTATTCCGCATTTTCATATCGAAACATTGTAGAAATTATTACATGAAAATATGCCCTTTAATGATCGATAATCAAGATAAACTTCAAGTCACTATCTCTACGAGTTTATGGATATCTCGCCTCGGGCTATGAAAACTACAAATATTCTAAGATCCTTTGTTGGTTAAATGAGGAGCCGATCCAAAAGACTCTTTTAATGCTTTACAAATAGTTAGACGTTATTTTGAATACGCCTTCTTTTGTTAAGATTCTTCCATTAAATTGATTGATAAAATTGAGAAAATCACAATCACTTCGGACGCGGTACCATATAGAAACATAAAAATTCCAATATTAGACTGTTTTTTCTGTCTGTTTCTGTTTGTTTTATACATATATGGAAACATCATTGGGAAGACAGCCTTCAAGGAAAAGGGCAGTGGTACAGATTAATAAAACCAAATATTAGGTCTCCCTGGTTCTGTAACGGAAAATTAGTTAATAGGCGTTTTTATACAAAAATATGCCGTCTGCGAATATGTCACGGACGATTTAATGAGCATCTTAATAGAATGACTTATATTGTAACCGTGGTCTAATTCAATATTATATATTTATTGAATGTAGCAAATTTGCTGCACAACGATTACTGTTGATCGTAGACCTTTTACGTATTTATGGAAATGCTGAGAGTATTCCGTGCTTTTTGCAAATAATTTTAAGGATTCGGCAATATTATCCGTCTTTATCCAATTATATGACCCACTAGTGGCGAAATCTAATACACGGCTTTGGACTTACTACTTAAGATAATTGCAGACATGGCTTTTGGCTTATTACTTAAAGTAATTGCAGATATGGCTTTGGCTTTATAATTTAAAATAATTCCAGACATGGCTTAAGCCTTACTTGTCAAGATAATTTGCAGACATGGCCTTTAGCCTTATTATTTAAGATAATTTCAGACCTGGTTTTTGCCTTACTATTGAAGATAATGGCTTCGGCTTTTGATCTTTATTGAAGTTTTTGGAAGAGAAGTAACAACACACTAGGCTGCATGGATGGCTGCTACCTTTGCCTACGCCTTTTAAAAAAAACAAGCAATGATAAAAAAAGGCGTTTTGGCAGGAATTCTGACAGTGCGGTTAATGTCTTTTTTCAATTAATTCATAAACTAGTTTGAAGTTGTACTTGTTGTATAAAAAGAGTGTGGATTTGTACAATAAATATTGATGTATGATTATATACAGTGTATGGAAGCATTTAAGTAAATGCACAGAGTACATTATTATATAACTGAAAAGTAAATGCATTTAGGTGACTTTTGACAAAGTGTATTGATAGACATCTAAGAAGTATTGTACTGAAAGATATTAACACCAAAACTCCAGCAAGACCTTGAAATTGATCACAGTCGTGTTTCATCGTTCTTGAAATAGCTATCACATATGACAAGACTGTATGTGCTAGATCCCTATGCCTTCCCAACAAAAATAAAAAATCTATTAACTGTCAATTTGAACTGTCAAAGTCAACTGCAGTTAGCTGTCATAACATGGATCTATTGCGTGATTTGTGAGCCTTGTTTTCCAATTCCAAAACTATAATTATGAAAATATTAAGAATAATAAATAAAACATTAAGAAAAGTGAGACAAGCTTACATAAAACATGGTACTGCGTTGATACAATACAAATAATACTTTACAACAAACAAATCAGACTTGCATTGCACGTGTTCTGTTGTGACTACTAAAAAATGGAACATAAAGATTTGAAATCGTTTTACTTCGACTACAAACAGATTTTAATAGATGAGATTGCACTGGAAGGGCTGGAGGGCATTGGATTGGATCTGTTATGGCGGCGAATAGCCAAACGTGTATCGTCAGACATAACAAACAAAATGAAGATTCGTTTTTGGAATTACATACTTAAATTAGACTGCGTACAGCTCTATCTGCTACCTGATCCGATTGTACGGTTGGAAATTGTAGACAGATTCACGTTAATTGATGAAGAAACTGGCCAGCTCAAATCTCCTGTAAGTGCTTTTTAATTTTTACGTTAGCGCAAAACGCTGTCTCACTACTTAAAGTATTTGATGATAAAATTAAATGCACAATTTTTATGTAAAGCTTAAAATTAGGGATCCTGTATATAACAGCCTTTACTCCTTGCTATCTCAAGACATGATGAAGAATGTTACACATTGAGGGCCAACATTAAGAATCTCTTTCAATGCTAGCCTATCTGCCACCCATAGTTAATATTTTAATGTTAGTATCTATGAATAACTGAATATAATCAGTAGGTCAAGTACAAGTTTAGATGGTTTTCTAAAACAATGTTTTTACTCATGCATCAACTAGCAGTAGGCACTTGTGAGAACTATGGTTAATTAAAATTGCTAGTATTATAAATTTTATATCATATTAGTTGAAAACCAAATTAGTTTTTGAGTGATTTTCACATTTAATTACCATTTTGATATTTCGGCAATAATAACTTAATATGAATTTGAAAACTGAATGTATTTGTGACTCATACTATACTTACTGATGCATAGTAAAAGACCTTTAATTTTAATTTCAGGATGACTGCTTAGATGGACCATATGAATACTGTCCTATAGAACATGAATATGGTTCGTGCAAATATTATTTCACAAGAACACAAGTACAGAAACCTGAACTGGAACAACTATCATATGATAAAGTGGAGTCAGAATATGCAGACACATTGGTCATAATGGCATCTATTGAAGAGAGATGGAGAGCATTGGCTGGTCACACTCCAATTATATATTTGAGCCAATTATCTCCAGTACATTTCTGCATATTGGAATTGGTTGGAAGGTCCAGAGAAAATGTAAATATATGATCATGGTTTATTTATTGATGATTAGTAAGATCTTATTATTTTTAGGAATCTATATTGTTTTTTATTACACATGGATATAATAATACTAGTCCTATATTATACAGGACCCACTGCTGGGCACAGGCCTCCACTACCAAATGAGAGGGGTTAGGTTAGGTTAGGTTAAAATAAAAAGTAGACTCATTTTTATTATTATTTGGATCAATAAGTAAGAGTATACATACATATATTCAATTCATAAGTTAATAATCAAAATAATATATAAAATTATTATATTTATAAATTTTTCAGGGCCAAATGACATTTGGCGCAACTAACATAACTAAGGTGGTGAAGGAGCCTAAAACCCTGTTCTACAACAGGAAGCATTTGCGTGATCTAGACTTGATCAGAGTCCAGTATATAACACAAATATTAAATGATAGAGGTGTCAAGAGCTTACTGCTAAGACTTAAAAGATTCCATCAGCCTAAAATACTCAGTATGCCTAAAGTAGGAAAATTGCATCAAATTGTACAACATTTGTTGAAAAAACCAGATTACAGTGAAAAGACAGATACAATGATAACCAAAGGACTGTTAACATCTTCCCATAGCCGAAAATTGAGAAAAACCGTAAACATATTCAGTTTTGTAAGTATTTTTACCTAATATGCCAGCATTTTGTATGTAATTAATTATTGTCAAAATGAGATAGTGTATGTGGGCAAAAGCACAGTACATCTCTTTTGTGCTTAAACTTTGTCCAGTAAAGCTGAGCACAGACGAGACGTGGTAACGACAATGTCCTATTGTAATATCTCAATTTGTTTATTTCAAACTAAACAAACATACTGCCCGCCTGATGGTAAATGTTAACTAAGCACAGTTTATACACTTGCAACACCACAAACATCACCAGCATGTTGTCAATTTTGTTAAATCTTTTCACACCCAGTTTGAATTCCATTGTTTTATGTCCCTTGGGGAAACTGCGACAGAGAGCTCATATCGCAGATTAGTAATTATTCAATATCTACTCTGATTGTCTCCACTCTAATGGAATCAAATTTTATGAACTAAAATGCAAATAAATGCTTTAAATGCTTACAAAAATAAACAAATTTGCAGAGCGAGAGAATTGTGTTATCAGAAAAGACTAAAGGGAAACCAATAAAAAAGAGCTTTATATCGCTATCAGCGAATAGTGATGATTCTTCGCAATCTGATGAAGAAACTGACCCACCTCGTAAATGTCAGTACAAAGTGGGTGTTGGCTTACTAAGACAAGCTTATGAACAGTTCCTCGCAGCTGGTCGTAAAGGTCTCACTCAAGTGGAGTTGTCGCAACTTTTAGGCATCGAATTCTATACAAGCAGAACTATCTGTAGAATATTCAGATCTAAGCATATTGTTAGGGAGTTTCTAGAGGACAAAGGGAGACAGAGGAAAGCCAGGTATTTTGTTATTATATTACTGTGCTTTAAAGTATATACATATAGATACATATATTCAATCACAATGGTGACTAATTTATTTGGTATGAATTTTATGAAGATAAATTTTAAAAATACTGGTTACCAAATTTAATCTAAATATTTAAGGTGCATTTTAGTTTTCGGTCTCGTTTTAGATTATGTGGTTCTAAATCCATCAAGCAATTTTCTGATTTAACTAAACTCTCCTTGATTCGGACCAACAAAGTTTAATAGAATAATAATATGTGTAATTTCAGATTCATTGCCATTGCAAATACTGGCAAAATGGAAATAACGTATGCAGAAGAAAAACAAAAGTTCTTGGATAACCTTAACGAGTGTTGTAATATAAGTATAAAGAATGAGGTTCAAGCACCTTCTACAGAGCTTCCAATAGAATACAACCCAGTACGTGGAGAAGAAAACATGGAAGTCGACAATGATCCAGATGTAGAAGACAAAAAAATCATTAAATGTGAAAATATAGAACAGTATGTCACAGAAGTCAAAGTTCTGAATGGATATGAAAATATAAAAGTAAAGACATTGGAATATACAGATAGAAATCTCTCTTTAAGGCAACTGAGATTTGCAAATGGTTTGCTAAAGATCGTTAAAGAAAAACTGTGTGTTTGTGGATATCAATCACTGAGTAACTTAGTTGCAGCTGAAACCGGCGAGCCGCCAATGTACGCGAAGTGTCTCAAATCATTCCTACAGAAGTTAGTTAATAGTGGTCATTTAAAAATGTATAAAGTTAAGTGGCCACTTTTTGAAGAAAGATATTCTTACTTCATATGCGCTCCAAATATTTCAGTCACCGATCCCGTGATTAAGGCCAAATGCAGAGAAATCAACATACGAGCAGCAAGTAAAAGGAGAGCAAATATGAAAAAAGAACTGAAAGAAGGTCCTGGAAGAAAATTATCGCGAATAACTCTTCCACGATATATGAGGATCCAAAGACTCCATGAGTTTCTCGCGTCTCTTGTTTATTTTAATCCCACCAGACAACAAAACTCCCAATTCTCCGAAGGTTTTACTTCTGTCGATGATTTTATACCGGAGATGACGGTTGAATTTGCTCTTGGCAATATTACCAACATGAGCACACTAAGTTTTCATGATTATAATATGGATGAACTACACTCTGTCAAACTTCGAGACGCCCCGATTGATCTCTGTAGAGATATTTCAGAATGTCCAAGCCTCCACACAACAATAAGAATCAATCTCAAAGTACTAGCCATGCTAGGATTGATTCAGCTTATATACCAAAGCGCCATTCAAACACCGGATCACAAGAATTGTGGTGCACAATCGTTCGTATTTTACATAAATCGACGAGCAAAGATTATAGACACTACGGGTATCTGGCCCAGACCAAATGCCGATATGGCGTGTCTTGAAAAATCGTTTTATTTTGAGACCTTTGAAGACGTCAAATCATATTGGAAAAATGTTTATAACATAAGCCTTAATACGAAAATTAATGTTTCCAAAAGGGAACGTAAAAAGCTTACTCCTCCTTTGCGACAACCTCACGAAGTACAAAATTTCGATACTGGCGCTCGATACTGCGACGGGCTTGGAACTTGCGGTTTCGATTCGTGCTTTTTCATGGAAATACCGCGACTTTGGCACGCGACGTACATCAATGTTGCCAAAAAACCACAGGCCACCCTGAAGAACCCAACCAAAACCGTAAAAATAACACCAATAAAGAAGAAACCAAAGAAAAAGATTACAAGAAAAGTAGCAAAACCGCCCGTCGAAAAAGCTAAACCACCCCTCCGGCGATCCAAAAAGAAAGTCAATGAGGCTACTGTAACATGGAGCAAAGGAGAAGATAGAATAATAATGTTATGTATATGTGCCAGAACTATAATGAGTACTGTAGCACAACCTGGTAGTCTAAAAGTGAGAAATAATGTTGCTCAAGATTTACTTTCCATCAATGATCCCTTAAAGACTCGAAGTGTATGTCATAGCAGGGCTTTATATTTAGAAACGAACTCAGTTTTAATTCACGAAAAAGATGCTATTATTAATGAGCTACGACGACATCCAGATTTGGTAATAAAGTACGAGACTACCTTTAAAAAAATAAGACTTCGTTTTGCGGGTAACATGTCAAAGTACTTGAATGAGTCAAAATTGCCAATGATGGAGTTAGTCTGGATTATGTCGCGCATTGATCGCATTAATACTTTAAAAGAACGGATTCCATGCATCGCGACTAATATTGATGATTTCTATGACAAATTTATCATAACACCATCCACAATAAACCTATCGCTCAATACATCAGAAACTATGGAGAATGCAGCTCTAAAAGAATGCATCATATTAACTGTAATGCTATCATTCAACACTGAACTGAAACGTGATGTTAGCAAAAAGATATATTACATGCTCAAAGAATATCCCGAAACCACTTTACGTATTGCATTAGATGAACTTAGAAAAGGTGGTGCTGTTGTTGCAAAAGAAAAAGTAATGAATAATCTAATGCACAGATTTAATTTTGAAGATATGGTCAAAACTTCTTACAAAATATCAGCAAACTATCAACGAAGATGGGTGGTTAGTTTGAATTCAGAATTTGCCGATAGCGTAGCTAGTCTTATGGACACGGAGATTCCACAAAGCAATTGTAGGGTGTCGGCTGAAACAAATTGTTTGCTGTGTGAGATGCAAGCGTGTGATATTGCAGAAATTACCTCAACCACAATACCCGTCATTATAGATTGCTCGGGAACTTCGGTGATACAGGACGAACCTTTATCTGTTATTGACATTGAGACAAAGTACAAATTGAAGTCAGGAACTTTGGGTTGGAAAAACAAAACCGATATACAAAAGTTCTCACAATACCAAAATGACTATTTGGATTTTGATGACCAATTGACATCACTTGCGAGGTATGTATGTTCACATTTTAACTTTATACCTTCATTACATTTGAAACTTTTATTCACGTAAGCCAATTACGTAAATGTCTTATACAGAAATCAATAATTTAAACAGTGTTATGACACCAAAACAAAAAAAAAACACTAATTACGCAAGTAATTAGTTAGGAAACATAATAATATGTTAGATCTAAAGTTAGTCCAATACGTGAGCCACTGACGCAAGTCTTGAGCAAGCCCGTTTAAAAAATAATGATTAAGGCTATGTTGCATTATATTTCAGAAATGCTGCAGTTGTAAAAATGAAAACTGAGATGTTGGATTTAAATAATAACGTCGTGTCGTTTTTGAAAACGAAGGGTCAACATGGTTCCACATTTAAAGAATTACAGGTAAATTGAAAGAAATTAAAATTTGTAATCCATTTGATAAATTGATATTGATAAGTGGTCAAAATATTGACACTTTTGTCTACAGCATTATGGGCGGGCTCGACCGGATTATTACCACTGTCTCACAGAAAAACGATGTGAAACGGATCGTTGCTGTTGCATTTCGTACAATGAATGATATTTCCGGAGGGCCCTTCTTCCTTCCCTTCCCTTCCCAATCCTCATTCCCTTCCTTAAAAGTAGCAATCCATGTTTCTTCTAATATCGTAGATGTTCATGAGTGGGGACACAAGATATATATATTTTTTTATTTATTTTAATAGCATAGGCCGGCAAACGAGCAAGTGGGGTCACCTGATCTCCACCGCCCATGTACGCCCACCATCAGAAAAATCATGGGCGCTGGGAGGGATTGGGAGGGGGAGGGGATTTGGGCTTCCGGATATCTCACTCACCGTACGAAACGCAGCAGCAAGCCGCTACTTTACGTGGGTTTAAATCAGATCACTAGTTCACTACTTGGCTGGTCTATTCTAATAATTAAAAAATCTCATTCATACAATTCTTATGATAAATTTAGAGATGAACGACTGAAACACTAAGGGCTTGCATGGAGTCTCGTGTCTCAATCACATACTTCAAAATGTACCTTTATATTTTACAGGATATATGTGGATACGACACCGACACACTCATACAACAATTGAGATATCTAGAATCAACGTGCGTTATCAAACGCGTTGGATATCAAGAAAACGTTTTAATACTCCGCGAATTTATAAAGTCGTGGACGGTGAAACTAGAAGACACGTTCATTATACCCACACCTTGGTTGACACTAGACATGGAAATACGACCTGATATATTTTTAAAGTGGACCGGAGTGGTATTGAATAAAATATTTGAGTATCCTGGTTCGTCGATAGGCTATATTTCAAATATATGTGAGTTCTTAACCGCAAGAGGTGTTCAGGACATATGTATGTTTTTACAACAAAATCGATGCATAACACTGAAATGTATGAAACGGCGGGAGATAGATTTGTTCTCAGAGGATGATGACGAACCGCAGGAGTTCATCGATTTCAATGAATACGATTCCGTACATAATATAGTCGCGTTACCAGTACCGAACACTTTCACTAGGTATTCGTACTTACGGAAACTTATGTTAGATAGATACAAGAGCAATGAGGAAAGTAAGGCAGAGGAAGTGCAAGAAATTACGTAAACGTTACATTTTTGTATTGTACATATTTAAATAGCAGACTTATCTAGTTAACATTTTTTTGAAACTATAATAACAATGGATGGATACAGGTTGCCCAAGACCGGGATGGTTGGCGCTCACTTGGGGAAGCTTACGTTCAGCAGTGGACGGCAATAAGCTGAGATGATGATGATGATGATGATGAATAACATACAAGTACATTCGCACGTCTATTTTAGTATATTTGTTGAGACTCGGTATCAATCGAAGCAGAGATAATAGGAAATGTATCGTAAATAAACAATAGAATATCATGTTAATCAGTTCTATTTAGGAACTACAACCGCTTAGCTTCCGTGACCTCATATTAGATAAGCGGATAACAGAGATATAAATTGTTTACCGTAACCGCAATGTAGTTGATGTGAGCTGGTATTATATGACGGTGTTCGGTTTTTTTCACTCGGCTCTGCTCATAGACTATGGGGGACACCACGTCCCATACATCGAAAGTGAAGTGACCCATAGTGTGCCAGAATGCTGTACGTATACGGGTCTCACGCACACACTCTCATCATAGTGTGCCAGTTTCCGCCATTACGCGACACGACCGCCTTGTGTAACGTTCACTCCAACTTGGATTTAAAAAAATATAATAATGCCGACATGTGTCATAAGACATTGTAAAAACAATTCGACATCGAAAAAGAAATATCAAGGAATTACTTAGCACAAGTAACATATGAATTTATAATCACTTTTATAATGTTTTTGGTAAAATTATTTACGTAATATTCGGAACATAAACGTCAACTTCACGTGCATGTGTTGCCAGAAAATAAATGAGGTATTTTCCCCAAAGTGTGAGTATTCCGTTGTAATTAAGAACATTAGTTCAAAAATTACTAACCGACTTTAAACCAGGAGGAGGTTGTCAATTAAGCGTATATTTTATTTTTTAATGTACGAACATATATTTTCCCATCAAATATGGACCGCTTTGTTGAAATATGTTGATGTTCGATAAAGTTTAAGTACTAAGCGGTCTCCTATATACAGTGGCGTAGCTAGCACGGGTGGCACCCGGGGTGGATTTGATTTGGCTGTCACCCTAAGAATGAAAGCTTTAAAATGATTTAATGTATTTTAACCGATTTCAAAAAAGGAGGATAGAGGAGAGGATTTCCCAATTTTTGAATATTATTTCGGGTTATATCAGGTCGAGTTCCCAAAACCGGTGACAACCGGGGTAGAGTGCCCCCCTCTCCCTTCCTAGCTATGGTACTGCATATATATTTTGTTAAAATCTGATAACGGAATATGGAGTAAAGATATTAAACTCCTCGAACAAACAAATAAATAAAAAAATAAATTCGCCGAATTGAGAACCTTCTTTTTTGAAGCTTAACCGGCTTCATATTATCAAGATTACCAAAACATAAAATTTATCTTTAGAAACTCTGTGAGAAGTAAATAATAACATTAATGTCTAAAGGTATTTTTGGATTCGGTAAAATTTGTGTTGCGCGGCAGCGGCACAAGCCCCGACTTTTTTTATTTATAATAATAATAATATCATTTATTTCAACCAACATGGATCATAATAATTACATTACACATATTAGAATAAAATTATTTAACATATTACGTATACTATTTATTTATCAGTGCGTTTTGAACTTTGTTTTGTACAGTACTCTTTATTTTAAAAGGATGTTTTACATTTTTAAATATTAGTTACAAACAAAAAACAAAACATTTAAAAATATAAAAATATTACTCTCCAATGGCGAGGCCTAGGACCCAAGCCACCGGCGGTTAGGACCTAAGAGAGAGAAACCTCCTCACAATGCGTGCTGTGTCCAATAACACCGCTTTCTGTATCTGGACTTTGACCCAAAGACCAATTGAGAGCCTCTGAAGATGTTTGTCGAGGCTCTTCGGTATCAACCCAGAGACGACTATCGGTACAATTATTGTTGAGTCAACATCCCACATCTCGGTAACCTCGTGTGCCACATCTAAATATTTGGTAGTTTTATCTTTTTGGCTTTTACGAGGTTCTCGTCATGCGGAATGGTGACGACATTTTATAGCGAATAGTATTTTTTTTTTCAATTTGGAATTAAAACACACTCTGGCAGGCACCGAATATAGGATTAATCTAATTAAATGTATTTTAGAAAAATATTTGAGCATTCGAGATCACCATATTTCCAAATTAGAAGCTACTGAACGGTCCGTCCAAAGTAAAAGGCATGTTTATAAAAAATTAAATCATTTTAAAGGATTTTAATTTAATTTTTATCTTTTCATATACCTACCCCACAATTACACGAATCAATTAATTGTTTGAACTAAGTACTTAATTACCATGTACATACTTTATTCAATACACACGGGTCGAATATAAAACCTTTTAGGAGTTGGTTAAAAATGGGGAATATTTACATTTATCTGGTATCCCTCAACTTTCGCACACATACATCAAGAACCTGCATCACTGTCGATATTAGTAGCGCTCCGTCCTCCTTTTTTTATAAGTCGATGGCTCTGCTCTAAACATTCAGTTATTCAAACTAAGTGTTAAAAAAGTGTTGTGTTGTGTTGTTGTTTTTTTACTCTACCATCAGTTCGAAATGCCATTTTGTTAGAGATCAGGAAAAAACTCTAGCATGCCCATGCCTTCTAGGACATCTTTAACATCGCATTTATTTATTTACATCATTTTCAGTTGATTCGTGTATTGGATATTGTACGTAGAAATGTTATGTTTACCCACATGTTTTAAATAAAAAATATTTGGATATATTTATAGTTTCCATTTACCCTTAGTCTATTAAGATATTACCCTGCAAAAAATATATTTTATTAGGTACCTGAAGAACACACGCTACTTAGTAACATGCCGCGTTCGACAGTCACCAACAGACAGCGACGACTTAGTATGTGCACTTAACTATATAACTTTCTTATTTCTTAGAATTGCCTACACCACTTGATATTGAGTTTTTTATATAATGTAATATATTAAAGGAGCTGAGAAATATTTGTAACTGCACTGCAAGGTGTGCATTGTGCAGTTTACTTATTAATAATATATTATGCTCAATTTTACCGAACGCTGATGCTGGTCAAAAAATTATGGATGGATGAATAATAAATTATCTCTGAACAAATATTTTAAAGATATTGTAACAAAAATCAATTAATTTAAAGCTGCCGCGAAAAATGAATCTCATTTCCGTATCCTTCACATCCAAAGGTAAAAAATAACCACAGACTATTGCGCATGTTCGTGTGAACAAAGTTCTGCGTATATAAGTTAGCACACTGTTTATCTGTCTATTAAGCGTTACATTTATCTAAGTACAATATTGTGCGCTTGACAAATTAATTCTTATATATTCGGTTTCTCTGCCTACCACTATGGGAAACAGGCGTCAAGCCGATATATAGATTATTTTTCCTTTTTTTTATTGATATTTTTTATAATATCATCAATACATATAAATCCATACTTTTTGTACTTTCGACATACCTAGCGACAAGACGCCACCTTATTGCATCCTTGGCTTAGCTCACACACGCGTCGTATTCTTTAAGTGTACCAAATTGGTACTACCAATATAATAATATTATAATTTATATAAGAGACTTTATATTACTCCGAACTTTGTTCGTACGAACACGTCCATTAAAACTTTTAAATTCTGCCATATTGGTGATATTACACGTTCAATATCAGCCTATCAGAATATCATGAAGGAATATAAGATAATAGGTATATTTATAAACAGTTAGCTGCACAGTTAAATAAACGAAGCTAAGTTGTATAAGGATATAATCGATTCACTATCCGCAATCAGTTTTATATCAAACTATCAGGTTCCAAGCAAATCGATTGTATATATCAATTTGCTTTAACTTTTATTGTATCATTTTTTTTGTTATTTGTAGACAATTTAATATTATTGAAAAATAAGTTGTGCAGAACGGCAAGGTATTTCGGTGTTATAAATTTCACACTGCACAATGTTATTATTGTTGACTGGATGTTAGGGTCAGTCGATCGATTTTGTCTATGGCTAGATATTTTTTACTGTAGCAAGTAAGCCAAAGGGTGAACACTGAAGTAGGGCAATCCAAAATTCGCCATTTTTACTTTAGTGAAGGGAGATTTTATAAATTGTCAGGCTGGAGGACGAAGAATATTTTGTAAAAAGTGTGTCATTAGATTTAATTTCCCGTAGCGGAGACTGTTATTTGAAAAAGTCTTAGTTTAATAGTGTGGTTTTATTTATTACTAACGTTTGTATGTAGTGCTACTTCCCCATCGTAAAATTTGCTCGTTGGTGTGTCGCTTTAGCTAATTCGATGGCTATGATATCGAAGTTTTAATCTTACGTCTCGCTTGACGATCTCCATAAGAGATAATATCGAGAAAGTGAGGCGACGCCTTTAGAAATGAGCAGGCCTCAAGGCGGACGCATTCAAGTCCCGGATGACCTTAGAGAGATCCTATTGGAGTTCACCATAAGTTACCTGTTGGAGCAGCCGGGGGACGTGATCAACTACGCGGTCGAGTTCTTCACAAGGTTACAGAACAACAGGACGACGACAATCGTGCGGGGGCCCACGGCCGGCACTCCCGATGAGTCCATAATATCAGATGAAGAAGGTACACATCTCAGCACCGTAGCTAGTGTCTGACGCCGGCGCCGAACGGTCTAATGGACGACCCGCGACAGATCTACTATCTGTTTTGAAGGCGCAGAACCTAAAGTTGCACCAGGCGCCTAAGTTCTAGCTACGGGTCTGCATTTAATTGTCATTTCTTATTACCGTTGTGTACTCTCCACACGGAAGGTGGGTGTAGGTTGTATGACTCTGTGATCGTTACTGCAGCTTTATAAAACTAATTAGTTATTGCATATCATTCAAGTAATGACCCAAAATTCTTATAGAAACATTAAAAATTGGAACACATCCATCATTTTTAACTAAAAGTTTATTTAGAAATTATAAATCTGCTTTATTACAACATTGACCTAATTTTAATTCAAAACATTTAGACCCACTTGCACAAGAATCCTAAATCATGTTTCACCACTAAACCTGTTTAAGAACGTCAAACTGTGTGAAAATTTGACTAAAGTAAACATGTTTAGTGGTTAAACCTGATTTAGTGTGATATTCTAGTTGGCCTTAATAAATAATAGTTGAAGTAACATGACATAACCTAATTTCTAACAATTATTTTGTTTAAATATTATCTAAATAAAATACAGTCTCCGGAATATTTTATTGAGTTGTATTTTCAAACATATATTTGCAAAAAGTATTTCACACAGGTCATGTTTGCCAAAATTTCTAGTAATATGCACAAATATCTCATACACTTCTCACACATGAATATTTATGAAAGAATTTATAAATACATTCTACTCTTAGCAGTAGTAACTATAACATTTTTGGCACTCGGCCATTACAGTTTCCATGATATAAATTAATTGATGTTTGATATTCTGTTTTAACAGGCAATGTCCACACTTGCCAATTAATAAATTAATACAACAAATCATAGAAATAAAAAGGAAATTAAATACCAATATGCCTAAATAAGTAGACTGTACTGTCCATCTGCATTCTACATCTCCCAACAAACATTCTTATCTGAAAAACAATATCCCTACTGCACTTTGTGATTAAATTCAAATTGGCCAAGGTATACTGCGTTTACTGTAACATGTTAATGATTTATTTTATTTTTGTTAAGTTATAAAAAAATATAATTTATAATGACATCCCAACAATTCAAAGGGACTTTTTCTGTTTAAATAATTATATAATTTTTATCTTTTATTATTATCTGGCCTTCTATAGCTTTTGAAATTTGCATAAAATAAATTTGATGCCCCATTAGTAATAATATTAATGTTTAATGGTGAATAAATAACAACATTTTGAATAAAGTTAAATGTCAGTATTATTATATTATTTAGGTACATACTTTACTTACACTACTCTAATCAGGGTTCGAAAATATCCGATATTTATTATAAATATCAAAATATCGGATATTTATGATATATATCCGATATATATCAAGTTTGATATATATCCATTTTGTATGAAAGCCATATTATTATTTTATTGTATTATTTATGAATACTGTTTTTATATTGCAAAATCTACTTTTAAATAAGACATAATCAACTAAAAAACATAAAATCTTCTTTTAGCACTGAAGTATTGCCATTAATGGACTAGAACTTACCATTAGGGAGTATGTTTTAACTCTACTTCCACGCCATCTACATTTGGGAAGTAGAAATACAGTAACAAATGCTAAAAATTACTTGATATCAATTTATTTAACCATATTTGTATTGCAATATATTATAAAACATTTGACATATATATTCATTGATATATATCATGAAATTCAGTCTGATATATATCGGATATATATCGGATATATATCTTGATATATATCCATTGATATATATCCTCGAACCCTGACTCTAATGGATGCTAATTAAATTCAAAAATCTAAATAAGTGAATGAGCCCATGACATGACTTTTTCCATAAATATGTCTAGTTTTCATTTTAACTAAATCACCTTACATATTGTGTAAATGTAACAAATGTTTTATGGGATGCCCAACCTGAGTAGGACCTCCCTTAAAAACCTTTAATTTCATCTATATTTTGTGTTTTGTGCACTTACTAAGTATCTACTATATTGTCAATTCTATTGTCATGGATGAAACTTAAATTCTGTAGCCCAAAGTACAATAGCTGTCACTGCATTTGAATATGAAAATAAAGCTACTAAATTTCCACTATGATACATCATGGACACTGTGCTGATCTGCATTCATATTTTCTTAAATATTCATGCCAAGAAACTGAGTAATTGGCATAAACTTCAACTATGAATTCTGTATTTATACAAAATTGAAATTAATCTCTTTAAAAAAAAAATATCTGTCTACTTTTAGTTCATCTGTAAGGATTCTGGAAATTGTGATTCATGCAGGAAGCTGTAGATTAACTGAATTAGAATTGTACTAAATAAAAAATAACCAAATTGCGTTTATTAATAGTGATGATTTTAAAGTAGATTTCTTTAATATGAGAATTAATTTAAATCACACCATTAAAATATTAATATGATTAGCACCAGGTATTTATTAGTAAAAAATGAGTCCATATACTAGAAAATATATATAAAACAAAAGGTATATCTATCTATATCAAACATAAAGAAACCACAACTCTCCTTATTAGTAACCAGAAAAAACACATGAGCAGCGAAATACAGTTTTATTACAAACAAAACGGTCATTAAAATTACAAAAATATTTCCAAATGCTATTAAGCTATTTATGAAGAAAATATTCGTCAACATATTGCAGCTGCACCTCATTATAATTTAATACACCACTAACAAGCTTGAGAGAGTTTGATGTACTAATACGAGTGCACACAAAATACATGTTTAGAAAGTTATTCAGTGTTTACTACACGCTGAACCTATTTCTGAATTTGTTTTTGAATGCTTTGAAGTTGTGCAATGATGAGATCCGCTTGTTTTTCCACATCCACAGAGCTTTGTTTAGAACATGAATTGAACCAGATGTTGGCATTTTTGTGTATGAGTTGCGTGACTTGTCTTTAGCTAGCGCCTAGTTCTATGTGATGATAAATGATATGGTACACACAATCATACTCAGGTGTTAACCAGGCCTTGAAAAATGTTTGCAAACAACTTGTCCTCATATTGTGAGCGACAATTCTAATTAACAAAAAGTATGTCTATTTAGTTAGTCATTAAAAAATTAGACTTTTTCGCCATCACAATAAACGTGACAGTGTTACTATTATTACATTAACACTGGCCAACAAGAACCATTCGATGTGATGTCATAAACAGTATAATAAGCCATTTTAAATATTACCTTTTTAAAACTTCATAACATGGCTTACTGGATTATTCGGTATGTTTACTGTGTAATAGAAAAATAACTAGATGACATCACTTTTCGTGTTTATAAAAATACGTTAGCTTTTATGTCAGTTATGAGATGGATTGATATTATGCAACACAGCAACACTATATCGACATCGGCAGCATTCGAATCGTCTGACGGTACTCTATCTTATCAATGAGAAATTTGATAATGACCAGACCAGCGTCATTGTAGTTTAACTTTGGAAAGTAATTACTACGCGTAACAAACAATCGTAATTATAACCGTTATACGAGTTACAGACAAATCTATACGAGTTTAGTAATCAAAAACGATTATTTAACAGGTTCTGCATATATCGATTATTGTGAAACCACGTATTTATTACTAAGTGATAGTCTGGAATATAAAACATTGTTACCTCCAATACTTTCACTCGGCCAAGTACATACACGTGCACACGTGTTGATTCAATCGAAATGATTCAGTAAAAACAAATCGAATTAATTCACCACGACATTTGTAATTCATTACTATGAGATTAGCCTAGTTAGAAGAAACCAGTTCTAAAACAAGCGGCCGGTAATGTTAACACATTTAACAACTTGCTCCACTGTGTATACTTTGATGTCGATCTTTTACTGTGACATATAGCGACATGGCCATACCAAGCGAAACTTTTGGCTAAATTTAGATTGTTTTGACAAAGCTTTTAGGCCGTCACAGTTTCTCCTAGCACTCGGTCCCTATACGGCCCTTTAGCATACATTCTAAACGGGTCACTTTCAGTTAACGTATATAACTTATTGTGGTATTCACAAGGTTGTAGGTCCCTCGTCTGCGAGAGGCCGTCTGGGTTGGTACCACCGCTTTGTCTATTTCTGCCGCAAAGCAATAGTGTGTACGCACTGTTGTGTTTCGGTTTGAAGGACATTGAAGCCAGTGAAATTTCTGGGCATTATGAGACTTAACATCTCGGAGTGACGAGCGCAGTTCAGTGCCATGCAGTGCTTTGTAATTCAAAGTTCTGTGTGGTGTTGCTTCTGTTTATGGGCAGGCGTGGCGCTTACAATCAGGCGAGCGAACGAACGAACAAGGGTTCGTTTCGAAATTCAATCAAATAAAAAAAAGAGTAGGGAAGTTTCAAACAAGCAACGTCGCTTCGTTTTACAAAATATATACGTGATAAGACTTGATAGGCAACGTCACTCGGGTCGTTTATTGATAGCGTTCGGTACACGGTGTCTCGGCACGGCTATGTATGCACTCAGATCCATTTCGACTCATTACTTGCTGCTAAGAACTCCATACGTAGTAGACAATTATGAGGCGCTTGTAATGCTTTAGTGCATTGAGCCAATAGGTACTAGAATAGTTTATATTTTCCGTTAAGCTTGTAGGTATGCCAACTTTAGTATTTTTTTTTATCCTGGCTCGGCAAAGTGACTACGCTACACCTGATGGTAAGTGTAGCGCAATCGAAGAATAGTGTCGACCAACGACAAACAATGTATCCATCGTAGGTCGGCAAGATCACGCCGCCCTGCCAAAGTTCCTGGGATGATCTACGGGGTTCCTCCTAACGGAATACTGGCGACCCCGTAGTGTCTCATCACAGGGCCAAGGGGGAGGGGAACGAAACAATATGGGAAAAGGGATTAGGATCAGGGGGCAAGCCCCCTGGGGAGAACCGGATATAGGATATATATCGTCGATGAAGTACCAATACCTCCTAACTGACAATTTAGTCCAAAATTACTTTTTTATTACAATAGATGTAAACATAATCCACATCCCTTAGTAACTAATATGGAATATATATGGAATAGTTTGCCGGCACACGTGTTCCCTCCTTCCTATAATATTGGGTCCTTTAAACGGAGTGTGAAGAAGCAGTTAGGCAGGCCGGCATGATTGTGCCGACCAACGATAGACACACTGTTTGTCTTTGGTCGACACTATTCCTGGATTGCGTTACACTTACCATCAGGTGTGGCGTAGTCATTTTGCCGAGCCAGGATAAAAAAAAAAAAAAAAAAAAGTTAATGTATTGGAAACTATATATGTACTATCAATAACTGATCAAAATAAATAAAACATTATTTTAAACAGTTTTTGTAAAAAAAACCTTATTTTAAACAGTCTTGTGTAAAATTAGATTCTCAACACTTAGGAGGTATTGGTACTTCATCGACGATATACGGAGTATAATAAACTTGTATTACAAGATTGTCACGTCTGTGTGCACCAGAGCCGCCGAAGGCGCGCTTCAACAACCGGCGCAAGTCCGTGTTCGCCGAGACATACGACCCCGAGGAGGATGATTCGGACGAGGGCGCGCCCGCCGTGTTCCCCAAGTCGGACGCTCAGCGCGCTCGGCTCGCTGAGGCCGTTCGCGGCATTCTGCTGTTCCGCTCGCTCGACGCACAGCAAATGCAGCAGGTTTGTATAGATATTTATTTATTTATTACTTTACTAGCTTTTGCTCGCGGCTCCGCCCGCGTGATCTGCTTTTTCCGGGATAAAAAGTAGCCTATGTCCTATTCTGATGTATAAGCTGTATTATTGTAAAGTTTCATTAAAATCCATCCAGTAGTTTTTACGTGAAATAGTAACAAACATACATCCATTCTTACAAACTTTCGCGTTTATAATATTAGTAGGATAGGATAGGATTGGACATCACAATAAAAAGTATTGAAAATACACAAAAGACATCTAAAAATAATAAAAGAAGTATAATTGGCGGCCTTATTGCTAACGGCAATTTCTTCCAGGCAACCTTTGGATATAGATAAAAAAACTAACAAACTGATAACTAATGTGGGTGTTAAAGTGTGAGAGGAGGAGCCTGCCTACTGCTGCCGTATGCGTGAGAGAAAGGGAAGTCAGACAGAGTGGCGCCGTAATGCGTTACGTTACGAAACGGTTTACCCACCTGTAAGAAGTTTTCACTTCAAAAACACAACAACCACACACTGTCCTGACTCCACAGGAAGATACGACTATCTTGTGTCTAAGCTATCGGCTACAATGAAAAGTTACGGGTCTTACATCACCTAGAATGTTTGTAGAATACACAAGCAATGACAAACATTTGTTGCCAGCATCGAACCTGCGGCCTTTCGTTTTACAGTCAACTATTTGGCAACTGCGCCATGGAGGCTATCGATATTTGTAGGCATAACATTCATAATATATTACTTTTTATATACAGATAAAATTATTCAAGATATGGAAACGTATTAACTTCAACACTCGTACCAACTTACTCCATCTATTCTTGCAATTAAATGCGCCAGTGTCTCGGATACCCCGAAAATTGACGTCAGACAGACAGTAGTAGGTCGTTAACACAGTAATAGAATGCTACGAGTACATCCTGTATTCAGACTGTGGAATTAACATTACATCTTCACAACCGTAATAATGGAACATACATACATGTTGTGGGCTGACTAACCTGCAACCCGCCTGATAGCTTACTAGATAGATAGATTACCTGATAGTCACTACCGCTTTTGGACTGCGGCGATGCCAGGGGCACAGCCAAGCCGCTGCCTACCGTCTAATCTACCACCTCTGTCAAAACCTATAGAGAAACATTTACTTATCAATAACATTGTGAGATGTCCAACTTACTGTATTTACCATTTATAAGCTAGCTGTCCCTAGATAGAAGAAGAATATATATATTATAGAGATCCGTAGAAGAACGAAAGTCACCGACATAGCTCAGCGAATTAGCAAGCTCAAGTGGCAGTGGGCAGGCCACATATCTCGCAGAACCGATAACCGATGGGACAGAAAGGTTCTGGAATGGAGGCCACGTACTGGCAAGCGCAGCGTTGGACGTCCACCTACAAGGTGGACAGACGACCTGATAAAGATCGCAGGAAGTCGCTGGATGCAGGCCGCTTCCAACAGGTCGGTCTGGAAATCTTTGGGAGAGGCCTATGTTCAGCAGTGGACGTCTTGTGGCTGATGATGATGATGATGATGATGTCCCTCGCGGTTTCACCTGCATGTTACTGCCCTGCTTCCATGGGTCATAGCGTGATATACATATAATCCTTCCTCATGAATCACTCTATCTATTGCTGAAAACTGCATTAAAATCCGTTGAATAGTTTAAAAGATCCAAGGGAACAGACAGCGGCAGCGATTTCATTTTATACTATTTAAAGATTCTTATACAGGGTTAATTTTAAAACACCAGCAACCTCGCAGGACCAGATAGCTGACCCCATACGGAACAACTTTTGTTCTACGAGTTTGTATATAACTCAATATATTTAAAAAAAAATGATTTTACAAGTTTTTGTTGTGTCGTATTTTTCTTCGTAGCGTTCGGCGTGCGAGCGCGACTCAAAGAAGCCGCTCAGCTGGCTCGGGCGATGACCTTCAACGCTAGCCCCGTTCCCCACGCTTCGCGTGTTTGCTTACGTAATCTGCGATGCGTGTAGGTAACATACAAGACGGAAATTAAATGAATACTTATTTTTGTATGAAAATAAAATCTAACAAATTATCAAAAGTCGTAGAACAAAAGTAGTAGCTTATAACCTTAGGTATCTACCCCTGCGAGGTTGCTGGTGTTTTAAAAATAACCCTGTATACGCGATCTACACCTGTTCAGTAAGGGTGCAGTGAAACGACGCGTGATATCCCGAGCCGAGGATGGACGGGGCGCACAGCGCGACCTACACATGTACAAGATGCCGCAATCTGTTAATTCGATGTCTCGTCCAAACTGCGGTACTTTTCTAGACGCGTCGTGTACCTAGGCTACGCCTTGTCCGTGACTGCTGTGCTCGCGTATAAGACGTTAAAATGCACCATAGTAATTTTAAATTTAATTACACGCTGACCTTAGTAAAACAAAAGAGCATCTGTATTACGACCTTGCATAAAAAAACGGAATTCCCATGACATTCCCATGTTTTTGTTGAAAAATATAGTGAACAGTTGTGTGAAACATAAAGCAAATAACTTAAACTACATTGTGGTGTACACTTACAGATGGCGTGATCAAACCTGTTGTTGCTTAGACATACAGTACATTAAATAGTTGTCAGTTGACGACCATACGAGCGATATGATTGCGTACAGACTTGCTGACCTTATTCGATATATCAAGCCTGAATACACACGTATACTACATCATTTAACCTAATTCAATGCTGGGATATCCTGTTTTATTTAAGAGCAAAAGCAGGTTCGCTCGCTCGCCTTGTGGTAAGCGCCAGACCTGCCCATCAACAGTGGCAACAGGAACCAGATATTTCAAAGTCTTGTATGGTAGCTAATGCACCACGGTCGTCACTTAGATACAACATGTTACGTCTTATAAAGCCAAATTATTACAATTATCTATTCGTATGCATCTGTAAATGGCTTATTCTGTTGTACTATTCTGATATATTGTGTAATCTAGCTGTGGATCTATTTAATGTAAAAATAAAATAATTTAACTGGATTCAATGTTCTTGATACTGAAACGCAACAATGCTTGCACACCGCCCCTTGCCAGCAGATTCAGACAAAATACTTTGTTGTGGATAAAAGAAACTCGCGAGGGTCTTAGATATAACTATATATCGAACTATTTTTAAACGGCTAGACGATTGTCCAAGCTGAATCGAAAACTGCGTGGGCTGCGGTCTTATGACGAATATGCGTGGTACCGGGACACGTTGCAATACCATATTTTGCTACTAAAATGTCATTCGACACTACATTGTTGCAGTAGAAAAACAAAAAAAAACATGAATCATTTATTACCCGACTCTTGAAGAGTAACTATGAGTAATCAAACACGGGATGTCGCGCCGGTCACAATCCGTAGAATCGTGTCATGCATCTCGCGAAATAAGGGTGATATTGATGACCTTGTCTCGCCGCAATTTTATCGTCTTTAATTAATACAAATATTGCACGCAAAGACGAGAAAGTCAACTTACCACATGTTCTTTCATAAATTATCCAATCGATGGTCTTTTATATTTAATTTTCCGTAATATGTATTCAGCTTTAGCATAAGTAAACACCATGTTGTAAATAGCACCCTAAAAGAATAAAATATGTTACAAAAAAAATGAAACCTATTACAAAAAATAACACTGTAAAGCCAAAAATAACAATTTCTAGAGGTCTCTGAGGAGTTGGTGCAATTTTAGTTGACCGGTAGCGACACAGGCACGTTAGAATATGTTTAGTAATAAGGCTCTTTAACATGTGTCTACAGTAACTACAGGACACCCCTCGCTTCATTAGGCACCGAACTCATTGACTTATGACTACATCTACACTATAACTTCCCAAAAGTGCCAAGTAAATGAAATGTTAATTTTCTCACACGATCTCTTTTACACACATCATTACGTTACCCACGACCCACGAGGCAGGATTGCATAATACTAGCATAGAATTTCGTTATTTTCGCGTGGCATTAATCCCGGCCTAGTGCCAGGGTCGACCTTCATACTTAGACCCTCCCACTTCATCTGATCTTGAACATCCTCCGTAGTGAGACCATTGGTCCTCACATCTCCCTCTAATACGTCAGGCTAGCGATTTTTGAGCCGTCTGCACCTAGCATAGTATAGAAAATAAAAGATATAAATAGTACGAAAACATTACGTACGTAAATATGTATACAATTATAAATTGGCTTGCTAACCAGCGACAGAGAAGACGTTTGCCTCAGTTAACCCTCAGAGATTTAAATGTTTTAGCCAGATTTGTAAAGTATTACGTAGCTGTAATACATCTTAAACTCGTAACGAATTTAATGGTTGCTTACGCAATCCAATAAGTTAAATAGAGATACTTTGCTGAGATATATTATGTTTGTTCTCTACAAACTATTTTCAAGTTGTAAAGTTTGGCGTATTAGGTTTTACGACCGGCTGCCTGTCTGACGTCAAACCTCCTTGGGCGTAGTAAATTAATGTACGTATCTTGCCATCGCCATGCCAGCTCGATAGTTTAATTTCGGGATTACACAAAATACATTCAATTTATAGACGGACGTAAAAAAATAACACACACACAGGCCGGTAGTTTAAATGGGCCACTAACACCTTAGAAACAAAGCCAACCTCGCTTGCACGTGGTAACACTCTGCTGACTAACGTACCAGGCAAAAACGAATCTAGGTTCCCGTTGCGGGTTGTCGGAGTCAGACAGCAGGTCGTCCCACATAATACCAAATCCAGCGTCAATTCACAATAAGAAGACGGAAGATAATGCCAGGCCAAAAGAAGAAAGAATGACTGAGAGAAATATTCGTCTCAAACTACTGTCAAGCGACATCGATCATTTATTTTTTATCAATCATGACATAACCGTTGCAACAGTGTACAAAGCGCGATGTTTGTTGACAGGTGTTGGACGCGATGTTCGAGAAACGCTCGGAGCCCGGCGAGTACGTGATCCGGCAGGGTGATGACGGTGACAATTTCTACGTCATCGAGAATGGTGTGTTCGATGTACTGGTCACCGGCGATGATCGTGTGGAGAAGGTAAATACTATTTATTTTAGACAAGCTTTTGCTCGCGGCTCCGCCCGCGTGATCTGCTTTTTTCGGGATTTACGGGATAATCAGTAGCCTATCACCCAAGTCAGCTCATACCCTGTCTGTATACCAAATTTCATCAAAATCCGTTTAGTAGTTTCAGCGTGATTGACGGACAAACATCTAAACAAAGAAACTTTCACATTTATAATATTAGTAGGATAGGATGTGTAATCTAGGATTATAGGTCGCAAGAAGTCGCTGGATGCAGGCCGCTTCCAACAGGTCGGTCTGGAAATCTTTGGGGGAGACCTATGTTCAGCAGTGGACGTCCTGTGCCTGATAATAATAATGATGATGAATCTAGAATAATGCACACAAAATTGAGTGGTTGAAGGATTAATTTCGCGCGATATCATTACCGACACAAACTGTATTAGTTATAGTCTCAATATTGGCACGAGCCTCCTCTGCTAACTAGATGGGTTAAGCTTTAATCTACCACGCTGGCCCAATGCGGGCCTTCGAAATTCTTAATTTCAGGTATGCAGGATTCCTCACAAAATTCCCTTCACCTTTAAGCTAGCGATAATTGACAATGAATATACAAATTAATAACTAATACTTATTTTGTAATATAGTGTGTATGCTAGGTTTGATCATTGGTTTACTTCAATCGCCTCATTGGTCTAATGGCAGTATAATTACACTGAGAGACTTTGAAGCCCTGGATTGAAATCCCAGGACGGGGAATCATAATTTATGTTTGAATGAATTTTCGATTTGAAAACATGATTTTGTCGGTATTGGAATTTGTGTTTCCTATGGCCATAGGATCACACCCTAACACATTTTCGGATGCAAATAACATCGGTGGCCTTGGGTACCCTATTTCAGTCTCTGTCTACCCTATGTATGTTTACTACAATAAAGACAGGTGCAAACTTAAGTTTTTCGCGAGCGACTGCCGGAAGATACAGGTAGTTAGTGGCAATTATTGCACAGTCCTTGTCTACACTCTACTTTCCAAATAAATAGGGCTCTTGGTTTTTAGTGGCGCTATTCTCTCTTAATTGATTCACTAGCGAGGCGGTCGGTGGCGCGTCATCGCTTTGGCGGAGACCGCCCGGGTCGACGACCGACATACACCCCCCACCCTTGTAAAGCCAGCCACTGCATAACCTACTCCCTGTTCGTAGCCTACGCTAATCTAGTACTAAGCGACTAGACATTTTATGAGACAAGCCGACATGAATCTGGCGATTGTCAACGGATGCAAGTTGACCGTCATTTTATTTGGGTATAGTACTTAGCATCACATGTTCTCACTTGACGAAGATGTAGAAGATACAAATTTAAAAAATTACATAATTAAGTTCTTCACTTTTTTATTCTGTGAATGCAGTTCAAATCAGAACTGCCTTATTATATTTGCTTAATTATATAAGTCAAAACAACATTATGTATATCTAATGGTTTCTTATGTTTACTAATTTAAACGGATTTTATCGCGATATTTTTATTTTGATTTTGGTCCCGACGACGCGACGTTTCGAAAGCTTTTCAGCTTCCGTAGTCACGGGGTGGACTGAGTTCTGAGTATTTTAAACATTATATCTAGTCAAAAAAATGCATTTCTAAATGATTTTTTGGATAGTGTCATCTTTCAATGTGCGACATTAAAATCGACTTTGACTTTGATTTTGAGTTGCATCTCTGCCTACGACACGCGGGGTACAATTGTAGGTTTATATGTATATCAAGTAACATATTATACTGGGTTCGCATTACATAATGCCGAAATATTTTTTGATTTTATTAAACTGATGATTCAAATATTATCGGTCACATATTATGAAGAAATTTCATTGGCAAGATAATGTTTACCGAGCGCCGGCTGAAATCGGTAAGTTACGACGTCACTGGCTATTTCGGCCACGATCGTGACGAGTGACGACGGACGAGTACACACTGTGCCTATATTACATTTATTTGTTGAATCTGTTAAATATTACTAGTGATGGATGGCCGGTTGGTGCTTGACGCGATTCAGCTGAGAATAAAAAATTAGCCTGTGAAGCGATTACATCAATGGTCTTAGTTAGATATGTAATTGGAAATTTGACGGAATTTAGGTCGGCGAACCGTAGATCAGCACGAGTTGCATCTCTGCCTACGCCACGTGGGGTACAATTATGAGCTTCAAGGTGGCGAGTCCCTCGTATGCGAGAAGCCGTCTGGGTGGTACCACCGCTTTTTCTATTTCTACCGCCTAGCAACAGTGTGTAAGCACTGTTGTGTTTCGGTTGGAAGGACATTGAAGCCAGTGAAATTACTGGGCATTATGAGACTTAACATCTTATGTCTCGGGATGACGAGCGCAGTTCAGTGCCATTCAGTACGTTGTAATTCAAAGTTCTGTGTGGTATTGCTTGTTTATGGGCAGGCGTGGTGCTTACCATCCGGCGAGCGCCTTGCTCGTCTCGTCATTCAATCAAATAAAAAAAAAATAGGTTTATGTATATCAAGCAACATAAACTGGGTTTGCATTATACCATGGCGAGTTATTTTACCTGTTTACCAAGCTAGCCCATTGATCCCGGATGTTTTTTAGGGTCAGCATTTACAAACCGAATCTCTAGTTTATGACAGAGCTTTTACGACTACTTGTGTACAGGAACACCTGGGACCGTAAATTCACGACAATTAGCCCCCGTTTAAACAGAGTGTTTCGTACGTTATACGTAAAATATAAAAGAAAATTATTTACGCGTCACACAATTTTTGCTGTCAAATTGCATGACACGGCCTCGTACATGACAGTTTCCTGTAATATTCTCGCCTTTGTCGTACTATAAACTATTTCCATATAAATGGGGCTTCAAAAGAAATGGAACACCTTTCATTAACTAGTCACTTGCATCAAGACGCTAGTTATTCATTTTTGACATTGTAAATACCTTAATGAATACAAGATCAAATTATAATATTATACAAACAACACCACAACAAATGTGGAAATATTTTAATCATATTAGTTTAAAAATGTTTAATTTAAATTACACAACGAGTGCAGATAATTTGCGTTAACATTGAATTATTTGTTCAGTATGGCCGGTAACAAGCCGCATATGTGCTGTGACGCAAGTGTACTCGTATTTTTTGGCGAGACCAACGTCACAGCGTGCCGCGATACATTTATCATTTTATGCAGAATTCCTCTAATTTTGCAGAAGTTTTTAATTGTTTGCAACGATAACTTTGAAACTGGGCATAGATGTCAGGTTTTTTTCTTCGATTTAGGGCATGCCATATATTTGATTGAATATTAAATATACGTCGAATTCGATAGCCGAATCGGGGTTAAAAAAGTGGGTCAAAATCGCGCCCAAAAGAGTCGGTTACAAACAAACAAACATACAAGTGAAGCTAATATAAAGCGTGTAAAAATAGGGTCCGACTACCTACAGGCTCGATCTGCATATTAGTTCAATAAAACCAGATGTTTGTCTACGGAGTGAATCCGAATCGATAATCTGATGTCGTAGGCAAATATCGATTTTAAGAAATCTTTATCGATATCATTAATGGCAGTTTGGTATAAATTCCTTTGCTTAATTTAGACGGTGAAAGATATGAGTTAAAATAAATATATCTACGCACGGAACATGTGGCGTCGATCCCACCTAGTAGGACAAGGGCACGGAGGGATGACGCTCATTACACTGTTTGTACACTATAACAATTACAAACAAATGAATCTATATCCGTACATTTAAAATAATATATTATCAATGATTCTGAAACGTAAAACGACTTCCATTTACTTACATAGATGGCAAGCTACGAACGACGAATACAGATGCGACAAACGGCCTTTATATTAAACTTGTTGTTAACACGGAGCTCGTGTGGGCTGTATGAAACATGGCTACAGTAAATAATTAACCTTTCAAGCAGACGCCAGTATATCAACGTCATTTGTTTTGTAGGTGCCATATGCTATAGTTTAGTTTATTCGCGTATTACAGTCTGTGACCTATTAACAGTTTTTTTTAATAGCTTTAATGACGAGAAAGCAGATCGCTCGCCTGGTGGTAGGCGTCAGGCCGCCCATGAACAGAAGCTGCCAATGGGAGCTTCGTATTATGGAGTACTAGCTTTTGCTCGCGGATTCCCCTCTGACTGGCCATTTCCGGGATAAAAGTAGCTTTTGCCCTGAACGGGGTTATGGTCTACCTGTGAGCCAAATTTTATCGCAACATCGTTCAGCCGTTAAGGCGTAGTTGACTTAGAAAGATCCAAATTCACAAAGTTTTAAATTTA
The DNA here is from genome assembly GCA_949126905.1 of Amorpha juglandis. NCBI lineage: Eukaryota > Metazoa > Arthropoda > Insecta > Lepidoptera > Sphingidae > Amorpha > Amorpha juglandis. Next base: position 10,076,186 of record OX421383.1, read on the forward strand.
TATCATAATACTATAATGACATAGTAACAAATATAATATGTATAGTAGGAGTGCATGGCACTAGACTGCGCTAGTCACACCGAGATATAAGATGTTAAACATCTCTATGTATAGTCTCAATGCCTAGTAATTTCACTTCAATGCTCTTCAAACAGACTTTCGTCTCAACAGTCCGTACCACTCCCCGCTGAGCTTTCACAGCTATTTTATACATATATCGTTTCATTATAGCTAAAACAATTAAAACAGTTCCAAGTGGTTGAAATGACCTGCACAGAGCCTAAGGTCGTTACGACCTCACCGACAAATCTCACAGGAAACTGACGTCAATTCATGGTCAATTAATATCCCACTATATGCTATTGTAAATGTAAAAGTTTGGATGTTGTTAATCAATCACGCTTCAACGCCCGGACGGATTTAGATGTTTGATACACAGTTAGATTAATAGATTCACCTAGATTAGGACATATTATGCTACTTTTGATACCGGAAAAACAACCACGCGGGTGGAGCCACGAGCAAACGCTAGTACTCAATTACTACCTTATGGTGCTGCCACACCGGTGTTATAAAATGTTATATAACATTTTCTAACATTAAACATTTACTAACATTGTGATAAAATGTTAGAAAATGTTTGTTAACAAATGTTAGAAAATGTTATATAACATTTTATAACAGCGGTGTGGCAGCACCATTTAGTAAACATTTCTTAACAATTTGTAACATTTTTTAACCGCGGGCGGCGGTACTTTTGAGAGCGGCGCCGTCAAAGAAGAAGGGCCGATGTCATGTTTTCAAATGTTAAAAAATGTTAGAAAATGTTAAAAAATGTTAGAAAATGTTTGCAAACATTTTCCGTCGGTGTGGGAGCACTTAAACATCTAACAATTCATAACAAAATGTAACAATTTTAATGTTAGAAAATGTTTGTAAACATTTTATAACATCAGTGTGGCAGCACCATTACTTAACTTTCTTAGCACTGCTTACTTAAAGCACTATATTCGTCACTTTCTAGCCACTTTATAAATCGCGTTGACAGAGAAAGACAAAAGAGTGTTTAGCTAATCAACGCTTTAGTCACGTTTATAAGTAAGTCGCATAATGTATAACCGAATCGGCGTCTCGATAAGGCAGGAACACATCAGTATGTTAATCGTTCCTTAGAACATAAGCTTAAAGAACATTAAATTGTCGTAACACTTGTACAACAATCTGCATTGTATTGTTATTACGGTACAAAAAAGACTAGATCGTTATTTTTATTGCAAACACAATTTAACACAATGCCAACGGCAGTTGCATAATAAGCAGTATTTTATTTTCGCGAAATGGAACATATTCGTTGAATACTTTTGTAGTCGTAGCTTTGTTAATTGCAAATTGTGTTGAGACAGACTGACTTTTCTTCATTAGAAATAATTATTCATTTAAGCCATAATACGTGTTACTTTTAAAGAGATATATTTTTTTACTGACAAAAATATTATATGTCTGGTAATTTTTTAGTTGCATCATGATCATCAGCCACAAGACGTCCACTGCTGAACATAGGCCTCCCCCAAAGATTTCCAGACCGACCCCTCCATTCCTGCGACCTTTATCAAGTCGTCTGTCCACCTTGTATATGGACGTCCAACGCTGCGCTTGCCAGTACGTGGCCTCCATTCCAGAGCCTTGATTAGAAATATTTGTATAAACTGTAAAATTTAACATATTATGTTTATAGCTGAGGCCAGTGAAAGAGCAAGTGGGTCACCTGATGGTAAGTGATATCCATGATCATCCACAATACCAGAAGAATCATGGACACGTTGCCGACTTTAAAGGAGAGGCATATAGGGAATTCAGAAGGGGAGGGGAAGTTAGAGTCGCGGTTTTTTTTATTAATTTTTGATCCCGACGTTAAAATCCGTATTAGTTTAGTTTTTTTTTTTATCCTGACTCGTCAACGTGACTACGCTACACCTGATGGTAAGTGTAGCGCAATCCAAGAATAGTGTCGACCAACAATAAACAATGTGTATATCGTAGGTCAGCTAGATCATGCCGGCCTGCCAGAAGGCCAAAGGGGAGGGGAAGGAAAAAGGGATGGGAAAAGGGTTAGGATCAGGGGGCAAGCCCCCTGGAGAGAACCGGATATACATTGACTGATCCTGGAACGCGACCCACACAAGGTGGGCCTCTATGGCAGGTTTTAGCACCAGTGTACGGTGGTCGCTACCCGGTCGGATACAATTATCCTCCCACCAGCAGTGTATTTATTGGAACGAAGTTCCTTACGGCAGGCTTGGAGGGGATAGGGATTTCGCTGCGTGACCGAACTGAAAAAAATGTGATAGTAAAACCGTAAGAAAAATGCGTGGAATAAAAACCGTTAAATGAGACTTTTTTAAACTTAATTTGATATCTAGCACACAAAGTTAAAGTCGAAATTCCGTTAATAAAACAGATGGTTGTGAAACTTATGACATTTGGAAATGTAGACGCGGTTTGAAATTTGAATTTGAATTTTTGATTATAGAACACGGCCGTCCACCGTTTAATAGCCAGTCTAAGTCTAAGTTTTTAATTAGAGTTGTTACACTTCGGTAGTGTTTTGGGATGAAATATTACTGAATAAAAGTTTATTGGAACGAAGTTCCTTACGGCAGGCTTGGAGGGGATAGGGATTTCGCTGCGTGACCGAACTGAAAAAAATGTGATAGTAAAACCGTAAGAAAAATGCGTGGAATAAAACCGTTAAATGAGACGTGCGCAGGCGCGACAGTCGCATACACAGAATTGAGCACGACTTTTTTTGCAATTTGTGTCGATTCTACATTAGCCGAAGGAACTTCGTTCCTACCTGGTGTCCCACGACACCACTAATTTTTTTTTTTATTATTTATCTGGTTGTGTGTCAGGTGGTGCACACGTACGAGGGGAGCGGTTCGTTCGGCGAGCTCGCGCTCATGTACAACATGCCGCGCGCCGCGTCGGTGCGCGCGCAGACTGCGGGCGCGCTGTGGGCCATGGACCGGCACACATTCCGCCGCATACTGCTCAAGAGCGCGTTCAAGAAACGCAAGCTGTACGAGGAGCTGCTCGACAAGGTGCCCATGCTGAAGGCGCTGCAGGTACGTCACCATAACCGGCTATTAACATCCGACAATAAAGACGGATGTTATAAGTTTGTAATACCTCTGTCTGTGTGTGTGTGTGTGTCTGGGGCTTCGTATCGTCTAAACCAGTGTTTCCCAACGTAGAGCCCACGCCCCACGGGGGGGGGGTCAATTTGATAGTTAAGGGGGACAATTTAAAAATGGACTCGGCACGACTTTAACCCTTTCGCTTTGGGCTATTTAAATGCAATGCTAGATATCGGTGACAAATTTAACAAAAAAATGTTAAGGTGGGACATGGTCTAAAAAAGGTTGGGAAACACTGGTCTAAACCCTTAGTTCCCCACGTGTTCCAGGTGGACCCCCAGGGATCCACGGGAGATTCGACGGGGGTCTACGTTGGCGTGACAAAAAATGAGGGTTCACAATTCGTAAGCTTTCTTCGTAAGAGTTTTGGGAATATGGTAGAAATGTTGCTGCATGGGATCCACCGGAACCAGCTAAATTTTGAAAGTGGTCTATGAGAAACATGGTCTGGGAACCTCTGCTCTAAACGAATGGACCGATTTGAACACTGCTTTTTGTTGTTTTAAAGCATGTTTAATGGAGATTTAGCTAAGTTTGAAAAATCTATTCAACCGTTTTTTTTAAACGACTGCAACTTTTGTTACATATGTTTTTATTGTCGACCAAACTGTAATATTTACATAACAGTGATACGGTTTTTAGTTTGAACCGAACTAAGTGCGGACATTAGAACACAATGTTAGACAAAATGCATACAATGATACTATTGAATATTACCTCACAATTTTGTTATTGACTTGTAATGTATAGGTAGCGGCATGAGTGCTGAGCTCTGATTGGCGGAATGAAGGAGAGTAGAAAGCCGATCTTCACGTGATTGGTCCGTCAGTCGATACTCGTCGTCTATTGTACTCAACTGCCTCACACTAATGGCCATCTGTGCTCACGACTCATGTCTATAATAAGGAAACAAAAGCAAAAAAAAACATAATTGTCTATTTGTATAATTGAAGTGTAACGCGAAATGAATAATTGTCAAGAAGCAACAATGTGGTGGCACTGTTGTGTTTCGGTTTGAAGGACATTGAAGCAATAATCGTTTATTGAAAGGCAATAAAAAACCTAATAAAAATAAAAACTAATACAAATATAAAAATATGAAATAATCTAAAAATTCTTTTGGTATGGCAGCCTCATTTTTTGTTCGCATTATTGTGAACAGATAGCCAATACCCAAACGCACGACTTGAGAGATCCTCACAGACAGCCTTTAGAATGCCACTACCAGAAGTGCGCATTGCCTTCCAGAAGGAAGCAATACGGGACCTGATAACGGCGAAGAAATCGGGCACACGGTGTTCAGCGAACATGCTCGACGCACTGCAGTAACGTTTATATCCCATGAGGATGCGAAATGCATCATTATATTGCACCCTCATGGTGCTGTACGATTTTCTCGTAAAGTCAGTTCACAGTTGACAGGTGTAGAAACACAGACAATAAGCCTTGAACAAGGTGATCTTAACATCGTCGCTACACCTGCCAACCCTGCCACCTGCGTGCGAGCATGTTACACCTAACCGATAGTGCCCTTCTGTCCCTCTCAATATCTGCATCTTCTTTGAGGTGCTCAGTCAAAATATGCCCCAGATACTTGAACTTACGCACAACCCGTACTGCTGATCCATTCAAATACGCACTTAGCACTCTCTGCGGACCCCTTCCTGCGCGGAAAACCATCATTTCGGTTTTTGCTACATTGTAAATCAACCCGTGAGTGTCAGCATAACGTTCACAGATTGATAGCAATTCCCTAAGCCCGCTAATCGATGGACTGAGAAGCACCATATCGTCAGCATAATTTAGGCTATTGGCACATACACCACCTATATGACAGCCTATTTTGGTACTCCTCAGTTCCTCTATTAGGCCATTGATGTACACGTTAAAGAGGTCCGGAGAGGTGAGTCCCCCCTGACGAACGCCGCATTCTAACATATAAGCGTTAGATGTCGCGTCGCCCCATTTCACTACGTTTGTTTGGTTTCCGTACCAGTATTGCAACAGATTCACAATGTCGTTCGGTACCTGTGAGTCGCGCAATTTTCTCCAGAGAATGTCATAATCCACGAGATCAAATGCGCGACTCAGGTCCAGGAACCAAGCATAAACCGAAGTTTCACTGTTAACGTAATAGTTAACCGTGTGTTTCAATGCTAAAATTGCTGAATCCGTTGAAAGACTGGGTCGGAAGCCAAACTAAGCATCTTCAATCTCAATATGGTTCAGCAATACAGGCTGCAGCAAACGCTCAAACACCTTCCCCAGCACGGTACCCAGAGAAATTGGGCGATAATTGGTTGCGACTCCCAAGTTGCCCGTTCTGTTTTTCACAATGTTCCTAGACGTGTGTGACACTGTAACACATCTAACACTAATGGTCAGCCAGTATATATCCGGTTCTCCCCAGGGGGCTGGCCCTCTGATCCTAACCTTTTTCCCATCCCATTTCCTTCCCCTCCGCCTTGGCCCTTTGGCAAGCCGGCATGATCTTGCCGACCTACGATGGACACATTGTTTATCGTTGGTCGGCACTATTCTTGGATTGCGGTACACTTACCATCAGGTGTAGCGTTAGGTGTAGTACTTTGTCGAGCCAGGATAAAAAAAGAATATGTGTGGATTTATTATCAAACTATCGAAATTATATTAAGAATTGTATTTTTATAAAATGCCAAGAAAGTTCGACCACCATATGTCAAGTCTATTTATAAAATATACATATCTATATATCTGACATCTACTATCTACACCTTCGGGGATACATACGTATGTAGATAGTAGACAATATGTCGGATTTGTCACGTGACAATAACATAGATAATAAAATCACATCTCCACTGTTGCAATAAACATATTACTACGAGTGACACACAAGTGCGGAACCCTCATAGTTTCACGCACGAGAGCATCCGTTGCTCAGCGTCCCGAAAATATTGCTTGACCACGCTCGAACACGACTTACCAATCAATACGTGAGGGAAACTGTTGGCTTCTACACGAGATGTGATGGAATGTATTCAAAATGCGCACTACACTGTGTACACAATGTTATACTGATACTGTTCTATGAGTGGTAGAGCCACGCGGTAGATAGTTTTGTCTACAGCATGAATGGGCTGGCTCGATCGGGTCGTTACCACTGTCTCACAGTAAACCGACGTAAAGTTGCGGCTTGCTGCTGCGTTTTGTACGGTGAGTGAGATATTCGGAAGCCCAAATCCCCTCCCCTTCCCAATCCCTAATTATCCCTTTCCTTTAAGGTCGGCAACGGGCCCATGACTCTTCTGGTGGTAGGCGTACATGGGCGGTGGAGATCACTTACCATCAGGTGACCCACTTGCTCGTTTGCCGGCCTATGCTATAAAAAAAAATGTATTCAAAATGCGCACTACACTGTGAACACAATGTTATACTGATAAAAAAAAAATATCCGAGCACGGCAAAGTGAATGCACTACACCTGATGGTAAGCGTAGTGCAGTCCAAAAAACCAGCGACAACCAACAAACAATGAGTTAATCGGTTGTCACCAGTCATGCCGGCCTGTATAAATGCTCTTCGAAGAGGGAAGAAGCAAATCTAGGGGCCTGCGACAGGACAGGCGGATGACCGGATGGATGTAATACAAGGATGTACCCCTATACCCGCCCCAACGAACCACCAAGCCATGTCGCACCCAAAGGCCGTTCTGGGTTGGTACCACCGCTTTGTCTATTTCTGCTTCCATGTATCCTCCAGTGTGTAAGCACTGTTGTGTTTCGGTTTGAAGGACATTGAAGCCAGTGAAATTACTGGGCATTATGAGACTAGACATCATATGTCTCGGGATGACGAGCGCAGTTCAACGCCATGCAGTGCTTTGTAATTCAACGTTCTGTGCGGTGTTGCTTCTGTTTATGTCATTGTCATTTCTTTCTTCTTTCTGCCTTGCGTTGTCCCGGCTTAGTGCCAGGGTCCGCCTTCCTACTTAAACGCCTCCACTTCGCCCGATCTTGAGCATCCTTTCTAGTGAGACCTTTGGCTCTCATGTCTCTCTCCAATACGTCAAGCCAACGCTTTTTGGGCCGTCCACGGGATCGTACCCCTGGTACGATCTGGCTCAGGCACCATTGTCATTGTCATTTAATCAAATAAAAAAAACCGTTGACCGGCAAAAAAATCGGTCAAACGTAGATTGTATAGTTTTAGGTTTGGTTCAAACCAGGCCACATTGAATACAGGTCACACTTCACTATGAACTATGCATGTAACAACGCCTCAAGTATGTTATTTAATAATGTCAAGAATGAACCGACCGTAATATTCAGCAAATACGAGAGTATGCGACCGCATTTAACCTTTTGGACTTCAATCAACATCGGGTTTGTGCCTATAAAGGCTATATGAAAAGCTAAGAACAATATAAAATGACTTACATAAGAGTTTCGTAATTTCGTTTTGTTTTTATAAAATAAAGTACGGAATTTAGGATACATTTTTGCTACATTAATTACTTAAATGTAATGACTTGAACAAAATAAACCAAATATCTCGATTATAACTTGATATTATTGCATATTTGACCTGGAATTTGAACCCAAAGACCTCACGGTTTGCTACGTGTCCAATGAGGCAATACAATAGAATTACAATATTATACCATTAATTAATTGCCTATTATTAATTGCCATATAATAGAAGAATAGAAGCAGCGATAGCTCAGCGGGGATTGGTACGGACTGTCGAGACGAAAGTCGCAGGTTCGGAACCAGTCTCAAGAGCATACACCTCTAAGTCACGTTTATATTAATTGTTAATTATCGCTTGCTTTAACGGTGAAGGAAACATCGTAAGGAAACCTGCATACCTGTGAACTCGATAAGATTTTTCAAAGGTATGTGAAGTCTACCAACCCGCATTAGGCCAGCGTGGTGGACTAAGGCCTAACCCCTCTCATTCAGCAGAGGAGGCCCGTGCCCAGCGTGGGACATGTATAATACAGGGCTAGTAAAAAAAAATTGCAAGAGATTACTTAACGATTGTTCCGACAATTGCAGCTGAATAACAAACAGCATTAAACTATCACATAAAACAAGTTAACGATTGTGAATTAGCGAACATAAAACATTTAATTCCATTATTAAATATAGTGCATGTTGTGTAAAAGATAACACTTAATTAACACGATAGCATAATGGGATTAAAATAGGAGTCGTCGGTGGTAATGATTTCATGACTATGCAAATATTTTGAATTATATTTTATAGTATTAAAATGCTAACAGTTGGCGTAATTAATATTAACTAACCCCCGATAAAAAAGGAGGGTATTTTAAGTTTGACCCCTTTGTCCAGCTGTGGGTGGCATCGTGGCGCTGCGCCGAAATGAGCGTACTGATTTGAATGTGTTATATTTAAATGAAAAGCTGATTTAATCGAGACCATAGCTGTGTTTGAAGGAAGTCTGTTCAGAATTTACGAATGGTATTATTCTTTTTGATGTTGTGTGTTGTAACGGTTAGGTAATTTTATATCTAATGATGGGGTGTTTTTTTATCCGAGCACGGCAAAGTGACTGCACTACACCTGATCGTAAGCGTAGTGCAGTCCAAAAAATCAGCAACCACTGATAAACAATGAGTTTATCGGTGGTCACAAGAATCATGGCGGCCTGTATAAATGCTTCTTCGGAGAGGGAAGAAGCAAATCGAGGGGCCTGCGACAGGACAGGCGGATGACCGATGCAGGCACAATAATAATACAAGATTGTACCTCTGTACCCGCCCCAACCAACCATCAAGTCATGTCGCAAGCCCCTCGGCAGAACCGGATATACATTGGCTGACCCTGGAAAGCGCCCCACACAAGGTGGGTCACTGTGGCAGGTTTTAACACCAGTGTACGGTGGTCGCTATCCGGTCGGATACGAATATCCCCCCACCAGCAATGTAATGGGAAATTGTTAATTAACATGTTTCGGATTCAAGCCAATTGGAACCGTCAATATGGTACGCCAATTTGGTGTAAGTACCATTTCGACTAGCAGACGATACAATGGCGACTCCACACGAATCCGCGTATATGACCAGCGTGGTCAGATCTGGATTCAAAACTAGGATTAAAAAGGAAGGAGTTTTTGTAAAAAGCCAGATTCACAGTACATGTAATGATATGAAATGTACATTATTTCTGAAATTGTAAAACATTTAGCTCAAGTAATCTAGATCTATGATAAATTAATAATAATTTATTGTTTTATTTGGTCATAAAGATAAGTGTATTGTTACGCGGTGCTGCATGTAAATATCGCGGATTATTTAGATAGCTGAGAACATCACGTAATTATGAACATAAGATGACTATTTCCTACAATTATTTATTTTATTTTATTTCATTTTATATTTATTTTATTATTGTATTGTAATTATGTTTATCTTATTCTGGTGGTAGGATTTTCATATCCGCCGGGATAGCGACCACCGTACACATGGTGTTACCTTGTGTGGATCGCGTTCCAGGATCAGCCAGTGTATATCCGGTTCTCTCGAGGGGCTTGCGACGTGACTTGATGGTTTTTTGGGGCGAATATGTATGTAATATATAAGTATGTACCTCTACTTGTGCCTGCATCGGTCATCCTCGTATCCTATCGCAGGTCCCTCGATTTGCTTCTTATCTCTTCGGAGTATGCACAATAGGGTGGGTCAAAAAAATCGACTATTTTTTTTTTTACAAGTGCAACGAAAAAATGGGTTCCTAGACACCTTAAAAAAATTCCCACCAAATATGAGCTCTTAATTTTGAAAGGAACATCCTCCGCATCGCAGTTTTTTATTATTTTTTCAGTCCAATAGAAAAAAAATCATATCTCTCTATTAATTGACTGTACAAAAAAATGTTTCGAATAAATTTTGTAGGAAATTTGATGCTCTATAAAAAAGGTATCTTATATTTTTTTCGTAAACCTCGCCATTTGAAAGATATAAAGGATTTAATTTTGATTATTTTATGATAAATTTCATTTTAGTTTATGAATTTTATAACTCGACAATAAATGACTTTTACGAAATGCGAAATACTAATTTTCGTTGGAAATTAACTGCTCTATAAAAATGGTTTCCTATGTTTTGGCGATAAAATTAACCGTTCAAAAGATATTCATCATCAAACTTTCATGTGTACGGATTTTAAAAGTTTTTGATTAGATATTCGAAAAATTTCAATTTAATTTATAAATTTCATTGCTTGTCATTAATATAAGTATTATTTGAGTTTTATTTTCAAAATTATCAAAATTTTTCTTCAATTATTCTAAACATTTTAGTTTTAATCATTAGAAATCACGATCCTAGGGAAAATTTCATCTCTAGAGAATTTTTGTTTCGTATTTTATTTCATCTGTTTGAATTGTGAACTAGCACCACCTACTTTTTATTTCATCGTTATGTTGTCGTTGGTTTGTATACATTTATTTCTACAGCATTTTTAGTGTTTCCAAAATTTATGGTCTTGTATATGTGATCGAACGATTAATTATTTACAAATATTGTGGTTACTACGTGAATTAACTTGATATTTATCGAAAATATGGATAAAGAAATTCATTTGATCGGAAAACTTGTGCAAAAACTTTCAGAACGTAAGTTACCAACAGTGAAAGAGGTTATGAGTGTTTGGTGGTGCTAGTTCACAATTCAAACAGATGAAATAAAATACGAAACAAAAATTCTCTAGAGATGAAATTTTCCCTAGGATCGTGATTTCTAATGATTAAAACTAAAATGTTTAGAATAATTGAAGAAAAATTTTGATAATTTTGAAAATAAAACTCAAATAATACTTATATTAATGACAAGCAATGAAATTTATAAATTAAATTGAAATTTTTCGAATATCTAATCAAAAACTTTTAAGATCCGTACACATGAAAGTTTGATGATGAATATCTTTTAAACGGTTCATTTTATCGCCAAAACATAGGAAACCATTTTTATAGAGCAGTTAATTTCCAACAAAAATTGGTATTTCGCATTTCGTAAAAGTCATTTATTGTCGAGTTATAAAATTCATAAACAAAAATGAAATGTATCATAAAATAATCAAAATTAAATACTTTATATCTTTCAAATGGCGAGGTTTACGAAAAAAATATAAGACACCTTTTTTGTAGAGCATCAAATTTCATACAAAATTTATTCGAAACATTTTTTTGTACAGTCAATTAATAGAGAGGTATGAATTTTTTTCTATTGGACTGAAAAAAAAATAAAAAACTGCGATGCGGAGGATGTTCCTTTCAAAATTAAGAGCTCATATTTGGTGGGAATTTTTTTAAGGTGTCTAGGAACCCATTTTTTCGTTGCACTTGTAAAAAAAAAAATAGTCGATTTTTTTGACCCACCCTAATGCACAAGCATTTATATAGGCCGGCATGATTCTAGTGACCACCGATAAAGTCATTGTTTGTAGGTGGTAACTGGTTTTTTCACTTGGCCGTGCCCGGATAAAAAAAGTGTACAATAATTTTCCAACCACTATATTATTATGAAGACAACGTCATTGTATACTCAAACATACGTACTTACACATTTTTTTCATCAGCAATCAAGGTTCAAGATACTTACGCTTTACGCATACTGACAAAAACCAACGTGTTTATAACAATTTAAAAAGTATTACAAAACTATGACATAGTCTTTGTTACTCTTTATCATAAAACATTCCGTACATATCACAGACGTAACAATTGTATAAATTCAATGACAATCAAAAGGTATAAGAAGCAATTGAATGATAAGGATTGTGATAAAATTGTATGTAACAGTGCGGCGCGGCGACGGCGTCACATGACACCGGGTACGCATGCGCGATAGCTTATCAGTTAATACTGATTTAAGCCAAGATTAGCGTGATAAGGGCCACTGGCCTGCAATTCGTTTGTTGACAACCTTATACGGAATGAAATGAGGAAAATGAAGGCTGTTTTGGTCATTGCAATTTTGATTTAGAAAAATAAAATTGATTCATATTCCTCAAGTATAATACATACCAGAAAGTTCTGCTTATTTATTCAATTCTGCTTTTTTTATTTATGCCATTTTTCCAAATGAATAAAACAAAACTTTGAATTAACGTAAAACTTGAATTTAAATTAATTATTAAGAGATACAAATTTTTAAAATAATAATACCTAAAAATCTTCTCTTCTTACATCTGCATTTATCCCACTCGCAATGGAGTCGGCGCAACATGCTTTTTAACACATGTTACAGAAAGATTTGGCATTTAGTTTTTACGACCGGCCGCCTGTCTGACGTAAAACTCTGGAGAAAAAACACCCAGACCTGAAACAAATATATGGGTCACACAGACATGTGACGCGATGCAGGAATCGAATCCGCGGCCTCACCATAAATCTGGCTCTACCACGTAAATTTAATGTTATAAATGTATTCAAGTAAAATAAAAATATATATTGGGGCTCAACCTGAAAAAGAAGTGGTTATGTGGTTAATCCTACTAATGTTATAAATGTGAAAGTTTGTTTGTTTGGATGTTTGTCCGTCAACCACGCTGAAACTACTGAACGGATTTTGATGAAATTTTGTATACAGACAGGGTATGAGCTGATTCGGGTGATAGGCTTTTTATCCCGGAAAAAGCAGATCACGCTGGCGGAGCCGCGAGCAAAAGCTAATAAATAAATAATTACCTAATTCGTAATAACCGAACAGTGTGGAAGCTGATTGTTATGTCGTCGTACTGTATACCACCCTCGTTTGGTTCAGCCGTACGAGCGCGCGAACCTAGCGGACGCCCTTCTGCCGCGCACGCTGATCGACGGAGAACTGATCATCCGTCAGGGCGACATGGCCGACGGAATGTACTTCGTGGAGGACGGATCGGTCAGCATCCGCATCACGCGCGACGACGGCAACGAGCACGAGATCAAGCGCCTCGGTCTGTATACATTTTGTTGTTGATTGTTTTGTTGTGGGTTGTTTTTTTTTATTATTTTATTTGATTGAATGCAAAGTTGTTAAATTAATATTTAAGACATTTTGAGAAAGTTGTAGAATCTTCTTTAAATTATATGCGTACATGCCTATTTATTGCTATTTTAAGATAACTTATATACCTGAGTGACAGACGGAAAATTTTAGCCCATCAAAAGATATTTCATAGAGAAGTGGGGAAGGGGCTAGGAGAGCCAGACCCTTACTGCCTGTTATTTAGTAGTTCGTTTCTTTGCATTTTCTGATAAAATTTGCCATAGTTATGTATATATTTTTTTCACCATCAGAAAGCAGAGATTTCAAGGAATTAAAAGCCTACCGACTTTTTTAAAAAAGCTGATATTTTGACTTGACAATTTTCGTTTGAAAATTAGGGTGCTTTTTCGATATTCAGTCAAAATAAGGTGAAATAAATAATATTTTAAATCAAAATAATTACAGTGTGTTAAAAGGCAAGCTTTCACCAAACTTCGTGAAAAAAAAAATTGTAAAAGATAAAAATAAAAAACTTGGTTATTTGAATTTTTCACATAAATTTTGAGGTTATGTGAAAGAAGTGTATATACAAAAGATTTAGAACTTTTTATTACCTACAACTTTGCGATTTATTCTTTTTTCTATAGGACTTGTAGTTTTTCCGGAAATCGAGATAAACCGTTTTTTACCCTTAAAACTCACCCCCTCCCACTTCCCGAGCTCACATCGCCCGTAAATTGTTTTACCTTTCATTTTTGTTATATTCTCTTCCTTTTTCAACGGGTTTCATCCTACTATAATTTTTTTTTTGGTTTAAAAAATTATCGACATTGGTCTAATTCGCGTAAACATAAGACATCATTATACATATGCCATTTTATTACTTTTTTTTTATTGTTGATTTGTTTTGGTTGCAGGTAAGGGTGATTATTTCGGCGAGTTGGCCCTGGTGACCCACAAGCCGCGCGCCGCATCCGCTTATGCCGTCGGGCCAACCAAGGCGGCATGTAAGTATCCACATGAATTTGATGCACTCACGCCTGTAATCACCGAAGGGGTAGGTAGAGGTGTAAGCAGTACACCCACATTTCGCGCGCGTAGTACATGTCGAGTCTATAGGCCATACCGGGCACAATTCCCGACTCCGGGTTGACTTACTTTATCCGACACGGGGATCGAACCCGGGACCTCAGCTCGGCAGCTGTACCGCGTACGCCATACAACTGCGCCACCGAGACGGTGTATAAATTTGATTAACGATTTATATACCTCTCAGATCAAATATGAACAAGATACGGCCATAGCGTAGCCTGTGGTGAGACAGAGAGACCCAGCGCTTGTGTTGTCAGAATGTAAAAAAAATCCATAATTATTTTATTTTTTTATTATATTTTAGTGAAGATTCTTAAAAGTAAAATAAAATACTATTAAAGGCTATTTATAGTATATTGCCCTATATCCTTATTTACACATTATTTTATATGCAACATTAATTAAAATAATTTAAAAAATCGCGTGTACCCTACGAATAGTGTGAATATCCTATTATTCATAATACCAATTAGTGTTATTAAAATTACGGGATAGTGAATTAAACGTTAGGTTTCACTTAATTTTTGTAAAAAGATGTGAATGGTTAATTTATTTATTAACACAAATTATGATACACGGGCTAATAAATTTCTAAGGTGTGGTCAAATTGAAGCAAATATAAGTACTAGTGTACGATATAAGTATTTCAACTGTAGTACCAAATCATGTGAATGCATTGCTAGGACATAAATAGAGCATTTTCTTTTTCCTCTAATGAGTAACATGTCGGCATTAACGTGATATTATATGATGTCTAGTTTATAATGACATCCGGAAGCGAAGCTCCTGTTGTGCTCTATTGCGACCCTCGGTGTTAGAGAGAGTAATAGCGCGTCGTTTTGCTACAACGCCCCTTCATTGACCTTTAAATTTAACTAATTTTGTATAAAAATTTCTGATACGTTCTATCTTTTGCGAAATCAGTTTTTAATTTTATTTTTTGGTGACTTGCATACTCCTTGAAAAATGCAGGTAACACATCTTAGCATTTTTAGTTGGTATCCAATCGATTCCACCGGTCGCTTGGATCCACCGATTTCTTTGTGATGGATCTTTAGGAAACCTGCAAATAAGACAAAACGGAAGATAAATTTCACTTCTTTCAGGAAATAAGTATTGATTATTATATAACATATTATAAAAATGTATATTTATCTACTTTAATAATAATTTATCGGCATTTAGCTTTAGTAACCGGCAACACTATTTTTAGGTTATAAAGTTAGATTTATGCATTAAAATAAGATTTTCGTAACAATTTTACCAAAATCTTGTGAAAATATTCGCCAATACAACAATCTGAAACTATTTTAATTCCCAGAAACAGATTTTATAAGGTACTTACATGTGAAATGTGACACCAGGATTTTTTCGCTCGCTACGGCTTTTACACTCAAAAATACTACACCCAACCATCATTAGAATACGATTTGATTACTATTTTAATACAAACACTAATAATAATCGCTATAAACACCTTAAAAACGCCAGGAAGTCCAGAAAACAATCACGCTATGGTTTGTTTGGCAAACTTCGAACCGTGACAAACACAAGATTATAGGCTACGCTGAAAGTGACAGCAATATTATATAGGCATCTTTGTCTAACACGTTCAATTACTTATATAACTATCTCGTTTTGCAGGGAAATCATTCTGTGATGGTCCTATCTATGGAATAGATAATCTAAGATATACCTACACCCACCTTATCTCATCCCTGCATTTAAACTCAGCAGCAATGTCTAAGCACCCTTATATTCCGAGTTGAAGGCCATACAATTACAGATTTATGTCTCTACCTTGAGGGTTTGTGCCATACAAAAATCTACCGAAATGGAAGTTTTGCGCGACGGAAATGCAACGTGGCGGCCACGTATTTAATAGTTTCTATATGTTATACTAACTTTTTGTTTAGAATGTTGTAAAATAAAATAATATGTCGTGTTTTTCCTACATTATTTTTAATTCGGATTAATTTATTCCGCTTTTAGTTCAGTCAAGAAATTTACACGACGAGCACTAAAGTTAAGCCCATTAAAGTATTTTCGACTCTGCACCTACAATAAGTTAAAACTGTTCTTGTATAGTTCAGTTGATGATAACAGAATAGCCGCAATTATTATGAGTACATACAGTACATTGGCCAACTGGCCCGACTCACTTCCTTTATATATACCCCTCCTTCATCCGTCCGCAGCAATCGTATTTAATTATCTGCACTCTACATTATTATTCTTTATCGTAATGTTCATTCATACATTGAAAAGGCACAAAATAAATATTAAATTAATAATAGCACAGATCATAAAGTAGGTATTGTGGCGTACTCCGATCTATATAGGATCCAAGCGTGCCAATTTTTTAATATAGAAATTGAAGGCATTCATAGCGGTGTGCATAGATTTTATTGCGCTTATTCGGATTCGCGGACAAAGTCCATACAAATATCCGTTATATTATGCATGGTGTGGTCGTGAAAACAGCATAGATCTATTTTTTTGTAGTATATTTAAGTCTCCGGTCTGAAATAAAATCCATAGTTCAGCAATGAAATATAGTATGTATTGCGAATCTAATGAGTGTGAACCATTAAATGGCGAATGAACAATGTTGGTTAAAGGTGAATATTATCACTGTAAGTTATATTCACGGAAAGTGTTTTGTTTACTGCTTATGTTATACCGATTTTAAGTTAAAAGCTTCTAAAAATGAAGATATCTGGTATTGCTGACATTATTAAAAATATAAGCAATATTTTTTCTCTCACAATCCTCTTTGGACAATTAAATATCCAAATAATAATTAAAATAGTATTTTCTACCAACTACTAACTAAATGTAAATCCAGTAAAAATATCCCTCGGAATCAGCTGTGCGGCGCGATGACCTACCGAGTATTGGTGCATGTTGATGCGCGCATCATTGACCTCGAGTTTAGCATTAGTACGCTTTACATTGCGTGCTTACGTTCCCAAAATTACAAGTAAACAGCGAAGGAATAGTTTTCAATTTATATTAAGGAAGTGTTTTATTATCCTTACGGCTTCGGATGCGGTCCCTTAACACCCAGTATACGTCTATTGGGAAGGTTTCCGATATTTTTGTATATGACTGCATAGCGACCACCATTTCATGATGAGTAACCCGCCATAGTGTATAATTTAGCTCTGTGCAGGAAACGAACCCGCTGCCTCTAGCTTCACATATGTTCCAAAAAAAACACGATATTCATAAACTTATCGCATTCCTATGAAATGCATTCATTTAATACCATTTGTTCTTGCGCTACGTTCTATTGACGAAGCATGACATAGCTTATATTGTTTCCATATAAAAAGTGTTATGCAAAGGAAAATTTTTAAGTTTTCGAATCGAAAAATCACACATAAATTGGCCCGGTATGGCGATAGGCTCGCTCCCTATCAGATCATTGAACGGAAATAGAATCAAACGCGGGTTTAGCGTTATTTGCACCACTGGGATAACGGCGTGAACTTATGTATGTGTATATAGAAAACTGAAAATTAACTAATCAGCGCCACTCGTCTTACCAACTTATATTTATTGCACTGTATGTAGCGAGGAACCGTCCATGGATAAGAAAGAAAGAAATAAAACTATATTTATGCAATTCTGTACACTACAACAAAAATTAATATATTATAGTACTATTAATACAATATAAGATCCTGCACATTGGTCACTGCTATGTACAGAGTTGCAGAAAAGGTACCAACTCAACGTTATGCTACAGATTAATACATTACAGGATAAGGCCTGGATGATGATAAGGGTGTGTGGTATAATTACAGTCCTGGATGTGGAGACGTTCGAGCGCCTGCTGGGCCCGTGCATGGAGATCATGAAGCGCAACATCGACGACTACGAGGAACAGCTCGTCAAGCTGTTCGGCGACAAGACCAACCTGACCGACGTGCGATGAACCATCTCAGCCGACACTACCTTCCACACTACGTAATCTTCCCGCATCACACTCACCGAGGTTATGCAGTTTTCAAACTTAAGCCGGGCTCACACGGTACGGGTGCGCTCGTTCGGATCACTCGGATATTATCGCGTGGAAATTATCGAGCAATAGTGTCCAATCAGAGTCTATAGAACCATGTTCTATTTTCGAAAATGGATATTCGAGCGAACTCGATGCGAGCGCACTCAACCGTGAGAACCCGGCTTTATTAAGCGCTTATTTGTACTTAAAGCACAAAATTGGTTAATTATTAACATGTATTCTAAAATCGCAATATTAAGCCGTGATAAAAAGTTTTTATAACTATGTTATGCGGAAAATATTCAATAACAATTAGCTTACTAAAACAGCATAATCTCTGAGTATTTTGTAGCCGTCACGTGCCGTGCCGAGCGAACGCTTATTAAAATATGTCCAAATAATTTATTTATGTGCTTACCTTAATTAAACCCACTAATGTATGGACGACAGTTACGTGAATTTCCCGTCGTAGGTGCGAATCGTTGATAGTAAATCACTACAAACCTCCATAATAAATTGTTACACAATATAAAATGCACTCTTATTCTTTAAAATTTTTTAAAAATAACTGTCACGTATCAATCATACACGGAGGAGCTTATGTCAAATGACTACTTCTCAAATTAGCTGCCGTGTACGTTATAGGCCTTTAGTATAATTCATTAAAAAGAAAATGAAAGTTATAGCTATCGAACTATCTTCTCAATGACTTCACACTCCTCTGACAACAGAAGCAATAGTCATTTGTTTGGGATTATTTTAAAAATATAAATAATTCATATTGGCTATAAAATATGCTCATAAATGTCAGTTTAAATTGTGACCACATTTATTTCGGAGATTTCTAGTGATTTACATGTAATCTTGAATAGCAAATTTGGATCTTGAAACAATTTGTAACTTTACCACTGACCAAAAAGGTCGTAATCATTTAATAAGAAGATTCAGAATTTTATGTATAATAATATAGTGCCATGGTTATATCTTCATATAGTTGTTAGTATACAGATTACGTGATGAATGGAAGGTGT
Source organism: Amorpha juglandis (assembly GCA_949126905.1). NCBI lineage: Eukaryota > Metazoa > Arthropoda > Insecta > Lepidoptera > Sphingidae > Amorpha > Amorpha juglandis. The sequence continues at coordinate 10,095,487 of OX421383.1, forward strand.
AACGATGATACAGAAAAACGCTCAATAATATTGCATTGTGACAGAAATACGCTTATTTTAGATAGAGATATGCCTTAGTAGGTAAATTAAATATTATCATGTACACCAACGTAGAGGCATGTGGTTGTATAAAGTTAACTGATTTTGTCGCTCAGAATATGTGCCATAGCAGTTAGAGAATGATCATTTTAACATTAATAATTATCGCTTGCTTAGGCAACATCGTAACGAAACCGGCAAACCTGAGAATTCTTCATAAGAGTTCAACCCGCGTAAGGCCAATGTGATGCAATAAGGCCTAACCCTCTCATTTGGAGTGAAGGCTCGTGACTATCTGTGAGACATTCACAATACGGTGCTGATATTAACATTTTAACAGTTTATATTTGGATTAGAATGCTGCCACTGCTTGGTTTCTGAGACCGTATTGTCACTAGGCAATGCCAATCACTCCAGAGAAATGTACATAAATTTATCCATACTGATTTATATTATTTTAATGTATTTTTATTAGAAGAATTTTACATTAAATAAGTTTGTTTTCTACAACCACGGCTGTCCACAAGAACGGACGTAACATCTTATTTTGGTAAGAGTGTACATCGAGGGTTAAACTAAAAAGGCATTAGTCATAAAATTACCATATTAATGATGTTGTAAGTAGTGGAAACGATGCAATATTATTTAGCGTTCACTCGGGGATATTCTCAAACGCTATCGCCATTACTAATTTAAGACACTTTCACCGACACACGCTTTTCCAAATGGTATAAAATAATACATTTATACCATTTAGGTGAAGTGTGTAGTTTAATTTTTATCATAGTGATTAGATGAAATCTATTCACCGTTTTAATTATGTTTATTTATTATTCTACTCGGTTTGACGGTTTCTTGTCGATATATGTATATGGAGTTTGTAATGCGGGATCAGTTCATTGAATGCCAAATTAAATGATAGTTACATATTTGTGATCGTTGAAGAACAATGTGAATTACATTACATTATCGTTTGATCGTGTTCAATGTAGCAATATATCGGAACACCTCGCTCCGATTCTTGTATTATTGCAAAATCATATCTGTTTAGTTTCGCAGAGTATTTTTAAAGATAACTGTGTTTCATAGTTATTTTTTTTTATTATGGACTAGGAGTTGTTTATTTTATGTTAACATTTAATTAATTTATATTTTAAAATGTCTTATTTCTGTTGTAGAGAGTTCCTATTGTTTTGTTTGCTCTTTAACATTTTTAACTAAATAGATCTGAGATTTGTTGACTTTGTAATAATTTTATAGCGAACACATAACTCCATGAACAAATAGAGGCGAACATTGATAGTTGATATCGTGTAGTGTCTACACCAGACACGACAGATTGGCGCGAATGTATAATTTATACGAGAACACATCGAGCTGCACCACGCTTGAACTGTGTGAGTGTGGTGTATTTGTTGACCACCGATGCATCATCCAAGTGCGTTCCACCCTCAGGTACAAACATCCCAGTATTATTTAAATTAGCAAATGCCACGATCCTTATTTGTGAATCCAGCCAAAGTAGATGGTGAACGCGTAAGATCATGTGTAGCTCTAAATATTTAAGTCTATATTTACTACATAGTAGTTAGTTTTTGTCACTTCTTATTGTAATTTTAATATTAGTAGATTAGGAAATTTTAATGGTATATAGTCGCATCCTGAGGGGTGAGATGTTATCGTTTTTATGACGCCATGTACAAAAATGTACAAATTAATTTCTGATGCCATAGAAAAAAAAAATATTGTTTTATTTTATTGAAGCGTATGTTGTTTTGTGGTAAGGTAGGTCTACAGAAACTATTGTTCCGTTTAGTTCAATCCGTACCGCGACCGTTAAATGTTACGTCGCGTGATGTGCCGGCGGGTGCACACTTGTGGCCTTTGCTTCGCTTGTTTTGACTAACTATATAGACCACGTGTTGAGTTCTGACTTACGACAGTTCGATACGTTGTTTTGTTACTAACATATTGTCTATCTGCGATGATTACTCTCACTTCAAGTGCCTCTCTCGTACAGGAACAAGGAACATCAAACAGAACACAATTAATTATTTCTCACTAATAATGAACATTATGTAACCACGTGTTTTCACTTACTCTACTGCCTTTTCTATGTGACATTGTAAAATGTGTTGTGAAGTGTGTGTGTGTTTATAGCTGGTGAATAAATTTGACCAATTCTTTTCGTGCATTTTGTGTAATAATCTGTCTTTGTTGTCTTAGTTGCCAAATTAAATTTTAAAGTGTTTATCATGTATAACTTGAATGTGTTACATAAGCAGAATACCAATAGATAATATATTTATTCACATAATTCATATAATATAAAGAAGAATTATTTACTACAGAGTTATCATAGAAATTGATTGATTTGATGTGTGATTATCGGTTAGTTCCCGTCGATTGTTGATATTTCTGTGTACCGTGTACTGTGTACTGTGTTTGTGTATAACATTGTATTTGTTGCACAGGTGAGGTGCGTCACATGGCACATGACACATGAGACATGTCCACCGGGTGTTACTCGTATCTGTGTGTCCCCCGTGTATTGAACCCAGTAGAATAGTATCGTGCAATAACTGATCACTGTCGTTTATCTATGTCATTCACATCGGTATGTGTTAAAATTTGTCTGTGTGGAATTTATTTATTTATATTTATAGATTTTAATCAAATAAAAATCATAGTATTATAAGATAAATGTATTTCTCTCTTAACGATGTTAAGAATGTGTCTGCATCACGTGTATAAGGTTTTAGAGATTTGGGTAAATTCAATCTGTCGAATTTATAACATTTTGCAATATTTACGATGTAATGTGTAGGTAGAGTGCACCAATGTAACGAGTCGCGAGTCACGAGTGCTAAAGGGAGGTCGATGATTCTGTTGTCTTCCACGGGACGCACAGAGATATTAAATATGGTCATACAATACAGACGCATTCATCGGAACGCTATACTATACGCATTCTCTGGCACACTGATGTAATATTAAAATTCAAATACGCTTAAATTTAGCGTACTTTTTATAAATTATACTAGTCATTGGTGTCTAATGTAGATTTGTAACCTGACAGCACAGTGGAGCGGAACATGAGTCTACACACGATCTGCATCCATGTTAGGTGTAAGTCATACCTGTCCCATGCCAACGAAAGCATATCAGCGCGAAGTGAGACAGGCTCGGTCGCATCCGAATCTATTAGATAATGCACCACACGTGTACATCCGGTAGCCAGTTGAGAACTAGTGCCGCTTTCCCACGTCATGAGCTTACCCTGTACATTTATAAAAATTATGTATCGTAAAATGTTAGAAAACTGAATTATATTTGTTTGTAGATCCAATTGTTGTTTTTTTTTCACCCCGCTTACTGATTCATTACGTCATTTGGATACATGAGTACTCTACGGTTAGGACTCTTCGATTGACGTGTAAAAAATGCTAACTCATTCAAGTTAAGTAACTTAACAGCCTGACGCATTTGACAGCCTCCGTGGCGTAGCCGGCTGTGAAGCGAGAGGCCGCGGGTTCGATTCCCGCACCGAGACAAATGTTTGTGTGATCCACAAATATTTGTTTCGGGTTCTGGGTGTTGTGAGACCGAAAGTCTCTGGTAGTTCCTGATACCCACGACACAAGACTCGTATCTTACTGTGGGGTCAGGACTATGTACGTGACTGTTGGGTGTATTTATTTATTAATAACTTAACACTCTATGTTTAGTAACTTAAGTTTAGAGTGTTTTGTTTTTTTGAAAGACTATAGTTATGGAGAATTAATAAAAAAAACCCTGAATATATCGGTTCAAAATTAACTTATTTATAGCCTCGAAAACGATGCCTGTATGAATTTAGTTTTGGCGATATTCTTCTTTTGTTATTTATGTTATTTACCGCACAGTTGCGTGAAAATGAGTGCTGATATTTTTTTTACTGAATGACGAGACGAGCAAGATGCTCGCCTGTTGGTAAGCACCACGCCTGCCCATAAACAGAAGCAACACAGAACTTTGAATTGCGAAACACTGCATGACTCGTGAATTGCGCTCGTTACCCTGAGACATAAGATGTTAAGTCTCATAATACCCAGTAATTTCACTGGCTTCAATGTCCTCCAAACCGAAACACAACAGTGCATACTGTTGTTTGGCGGCAGAAATAGACAAAGCGGTGATACCAACACAGTCGGCCTCGCAAACGAGGGACCTACCATCTTGTAAATCATGCTTAACTATCGACGTACAATATACGCAGCTAGAGTAAAAGTAGAGGCAATATACTTTTTGAAGCTTAATTTAGTCTGATTTTGCACCGACCGCTCTTTCTATTGGAGTACAGAAACCACAGGATTTCACGGACGAGACCTATGTATGTTGTAATTTTGGATTTGCTTAAAGCCTCCGACTGTGTGTCACGGCATATCTGGTGAGATCAACGGGTAAAAGGAGTGCTAAAAGCCTATTTTGACATCATCGAGCATGTTCGGTATGGATAAACGAGACGCGTTTACCGATGACGTCATAACATCACGTAGTTTTTGATATTGCTAGCAATACAAACCAGACGACTGCAGAACGTGGTCAATAGAAGTGGGGTGGGTGCTCATCGTATATCTACGCGCGAATAATGACTACTTTGATCCTAGTTTCTGGTTCCGACTTTTGTTAGCAATACTTAAACCACAATTTATGGTCATGGAAACATACTTATTTTTTTTTCATAAATTTTAAAATGTTGCGATTTTTTACAACTTCTTGATATTAGATTTTCGATTCATGGTTTATGGCCTTCAATCCTTATGTACATACATACCTACATGACTATTTTCAGAGTGCAATATTTAAAAATGTGTGTGAAGTCGGAGCCCCTCCGCAAACTGAATGAACCCTACAGGAATTAAAAATATAATAGCTATACAAATATTAGAATAAAAACATTTTTGTTTCAGAACACGTCATTTTACTTCATAAAAAAGATCTAATGGAATTAAATACATCCAATTAAATAGGTTCAGGTTCTCTGCTGTAAACTAGCATAATGTTTTCCATTATTTCCCAGTTTTTCTCCTTTTGCAAATCTTTTGTAAAAACCTGAAACAATGAAAGTGTATACTTTTACTATTGTAATTACTATATTACAGTGATTCTTAAAGTATTTCTGGTATTAACCACTAATAACCACTGACTAGACATTGGATTTGGCGCATTTGCATGTTTGCATATGCCACTGCATATAGCTCGATATTTATATTTCATAATATTATACTTTCTTGCTTATCGTGCATAATTCGATAGATAGTGAGGACCTCACTGTGAGGTACACATGCATATATGGTTAAGTGGGAACAATTACAAACTGCAGCCTGCGCTAAGTTATTCTGCCTGGTGAACATCAAGACATCAATAGGATGTCTTGATGTTCCTGGTCTCACTAGAATTTTGAGATTTTAACATTGAATATAAAAAAAAATAAAAGTATAAAAAACTATCCTATTGTTGCACCTCTGCCTACCTCTACAGTGATTATACAGGTGTGACTGTAAATATATATAAAACCATTTTGACAATGTATATTTAGTGCATATTTCACCTTTTTATTAAAGAATATTCCATTAATATTTTACTATTTTGTTAATGCATATATTTCAACGTCTAAGATCTTATATAATTATGTTTCTTTTTGACTTTCCATTCCTGGGAAATTGAATGTGTTTTATAAACAAACAGCTTAAAAAATGGATACACAATTTCCAATTTGATCAGGACCCAAGAATGTATTCTTTGTCCCATAAAAGAGCTCCAAAAATAAATAACCTAGTGTGAATTATCAAAAACTTTATCTCTACTAATATTAACAGGATGCCAAATAAAATGCCTTGTTATATAAAAATTAATATAGAATATTTACCGAATACCACGCTGAGTCATCATCTAGGGTAGACGCTAGTGGCACTGACACTCCCAAAACATGTAGTGCTAGAGTTAAACATGCAACTGCTATGTGTGGGGCGCGATAGTCCAATATAGCAGCGGAATGGTGGAAGTCTTGCAGGAATGCCATCGCCGTGCGAGCAACCGGCGCCGAACGCCACTGCGACGCCGGGAACCACTCTTGGAGTGATCGCAAGTAGTGCAGTAAGTATCGGTGGGGAGAAGGAGCATCCAAGTTAAAACCGAGTAATCTCAGCACTAATAATTCCGCTTGAGCCACAGCACCACGCCACGACCAGTACTCTTCCCCTAATTCTAAAGGTCCAGCGCCTCGATTGATGGAATTGTGAGCGACGTTTACTGCATCTCGAAGTCTCACAGGCTCATCTCTCGATTTCCCAGCAGCACACAGACATGCAGTACATATAACGTAACAGTCATAATCATTCTTTTCAGCTTCTTTGAAGAATTTGTGGTAAAATATAGCCGCCGTTGCTACGGTAGCCGGCTGCAATCCAAGTTTTATTCCACATTCAAATATGAAATTTGTAGCTAAACTGTGACCAGGTGCACTACGGTAATCAGGCAACCGCCTCTCACGTCTACTCGTCTGGAGAGCCATCACATCTATTACGTCTTTCATAGTCTGTTGATAAAAGCGTCACACAAACACAACTTCTACGAAATATAACAAAAAGTTATTAGGTTATGATAAGGTTGTAAACACATCGATGTTTTATTTTTAATTTGCTATCGATATTTATAATATCACTATATTAAGACACTACTGCTGAGTATCCGATACAATGTACCTTTATTGTACCTGATCCTCCGAATACTTAATATAAAAAATATCCCTTACTAACTTGTCCCTAATGAGCTCGTCTAGTTAACTATTATTAAAGATTAAATTCAGTAAAGTCTTGGGTGAATTACCAACGTTTTCGGAAATCGTGCTGAATTACTTTAGATACCTGAAAGAGTAGCGTCTGTCGGAGACGCAGTACATAGCAGACAATAGCGTTATTGAGGGACCATAAACAACAGACCAATTTTCTGATATCCATATTAAATATCAACCAGTATTGACTGAAAAAAACGAAGTAATTAAGTTACTATTTTTACATATGTATTTAGGTTCCCGAATTTTACTTCATATATTTTGGTACAACTGATATCCTTTACTAGGTGATGGCTCTATCGTAAGCTAGAGGCCTTTTAGTCATTTATTAGTTTTTTTTTACTTTTTATATATACGTCATACAACGAAATAAAATAATCTAAAATGTTTGTATAGAAATAATGCCTTTGTTAATAAATATTGTAACAGTGAATTGTAAATATATATCGATATCTTTTTTCCTTATCCCTAACTATGACATATGTCAACAGAGAAGCATTGTCAATGGAATAGGCCAGAGAGTATACCAAAGACGAGAGAGTACCAAAAACTAAAATCTAAATTACAGAATAAAAATCAGCCAAATTCGAGCTGATTTATTCTAGTGATGTTCATGTCCAAAAAATATCGATATTTTTTCCGATATAATATATCGAAATATTGTATCGATATTTAGCGATATATCGGTAAAAAATATCGAGATTTTCGATATATCGAATTGTAGGAAGGAAAAGACTTGATTAACAAAAATAATATCGAATAGCTAAAAAAAAAAAAACATCCAATACTTATTCTGGTATTTGATGTTGTTTTTTTTTTAGCTACATTAGAAAAAAGTCTTTCAGATGCCACAGAGCTGTAATAATGATTTTTCCTAAATATTCTACGATATCCTTATTTCGATATATCGGATAAGATATATCGTTATTTCGATATATCGGATAAGATATATCGTTATTTCGATATATCGGATAAAATATATCGATGTTATATATCGACTTCAATGATTCGATATATCAAATAAATGTATAGATATTTTATCACATATCGATACATATCGAGCACCTCTAAGTTATTCACATTGGGACTGTTCGGGTGATTAATGTTCTGAGTACCTAGCTAAGATAGACTTCCAGCATAAGGGTCAAACGACTCGACATATTAATAGAATATGTAGGTTGTAACTTGTAACGACTAGCCATTCATGCCGTACTGTTAGTTTTATTGTTGACGTTCGTTGTATAATGTTTGAATATAATTACGAATACAGTCTACAAAGGATAAAAGATAAGATAACTAAGTTATCTATTCTGAGAGATTACTGTGGATTTTGTTTCCGAGCACGCCAATTCGTACATTGTACGAATTCAGTACGACCTTTGAACTGAGTTTTGGCGGGAATTCTGACAGTGCAGTTCATTGCTTATTTTAATTTATTTCGTAAACTAGTTTAGAGTTGTGTTTGTTGTGTAAAAGTGGTGTGGTTTTGTTCAATAAACATTGACGGTGATGAACAGTGTATGAAAACATTGAAATAAGTGAATTAAGAATCGTACTGAAAGGAGTTAACACCAAAACTCCAACAAGACCTTGAAATCGACCGCACCCGTGTTCATCGTTCTTGTAAAAATAACTTGAGAATATATTATATACTTGACACTGGCTAAATGCATAATACTGCGAAAGCCATAAATAAAAAGAAGAAGAAGACCTTTGAACTAGAGTGCGCGCAAGATAACTCTGCGCGCGGCCGAAATCGGAACTAATTAATGTGCCGCCATCTTGTCATTTACGTCAGGTGTCAAGAGAGTTGTTGTGTTCCGTGCTTTTATTCGTTTTCAAAGTTAAAAATCGCCATCATTATGCCGAAAGTGATTAAAAGTGCTGGCCGAGATATTATCTTGAAGGTCAAACGTGCTTGTGAAGAAGAACGAGACAATAACGGGCCAACAGTGCCGTTTTCCAAAGTTAGAGCTCGCGTTGCATATTTGACAGGTAATTTTTAGGGCTGCCATATCAACAAAACTTCCCTCATTTTCGGGATTTGCGATTAGCTTTTTTTACGTTAATATCATGTAATACTAAACATCTGTTCTATAAAAACATTCACTCCAGACAAAAATGTATGTAACTGCATTTTTTTTTTAATAACAAATTTTGGTAATTCGTAATCAAAAGTTGTTTGTTTTGACGTATTGTAGTCGCCTTTAAGAAGATGCTATCTCATTACCAGTAACCCTGTTTTAAGCATTGATGTTATATTGTTATAGGCGTTTCTGAACGTACCGTTACCCAAATAACCCAAGAGGGTAACGTTGCAGCAGCTTCATCTTCAAAAATTGTAACCCCAGGAAAAAAAAGAAACCGGAAGAAAGAAATTGATTATTTCGACGATTTTGATAAGTGCGCTATAAGGCATAAAATTCAATCGTTTTACGTCGTGAAGAAGGAGATTCCTACCATAAATAAACTTTGGTTGGAATTGAAAGCTGATATTGATTTCAAATATGGCAGAACATCGTTGAGGAGTATTTTAAAGACTATGGGCTACAAATATAAAAAGTGCCAGTCTAAACGAAAGGTATTGATAGAACGCAGTGATATAGCAGCTTGGAGAGCAAGATATATTCTGAGGCTTCGCAAGAACCGTCAGGAAGAAAATCGACCTGTCATTTATCTTGATGAAACATACATACATGCTTCATATCACCTCCAAAAATGTTGGCAATCGGAAGAACAACCTGGTATTCTTGCTTCTGATAGCGTTGGTGCAAGATGGATTATTGCCCATGCTGGAGGTAAAAATGGATTTATTGAAAACGGTCTGCTGCTGTTCAAGTCCAAAAAGGCACAAAGGAGACACACAGTACGAAATGGAACTATTGTTAAATGAACATGTGCATGAGGTATTGCGGTGACCCCCATATCATTGCGATTTAAACCCAATTGAAAAGATTTGGGCAATCGTGAAGCGGCGTATTGGAGAAAAAAATGTGACTCAAGCTCCTAGTGATATAGAAACAATTACTGATGCAGCTTTCAGAACAGTAACGACAGAAGAATGGCTTAATGTATGTCTACATGTTGAAAAAATTGAGGACAAATATTTCGAATCAGACAGATTAGTGGATATGGAAATGGACAAATTTATAATTAATGTTACAGGCGACACATCCGAATCTTCTGATGAAGACTCTAGCGTGTGTTCGGATGAAGATGTTAATATGGAAGGCATTAATCCATTTCAAGACCATTCTTACAGCAAATTTAGAAAAACTACTAGATACTCAATAAAAGACTTGCAAGGTTATTGTGGATTTTTCATTTTAATTTTTTGTTTGTTTATTGATTGAATAATGAAAGATTATTTTTAAATTAATTTGACATATGAAAATTCAATTTAATGTAACTGAATTAATCAGTTGATTAATACAGTTACATTAATTTGAATTAATCAGTTGATTAATTCAGTACTTACACACAGTACAGTACAGTATTCCTTAGGATACTTGTATCCGACCGGATAGCGACCACCGTACACTGGTGCTAAAACCTGCCATAGTGGCTCATCTTGTGTGGGTCGCGTACCAGGGTCAGCCAGTGTATATCCAGTTCTCGCCAGGGGGCTTGCCCCCTGATCCTAACCCTTTTCCCATCCTTTTTTCCTTCCCCACCCCCCTTGGCCCTTTGGCAGGCCGGCATGATCTCGCCGACCTACGATGGACACATTGTTTATCGTTGGTCGACACTATTCTTGGATTGCGCTACACTTACCATCAGGTGTAGCGTAGTCACTTTGCCGAGCCAGGATAAAAAAAAAATCTAAGTCTATAAACTGTTTTCAATAATTATATTGATTTATGAAAGTAAGTTTACTGACTTATGTAAGTAATATGGTGCATTAAACTAATAAATATCTTCGTCATTCAAGGTCAAAACCCTGTTTAAAATTTGAATTTCTCGCCATTGGTGAAAGGTAAAACTTACTACTTTAAACTGGCAATATTAAGTACGCCACCCGTCGCGCGCAGAGTTATCTTGCGCGCACTCTACAACCGAAACAACTTCTCCACGCGATCGGCCTGTCTACACTATAAGGCCATGTTTTTTTTTATTTTTTAAATGAAGAGACGAGCAGGCCGCTCGCCTAATGGTAAGCGCTTCGTCTGCTGATCGCTTTCACTTTCATTTATTCCGGTAGGTTTATATGTATATCACGCTATAATGATCCATGGGGGCAGGGTAGTATACTGTGTATTGGGGGAGTTTGGAAAATTCCACCACGGTACCCCCTGCCTGTCGTGAGGCGACTAATACGGGCCATCGGGGGTCGCGGGCGCGCAGCGGGGGGCTGTCGTAGCGCCCAGTTAGTACTTTTGTACACTTACCTAACGTGTACGTGTACCGTACGTGCGACTCTGGGAACCATTCCAGGGTCGCACGTCTGCCGTCCACGGCAGCACGGTTGGTTGGCCTCGTCGCTGTCGTTGACGCCGAGGGCGTCCTTCGGTATGCTGGGGCTTCTGAGCCCCCCCCCCCCCATTTGAAGACGGGCCGCTAAGCGGCATCGCGCAGGGGCGGTTCCGGCTGAACCCGGGGTGATTTTCTCCTGGGGAACCCGGGGCCGTCCCTAATGCGCCGGAGATGGCCACCGCAGGGTTTTAGTTGGTAGTTGCCGGCTTAGGTTGTATAGTGTTAGGGACTCGGCCCTGCGGTCGCCCGGACGTTTTTTATTCTCCCGAGCGGCTCAATGCCGAGTCGTAAGGCCGGTGGAGCCCAACATAACGGTTCCACCTCCCCCGATAGCTGGTGGTAGCGATAAAACGCTTTCCCCGCGAAAACAAAAAAAGGAGCATATACCTTTCTGACCTTTCTACGATTTGATATTTATTTATTTCTTTGGTTTGTATTTATTGGTTTGATATTTATTTATTGCTTTTCAACAAACCAGCAGGAAATTTAAAAAAAAAATGTATTGTCGCTAAAAATGAAATCAAGTGAATGCTATTACAAAGTTCCTAAATTACCTACATTATAATTGTAGAGGAGGATAGTATTTAGGAAATTGTGTTATGGGGTAAATAAAACCAAATAACTTATTTGAACATAAAAATTAGAATATAATCATTTTCAGTAATTATTTAAAATTATACACTTAAAGTACATTTATAGTAAATTCAATAAAAAATACCAGTGCATACGAGATACAAATAAGAGAAAATATTATTTAATTTCATCGTTGGTTAAATACATCGCTTTCGGTAAATGCATTACATAAGTCGGAAAACAATTAAACGCAACGTTCAAAGATGTCACTTGATATAGAAAAATAAAGATAAGATTGAATCACATTCAAAAATTACCCACTAGTGACTAAAAATTTTACTTTCTTAAACGTTTGTTCAATAGATGGGATCGCTCGGCGCTGCGCTGGCGGTCGGAGCACTGCACTACTGCATTAGGGTGCAGTCACACTGACTGACGACAAGCTACTTGCGACACGGAGCGACGAGCAGGAACATCGCCGCGAACCGAGCGATCCCTCGCACGCGCTAGAAATAAATGTTTACATGTTCATCAATTCTAAATAAGATACGTTATCATCAACATTGTACTCTGATCAGTACCGATACCACTATGTACGGCGCCGGCGCGGCGGTACGCTTCACGCTTGCGCTCTCTTCCTTGCCAATTACCGCGCATCTCACACATAATTTAGTTATCAAAGAACATACAGTATGTATAAATAGTGAGGTTAGTAATAACTTTGGCAAATATGAATGAAGCATGTGACAAGTGATATCGTTCAATACCGACAACATCGTGACGAGAAAACAGCTTTTTATTAAAAAATACAACTGAACGAAGCTCAATACGCCATCGACGCGGTACCGTCGACACGGCAGTTCTCGGTTTAGTCACTCACATGAGGATATAGCGATACGACAACTTACTCTACTCTTTTAAAATTGTAATATTTCTGTGGAGCTAGTAAAGCGCGAGAACATAGTTTGAGCCGCAACAGTTCAGTCTTCGATAAGAAGCCTACGCACACATCGCGAACTGTGCTGAGTGACGTCACACGGCGCGCAGCTCTCCTACCCACATTTGTGCGAACGTTGTAAATCACAAATAAACATGTCACATGTGTGTACGGTTCGTTCACTGTCAAATCTTATCAACTAAATGTGATTCGAGCGAATAAACAATGCGGCAGTGTACAAAATTTACATCACATTCACTCGAAATATAAAAGCATACAAGTTTAATGTTCTGCGGTAGAGGAACACACTGAATCACTGAAATACAAGCCGTCGACTCGAGCGGCGCGAGCGAGACGGCATGACATGACATGAGACGACACGACACGACACTCGACACTTACATACACGGAACACCGAAGTGTCATGCGTGATGCGACTCACATCCACCATCAACGTTCACTCGTTAAAAAACTATAAATGTAATGTGAAGCTTACTTAACTGTTATGTCGGATCGAATGTAGAACTGCGCTAATATTATTTTTTATTAGTTTACGTACACATATTGTTACATAACAGTAAAAAACCTACCTAGCAACAAGCGAGCGCGGAGCTCTGCCGCGGGCCATTCCCTAACGCTGCACTTCGCAAACAGACGCGCGTTTACTCACAATCGCGTCATCTCAATTTCAATTTAGCCCTCTATGATCATTAGAAATTATTTAACAAAATCTTTGGTTTCCGGCCACCTCACATCAGTCCACTGTCCAGTGTCCAGTACCTCCGAACTCCGTACTGTCCTCAGTTTCGTTTCGGATGCGAATGGCCCGCGCGCGGTCACAGTGTAGGCGTTACAATTTATTTTTTAATCACTTTTTACATATTCATAAACGTAAACTGAAAACAAATCACCTATGACAATAGTAAAGGTTACCGTCTAATTGCATTATTAATTAATGTTTATTGATACAGTTACTGTACTAGTGCTTAAAAGTAAGATTTTTTATTTTTATTATTAATAATAAATTATGTTATATAGTATATATATGTATAAGTGTTGATTACGCCAATTCGCGAGTGTATATATAGTTTATATACTCACATTTCTTACACATGATGCGAACAGAATGTCACCCGCGGATTACATTACACTCAGGGGGCTTACTCTCAGTACTCAGTAATCAGTACTCACGCAACTCGAACGCGACTCTTGTTTCGTGTTCGAATGTAAACTGACTCTCTGTAACACAAGTAGGTACGACACAGCTGGTTATGTATACAATACAAAATGTTACCCACAGATCACGAATAGTTTATTGGATATGACAATGTCAATCTGTTTAAAGACCAAGCGTGTCAGGTTTGAGCGTGTAGACGGACGTTTGTCATCATGGTGCGCATAGTGTATAGACTTTATAGAGCGCGTTGCGCTGAATGCCGATGGGAACACGCGGAGCGTTTAGACGCTCGAAGTCTATCAGATTATCCATAGTCTGTGGTTACCACAAGTTGGTAGTTCCTCACCGACGTACGCCAGTCATCAGTTGCCATTACGAGTCACAGTCACGAGATGACAACTATTACATAATCACATGATCCATAAACATTGGTTAATTACCTTTAAATATAAAATTAAACATGTATACGAGTTTACATATACCACCTTTAATGCAAATACGCGCTAGATAAATTAATAAATGCCTAACATGATTTCAGTAATAGAATACAAGGATAGTTCTTAAATGGCTACATCTTAAGGTTAACTGTAAAATGATATAGAAAAAATATGAACACAAAATAATATTTATGATGATATATGGCATAACGAATTAACGCTTTTATTGGAATAAATAATTTGTGCGTAATACAATGCTTAACTTAAAATATGCATTAGTACAAATGGGTCACGGGTTGCACAGCTTAAAATATTCGACAAGTATTGTGCGAACAACACAACGGATGCGGCCTATCCAAAAACAATGGTCACTGTGCTATCAAAAGTTTATAAAAAATAAATTTTCATTGTGATAAAATACTCATTAATGGAATGATGTTTTGTAATCAGTTACAAGTAGGCCTGTGAACATATATTGATGCTTCTCACTACATTTGTTATTTTCAATACTAAATATTGGTTCTTTTCTGTTTTTGGTCCGTAAGAGAGTGAGTATATAAGCACATCGGTCACCGGAGCCCCGGCGTCTCCCGTGTACGTAACGTACGTACGTAGGGACGTACAGACGTACAAACGGACGGCGCACCACTACACCGCACACCGCACACCGACTAATGCACGAACCAAACTCTATGCCGTATTTAGCACCAAAATTTAGAATTGAACACTAGTTTACTAATTCACATTCATCAAAAACGATCATCTAACAGAGGTGGGCGTTTGCGACGTGCTCGAAACCCGGAACATAGAATACTATTTTATAAGAACAAAGGGTTATATGTTACAAGTTGGATAGTTATAGTTATAGTGTATACTGTATAGTGACGTGACGCTGCGACGATCGGTGCGAGTGTAGTGGAGGCCGACAGATGGCGGTCGGGGCCAACGTAAAACATACACAATGCCCCAAGCCATGTGACACATGATATCTGCACATCGGCGGTATAATCCAGTAAGCTTACTTCTCATAAAAATATATAGGTAATTATAATATAACGCGTAGCTGCGGTCCGACTGTCGAGTGTCGGGAGCGGTGTACACAATGTGTCATTAGTCAGTAGTGATGTATGTATTAGTTAGTAGAGTCCGCAGCCGCGCAGGTTGTTGGCTATGATGACGTCAGTGACCGCGTCGAACACGAACTGTATGTTGTTGGTGTCTGTGGCGCAGGTCATGTGACAGTAGATCTCCTTGGTGGTGGATTTGTTCTTCGCTTCGAACTGCGCCTGGATGTACGCCGCCGCCTCGCCGTACTCTTGTGCGCCTGCATCACAAACAATCCAATATGTTATACAGTTACAGCGCAGTACCAATCTCCGCATTTGCTCTCACGTGTCGACGCAGGCACGTACATGAGCGTGTACGCGCGTGTAGGCTAGGTGACAGAGACATTGTTTTCGAGTGGCAGTGTCGCGAGTATTTGCAAAATGGCGTAAATTATTGAAGCTGTTCGAAGCGAAAAATGTTTATACGACGTAAAACATCAAGATTATATGAATACTGATGATGATAATATGAATCAGAGCTACTCCATATTTTTTTTTGGTGATTTCCTTATTAACAGTAATCTATTTAAAAACTCGTTATCACTGTCGGATTCTGAACTTAAATCGATCGCGTCCATCTTGCTTCGTTTTCGTCTACGAATGGTAGAGACACTGACTGATGTACGACTCGTGAAAGCAATTACGGACACGCACGGCGCAGTGTCGTGAAAAAGTGCGAGTGTGGTCATGTGCGGCGGGGCTTAGGAGACTCCAAATGTTATGACTATGTTTTCATTATTTTATCAACAAGTTACATTCCCCGTAAATCTATTAAAGTTTTTTTTTTCAAATTCCAAAAATAAGATGCACAACTATATTTATTAACAATATTCACAATGGCCATACAGTGCAGGCGTGCGAGGGAGATAATGCGATTTCTATGGCAGCGCCCCCAGCCTTGCTTATACCAATATTTAAATATTATTTGCAGTTTATACTTGAAACAATTTAGATTTTTTTAATAGTACGGTTTCTGTTTCGTAATATTTTCTGTAATTCAAGCACAGGCAACTACCCTATTAGCTTTCAGCATTTTAAACTTTTTGATAACCGAGTATTAGTTTTATTTTAATAAGTGACAAGCAACAAGTTGCGGACTATGGCCTTTTTATACAAATCGTACGGACTACAGACTCGCCGACACGTGTAGTCATACTAGCACAGTCGGACTTATAGATATATATGGGTAATAAATACATCATTCATTATTTTCTTTGTAAATATGGTCAAGCCACATGAGAATTTTAAGACTCTGTACGTGGCAGCATGGGCGACGCCATGATTACTTTCAGGGAGTTGCATTTACATTTACACATTATACTTTTAATTCATATAAAATATAGAATTATACATGTATGTTATGTAAATAAATGTAATGTAAAATTCAAATTGCTCGGGTATTTGATTGAATGTTTCGCTAATCGAAAGCATACACAATCTTTGTAGTCGATGGTTGGCGTTATTGCTCGGTGAATCCCCACTGCCTGCTGACAGGAGGTGCAAGTACACTCCCTTACACGGTCCAAAGAGGGAAGAAGCAAATCTAGGGGCCTGCGACAGGACAGGCGGATGACCGATGCAGGCACAGTAAGTATGTGGAAAATCCTCAGGAGCCTCAGGAGCCGATACGTGAAGGGCGGTTTTTACTCAGGTATAATATGTTGAAGTGGACGGGAAATATGCTTGGCAAACTGTGAGGGCACTAGTTACACCTTTATCTATCCTTTCGAGGATCTAAGCGTCAGCTTATACTTACAAATTAGCAAGTATGAAGGTATGTTCATGTACCTGTGTACTCTGGAAAGCATATGGTGAGCGGCGACTTGCGTATTTTCTCCTCGAAGAGATCCTTCTTGTTTAGGAACAGGATGATGCTGGTGTCCGTGAACCACTTGTTATTGCAGATAGAATCGAACAACTTTAGACTCTCCTGCATGCGGTTCTGTAAACGAAAATAATACATCATTAGCAATTAAAAGTGTGCTTGGCAAGTCTTTTACAAATAGACTATTATCAATCTAGAAATTTAGTTTGTTTTAGATTGTTAAACTAAAACAATCTATTATATAATGTAATTTAATTATGAAACCTAAACAATATTCAAAGTTAATTAAGACTCAGATGTGTAGACGATATTTTAAAATTAATAATTTCAAGAAATGGTATAAACTTTGGAGGCCTTTTCGAACGAAAAAAGAATAATCAAAATCGGATCATGCTGTATAAAGTTATGTGTGGTTATACATGCATTCAAAAACTAATAGCATTGAGAACCTACTCCATTAGTTTTGCGTCAATTAAAAACAAATGACGCAGTGAATTCAGACCATAACAAATTCAGAAACTGCTTGCATTGTTGATTTATATCAACAATGTAAATAAATGTATAATATTTTAAATTATTTTAATTTTATTAATAAAAATGACGAATTTTTTAAAGTCGTAGAACCTAAGTTGTTCAGTATGATGTAAAGAAGACGCCCGTAACAGGTTATTAATATTTTTAAATTAACCCTGTACACATTTGATTAAAGAAGTTTTAATAAATCAGTATTACTTATTAAGTTTAGAAGTGTAAGCTAACTCAGTATCTAAACGTTTTACAATTAATAGTACATTGCAAGTGGACTATAATATCTAGATACCGTTGTTTGAATTACTGTTGACCAACTGGCCTAATGAGGATCTACATTGTCATAGGGTGCATGTTGCATACTAAATCATACCATTTCGGCAATTGCTATTTAATTTGGTAAACACATTTAGGTCCACTGAATCAACATTCGAAACTACAGGTTTCCTATGCGGCGGCGGTACCACCGCTTTATCCATTTCTGTTGCCAAGAAACACTGTCAGCACTGTTGTGTTTCGGTTTGAGACATTGAAACCAGTGAAATTACACGACATTATGGTACTACTGTTGGTGCTATTATTTATAGCAGTGTTTCCCAACGTGGGACCCACGCCCTACAGGGGGGCGATTTGATAGTTAAGAGGGGCAATTTAAAAATGGACTCGATACGACTTTAACACTTTCGCTTTGGGTTATTTAAATGCAATGCTAGATATCGGTGACAAATTTAACAAAAAACTGTTAAGGTAGGGCATGGCCTAAAAAAGGTTGGGAAACACTGGTCTACTCTGTTGTGTTCCGGTTTCAAACATTGAAACCAGTGAAATTACTCGGCATTATGATACTAACATCTTAGTTCTGGGTGGTGATGCTACTGTTTATAGACAGTCGTTTATCATAAGTGTGACTCATCGTAAAAGTAAATACTGACCGTTGTCTCATCCTCGTGCAACACCTGATCGTACTCGGACATGGCGACGCAGAATATGATCGCGGTGACGTCCTCGAAGCAGTGGATCCATTTCTTTCTCTCGGACCGCTGCCCACCCACGTCGAACAATCTGGAACCGGCCGCTCTCACGTTACGTGGGCACGTTTATGATTGATACGCCCCGGATTATTTACGATGTTTCCCCCCCATATCACTTTGATCTAAAATACGCTGGATTCATTGTGTTGTGAATGTTTCAATAAAAAAATAGATATTTTGAGAAATATTTCAGTGATGAATTGCATTGTTTATAGATTGTGCATAATTGAATTAATTACAGTCTCCTTTTCTGATCTTTATAAAAAAATCGAACACTTTTCTAATGCACAATTTGTGTAATAACTTATAATGTACTATGTAGAAAAATGCATGCCGAAATGCATTTACTGTCAAACTATTAGAATCAAGAAAACGTTTATTTTCATTTATCAGTTTTGCTAAATATAAACGTTAAAAACTTACTTGAAATTAAGGTTTTTGAACGAGAAGTGCACTTCGACGATGCCAGTGGTTTTCACTCTGGTCCTTAGGATATCTTGTTCGGTGGGCTGGTAATCCCTAGCACCTAACCGGTCCAGGTCATCCAGGAAACTGTAGACAACAAGAGGTATTTGTGTTAAACAATATTCTGCCATAGTGGCCCACCTTGTGTGGGTCGCGTTCCAGGGTCAGCCAGTGTATATCCGGTTCTCCCCAGGGGCTTGCCCCCTGATCCTATCCCTTTTCCCATCCCTTTTTCCTTGCCCTCCCCCTTGGCCCTTTGGCAGGCCGGCATGATCTTGCCGACCTACGATGGACACATTGTTTATCGTTGGTCGACACTATTCTTGGATTGCGCTACACTTACCATCAGGTGTAGCGTAGTCACTTTGCCGAGCCAGGATAAAAAAAATAAAAAAAAAATTTAAAAAGTGTGAGGAAAACTAAATTTCTATAAATACAAAATGACTTTATTTAAATACACAAAATCATTAAAAATTATAGTCACTTCAGAATAGGATTTGTATTACATACAAAATGTGCTAAGCACTGACCTCAACCAATGAGAGCGTAATAGACGTTATTTACCAGGTTGCCAGAGCTAACATACCTTCGAAATTCTTATTTATATATTCTTTCCTAATCATGATACCAGAGAAAATTGCAGTCCAGAGTTCGACCAAGAACACAATATGTTTATATCACCATTTTTGCACATGTACGAAGTCATATTGTATTGAACATTTGAGCGGAAACAAATAAGGTGAATCAAACACAAAACGGTCTTGTTTACAGCGCTATATATTCGAAGTGCATTGTGTACTGCGGTCTGGGCTTGCATTATGCATGCCACACACACCGCGCTCCTTCGGTCTTAGCCGTATTGTGTTCACAATGACAGCGTTTTTGGTCACCCTGCCGTTGTTATAGCCGTCATATTATAATTATATTGGCCTATTTACATGCCTTTGGAATGTGCGAATGTTATGGTCGAGTCAAGAGTTCTATCGTGAAAATTAAGTCGTAGAAGTTTTGGCTGCTTTCGAGCCTGGTAATGTTTAATTCATAGAAGACAACAATACGCACAAAACTTGATCGGGCTGAAGTCAGTCATTTCTTCTATGAAAAGAACAGTTAAGTTAATAGTTCAAGACAGTCAAGTCATTTTCGGCATATTATTTTCTAGTTAATAAAGCTCTACCCGGCTTTTTGTGTGATACGAGGGAAATTGGCAAATTATAATATTTCTTAAATTTTTAAATACTGAAAATTACATTAAATAAACACATATAATGCTCCGATATACAACAATATTTCATTATCATAATCATGAGCATTGGACTGACGTGAGAGCATGAATGTAATCTGCGGGATGAAATTCTCTTTCTGAACATCAACCGACGCAGGTTAGCATTCAACTTTGCATAATTATCTCGTAACTTTGAAATGGTTGATGCTGCTATGAAAGCGGGTAAATAAATTCAGCATATAATGATTATTCAGCAGTGCATGGTTTACTCACAAAGTCGTGTTTTAACTAGTAACAAGTGACGTGAGCCGCGAAGGCGACATTGTCGCATACATAATTATAAAGTACGTTTTGAGGTACGCGACCGAGACAAGAGACTGCGAATCGCGACGATAGCGGCAAGTCCACTTTGTATCCAATTATTTTGGTACGTTTGGAGGTATGCGACTGACACATGACACCACTATACAACTACCTTCTCCAAACAAATGCGTATAAAGCGAAATAGTCGCTATCGCCTGACTCGTAACACGCATCATGGTCTGCATCTCTCGTCAAAACAGGCCTTAAAGAGCTCGCAACTCGTTACAAATACTCAAGTCTAATGTGACCCTTTGACTACAGGACATAATTTTTATCACACATCATTATTCTATACTGGTTATTTATTATACTTTTGCGTATATTAGAAATTTTCTTCCCACATTTTTTAAACTAGTTTATAGTCGTGTTATCTTAAGCTTGTTAGTTTAATCAAAACTCATGCACAATGTTTGTAACAAAATCCTAAACCGCAATTTTATATTCTGTTACAGCCGAACTAATAATTATTTATGATAGAACATTCTTATTTCATACATAACGGTACAACATCAAAAGACTTCAAATTTTCACTCGATCACTATAATGTATGCAATTCATATACACTCTAAGCACCCGGAACCAAAATATTCGTCTTATGAAGAAATCGTTAGTTAACATTAAATTAATAAGTCACCGTTTCTACAGCCGAGCGGGGTTGACCGAATGACTCAGTTCTCGTGACGATATTGTCCAGTCATCACATCCGAGTTCCGAGTATAGTGACTGATTTTTTTCTATCTAAACTCAATAAAATCGATCCAATCATAAAGCTATGAATAATGCCGCAAAAACTTTTAATGACGTCACGAGGTAATTTTTTTTTCGATTTACGTAACAAATTATTTTGCATTATCTTTAGGCAATGAACACTTAAATCCTAGTTATCGCGTATCTTTGTTTACTGTGAAGTCTAACACAAATCTTATCTTGCTGTATTTAGTCATTCCATCTAAAATAATTTAATTAATATAGTTTTTATTAAGTTAGTTTAGTTTTTTGTTAAGTAAGTTATTAAGTTGTGGTTGCTTGTAACTGAGTAGCATGTTATACTTGTTTTATTTTTTATAATGTTTGTAAGTGCACCCACTGGTGATCCAAATAAATATAATGTAGGGATTCCTTTAAAGTTTCAAGTTCTATATCGACGAGCAATCTTGAAAAATCACATTCTTTTAGTGGCAAAAAATTTAAATTTTACAGAATTTTCAGAATAAACCTAACATTGTAAATGCGAAAGTGAGTTTGTTTGTTATGCTTTCACGCCTAAATGGCTGGACCGATTTTCATGATTTTTGGTACAGAGATGGGGCCTCGGAGACGGTTATAGGCAGTAGCCTAAGGATAAACAATAGTTTATCCCGAAAAAGACTGTTGACGCAGTCGGAAACGCGAGCAAACTCTATAATATTAATTAAGCCTCTGTTGCATAATGGGCAAGTTGCCGGAGCATCTCAGCAAGCTCTCGTGAAGCGAGAGGTCGCGGGTTCTGTAACACACCGACACAAATGTTTGTGTGATCCACAAATATGTGTTTCGGGTCTGTGTGTGTTTTCTCCCCAGAGTGGTTGACATCAGACAGGTGGCCGTTCGTAGAAACTAACAGGCAGATCTTTCTGTAACATTTGTGAAAAAAACATGTAGCGCCGGTCCCACTGCGAGTGGGATAACGGCAGGCGGAAGTAATAGATTAGTCTTAACTCTATACCAAAAATATTTAACGAAAATACCAACCACAACTACCTAGAACCGGCAATCGGCAAAGGTTCAGTGGCGACTCATATAACCATCGGGGATGTGAAAGGCATCGGCACGGAGCACCAACCATAAAAACCTACGTCTGCAGAACACGTGAGCCTATTATAAATCTTTTTTGCGTCGTCTTAAATGGCCATTTGGCCATAATGTATAAATTAAAAATAGAAAGCAATTAAAAATACAATAATTATTCAAGAACATGAAAGTGTATGTAGGTACGTATTTGATGCGAAAATTGTGATATGAATCTAAAAATAAGACGTGTGCTGTTTATTGTAAGAATTGTCTATAAATGTACAATGATAAAAGATATATTAGACTATCGCTGAGAAATTGTTTATACGCATGAATTATATACCTGTTTCTAAATTTCAAGTTCTGTAAGTAATGGTTAAGAATTCAGTTGCAGCATCATGAATGGGAAATATGAGTAAAGAACAAGGTAGTGACCAGCATAGTTTCAATAAACTTCAATTCACGTATACATCGTCAGTCGTCACATACACAAAACTTTTCTTCGCTCTCAACGCTGACAAACCCGCAATGAACGCGGGAATTCGGTAGAACGACGGGCCAACAAAGCGTGTTACTTCACAGTTCACAGTTCTCCATTCAGACGTAAAGACAGCAGTGGTCGTGCTGGATCAGTGTTGGATTCAAGGCCGTCGTGAATGGATCATGATATTCGTGAACTGGCACCGTTGGCCACTTGCCAGTCACCTTAGGCAGATTGCAACTTACCGTTGTCAAATTGAAGCAAAACATTGTTGCTCCGATAAGCCTACTACTGTTTATGCTGTTAGGAATTGTTTCTAATGGAAGTTTTAACACCTGAACAGGGATCAATAAAAGTAGGGCTTAGAAATTAACATTGATGTATTTTGTTACATAAAACTAGCTTTCCGCTCGCGGCTCAGCTAATTCCACTCCTTCAACCTTCTCTCTTTCTCTCCTTAGGTGTTAACTTTGGTGGAAATACCTTCTTATATTATGATGCCTACAATATAAAATCAACATCTTGTCAAAATTTCAAGTTTCCGCTCGGTTTGGGGTGAGTAATAAGGTGTCAGTCAGCCTATTTTATAGGATAAATATCGAAAAAGATGGAAAGGAGTGATCTATTGTTCCAATTAATTTGATCCCTATATTAAGGTTTATATTTAAGTATAATTGCGTTATTTTACAATAAATTAGCATTCAATTTAAATTTTCAATTATATTACAGATTCTTTTGTATGGTCACTAAGAACAAACAACGAATGGAACTGAAAACAAAATGGGTTGGCTCTTATTGGAAAGATCCTAATAAGATTCGATTGGTACAAAGAAGCGTAAATAGCGTGGGAGGCAAGATGTTTATGCAATCTATGAATGATGTGCTGATAAAGATGTTTCGCGATTAATTTCAGCAAACAATCAAATTCTTCAAAATATTGTATTATTTTAATTAAAAACATCATCGGCAGCAGTGATATACTAATTGGACATCTTGGAAATTCATGTCGGCCACTCGGAACGTCAAGCTAATATGTAAAGTAAGAAGTGAAGTAGTTTTGGTTTCAATGTCACTTGAGTTTTTGAACGTCTGCCAACATCCAAGAGCCTTTTACGATTCTGCCTTAAATTGCCGTTTTGTAAGCAACAACTTTCAGCGGCATATCTCAGCATTTCAGCATTAGCATTCATATTGAGTATAAAACCATACGACAAACTATGCCATCAGTTAACTGACACAATCCTTTTGGAATTATATTTATTGTAATTGGATTACGGCATGGGAGAATAAATGTGGAATTTTATGCACGTTTAGAATTTCGATTAACAAAAAAAAAACTTAATAAAACCGCTGGAAACTCCGCCATTCGTAACCCACGCAGTCGATCGATGGGCGTGGAGAATACTAAATACTGGCGTCATGGGTTAATTCAATGGTACAAAGACAACATCAACGCATCTAAGGAGTCGAACGTTTTATATGTATAATACATACATCAAAATGTCAGTTGTAAGTTTACCGATAACCCCATCGTCGAGTGTTTTTATAATTAAAACATATCATAAACACAACGTTACGTGTGTTCCAACCCGAGTGTTTATCACGCCGGCACTTTTCCGCGTCGATCCTGGACCGTGCTGACGTCAAGCCTCTGTCAACGTTAACTGGGTCAGTAAACATGGATGATTTACATTCGGAGCAGCCGAAATCATTTCATTTACTATTGAACGACGTCGTTCTTATTGAACGGCACCTCGCTCCATATTGACAACACGCCGACCGTGCCCGTGTACTCGCATCAACGTTTTGCGTTATCGATTTGCAATTTCTATTGTACAGAACTACTCCATTGCGCTACACCCACCCACTCAGTGTATTACTCAGTATTGTAATATACTGCTATTTTTTAGTACTCCACTGCTAAAAGTGAACTCATGTACTCGAATGAGATTTGTTTATACTTAAATCTTACTCTGTAACTTATATACTTTTCATTATAATATGTTATGTTATAATCTAAGCTAATCGGAGTCAATATAATACCCTACTGAATTCGAAATGTCTATGGACCATTTATTAATATTTTACTTAGCAATAAAGCATGTTTTTACAAGACTCACTTTTATGCGTTAAATTGTTTCGTGAAAGCAAGATGGAAGTACATAACCGTCGACTCTTGAGCTCTCATGCCGTTCTGAAAGCGAGAAGTTACATAAACGCGATGATGAATAGCGAAATCCTTGTACCAGTTGCAGCTAACATTCATACCGGGGCCGGCAATTTAAAAAAAACCATGTATGGCGTAGTCGCCGGTAGGGTCGCCAATCCTGAGCCCAACATTTGAATTGGTTTTTATTTGAAAAACAAGACCCCCAAGTTAATGATAATTAGATGTCTGTTTAAGATAAAAAGAGTAACTTTTGATAGGTTGAGTAAAAGTAGTCATATAATATATTTTGTTGGATTGAGCTTGACGAATTAGGATTAGGGTTCAATCCAACAATCTATATTAATAAAAAAAGTTATCAAGAGTATTCAATATATTTTGTAGGTGCTAATGCCCAAAATACTATTCATGGAGTAAAAAATTAGGCAACCCTATGAGCGACCCGCCCGCGCCCGGCAACAGGTCCGGCCGTGCGATCAATACGCGCAGCGTCGCACGCCACGCGCCGCCGCCGCGCAGCGCCGACTGTCGAGCCCTTTCGATAACTACAAGCCACCTCTACGCCGAGCCCGCGAGCACCCAGCGGAGGGCCAGCCGAGCATTGTCAGCCAGTGGAATACGACACGCATTACTGATTTCCTCGCCTCGACTTCACATTCATATTACAGCTGCAAGGTGGTGATCGCCAATAGATTTATAGCTAATGTAAGCCCATAGTCGTACTAAATTTATGTTTTGTAACCACGATCAGCTGCGGAGAAGTCAATGGGTATTTCTGATTAAGTTTGTACAAATCAATGTCGCATCTGTGGCTAATACTAGAAAAAAAAGTTTATCGCTGCAAATGTAAGTTGCCACATTACATGGAACTGTGGACACATTGTAGGGCCTCAAGCTGTTGGTGGCGCTGTAAAGCGCTTCCGGAATTAGCGCGGGCGTCATGCTATAGTATCGGCACATAAATCTGTCGCCGCGATGTTCCGCGCGCCCGCCCGACTCGCCGCAGACGACACGGCCGCGTGGGCGGCGCGGCGCGGCGCGGCGCGGCCCGGCGTGCAACGCTCGTGGGTCTCATCGTGTTATCAAGATCGCTATACAAACGATACTTACATGACACTGCATTGATATAATATGCTCGTATCTCGAATATTGCAGATCTTGAATTACGATATTTTTTTCCTAGCGTTACCAAGGTCTATACTGGTCCCAAGAATACTATCGAACATCTACAAATAAGTTTAGGACCGGATTCAAGAAACACGATCACAAACATTTATTTAGCATAAGTTAGCACGCTTTCTTCAATATTTAATACTGTATGCAGCAAATCGATGTGACCATAAACAATATTATCGTGAACAAGCACCTGTAGGCTGTATTAGGTGAAAATGCTGACCTAATGCCTTTCATGTCGTTAAAATGGTGAATAGCAATAAGTTGAATAACACGTAGCGTTATCGAGCCACTGATAGATGTTTGATGCCATTGATATTTCAATTAAGTAGTCTTATAAGCGAATAAAGAAGTGATTAAAAAAACCCCAAACAACATCTATTAGTTCAGGTTGATAGTAGGATAGTGACTACCGCTTACATCTCCTGCGTCTTCGACATTATTCTAAATCCCGTAATTCTTTGAACCTAAAGAATACATTCTTGCTAACCAAGTTCTGCTCCATGCTGTCCTATTACCATACTTTAATTTAATTATTTTGAATTGTTTTACCTGATCAGAAGTTTTTATATTGTTAACAAATCGGCATAATTATTATCTGTCTTTTCTTTAAGAGAATAATTCAGTATTCTATTAAAGACAGACCACTTAATAGCTATTTCTGGTATACTCTATTTTTCGGGTGTCATTCATGTCTAAAAATAAAACAATGGTAACGAAATTTATATCTCAATGAGTTATGAATACATTTTTGAAAGGTCAATGTCCAGCAATGAACGTGTTTCAGCTGATAGAGAACAAACAAAAAAGTATTGCATCTAGATTTATATTCACTGTCTCGAAATTACAAATAAACAACCTATAAACCGCAAAAGCTATTCAGCTAAATTAGATAGATTCGTCGAAATCCACTTAGCACAACAACCAATGTTAATACATATACACTTTCCAGATTATAATGGAAATGTGCCATTCGCATGCACTAGTCGTATCAGAACAGAACATCACTGAAATTTAAGCGGTTCAAAGTACACAGTAGACTTACGCTCCGCAAGTAATATGTTCCAATGTAATCCGTAAATAAGATGCTATTGTTTTGAATGGCTGTAATTTCTCGGTGTGACCAATAAAGCAAATTAAGTAGTGAATATGCAAATTATATCTAAGCAGTGGAGCGCCCAAATCATTCTATCAATACGCGATTGGTAACCATTAAGTCCTGATGTAGAAAATCAATTCGTCTTGTTCTTGGACTCGTAAGTTAATGCAAAAGGCGGCTACCGGACATCGCTGATCGTCGACGAATAAAGAGACCTTTGTTAGTATAGCAACAGCATCCGTTGATACAAATCGTATAAAACGAACGCCAGTATCGAGTTTCTTTGCTCTTAGTGCGATTGCTTATGCGTTATTTGGATTGTATTTCAGATTTGCCAAAACGACAGAAACACGCGCACATTGCTCTTTTAATCGATTATAATTTTAATCATAAACAGATGAATGCATTGCACATGCATGTATGTTGTAATCTGTAGGCGCCAGTGTTTATGATTAAAAAATGTACAAAATAACCTAGTGAGTTTTGTTGAAGCACAATTGGATAACTTAACAAGTAGGGGTAAATCACTATCCGTTGTAAAATTCAGTAATAATTTTGTAATTTGTTATTGCCGTGTCACAGTCTAGGATTCCATTTTGTTATTATTATTTTGTGACTATATTATATTGTGTAGTTATAACTTACGAAAAATTTAGATTATTTTCACAACGCAGTGCATTTTTTAAGAATAATACTTAGAATATTTTTATTGGTACCTAGCATACATTTATCTAAGCCTGATCGTACCAGGGTTAGGATACAGTGACCGGCCCAAAAAGCGCTAACTTGATGTATGAGGGAGGAATTAGGCTATTTGACAACATTGAAAATATACTACAAATTGCGGCCATCCTATCAGATAATAGCTTAAAAAAGCATATTTCATTTTATTTGGAACTAAATTATATTTATTTTTTGAAAAATACACGAAATAAACTTGTAAGAAAAACACAAAAATCGTCTATGTCAAAAACGCCCTGTGATTGGTTGCAACTCTAGCTACGTCATACGCAAGTAAACTGAGCTTTACCGACCTATTGTAGTTCGCGATTTGTGTTTTCTGGGTTTTTAATCGGTGTTAGAGCTATTTCATAAACAGTTTCATGATAATATTTGAGAAATCTTTTAACTTGTGGCGTAAATATCTGTTTAGTCTCAAAATGGAGTCAAATTTGGTGCGAGCTGATAGCAGCAACCTACCTAAAATAGATTGTGTCTTTTTCCATCTACAATTTGAAATTATTGCTGATTAATTAAGTGAAGTAGCTATATAATACGTTAGACAAGACAATAATTGTTTTAATAAGACAACCTAGACAACAATAAAAATAATATAGCTAAACACCAGAACTAAAAACAGTTGAAATCCTAGTAAGTGCTGCAATGTAGGGTCGAAAAGGATCTTTCCAGGTTATAAACCTAAGACAATTAATTTTAAAAAATAGATGCCCTTAAATATTACAGTCTAGTATAAGTTACGTTAAATTTTACTTACATTAAAATGATCTTCACACATAAAAACATTTGTATGCGATAAAATGCTCTTTGGGTCTCTTCGAGCTAATTCCAACCAAATTTTACGCCTCTTAGGATTCGTTGGAACAGAAACAAATAGCTTGTCTGGACTTTTTATAGTCGTGTTTGTACATTGTGGCACTACACACCGTTTATACACCATTTTGTCCAATAAATTGAAAGAAAAATAAAAAATAAACACTTCGGCTAAACAGTACAGTAAACATATCCTTGCATGTGACGTCACGCGTCAAGTAACCAGCGCCATTACTAAAAACAGCGTTTCAAACACGGTTTTGGAAGTTTAAACTTTAACATTTTTTTAAATTGATAAAACAGTAAAATCTCCCCGATATATCAATGTAGTGTGTTTATTATGTATTATAGGACATTATAAAACATTTTCGAAAATTAGTCAAATACCCTATTATTATTTTTTCTGACTACAGTCTTTTACAATAGGATTAGTAGTCCCTACAAGCTAGGCATATCGGTTCATATTACAAATATGAGAAATTATTAAAACTTACCTAACAATATAGCGCAATGGTCGAATTTGTTAATCTTAGCATCCATTCAGGAAGGGTTGGATATTGTGATTATATAATATTTTAAATAAAAAACGAAACTAAGAGAAGAAAGTAACAAAGTAGCAGATAATAGTGTCATTTCAGGTTAATTGTGTATATTAATACGTGCGACCATTTTCAGATTCACGTCTAATGACATATTGCTTAAACCCTACACGCCAAGATAAACCGTGATGACTGTAACAGTAACTGTGGCGTAAATCCAGTGCACTTATGGCCGTTCCCTATATTATATTTTCTGATAGATTTGGTTACTGACAGTAGGTTTTGGATTTTGAATGGGAGACTTGTCAAATTGATAGTAAGCAAATACGAGTATATGTATAAATAGAATATAGGGAACGACAATTAGTATATGTGGTGCATAACGTAAGTAATCAGCTCGAGGAAATCTATCGCAAATTGATGATGATGGATGTGATTGCGGAAGATACACAAATGTACATTCGCGGAGACCGGACGAGACAATCGGCGCGGGCGCTCCCTGTTTCCATTGAGGGAACGGCTAATTGAACCAGCGTGCGACATCACGGGCTTGCGTTGACATATGAAACAGCAACATTCAAGATTTGCTGCCACTATAATTTGACATTGTTGTAAATGTTCTGCATACCATCCATCTTTATGCAAGAAAAAGTATTTCAACATCGGCAGATTCGTCAATTGTTTTACTTCACATTGTCAATTCACTGAATGGTTTGTATTGAGTTTACTTTGATTATCTTCGGCGTGAAAATTCTTCATTGTATTCCAATCACGCATGGAACAATTGCTGTCTATTACTATATTTAAAGAGTAATTATAAAGTAAATACAATAAGTGTTATTTACACCTTTTTGTATGTAACCCTAGTCGTGACTTGCATTTTCCATCAGAAGATAGTTTCTAATATTAACAAGTTCATGTTAAGTGGTGTCAACACGATAGCGGTTGTTTAGGGCGGATTGTTGTAAGAACGTACAAGGATTGCGAAACCCTAATGTGAAAAAAATTGTGTAGTATTTATAGGGCAAGTTATTATTAGTGCTATAAAAACACACGTAAAGTACTTCTTTTTCATTTGATAAGCTGAAATAGAACAAAAAAATTGTTTATAATAAAATTGTGATTTATTTAAGAGAGCTCTCAGAAGAATAAATCGATCCAATCAAAGCAAATTAATGTGTTCGCGTGTATGTGATTTCATTTGCTATCTTCGATATGACTGGTTGACACATAAACATAATAACTGATTTCTTATTGCCTAGTGTTTACTCCATAATAGTAATGTCTGATGGGTACCCTAATATACTCGGTGTTTGGTTTTATGTATGCGCATGAGGCTATTGCTCGCTCACCGTAGGGGTTACGACATTGCTCAAAACGTAACGCAGTCCACGCCATCGCCCCACTGCGACCGCCGCCTCATCCTTAGGGGCTGTAACGCTACCGTACACAATACACATTGACAACTGAACCACGATGAGTGCCGCGCGTTGTTACACCGTAATGCCGGGCCCGAAGCCTCTGCCGATTCTCGGCAATTCTTGGCGATTCGCGTTAGGTCGGAAGCCTTGGAAGACGAAAACTTTAGATATAACGCTCTGGTTTTTGAGAGCACTGGCCGGTTCAGGAGGGGCTGCCAAAGTGGCGAAACTGTTTGGACATCCAGATTTAGTGTTCCCTTTCTGCGCTGAGGAAACAGCGAGGATATATCGGCGTGAAGACTCAATGCCACACAGGGCGGTCGCGCCATGTCTGCGGCATTATAAACAAGAATTGAGAAAAGAATTCTTCGGCGCAGAACCTGGTTTGATTGGCGTGTGAGTATAGAAAAGTTCAATACATTTGGGAATACTGGGAGTCTCAACGGGTACTAAATATAGTTTGACATATTTTATCCAACAGACACGGCGAGCCTTGGTCTAGATTCAGGTCCAAGGTGTCAAAAGCTTTGATAGCTCCAGAGGCGGCCAGGGCTGCAGTACCCGAATTGGAATACGTGACAGACGATTTTGTAGACAGGTACATATTTTATTATGTCTGAAGTCTACACAGTTACTTTCTTCTTATCACGAATTCCAATTATGACTTCGCACAATCATTATTCTTTAACACAAAAAAGTGTGATATTTAGATTACTTAACACAATACAATAATATAATTACTTCCTTCAATACAGTATTTGACATACGTCTAGATTTTATAAAACAATTGTTTCGAAAGTAACATCTTTCTCACGATGACATCATTGAATATTTCAGCGAGATTTGAATAAACTTTACACCGGTTTAACAAGACAGTGATATAACGATTAAATTAACCGTGTCGTCTCAGGCTTACAACCTAGTACTATTATTCAATTAACTAAAAAAACTAACCAACCTACGAGTCAAACTGCATTTCTTCACTTGACACCACATTTTTTGTCCATAGTTACACTGAAGTATGTTAAGCGTAATCACGATACGTAATTTAAAAAAATGATATTCTTGTTACTTTATATGACGACCTATAAAGCTAAACTAGACAGACATAGACCTACTAATTAGACAATCTACTAAAACTTTTCTAAATTCATCTCCTTCGTCAGTAGATCAGTACCCTGCATGGCATCAAACCTCAACGAGGTTGGGAAATCTAATAGGACTGATAGTTTAACAGATATCATTATTTTCCGACTAGTTATAATTGCTATAAAATGGTATACCACGCGGAAAACAAAAACTAGACAAAACGGAATCATACATTTAACGCCATGGCCTATTACGGAATTGTAGCCTGCAGCGATCCGCCTTTAGAATCTCGGTTTAATGACCACATCCCGTTTTTAACAACGGCGTCTGCGCATTTGTTTTAAGCAATGACTAACTAACTCGCCTCTGTGTACAACAGAGTTCATTCAATAAACCGCATAACATTTCGTTTGAACAAATTATTATGCGAAATATTACACTGAATATTTTAATGAAGTTATAATCTTTATAACCGATTCCTATACTACGGGCTACGTCACGTTTTGCATAACTTTTTACACTAAATATTTTATTCCACTTTATAATATGATTCAAACATGAATATTTGAATTCGTTTAAATTCGTTTTAACCGTTTTGGCAAGTGAAGTGAGTACTAGAAAGTATTCAGATTAAAACTTAAAATAAAGAGTACTGTAAACTAATGAAATCGTATCAACGTTTGAAACAGTAATGATCATCACTCATTCCAGAAGAATTTTAACAAATCAATCATGTGAGCGCGTTATGTAAATTTAATATGACTGCTCTAATAGGCAATATATGGCGAAATGAACAAATTAAACGTGTGCATAGTAATGGTAGGCTAATGAGCAATTATTTTTCCAGAATGGAGCACATTCTTAACGGCGATAGAGAGCTGCCCAAAGATTTTCTCACCGACCTTTATAAATGGGCTCTTGAGTGTAAGTACCTTGGTGAACGTCACAAGTTTTGTTTATAGCTTTCGAACGAATGTAGTATAGCAGATAGATCATTTGTCATTTATTGCGCCTATTTCAGATATTTATTTTTTCGAAAATGCTCTAATAATAAGGTGTTTGTTGAATTCCTGATAACAACAGCAATTCGTCGATGAAGTACCAATACCTCCTAACTGACAATTTAGTCCAAAATTACTTTTTTATTTCAATAGACGTAAACATAAACCACATCCCTTAGTAACAATAAAAAGGTAATGTATTGGAAACTATTTACTATCAATAGTTGATCAAAATAAATAAAACCTTATTTTAAACAGTTTTTGTAAAATAAAACCTTATTTTAAACAGTCTGGTGTAAAATTATTAGATTCTCAACACTTAGGAGGTATTGGTACTTCATCGACGAATTGCGTATTATAGCACACATACGTAACTGACACCCTGTTTTGAAATTATTTCCAAAAGATTCAAATAAATGTTTGTTCTTCACAGCTGTAGGTGCATGGGCGTTAGGTACAAGACTGGGATGCTTTAGCGACGATGCCGAGGCAAAGGTCATTATAAAATGCATCCACGGGTTCTTCCACAGCGTGCCAGAGTTAGAACTATCGGCTCCTCTCTGGAGATTGTATTCAACGCCCGCCTACAAAACCTACGTTGAAGCGCTTGACACCTTTAGATCAGTCTGCTTGAAAAGACTGTCTGACAAAGGTGTTTGCGCGCAAATAGCAAACAGTTCTGGCAAAAAGGTTGCTACGATATTAGCATTGGATTTACTACTAGTCGGCGTAGACACTACAGCTGCTGCTGCGGCCAGTACGATATACTTATTGGCGAAGAATGAGAGAGCGCAAAGATGTTTGCAAAGAGAATTAAATAATAACCTGCCAGCAGGACGAGGGATGACTAGTAAGGATTTGGATCGGCTTCCGTACTTAAAAGCTTGCATTAAAGAGGCATTACGGTGAGTTTATCCATTCTTTATTAAATTCATTGATTTTTTACTTGAATTACGCAAGATTTTTTTAATTTTTAACTTTTTTAAGAATTTTTTGAGTTAGGCAATGCATTTCTATGAAATCGCAACTTAAAATATAGGTTTTTTTCTGCAGTTTATTAATTAGGATTTCGCTTATTCAATTGCTCACAATGTCACTTCACAGTCTGCGGTTTTTGGCCTACATCATACCAATTCGCTGAAGATATTTTTTTTTACATCTTTCCTGGTTCGAATTACATGTCTATTACATTCGAAAAATAACATATTCATATTATATCGAAAATTAATTTTCCACTTATTATTATTAGTGCAGTACGATAACCTTAAAAATACCTACATAGTGGACAAACTTGATACAAGTATCGGATCGTTGTAATACGACCAATTATGGTCAGTTTCGTTTTACATTTGCACCTGAGCCTGCGGTCGTAAGGACATTCATTTAACGTATGACATAATTATTATGAGTCTTCGATCGAGTCTTCGAATCAAAACTGAACCTTCTCATGCGAGATCGCAATTAATTTGTTCTACGTGATTTTATTAACATCGCTCACGATTTACGAATCAAGTTAAACTTACCTATAAATCCGTTTTTACTAATATGACATTGGCATTAGCTCGTGAAAACAAATTTTATTGATAGCGCGTGATAACGCGTCGACTCCACCTACACATTGGCTTGATTTATGTACGAAAAATATTATGGTAACCATAAGTATTACATGCTGATATCTATTCAAGACTTGTTGACGTGTCCTTTCTGAATTTAAATCAAACTTTAAGACTTTAGGAAATATTACGAGAAAAAGAAAGCTAAATTGATAATACGAAAATGGACAAAGGTTAAGGCTCAATTAATTAGGATGATTTATTCAAGATTTTTTTTCTTAAGTGACATATTTTTTTTATTATAGTCAAAATCTTATTCGAGTGTGATCCGTTATCAACAGCAACAATAAGGCGATAAACACACTAGGTAGGTACTATTCTACACTGATGGCATTTCGTTTCGGTTCTAGTCTTATACACACAGCAAAATATTCACCTGGTAAAGCACTCATCGTCCATCAGTCATTCAAATCCAAATCCCCTTCTCCTTCCCATTCCCTGAATTATCGTTATGTTTTATGGTCCGCAACGCGTTCATGATACTTTAGGTATTGTGTATGTTCTTCAGGAAGGTGGAGACCACTTACGAGCAGTTGACACACTTGTTCGTTTGCTATAAAAACGTTTACTATCAGAACTGGTAACAGACATAGCCATCTATGCGTGAAGTGACAATTGTGTAATATCACCGACTCGGTGGGAATGTATACCGGTAGGCAGTAAAAGTAAAAATTGTAGGTGAATGTTACGTATGTTCAGGGAAATTAATGATCAATCGGCTTATTGTGATACTAACTGAAATTAGTATTGAGTTGGATTCATTCATTTCGTGTTTAGTATTGGCGAGTTTGGTGTCAAGATTTTCAATACATCATGGTTTTTTTACTCCGTCCACTAACGATGTCCGAGGTTTTTTTTGCCCTCACTGATCCCCCGATATTTCATTGGAATTGGATTTAAAAGTATTCTAAATAAAATACCCATTGGAGAGAACATACAACTAAACTTGCCAGTCTCACGGGGGAAATATTTCGGGGGATCGGAGTGGATAAATATACAAACAAATAAATCCCCTAGTGGATTCAAACACATCCTAGTACACGGAGGGTTTATTAAGATGTTTTAATGACTGCTATCAAGATTAAATCATATTGCCTGTAATATACGGCTTGCAGTAGTAATGGCCCCAATAAACCCCCAATGATACGATAGAAAGTGGAAATTCTACCCCAAAAACTCACAATCTGGTTTGTCAGAACAAATAAAATGTTTAAAAATAGGTCTATAGTAAACGTTCCTCTTTTAAGTTCCAAATAAATATTTATTTTCAGAATGAAACCAGTTATACTTGGAAATGGCAGATGTATTCAATCGGACGTAGTGATATCAGGCTATGAAGTACCAAGAGGGGTAAGCAGTTGATCATTCCTAACTATCCTCACAAACGCAAGCCTATTATGAATTAAAAAAATCTCGAAATCTATAATCATCTGATCTCGTATCTACTAAAAGTTCACAATAATAATAACACGCCGAAGGATTAAGACGCTAAGCGTTCTGAAAACTCTAGGTAGCAACATAAAATACCAAACCCTAGATATAACACCATTATATTATGATTGGTAAAGAGGACCGATACAATATTGGTCAACCAATATTGTATTGTTATTTATATAGTTTTTTGAGCTGGTTACATTATTAATATTTTTATTTTAGTACTTTTAGTAAAAGTTAATCAAATAACGGTGCATTAATATAGAAGTTTTAGTCTTTCATTCCTGATTAAATCTCCCTTAGGGCTAGCATTTCTTCTTGAAATTGAAATGGGACCAACTTAGATTCTTAGGGCTTTACTAATAAATGTTGTATACGAGTGTCATACTTACACAGTGTTTTGTCTCGCTTCTTCTTATAATAAATGTCACTAAACATAGCAAGACAAAGTATTGTATAACTATTACCAACATATACAATGTTTATTAGTAAAGCCCTTAAGGTATATACCCTCTCTAACGACGATTATCAAAATCTGATCACTCTGTAAAAAGTTATGCCTGCTAATTCAATATTAAACAATACGCGTCTAATTGAGAACCTACTATGTTTTTTTTTCATCGATTAAGAATACAATCATGCCATTTTTCAGTCGCACGTAGTGTTCCCACATTACATACTATCCAACGAAGAAAGATACTTTCCTTCACCGAAAGAATACGTACCGGAACGTTGGCTACGAGACAACGAAATTACTGAGAAACATCAATGCCCCATTAAAGCCGTCAATAAAGATGGTACTGACATCGAGGGAGAGATACCGGTCGTTTGCGACCACGGCGCGGCTATGGATGTGTGTCGCAAGCAGAAGGAAATAGGGATCCATCCGTTCGCTTCGCTCCCCTTCGGTTTCGGCAGACGCATGTGCGTGGGGAAGAGGTTCGCAGAAGTTGAATTGCAACTATTATTGGCAAAGGTATGTTTTTAGTTTTGTATATTATTGTCGATGTCTAATTTACTATCACGTTAGTTTTCTAATGAAATACTATTATGATATAACCAATGATACCGCACAGCCCAAACGAAAATGTAAAACTCGTTACTCTTGTCTCATAATAAACATCATTCCTATATGCTCATTAAAAGTAAATAAATACCTGAATGTTTTCAATAAATGTAAATTCAGTCACATCAACTGGTCTAGTGGTCTAGTGACAACCTACTTAGGTTTGTAAACCACGAAGGTTTAAAATCAGGTAATCAGTCAGGTATCAGTCAGGCAATCACAATTTGTGTTTGAATTTTCGTTACAAAAAAATTCACCGCAAGTTGCCAGGGACTGGAATATACCTGGCATGACGGTAGGCTCTCTTCTATCACATCACGGAGAGGAGATAAGCTTAACGTAGCTGTTGCAGTAATTGCACCTCTTCCTATCCCTTCGGTGTAAAGGCGTAACTTATGTATGTATATAAATTCAGTGACATTTATAATTAACACACACGGTCCTCGACACCATTACCATCAATTTAATTCTTACTTTATTCACAGTTAAAGTAGGTCTATTAACGAAACACCTCAACAATGGTCGATGTATTCAACACAAAGGTGATTTATAGACGCGTGACCTATCAAATATAAATTGAATAACGACTGATTATTACGTTTCTATTTACAGATATTCCATCGGTACGATGTATCGTGGCGATACGGTGAATTAACCTACAGTGTGACGCCCACTTATGTACCGAACGAACCTTTGCAATTCACTTTGAATACAAGAAACAATCAATAATATTGACGTCATTTATATGAAGATAGAGGTCGTGGAACATAATTTTACCAAAGAACATTGACGGCTGAATTTGCATTGCACAAGATACAAGTGCGTTTAGGTTTCTTGAGGTTTCGTTAATCTTGATGCTGCTGTGCGCGTAGTTTAAGTTTCTGGCGAGTTATACTATAGTTGTCACGTCATCTGTATTTACCAATATATTTATGCAGATCCGAACAGCGCCCCTAGCGAAATGTATTGGAAACGTAGTAATTTCATACATATTTTTCGCAAGAAGTTAATACGTTGAATGACGTGACACCTATTGAAAATACTCGTACCGAAAATACTCGTACCACGGCTAAAGAAGTTATTTGACGGAGTAGAAGTTATTGTTTTCAAGAAACTAAAAGGTGACGGGAAGCGTAGAGTACCGTAATAGTAGTAGTGAAGAGTAGTAGTAAAGTGATGAACCTAATAGATATTAAATTCATTAACATTAAGGTACATTTGATAAGGAGAAGAGATTTCTGCGGCTAGTTT
The DNA here is from genome assembly GCA_949126905.1 of Amorpha juglandis. Classification (NCBI taxonomy): domain Eukaryota; kingdom Metazoa; phylum Arthropoda; class Insecta; order Lepidoptera; family Sphingidae; genus Amorpha; species Amorpha juglandis. The sequence continues at coordinate 10,134,156 of OX421383.1, forward strand.
CTAATATTTTTGATAAACTTAGAATTATTATAATTGTTAATTAAGTTTCCAAGTTTAGTATAAAATACTGTCATAAATGATACGTGATTTTTTTGGTAACATTATTTATTGCAATCCTGTCCTGTCCCTACATTAAGACTCCAATATCCAAAGTAAAACGAGTTCTAACCGCGTAGTCTCAAAATAAAGCGGCCAGACTCTATGATGACATATAAATTATATCATAATGTCTGATATAAGATTATCTCATGTTTGGAACCGATCAATCAGCCATAAACCACAATATTATCAGCTGAAATGTGAACGAGTTTCTGCTATATTTTGTAGAAATTATTTATAAAAAGTTTTAAAATATAACTTACTAGTTTTATTATTATTAGTAATATGTGATCGAGCAATATCCCGCACCGAGACAAATGTTCGTGTGATCCACATATATTTGTTTTGGGTTTGGGTGTTGTAGGACCTCAAGTTCCTCGTAGTTCCTGATATCCACGATACAGAGCGTCCAAGCGTGGGGTCACCTCTACGATTGATGATGGGCTAAGCGTTTCATACGCTACCTAATGCGAGTTGCTAGACATGGGTACTTTCGCTTTTTTATGTTTTTTTTCTCGGGTTTGTTAGCTCTCTTACCGAATACAGAAATAATCTTAATTTCCGTCACCGAAAAATTATCGAATTCTAATAAACGACTGGTAAACACAATTGACGTCTCAAGTGAAGAAGCAGTTAGGCAGGCCGGCATGATCGTGCCGACCAACGATAGACACACTGTTTGTCTTTGGTCGACACTATTCCTGGATTGCGCTACACTTACCATCAGGTGTGGCGTAGTCATTTTGCCGAGCCAGGATAAAAAAAAAAAAAAAAAATTAGGGTAGTTCAACAATTATGTTAGCCCAGTATTTGGTGAAGGGATACTCACTATTTGGCCGAATCGTTGAGCTGATACTCGTTGGAGCGTCCGAAGCATTCCTGCACGCCGGCGTCCGCCCAGAGCCTCTTCATCGCGGCGAGCAACTCCTCGCTGAACGGCTCAGTGTCCTCCATCCGTTGGATCACGTCGAACACCATCTTGCCGTCGCTCTGTAACAACATACAATGTCGTTAACGATATAATATTAAGTTGTGATCAAGTTTTTTTTATTTCATTGAATGACGAGACTAGCAAGGCGCTCGCCTGACGGTAAGCCACGTCTGTCCATAAGCAACACCACACAAAACTTTGAATTAAAGTTATTGAGTTATGACTTGAGCTATATAATAAGTGTAAGTGTGCCACCATCTTATATCCAAAGCCAACCTCACATGTACGTGGTATGCTCGGGAGTCAGACGGAGGATCGCCCCACTAAAATATGTTCATCAGCGTAATGTGACTGTTCAAAAACTACGGTAAGTACTTCTTGATGACATAATTTTGTTTAGCACAATGGGAGGTATTGTAGCACAAATAAAGGGAAAATCCGAAAAAATAAATTAACTTCAAATACGACGTGGAATGAGTATATGAAAACGGCAAAAAACACGTACAAAAAATATATATTTTATGATCCAGAAACAGGGTTATTCAAACTTTATCCGCGTTCATAAAAATGTTTTAGCATACTTGCCTATAGTTTAAAATAAAATGACATTTTGCAACAACTCATTGAAATTGTATTATCAAACATTAATATAAAATTTATCCGTGCATTTACAATAATTATTCCACCATCTATAATTCAAATACCTCACATATTACAATACCGACAACATTCATGTCAGAATCGACTACGATTTAACGTGAGTTTAGTGACCGGAGATCTTGAAGCACATATACGCTTATCCGATTAGCAATACGTTTAGCGCACACTCGACCAACAACCGTATGTTCTGGTTACGCAATTTCACTTGCATGCAACATAAAGACGATCATTCATGTAAATTATTTTTAGCTTTCGGATTCTTGTGACGCAGCTAGTTATACGAATAAGAATCTCAATCAACGTACCCATTGTGTCAAATGCGATTTGTGTGAACTAGCATTAGTTGCCATTCAAACGCGAATTGCAATTCTGAAATCCTATGATATTTAATTCGAATTATGTATCTAAATATTATTATATTTAAATTCAGAAAGCCTAAAATCGCGCACAATTGTTTCATACTTCAGACGGACATAGATACTAAGATTTTGCGAAACTCGAATTTTTCGGTTCGATTTCAATCTTGAGTTTTACAAGTTAAAACCCGAATCGCAGGCCATTTTTTGTGTATCTGTTGAGTTACATATTTCCCCTCGTACTTTGTCATCTGATACTAAGCTTTATATGGGATCGCCACATCATAGAAAACCATGTGGAATGTAAAAACAATTATCAATTGAGAGCCTTTCGAATTGAGCGTCTCCTCTTTTTCGAAGTTGGTTGAAAAAAATATTAATACAAGTAATAAATTCAGAATATTTATTATCTTGATGTATAAGCAAAATACAAACTCGTTTCCACCCCTGCTTGAAATATGTACGGAAAAACCCCGTTGACTCGTAGGTATAATTACAATTCAAATGCTATTTTAAACAAAAAGGTGGGATTGTGTTGTGGCACTGCGGCATGAAATGTCATGTTATAAAATAAATAAGCCGTACATCAGTGAACTGTAAGCGGCTGCGGCGAGGTTTTGTGAAATATGCTCTAATTATGACGGGTGGCGCGGCGTGGCTGACGCATGCGCGATATTAGCCGGCATCGGGGCCCCGGCACTCATTCACTACCTCACCCCTATGCCGTCACACACCCTATCCTGTAAGTAAATACGTGCATTGCATATTCATTTAAACGCATTCCGCGTACATTTGGTAACGACCCAAAGCGGATTACGTACCCGCGGTTTTCAGGGGACCGACGCGGCGCGGTGCGGTGCCGACGCTGCGTACATTGCAATATTATTCACACGGGATACTTTAACTTGGAAATTTTCCTCAATACTACGTTTAATTCCTCATAATAATAATAAGACGATACAATTATCCAATCTCTATGCGGTACTGCAATGCGTTTTGAACGAATGTTACTCATCAGTATTAATTAATTAAAACAAATCGCCACATTGGCCTGGTGACAGTATACTTAGCCTGAGAAACCAGTGATGTTGGGTGTTGAGTTCACATCCCAGAAGGGTTTATCACAATTTGTGTTTGAGTTTTCGATTTAAAAAGTCACACATTAATTCTTCCAAAATCAGAATTTGCCCGATATGGCGACAGGATGGAAAACCACAGGTGCACTAGTTGCACGATGTAATTATTTATATCTACATCTTCGAGGTAAGGAGGAGAGGAGGTCTTCCAGGGTTTTATGAGTGGTACAGCCATGCTGTAGTCTACAGCATGAATGGGTCGGTATGACCGGGTCTTTACGGTTACCACGGTATCACAGAAAACCGATGTAAAGTAGCGACTTGCAGCTGCGTTTCGTACGGTGATTGAGATATCAAGAGGCCCCAATCCCTTGCCCTTCCCATACCCTAAATTATTCCTTTCCTTTAAGATCGACAACGCGCTTATGATTCTTCTGGTATCGTGGGCATCCACACGATGGAGATCACTTATCATCAGGTGAAAGTAAGAAAGAAGCATTTATCAATTTTATCTCACTGTTATTTCAACGCGTTTACGAGTTTGTGCCTGTCCCTTAAAGACTCAAATACGATAAGGCGACGGATACACGTTTGAAGGGTTAGATTGACAGTGCCATTTGCGCGGTGACAACGCACTATGACTCACTCGCTGATAATAATATGCAAAGGCAATAAAAGAGGTAGGTATCAGGCACTAGACAGACTGTATAGGTTATAATAGCCTAATAAAGCAACATGCGAGCTACGTCACGTTAGGCGAATAAATAGACTTGGATCGATTGAAACACTGCCGTATAGTGTATGTCCGTACCACATTCTTGAAGCTTGTTATAGGGACGTAAAATACTTGTGTTTTATTGTCAAAGTTTTATTTATATTTTGTTTTTACTTGATACTTTTACAAGTAATTAAAGATGTACAATGACACAGCTGCGTAATCTGAGCAATGTAGAGAAACGGCTAAAACTAAAAGAATGAAGTATGGCTCGAAAATACTAAGTAATTACGAATGTGTTAAAAAAATATGTGACGCTTAATTATTTATTGAATAAACATGAAATGTACGGAGAGAGCGTTAATGACAGAGCCAACTTACGGCCAGAAAGGTACGATACTCATTTTGTACCTTTGTTGTCATAAGTATACACTACTTTGGGTTCTACATACATGGGGTTTTTTATTTCCTGATCTCGAGAAATCCCTGGAGGTCGAGAACAATTTAACACAAATCTAAGCGGCTTTTGAGTCTACGAGACGGGTCGCAAAGCAGTATAGCGCAGAGACTGCACCAGCAGCAATACTTAATACACTCAAGATCCTCCGTGACCGTCCTAATGCGCCGAAGAAGGCCACCCTTAATTGTTTTAGTCATTATAGCAGCATAGGGATTTTAGCTAGGGACGCGATCCAGCAATCATCATTCGGGTAGACAACAGTATCGGAAGGCTGATGAAGTCCGGTGTAGGAATCTCTCCTCTCCTCGAGGTTGGGAAGGTATCCTTAAATGTGATATTCTACGCGAGGAAAAAAGGTAGCTAGTATAACATTGATTGTTTTTAGTAATCCTACAATACGGCATAGATATAACTGCCTTACACAACGGACTGAAAACATTGAAGCACTTGCCATATAGTGTAGATTTGGCCACTTCAAATTATTATTAGTTCCCAAAATTTAAAAAAAGAGCTTATCGGAATTAAATTCACCGATGACAAACAAGTGAAGTGGGCTATTTTGAGGGTACAGACAAAACATTTTTTCGAAGGTCGAAAAAAAATATTTGAGAGATCTGAAATGTGTTTTAGGGTTCACGAGGAGTAAATAAAAATAATTTCGTGTTTCATTTCACGCCCTTCTTAATCGTTCCGCGAACTATTTTTTTCTTTAGCCCGAAAGACGAAGCGACCAATTCACCTGATGATAAGCGACGCCCATAAACAGAAGCAACACCAACAGAACTCTAACCGGCCACCCTCGTGTGACATCTCACGATGACATCAATTAGAACAGTATTCAGCACGGCTGTGTGTAACCGGTGACGTCCGAACTGCGATAGCGTTGCACCTTCACAGGCAGGCAGAGGCGGCGGAACTGCGATAACATATCACGCGGCACGCAACACACCGAAATAGTTTGTTTTATGTAGAGATAACATCGCGATTCGCAACTATTGAAAAGTCCGCGCTGACATCCGCGTTTTACATATATTTTGTCGTACTATAGTCGAATGTTCAACATAACTTTAACATTAAATCAAATATAGCTTCATCTGGTATTCCAAACCGGAACTGGAATGTATCTCAGGAGTGTTCTATAAAGGCGAAAAATGAACATCGTACATATAACTTCTATTTTAACCTATATAACCTAACTATACTATAAAAAAAAAAGTATCGGTATAGTAACGGCATCATACAATTGCACGTAAAAGCGCTCATGAAGTTCCGTAAATATTGACATTTTTGTGTGAAAGAACAATAAGCTTTACTTAATTGTTGTAGGAACTGCAGTAGTGACGTACTGGCTACTACTGGGACTATAATACTTTATCGAAATTATAGTTTTTTAAAACAATATTATAAGTTACCACAAGTTACATCGTACGGTGCTACTGTAACAAAACATTCTAAATGTTAAAAAACAATAATTAATCATAACTAATTCATAATTATTAACTCCTCGTCAGTCTTGTAATTGTAGCTTAAGGGTATATAATTAATAATACTATTTAGTTTTAAAAGTAATAAAAAGAAACATTAAGTACATACTAATTTCCAAATTAAATTAAATAAGGTATAATAGATAAACATCAGTTCCAAACACAAACCCAATACAATCGCATCCAGAAAAGACAGAAATAATAAACAAATAAGGATCTAGGAGCCGAGTAATGCAATAAGCGTAGAGCCGGAGTGCACCCGCGCCTCCCGAATACACAGAGGCACCCTCATGAATAAAGAATAATATGCCTTATTGATCCTTGTACGGCGAATATTTTGCCGTGTTGTCGAGAGTAGCGAATACTCCATACAACACTGTTCGTTCTAGATTCCCTTTGTAAAAAATATTCTTAAAAGGATACTATTTTATTAGTTAGTTTATATTATTATATAATGTGTAACTGTTTGTTATACACAAATAAATAATAATAAACCGAATACATACTACTTATGTTGGTAATATTTATAGCAATACAAAAAAGTTTCCGAATCCGTTTTTAGTTAATAATAGCGTTGCTTCCCATTTTAAAACAGTGTCGTTTCAATGGAAATACGTATCCGATTTGGGATGTATTTCCTGCAAATACTACACTTCTATGTAGAACTAAATGTGGAACAATAGAAAATTATTGATTTGATCACTTCACATATTTTCTTACAAAGCAGCCTAGACCGAAGAATGATTAATTAAAATTCACTGCAGTGTTAGTGTTAGCTTCAACGGTCAGACCACATTATAAAAAACGAAGTGCTTAGTATAAAATAAAAAAAAAAATCGATTTTGATTACATCACGAGAGCGTCTTTACGATGCAGTCAGTATCTATAACATTCCTATGTCCATTACAAACTGGTGCGTAATCAGAACGGTTCGTAGGCGGAAGGGAGCGCTTAGATATTTAACTTGTAGTTCACCAACCGATCGATACAAGTTATTTTTATTACATACCATAACTCAACAATCTATGTAGAAAAAATTATACAAAATGAAACATATTTAAAGTTTAGGCATTAAAATTCTGAATTTATGTAAAATTCATAAAACATTTTTTATTCAAAATACGACAACGGAAAGTGCGAAATGAACATCAAATAAAATGTTATATTAATAAAAATTATGTTAATATTATAGACGATTTCATCTTTACATAGTATGAAATGAAGTCGTTTCCGCTGTCTATTCGCTTAGATCTTTTAAAATATTCAACGGATTTTAATGCAGTTTTCAGCAATAGATAGAGTGATTCACGAGTAAGGTTTATATCACGTTGTGACCCATGGAAGCAGGGCAGTAATATACATACTCGCGTGACACCGCGAGGGTCAGCTAGTATATTATAAAAACAATATATTCCTTAATGTGCGTAGTTTTTTACTCTCAAATTATTTTTATTACTCCTATCCTTATGTATTTATACTGTATTCCTTTCATATATTCCTGACTATTTATTTAGAATAACATTGAACGATAGCAAAATAAGCTTAGCCCCCTATAGGAACTAACGCCAAACTTTGCTTTTGACGGTAATTATTTTTTTGTTCAAATACGAAAAAATTGTCGCAAGCATCTTCACTTACCCATCAATGTTCATTTTGATTATATTTTTTATATGTAAAATTAGCAATTCAGTTACCTCTCGATCCTTATTGCCGTAGGTGATGCCTAGGTTGGGCATGGCGCGCAAGATGGCGACGAGCGACTGAATCGTGTTGCTGTACACAACGGGGCGGTACTGTTTGAAGTCTTCATTTGTGAAGCCACTTTCGTGGATAATTCTGTTGACAAAATATACACATTACGGAATGTTCGTTCATATTCATAAAGCTTAAGTCTACTGCTGAATTGATCTTGAAAATCATGCAGTCTCTTATGTTATAGTGCAGTTTTGTCTACAGCACGAATGGGTCGGTTCGACCGTAGTAGTAGGTACCACTGTCTCAGAGAAAACCCACGCGAAGTTGCAACCGAGTGAGTGCGAGCGAGATTTCCACAGGGCCTATTCCAATCCCTCCTCTAATCCTTATGCCGTTCTCTTAAGGTCTGGCACTGATGATGCCTTGGGTATGGTGAGTAATCATATCGGCTATAGTGAGTGGGTATACTACCCACCTACTACTTATAAAAAAATTCTATATACATTGAACATGTATCACCTAATGCTATGCTATGCTGTTTTATATAAATTGTACATGTATCACCCAATGCCTGCCGATAAATGCTTTCTTTCTTTCTTTCACAGGCGCTGGAGATAACTTACCATCAGCTAGCTTCATTCTAGCTTGAAGGCCTCTGCTATTAAAGAACAATACTGTGGTCTTTAATCGTAGATATACAATTCTTTAACGGCTGTTATATATTATGTATTAATTATACACAATTTAAAAGCTCTTACATCATTATGTTAATGCATGCCATATTTTATTAATGAAAGAAAGGACGGCGTATTATAAAACAGCGATCCTTAAAGTGTGTTCCGTGGAAAAGTTACCAGGTTCCACGAATTAGGTACATTTGTCATTAAATGCCGGCGAACGTCTGATGGGATTTACAAAATATTCGAACACATTGAAAAATGACTCATACACAATTTAAATGCTTCTGATATACTGTTCATTTAATGTGGGTTTCCACAAAATAAAAGAAATCTCTTGGCCTTTCCGTAGCTTTAAAAGTACGACTCATATTTAAAGTCGTAAGTTGATTTTAAAAACATTCTAGGAATGAAAAATGTTTATAATATATTTATTATCTACACTAATATTATAAAGATGAAAGATTTGTATTTTTTTTTTATCCTGGCTCGCTCGCATAATGACTACGCCACACCTGATGGTAAGTGTAACGCAATCCAGGAATAGTGTCGACCAAAGACAAACAGTGTGTCTATCGTTGGTCGGCACGATCATGCCGGCCTGCCTAACTGCTTCTTCACACTCCGTTTAAAGGACCCAATATTATAGGAAGGAGGGAATACGTGTGCCGGCAAACTATTCCACAGCTTAATGGTCCGGCAGAAGTAAGAATTTGCGAACTTTTTAGTTCGAGCCGAGATGGAGGAGACCACGAAGCTGTGGTAACGCAAGCCAGCACGCGTGGTTCTGTTAAGAAAATTTTTGTATGTAACGTATAAACTTAAAAACTACTGACCCGATTTGGAAAATTCTTTCACCATTAGAATCCTACATTATCCCTGATGAGCATAGGCTACTTTTTATCCCGGAAAAAGCAGATCACGCGGGCGGAGACGCAAAGAAAAGCTAGTATATAATATTTTCCAAAAGAATTTTTATAATTCCATATTGCACATAATATTGTATACACGAATGTTGTATGATAAAATAAATGACATAAACGACTTGTAGATAAACTTTTGTACCCTCACAACTTACTTAATCGGACTGTCAATTTGCAGATACCGTTTTGGATGTATGTAATAAATTCACATCTACAAAAAAAAAATTGCAACTTTCTAACAAACAATTGATTAAATATCATGAGATGTTAGGTTGCAACAAGAAATTGCAATCTGTTATTTCATCACACATTTTCCGCATAATATGAATAGGTAAATGAAAAAAAAACAATGCACAGTTTTAAGTGAATTTATCCTCCCATAACGCAATTACGGTGTACAACATTTTTTATGGAATATATTTTCTGAACAGCCATTGTTATGACAAAGGAGTCAAGCCGTATGAATCATGTGTATGTGCGCGTGACCATTTACGCTCTCTGTATCGATGTTTTACTATGAAGAGCTATGTGGTTACCGGAATATTCGTTTGCGGTCACCGCAGCGGAGTTCGTCGCATTTCTTAATTTAAACAATTGACTTCTGCATTGAGATGTCGTTAGATGATATATTATACGCACTCACGCCTGTAACTGAAAGGGGTAGGCAAAGGTAAACCTCTGTCTTGGTTACAACCAATACCCCACATTTTGCCGAGCGTATTTCCGCCCCTGAAGTGGTAAGGGGCGAGCCTATCGCAATAGCGAGCACAATTCCAGACTCCGGGCTGATACTGAGCATTTCGTGATAGAAAAACCCAATACGTATAATTTTATACTCGACCCGGGGATCGAACCCAAGACCACAGAATAGCAGTCGTACCGCGTAAGCAATAAAACTGCGCCACCGAGGCAGTCGTTAGATGAGTTCAACATAATACAGCCACACACTATTTGTGAGCTTTCAGAGCTTACAAACATTAAAAAAAAGTATAACTAGAGCCTAAAGATGCCAAATATCTCTATAGCAGTACGTTCAAATATCACATAATAATAAGAAAAGATGTATTTATTTGCTTCTTAATTGACATAATAATATATCAGTTAAAAGTAAAATTAACCAAAACATAATAAGTAAACGACAAAATTAATAACATACCAATTATGTATAATTTCAATAAAAAGCTTGACTGCTGGATGGAGTGAACAACTTTATAAATGTTGTAAGCACGGTGATTACTCAACGTTTATTTTCACGTGATTCATAGTTCTATTGCATTGGTAAATAAACTCTACCTACTCGTCACTACACTGTTGTATGGTAGTACCACAAGTGCATTTAGTGTAGTGTTATTGAATAAAATTATTACAACTTAATATAAAATTAGTATAGTTTTTCTATTATCTTCATATAGCTTTTCCTCGCGGCTCCGACCGCGACCGCGACCGATCTGTTTTTTTCCAGGATAAAAAGTAGCCATGTTCATTAGGGATAATGAAAGATTCTAATGGTGAAAGAATTTTTCAAATCGGTCCAGTAGTTATTAAGTTTATTCGGTACATACACAAATACAAATCTTTCCTCTTTATAATATTAATGTAGATATATACAGTTTGATAACTATCGACCACAGCTACTGTAAATATAACATTACGCTCTTTGGTTAAGTTTTAGCGGAATTTTCAATTGCTCTCTTGTTATCCATATATCGTCGGGGATAGTGCAAATCCGCGTATCTAGCATTGGATAATTCCGCGTATCTGCATTAGATCAAATGTTACAGGGGAAGGTTAAAACTTTATAATTTTCTTATTTTAAGGGCAATTGGACTCATTTTTACATAGAGAGTAATAATTGATGGGTTCTATGTATTCTTAATGTAGATTATCCGTTAAATTAATTAAATAAATGTGAATTGCCCGCAAAATTCAAAATTGGCTACATTTGTCAGATACGCGGAATTGTCCAATGCTAGATACGCGGATTTGCACTATCCCCGACGATATACGAAATTATAGTAGGTAGGTATATACAGATCTGTATAGCACTTCCAGCAGATTGCAAAATAGTGAAATTGTATTTATTAACTTCATACCATATATTCCATGCATACCTTAGACAGGATAGCTTTCGAAAACCTCTCAAAAACATGGAGTACGCTTTACAGGGACCGTTGTGTAGCATTTTACTAAGAATATATTATGTTTTGTTTTGTCGTTTATAAATTAATGTGTTTTTCCTTATCGAGGGCTTAATCACTCTAAGTCAGTGTTTCAAATTCTTTGCTTGTATAGCACTTACTGATATATAGAATTGTCTATTGTACAGTAGCGCTAAACACAGATAGAACAACGCACATCGATATACTTTGACTTATGTAAGAATTTTAATTCAACATTCGCGGGTAACACCGGAAAGTGGAATACACCGGAAAGCACGTTAAATATCCTTTGAACATCAAAGACTCTTTCACCTAAACATTTGACTGTGCAACCACTTTTAATATTGACCTTGAATTTTAATCCCGGGATCAGCTAAAATTACCCATGCGATCAGACATTCAAATTGTATGTACATAAATAAGTTAAATAAGTGAGAGCGGCAAGCAAAAACTTCGACTGACTGTTAACTTGACTTTTAGAATAGTTGGTCCGAATTATACGGTCATCTACCACAGCTCCACCAATCAAAAGTTGGCGAGTCACGCAGTGAAGCAGTTGCTGACCGTTGAAGGAATTTGTGTGATTACAAACACAGAAATTGACAACTTTTTCGGTGGACTCAAATAATTAAATAACATCGACAAAAGTATCTATGGTAAGACCAAGACAAGACAAGACCTCTTAATGGAGTACCCATTCATCAAACCTACGATAACTTTGATGAAGACGAATATATCGTTTCTTAATTGGCACATACCACACAAATTATCGGCTTTGTGCTAGATATTTTGAATTCGGATTCTGAATGAGAAATAATTCTTATATTTGGAAACGCTTTCAGTTGACATGACCAGTTGTAACACTACCTTGTTGATATAAATAACACGAACTGAAGTTGTTTAGTCTTCAGTATAATGTATTTGTTTTATTGGTTTCAAAGATCAGATTACGCTCAGTCAGCAATTTTAGAGAGTCTAGCAAAATGAAAATTGTTTTGCTACATAGCGGTTCCACTTTATAACACAATGTGTGATTATCTCTAAATAGAGCATTTAGTAAAAAATACTACTTTTAAATTTCAATATATTTTGTATTTATCCTGTGCCATTGAACAATACGAGTTGTAGAATTGGTATTGATTCCAAGCAATTGCCACTTCGATAGATCCTTTCATCTCATGATTGAGATCATTCATTTCATAATTATGGTCTCGTTAAATGAATAACTGTAACGTGTCTTGAATCATATTTCTATAACAGGAGTTACATTCCACCGACAGCATTCCTGTGTCGTATTGATTACAATATAACATTTTTCGCGAACACGAACAATGGCGACTCGCCGATGCGTGAACATTGCTGTGTCTGTGAATTGTTCCGACGAAACCAAAACATCCACTGAGTTTTGCCAGATATGATAAGAATGTTTCGCATGCGGCAATTGGAAGATTTGTTTTTTCATATTTCTCTTTCCGCGCAATTCACATTTCTAGATACAAACAAGGTGCCAATGTTTTACAATTTGTTTACAATGGAAACGAATTGTATGGTCAAACTTTAAGCATTATTTTACAAAAGACAAATAACTATTGTAGGGAATTGCTTTAAACATGTGCATCTTTTTTATAATAATTGATATAGGAAATATCATTTTTTCCTTTCGCATTGCCACTGTGGACCAAATTGTGTACGCCTCTATAGAATATTTTGACGTCAAGCATCTGGTGTTGCATAGATATTTCGCATCCGGGACGCGATATGACGTCACCATCGGCATAGAGTGTGGAAATGTTATAGGCGCCAGTCGCGGTAACAAAGAAACAAACGGTTTAAACACAAATAAATAATTCATAACTGTACTGATTGGCATACACCAACATCAGAATAATACACCGTTATACCTAATTGCTCCAGTTTTATTTTTAAGTTTTAATTGTTCAGAATACATTACGAGTGGCTTCTTGTCTGAAGCTGTTTCATTTCTTACTTAAGCACGAACCGTCAAGTATCAAGTCATTATGAGTCCATCTACGATTTTGCCAGCTATGGCCTGAGCAATGTCGTCCTGGTGACGTCATAATGTTAATAACTTCATGCGTAAGAGCGTTACTCACGTCGCTTTGCTGCGACGTGACGGCGGCGGTCCTATCTTAGAAACCAGAGAATCAATTAACCGCATAGCCTTGTTGGTCGTCGCTTTAACAAGGCCAAGTGTGATCCACTTTATCGAAACATTTTCACAAATAATTCATTATATCAATCGTTGACGTTCAATCATTAATAGTTATTGTAATAGATACGCTAAGCAAAGACGTTATATCACGAGGACGTATTAGAATGATATTTCAAAAAAACTCACACAAGAATGATTGTTTGTAAATAAACACACGTATCAAACGGATTATACAATTACGGTACAATCAATATGAAATATTACTTAATGACAGATACACTATCTTGAGTTGATATAACACAAGTCGGGACCGATATTGCGGCTAATCCGTTATCACCGAAATGTAAAATGCTTGTTGACAAGTCGTCGATATCAAATAGTTTGATAGCGCACAATCGTATCGCGCAGATTATAAACAATATTGATTAAATATGTGTACGATAGATTCTTAATACCGTTATCCATTGTCTTTTAACATGAGACGTGCGGTAGTTTTCGTCCTCGCATAATAGACCGTGGCTTGAGGGACAGTAATACTGCGCAACTCATAAATATGATACAAGCGAATGTCGCGTTCAATAGTTCGATTTTTCTATAAATTCTTACAAATGAAAGTAGACCGCGAGTGCTTTCATACTGTAGTATAATTTAATTATTCACGTGCAACAAACAAGTTGGTGGTGGACTGTATCGTCCGTGTACTTACTTCATTTGTTTGACTATAGTACTCTTGCCCGACTCGCCAGCACCTGAGAACAAAGAAACATATGAGAGTATTGATTGATTATTCATATTGCCCTATTACAACGGTAAAGTAAACCAGCCGGTGCGGACAGACTTGATTATTTTCACGTCTAGTCTTTTTGGTATACTGCGATAATTCCGCTTATGAATATGGCGTAACGTTATTCCTAGAAACTATATTTTACGAACTATAATTAACTCAATATCATTGTAACTATATAACGTATTCTATATACGAGATAGAAGTCGACCACCCTGTCGGTCACCATGTTGTTTACTAGATGGGCATGAGATCAATAGATCATCAGATAACATCGTAAACGAAAGTGCACAGCGTAAGTAACTGGTTACATAATGTGGCCGGATTGACAGTTTTAAAACATGGAAATAAATTCTTCAAGACACAAAATTCATTCTGCAATGAGTATAAAAGAGGTGTGACTTGTGAGCCGGGACCATTCATCACCCGACCGCCGCAATAAAACGGGCAATGATATAAAAACCATTTAATTACCCGCCTAAATGTAAACGGTTCCAGTCAACATCATGTACGTCTCGTTGGTGGAGTGAAAATAGCGTGGAAAAATAAATTGATCCGTTGCCGTGTGAAAACCTTTGATACAGGTCATATATGTGGGCTAACACAAGGTTACCGAATAAAGTACAACACTTCGCACGCTTTAAATATCGATCCTACTAACTACTAAGCCTACATAAGGGGCTTGGGGAAACATCGTCATATATTTTTCAAGTCCCAATAAAAATTACATGTGTTTTGTTTGTAGGTAAATGTCAAGGTTTACGTAAAAAAGGACACAAGTAACCAGAGAAAGGTAGAATGAAAGTTGTGATTAAACAGAATATTGTTTTTGAGTAGTACGAGAAACTAATAGGTAGAACATATTGTATAGACTGTTTTGCTTCGATTAAGAAGAGCCCCAAACTCTATTCCCAAGACCCTGCATGGCCTAAGACGGCACTGCGTTTGATCCAAATACATTCCTAAAAGATTTCAATTGGGCACGACCTCCATTGTACACCTTAATTACTCAACACAATGCACGTACGTTAATAAAATAAGTGAATTAGCTACGTGGGAGTAGCAAAATGAGCTATGTCAAATACAGGTTCGTTGTATCACGACCCCAGTTGAGTTTAATTGGCTCGCCGGGCGAGAACGGCCGATCTCTGACCCTGCCCGATACATGAGCCCATACTTAGACAAGTGCAGTGCTGATTGATAGTGTACACTGCGTCTGTTTCACCATTCAACATGTGTCTATGAATGAAAAATACTTTCAATGACATTATTGGTTGTATTACAAAACGTATTTTACCTTATAACTATTATTACTTACTATTATATTGGCCAGTTTGTATGAGTAACTATAGATACTAGGTGTTAGACACCTAGATTCAAATACGAATAAATATTGTTTTATTGGTTTTACCTCGAAATAACAAATAAATTAACCTTTAAAAAATCTCGGATGTCAATTACAAAAACATATTCTGTATTTTTTAAAGGCCTGAACAAATTTTATTCAAAGATGTTTAAGAACCAACAAGATTAACTTAGCTTACGAAAAAAAATGCATTGAAATCGGTTCATTCAAACTTATAACACATCTCTTTTATGAAAAATCTTATTAGTTTCTAATTGAATGTATATATATTGATGTTTTTATCCCCCGGTCCAAAGGGGGGGGGGGCGGGGGGTATAATTAATAATTAGGCTTTGTCTGTCTGTCTGGCATCGTAGCACCTACACAAAACGACTATTTGAATGCGGCTTTTTTTAAGGGGTTATAACTGTATATAGAAGGCCGAAAAAAACCGAATTTTCCAGAATTCTTTCTGAGAAAAGATGTAAAAAGGTATCAATTTAAAATAGCCAAACGGACCGGAACTTACACGCGAACAGAATCGCGAGCAAAAGCTAGTCGCCTAATAATTACCGGTGTTCATAGAACTTTCACAATACTCGTCGCGTGCCAATAAACTATTCTCACATATATTAAATTATATAAAATACTCGATTATATTGGATTCGCATTATAGTATTGAAGACACGTAATTTATACAATTCTTGTCCGAATTGATGAAGATGCGATATTCGTAAAATCGAAATTGTGAAACGACTAGCAATGAATGCTGCCAAGACGTCCAAACATCTACATATTAGAAACACTTAGTTTAGAAATAAAAACACCTTGTCTTAGATAACACAGGTCTGCGATGAAAAAGTTTTTTAAATAAATTAATCACCAACATGTAGGTGTTGGTCTATATATAGCAAACATAAACTTTGTTTTAACGTATCACGTCACATTTTTTTTTACCAATGTAATATAATATAGGTGATTCTAAAAACCGCGCCATAATAATTGTGTATCCTGATCTTTCGTCTGTAACAAAGCCAGTTCCACATGGGCCCGAATTACCCTTACCGGTTCCTACTAACACTAACAGCTTCGTAAAGCCTTTATCACAAAATTCAAAACACAGTGCAGTCAGTGATGATATTTTTCATCCTATGGCGGACTGTTGCTGGATGATACATAGAGATGAAATAAAAAGCCATAAACGAAAACCAACAAAACGCAGCTTTTATCAAAAAGAAAACGTTGTTATTAATTGTTTTCTTTATGTATACCTTAATGTTGTATTTTAGTATCTATAAACTCAATAAAACTTTACAAAATAATCTCAAATGATCCTCATTCATATTATTACATTTTTGTTTTGTTCTTTTTCGTATTCAAATACTATATCATCTAAATCTGATAAATGTGACGTGGTATATATCATATGAATACCGTTTTCTATTACTTTTAAGACAATTAAAACAAATATTAACCATTCAATAAAAAAACCTTTCAAATTTTTTTTTTCGCAGACCTGTGTAATTAATATTTTTACCACCAGTAATACATTATAAAAACTCACTATATATATCCCTTAAGGGGGAGGCAGAGGTACAACTAGTACACTCACTGTTCGCGGAGCGTATGTCCACCCTTTAATATGAAATCAATAATTCCAGAGCCGTAATGTCCATAAAGTCCTCATCAAAATCTCCATGTCGTAATAAAGGTGATAACATTTCTGATTTCAGTGTCTCCAACAGTATTGAAACACATTTTAGAAATTATTACAGTACTGTCACATTTCAAGCGCGTCCTTAATATATTATAATTATACATACGTAACAGCGGGTTCACACGGTTCGATTTTAGTTGGTTGACTAACTTGAATCACCAAAAACCACGATTTTTGTTGAGAAATTCGATTGAAATGAGGGTCTGTTCAGACAATTCGAATAGCGTGCCATTTAGCAGTTAAGGGGTTATATCCACTTGTGATTTTCAAAAAATCTATTTGTTTTTTTTTTCATTTTTTGAATGTACATATATTCAAGAATATTCTCTGAAAATTTCAAATCGATCCGACAATTAGTTTCGGAGATATGAGCGTATTAGTAAGAACGTCTCCGAGCGTTCGAAAGTAGGCGGAGCACGAGCCGGAGTAGCAGCTGTTTCTTGTAGCTTCTATCCTTTTGTTCTCGACTTATATTGTGTTTGGGACCCTAAAATAATAATACAAAGGTTTAGTTTATACCTGAAACCTATGTTGAGGAATTTTAGGTTAAAAATATGTGAACTCATCAGTTAGAAGTGATCTCCCACGTGGACAAGTTGTGTTTGTACTCAGTTTGTGTATTTCTCAGTGTGTATAGTTCAATTAATTAAAGTAAAAAATGCCTCGTAAAGTTAGCAGAGAAACTCGCAGAATTTCCAAAGAACGTTTGGATCGAGGAAAGAAACGGAAGAACGTTTTTAATCCGAAAACCGTGGAATATGATGAGAGCAGTTTCAGCGCCTCAGCAAAAAAATTTAAAGCGCAAGAGGAAATATGTGTAACTCGCGATACGTCAGTTGAATATAGAATTTTAAATTTTATAACTGTGTTTACGGCTATTAGTGAGTATGTATTGTGTAAAACTTGCGGTGCGCCAGTAAAATTTGAAACAGCATCAGAACGTGGACTTGGTTTTAAAATTGTTATCTTATGTGATAAATGTAGTCCTCGTAGTGTAAACTCTTGTAACTTTATCACTTGGACCCAATGCTCATTCCTACGTGAGTAAAGAGGACGCAGAGCGCATCTCAATTTCGGACGCAAGAGCGCAAGGGTCGACGCGCGAGGGGAGAATGGCTCGTAGACAACAACAACTAAACATTTTGGAGGCAAATGACGAAGCAGAGGGTTCCTCTTATGGTGCTGGAATAGATGACACGATGTAAGTTGAAAAATTTTTTTTTTTATTTAGTGTAAATCGTTCCCGAAACTTTAAACGCGTTTATCTCAAAACCGTGTTTTCAGAGTCGGTGGCCAAAATTTCTCCGAAACCGCTAAACCGATCGGTTTGAAATTTTCACACGACTTACTCAGATATATTTTTCAAGTAATGATCGAAGGAATAAGGTTTTGGACAATAATTTCGATTTTTTAAGCCCTTTTGAAGTGAAAAATTTTCATGAATAACAGATTTTTTTTTTTGAACGGCCGCCATTTTGTCAAAAATCAAAATTTTGACTAGACCTTCGATTATTACTTGTATTTATTTATTACAAAACTAAATATTTTTGGTTTTTGGTTTTCAGATAATTTGGACCAGAGATATCTTGGCCACCGCCAAGCACTTTTTTTTGGAGGTCACTCCGCAGATCATCTACAGGAGCTAGGGGATCCAATATTTTTTTAAATAAACCGCTGATTGTTAAAGTGCATTAAATTCTGTTTAAGTACATTTTTTCCATTAATGTATAAAATAAAATGCCTCTTTGGAAAAAATTCACAAAAAAACGCGTTTTTTCTGCCTCGCAAGTGGATATAACCCCTTAATCAACTAAAATTTAACTGTATGAGAACCCTTATTAAGTAGTAAAGCAGACAGTTTTGCCTACAGCATGAATGGGCCGGCTCGACTGAGGTGTTACTACTGTCTCACAAAAAACCGACATGAAATAGCAGCAAGCTGTGGTATTTCGTCGGTGAGTGAGATATCCTAAACCCCTTAACCATCTTTTTTCTTTAAGGTCGGCAACGTGTCCATGATTCTTTAGATATTGTGGAAGTCCATAGGCGTTAGAGATAATTTATCATCAGGTGATCCACTTGCTCGGTTGTATGCTATAAAAACCCGCTATTGACTCGTTATAGAGTGAAACTTGACAAGTTAATATTCGAAAGTGTATCGATGGGTGTGATGAGTCGACGTCGGTGTCGGTTCCTGAGCCCTTTCTGCGCTATCATCGCGATAAGATCGCTTGTCGCGTGCTCGACTCTATGGCCTGATAAAACACCTGTCTATAACGTCCGATAGGGATCACCTTCAATGTTAACCGAACATTCTATTCACAAACAGCCATCTTTTTTAACTACATAAAAAATTACATCTCCTGACGGATTCAACGCCTAGACCAAACCACTGGATACAAAAATCTGATATCTGACAACGTACTTTTATATTCTCACTCATGGATGGCATGGCATGGATGGATTTATATCCATCTCCTAAAAAATTGAAAATAATATCTTTCCGATCTTTACTTGGAACTTGGTATATAATGCTCTTCAACAGAAATAATTAAAGGTATTTAGACGTTTGTTCTGAAGTCAACCCCTAAGGGGTGAAAGTGAAAGTTGTGTTCAAAAACTAATATTTATCCCAGATAAGACTTGGACGGATGAAGCCGCGAGCAAAATCCTACCCAAATATAAAAGATACATTAAAATTAATGGCCGTTTGGTTTATTAATCTAATGTCATAAAGTAAAGAACACAATAATTATGTCAACTAAAGGTGACAAAACAACGCGCGGAATGAAAACATCGAAGAATATCAACAAAACAAATGACTATAGGAAATATCGCGTATTTTGATTTGAACCGCGACAGAAACTGGGCGATTGCCAGGTTGTCGATGGCGCGTGAAATTGACACAATTAGTTAGTTTGAAAAGAAAATTGTTGATCACACATTCCAGTTTCGGTAAACATTGTACAATGCAAACAAATTCATGTATTACATGCCGGCCAATGGATGACAGATGAACACGAATTGTGTGTAAAAACTTTGTATAGAAATCGTTCTATTGCATTTGTCACGTGCAAGGACACTGTGACTCAGTACGAAGCATATTGACTGACTTGAATGTTATTTCACTTCGAATATAGTCCTAACATTAATTTTACTAATAATAATTTATTACTAACTTTTTTTATTTAATTTTTCTTACAAGGTGGAGAAATGACCTGATATAGGTAGCAGGAAGTCGCTGGAAACAGGCCGCTTCCAACAGGTCGGTCTGGAAATCTTTGGGGGAGGCTTATGTTCAGCAGTGGACGTCTTGTGGCTGATAATGATGATGATGATTAATTTTACTGTATTGGCAGACCATTAAGCGAGCCGTAATTTTTGCATTTTTGAGGAAATTTCTTCATAAACAAAGGTCTTATTCCACATTTGCCCTAACGTTATTAACATAATAACGATACGTGTCTGAAGATAACCCACTTACTAATCATATTACTTGTAATAAATGCATTTCGTACCTCAACATTTCTCGCGTTTTCGATCCACTAACTGTAACACTAACGAAGTGTTGGAGAAAATATAGTAGCCGAGAGACCTAGATGTCTCGTTAAGGCCTTAGGCCACCCTAGAGGCTGAAAAAAATAGGCTTTTTGGGGATTTTTTTTCAGAAAAACTACATAATAAATCAAGATAACAGAAACGTGATTTTATTATTTATATCAGTGACTGCTTACAATATTTTTTTTTTAAGCGATTCATTACAAAATGGCGGCTGTGCAGCGTTTTTGCGACGACGTCTTTTTTTTTCGGGGTCCACGGCCGGACTAACAGCTCCTGTAATTTTCAAAATAATAATGAGCAAATGAATTTCCCCATTTATATATAGTAATTGCTATAGAAGTACGTAGGATTTTTGCGGTATATTGATTTTTGGCCAAATGGCACCCTTCTAAAGTGAAAAGTGACAAACTTGCCTGAAAAATTGACAGATAATTGTTAATAACAAATGAACTACGCAATATAAAAAAAAAATCCTACGTACTTCCATAGACAATGTATATTTCAAGATATTTTCAAAATTTCAAGTTAATCGGTTGAAAATTGTTTGAGTTACGAGTCCGGCCAACTTGAAAAATACAGTATTGAGATAAACGCGTCTAAAGTTTTGAGTAGTAGAAAATCATGAATAATTTCACAATACCTTTAATCTGCGATGCCTGCACCATACAATTGGCCTTCCAGATTATCTTCCAGCTCTTGCATTTCTTTTCTGCTTGATCTTGAAGCGATTCTTGTCTTTTTTACTCGGTCGGACAGCGATCTTTCTGCAAGCTTTATGCGCTGTTTGTCGATCTCCAGGCACATTTCGTAGCTGTTCGGGCCGATTTCCAAGTTCATTGCTTCGATTATGTCCAAAATTGAAACAAACCCGTCATTGAACACACAAACTGCAATATCCGTGGCTACATCCAAGATTGTTTTACCACTTGAAATAGATTTCGGGGCCAATGCCCACACAGTAGAGTTGAAGCTTTCATTATTGTTTTGTGTGTAACCACCGATGCACCGAGTTAGAAGATCTTCACTGGTCAAGTAAAGTTAATTATACGATATCCAAACGCTGGATCCACTTCAATATCATATAAATATTCCGATTGCTTTAGTTTTTTTGCCGATGTACTGGTATTCAAGTCGTCTGGTGCTTCTAGCTCATGGCGATTCAGTGGTCTTCTTCGAGATATTTTTGGTCTATTTCTATTGCAAAACGACGTTTTTATTCCTTTCTTCGCACTGTACAGTACTTTATCACTCATTGTAAAAACTCAATAATTATACAGGGAAAAAGAAATGGAAGTTCACAGAAATATCGAGGAAAACAAGTGTTCGTCGACTAGCGTCCTTCTCAAATGCTTGGCTGTGCCCAACTAACTAAAAGAGACGTTTGACAAGGATAAACTAGTCTAGACTAGTCAGGAAATAAATATTTTCAATAACATCTGCCGTATACCTGCTCTAACGTACCTTCCCCCTAGCGCTCACAAAAGGAGCTCGCTGCGGACCAGATGGCCTTGTACTAAAATTCGAAAACCGAGTACCTAAAGGTTTTTCCCAGCCATAATCTTCTGGGACATCATTTTTGAGGTCCTAAGGGACCATTTGGAATTATAAAAAAAAAAAATATTTTTCGAAAATTCTAGGGTGGCCTAAGGCCTTAAAGCAAAACAAATTCATGGTCAGATGGGTAGCACCGCCCCTGGCACGGTAGCGTAGCGTGATACATTAATTAACTGAGTTCTGGCTTAACGTACCTACATTATAGTTCATACTCTTGTCACATATTATATTTGATACAGTCATGATTACGACCATATTCTCTTGTTAATAGAAAAAAGCGTAACTGGTATAAACACGAAGACGAGAAAAACGAGAAATGTTTATATGCGACCGATCTGGTTAACCTATCACGGGAATCAACTGCAAAACTAAATAAAAAGGGCTTCTTTTTTTACTACTTCCGAATATACATATATATTATGCATTTTGATGCACTTTTCGCTTATTATCATATCTCATTCTATCCTATTAATAAATAAGATGCCATAGACAGTCGAATGGTGAGTGGAACGGACAACCCCCAGATAGAGGTCGCGGTTTTGATCTCAGCAGATATGTGAGACACAGGAGACAGTTCAACGTGCGATGATTTCCATAATATTTCACACAAAGCGGACGAGCCGCTGACTCGTGTCACACGTCTCGTTGTCGTCGGCGATTCTCCCTGTCTCGGTCGCGTATCTCAAAAGGTACCTTTAATAACGGTAATGAAAACTATTGATAGTAAAACCTGTACACCTTAGAATCGTCCATAAGAATTACGATGCCATGTAAAGCCTAGTAACGTAATCTAGTTTAAAAACATATTGAAATTTTAAATCCATTCTATGGTCTGCTTTTAATGGACTTCAATGTCAATATATTCTTAGTAAACAAAACTAGATGGCATCCCAATTAATATCCTCAAGTTCTACTAATTAAACAAAAATCACTAAAAAGTATAAAAATATAATGATGAATTAAGCAATATTGTGTTTAAATTAATAATTATTAGTGTCATGTTAACAGGATATCCTAGAGTGAACATAATATTATTATTACCAAGCCTATTAAATATTTATTGCCATATTAATATCATCAATACTATTTTTATGACATGTCTACACAAAGTACACAAATATGGGGAGAGTTGATTGTATTTACAGAGATTGTGTTGTGTACAGCTACAATTAGTTTTTCGTTCCTATCCTGTATAGTGTATTTAGGTCATTAACCTGGGACGAAAATGTTAAAGATATAGTCTTAACAAATCTTGAGAAAATACAAAATCTTTCAGAAATAAAAATTTAAACAGTAAAATATAAGTCAATAAAAAATAGGTATTTACTTTTTTATTTGATTTTCTGGCAAATGAAGCAATATTTTTGTTTACATTATGCAATGAAAAGGTAATCAGAAACTAATTATATGTTACTTATTTTCATTCTATAGATCAATATACAGGTGCTTTTTTTTCTGCAGTTAATAAGATGTGAAAATTGAAACAATATCAAGATGAAGGAAGTTCATAAACATATTTGTAGCGTTATTAACTAATTGAGTAATTATATAGGTAATCACATTATTAAAATTGTTTTGTTATTAGTCATTGCCAACTAGTTTTTTTTCCTATACTAGTCTATTGACATTCTTATATTAATTTAAATTTATCATATGGCGGATCCCTAATATGCGAGAGGTTGCCTGTGTATGTAGACACCACTGCATTGCCCAATCACCAAAACACTAATTAGAAATTTGTAAGCTTGGATTAATAACATTGAATCTAATGAAATTAAAAGGCATCATGAGCCATACCATCAATTGTGACATGTGTGATGAGTGATAGTAGAATTAATCATTTGGGCTTTTGTCTATCAACTCTGTAAGCAACTATAGCTCAGTGGGTAGCGATACAGAGCATATGCCTTTTCTAAGTTAGGTATCTGCCTGATGTGATCCCAACTTAATGTTAGGGTCTGCATTTCCAGCATTATTTGACAGTTGATTTGGTATTATGTGGGACTACTGGCCCACAATGCTATTAATTTTTTATTTTTTTTGCTATAAAAAGTTAACCAAGTTTTGCCATTGTCTCATCTGTTAAATTTTGTCATGTAATTATTTTTATCCAAATTATTAGAAAAACAACCCAAATAATTACTTTTTCTATATATCTGTTATGCAATATCACAACCAAGGGATGATTTTATCCTTTATATCTGTTGATGGACTATTACTATCAAAATATAATAGAATATCAACAGGTAGAATCGTCAATGTAATATATTTAGGAAACCATACAATTATTTACTATTTTGTTTATTTATTTTAAAAAACATGATTACCGAGTATAAATACTATTCCTATACCTATGTTTGTTTTGCTGGTGTTCATTTCCACAGCTATGATATCATAAATAATTACAACAGTATTTAAAAATGTTTCATTATATATAATTCATTATTGCCAGTTGAATCTTTTTTATACATAAATGTCCCTGTATTGTAAATAAAATTGTTAGGTATTCCCATGATATTCAAAGTGCTGACAGCATTTATGAGGAGTCACAGGAAACCTTTTTCTGGGAAGAAATCATTTTAGCATGACTCTCAAAACAATAAAAAAACAAGCGTAATTCAAACTTGCACATAGCATTCTGTACTACCATAAATAGGCTTATTTTATTATTTATTCACATTTTTTTTTCAGAAATTCCAGAATTTCAACTAGCTACCTGATCCAGTTAAAAAAATCCATAGGTAGGATAGAAAAGACAGACATTGTAGACTTATGGCTATTCCAAATATTCTTTTTAACAACAGATTTACTTACTGGCAGTAAGTATTTTGACACATTTAGTGTGAAAGATCTGTCTAAAAACAAATGATAGCAAATCTATCTGTGAATACCATATAGAGAACAAGTACCTTCCTTATATCAATTCATAATAGATAAAACTTCATAATGAATAAATTCATCATTCTTAATTAATAAAACAGCAACTGTTTCAATACACAGGTAAATACAATTAATAACATTATTTTCTAGGAAAAGATTTTGTTACAATGATGAGGAAATCGCCACACAGATCTGAATTAATGGTTTATCAAAGAGGAATTTGCAATGGTGCTGTGTTATAATAGAGCAGGAAAATAAAATTAATAATTATTGACAATATTTTAAACATTAGCTAAGCATAAAAATAATTAATCAAGTTTTATGTGTGCACACACATGATGCTGGCAGTCTGATGATATATACCTAACAAAGCTCAACAGTGTAACAATACCATCACTTCAGATTAAGTACTAAGTGGTCTGAATGTTCTTTCCCCATAAGAACACCAAATTGCATTTATTCCAAAGTACCTATTTTGGACCTATTATGCATAATAGGGTACAATTTTGAATATGTTTGTAAATGTATTGAGAAAAAACACAAATATAAACTGAGAATGATCTGAGAACCGTCTCAGTTTTATTTAGTTGGTTAATATTTCACTATAATCCGCCAGTCAAAAATGCAATAATGAGTAAATTGGACTGTTAGATAAAAGCAAAGACTTTTTTATGTTCTGGGGGTCCAACAGTAAGACCGAATATCTGTGGACTCCAGGGAGTTCAAAAGGAGGGTTCAAGTGGAAAGAACATATATAAAAAATTATAAGTCTTTTTGGGCGGATTATGATGATTAATGTATATGAAGTATTTGAATTAGGATGGTTTTATTTTGCAACTAATAAGATGTGCAATTTTTTTATTTTAAATAGTATTTTTTTGTTGTTAAAGTTCTTCATTGAATATTAGTCACAACCTAAAATGTACTGTTAAGTAGGTGACTGAGCCAGAAGTTTAAATTATATGTAATATTATTTGAGTTTTTATATTTTGATTATAAATTTAAAGGTGTTTAATTATTTTGGAAACACCATAGTCTAAAAAGACATGGTGTTAGTAGATATTCATTATCTGTGACTATTGACCAGTATTTGTACATTTTAAAATATTACTGGTTGTTGGCAAAATCACTGACATAACTGTATGTATTTAAAAGAAGTTGCATGTATGTATGTGCATTTGTGTTGACGAGTACAAGCACATTGGTATCATTTTATGTGCTGTAGGTGTGTTCATGTAATGTGATATGTTTTTTGCTATTGGTAGGCTTGATAAATATAAGCACAACATAGGGACAAGGTAGGTGACATATTAAATATATTAATACAATTTAAGACACTGCAATGTGCATGAAGTGACTACCTGCTTCTGTCAAAATATGCTGATGTAAAACCTATTGTTTATTTAAATTACGATGTTCGAGTGAATATATACGAATCTGTGGCAAGGAAAACAGATGATCGCATCAACAACGTTTTAGAATACAATGTTGGCACTTTACAGTATAGAGCTCAAACGAATCGTTTCCCAAATGTATATCAAATAGGAACTTTCATTTACGCACGTAATTACATGCACTCTAGCATAATGATTAGTTTCAACGCAAGAGAAAGCTGGGTAGTGATAAGTGTAACCATTTTTTATGATATCGATATAACACGCGCCAGTACTGGCTGTTTAACGAAAACATTGGTTAAGAATCGGCGTTACTAACGGTACTGATTGAATATGTTTAAATAACGCTACAATGGCAGCAATAGATGGGTGCGGCCGCGCGTCCGCACCTAATATCGTAGCAATACCGTACCTAGCAACAACAGTTTGATATCTTTGGACGCCTGGATGCCATCCTCTTTCAGGTTCCTCTCGATCAGTTTGCTCCGAGCGGCCGCCGCGCGCTCCTCGGCCGACTGGGCGCACCCCATGTCGGCAGCTGTCCTGCTGCCTGTGCTCCCCCCGACTCCCGAGCCGGGCGCGCTCTCACCGCTCCCTCTGCATGCGCTCCGTACGCGTCCTGCCGCTCCGGCTCGACCGGAGCCACCCTATACGACGATAGCACCCAACACACAGTAACCTAACTGTACCACTTTATCACTGTCCGTACTCTATCAAATAACACTCTTCCAAGCTCGACGATCACACCGTCAACGATACGTCTATTTTATGCTTCACCCGGCACAAATTACACGTAACGGCGCCGAATACTTTAATTGATTTTACAAAATCGTTTAAATACGAGATAATGGCGGCCGGATGACAAGCACCAACTCCGCTCCGTGACGGCGACCGCGCCCCGCTCGACTGACATTCGGGTGCGTTCGGAATTCTTCGTTCGGGCTCGCTCACACATGCGTAAAAGTATCATACACGAAAGAGAACAAAAGCAGTGTTCTAAAATCATAAATTGATCAAAGACAATTTTCCTTTTTTTTTCTATGCATTTTTGCCCGGCAAGTTTTGAAAATCCCCATCCTCAGAAAGAAAAGCAAAAAATCCTCATGATTAATGGATGATGATAACACATCAAGTAAAATATTTTCTTTTAAGGAACAGACCAAACAATAAATTCACGGCCGGTGGTACACCCTTCCGAGCAACACACGACGCAACAGATATTAAAATCGTTAGTATATTTGTGTGTTACCGTGTAACTTTTGAACGATTTGACCGATTAAACGTTCATAGCTATTATATTTATTATCATCAAGCTACGACCAACAAAAGCGGAGCACTATCATACACGCGGATACATATATAGTTGTTATGTAGGTATATCTGTGTGTGATGGTGAAATAATGATTACAGTAATAGTCTAAGTGGTGAAATTCTGGAGGGTTTGTCTTTGGATTTGACCGTTTGAACTCTGGTCTGAACCAAGTTGAAGCTATGACGGTAATATTTAATCTTACGTTTGTAGGGATAATTATAAAGGTATGAAGTCATGATATTGCAACGAAGTTCCTTACGGCAGGCTTGGAGGGGATAGGGATTTCGCTGCGTGACCGAACTGAAAAAAATGTGATATAGTCTGGCACACGAAAGTTGATCCTGTAAAAGCGCGGCAAATTTAAAAAAACTACATGTGGCATCACTAAGCATAGTAGGAATACAATTTCTTGATACTTTATAAAAAAATATATATATAAGGTTTGATTCACCTAAGTAAAATACGCATCTAAATGAATTTAAATTTTAGATTACTCGGAAAAAAAAATACTTGAGAGCAAAGAATAGTCAGATGCCCCAGAAGGTAGAACAGGTTGATAGATATTAAGCTTAATGTTTTTCTAGATAGAAATAAAATGTTTATTATTTGAATATTAATTTATTTTATAAGACATAATCAAAATCAGAATCTAAAAATTCATTTTCTAGTGAGGCGTCCGAATCACTGCTGTCGTCACATACATTTATGATTAACGGCTCTAATTCTTCATCAGTAATTGTATCTCTTACTTTGTATGTATTTTCTACATGAACAACGTGGTCTGTATTTTTTTTCCAATCTTGTGGTGTAACACACTCAACGGATTCCCTAATAATTCTCTCCACTTCGGCTGATGGCAAGTCTATATTTTTACTTGCAATTTTCCGTTTTATAAAACTCCAAATGAACTCTATTGACTTGATTGTTTTTTTCCAGGTGTACTAAAAATGCCAGAATTTACTTGTCCTTCTTTTTTAATTCGTTTTAAAGTTGCAACGCTAACTCCTGAGAAAATAATAATATGTACATGAATATAGGTACAATGCAATTATAAGAATGCGTTCCAGCATTATTACACACCAGTCATTGATGAAATTTCTTCCAAATACTGACTCTGGGTTTGAATTAGCTCTTCCTCTTCCAAAGCAGTTAATGTTGTAACAGCTTCATTAATTGAACTTACTTCTATATTCAAATTATCTGCAAATAGATCATTTGTTATACGAAACAAGTAATTTAAAACACCGATATTACACCGAATTTTAAAAACACCGATTTATAGATACAGTTTAAACTTTAAGTATCAAAACTAATTATGGTATACTAGCCTATAAAGCTCGTTATCACACGTAAACATTGTTGTTTTCTATCAAAGGCATATTGCTTTTTCTGTTGTTTTTCTTCAAACTTACTCATCATAGAGTATAGTAACTTTCGCACGTCGCTTTTTATAGTTTTATTCATTTTTTAATGATGAAATCAATTAAAACCGTTGTAATGGTTGAGACTTTTTATGTTGGTTGACAGAAATTGACATTTATAGAATGTTGCCATGTAAAAAGTTTCAATAAAATCTCAGGCTCAACTTTCGTGTGCCAGACTATAGTAAAACCGTAAGAAAAAAGCATTAAAGCGCGACAGTCGCATAACCAGCCAGCGTTAGTTCCTTTTTTAAAATGAAATTCATTCAGCCAGTTATAATTGAAGTATATAAAAATTCTCCTTCGATTTTTAAAAGATTACGCTAGCTCGTTATTATTTATAATTACATAAGTTGATAAAAAATGCTATACAATAGCTTTACCGCGGCAGTCTCCGAGCGCCACACGTCTTTTTTTTAATTTCTATTTTTCTATTCTATTTCTATGTAATTTTATGTTGTCAAACAAAAATAAAGAGACATATTTTGTTATTTTAGTTGATAATTTGAATTTTTTGCAATTTGTGTCGATTCTACATTAGCCGAAGGAACTTCGTTCCTACCTGGTGTCCCACGACACACACCAATTTTTTTTTTATATTATTATGCGCATAATAAATACCCATAATTTTATTTAGGTACTTGTTTTACCGAAAAGATTGTTCACAGCTTTGTAAGGATCCTATAGATGGCGCTGTATTCAAGTTATTTACAATTTCTATGGTTATTTTTAAAACCAAAATTATGATTATAATACAATCAAAATATCAAAAAAGAAACCCACAAAATTTGAGTTAAAAATATATCCCTAAACAGATTTAGTTGGTTGCGCGGTTTAGGAAGTCCACAACTTAATAATTTTAAAACGGTTGTCAGTAATCTATTGAAATAAGCTTGGCCTAATTCATGTCACTTTTTATCCTCGTAGTGGGTTCGATTTTCACGCAATATCGGATTATACTTTGTATAGTAATGTATAAACCGCTGCACCTGATCTTGATAGGGATCAGAGTGTGTAAACAAAAGAATTAATAAATCGATGCATTACTTTTGATGAAATGAACAAATTAATATGATTACCAAATATTAGGTATGTAGTCACTTTAATGATGTAATTTATCATTGTATAGAGTTTAGTAATTAAAATACCTGCATTGTGGAAAAATAGGTTTATTGGAAGTCACACGTGAATTGCCGGCTTTGGAATTTGTGCCCGGTATAGATATGCTCGTACCCTATCACACCAAGGGACAGAAATACGCTCCGCGAACAATAGTTGCATCTCTATACTACCTTACTTAAAGTAAGGAAAACTGTTGTAATGAACTTCGTGGAGTGAAAGAAGACATAGCGATGAGAATTGAGAAAGGAATATTTTAATTGTTGTCTCACATTGAGAGGAGAGATTATGGTGACAGAAACATTATTAAAAGAGTGTGGATAGAGCGTCGGTAGACGTGAGCCTCGACATGGCAATAAGATGCATCACCCAGAGTTTGGAGCCCTTTGTAACTGAAACAAAAATGACGGAGGTCCTCAACTAAATTTCTTTCCAAAGCCTCAAGGTATAACTACTACTGCCCGGAGTGCCCTCATAGTGAAGATGGAACTAGTTTTGTAATTTCAGCGTTTTTTTTTACTGGCCTGAATGACGAAACTAGCAGATCGCTTGCCTGATGGTAAGCGCCACGCCTACAACACCACACAGAATCTTGAATATGAAGCACTGCATGGCGCTGGTTATGCTCAACACCCCGAGATATAGGTTGTTAAGTCTCATAATGCCTCGTAATTTCACTGACTTCAATGTCCTTCAAACAGAAACAAAACAGTGCTTACACACCATAGTTTGGCGGCAAAAAAAACAAAGTAGTGGCAACAATCCAGACGGCTTCTCCCATATAAGGGTCATATCACCTTGTATGAGGCCGGGTACCCTGACCCAGTGCCCCGCATGCTACTATGGTTAAACGGGCTGGTCTGCCTTCCAAATTAGCGACGTTAGGTGTAAAAACTACGAGAATGAATGAAAGTTTTTTGAGTGGTAGAGCCACGCTGTAGACAGTTTTGTCTACAGTATGGGTCGTTACCACTGTCTCACAGAAAACGCACGTAAAGTAGTGGCTTGCTGCTGCGTTTCGTACGGTGAGTGAGATATCCGGAAGCCCAAATCCCCTCTCCTTCCCAATCCCGAATTATCCCTTTCCTTTAAGGTCGGCAACGCGCCCATGATTATTCTGGTGGTGGGCGTACATGGGCGGTGGAGATCACTTACCATCAGGTGAATCACTTGCTCGTTTGCCGGCCTATGCTATAAAAAAAAAAAACGTGTGCGTCTCGGGACGCTCGACAGAAGTGATAACTTAAACTAATGTGGGTTAAAGTGAGAGCGGAGGAGCCTGCCTACTGCCGTATGCGTGAGAGAAAGGGAAGCCAGAGTGGCGCCGTAACGCGTTACGTTACGAAGTTCGGTCAAAGTCATGTCAAAGCCCTGTCAAAGTCCGGTCAAAGTCCTGTCAAAGTCCGGTCAAACCCCGGTCAAAGTCCGGTTGAAGTCCGGTCAAAGTACAGTCGAAGTCCGGTTAAAGTCATGTAAAAGTCCGGTCAAAGTCCAGTCAAAATCTGTCAAAGTCCGGTCCAGGTCCTGTCCAAGTCCGGTTGAAGTCCGGTCAAAGTCCAGTCGAAGTCCGGTTAAAGTCCGGTCATAGTACGGTCGGAGACCGGTCAAATACCGGTCAAAGTCCTGTCAAAATCCGGTTAAAGCCCGGTCAAAGTTTGATTAAAGTCCGGTCAAATACCGGTCAGAGTCCTGCCATAATCCGGTTAAAGTCCAGTCAAAGTCCGGTCAAAGTCCGGTCGAAGTCCGGTCAAATACAGGTAGAAGTCCAGTCAAAGTCCGGTCGAAGTCCGTTTAAAGTCCGGTCAAAGCCCTATCAAAGTCCTGTCAAACTCCGGTCGAAGTCCGGTCGAAGTCCGGTCGAAGTCCGGTCGAAGTCCGGTCAAATACAGGTCGAAGTCCAGTCAAAGTCCGGTCGAAGTCCGTTTAAAGTCCGGTCAAAGCCCTATCAAAGTCCTGTCAAACTCCGGTCGAAGTCCGTTTAAAGTCCGGTCAGAGTCCTGCCAAAATCCGGTTAAAGTCCTGTCAAAATCCGGTCAAAGTCCTATCAAAGTCCGGTCGAAGTCCGGTTAAAGTCCTTCCAAAGTTTGTCAAAATCCGGTCAAAGCCCTATCAAAGTCCGGTCGAAGTCCGGTTAAAGTCCGGTCAAAGTCCGGTTAAAGCCCGGTCAAAGTCCGGTCAAATACCGGTCTAAGTCCGGTCAAAGTCCGGTCGAAGTCCGGTCGAAGTCCGGTCAAAGTCCGGTCTAAGTCCGGTCAAAGACCTGTCAAAGTTCAGTCAAACTCCGGTCATAGCCCGGTCAAAGTCCGGTTAAAGTCCGGTCGAAGTCCGGTTAAAGTCCGGTCTAAGTCCGGTTGAAGTCCGGTCAAAGTCCGGTCCAAGCTGACTCGTCGCAACCTGGGAAATCGAAATTATCGATGTTCCAGGGAGGTCAGCTAACACTGGCTGGTCAATGGAGCGCTCGCGTTACGGAACGTTTCGGTTCACCCTCCCATAAGAAGTTATCACTTCAAAAAGTAGATGAAATCAAAGGGGCAATCAGGACTAAAGATTATTTATAGAGAAAATCCATAGACCCCGACCCTTATTAGATACTGGTGAGTAGTAGCTTCCCTTAGTAATCTGTGTACTGGTATTACAGTAGTAACTATACAGATATATTGAAAATAAATTAGAAAAATAAGCTACATACTTGTCATTCGGGAATTTTACATTGTGTTGCACTATAGTTCGACAACTACCTACTTGTAAGTTGGTGAGAGAGTGGGCGCTCCGCGCTGTTAATAAAGTGTTCATTGTCCATTTTTTTTTTATCCGGGCACGGCAAAGTACCTGCACTACACCTGACGGTAAACGCAGTGCAGTCCCAGAAACCAGAGACAACGATGAGTATATCGGTGGTCACCAGAATCATGCCGGCCTGTATTAATTCTTCTTCACACTCCAAAGGAGAAATAAGCAAATCGAGGGACCTGCGACAGGACAGACATAGGGATACAAGGATGTAGTCCTATATCCGCTCCAACTAACTATCAAGTGAAGACCCGGAAATATACTGGCTAATCTTGGAACGCGATCCACACCGTGGTTGCTATCCGGGCTTTATATGAATATTCTATCACCAGCTTATATATTATTTACTCTATACATTCCCAATATATTATTTTGTTATTGTTTTTCTTTATTATTGTTTTATATTTTTTATTATTACTTATGATTGTCGCACTGTACATAATATTTAATTTTATAGGCAGGCGTTGCGTTTGTAGGGTACGAAGTTCTTGACTTCCACGCTGTGCACCCTGGGCAACGTCGTCGGGGCGTTGCGCTTACCATCAGGCGAACACCCTGTTCGTCTCGTCATTCAGTATATAAAAATAAGGCTATTTTTAAAGTATTTATTATTTATTCATCTTTCTGCCGGTATATGATAATAATAAGTCCGAGTGTGACTTTTGTATTTGAACGTGTCATATTTTATTTAATTAGCAGTATTTACTCAGAGGTGGTGAAATAGGCGCTAAGTCGTATAGCTTTAAGTACTTTTTGTATAACGTGATAAAGGTACACCATATTATATCGTTTCGAATTTTCTATAACACTTATATACCTATATATTTTTTATTTATGTTGTTGCATTTAACAACAGTATGTTACTGAGTTATCCCAATGGAATAATTAGGTAGGTACTCATAATAGTAGGTAAATAGTAACTCAGTTCGAGAGAGTTTTAGTAATTCAGCTACAAGGGTTCTTTCTAAGTCAAATAAAGCCGGCTTGCCCAGTCAATAGAGCTCGAGCCGGTAGCATGCGCGCGCATATTTTTAAATAGAAAGAGAAAGAAGAATGCTCCATTACCAAGGAGCAGCAGCTTGATGTCCTTGGCGGCTTGGATGCCATCCTCTTTGAGATTCTTCTCAATTTGCTTGCTGCGCGCGATGGCAGCGCGCTCCTCAGCGGACGAAGCGCAGCCCATGGCGATGGCGCGCACGGCCTGGCTCGCTACGCGCGGCAGCGCCGTGCCCTTCGCATGCTCGCGGCCCGTCGTCGCGCGCAGATAGCGCCGCGCACGCGCTCGTTCGCGCACGCGTGCTCCGGGACGAGTGGGACGCGCTTGAGCGCTACGACCACGACACCACGATACAGCCGCCCGCCGCTCGGCTCGGCCGTACGAACCCCCGATTCGCGGTGGCGGCTACGGCGCGGCGATTCGTATACCGGGATCACGGACAGGCCTGGAGGAGGTGGCGCCTCGTTGTGGGCTCGAGTACGAATGAGAGATCGCGCAACCCTCTCGCGCCGCACATACTGCGCAAACTCGGTGGCTGCCTCCTCTTTCCATCCGCCGCGCCGCGCCGCCGTCGCCGAATGGTTCCCCCCCTTTACCTCCCTGACATAGGTACTAATTATTACACCCTAAGAGAACCTTGATCTTTTCCTCTAATCACATTAATGACGATGAAACATCTAATGAAACGGTGGCCTATCATGCTTTTTAGATAAGATAATAATGTTAGTATTATAGTAATTTGGTAGATTATACAAATCCCCAAAATACGCACACAAATTAAATTGGTATATTTACAATAAATGTGAAATTGAGCCATTATGGCCTAAAAAAGTATTTAAAAAAATGGTAGTTTCCAAGGGGTAAAATTACACAGTGGCAGTTTTCGTATTTTGTCAGGATAAATGAAATCACCTCAGTGTATAGCGGCAGCGTCATCGGGCTAAGAAACGGGTGAGGTGCTTGGTTGAAACCGCGGGTCCGGCAATCACGATTTTGATTCGGAAAATCATATTCAATCTAGGGTATAGTGCTCAAACCCAATAAGTATGAAATTTAGTCATTGCTATTTAATAATCGACATTAGCATAATCTAAAATTAGAATAGAATAGAAGTTGTTTTTCAATATCCAAGTTTTAAGGACAAAAATGCATGCGTATGCCTGCACGTTCCAGGCCATCCGTGAGACTAGGGTTTGTTTACAATACGACTGGCCCGGCTCTGTAAGCAGTCAAATGGAAGGAGCTGGTATTTAGATGCCCTAGCCCAGAGGTGTATACAGTACATTGTATACAACCCACCACATTGAATATTTTAGTGTAAATTTGTTTGTTTGAAAATCATTTTCGAAAATCCCTTCTAATTTTCAATTAAGTTGAGTTTTTAGCCCATTACTTTACAACTATACGTAATAAAAAAAAATTTGTTTTCGCATTCATACCTTCTAGAAGTATAATCAAGCAAAGCAATACAATATGAACAAATTCCTGAACCTCATTTTTTTCGCTGATTGCTTCACGTGAAATGCCCCTATATCGAGAAAAAAACCGATGTATCGGCTTAATATTTGGATGACCTTTTTATAGCATCTTAAATTTTTATTTGGTCCACATTTCAAGTTATTTATTTTTATAAAACTACGTTTTAGATATGATTTCGATACTTCATAAAAAATATGGATTTATCGGCACAAAATATGTCGCTGATAAAAAAATATGTATCGCAGAAAATATATCGATAATATTTCCAACATCCTTATGAAACTGTATCCGGACCTTTCTGTAATAATCCCTGTTTTCCAATTACAGAGCATAATGCGACTCAGCGGCGCACAATGCCGAAGTGTACTCATTGCTAATTGGAACGTGAATTAGTTTTCTAGTGCACCAGCAGAGTGCGCTAAGTTCAGTGTTGAGAATAAAAATATAAATAGTCAATGTTTATACCTTCATCCATCCTTACATTTACCTTTTAACATGGTCTGAATTAACTTTTGAATATTTCGAAAACACTACGATAAGACGAAAGCTTAAAAAAAATTCTCAACAATAAAAAATATTAATTACTAACGATAATATAAATAAAATTTCGATCAATGCCAACTTAAAGAAATAACACTTGTTAATTTTCTGTTGCTAAGTTGGTATCGATTGCATGTATCACCCGAAAGCAGTACTTTTGAGAGTGCTTGATTGTGCGTAGCGTTGCTGTAGTTGAAACATTCAACGTTGAGCATTATGCCGCATAATGCGCTCTAGTGCTGTAATTGGAAAACAGGGAATATATTTAGGGAGAGCGCGCTCCATAGAGAACAAAACGGCCCAAAATCTGTGACCTTGAAAAGAGAGAGAGGCACTCTTCAGAGAGCATTTCTTCTCTTTCTAGTAGGGTGTCCATGTTTTAACGATATTGAGAATATTATCTTGCGTTATGGCTAAGGTACAATTTCAAATTTCAGCTTCACTCAGGGTATTCGAGTCGGGTATTCATTCATTTTCCCCATAGAAAAGTATGGTAAAAAAGGGAATTCCCACGTATCTTCACCCACGTATAGTCAGTCCACGGAGAAGTTATTATCCAAAGTTTTAGCGGTGATTTACGGCGAGTGTGGGAAGTAGTTAAAAAAAAAAAAGTGTGTGTCTCGGGACGCTCGACAGAAGTGATAACTTAAACTAATACTAATGTGGATTAAAGTGAGAGAGGAGGAGCTTACCTGCTGCTGCCGTATGCGTGAGAGAAATGGAAGTCAGACAGAGTGGCACCGTAACGCGTTACGTTACGAAGCAGTTTACCCTCCCATAAGAAGTTATCACTTCATTGGATTGCTCTGCACTGCACTGTACTGCACTCCAGTCTGGTCAAAGTACTTTCAAAGACCTGTCAAAGTCCTGTCAAAGTCTAGTCAAAGTCCGGTCAAAGTCGACTAGTCACTGTGTGATGCCACTTGGGACTTCGAAAATTCTCAAAGTTCCAGGGAGGTCGGCTAACGCTGGCTAGTTAACTGGCTCGCGTGACGTCTCACGGAATGTTCTCAAATATTCTCGATCCTTCCGTTGATCGATGGACCGCTCGCGTTACGGAACGCATCGGTTCACCCTTCCATAAGAAGTTATCACTTCAATAAAAGAATTGGGAACTCATCACGGGGTACTTTTAGAATTTGTTGGTGTTTCCCGTAGAGGGAGTAACTATAGAGGAGCTATCCGCGTATACTGAATAAGGACAGATATACTTTGCATACAATTTGTGGGGATGCTACATTCGTAAAATTTTCCCCAATGTTGAAAAAATCCTGATACATTTTTTATATTTCTTGTTATGTTAAAATGCGGCCTAACAAAAATATACCTGGTTAAACCCCTTGAAGGTTTCGACTGATTTAATTAGTACCGGGTGACAATATTACATATAAATAAAGTACAAAAATCTCAATCATCTCATTGGTCTGGAGGCAGTGTTCATAGACCGATTGTACCGCGGATTACTAATATTGCTATTTGGCATTCCTTTTCTTAGTACTTTACTTTTTAGTTCTATGCGATCCGTCTATACTTATTCCTTTGTTTAAACTTTACTTATATCATTTTTAGATTTGACAACTGAGACATTACATAATAAATTGTATCCCTACGTTTTTCTTCATTCCAAAGAAATAGACTAATATTTTAATTCATGCAGTCGGGTAAAAATAACGACCTTTTTTACACAGTTATGTTATGTTTCAGCAGAAAAATAAAAGAGGTTCGTTTAAGTATCACAAAACAATTTTATTGGCCTTCAGATTGTTTTTGTATTTTATTAGCTAATTTTCACTTTTGTTGCAATTATAAAAGTTTCCTTTTCCGAGACGTGTATTCTAATGGTAGTTTTCTCACCGGGCTCTGCAAACATTGAAATAAAGAAGTATTAATATAGAAAAATTACCAGCCAAATGCGAGTCACACTCGCACACCGTGGTTTTCGAGCCAGAACACAACGGCGCGGCGTGATTATTATCATTCGGTGTTATAATATTATATTATATTATAATACTTCCAAGTTTGGAGCTTATGTGTATTATCTTTAGAGCGAATACAAAAACGCCAAAATAAAAACGTGTTTATTGTATGAACACCCCCCTAAATGTTTGTGATTTTTATTCATCAATAAATCCGCCATAATATTTATTCTATTACTAATTATATAAAAGGCGCTTATTATCCACGATTGTAGGCAAAATTACCTATACACAAGCTGGTATCCCTAAAATGTGTATAATCCTCCTTTATGACATATTGTTAAAGAGATTGGCTATCTCATTTTTTCCCGGTGAAACGATTGCACGTAGGAGCAAGACATAAAATATAAGGTCATAACAACATTTGTACGTATTGTAGTATCAAAATAAATATCTTGATTTATGGAAAACATTGCAAAATTAAGTGAACAGAATAAAATTAATGAGTTTTATGATATAACCAAACAGTGTGCGTCTTATTTCCACTTTATTTTACCGCTCAACATACGAAAAATGGAACTTACCTGAGAAAGGTTATGTTTTCCGTGGAACGTTCCGTTTGGCTTTTACACGCTAAATTACTGCAATTCACCATATTAAATTGTTTCTACGTACGTCTTTTTACACTTACGATCGAGTACGACACCGACCCACTCGTTATAGAACACAAAAGCAAGCAATAAAGAAAACTGTGAAAGTTTGTCTGCCTCAATTGTGAATTGAGTCAGACAAATAAAAGTGATACACTGAGTGAAATAAAAAATGCTTAGTGCGTCTCTTTCTGACTCTTATAAATACGCATACATGCATCCCGTTTTCGCAATTATTATTATTCTGATGACCATTCTATAGATAATCATTCTACGGTGTTTCCGAATTTCAAAACGGTCACACTGCACTAATTCCAATTTCCATAATTTCTAGATTATTTGTCTCTGTCCATAATGATCTAGTTTATTTGTCTCTGGTTCTATAATCCCTTTTTAATTTGTGGTGACGTCTAGAGAACATTACCTATTATTAGTGATGTTCATGTACAAAAATATCGATATTTTTTCAGATATAATATATCGAAATATAGTATCGATGTTTCACAATATATCACTCAAAAACATCGATATTTTCGATATATCATATTGAAGGAAGGAAAAGACTTTATTAGGAGTAAATAAGTAAACCCACCTAGATTAAAAAGCAGTCAACTTTATTTTT
This sequence comes from Amorpha juglandis, assembly GCA_949126905.1. NCBI lineage: Eukaryota > Metazoa > Arthropoda > Insecta > Lepidoptera > Sphingidae > Amorpha > Amorpha juglandis. The sequence goes on from OX421383.1 coordinate 10,173,645, forward strand.
ATTAATCCCAATATTTTTTATCTAAACCTGACAGAAAGACAATTGTATTGACTCTTTTGGCTTAGATTCTGCCTTTCTGCTCCCTTAATACTTACGCGGCTTTAGAAAAAAATCTTTCAGATGGCACAGAGCTCTAATGATGATTTTTTTCCTAAATATTCTAATTTCGTACGATAATCCATATATCGGATAAAGTATATCGATATTATATATTGAATTCAATAATTCGATAATATCGAGTTGTTTCGATATATTAAATAATTGTATCGATATTTTATCACATATATATCGAGCACTCCTACTTATTTTTACCTACGTGTGAGGTTGTCTCACAGGACACAGACTAATCAGGAGAACTGAGTTGTCTTTATAAAGTATTAGAGAGGAAATTTTAAAGCGGTTTTAGAAACAACATTACATATTCAACTCGCTAATAAGCAGGTAAGATAAAAACACCGGGCAAAGTGAAGGAATTGAACCCCGGTAAAATTTTACCGGCATATTGAATACTTTCAAGGTACTAGCTTATTGAAATGGATATTATGGATTCACATTCGGAATCGGAGGAGCCCTCAGTGTCTGTGAGCGGCATTCCCGCCACCTTTATACTTATTAACATATTTGACCCGAATTCACGTAAATCATCAGAGCAAGCCCATGTTGCGACATGTCAACTTATACGTCATTGTTTACCGACGCATAGTTCGCAGTACATAAGCGTGTCTCTGTACGGCACTGATGATGATGATACATCAATTTTTGCCACAAAATGCGTAAAGAATATTTTTCCCTTAACTTCTCCAACATTGGACGAATATAAGAAACTAAAATCCATAAATGTAAACAGCATCAAGCAGTCTAAAGAGTTGGTGTTATCTGAGGTTTTAGCTCACTGCAGCAAAATGTTTTCCGCATGCAAGAAAACACTCTCTACTCGCACAATAGTTATGTTGACAGCGCTTGATCAACCCCCAGCTGCGTATGATCAGAAACCCACATTGGAGAGTGTTGCTGACTTGGTTGCTTCTGGTATCCAACTAAAGATCATAAATATTGCCAATTCTGATTATAAAATCGATGAGTTTTATGAGGAGTTATTATTTGAAGCCAATAAAGATAAGGACATAGCATTGCCAGACCGTGTTTGGGATTCTGAAGAGATTAAAAAACAGTTAATAACTCAGTCCCATAGACACTTAGCAATATCAGAGTTACCTTTTGAAATATGTAAAGATGTTACAATGGGTGTAAAGATTTATAAATTATTGAAAAGTCAAACTCAACCAAAAACTATCTATTTACATAAAGAAACTAATGACAGCATTACCAGTTCAACAAAAACTATGAAATTTACAAAAGAAGCTGACATAGATGTTGACCCAAATCAAGATCAAGAAGTTAAGCAAGTGCCTCTTCTTAGGTCAGAAGTTCTGCACTGCCAAGAGTATGGTGGTGAAACTGTCGAGTTCACTGACAGTGAAATGAAGTTAATAAAGAATCCATTTGGACCTAACATACTAAAACTGCTTGGGTTTAAACCAGCTCATGTACTGCAAAAAGAGAAGTGGTTTATAGAAAATTGTTATTTTTTATTTCCCAGTGAAGAGAAGGTAGAAGGTTCAACAATTGCATTTAAGGCCCTGTATCAAGCATGTCTTGACATGAATGTTGTAGCAATATGTATATTACGTGCAAGGGTTAATTCCAAACCTAGAATAGTTGCCCTTTCACCATGCACTCATCCATTCGGTTTAAATGTAGATATAGGATTTGATGTGATTATTATTCCCTTTGCTGAAAACGTACGGGATCTACCAGTTAATGAATATAATGATGAAGACATTAAAATATCAAATGAGCAAAGAACAAATATGGAAGATATAATAAATGTATTTAAATTTGATTACAAGCCAGAAATGTTTGAAAATCCAATGTTACAGTCAAAATATAGAATACTTGAAGCTAAAGCTCTAAATGATAGATATGCTAGTGAAATGCATGATACAACAAAACCAAATGGCCAGATATTTGAGCACCTTGATGATGAGAAGTTTAATGAACTATTTGGGCCATTCGGATCAGTAGCCACGAAAAGAGTTAATGAGTCGAAAGGTTGTAGTACAAGTCAGAAGAAAGCAAAGATGGATGACATTGATGAAGATTTGTTAAGAGAAAACATTGCAAATAAAAATATAAATAAACAATATACTGTTGAACAACTAAAACAAATACTCAGAAGTTTAAACATTACTGTACTACCAAAGAAAAAGGATGACCTTGTTAAACTTGTTTATGAACATTATGCATAAATCAAACTTAAATTATAAATACAGTGCTACAATTCTATTCTAGTGCATTTCAGCAATCATTGTGGATTTTTAGATTAGAATGAAAATGATGTTAAATGATGCAGACAATTTTATCTACAATATGAATGGGCTGGCTCCACAATGAGTGTTACCATTCTCTCAGAAAATTAATGTAAAATACCAGTTAGTATGTTTCTTATGGAGGCCCAAATTCCCTTGGCCGTTCCCATAAGGTGAACATGTCAATGATTGTTGACTTTGTGATAATATGTATTTTTGTATACAATAAAAAAATATTCTTATTTTTATACCTTTTAATAATACTAACTCAAATCAAAATATACATCATAATATTATGTAGGTAATTTTCATAATTAAATATAAAGTGATCCATCAGCTGGTCCCAGATGATGTATTCCAATTAACAGTGCATCTACAAGTGTCCACACGCCCAGTCCACCAAAACTGAATAATTTTCCAATGCCTTCTTGCCAATGACCTAGGTAAAATCTATCTGCACCAAATCCTCCGAGTGTGAGGGCAAGAATAAGTGCTGTACCCCAGCGTGTCCCAGATGTCCAGGAACACCTAATTTTCTTTAAAAATTTTCTTTTACCCAAACATATGATTTCATCTGATACTGTGCAATTGGTCCTGAAAATATATGAAAAAATATTGTCTTATATAGATGAAGTTGTCAATAATGACCAAGGGTTAACAAGAGACCCTCAGGGTTAGTATAACTACTTTGTCTATTTCTGTCATTAAGCAGCATGCACTGATGTGATTCAGTTCGATGAATACTAAAGACATTGAAAACACTAGGTGTTATGAGACTTAACATCTTATATCTCAGGATGATGAGCACAGTTTATGCCACTTCTGTTTATGGGCAGGCATTGCACTTATGATGAGGTGATCGCCCTGCTTGTTTCGTCATTTTGTCCTCTGTGTAAGTGTGTATTCAAACTGGTGAATTGTTGATTACACATCTGTAGTTTGTGTAAAAAGGAATAAATGAAAATCTCCTCTACTTATGCTTATAAGTGTGTACAAAAAAAAGAGTTATTGCTACATAATATGCTAGTATATTACTTACGAATAGTACTTTAGTGGTGATGCTAATGAATTGCAATTTGCTTTCTGATCACATCTGTGCTCCCATCTGTCTGTTTGGTAACAAAATCGACACATCGCTGTTCTGTTAAATGTTTTTGAACCCTGGAACACCAAACAATAATTAACACAACAGCACAAGACCTAAGTATTATAAAACAGAAAACAATATGTAATATAAAATATTTTATGTCTTGTTCTAGAAATTGCACTGTTTAGTTAAGTTTTAAAGTGGTAGATCTTTGCTGTAGACAATTCTGTGTATACTGCATGTATGCTAAACTAGGTTACCACTGTCTCAGAGACACCGATGTAAAGTAGTGGCTTGCTGCATCTTTATAAATGATAAGTGAGATATTCATATACCCAAATCCCCTCTTTCCCCAATCCCTTAATTATCCCTCTCCTTTAAGTTTGGCCACATATCTATGATTCTTTTGGTATTGTGAGCTGCTGCAATGAATGTGGAGATCACTAATCATTGTGAAACACATTTGCTTGTTTACCAGCCTGTTATAAAAAAGGGTACCCTGATTTTAAGGAATTATAGTTTTACAGGATACATATTGTCTCATCTTTAGCGTATAGGTTTTCTTAAGTGGATTATGAAGAAGCAATTAGGCAGTCTAGGTCAGGTGGCAAGTACAGTCCAGTGCCACATAGTACTTCACAATTAAATGTTCTGTTTGGTGTTGCTTCTGTTTATGTATGGGCATGAAGCTTACCATCAGGTGGGCAACCTGCATCTCTTTTTTGTTACAATTAATAAGGGCACAGGCAGACCTCATTCTGGCTCTCTAAGAGAGGTGAACACTCTCATTGGTCAATAATATTTTTGGAATTCACTGTACTTACACCAGATGTAGGCTAGTGACTTTGCTGAGACAGGACAAAAAAGTTTGTTTTATTTACTTACATTACACACAATCTTTGGTTTGACGTTGCAACTATAGTTATAGAAGCCTCCATATCGGCAATCTATGCTTCGATCACAAGTGATGCAAGGGTATTGCAGACTTGAACATTCTATTACATTTTCCTGATCGCCAGAAGGGCAATTTTTCAAATAGTCATCATTTTCACTAAAACTAAGCCCCTTGTCGTTCGAATCTTCTTTTACTTTGCTTTCTTTGCTTTGTATATCCATGTTGTTGTAAGCTATAAAATTCGTAAGTTTACAATTTTACTCATCGTCAACCAAACTTTTAAACATCGATTTTCAAATACTTACCCATGTCTGTTACATGTATTGTGTTGAAAATAACTAAAAGAACTAAAACTAAACAGTCTCTTACACTAATGCGCAATGGTAGAGATTGCGGCATTTTGAAATTTATACCATTTTATAATTAAAATGTTTTAACTTTATTGTAAAGTAAGTATGTATTCTCAAAACCATTTCCAATTTCCACTGTCATTTGCCATTCACGCAATGTATTCACCACTGATCGCCATATTTTTGTCTGTTGTGGTTGATTTAGATGTCATTGTGTGACAGTTGGTTGTTTATGGTCTATCTATGGCAAATACATGGAAAATCGATGGAGCTATAATCTAAAATTAGAATAGAATAGAAGCATGAAATGTTTCTCTTTGTCTCTAACCAAAGATTATCATTTAATATAGTCCTTGTATCACTCTTATTGAAGAGTCTATCATGGAAAGGCTAGCAGAATAATATTATATAATTAATGGGTTCACTAAAACCCAGGGAAGCGCTTGAATGACCTTTCGTTTTAACCAATGAAAAATGGGTTCTTTTTTTCGGTTATCCACATAACTTGAGTAACGAGTTTGCTAGTTTTTACAAGGTGGTAGGTCCCTCGAATGCAAGAGGCCGTCTGGGTTGATACCAACGCTTTGTCTCTTCGCCGCCTAGCAACAATGTGTAAGTACTGTTGTGTTTCGGTTTGAAGGACATTGAGGCCAGTGAAATTACTGGGCATTACGAGACTTAACATCTTATGTCTCGGGGTGACAAGCGCAGTTTAATGCCATGCAGTGCTTTGTAATTCAACGTTTTGTGCGGTGTTGCATCGGTTTATGGGCAAGCGGCGCTCACCATCAGGAGAGCGCCTTGCTCTTCTCGGATCGGAAATCGGATTTCATTATCAGACGGATATCTCCACAAATACCACGCGAACCAAGCGGATGCCCACCAGCTAGTGCTATATATCCTCGTTTAAGCGGTACGTTTAGCTATTTAGCCCTTGCAGGTCTCGTCTCGCCCGACGCGCCAGCATCCTGAGCGGGACACTTTTCACTCAAATAAGTAATTTTGATGCGCTGTACTCAAAATGTTCTAAAGGTTTAAATTCTGCAATTTAAATCTTGAGAATTGCAAGACAATTATTATTTATGTGTGTTCACAAGGTGTCATTAAAATGCAATACTCACAATAATCACAAGTTTATTACAAAATAGAATCAACATTTTTTTTATCATTTAATTATGCATTCACACATTGTTTACATTCGCATCAATAAATCGAGATCAATTTATTAAATTCAAATATTGTACTACAAAAATATGTTCGGTGAATTTGAGTCTCTGGTAAAACTGTCTAGACCAAATGGCTTTCTGCTATCAGTTTCCTTAGACATTTCTGTAATCGTTGACAAATCAGGAATGGCGTATGTTACGGGAAATATTTGATTCAAATTAGATCCAAACCCCCCTGTATTTGAAACTGGAGGGGAAACAAAGTTAATATTTGTAGTGTCATCTTCACTGAGCAGATACCATTCAGAGCGATGCGACGATACTCGTGACTGGGCAGGAGCTTCATCAGACAAATCCTCAGTGATAAGACTACTATTAAAAACTTCATTATTAACAGGACTTTTGTAAATTTCCTCATCTTTACTCCCATGGGTGTAGGTTCTGATACAATTCACATCTGCGAATCAAAAATTATTATTTTAATAGTCAACACTGTTGCTTGGCGGCAGAAATAGACAAAGCGGTGGTACCAACCCAGACGGCCTCTCGCAAACGAAGGACCTACCACCTTGTAAATCTTCTGTGTGATATTAAACTACATAGCAATCTTAGGTTACATAATATTAATATTAAATAGCTTACAACTTTTGTACTGATAAGCAGAGACAATAACCTAAATCCATTCATAAAAGTGCGGTACTTACTATTGCAGGCAAGAGCCCCTTTCACGTTATTATTTAATGAACAAAGTGACAAATTTGCAGCATCTTGAAATTCTTTGCTATCTAGGCACTCCGTCGTCATGAAATTACTATTTACCGATATTAAAGTGGTCGAGGCTTCAACAATTTCTACACTATTATCCAAACATTCGTTGGCATGGAGGCATGTTTCTGAATGGTTATGTATAAACTGCACACTATCATCGGATATGGGAAATGAAAATCCAGATTCCGTGCCGTTTATACCACTGTCCGTGCAAATGGACATTCTACTACTCTTATGAGTCGCTTTTACTTTATTCTCTTCCAAAGTACTTTTATTTCTGGGTCTAAGAATTTTCACTTTGATTACATCTTTTTTCTTTCTCCCCTTTGGCTTATTTTTAACAATTTGCACTACTTCATTATTAATGTCACTGATGTCGACGTCGTTTTCGTTTTGATCCTTCGCCTGGATAGAAGGAGGGCAAGATTTCCTTCCAACGTGTGAACAAGCCTCCATGTGTTGTTCAACGGTGGCTTCTGTATTTGATAATTTTGTCTTAATAGTTTCCTTCTTTTTACGAGGCGTGGAACAACGTTTAATTACCTTTGACTTTTGTATTGTGTTTAGGACATTCTCATCTATTTCCATATTTTCTATTTGAGATCCTTTACTCATCTTTTTAGCACTTTCTAGTAGTAAATCCCGCAGTTGTATATCCAGTGAATCAGAGACCGATGAGTTATCGTTAATATTTACTGTGCATATTTTATTTAACAGCGACTCGGAAACTGACGGTTTCTTTTGCCTTTTTGAAGTACTGGGTGCGTTGTTCATTACAACATCCGCGTTACTTTTCCGCAATACACAAAATTGTTCCATTAGGGGCATAGTTACATCCACCTCTGTTATTAAATATTTATTATGTCCTTCAGTCTCTTCATTAACAGTAACTTCATTAGCTTGCACATTTTTTAAACTATGGTAAACCGAAATACTGTTGAGAAAATCTTTTCCAATTGATATGTCTTCAACAACAGATAATTCTGGCGACTGTGGCAAAGACACATTGCTAGAACTGCCGACTTCAGTATTGCCGTTTATTGCATCACTGTCCATGGTGTTAGCGTTTATTTGGTTTCTGCAGACATCATCAAAAGGTCTCATTTCAACTTCGTTAACTGTGGGACTCGTTTCAGCAATAGGTTCTAAACGGATAAAAGATGTTTTTGTATGTGGAAATAGATATTGATATGAATCTGACTTATATATTTCACTTGAATTTGTAAATGTTTTAGTTTTTAAACTTCCACAAAACGAGGAGTTACTGGAATCTGTGGACGCATCTTGGATTAAATAAGGGTAGGATCTTCTTCTTTTATTACGTTTTGTTTGTAACTTGTTTCTATGCGTGATTGTGGATAGCTTTGATTTTCGCCTCTTTTTTAATTTCACCGGGCTTACATCAGAGTCTTGATAACCTTGTGTGCTCTCCGATACAAGTGTGGACTGTTCATTTTGGTAGACAATTCGATCTGCAAAGCTATAGAAAAAAAGCAGCGATATATACAAGTTATAACATACAAAAACACAGGCCAAAGAGCAAGAAATGCAAAGCCATGCAAAAATGGAAGCAGGTTCTTAAATTATAGTATTATAGTCACCACTTACCCAAAGCCAGTATGGAATAAAATAGATTTAGGGTTATTATCCTATGACGAAATAAAAAATACATGGAAATTTAATATTATTTATTGATCTTAAATACACCTGCTCCCATTTACACATCACAATTAAAAATAACAATTACATTGTAGGTTCTTAACTGCATTGATTTAAAAATATAAATAAAAGGTAAAATTCATGACAAAGATAACCATCACAACATTTCAGTATTAGTAAAACATCACCTCCACTAACAGACAGGCAGCTGGTAGCAATTTCATATATCAGTATTTGCTAGTCGCATCACGTCTTTGGAGGTAATAGAATATAATTTAGAAGCTTGTGAATGTGGTAAAGGAGGTGGTGTGTGGTCAGTTGTCGTTGATATATCATATATATAAATTTCTTATTAAATCATAACCATTGTCCTACATTGTTTGCTCAGTTGAAAATTGCTAATTATGATAATTTAAACATAACATGTACACAACATATTTACTAAACGTTATAAAAGGAGTTAAAAACAAACAAAAAATACTGTTTAAACCATAAGTGTCAAAGAGCAAAAGATTTATTTATCCGTTCATCGATAACAGGGTATACCAAGTTAACTAGTGTTTTTTTTAATCATCTCAGTTTTCAACTACTACCACATGAGCAAATTAAGTCAGAATTTCTGCCACCAACTCTCCTCAATAAAAAAAAAATTATTGTATTTTTCTTTGCAATTTAAATAATATGTTTAAAATGGAATACGTAGGAAATATGAATAAACTTGAAACAATTAAATATAAATTCATAAGAGTATATTATATGATCTCGAAGAGCTTAAGGCCATTTAATTTAAAAGTTTTTTTTTGGAATTCGTAACACAACAAACATTTCGTGTACAAATGAGCAAGTTCGGGTAAAAAAATTGAGTAAGTTAAGTTAGACACTCATATTATTAACTGAGGTTTCGTCTGGGACACCTAGAAAATACTCAGCAATGACTACTGTAACGCCACCTTGTTTAATATCATATGTGTTTGGCAATCATTATATTTAACAAATGTCAATAGCGAAACTGGTAGTACCTACTGTAACTGTAATATTAATAACTACGGTTTCAATAAAAAAATATAAGAGTTTTATCTTCTGGCTAATAATCCGTGCAAATAACGCGTTTGGTGATTTCTGTGATCTATCCGGATAATTAATCTAAGATCGTTTATTGAAATCGGCCATTAGTCAGCAAGGCTGTTTAGGTCGCAAAACTTTGGGTGTCTAACTTAGCTTCTTATAACTTTTTCTTGCCTATAACACTGATTAAAAAACAAACAATATCAAATCTCTAGGTTACTTATGGTAATAAAAATATTTTTGTATAATTTCTTTTTTTAATAATTATTTCATGATTTTAAAATATATTCATCGTTATTGTAAAAAAAATGGTTACTTCAAACTATATAAATATTTTTTTAAAATTGTTCATGCCATTTTTAATAGGTATGTAATTGATAATTTTAAAACAACGCCTGTGATCTATCTAATGATCAATAAAACTATACCTAATATCGGGGTAAAAATACGAAGTTGCATTTGAGAAAATCTTTTTAAAAATGTAATTTGCATTGCACACAACAAATCGTCACCGTAAAATTACATGTGGATGGATCAAAATATTCTTAATAAATATAAAAGTATTCAAATGTCATATTCTCAATATGGGAATATATTGTATTTTTATTAGTAATTTCTAAACAATTCTAGTGCCACTATGGTCCGGAGTCTTTGCTTACTGTTTTTTACTAATATACTGACCTACAAAAGGTTGCTGCTTCGTATAAAACAGCAAAATTGAATATACCGTAATACTTGTTCTTTTACTTATTATGTTTCTATTAATCTTAAAATGATTTGTCAGACATAATCCTCTTTTTATAATAATGTACTCAAATCATGGACCAATCAACATTTTGGGCATGGGTACTATATGACATCAGTGTAGACAGTAAAAATGGATCATAATTGGTTTTCATATATATTGAAGTACTTAAATATTATGTGATCTGCTATTGAGATCATGTCCATGGCCAAAATGCTTAGTTGTCTTCAATTCATGTCCCAATTTCTAAACTACGAAAATGGTATTACTTTTCAGAAAAACCTATGATTTAGAACCAGAAAGTACTTATAAAACGCGATTGTCACAAAAAGTTTAAATACTTATTAAGAATACATTGAGCTTTCCAAACTATGCTAACTTAACTAATACATCGTTTTTTTATTGCCTGTTTCACGATTAAAGGGTAAATTTTATCCGCCACGTGTTACGCGACCAACTTAGGAAGGAAAATTAACATATTGTCATTACATACATTCATTGACAATAAAATCATATGTTACGTTATTTTTCTATAGTGTAAACGTGTGCATTCTTATTTTCTGCCTGGCGACATCCCCATTCAGTGCTAGGATCCGCCTTCCTACTTACGACGTTTCCACTTCGTTCGGTCACGAGAGTCCTCGAGACCATTGACTCTCATATCTTCTATTAATACGTCAATACAATGTTTTTTGGGTCCTCAATATCGTAAACTTATGATGTTCTGGGCCAAGATTTTGTAACGGACGTACTTTTGAAATTTCATCAAAACTAGATGATAGGTCTCTCGTATGCGAGAGGCCGTCAGGGTAGATAGCATCACATTGTTTATTTCTGTCGCAAGCAGCAGAGGACGAAAAGTCGAAGATGTGTGCTCTAGAGCTGGATTCAAACCCACAACTTTCATTTCGACAGTCCGCACCACTCCCCGCTGGGTCATCGCTGCGTTGTGATAATTTGTTACCAATTAAATCTGTGTAACCTACTAAAGTTCAATATAAAACGGTACTTATAAATAATTTCAATTGAATTGGCGGTTAAAATTTATCTGAATCGCAAAACAGGCCCTTATATCCATAAAAAATATTTAATACCTTCTTGAAATAAAACTAATTTAAACGGATTTTATCGCGGTTCTTTATTAATTTTGATCGCGACGCCGACGTTTCGAAAGCTTTTCGTGGTGACGGGGTGATAAATACCGTTTAAATTAGTTTTATTTCGATGAGTAATATTCGCGTAAACATAAGAAATCATTATTTAATACCTTTTCGTTTTTTGTTTGTTACTATATGTTTGTGGCGGGAACATATACCGAACATCATCTTCTTGAGTCCCCTCAGTCACGTTAGATTGTTTTGACGTCTCTGGTGTAGACTTTGATTCAACTTTCTGAGCATCTGTGAAATATAAAGGAGAATGGTCAAAATGTCACCACCGACAAGTATAGACCACACGTTAACATTGGAAAGCTATTTTCTTCATGCCTGGTATTTGTTACAATTGTAGTTGGACTGAAATAATTATGAGTATAAAGAGAAGAGTGATGAGAAAAGATGAGGTTTTAAGAGTGGTAGGTACGCTGTAGATAGTTTTGTCTACATCATGAATGGGCTGGCGCGACCGGGTCGTTACCACTGTCTCACAGAAAACCGACGTAAAGTAGCGGCTTGCTGCTGCGTTTCGTACGGCGCGTGAGATATCCGGAAGCCCAAATCCCCTCCCCTTCCCAATTCCTAATTATCCCTTTCCTTTAAGGTCAGCAACGCGCCCACGATTCTTCTGGTGGTGGGTGTACATAGACGGTGGAGATCACTTACCATCAGGTGACCACTTGCTCCTTTGCCGGCCTATGCTATAAAAAAAAAATTAGAGGAGAATGGTCATAATGTCACCCACCGACAAATATCGACCACTCGTTAAATTAGGAATGCTATTTTCTTCTTGCCTGGTATTTGTTAGAATCGCAGTTAGACTGAAATAATGATGAGTAAAGAGATATATTTACAATATATCTTTCCTTTCGTATGCGAGAATCCCGTCAGGGTTGGTACTACTATCGCTGTGTCTATTTCTGTCGCCAAGTAGCAGTGTGTAAGCACTGTTGTGTTTCGGTTTCAAGGATATTGAAGCCAATGAAATTACCGATAATTACGAGACTAAAAAACTTATATCTCGGAGTGACGAACGCAGTCCAGTATCATGCAGTGCTTTGTAATTCTAAGTTCTGTGAGGTGCTGCATATGGGCAGGCATAGCGCTTACCATTAGGCGAGCGACCTGTTCGTTTTGTCATTTAAGCTAATAAAAAGATATACGTAACTAAACCAAAAACTATGTAAATGTTCTTATATAAGTTCACAGAAATACATTCTAATATAACAAAGCATACAGCAGGACAGGCAGAGTCGCAACCATTTGGAGAAATTTGTGTGAAATCATCTAATAAAGACCACACGTAAGTCATTGGAAAGCTATTTTAATGGCTGTTACCTCAAATCATTTTAGAATAAGAGATACATCTAAAACAACATAGAATAAAAAAAAACACTTAACACAATGATTTGAGTCATGCTAGACTGACTAAACCTAGTAAAATTAGTCTATATTTTATAGTGAGGCCGATAATGTAATAAAAAATAATATGTTACCAAAAGCAGCCTTCATGGATCGTCGGGTCCGTCGCATTATTTGTGGACTATTTTTTATTGGTATAGAGACATTTTTACTCTGTTTTTCAACAGCCTCTAATGAGCGTTTTGGCAACCCTTCCTCTATTTCAGTTGTTTTTGGTTGCTTATTAGGACTTTTTGGTGAGTCTGGTGACGTAGATTGTTTTGCCTTTCTACCTCTTTTCCTATAAACAAGACAGTGCATATTATTCATCGGTGCCGGTCTGATGTTAATTTTAGAAGCCAGAATAGAATATAGCAAGCGCTTCTTGCCATATATTTGGTAATCACCTTATACAGCCATAATTTGATATATTATTATGTATAGCTTGAACTCAGAGAATATATATTCCTGATGTCTCTATCCCGGGTCGGCACTTGATGCGAAAACGTAATATGGTAGGGCTGTATTATACATATCCCATTGCTGGGCACAGGCCTTCTGCTAAATGAAAATCCTTAAGCCTAAGTCCACAACGCTGGTCTAATGCGGGTTGGTAGATTTTACATGCGTTCGGTTCTTATGGAGAACTTCTCAGGTATGATTTCCTCATGATGTTTCCTTCACCGTTAAAGCAAGCGATTAAGAGTTGATACACAAGAAACTCAGAACAATCAGAGGTGCATGCTCTTGGGATTGTTTTTGGCTCCAGCGACTTTCGCCTCAACATCATTTTGTATTTTATAGAACGATTACATGTCTCTATATTCGACATGCAAACTTTGGACAACTCTAAATGATGACTTTTATTTCAATAAAAGCAGGTCTAAGGTGTCACTTTCAATAATAAAAAAAACAGATGTCAACATTTATTTGACACAGTTAGTTCGGTAATTTCTAAGTTTATGGATAAAGACTATACTTATTAATTAATATTACAGTTGTAATTGAGTAAAAGAGAGTATTATGAAATTAAGAATTGTGTTGGTGATAAATGATTATAGCCTACAAAAGGCTCGGCGGCAGTAAACCACGTTAATACATGGAAGAAGACCCGAGAATGAAGTCTTAGGCTGCGGACTCGAAGCCAGCGGGAGCAGGGCGGCGACTAGATAGACTTCATTTAATCGTTTCCTACTTTATATGAGCTAAGCGTTTTTATTTTGAAGGTAAATTTTCTAAATAAATGTAAAAAATACCTATTGGTCACATTATGAGTGTCTCCCACTTTGTTTTTTTCCACTTGGTCGATTTTATTTTTTTCCATTTGTTCCTCTTTGTCTTTTTCTTCAATTTCCTTGAATATCTCACTCTCTAATTTATCAATTTTCTCTTGAACTGCCAAACAGATGTTTGAAACATTACAACTTACAATATAATGCTTTACATTAGCATTAAATAGGTTTTTGATGACGAAGGAATGAACGTTTTTTTTTCAACTGTAGATGAATTCTTGTTATAATACTAAATGTCGTTTTTTTTTTATAGCATTGGTCGACAAACGAGCAAGTGGGTCACCTGATGGTAAGTGATCTCCACCGCCCATGTACGCCCAGCACCAGAAGAATCATGGGTGCGTTGCCGGCCTTAAAGGGAAGGGATAATTAGGGATTGGGAGGGGGAGGGGATTTGGGCTTCCGGATATCTCACTCACCGTACGAAACGCAACAGCAAGCCGCTACTTTACGTCGGTTTTCTGTGAGACAGTGGTAACGACCCGGTCGACCCCAGCCCATTTATGCTGTAGACAAAACTGTCTACAACATGGCTCTACCAGTCAAAAACGTAATCGTAAAAACGTAGCCATTTCATAGAAGTTAATTATAGAAGTTAAGTATACTCAGAGACGTCAATTCAGATTATGCCTGTACCCAGTAATAGAGCACTGACTGGCTCTGAGTATAAAAACAATCGAATAAAAAAATACTTCCTGAAATTAAAGTTAATCGACGTCTCTGAATGCGACCGTAAGTACAATTGTAACATAGCACCGGTTTCTCTTACTTACCTGAATCTGCCGTAATGATGACAGGTGTGGATACACCGCTACGGATAACTTTAGTATGTTCTTGTACTTCCAGTTTGTTATTTGTCGCCTCTTCCTTCTGTGGATCCGTTTTCCTTGGCAATATATCGAGAACTTTATCAAATATTGGACAAATCTGAGGCCAATGCCCTTCCAACTGCACTTCCTGTAATACGTCGGTATTTGAGATAAGATTATAACCCATATTAAAACTCATAAACATGATTGCGTGTGTGTATGTTTGTGTGTGACTGTTGTCGTAATTATATATTTAAATAATAACATGTATCTAACTTTTGCTGGCGGCTCAGTCTGTCAGTGTTTTATGAGATATAAGTACTGTATGGATAAAGGTAAGGTATATGTATGATAGGGTATAATGTTTAGTGGAGGCAGGCATATCGAAAGACCAAAACAGTATCGATATATATCGTATCGATTTAAAAAAATATCAATATCGATATTGGAATAGCAAATAAAAGGATATTTCGGCTAGACTTTTGATATTTTTTTAAAATCATACATTTTTTGGGTTTACATTTAATCCTATTTAAAAAATATTGATATATTAATATATCTGATCAAAATATATCGCCAAAAATATTGATGTATTGCATCAATATGTTTAACTAGAGATTCGGTTAACATAATAGTGGAACCTAGATTAAAATCTTTTAAGCAAGTTTAACGAGATGTGCGAACAATTTCACTGGCAGACTCTATACATACATATATTATGTTACTTTAATAAAAAGAAAAACACGTACCGCATTATTTATCGTGTATTTAATCATTATTTTTTCTGATGACAATTTATCTTGAACTGAAGAATTAATTGCCATTTCTTTGTTGTCTGAAATGATTTAAGTTTTGAATTAAACACATTTCACAATACTTTGTGTATTAATATTTGTATAACATACCAATAACAGGCTTTGTGTTGCTAGTCGAAGGTGCATTGACATCACTACACTGTGCGGCTTGCGGGTTTCTAAAAAATACAGTCAAATAGAATTTATACAGAGATATGGTAATTGTGAGTTTTTAAGACTTCAAATAATATTAATTCACTATTCCGTCGTATCAATTTTGAGCATGTAATGCTATTAATTAATAAGAAAAGTCTGTCTCAATAATTTGATAACAATACTGACATATTAGGCTGTTTTGACGAACAAAGTACTGAGTAAGCTGAGTTAGAAACTCAACACAAAAAGTAAAGTCTAAACGGTTGAGTAACTACAGCGCGTTTGAAACTAAATAAATATGTTGACTAAATAGGCATACTTGTTAACGTTTACGTGCAAAACTGTAAGTTCGACTGTTGACATTACATAGTTATTGATTGAATATATTTACAAATATGGGTGACATTAAATAAGATGCCGTCACGGTCTGTTACTAAGTATTTCTAAGACGTCCCAGACCAAATCTAAGTTCGATATTCTGAGTGTCTAACTTAGCTTACTCAGAACTTTGTTCACCCGAACACGCCCAAAGATAATACATACTTGCGAATATTTGACTGAAGTATCGGCGAAGACGGTTCTCTCGTAACTGAGCTTTGTCTTTTCTCCTGTAATCTGAAAATATTTAATAATCAAAAATAAATGTACCTAATATTCTGAAGCGGCGACAGCGAAGCGGAGAATAGAACGAACGGCAGAGACAGAAGTGGATGTTTCAAAGTTCCTAGTTCATGTGTTTAATTTTAATTATCACTCGATTTAACGATAAAAACATCGTGAAAAAACATGCATACAGTTACCTGATATGTGTAGACTACCAATTCGCATTAGGCCAGCGCTGCGTGGTAGATATAGGCCTAACCTTTATAATCAGTAAAGAAGGCCCGTCTCCAGCAGTAGAAGGGAATAAGTCATTTAAATGTTTTTGTTTTCATTATTTACCTCTCAGAAGGTTCTTTGGTTTTCTTGTGTTCCTCATATTTTTTCTTGAGTTCAGCATATTTAGCTTTCCAATACGAATCTTGTTCAAAACCTGAATCACCTAAAATATTATACGTTGTTTATTCACAAATAAATAATAAACATTGTTCATAATTACACAATTTACAACGAAATATAAATAACACCCAATGGTCACACATTCACAGTTCTCATGCATCAATAATAAGATACAATAATTATTTTGTTGTGGGTATCAGAAACTACAAGACTTTTGGTCTCACAAAACCAAGACTCGCAACAAACATAAATATCATTAAAATACATACATAGTAATTTACTTTTTACTTCCTTCTTTGAACATACGACAGAAAGTATTTTACAAAGTTCGCATTCTTAGATATATGAATAAACATTGGCTAGGCTATAAAAATAGTTATAATACCCATCGCTCTCAGCTCCGTCTGCTTTAATTTCGGTTGATTAGAGAGTCATTTGATGCCTAGCTAGGCGTAGTACTGGTCTAGTCCTACAAGACTAGTATCTATTAAGTACCGTTCCCATCTACAGACACATGCAGACATGTACCGTTGTCATCTGATGCCCGCCCATTGCTTTTCAATAGATGTGAACACGTTCATAGATAACTTATGAAATAATATTTTTATACCTCGACTGCAACATACGATGTCTACAGATAGAAATGGACCTTAAAGCGGTACGCACTTCAAGATTGTTATATCAAAATCTTGAAACTATATTAGAAGTACATAAACTTCGTGTTTTGGGTCCAATTGAAAAAATGCTTTGTGTTATTCCGTTTTCATGGAAATATTGACGAAGATACGTTTATCTAGTATTTAAGTGGCGACTTTTTTTAATAATACTCACTATTAGATTCATAGATGACATAGTTTTTAACGATCCTTCCATCTTTCACAACTGGGTACACTCTCTTTCCGTACATTACAAATAGGCCACCTTCCTCTTCTAGAGACAATATTCGAGTAGACTTGGGTTTCCTGACACAAGAAAAAACACTATAAGGAAAGTCAGGCAAAATATTAGAATCAATAATAACCGTGATAGTTATAAATTAAAAGTGCTAGCCACGTTGTAGATATATCTACAGTGCCACTCATTAATGCTCTATGGTCTAAACCAGAGGTTTCCAGACTTTTTTTCTCATAGACCACTTCCAAAATTTTGTTGGTTCCGGTGGACCCTCTGCAACTACATTTCAGCAGCATTTCTGCAGTAACAGTCGCTGAGCTTCTTAAAATATTATCTGCCTACATTGATAGGTGAAGTCAAGCCAACATTTTAGTTCTTCACTATCGAAAGCAGATAAATCCGGGTCCGCCGCTTACGATTGTGAACCCCCATTAATAAATAAGAGTAATAATACATTATTGAAAAACAATAGTTTTTGCCATCTTTAAAAATAACCCTATAATAATATACTGATACTAACAAAAAAAATGTTTAAAATTATTATTGATAAAGAACATCATATTTACTCACAGATATTTCCTTGTCTTCTTGTTTACTCGACCACGAGGTGGTAAAATGTAGTTGGCCTGCTCCGTGTCCGTAGTCCATTCGCTTGAATTAGAGTCTGTGTTGACACTTGTAAAGAAAAAAAACGGTCAAGTGCAAGTCGCGCACTCTCAAATTTACACATATTATATTAGAAAAAAAAACTGTGTACTTTTTTAAATATATAAATAAATAAATATACCAAACAGTCGCACACATCCTGACCCCACAATAAGGTACGAGTTATGTGTCGTGGGTATTAGGAACTAAGAGTCCACAGACCCCAAAAAAATAAAAAACATATGTGGATCACACAAACATTTGTCGCAGTGCGGGAATCGAACCGCGGCCTCTTATTTCACAACTGGCCCTTCACCCTCTGCGCCACGGAGGCTGACGAAATAAAATTGAATTTAGAAAATTATGTAGCTCATTTAATTTGATCTTATAGGAACTGTCATACATTGGTCGCAAATGCCTGCGTCAGATCGTATTAAGGCTTACTTTGTCATACTATATGAAGACATGAAAGCCAATAGTCACATGACGAAGGATACTCAAGACAGGGCGAAGTGGAAGCGTCTATGTAGAAAGACAGACCCGGAAAACAAGCTGGTATAACATCAGGCAGAAGGAAATAAAACTCCAATAACATTTCTTAAGCGAAAGTTACATTAGATACGAAAATGATCGAGACGAATTAAAACTCTATTTCTATTTTGCTAATTAAAAGAAATAATCAAAATTTAGCACATACTTAACATCCTGAACATTATGCGACCGGCGCACTCGATTTTGACTCGTTTTCAGATTGCGCTTTGTAGAGACCGCACCTTAAATGCAAACACGATACACATGAATATGCGAATGTTTATAATATCAATTAGTTTTTGAGACTGTTTCACAATGTTCATTTTAAATGACATCTGCCAGATAATGCATTGATTAAATAGACAATTTAAGAAGTCCCATCTTAACAGCTTTTCCATGTCGATTGATAAACCAAATATATATTATATTATGTGTATATGCGAAAGTAACTCCGTCTGTCTGTTTGTTACGTTTTCATGACAAACAGCTGAAATAATTTTAATGAAATTTGGTAAGAAGACAGGTTACATCCTGGGGAAGGATATAGGGTGATTTTTATCCAAGAAAAAGAAAGTTGGTCCAGGTAAGAATTT
Source organism: Amorpha juglandis (assembly GCA_949126905.1). NCBI lineage: Eukaryota > Metazoa > Arthropoda > Insecta > Lepidoptera > Sphingidae > Amorpha > Amorpha juglandis. The sequence goes on from OX421383.1 coordinate 10,193,017, forward strand.
CATGCAGGCAGAGCCGCGAGCAAATAAAAAATAGTATATAGATTAATACATTAGCCCTGTATTACACACACGTCTCAATGCAGAGCACGAGCCTGCGCTACTGAATGAGAGAAGTTTGGCTTTAATCCATCATCCATTCTAATTTTTTATATTATTTACTTGGACATTATGAAACAGGTCCTTAATGTTACCGCTATTTTTGTTTAATAAAAGGTTTATAAAAAAGGGAATCTAAACTATGTCAAAAATAGAAACAAGATCTTTTAAATAAAAGGACTAGTTCGAGACTCACATGCAGTTTAAATGAATATAATTAGTTCATTTAAATTTTCAATTAATTCCACTTCTTTTTTATTCAAGTTAAGCTTTGAAGTTCATATTTTATTTAAAGCTGTTATTTGAATTCAAGTCCATTCAAAAACGTAAAAAAATCATATTATACCATAAAGATCTTATTGAAAAATGAAAACAAATTATATTATTACTCCAAGGCATCTTCACTTCTCAAATCCAAGTTGTCATCCAAGCTCCATAACTTACCACTGGTAAATCCAAATACATTCGCTAAAGCTTTTTCCCTCTTCGCTCGAACCACGCGTTTAGAAACACCAGGTCTTATCTCTTGGGGTTCATCACTTTCGGATTCTGAATGTGATTTTAACACAACCACATCATCTTTAACCACTTGTTTAGTATTTTTCTCAACATTCTTTGATCCTGATGGTCTTGGATCTATTTCTTTTACTGCGTTTTCATCAGAAGTAGAATCTGAATATTTAGTTTTGTTAAATTGCTCTGCATATAAACTTACACTTTTCAAACATGGGTTTTGATTTTGTTGTTCTTCATTATCACTTTTACTTGGATTTTCATTTATATTTTCAGCATGATCTACTTGAGTGCTTGTAGCTCTGGCTTTGGCCCTGTCTGAATCGTCCACTTCAAATATTTCTGGATCACTTTCATTTTCCTCAGGTGTACATTTTTTTTCAGATATATTTGTCGTAGAGTTTGTTTTCTGTCTTTTGTTTTCAAGTAATACAGTTTCTGCAGAACTACTTCTTTTTCTTAAAGGCTTAGTACTGCTTTTCTTAGATTCCACTACATTATCATCAGTATTGTTTTGAGTATGAACTTTCAAACCTTCTTGATTGTTTGGTAGAATAGTATCAGAAGTAGAATTTGTCGCTGGTTGACAACTACTTGTGTTTGATGTTGAAACAGTTTCTTGGTTTTCATTTTTTTTGTTAGATGTTATGTCAGAATCTTTATTATTTTCAGAAGAAATCTCCAAAATGTCATGAGATATTTCCTTTTCAACTGCCTTATCATGTTTAACCTCAGTTGCAACAGTCTCTACATTTTGATTTTTAGAAGTATCATTGTCATTATCCTTGGATTGTGAGGGTTCTTCTGTGGAAGTGTCTTTTTCCAATTTAACTTCAACTACATCTGCATCTAATTTTTTAACATCATCAACAGAATCAGGAGTAGTTTTAGCCACTTGATCGCTATTTAATTGAATAGAGTCTGTGTTCTTTTGTTTTTCTACAGCAGAAATATCTTCAAGCATTTCAGGAGAATCATCAGCATCACTAGCAAAATCTTTTAAAACATTTTGTACTGCCAAGGAATTTTTATCCAAGTTTGACTGTTTTGGTGTTTTTTCTTCATCAACCTTAGGTGACTCTAAATCTCTTCTAATATCATCAACAGTTTTATAACAGTTATTCTGTTCGGGGATGTCTTTTGATGTTACTTTGGAACATTTATCAATCTCACCTTGAAGCATTGCCTCATCATCGCTGCTTATAACATGCTGCTGATTATCTTTATTAATTTCAGCTGAAATTGACAAAAAAGTTAGAAGATATGGATTATATATGTAATATACTGTGTAGATAAATATACCATACTGTACTTTTGGAATTCTCACCAACAGCCTCAAATTCTAACTTGTTTTTATCTCTTTCGTCAACATCATACCTGTAAAGAATTTGTTATTAATTTATGGTAATTGCATTGCATTTGCTGTAAATATGCTTAGTAATAGCAATGATATTATTGAGCTTGTTGCATCGTGAAAAAGAGGTGAATTTATGTTGTGCAGAAACATAACACAATGTGTCTTTTTAATAGCTACTTAGAATACTTACCCTTGCCTGAAACTAATTATTTGTTCCCGTGTTAGATTGTAGTAAGGATTGTGGATGTCTGGCAATATGCGTTTTAGAAATGTTTCCTTTAAACTTTGCCATGTTCTGCTTGTTAACTAAAATTAAAACATACTTTTTTATATCCTGTATCTTTTTACATCAAGATTTTTTTACTATAAGAATATGCGGAATATGACAGTTAGACTGGTGATTATCCGGTTGAAAATGATAAAAATAGAAACAAATTTATAGTAGAATCAAACCCATTGTAAAAGGAAGAGAATACAACAAAATTGATAGGAAAAATAAATTAACGGCGATCTGAGGTCGGGAAGTGGGAAGGGGGGGGCTTTTAAGGGTAAAAAACGGTTTATCTCGATTTCCGGAAAAACTACAAGTCCTATGGAAAAAATTTAAATCGCAAAGTTGTAGGTAATAAAAAGATCTACAACTTTTGTATACACACTCTGTTCACATAACCTCAAAATATATGTGAAAAATTCAAATAACCAAGTTTTTTGTTTTTATTTTTATCTATTATAATAAATCATTTTTTTTCACGAAATTTCGTGAAAACTTACCTTTTTATATCCCAAATACACTGTAATTTTTTTGATCTAAAATATTCATTGTTTCACCTTATTTTGACTTAATATCGAAAAAGCAGCCTAATTTTCAAACGAAAAATCTCACATCAAAATATCAGCTTTTTTAAAAAAGTCTGTTGGTTTCTTGTTCATTGAATTCTCTACTTTCTGATGGTGTAAAAAAATATATACATTACTATGGTAAATGTGCTCAGGCCCATTATGTCAACCTGTATAGAAACCAAGTATGCCAATTCTTATTACATAGACTGACATTGTCATCACTGTGTGCATAGGTATTGTTTATGTTTACATGAATACAATGTCTATATGTATATTATCTGTGGGCCATGGGCACAAGTCAGCACTGTTTTGGCTCTGGAACTTAGGGTGGTCGCAACTGCGCCAAGAAGGGCCGTAGTAGTGTTTTCGTTGGTGCAGATGTGTAAATAGCATTGAAGACTCAGTCTTGTGGTGGTTTTTCATTTATTCAGGATGGCTGTTAGCTGAATCGTACAACTGATGGGTTCAGCATAAATATCCCGACTCACCTTAGGGTAGTAGAGCCATAATTTTCGCCACAAATACAAAAACCATACAAAACACAATAAAAAATATTGAAAATGCAACATGATGATAAGTACATACTGAAATTGATATAAAAGTATGTATAACAATATGTACTTAACCAGATAATTAACATAATTTCAATACTGTTTATTCCTAGTTGGTCTCCATAACAATTTATTACGCTTATTGCTGTGAATTGTATGGTAGGCACATCTGCAAGTTCCACAGAAGGGTGATCAACACCCATTAGTGGAACCATTTCAATGTATATCCTAATATAATCATTTATAGCTGTGATACTTTTATGTGTTATGAAGGTTATCAGATCAGAATGTTTATTTGAACTAAATATGAAAATACTCACATTGGAGTTTGCAAAGTCCACCCACATTTTTCTACCTCTAATTTCTCCATAAGCTTTGTGTTCATTTAAGTATGTCACTATGCTCTTCATTTCTTTCATAGTATATGTTTTCCTGAAAGTTGAAAACTTTTAATATAATTGTAAAATTGCAAGTGTGTATGTCAAAGAGCCACATCACAGACAATACTTTTAGCATTGATGATGGGCAATTAAGAGATTGTTTCAATGCTGTATTGCTTTTTGGTGAGTTTGTGCATTCAATCATGTGGCTCCTTTTAGCGACACTTATTGATCTCAGCTGGGGCATAGTGGGGCAAAAGTATAGTTTCAAAGACATAGACCTCTTACATCTTCTTGTTTTTATGCACATCACACTCCTCAAGCACCTAATGGAAATGGATGAAAATAAAAATAAATATTTTTTTTTATATTCGCTTCATTTTATTCTCCTTATTTTTGGTATGTAAAGCATTTCAATTTACAAATTATAAATAGATAGTATCTAATTTCGAAGTTCTAAACAAAATGAAAATTATATTAAAAAATACAATTTGTCCATCTGAAACTGGCATTCAAATGGGTGCTGGTTGTAGCATTCAATTGCTGCATCATGCTTCCGAAAGCAACTATCGCCGATCACCGATGCCTTAAAGTATAGAGGCTAGATGTCTTAATAGATTTTCGTTTTGCGCGGGTTGAAAGTAGCTCAAATGGTTCGTGTAATATTACACTTCAATACATTGCGCTTTCTTTCTCGAACTTGGCCGACATACTGCTGTGTGTCTGGATAACAGTAATTTATATCACAACTTTTAATATGATGGTCCATACAGATTTAAATGAATGTGGGTAGTGCGTCTTTCTTAAACTTACTTTCATCCCGCCTTTTCACTATTTACAATATATTTCATACTGATAAAAATAAATGCGTTACAGTTTACGATACTTTAGATTTTTTATTTACACAACAAGTGATTAATTGATTATATTTTTAATCCAATGGTAATTAAATTTCAAACTTACCCCGACATTTTGGCACAGAATCGCCGTTATCGATCGTTTCCAAATTATAAAAATCTTTGATCCGAGATCAGAGATGAAAGTTTTCAACAATTATAATTTTTTCATTCGATTTGGTGTAAAAGAGTTCTTGTTTCACTTCATGTTTCGGAGGGAAGATAGCCGAAAAAATTATTTCTATTTCATTGACATTTGACAACCACATCACAACACAACAATTTTAAAACAAACGAAATTGCAAGATTCTGAACGATTTTGAATGACAATTATCAATATTCTGAATCCTTATTTCATCCAAATTCGAATGATTATATTTAGAACAAGTGTAAAGGAGCTATAAATTCATGAAATTCTGAAAATCAGTTATTGTTGATCTCTAGTTTACCCAAGCTTACCCCACGCCGCCGGAGGCGATGGATACCTCGGGGTGTGAAAAAATAATAGTTTTTCAAATTAATCGATATTTCGTCGTATCGTTTTAGCTCCCTAGTACGTTAAAGGTAGGACGCACTGGTTAAAATCTTTCGTTTTTAAACCCTGAGGGATTAACTACTCGATAATGTTACGTAGCTTCCCGAATGACACCAAGTCCAATCGAATTCTTCTATCTGCCACCTTCTCTGCGTAGTCGGATCAATTGGCCAAGGTAAACATAATCTTGCACAACATCGAGAGTAGCATCACCAACGACTACAGTTCTGAGGAAATCGTCATGGTTAGCCGTAACCTGTTTTGCAATGTATTTTAGTTTTAAAACCTAAAGGTTTTTGTTTTGATTAGTTTTTTATACTTATCATTTGATTTAATTGTTATTTTGATATTTCCTTAATACTAATATCTTAGTTTTATTACTATATAGAATAGCAGGTATTATTTTGAAAAATACATAAAATAATTCTCAAAAACCTTTATTTTTCTAAGTAAAATCGATTTTTCCAAATCTATTAAATTTCAACAGCGAATAATCAATTATATTCACTCAATGTCACATCCCTGTGGATACTATTTTATACTTTTATAATTTATTTTATAGCTTTGAATACTTGTCCTTTGAGGCCGTCTTAGATATGTTTTATAACTTTATTTTGCAAGAGTGGTGAACAATCAATCAATCAACGTCTTGCCGGAGTTTTAGAGTTTAATCCTTTCAGTACGATGCTACATTGTGACTTTCTTCAAGCGAATCAACGCACACAGGCGATTAATACCCTTGGACAAAAATCACTTATGCAATTCAATATTTTATATTTCCATACATTGTTCATCACCGTCAATGTTTATTGGATAAATCCAACCACTTTTACTTAGAATGAAATAATATAACAAAAACAAATGAAACAACAAGAAACACACGCCTTTAGGCTTGAAGATAAATTATACTTGTCATTAGCGAAATGCATAAAAATGCGAAGCCATAAATAAAAAAAAATAACGATTTATCAAACAGCTGACGGCTGGGTTTTGGCGGGAATTCTGACAGTGCAGTTCATCGTTTATTTTAATTTATTTCATAAACTAGTTTAGAGTTGTGTTTGTTGTATAAAAGTAGTGTGGATTTGTTCAATAAACATTGACGGTGATGAACAGTGTATGGAAACACTGAAATAAGTGAATTAAGAATCGTACTGAAAGGAGTTAACACCAAAACTCCGACAAGACCATGAAATCGACCACACCCGTGTTTCATCGTTCTTAACTTGAGTATGAATTATATTTGACACTGGCTAAATGCATAATACTGCGAAAGCCATAAATAAAAAAAAAAGAAGAAGCTGACGGCTGTCAAAAAACGCGGGAATAACATAAAAGTCTATATTTTGAGCTCTGATTTTGAGCTCGTCGCCATCAAGCAAAGAAGAAGAAGTCTATATTTAACATACTGTAAAATCTTACATTAAATATTACACTTCCGATTGTTTTCGATATATTATAATGGAAAATTACTTATCAATACAAGATATTTTAGTTACCAACGAAAAAGTGCCTTGTAAATTTTTACACGATCTACCGAAAATGGGTAATTTTTGTCACTTAATTGTACATATGAGATTACTTTACTTCTAACGCTATTTAATAAGTGTAAATTAAAATCTGATCACTATATCATTAAATACTTTATACTTAAAAACAGTTTTTTACTTAAATGTTTTTCCTTTAGGATTTTTAGATCCATCTGCAACTGAAGAAGACTTGAAGGCTGGAACTCACGTCGACATACCACTTTGGTTGGCTGAATCTTTATACTCTAGACGACCCGCACTAGTTAGTGTTGAATTACCTAAAATTTATAAAGAATCGTACAGGGAAATTTTGGGCGCTGATGCTTGTACTGTTGATATGCACAAATTGGGTAAATATTTTTATGAACTGGGATGTTACGTCGCTAAACACGACATCAAAAGCGAAGTGTCAGCTACTTTAATGAATGTAAGTATATGTTTTATAGAAACTCTTTAAAACTATATTAGGAATATTAATGTATAACTTAAACTTATTTTTTAAAAGTGAGTATGTATAAAAAAGTTGAAATATGGGAAATTGTCTATTACCATCCATGTATTTGTATTTATGGTGAGGAAATCTCCAAGTAGTATGGATGTATGTTTTGCTGCCATTCATCATACTCATAATGACAACACAGGTAGGTTCAGGTATCACTATTTATTGTTAGACTTTCAGGCAACGATTCAGAATGCTTCTCTCGGCCAGTGTGTCAAATGACTCTATAAGTACAATGCAGCCATTATCAGAAAGTGAGAGGTTACAAGCCGCAGCAGCAGCTGGTACAGAGAGAGCCCTAGCTATGTGGCTCCAAAGGGGAGACAGCCCACTCACGGCAGCAAACATGGTTGCCAATCACAGGAAGCGAAAAAGAGCTGAAATGGAAATGTTATAAGAAAATAATTTGTTAATACTATGTTTTATGTAAATGTAATTATAGTAATTTTGTTGAGTTTTGTCGATAATGTTAATTAACATCTTGAATGTTTTTGTAAGTTTCATATTAAAAAAATTCAATAATAAAATATAATCATTATTTTATTATAGTTTTACTAATGGCATACCAAACAGATACCCTTTTTTATTTGATTGAATGACGAGAGAAGCCAAGTCTCATAATGCCCAGTAGTTTCACTGGCTTCAATGTCTGTCAAACTGAAACACAACAGTGCTTACACACTGTTGCTTGGAGGCAGAAATAGACACTTCAGGGTGTATTATGCATTTTATTTATCTTTGCACAGCAAAGACTATTGATTGTCGCCCTCAGTGGCACCCGTGTCGGCCGTCACATAGATAGAATTAACGTAAACAATATAAGTTATTATTACTATTATAGGAAGTAAATGTAGTATGTACTACTTACGTTTAAAAATAAAACAAAATAAATACATTCAACTGTCACACACATAGTCCTGACTCTGTATCGTGGATATCAGGAACTACGAGACTTACGGTCCCACATCACCCATACCCGAAATAAATATTTGTGGATCAAACAAACATTTATCTCGGTGCGGGAAACGAACCCACAGACTCTCGCTTCGCAAATGGCTACTTGGCCGTTGCGCCACGGAGTCTGTCAACAATCTTTAAGCAAATCCTCCCATCTTGAATATTTCTAGATCTTGCTCTCCAAGCACATGACATGCGCGTGGGAAGCCCTGTATAGTCTTATTTATGTACTTCCCTTTGAATAGATGAACGAACCATGACTAATCTGAGCATGATTCCATTTATATTTAAAGTGTGAATAAATCACGCGTTAATGTCACGCTAATAATAAAATTAGCTAAAGTTCAATCATTCGTCAATATCGACAGCGTATAGGGATGTCGAGGATATTGTTATAATGCAATAGAATCAGGCGGTACTTGTGTTTTAAAAAGAGTTTAAAATACAAGGTAGCAAACATTGTCCATTGCATAAAATTTGAATAAATAATGAATGCGTTACGGATCTTTTCAATTTAGCGTGTTTGATATGTTTTACTTTTTTATGTATGTAGGTACATCGATTTCTTGTATTCGTCGTTCCATCTTATAGTATGCCCGCTCGGTAGATATCACTTGCCACCAGGTAATTTCCAGTTGCATGTTTGTCAACTACTGCTATAGATAGAAAATAATTTTATAACTCCATTAACTTTTTATGAGCATCAATAAATGATGTTATAGGCTTTAATTTTGTTTACGCCCGTATTTAAGAACAAAACATAAGTAAGCTCTTTAAAGTACATACATTTCTATAGTTAAATGTTAATATTCTCTTTTTATTAGGTGCCAAAAAAGGACCAATCAGACATAGGTGCAGGAATCGCCCCATCACTGTAAGGTATAAGAATACGCGGGCTAATTTTATGACGTTGTACATTAAGTACAACAGTAGGTACAATGCGAGGAGTTAATTCAATGATAGGTAATTTTAATAGTTAATTCAGGTAATAGAATTTGTAAACAAATGCTAGGCAACCATAACATCCACAAATAGAAAATGACTATCTATAAAAGCAACGATATCTGTTGGATCTTTGTCAATTCGTTATTAAATCAGTTGCAGTTCACATTTAAGATGGACTACATGAATTTTTGCCCGTTGCGCTTATTAGACAGAGATTTCGATAGTTACTTAAAACCTTTCCATACGAGGCATTACTACAGACCGTGGTTTAAAAACAGTAACGCAAAAGATTTCGGATCTACAATAGAAGAAACAAAAGACAAATACAAGATTAATTTAGACGTACAACATTTTCGACCAAATGATATAAATGTTAAAGTCACAAATAAAGAAATTATAATAGAAGGTAAACACGAAGAGAGACAAGAGGACAGCAGTTTTGTATCAAGACATTTCACGAGACGCTACCCCTTACCAAGTGACTGTCCAGCCGACAATGTATTTTCAACGTTGTCTTCAGATGGAGTGCTTTCTGTTATCGCCGAAAAAATGAAGGTGAAAGGAAATGAAAAGGTAGTACCCATACAAATAAGTGGTTTATGCCCTATGAAGACCCACATCAAAACAAGCATTACACAGACAGCTACCGGTATTACTCAGAAAGACATTGACGATGCTATTAGAGAAGCTAGAGAACTCATTAGTCAGGATAAGGCTAAATTAAAGGAAGAACATAGTTGTTTACTGAAGCCGCAACTATTGAAAGATGGTTTTGCCGAAAAGAAAGAAGAGTCGAACGAAAAATTCAATATGTCGTCTGGCGTTGAAGAAAAAATACTGTCGAATATGAAAATGTCGGATCTAATGGACGAAGCCACACATAGTAGTTCAGCGTTATCTTCAGAATCTTATGGAGCAGGTAGTTCATCAGAAACTATACGGGAAGAAAAGAAGACATCGTCGTTTAAATCATCAATGACGTCAAGCATGAAGGCTAGTGAATATATTAGTGCAGAACTAAATGATGCTGCAGAAAATGTATAAAAAATATACGAGACCTATTTACAATGTTTATTAAGTAGATATTTAAAAACATTTTTTACATAACGACGGACACGGTATGATACATCGACATATTATGTGTTAAAAAGGTATTACATTTAAATTAAATGTTACATAATAAATTAATAATTACATATTCCGTACCATGGATATTTGATTTAGGCCTATTATTGTTTCAAATATACGATATGTAATAAAAATGTGAGATCAATATACAAGTTGTTCCTTATTGTTGCCACTCTATTGCCGCTCTAGCGTTTACTAGCTTTAGAACTAGCATATTTGCTGCACGTATCACGATCATCATTAGCCTATGCTGGAAAAGACTATTTCTAGCATACGCTAATGGTTATATGCTGATTTGGACGCTTGTACACCCGCGCCATAGTGACATGCACATGCGCCGATTCACAATCCTGTATAAGGTACGCTTGTAAAACCTCATACATTTTGAACACAGGATTGCTAACTATAATAAATGATGGATCTAGTTCGCATTTTAGACGTTATATAGGATACGAGCGATTATATATGTTCCGGAGTTATAAAACGTACATTTTGTTTTGTATTGACTATGCTGTAAGCTTGATGCTAGTCGGCTGTATACAGCTTCGCCGGACTTTCGGGTGAGCGCTGTAGGCGCTCTCAATCCTTATATTTAAGCGACTACGCTGTGGGCACCCCTTGTGGGAAACGAACCTCAGCAAAACGCACATGTTAGTAGTTATCATACGAGCTTAAGCGCACCGCATTATGTCTCGTAAAAGGGTATTAACTATATCCCCACGGCCCACATTCATAAACTTTACTTTAAAGTCTTATAGAGCGCGCGAACGTCTTGGGGGAATTTCTGTATACGTTACTGGTGCATTTTGGACGCTTAAGAATCACAGAGCAATCACGCATATGCATCTACGTACAACAAGCTCACTTAAGTTTTTTTTTATATGGGCAATATGTTTGTTTTTAGGAAAATTAACTTAATAATAATAGCATAACTAAATACTAAGACTGCAGTTATAACAGTAACCAAAATCACCAGAGAGGAAAGGTAACCAGTGGCTAGCCCGAAGTATTCCTACTATTCCAGTATATTAGCAAAAGAAACTTTTTTGGCAAATGTAATTTTTCATCTAGATTCCAGCATTTTTAGGATGGTTATATTATTTGTACTTTTTGTCTGTACCTATTGATAATAAGCTGGCTTACATGTGTTTTACATTTAAATAGTTGGGTTCTAAAAATGTTGTTTCATAAGTTATCGATACCACCAATTTAAAATTATTTGACAATTATTTAATAATTTCAACTCCTTACCACATTGTCTGCAGCCCAATAATAGGGATTACACAGATAATACAGGCTTGCGATTCGGTATGCATGTTAAATACTAGGATTGGCGGGTTCTCCACCCTTGGCATTGACACACATGGAATAGGCCATCCACATATACGATGGGCCCTGAAAAACAGGCATGTGTGACATTGACAACGTGATAATGATAGATCAACAACAGTAGGAAATTGGTAATAAAGATTCTGATTAATTAGTTTACTTGCAATCTGGATGACTAGAATACAATTATTGTTAAAAATACATTTTGATTAATATTAATTTAAACCATACAAAATACATAATATTCCAACTTCACTAATAACACTATCATCTCTAATCAACATTTTCAATTGAAATATCTGATTTCAGTCATAATATAGTCAATAACTCATGATGCTATATTATTATGCATCATGAAGTCTACTTAATTATACCGGGTGTAAGCAGAATGCTGGTGATTAGACACAATACAATAAAAAAAATGGCGATTGTTAAAGTTTTGTGGCCAAACCATGCTATAGACAATTTTGTCTACAGCATGACTATGCCAACTCGAATGGGTTGTTATCACTGTCTCACAAAAAAAATATTTTAAGTTGCAGCTGGCTGTGCGATTTCGTACAGTGAGTGAGATATCTGGAGGCCCCAATCTCTTAGTTGTCCCTTTTCTTTAAAGTCGACAGCGCATCCATGATTCTTCTGTTATTATGGGAGTACATGGGTGGTGGAGATCACTTATCATCAGGTGACCCACTTGCTCGATTGCCAACCTATGCTATAGATAAAAAGTAATATGTCTACTTATTTTGCATCAACATTGTATTATCAATAAATACAATGATATTTTATTCATATTAAAATCGTATTTTTATTAATAACACATGTAGTGAATAAAAAAAAATTAGGTGATGCTCGAATCACCTGGGTGACGAGGCGCGCACCGCTTTATTACATACTGAGAATTGGCGCGCGGGTGATTGACACCGTATTTAGTATGCATTACATTGGAAGCCTACATTTTCAAAATGAACAGTCAGCAAAGTAATAGTATTTTTCGTTTATATCATGGTAATGTTTTATTACTGATTCTGCTCCAGAAGAGGTCTTCTTACCCCCAGTATTTCATAATATATCATTACCAACCCTTGGCTTGGCTTCACCATTTTACCAGAATCCCCTCACATAGTCATCTTTTACATCTATGCAACAAGTCACTTAGCCACTTAGTAGCAGCACTGTACAATGATGATTCTTGGAACAACTTTTATTGGTGTTGCAGCATCATAGTTTTAATATATTATAGCCCTAGCCACCATTGAGGTTCATACAAAATAAAGAGCAACTATCGCCATTCCACATATAGTTGTCAATATTTATGAAACCTCATATGCTCCAAACGTCATAGTGCAGTGCTGCTACTGTGCATCTAATAATAGTAACCTCCCTATAGAATTTTGAACTGTAAAACTACACACAGCTCTAAGCCATTTTATCCTAGCAAACTTTATTAGAGAAACTGACTAACAATTAGATTTACATTTATTAGTACAAATATTATGTTACCCTTACAGTCTATTTAAGTCTCTTCATCACAACACTCCTGTACCTCATCAGTGTTTTTATCACAAACTAGTAGTTCCGAGGTACACTTGTATGGATGTATTGATTGTTAACATCTGTCATTCTTTACTGATGGGTTCAGGTCATGGAAATAAGCATGTGCCATTGCATCGTCAGCAGGCATTCGCAAAGCTGGGTTGCAAGTGAGAAGACGGGCTAATAGGTCCCGCCCTCTGGCTGGAAGTCTTGGCACTACTTGGGCAAGCCCGAGGCTTGGTTGATAAACGGGCAGAGGTTTATAGTCAGGCAGCTGTGTAACTCCTGGCCATGTCTCTTCATTTGGTGTGCCTGCAACAAATGATATATTATAAATTTATTCATAAATTATTTACATATCTTGAATAAATCTTATTATCAATGTGTTATATCTACATGGTTTGATTTTAATTGATAAACTGACTTGAATCAACAAAAGCTGTATGGTCTGTGGTCAATTTGATTGAAAGTCTGTTCAAATAGTACATGCAATTTAGTTGTTGATCAACTATAATAGAACCAAGTGCACAAACTATTAGGAAAAACAACATTCTATTATCTGTTTGTTAAAATGTTGGTATTGCAATAAGAAAAGGAAACTATCTATAACTTGTACTTATCTCTTAATGGATTTTAAATACAATAATGTTAGTGAAATATTTTGAAAATATATGAAATATGTTAAACATAGAATTAAATAACTTAATGTATAGTCAAAATTATTGTATATAATTTACCAAGTAACTTGAAAATCCTCTTCAATTGATCATCTACATCAGACCCAGGGAATAGAGGCCGACCAGAATTAGCTAATTCTGCAAATATACATCCAGCAGACCACATATCAATGCTTGTCGTATACAATTTTGCGCCAAAAAGAACGTCGGGAGGCCGGTACCATAACGTCACAACTTCCGCAGAATAACATTTCACTGGTATGCCGAATGCGCGAGCCAGGCCAAAATCAGCCAACTTAAGCTCACCATTTTTGTTAATTAATAAGTTCTGTGGTTTTAAATCTCGGTGCAGCACGTTATGACTGTGACAAAAGGCTAGGCCTCGCAGCAACTGGTACATGAAAGACTTCACAACATCTAAATCTATCTCGCCATTCAAACTGTCGAAGTATTTCTTCAAATCCTGATCGCAGTGTTCGAATACGAGGGTCAGTTTTTTTTCACTGTGCAACACGTCATATAGACGAACTATATTCTTGTGTTTTAACTCCTTGAGGAGACATATTTCGCGCAAAGCGGATGATGGTACTCCTTCGTCATCATCGTCTAACCTAACACGCTTAAGCGCTACAATTTCATGCGTTTCTTTGTTTTTGGCTTTGAAAACAGTACCGTAGGTTCCTTCGCCGATCTTTTCAAGTTTTTCATATTTCTGCATAGTTTAAAATGGTAAAAATATCTGGAGCAAAAAATCGATTGTTTACGCCGAATTTGACATTGATTTTTTTTTTTTGTTTTATTTGTTCCTTACAGGAACCGGCTAAGGTCGTAGACCATGCTGCCAAGTCTTCAGTCATATATTTTCATAGGTAGACTATATCTAATGTCAGAACGATGAAACACGTGTGCGGTCGATTTCAAGGTCCTGTCGGATTCCAGGTGCTAACTCCTTTCAGTACTTCTCTTAAATCACTTATTTCAATGTTTCCATACACTGTTCATCACCGTCGATGTTTAATGAACAAAACCGCACAACTTTTATACAACAAACACAACTCTAAACTAGTTTATGGAATAAAATAAATAAGCAACGACACGCCGCTGTCAGAGTTCTAACCTCGAATCATTTGACATTGATTTGACGATTGTTTTTTTTTATTAAGTTTTCTCTTTTATTGGGAACGCAAAGGGATTTAGCCCGTACAGCCTCGTCATATGTGATAGGTATTTTAAGAACGATGAAACACGGGTGTGATCCAATTCAAGGTCTTGCTAGAATTTTGGTGTTAACTCTTTCCGTACATACGATACTTTTTAGATGACTTTCTCTAAGCGAATCGTACACACAAGGTCGATCAATACACTTTGCTAAAAGTCACCTACATGCACTTATTCCAATGTTTCCACATACTGTTCATCACCGTCAATGTTTATTGCACAAATCCACACCACTTATAGAACAAACACAACTTTAAACTAGTTTTTGAAATAAATTAAAATAAGCGATAAACCGCACTGTCGAAATTCCCGCTAAAACTCATACTAAATCAATGACATGATGATACACTTTGTGAAAGTGTTGTTCAGAAACTAAGTCGAAAAACTATTCATCAGGGTTATAATAATATTATAATACGACGATTAGCCAATTTAAAATTCTTCGCAAAATTTATTTATTTATTGAAGAAATAAAACATTTGCTTATATTATAAGGCCTAATAATATTTCTTGTTATTTAAATTAAATGAGTAAACTCCGTAAGACTAAGAACTCACATAGATTGTTTACATGTTTTGAGCAACTGCACATATGTTGAAACTTTTTATTAATCGCAATAAAATTCATTCACCAAAAGTCAAATCCAAAAAGTTGGATTGTCATACAATCAGAGTCATTATTGTTTTGAAAAGTATTATTTTTTATTTTTAAATAGGCACTTTAAACAAGGTGAGAGTGCATCTTTGAGTTTTTACCGATTTAATCACATTTAAAACATGTGACTTGATAATGGATTTGATAAACATTATTACGTATATTTTTTTACGATGAAGTATAAATCGTGCATAATATATTCTAGATGAGTGACGAAGGTAGAGGTACGTTGGTAGATAAGTCTGAGAGCAGTTCTTTTGAAGACTTGGCTTCGGCGGCCGCTCATGAGATCGAAGAGGCTAAGCTTGCGGAAGCGGCTGCGGCCGCTGCCGAAAAAGAAAATATAGTGGAAACAAAAGCTGACGAGTGGCATGATCTGCTCGGCTCCGGCGCCATTCTTAAAAAGGTCAGTCCAAAAAAATGCTCCATGTCGATGATTTAATTGTTTTATCATAATTTAACGAATTTTTTGTATTTTATGCAGTTGTTTTTATATTCACATCATCCTCCATAACATTAAATTGATTTAATATTAGTATTTTATGAATGTGATCAATTCCTATATCTAACAAATATCTACTGTGATCTTATGTAATGCTCTTAAAATAATAATATTTTAACTTTGCGATAAGTACTTGCATATCAAATAAAATATACTAATGTATTTTCCAGATAATTAAAACAGGTGATGAATCGTCCAATTTGAGGCCTCAGAGAGGTGATATATGCAAAATAAGTTATGAGCTTAAAATAAAGGATAGCAATGACATAGTTGAAAAACGAGAACAAGTTAAGATATATTTGGGTGATAATGAAGTAAGTATGCATTTTAAAATTTTTGTGTTTTCTTTTTTTCTAATTAACGAGAAGAATAATAGTTACATTAATAAAAATAATATTTTTGTTACGTGGCACATTCTATAATAACAATATTATCAAATTATCACAATACAGAATGAAATTGCATTAAAACTTCTTGCATTTTCAATACATGTAATGAGGTTACTATAAAATCATATTTTTATTTGAATACATTCAGATTTTATTAGTTTATTCAATTATCTAATTAGATTCTGTGTAATGTAACTAAAAGCAGACATATAGCAATTGTTCTTCCAACTTCTATGGTAAAAGCCTTTATTTGTTTTTCTGATAAAGACAAGATAGGTAAAAGTTTATCTAATGTATAATAGAAATAACAAGTTTACTGATGTTTAAGGAGTCAATGCTAAATAATTAAGTGTTGTAAATTTATTTTGCTTACTTTACATAAAAAAATACATTAGGTTAACTGTTAAAAGTGCTCAATGACAATCAGATAAAAATCTAACTTAAAAGCTAAACAGATTTTCTTCAAACTTAGCTATGAACTATTTACTTCAAACTGATTCCCGAATCTGGGCTGATACTGATCATTTTGTGATAAAAAAACTCAATATCACTTTTATCTGAACCAGGGATCGAATCCGAGCCCTCAGTAGAGCAGTCATATGCAAATGCATTACAACTGCGCCATCGAGACTGCCTCGTTGCAAATAGAACCCATTAATTGGCAATTCATGTAATAAATACTTTGTTTATGGCGACAAGGCGAAAGACTTATTTTTGTCTTCATTGCGACTTGTATGCATTGTTTATATGATAAACATCTCTATTTCTTATGCAAATATTTGTATGAACTATAGCTTTATCAATCCCAATACATAATATCTTATCTGAAATCAAGTCTGGCCAGTGATAAGTTTAATTTTCCATTGCAATCATTGTTTGTATGCTAAACAAAACTTTCACAATTTGGATGTTTGAAAACTATATACTTTTATTCCAGATCCAAAGTACCTTTTAGTTTTCATACTCACAATAAATCTAGAGTGGCTTTATGTCTGTCTCTGTGACTGTTATATTTATTGTAAGTAGTATGCCATGCCTAACAGATTTGAATAACGTTTGGCCAATTAGACCTAGATATGAAATAGAACATAGGCTACTTTTATCCCGAAAAGACATTACGCGCGGTCGGGGCCGCGGGTAACGCCTAGTGAATTTAATATGTATATTTTGTAAACAGCAATAAATAAAAAGTTACGAGTTTATAATTATTAATACAAGGTCGTATTCTGGTCGTATCTATTTTTTACGACTTTATGTTATTAATGATACCAATTTCAGCCTAAATTTTAACGTGTGCGTGTGTATGCTTTTGTATATGTCTGGCATCAAATAATTTGTCATAATCATAAGCAATTAATCGAGATTGTTCTTAGCTGCGTTTCAAAAAAAATGTGTTCAGTTGTTTTAAAGTTAGATAGTTTTTTTGATTGACATCGGAGGTTTTTAATGGTTAGGTCAGGGCGTCATTTAAAATTATATGTTATAAAATGGCTCATTAATATTATTTGATCTGGATTATTTTACCTTTTGACTTGGTGTCATTGACATTTCATTGTCGATTCATCCTTGTATCACTATAATATAACTTTTAATTTACTTTGTAATATATAATGTAGAAATGTAACAACTACTGTAGTAAAACGCGGGGCAAAAAATTATTCAACATTTCTTAAGTATGATCTAGATTCTAGATTCATGTAAGAAACTTAAAAGAACTATGATGAAGTAAATTCGTTTTAACCGCGTTGTTGAAACTCACTTCCAAAAGGAATTACTGGAACTGCACTGAACTCATTCACAAATAGATTTGACAGAAATATACTAGCTATATGTCACACAATCAGCTAACTATAACTGATTGGGTGTTTACTGCATGATAATAATACAATAGGTTATTAATCCCGACGTGAGTTATAAAAAGATCTGTGACTTTGAAACGTCTAAAAAAATTTTTTCTTCTAATATAGCTAATAAACCACCTCGATTATATTAGTTTACTAAAAAAAAACTACTAAATAGGTCCATTCGTTTAGGCGCTAGCATACCACAAACAGATAACACATACATACAAACAACAAACGCGCACACAGACAGACAAACTTCTAACACCTCCATTTTTGTAAGTTGTTAAAAATAATTTAGACATAAAAATATTTCAGGTATTACAAGGTTTGGATCTAGCGTTGACTTTAATGCACAAAGGTGAAGAATGTCTCCTACAAATGGCGCCGAGGTTTGCGTACGGCGACGCGGGCTTGAAACCTGGTGAGAGCCTGGGTTTAATAGGGGAGGTGGATGGAGCCAAGTATGATGGGCCAACTATTGGACCCGACACCATTCTGGAGGCTCGACTTGAACTTCACGACTGGAGCGAGGAACCAGAACACGAGACTTTGTCGATAGCTGAGAGAATGGAAACAGGGTATGTGTTCGTATAGCATGAGTTAAAAAGTAAAAAAAAATAAACAATTATAAATAAATAAAGTTAAATATTATTGATTAATGTATGATTACTATTGTTATTGTATGTTATGTTGGTGATCATTAAATAAATAAAATAAAATAAATAAAAAGATGTACGAAATAGGGTTAACATTCGAGTCATAGTTGCTTTTGGGAGATACTTGGTATATATTTTTGCCAGACTATAACGACGTATATGTGTTATAATCCCACCCAAAGCGGCTCGTTCCAGTGAGGAGCATTCTAGGGTTAGCTGGTGTATATCCAGTTAATTCAGGCCGGCATAACTCAACGACCGATAAAGTATTTGTACTGCACTGCACTTACCATCAGGTATAGTGTAGTTATTTTGAATTGCCAGGAAAACCTATAAATATAAGTATAAGCTGCTGTGCTTGACTATGAAAACAGTCTAGCAACAGGTGACTGTCATACAGGTGCATTATCACGACTAAGACTATTTAGAAACCTCGGCATTACGATTTGTGTGTTGATAAGCCGCTTTATGCCTTCGTTTCTCCCGAAGTGATAGCACAAGGCAAGCCCGAACCTTATTTTGGACTTAAAAAAATAATCACAATAAAACGTCAAATAGTAACTTGATTAGTAATTTGCTTTTAGAACATCCGCTTTATAATTGATTTGATTTTAATGCTATTCAACATCCTAAACTACTAACTACAAATCACTACATGGTATAAAACAAAGTCGCTTCCCGCTGTCTGTCTGTCCCTATGTATGCTTAGATCTTTAAAACTACACAACGGATTTTGATGATTTTAATACAAGAGGAAGGTTTATATGTATAATACATGCATAATATAGTAGAGAAACACTTTAGAGGTTTCTAATGTGATGTCGTAATTAAACACATTTTTTGCGCTCACGTTGCAAACGCTGACGTAACGAGACCTACGAGATAGATCAAAATAACGTACTAGTATTGTACACCTTAAAAAGGTCTACAAAAAAGTCCGCGATGGTATATGTATGGCCTGGGATAACCCTTATACCTTTGCGATAAAATTCTTTCACCATTAGAATACTACATTATCCCTGATGAACATAGGCTACTTTTTATCCCGGAAAAAGCAAATCACGCGGGCGGAGCCGCGAGGAAATGCTAGTAAACTATAAATATCGAAAACAATTTGAATGTTTAAATTTTTGTGGTAAATTGAATAACTAATGTTCGCCAACACATTATCAAGGCCATGTTTATTTTATTTCACCTACACGGTCAACTCGCGACCCTGACATATTTAGATGAAGATGTTGCGTGATGAATAATTTGGTTTGTTTATGCTGATTTAGATATTGTCATCTTTATTGATTTTAAAGAATATTGAGAGAAATATTGTCTTTCAACATTTGTTGTATATTTTGAAAGAATGTATTAGATTTTTTTATATTATTATCTTTTATTTATTCGATCTACCTAAGCAATCGATGAGTGTTTAAAAATAAGATCGAATTAACCGGTTAAGAATGACTAACAAGTCAATAATATTTATACTTCATCGAATGCTATAGTCGATTTTATTTTTAGAATTGTGGACCGGTTTGCAAATATACTGTTATATTAACGGTTGGATTCAGTTATACAATTATTTATTTTGTATGACTTTACTCTTTTGATCATGTGTGTATACAGAAGAACCGAATCGAATCAAGTCGTTGGTAGCGGTGGGCTATGTTTCTGAGGATGGGCATAAAATTAAATTCCTTTTGAATTACTTTTTCGGTCGTTAGAATGAGAGTGAAAATGATTTTCCTGTTCTCAAATCTTGTTCCTCACAATTGTTGGTTGTTTCTAATGCTAAATGTCGCGCTTAGTCGAACCTGGCACAGTGTACAGTAAAACTCAAAGTTGAGTGGCGCCGCGCCTCGTTCAATTTATTAGGAACTGCGTCAATTCTATTGTCACGAACTACACTTTAACCTAATTAAATTAAAGTAAGAACTAAAGCAATTTTCCTCATTTTAGACTTCTTCAGGTTTGCGGGCCGCAGAAATCTTGTATTCGAACCGCGGTTTGATGATCAAGGGTCTACAGTGTAGTTCAGTACACTAAAATTAGTTAATAAATAATTTACAGTATTCGGCGGCGAGCTCGTGGTAACTGGTGGTACGGCAGAGGCGAAGCCCAACTAGCGGTGCAACTATACCGTCGCGCACTGGACGTACTCGATGAAAGCGAAGGGGGCATCACGGACCCCACGCCGTCCGGCGAGCTGCCCCCTACTAGTGAGGCGTTGACTTCCTTGCTGGATGAACGGCTCAGAGTTCATAATAACATGGCCGCGGCGCAACTGAAGGCCGGAGCCTATGAGGCTGCTTTGCAGGTTAGATATATGATATAAATTTCGGAATATTAACAACGGTTATGATATGGATACATCTGAAACAGGAGGATAAATAGGAGGCTTTTTCTGTGCGACATTGTTGAGTATGAAGAAAAATTATAATTACAATTCTAAGATATGCAGTGTTTAGAGTATTACTGGTAAAGTGTATGGGGCGGGTCGATTACAGACTATACTTTTTGTCAATTGTAGGCTACATTTTGGGAACAATACTATTTTTCCGTGTGACACATCGTGGACACCTCATAGTTGAAATATATCCACAGTACAACATCAAGATATTTACTAATCAATGAAAAAACTCCCCAGGCAGTGACCCGAGTGCTGTCCTGTCAACCGAACAACGCGAAAGCTTTGTACTGTCAGTCGCGTATCCTTTCCGCGAGGGGTCCAATATCAAGAAGTTTACTAATCAATGAATAAAACTCCCCAGGCAGTGACCCGAGTACTGTCCTGTCAGCCGAACAACGCGAAAGCGCTGTACCGTAAGTCGCGTATCCTGTCCGCGATGGGTCGCAACCCGGAGGCGCTGGAGGCTGCCAAGGCGGCGGCGGCGGTCGCTCCATCCGACAGCGCCGCGCGCCGCGAGCTGCAGCGATGCGAGCAGCGCGCCGTGCACGACCGCTGCGAGGAGAGGACGCTCGCTAAGAGGATGCTCGGGACTGCTTCATCGCCAGCGGGACCACCCGCGCCTGACAAGAAACCTTCCAGGGCCAAGGTACGTGGATGATTGTGAACATTATATATTTGCCTAACACGCACACGTAGCTAGAACGGTGCGCTAATCAACCGGAACATCTAGAACCAATATTAACTTGTATAGTGTAGGTACAGCATGTTACTTTCGATAGAAATATACCATATAATTTAGTGATCACATTAAATGATACAACGGTTACAACTAGTTGATACCAATTATAAAATAAAAAATAAAAATAGGCAACTTTCAAACAAAATAATTGGTCTTAAAATTGCTACGACATAAAACACCTTGTTAAATAGTAGTTGAATGACCTGTAAAAGCGGCGATATCGCAGCGATAGGTACTTTATCTCACGCATGTCCGCGTCGCATCGCTTCGTGCCGTCAGAATATGCGCAGCGCGAGGCGACCGGCGCGACGGCATCCACGATTTAACACAACATTAATACAAGCGTTATCGTTGCCATAAGGTATCTTAAGGTTGCCGTTAATAAAAACGGGGTCACTTATTTGGTTTCCGTAAATTCAGTGGTGCAGTGTGGCAACACTGACTTTTTTCGCCGCTCGTGGGTCATTGACCTAGCAGTATTTGTCAGGTGACATCCCTAAAATGTCACTAGGATATCGTAGGTATTTCATTTAGGTTTTGTGTATGGTTAAAGAATGACATGTAGTATACGTTGTATTATTTAATGTGATAATGTAATCGCCACACAGTAGATAATAAGCAGGTAAAACCGGCTTATTACGACTAAAAGAGTCGACAAAATTATATTATTAGGCCCGCCGCGCTGGTGTAAACATGAGTTGTAGAGCCACGCTGTAGACAGTAATGTCCACAGCATGAATGGGCTGGCTCGACCGGGTCGTAACCACTGTCTCGCAGAAAACCGACGTAAAGTAGCGGCTTGCTGCTGCGTTTCGTACGGTGAGTGATATATCCGGAAGCCCAAATCCCTCTCCCCTTCCCAATCCCTAATTATCTCTTTCCTTTAAGGTCGGCAACGCGCCCATGATTCTTTTGGTATTGTGGGCGTACATGGGCGGTGGAGATCACTTACCATCAGGTGACCCACTTGCTAGGTTGCCGGTCTATGCTATAAAAAAAAAACGTGAGCCACTTAGGTAAGTCGTAACGTTTTCAGATGTTGGTGTGGGGCTCACTGCTCCTGAGTTTGCTGGTAGGTGTGGCCAGCGTGCTCGTCTACCGATACAAAACACAGAATCAATGAATATTACATACGGCGATGGAAACTTAGCATAATGTGAGTTAATTTTCATCTTCACTCCATCATTCATTTATTTAGGTTTATTATCCTGGCCCGGCAAAATAAATACTTTACCTGGTGGTAATTACAGCGTAGTCCTAATACAATTTCGTCAGGAGACAATTCGTCCTATGAAAGTCGGCAGAATTATGCCGAGCTGGACTAACCCGTGGTTTTTTCACGATTTGTATGGTGTTGTTTATCGAATGAAGTACCTATAAAAATGATCAAGTTACGCTCTAGTGTAACCCTACATTCCACTGACGTCACCATAGATTTATGGTGATGACCGACGGCGATCGATAGCGACCGTATATTCGAACCGTATATTCCGCTTTTTCACCATGTGTATGGTGGTCGCTATCCACCGCTTTGTAGATATATTTCTTCGGTTGACTATTACGAAGTTCTACGTCATTAGGAGGCTCATGACGACATACTTCTATGTTGTACAATGAATGTTATGACATTCTCATTTGCATTTACGAGTGGTAGAGCCAAGCTATAGACAGTTTTGTCTACAGCATGAATGGGCTGGCTCGACCGGATCGTTACCGCTGTCTCACAGAAAACCGACGTAAAGTAGCGGCTTGCTGCTGCGTTTCGTACGGTGAGTGAGATATCCGGAAGCCCAAATCCCCTCCCCTTCCCAATCCCTAATTATCCCTTTCCTTTAAGGTCGGCAACGCACCCATGATTCTTCTGGTGATGGGCGTACATGGGCGGTGGAGATCACTTACCATCAGGTGACCCACTTGCTCGTTTGCCGGCCTATGCTATAAAAAATAAATAAAAAATAAAACCTAGTCGTTGTGATCCTGTTTATTGTACCTATAGAGCTTTGTAATAATCAAATAAGAAAAAAAATAAGTTAAATTGGCACTGGCATTGCCGCTTTGTTTATGTGCGAGCTCGGCGTTTATAAACAAACGAAAGACTAGTCAGTCTCATTTATCTGAAGAAAAAAATATTATCACCCACCATCACATTGGATTTTTAATAATGATGTCCATGGAAACGAGGACGCCCATTTCTTAAGTTTTATATTCATTTATCTCTACAGATGGAGGAGATTCCAGTGGTTTGATTGGACGGGGATGGTGCACATTATACTTAAGGCCACGTCATTAATATGTTCGCAAATAACTTCGCCGGCCTGAAGTTAGTCACGAGCGGTGTTGCAGCTATTGTTTTCAAATATTAGAGGTTGTGGGGAGGCGTAGAGAGCGGATGAACGGACTAGCTTCAGCCTGGCAAAGTTATTTAGCGCGTATTGTAAATCAAACTTCAACGCTTTCGACAAGCCGTCATCATAGGCGAGATTCTTTATCGCTGAAATAGCAATTTCGGTATTAGACGCGATCCGCATTTCTAATCGTCTATGCTTTTACATCCTACGCGGACGGCATTTTGTTTTGACATGTAGACTATGGTCGACACGCATATTTGTATTCTTTTCAATTGTTTCTTAAAAATCATAATTGCTAACTTTGTACTTTATTGTAAAAAGAAACGTAGGTTAGGTTATTATATCGTGGATGCTGTCTAAAGCAATAAATGGTTCAGTACTCAAAATTATTTGTATGCAAATAGAATATTTTTGTGCAAAAAGTCATATCTATTTGTTAAAATATTTATTGTTAATAGATAGTGCCAAAGTGTATATAATATGTATTGTGTAAAAAATATTTGTTTCCAGTGATATATAAATATTTACAAGCATAGCTATAAAAATATAATGTGTACGGGTGTGTTCGGAAGAACTAAGTTCTGAGTAGCTAAAAAATTGGCTAAACGACTGTCGGTTTGACTGTTGTTCTGGAAAAAAACTAATTTACTCTGAGACTCTAATTTAAACTTCTCAGAACTTTGTTCGCTCGAACACGCCCAATCTTATATATATTTTTGGACTCGGGTGCAAATAAAACGAAGCATTCCAATTATAATATTTTCTATAAACTGTTTATTATAAACCTCGGTTTAAATTTATTTTCTTCACATTTTATATTCTCGTTTGGTATCTAACATTACAACTTAAGTAAGTTTTATTTTAAGACATTGGTTTGGTAAAGGGGGATAAATCATCCCGAAGTGATCACAAGAACTATAAAAATATGGTTCCGATATACATACTTATATCAATAAACATATTTGTTGAAATTGTATGTTTTATTTCTATCACAACTAGATACACACTCACGGCTATACCCTTTGGAGGTAGGCAAAGTCTATTGAATACCACAAGCTACAATCCTGACACGCCTCATTTCCTTATTCCATATTAATACATTTTCGCCGTTACTTTTGTCTCGTTTTGTTACAACCGATTGCGTCGACGTACCGATTCACTTAAATATTAATACACATTTAAATTTAATACTTTACATATGACACTATAGTTGATGATGATATCAATATGATTAAACATACGTGGTGGAAGAAAAAGGCTCCAAAAACTTACGACGAGTGTTCGGCGGACACGATACCCCTAAAAAAATCGCGAAATAAATACATCTATTTTTTTTTACGACCATGTAGTATGCGCAGGCGCCGCTTAGTCAAGTAATGACCGTTAACTCCCGAGCGTTAGCTAATTTTTTTGAGCGTCAAATTTACACAAAAAGAAAATTATCAATAATTGTTTTGACAATATAACATGAATAACTTTGTATTTGTATATTCAGGCATGATATCGCATAAAACATTAAAATTAAGTAGAATTATTTCGCGATTTATTTATTAGTATCAGCGGTGGTATGTCGCCAGCACTAAAATCTGACTATTATTGTAAAACCGCTATAGTGACGTACCGTTGCACTGGTACTATAATATTGAATAGGAACTAGTGTGTTAAACACTATTGGAAGTAGTCACAAGTGACATCGTACGATACCTCAACTGTAATATAGAACACCATTTAGACAAACATTAATTAAATGACCATATCGGTAGTATTTATAAACATAGCAATCATATATAAGTTTTATAAGTTTTATTACAATAATAATACATTGTACACTAATTAACCTTTCACACAATTATATATAACATTTACTCATAAAAAATAGGAACGTTAAATAACTAAAAAAAAAACTAATTATTCAAATACAATAAATATATCTGTTTATTACATTTTTGTTTTCGGAAAATTTTCATGTTTCCACATCCATATATTTTTATTCATTGTGTCATAAAAAGTCATAGATGCGGTCTTGGAGTTGGTTTCGAATCTGCGACTTTCGTCTCTGCAGTCCAAAATGAAACACTAAGCACCAATTTAAACTTAGAAATATTGCATGTTTTAATAAATACTTTTTTTTTCAATTTGCACAGATTCTTACATACCAACAATTTATCATCAGTGAATAGAACATAAACTTAAACATAAACTCATTAAACATTGGATGTCGATTTGGAGGGAGTAGAAAAGTATAAATATAAAAAACAACGGGTTGCACTCCGGGAGTGCCGGCAGAAGTGAAAACTTGAACATTGACGTTGTGCATTTTTGAATATTTTGGAATGGCTAGAGAATAATTTCACACGAATTGCTTTATTTATCAGTATAAAAGTACAGTAATACCCCGACTTACGCTACCCCGTTTTACGCGAATTCGGAGATACGCGTATTTATTTTTGATGGCCGCGTGCATTAGCTCTCCCATTCCGCCATCTTAGTGTTCGGTTTATGACAGGATCGAACGTGTTCCGCGTGGAATTGTTTTGCGTACGTTGCGTTTTATTGATAACCTCAAATTATGTCACCCAAAAGAACAAAAAATGTGTCATTTGAACTGAACAAGGAAAGAAAAATGCTGTCTTTGGAATCTAAACTGAATATTATCAAAGACTGAAGCAAAAACAAATGTTTGTGATATGGCAAAGAAATTTGACCTACCGGAATCGACAATCCGAACGGTTATAAAATGTAAGGAACAAAATATGGAAGCTGTGAAAGACTCTCAATTGTTGAATTCAAGTATCATTCGTTTGTCTAAATTATTATTTCCTTTAGACTCTGCCCCCGATTAAACATACTTTATATGTATTTACATGCAAAGTTGTACCCTGACTTACGCGAATTCGACTTACACGGTTATCGCTCGGTCCCACCTATCGCGTAATTCCGGGGTATTACTGTACTATCATTTATGTGGTTACATACAATATTCATTTATTGCGCTATCGTACACAAAAATTATAATTTATATTACAGAAATACGCCGCGCCGGCGGTCGACTCTCCCTCCGTCTTACGATTTTTCCATCAGGTCACATGTCCTGACGCGAGTTTAGCATTTTATACCCATCCCAAGAAAATTGCTCAACGCCGGCAAAAAAGTTTTCACTTCGAAAAATGTCCATCACTACCGCATCTTACTAGTGAAGACCCTTGCGACTAGACTTGTCAAATGAGTTAATCCTACGATCTGCGCGATTGTAGACAAAGCCTGCACCGTGAAGACGGTCGCTACGAAATCGTAAAGTAATTTAGGCGAGAACACGGACCATACGAATAAATGGTGCCTGAATATTGTCGCTATTATAGCGTATATCGCTACACTGTACACTCGATGGAGTGCGAGGATGTTCGTCGCTCGCCATATCGATTGCAAGTATCTGAAAATGACATAATAAATTACGGTATAGGCTAGTATTTAAATTAAATATTTTTTTCATTATTGCCTGGGTAGACAGACGAGTAACATCCCAACTAATGGGAAGCAATCATAGTCGTACATGTCGTTGCCTACTTTTATATACACACATTTATTCTGACAGCAGCATTCTGTAAAGCAGCAGTGTGTAAACATTGTTGTTTCAATTTAAGGGATCGATAAAATTACCGTACGGTGAGGTAGAGTCCAATACCGTATGGTGCCTTGTAATTCAAAGTTCTAGCTTCTGCTTATTGGCAGGCTTGAGCGCTTAAAATCAGACGAGCGACCCACTCGTTTCGTTATTGAGGCTAGTAAAAAAAAATACGGGTTGCACTCCAGGAGTGAAAACTTACCAAACAGGCGAGAATACAAAATTACGGCAACATGTCCACTCGACATGATAAAAGTACATTCTACTCTCTTCGCGTTTATGCGAGCCTGGTACTTTTTACGGCAACATGTTCCAAATAAGAAAAAACCTAAAAAGTTTTTCTTTGTCCAAATCGTCATTTGTTTATTAATTACGGCTACTCGCCATGAAAAATGGACATTCTACGCTCTTCGCGTTTATGCGAACCTGGTACTTTTTTTCCAAATTATAAAATAGTTTATTATCAATATCAAAAACAAAATTACGGTAATATGTCTATTCGCCATAAAAAAAAACGAACACAGTCCGGTCAAAGTCCTGTCAAAGTCCTGTGAAAGTCCGGTCCAATCCGACTGGTCACTGTGTGACGCCACCTGGGACTTCGAAATTATCTAAGTTCCAGGGAAGTCGGCTAGCGCTGGCTGGTCAACTGGCCCGCGTGACGTCTCACGGAAGGTTCTCGAATATTCTGGAACCTTCCGCTCGCCGCCGCTCGCCGCCGCTCGCCACCGCTCGCGTTACGGAACGTTTCGGTTCACCCTCCCATAAGAAGTTATCACTTCAAAAAGTATACTGACTGTTCCCAATGTCGTGCTGTTCTGGCGAGCGTGCAAAACAGTGCCGCGCCCGCGAGCGCCGGGCCCGCGTACGCGTGCAGCCCCATGCGCAGCGACACGCGCGCCGGGCAGTATTGCCGGAGGCCCACGTACCCGGACCCCAGGTCCACGGACGCCAGGCTGTTCGAGTTACCCTGGATAAATATATACAACATATACTATTTCTATTTTATTATTAACCTTACTGTTAACACGCCCGATGTGAGTTCAAAAAAAATTGTAACTAAAACGGCAGAACAGATTTTATTCAACAATAGCTAGCTAACAACCACCCCGATTAAGCCACTTTTAAAATAAAAAACCGCATTCAAATCGATCTATTCGTTAAGTTTATGCACTACATGCCACACTACAGACTATAAGATTCAAACTTATCACTTAGTTTTTAGTGTAGGTTAAAAAATAAAAAAAATACGCGTTACACTCCGGGAGTGCCGACAGAAGTGAAAACTTACCAAACAAGATGCGAGAATAAAAAATTACGGCAACATGTCTACTCGACATGACAAAAGTACATTCTACTCTCGCGTTTATGCGAGCCTGATACTTTTTACGGCAACATGTTCCAAATAAGAAAAAACCTAAAAAGTTTTTCTTTGTCCAAATCGTCATTTGTTTATTAATTACGGCTATTTCGTCATGAAAAATGGACATTCTACTCTCTTTGCGTTTACGCGAACCTGGTACTTTTTTTACGGCACCATGTTCCAAATTATAAAATAAGTAAAATATCGTCATTTTATTATCAATATGACTTGACAGCCTCCGTGGCACAGCGGGCGAGTAGCCGGCTGTGAAGCGAGGGGCCGCGGGTTCGATCCCCGCACCGAGACAAATGTTTGTGTGATCCACATTGATTTGTTTCGGGGTCTGGGTGTTGTGAGACCGAAAGTCTCTCGTAGTTCCTGATACCCACGACACAAGACTCGTATCTTACTGTGGGGTCAGGACTATGTATGTGACTGTTGGGTGTATTTATTTATTTATAATATCAAAAACAAAATTACGGTAACAAGTCTATTCACCATAAAAAAAAACGGACACAGTCCTGTGAAAGTCCAGTCAAAGTCCGGTCCAATCCGACTGGTCACTGTGTGACGCCACCTGGGACTTCGAAATTATCGAAGTTCCAGGGAAGTCGGCTAGCGCTGGCTGGTCAACTGGCCCGCGTGACGTGTCACGGAAGGTTCTCGAATATTCTGGAACCTTCCGCTCGCCGCCGCTCGCCTTACGGAACGTTTCGGTTCACCCTCCCATAAGAAGTTATCACTTCAAAAACCATTTAAAAGGGTTTCCATGACACCCACATGTGGATAATTAAATGTAGTTTTTACGACCGGCCGCCTACCTGATGTCAACCCCTCTGGGGAGAAAACACACCCAGGCCCGGACCAAATATTTGCTAATCACCCAAACATTTGCCTCGGTGCGGGAATCGAACCCGCGGCCACTCGCTTCACAGTCAACTACTCGTTCACTGCACCACGGAAGCTATCATAGAAAAAAATATATAAATTTCATTACATACCTGATAAAAGAAAAACACAACACCAATCCACATGTGAACTAGAGTGCGACTCAAAACATCGACAACGTCAGTCCTGCGGCCCAGCTTCGCGTCCAGCAGATTGTGGTTCATACATTTGGAAGTCAACACGCACGTTATATACACACTGGGCACCATTATCACATTGTGCGGCCTCATCAACAACACCACTATCAACATCAAATCATTCAACATTATATGAGACACGGATCGAGCCAAATTCAATTTCACTTCATCGATATTCCACGGCTCCTCTATCGTCGGGTCGTAGAAGTAATCTTCGGTTTTCGCTTTAGGCTTATTGTACACAAACTTGTTGCTCTCCAATACGTTGGATTCGGGTTTTATTCCACAACATCTAAATATTCCTATGTACGTCGATATTTCGAATACAAACTGAGCGACTAGTATTGTCCAGAAAACGTTCACGATGTCGACTGTGTCCCAAGTTTTAATGTCTTCGAAAGGCGAGTGTAACGTTTGTGATGCGATTCTGTAGGATAGTATGGCTGCCGTTGCGAGTATTGTGAACGCTGTGTGTATGTGAAGGAAGTTATTCATGTGTCGTAGGTTCCACAAGCAGATGGCTAACGTCGCTAGGGTACCTGTAAAATAAAATTTAATTTATAAAATGGTAATTTCAAAATGGTACGTCCCTCGTGTGCGAGAGGCCGTCTGTATTCTCATTGCCGCTTTGTATATTTCAGTGTGTAAGCATTGGTGTTTCGGTTTGAGGGACACTGAAGCCAGTGAAATTATTAGTCACATAATTCATTACTCATTATAAGATTACTCTTATGTCCTTATGTTAAGTGATCTATACAGAATCGTCAATTAATCATGGTTGCAATTTCAAAGGAAAGCAGCAGGGGTTTGGGGGGCATTTGAGCCCTATTGCCCTATGATATTAACTAATTATAGTAACGCAACAACAAGATGCCACTTCAGATCGGTTTTCGTTAGAAGTGGTACTAACCCGGTCGAGCCTGATAATTCATATCGTCCAAAAAAATGTCTACAGCCTGGCTCTACCACTTTGGAACTGAAGGTGATGGTTAAAATAAGTTAAATATGATTAAGAATGTTGCAAATTTAATATAACTTACCAATTACTAAGTGAGCTTGTAGATATACAGCGTTTTCTGGTGCATTCAACCAATCAGCCGTGTCGGGAAGGAATAGCCAACGGTCGCCCGTCTGGTTCATTGTACGTAAATATCTAAAAATAAAATATTAATAAAACACAACGATGAAAGTACAACATTTTTGTACCGGACTGGATAGCTACCATACACATAGAGAAAACCAAAGATACTGCCTTATTACGGCAAGTCACGTTCCAGGGACAGTCAGTGTATATCCGGTTCTCCCGAGGGGCTTGCGACATAATGGTTCGTTAGGGTGGGAATAGGGGTACATCCTTGTATTACTGTGCCTGGGCAATAAATAAAAGATTTTTTTTATTGTATTAGGAACATGTCGATACTCGACTTGTAACTTTGGACAACACTAAATGATCTATCTCACTCTATCATTGTTATTCTCGTGTAGGCACTTCACTTAATTTATAGGGATGTGATCGATCTTATCGATCGTATAATAGTATAAACGAGGGCTTAAAATTAGAGAAAATTTTAAGCCGTCTTGATTTTGATATGATCCGGTACATAAACACCACCGTCAGGTGTATGTAACGACCCTTAGATATGACGCGCACCTTTCGGTAACACTCGAGACAAAAGCATAAAACATTTTGTACAGTTTAAAAACCTCTTTAGAATATATATTTTTTATATAAATAATATCGTCATTATTGCTCTGTATTGATCCTTACCTATGTAAAGCAATAAGTAACACCCATTTCGGTAAAATATCGACACCCACGGCGCTCATTTTCTCCTCAAGTTCAGGCTTTTCTTGCACCTCCGTTGCCCCAGACATCTTTTTGCTCAAATACATTACAACCACTATAATAGTTCGAAGCAAAACGAAAAACATCAGCGTATTCCAAAAGAAATACCAAGTCATATGTTCTTCTTCAATGAAACTCGTACCGAAGAACGACCACGAATGAAACAACGTTCCACCAATCAGCAAATAATCTGTCATATTCAAGTATTTTAGTGAGGATAAATTCTTAATTTTCTCTATGCCTGTCTTGGCCATAAAGTATGTTGTTGTGAACGCGCAGGCAATGAGCAAAAAGGCCAGTATCCAGAGCGAGTCGAATGAACAAACTTGGCTTTTTGTCTCTGTTATGAAACATGCTATGACGAGTACCCCACAGGTTATCGCTAGGACGAATATAAAGGCTAGGATTAGACCAGCATTGGACCGATGCCGGTCGTGTCTTGTTACACTGTGTTTTCTATCATTCTCTGGTTGCAAGGAGTAAAGGGTAACACAGAGGAGTGATGTTGCTATCTGAAAAAATAATGTCGGTATTAATATTTTTCTACCAACATTAGATCATTGAATAGATTACAAAACATAACATAAGCTAACGCTTTTATCCCCGTTGGGGTAGGCAGAGGTACAACTAGTGCTGCACTCAGATTTCTTCGAGCTTATTTCTTTTTCATAATGTGATAGGGGACGAACCTATCGCCATACCGGGCACAAACTCCAATCCCGGGCAACTCATGTTCCCATTCATGTTGAGATTGCTCCACTTGGGAATTAAACCCAGGACCACACACTTTTCAGCCATAGTAAGTTGTCATTAGAGCAATGAGGCGATAGAATTGAGTCAACTAGTATTCCTTGTATCGTGTTCTATATCAAGCATACCTTAACAAATTTGCTTCGCTTGTAATACTAAGTTATAGAAATGATATTTTAGTGATAAAGAAATAAATATACAGGAAATATGTTTCAAAGCCTTCTATAATGCAAATATAACATTTTGGCGGGAATTCTGACAGTGCGGTTCATCACTTATTTTAATTTATTCTAAAAACTAGTTTAAAGTTGTGGTTTTTGTATAAAGTGGTGTGGATTTGTGCAATAAACATTGACGGTGATGAAAAGGGTATGGAAACATTGAAATAAGTGAATTAAATATCGTACTGGAAGGAATTCACACCAAAACTCCAACAAGACCACACCGATATTTATCGTTTTTGTGAAGACTTGCGAATAAATTATACTTGTCATTGGCGAAATGCTGGTGGGAGGATACTTGTATCCGACCGAATAGCGACCACCGTACACTGGTGCTAAAACCTGCCATAGTGGCCCACCTTGTGTGGGTCGCGTTCCAGGGTCAGCCAGTGTATATCCGGTTCTCCCCAGGGGGCTTGCCCCCTGATCCTAACCCTTTTCCCATCCCTTTTCCTTCCCCTCCCCCTTACCCCTATGGCAGGCCGGCATGATCTTGCCGACCTACGATGGACACATTGCTTATCGTTGGTCGACACTATTCTTGGATTGCGCTACACTTACCATCAGGTGTAGCGTAGTCACTTTGCAGAGCCAGGATAAAATAAAAAAAAATGCATAATAATGCGAAGCCATCAATTAAAAAGAAGAAGAATGCAAAGATAGAACGTGGTACATCATATACTTACAAAGTACAAAAGTACTATGGCAATACCAATGGCGAATAAGTCGAAATCGACGGTAGTCTCTGCGAGGTACTTGGCCATCTCTTCTAGCGATTGGTCATAGAACTCCTTGGATATCTTTGCAGCACTATTTTGACCTGTGGCTAGATAATGCGCGAACTGTTTCTCAGCACGTACAAATTGTTTGTAAAACTCTGAAAAAATATTTCCGTTATACAGATTAGGGATTGCTAGTGGGAGGTTATGTGATACATATTTGTACCCGAATGGATAGCAACCACCGTACACATGGTGCAAAATTCACCACAGTGGCTTTTTCCAGCGAGTGGCATGTTTATTTAGTTACAATAGCCCGATATAATCCTGGAGATC
This sequence comes from Amorpha juglandis, assembly GCA_949126905.1. Taxonomy (NCBI): domain Eukaryota; kingdom Metazoa; phylum Arthropoda; class Insecta; order Lepidoptera; family Sphingidae; genus Amorpha; species Amorpha juglandis. The sequence continues at coordinate 10,227,478 of OX421383.1, forward strand.
ATTGAGGGGTATAACGTCTCACGACGGTAGCTTTAGTTTATAAAAAAAATATTATTGTAGTGAAATGGGGATATTTCATGCGGTCAGGCAATGTGTAATCTTTGACTAACATTCGATGGTAAATTCACGACCGATTTCAATAAATGAGAGTCTCCCGATCGATCCCAGAATCCCAGTTTGAAAGTTACGCGTAAAAATTACTAAGTTTGGTCGATTTTCGGGATCGATATGAAGAACAAAATTGTTTACGGTCAATATTATGTACCCGTATCAGTTAGAATATCCCGCCCACACACCCGCCACTAAATCCTGTGCACCGGGATCAACAGTGGCACGCATTTTTGATAACACCGAGCAGTGAAGCTCGGCGAGTCTCTGGGAATGTCTTTGTCTCGCATCGAAATTAATCAGATAGAAGATTAGGGAGTTGTTGGAAATATTAATTGTCCGATTGCCTCCATAGCAAAGCGGGAAACAAAATAATGAATTGAGGAGGTATTAACCTTGAGTGGTAGAGCCATACTGTAGACAGTAATGTCTACAGCATGAATGGGCTGGCTCGACAGGGTCGTTACCATTATACCATAAACCGACGTAAAATAGCGGCTTGCTGCTGCGTTTCGTACGGTGAGTGAGATATCCGGAAGCCCAAATCCCTCTCCCCTTCCCAATCCCTACTTATCCCTTTCTTTTAAGGTCGGCAACGCGCCCATGATTCTTCTGGTATTGTGAGCGTACATGGGCAGTGGAGATCGCTTACCATCAGGTGACTCACTTGCTCGTTTGCCGGTCTATGCTATAAAAAATAACCTGAAAGAAGCTGAATTACCCGTGTCAGTCGGCAGTCCATTCCTCTTCGCATTATGTTCTGCGATCACGTGCAACAAGTATAGATGTTGTCGCATGTCGTTCGGCAACAGTGACGGCAGGATGCGTCCTGTATTGTCGCCTGGTGGTGGCGCGTTCAGTAGCCAGGATATAGTGGGGGCCAGGTCCACTTGGGCCACCGTGGGGCCAGGGCCTAAGCTGGAATTGTGGGCATTTTCGTTAGTTTTGTATGTCAAGACACTTGACATCGAGAACATTTGTGGCTCGATATAATGAGTTTTGACTTGGTTTTAAATTATGTCCAAATTAATATTTGTATTTAAATATTTGTTTCAATGATTGGAAAACAGAACTGGTACTGGTGCGTGGGTTACATTCGATCGTCTATAGTGCCTTTAATAAAGCGAGTTTTTGAGACTTGTAGGGACGCGCGTCTATGTACAGCAGCGATAGCTCAGCGGGGAGTGGTATGGACTGTCGAGACGAAAGTCGCAGCTTCAAAACCAGCCGCAAGAGCATACACCACTGACTTTTCTAAGTTACGTGTATATTAATTGTTAATTATCGCTTGCTTTAACGGTGAATGAAACATCGTGAAGAAACCTGCATACCTGAGAACTCGATAAGATTTTTCGAAGGTATGTGTAGTCTGCCAACCCGCATTAGGCCAGCGTGGTGCACTAAGGCCTAATCCCTCTCATTCAGCAGAGGAGGCCCGTGCCCAGCAAAGGGACGTAATAATACAGGGCTAGTAAAAAAAAGGGACGCGCGTCTGGTTTTTTAACCCCTCAAAGGAGTCTTATGATATTCCCACGACCCTCTCTGTTTGGTTTTCTTAGCTTATGTTTAAAGAAAATCTGTTCTGCAATTAATTACACTCAAACAGCGGCACATGTAGTCTTGATCCCAGACTAAGTTAACCTGTATCGTGGGTAACAGGGACTACAAGGGATTTATTTAAACTTTATATACATAACATGTATAAAGGCGGATTTAATGCCAAAGGCATTCTCTACTAGTCTACCATCAGATTTGGGGTCCCACAACACCCCGACTCGAAATAAATATTTTCGATCAGTGCGAGAACCGAACCCGCGTCTCGCATCGCAGCCGGCCATTCGCACACTCCACTACGGAAGCTGTGTGGTTATTACAGAGTGAGTGTTAGGCCGCCGACTCGAAGTCAGCGGGGCGCGGCGGCGGCGCGGGTGCGGCGCGTTCAAATGCATAGGTTTAAATGGACCCGGTCTCGAAAGCAGCGGCGCGGCGCGGGCGCGAGGAGCAACGTACGAGCGGCGCGCGACAGTCGAGCGGCGCTTGCGCGTCTGCATTGACGTAGTGCTGTGTATTTTCAAAAATGCCCACCGACGCGACGTGGTGGAGCAAATTATTTCAATGATTTTTTATATGGAACATCATATTCACATCAATTTCGTTCGCGAACAGACACTTATTTCTCATAGTACAACACTACACCGCTCTAGCGATCTGCCCGCTGACTTCGAGACCGGGTGTCCGCCGCACCCGCGCCGCCGCCGCCGCCGCCGCCGCCCCGCATCCGCTGACTTCCGAGTCCGCGGCGTCAGTGTAAACTTACGGATGCGGGCACTGGAAGTCGTCTGTCTTTGCGAGTAGTAGCGGCACGAGCACCTCCGCGGGCGTGGCGCCGCCGTGCCCGCCCGCGTCGCGCATGCCGTGGTCGCCGCACACGAACAACGCGCCGGTACGGCCCTGCACCAACCAACTCCACTTAAATACACCCAACAGTCACATACATAGTCCTAACCCCACAGTAAGATACAAGTCTTGTGTCGTGGGTATCAGGAACTACGAGAGACTTTCGGTCTCACAACACCCAGACTCCGAAACAAATATTTGTGGATCACACAAACACTTGTCTCAGTGCGGGGATCGAACCCGCGGCCTCTCGCTTCACAGCCGGCTACTCGCCCGCTGCGCCACGGAGGCTGTCATAAAACCCCTTTATCTTACAAACCCCTTTATCTATACTTATAAAATAACATGTCCTGACTGACTGACTGATTCATCATCGCGGAGCGCAAACTATCAAGGCTACAAGCATGAAATTCGGACTGTATATTCATTTTGTTATGTAGGCACCCACTAAGAAAGGATTTTAGAAAATTCCACCCCAAAGGGGTCAAAATAGGGGATGATAATATGTATGAAAGTCCGTCATTTTGAAACTTACATAAACAAAATTTTGTATTTTGGTTATTGACGTAAAACAAATAAATACGTGTTTCAGGAATTTTGGAAATTTTATTTAATAAGGGATGAAAAGGGGAGTGAAAGTTAATGCGAAAGTGAGTTTGTTTGTTACGATTTCACGCCTAAATCACTGAACCGATTTTGATGAATTTATCTGCAGAGACAGACGGACCCTGGAAAGGGTTACAGGCTACTTTTATCCCGGAAAATGCTGTTCACGCGGGCAGAGCCGCGAGCAAAAGCTAGTCTTTATATATAAAAATTACCTGTCACGTTGTTTGTCCGCGATGAACTCCTAAACTACTGAACCGATTTCAATCAAATTTTACAAACTATGTGCAGTTTGATCCAACTTGAGAGGTAGACTAGTTTATATCTCAATTTATTGTCGCAATATTTTTTTATTGCAAATGATTTGTTTATTATGTGACAAAGAGTTATAATTATCTGTGATTTCCATAAGATTCTAACAGATGACGGTGTATACAGGGGTGTATGCTTGAGGAGCTGATTTACAACCTGACACTTCCATCTCGGCAGTTCGTAAAGTCTCGCAAGACTATCAGTGCTTTCTTGACACCTGCTGTGTTTTATTTATAATCACTCACTGGTGACTTAAGGTTTAATATAATAACGAAGTTCTTGTATCGTTGCTTTTTTGCCGGTGCCGAGATGATGGTGTACCCAAACTGCGCATTTCAAACGGAAGCTTGTTCAAGACTTAGTTGCCTTGATTAATAGCCTTAGTAGACTTGGTTAATCTTGTGAGTCGACTGGACGCATTACTTTGTTATAGTTCGTGAAATTGATCGCGCCATCCATTTGCGAGCGTATAAACATTTTGGTCCTTCGAACCACATTTACGAACTTACCCACAACTTCATGGAAGTAAATATTTTCTTGACAACTTCATCCATTTCTAATAGCTTAGGTTTTATCTTCGGACTGCGCGCGCCTTCCAAATGTCCTATGTGATCTAGTCCCAGATAGTGCAGTACTAGGAAGTCAAAGTTCGGCGTTTTCTTTTCATCAGGCGTCAATATCTTATCTAGATGTCTGGTAACATTCTTGTCTACCTGGAAAATTAAAAAATTACATTTAGAAATCTTAGTTAATTCTTAAGTAAGAAACCATGTCTTGGTACATATTATTTCAGTTTTTTTTTGTTCAAGATGGGATGAACATCTGTGCGAGTATTTCGGGTTAGGGAAGGATGGTAAAAGCATGTATTCATGATGATGCCTTTTTGTTATTTGAGTTCAGCAATGGCTATGACAATTTGACATAATATACTTCGTATTTGCCAAGCGTGACATATTTTACTATATACGCTGTCGTAAAAACGTACATAGCTGTGGTCACAGATTAAATAGGGTGCGTTGGTGCTTTGTGCTACATTTTACGCTTAATCGCGGTACGTAAATTACACTTAAGAAGTCCACCATTTTATCCGTGGTCCTCTCCCAATACACTTTGCAAAAATAATCTGATTATAGTGATAAGTCACCATCGGTAGCCTTTAAGCTTTCCATCATCATCATCATCAGCCACAGGACGTCCACTGCTGAACATAGGCCTCCCCCAAAGATTTGCAGACCGACCTGTTGGAAGCGGCCTGCATCCAGCGACTTTCTGCGACCTTTATCAGGTCGTCTGTCCACCTTGTAGGCGGACGTCCAACGCTGCGCTTGCCAGTACGTAATTAAAGTAAGCTTTTCATGCCACCAAAATATTTTCGCTATTGTATTAAGACATACAGACTTTGACAGCCTCCGTGGCGTAGCGGGCGAGTAGCCGGCTGTGAAGCGAGAGGCCGTGGGTTCGATCCCCGCACCCCCGCACGTCTCGCGTAGTTCCTGATACCCACGACACAAGACTCGTATCTTACTGTGGGGTCAGGACTATGTATGTGACTGTTGGGTGTTATTATTATTATTATTTACATAACATACCTCAGTATAATCAGTGACGTAGAACGACGTGGTGCCGTCATGCTCCGCCCACAATCCAGGGAACAATCTCAGCCACGTATCATCACCGTACAGCACTGAGCGTTTTCCCCGGTTGGAGGCAACACGAAGGACGCTGTCGCCACGGACGGCGGGCGCGCCGAAATTTAACGCTACATCCGCGAATGTCGACACGCTGCCCGTCATCATAGCCTGGAATTGTCATGGAATCATTATGGTATGTGTTTCAATAATCAATGTTTTTGTTGTAAATATTATTATTTAATATTTTGTAATTCTGCAATCAATACGTTTAACAGGTGAGTTGAAGGAACACATTGTTACGCATGTAGAATATGTTTTGGTGCGAATTGTCTAGAAACAAGTCGCGGGTTCGATCTTAGTACCCAGGGCACGCATCCCTGAATTTTCGAAGTTAGTGTGCATTCTTTGATAATTATCGTTCGCGTTAGCGATGAATTATAACATCGTAAAGACACTTGCATATCTGAGAATTTTCAATAAAAATTTCAAAGGTATCTGAAGTCTATCACATGAGTGAACTGACATTTGATAAGCAATATGTAATGAAATTAATTAATGATGGAATATGTAATTACAATTATGGATAGGCATTATGTAAGCAAAGGCGACACGCACGGTCGAATACGCACAGAATTGGCAATCATTCACGGTAGTTGGGTACCTCATGATGCAATGAGCAACTGGCTACAACTGCTACAAGGAATTAGTGCAATATAAAGCTAGGCAAATGTTATGAAACTAGGAAATGTGTTTTTTTTTTGATTATTAAATATATGATATTAATAGTGTCCGACCGAACTTTCGGTTTCGTTTTTGGCTTAGTTTTGGCAAAACGCTTAGTACTGGTTTCGGCTGCCATTCAGCCGAAACCGAAAATAAATTTGGGAGGTTTCGTACTCCGGTTTGATATGTTGCTGCGAGAGACGATGTGTCATTTTGCCGCGATCGAGCTCATAGTTATGTCAGAACTTGTTTGTGTTTGCGCTACGAACTTTGCGGTACTTTGTTTTTTGTTGTGAAGTTGCGAGTGATTGTAACATTATTTAAAAACAGGCCAGTTTTATTTCGCTATTGAAGTTGCTAATACTAGACAATACCTATATGTTACTATTAGTTATATAGTACCGAATATTATGAGTGAAATATGTAAATTTATATGCACTTTCAAAATTCATTTGATAAGTGTTATTGTTAACACACAGGTTACTTAAATATTCATATATGTGAGATGAGACAGACAATAATAATTTTATACATAAATTAATGTTCATTCCTTAGAAATGTTTTGGGTTCATGTACCGATAAACATTTTAGTATTGAGAACTTACAATGTACAGATAGATGGTAATAGATAAATAAATAAAAAAGGCTTGAATAAAATTTATTAGACCTCCTAGATGATGAAGGTATTTTTTTATGATAATTATGTTATTATTAGTTCAAACATCAGAGACTGAATGATTAATATGACATTTGATTTAAAAATAAAGACTGCAGCTATGTTATGCATTTCAAATTATTGGTAATTGGGTTACTACTTATGACCTGCTTTGTAATGTTTTTAGCTGACATAATGTATTTATATTTACTAAACTGTTTGCAGTGAAAAAATGAATGCAGAACAAACCACTTTACTGACTATACAATTAATAGAACATGTTTTATAAAATATATGAAAATTATGGGATTGTAATGTTCAACCATGGTTAGTGAAGCATGCAACAATTTTACTAAAATAACATGCAACTGTACAAATAAACCATAACCATTTATTCTAAACAAGCTCTACGTCAAACACAACACCAAAGAAAAAACTTGTTACAATAAAGAATAAATATTCCCACTTAGTTTTGTCAAGTATACTGGTTTTATTGCTATTATGCATAATAAGCATGTTTTTTCTTTGGTTTCATTAATAAAAGCGAAATTTGCAATAATTACAAAGTGACACTTGCAAATATATCCCGCCAGAAGTTTATCGTGCGCCTCCACTGTGCTTTTTCTTTCTTTCTCTCCGGTGACTGTATAGATGTAACAGAAGTTGCATTAGATAATTTGGTGTTCAAATGTAAATGGAATATTGTCAATTTATTTTAATACAAATATTTTTTCTTTGGTACTGTGAATGAACTGTAGACTTGAGAGGTAGAGTCATGCTGTAGACAAAACTGTCTTAGCATTTTTAGTTTATCTTACAGAAAACCAACATTAAATAGTAGCTTAACGTTTAACGCTTAAAATGCAGTAACGTTTTATATGGTGAGTGATATATCTGGAGCCTAAACTCACCTCCCCTTCCCAATCCCTGAATTATCCCTTTCCTTTCAGGTCAGCAACATGCCCATGATTTTTTTGGTATTGTGGGCATATATGGACATTGGAAATCACTCACCATCAGGTGACCAACTTGCTCCAACCTATGCAGAAATAAAAGACTAGACATATTTAAAAATAAAAAAGGACTGGCAACATACTGAACCACCACTATCACTGGTATTGTAGGTGTTCATAGGTTGTCACTTACAATCTGCTGACACACCTGCCTGTTTGCCTTCTCTTTCATAAATAAATAATGTACAATACATTACAAAGTACAAACTTTCTAATATTAAATTACAATATTAATTGTTGACAAAAAAATATGTAATGTGAATGTGATGAAACAGATTCTCATTTGGAAATAACAAAATACTCATTAATAATCTTGAAACAAAACATTAAAACCCTTTTATCCTAGTGCTATCAAGTATCTTATCATAAAATCAGTAATAGATAAAAAGTTACAATATTTTTATTGTACCTTAATCCGTGGCATGGTGACGGTGGGAGGCTCAGCCACAGACACATAAATACATGCAGACTTGTTTTTTAAAAGCTGTCCAGTAAAAGGCATATATTCCTCTGTAACAAAATCATATCTCAACCCATCTATGACCATTAATATGACACTGTTTTCACCAGAATTGTAAACTTGCTGGCCATCAATGCTGAAAGAAAAGACATTTTTGTTTATATGTTATGGGGATTCATTTTATAAATTTATAATATTAGTATACATAGATTGTGTTGAAGTATGTATAGATCTATCAATGTAAGCATCTTATGACTGTTTTATATTTTAATAGAGAATAAAATGCCATTTTTGATCAAACTAATTCATTTTATTAATACTGTCTAGGTTATATCTAATGTTTAATTATTGTCAAGCATAATATTTGATATTATACACTCGTTTTTGACCGGGCTATACTTTTAGTATTTTATTAGCTACTTGCTTACCTGATCCCATCTATGAAGTTTGGAAGATCATCCATATGAGCTAGTTTTCCTGAATGATATTTTAATGGGAAAAATCCATACAGGAACAACACTAGGGACCCAAGAGCCATGATGAGCAGGCAGAGGCCTGTCCATCGGTGCTGCAGCAACGGTAACATGATTAGAAGTCTCACACTTATGGAATATTCGTCGGTGAATAATTGTACCGGCAACGCCGATACGTTTCAGCTTTCCCCACTGTAATGTTCTATACCACGTGTATACACACACTGTCCGGTGGAAGCTGTATTGTGCAATAAATGAAACAGCTAATACATAACTTCATTGTTTATCAGCATACATCAGCATTTAGCCATTATCAGTTATGCTGTCATCAAAACGCGTACATGCAAAAGCAACGTTTTATTTAATGTGAAAAGAATGGAATGGTGAATTCATAAGGTTTAATACTGTTTTGTATGATTTTACTCTTCTAGCAAATTAGCATAGAATACGTAAAGTATACATATATTCTGAAATTAAATATTTCTAATTCTTTAAAAGTATTTTGTAAGCCGATTTTGACGAGTAAATATTGACAAATGACAATTGGCATTATTGCAGGGTCTCCAGATTGAGTTTTCGAAATTCCTCATAGCAGATGAAAAAATCCCCAAAATGATACTATTTTTGCAACTTTTCCCCAAATATCATAACCCATAATACGCTACCCAACTATTCCATAAAAATAAAATTAAGTTGCCAGCTTGCAGGGGTGTAATTGTGTATTCAAGATCGTAAAATTATCGTACACAAACTGAACATTTTATAAAATAGATCAAATACATAGCCTGACCAGACTACGGTTTTTTTTACAGCATAGAGTGGGCCCGGCGCGTCGCGTCGGCTCGACCGGATTGTAAATAAGAAAGTGGTACTTTCTTATGTTTTGTTTTTATATCGAAGTAAGTATCGAAATCATAACAAAACCATTATTTTGGCTCAGTGAGTGGTGACTGTGAAACGTGAGGCCGCGGCAGGTTCTATCCCTGTACTGAGATAAATATTTGTCTGATCCACATATATTTGTTTCGGGTTGGATGATGTGAGACCGACGGTGATGAACAGTGTATGGAAACATTGAAATAAGTGAATTAAGCATCGTACTGAAAGGAGTTAACACCAAAACGCCGACAAGACCTTAAAATCAACCGCATCTGTGTTTCATCGTTCTTGTAAAATTAACTTGAGAATAAATTATACTTGACATTGGCAAAATGTACAATAATGCGAAAGCCATAAATAAAAAAAAAATACGGGTTGCACTCTGGGAGTGCCGACAGAAGTGAAAACTTACCAAACAGGATGCGAGAATACAAAATTACGGCAACATGGCCCATTCGACATGATAAAAGTACATTCTACTCTCTTCGCGTTTATGCGAGCCTGGTACTTTTTACGGCAACATTTTCTAAATAAGAAAAAACCTAAAAAGTTTTTCTTTGTCCTAATCGTCATTTGTTTATTAATTACGGCTACTCGCCATGAAAAGAGGACATTCTACTCTCTTCGCGTTTATGCGAACTTGGTACTTTTTTTACGGCACCATGTTTCAAATTAAGTACATATTTCTTTATCGATCGTCATTTTTTTATCAATATCAAAAACAAAATTACGGTAACATGTTTATTCGCCATAAAAAAAAACGAACACAGTCCTGTGAAAGTCCGGTCAAAGTCCAGTCCAATCCGACTGGTCACTGTGTGACGCCACCTGGGACTTCGAAATTATCGAAGTTCCAGGGAAGTCGGCTAACGCTGGCTGGTCAACTGGCCGGCGTGACGTCTCACGGAACGTTCTCGAATATTCTGGAACCTTCCGCTCACCGCCGCTCGCGTTACGGAACGTTTCGGTTCACCCTCCCATAAGAAGTTATCACTTCAAAAGAAGAAGACCCGATTTACGAACATTTTGACACACGTAACATATATTTTAGGTAAAATGTTTTTAACCAGATTCCCAAGTTTTTGGATAGACATTTTAATTGTAATAGATTTACTTTGATTTTAACTACAAATTGGTGTATAATTCATTTTTGTTCATCTTAGGCATTTTTTTGTATGGGAGATGGGCATTCCCCTTTTCTTCCCCATTTCCCTAATATTTCGTTCCCCCAAAAGGTCCCTAAGAAAATTATATTTCCCCAAAATTTCTAAAAGTACCTATATGGAGAACTTGCATTTTTGTCAAAATACATATTTTAACCGATTTCAAAAAGGAGGAGGTTCAGATAGTTTTTTTTGGGTATGTACATCGGTTTGTCGGCCACGCATATTTCGTGGATGAAAGAAGCTATCTTCGTCATTTATGCAGCGATTTTGATGATTCTTTTACCTTAATTAGTAAAATAAAAACATTTGACAAAAAATGATACTGACTCATTTGACTAGTTTTATTTTTAGCTTTTAAGTTTGTCGAGTTGGTTTTATTCAAAAATGTAATGGAGTCGAACCCTGCCCGCTACTCGCCTACTGCGCCATGGAGGCTATCGCATATTTACGCCTATGCGCATACATATGCGATTGAACCGTCTGAACAGACTTTAAACGTTTCGGAATGTTATTTTTTAATTTACTTAGGCCTCTAAGTACCAATTTTTAACAGAATGGTATTCGAAGGTTTTGTTATCAGACGTCCAAACAACGGAATGGTTGATGAAAGTTATTTATATTTATATTATTAAGGAAACACGTAAACAATGTTAAATCATTCTCTAAAAATACAAACAAGTCATTCTAAACAAAATAAACAATTTACACCCACGTACATTTTTATTGTCATGATAAAACAAAATTAGAGTGTTATTTTCATCACTTACGGTGCTGTGACGAGTTTATTTTATTTATATACATGCTACGTAAACGTAGTGATGACGTACCGCAAAATTTCTCTTTCTCTATAAATTCAATGCCTTAGGAGTTAGCATCATGTCTAACACCCACATGAATGTGAAATAAGGTACGTTCTCGAATGACACCTACGAATTTAAAATGGATAAATCTTTCAGTTATTTCAGTTTTAGCTTAATCATTATTGTGGTGACCAAGGCTTATGATACAATTCATGGATTTTTGCTGAATATTATGTTTCTATCAACGATGGTTGTATTAATACCTATACAAAACATGATAAAAGTTCTTCGCACGACAGAAGCGAGAATGTTGCAGAAAATTCTTATTTGCGAAGTATTGTAGATATATTTACTTATATGTATCTTCATGTTTATCCATCAATATCTCACTGGTTGTATGATGAAAATATTTTAAAAAGTCAATAAAGGATGAAATTAGTAAAGTAGTTATCTACTAATATGTAAAATACAGTAACTTGCGAATTTAAACTAGATCTTTTTGTCAGATTATGTGTTTGTTGTAGGACTATATAAAGCAGTGTTTCCCAACGTGGGGCCCCACAGGGGGGCAATTTGATAGTTAAGAGGGGCAATTTAAAAATGGACTCGATACGACTTTAACCCTTCGATTTGGGTTATTTAAATGCAATGCTAGACATCGGTAACAAATTTAACAAAAAATGTTGAAGTGGGGCATGATCTAAAGGATTATTAAGGATTGTTTGTTATACTACATGTAATATTGAAGGCGAAAGGAAACCTTGTTCTTAAAACAATTGCTGTACTAAAGTATTCTACTCTACTCTACATTCTAATTTCCAGAATTAAGGGTATCCAAATAACATCTTTCAGACCATTCAACGTCAACGTCTAGTCCATTGTCGTAACTAGATTATGTATGTATTGGTCCGCATCCGAAGCTCTGCCTTTAAAGAGTAGAGAGGCCTCTACCGCGTCATGAGCATGGGGAATAACAGGCATATAAAAACCCAATCCCAATTAAAATGCGGACAATTCAGAAGATGTGTATTGAATTGTCACCCTATTGCCTGCAAGTTCAAGGTGTGTTTCCGATGAATCACATCGATGTGGGCAGCTGAAAATTCTATTTAAAACACTTGGCTGAACGGGTAGCCAGCAGTCGAACGACTGACACGAGCACACAACAGCAGCGCGCGCCTGCAACGAACAAAATCCATTACAAGGTGCGTACTGCGTAAAGCTGGACATTTATAATTCTATTTTTTTTAAGAATTATATTGGTGAAGGAATTTAATCGCGGTTTGTGTTGACCTATTTTTTATAGTCTATTATTAGTGTTATTTATTTATTTTTAAAGTGCTTCAGTTTTTAATGTTTCAGTGTTTAAATAAGTTTTGTTGTTAAACAACTAAGTGTAGTGTAAATAATAAGATACATACATACACAAGCTTACGCCTTTATCTCTGAAGAGGTGCGCGGAGGTACAGCTAGTGTTGTACATAAAATAAATTCTCTTAAAGCATTCATTCGATTCCCATGATATTGAGAAAGTATGTCATGTAATTGGTAAATTTTGATATCGTTTTTTATGGTTCATAAGTATAATCGATTTGGTTTTATATGTTTGCTAATCGTCGATATATTTACAAATTTATTTAATTCACTTTTGAATGACGAGGTCTTAAATAAATGTCTTGCTACCAAGATCAAATAATCCTGTGGAGTTGGCTAATGCACTACTTAATTAATTATTACACTGTTGTAGTGTTTGTACTGTTTGCATTTATATCTGAAAATATTTTTATTGCGCCTATTTTACCAATTTACTTAAGAATTAGTTCTATAATAAACAAAGATCTGGTCCACGTGGCTGTTGTAAAAGTATGTGCTAAATTTAACATCAAAAACAAAAAATGGTGCATAGTATTCATAGCGAGCAATGTAGTTCATTTGGTTGCATCATATCTAAAATCGTTCACAGGTGAATCACTCGTGGAAATGTTCCAGAACAATTGGGGATTTAAAAGCAGCGTTTATCAAAAGCATACGAATGGCGTGAAAACTCTTATTTCTTCTTATTCTGCTGATTATTAATCATGTTTAGAATTAGACAGTATTCAACGAAATAGTTTCTTTATATGTAGAGACCGACTCTCTTACGAAATTAAGCATTTTGAGCCTTTTATTTTTGTTATTGTAAAAGTCTTTCTAATTAGATCTTCAAATGATTTAATCTTATATACCTTCAAATGGTAAAATCTAAGTATTTCAGAATACCTAATTAATCCATCATTACAAGTTTTAATTATTGATAGCGTATTAGCGTTATAAAAAATGATATATATTATGATATATTCATTCATACGTTTATATACGATATATTCATTCATTCATACGTTTATGTAGTTTATTCGTCTATTGTTTATCCGATTGTTTATTTAGACTTTTCCAATCCAGCCAGGTCTAGAGCATCCTCATAATATCTTCTTCGCTGATAACGACTCGACCCTCTTTTGGTTTACACATAAAATCCAATATATTTTCAGTTTAGATAATTTAGAAATGCATAGCATTTCAAGTCAAAATATTTGTATTTGTCTTATGACATCTGATCTCCAATCACACAAGATATTTTGATTTGTGTAGCGTCGCTATTATTGAAATATCAGCAGTAAGCGCCGAGAATAACTGTTCCAAAATATCCGCTGTTTATGTGTTTGTCTCGGTGAATGGGAGACGTTACCGTTGATTTATGTGTAAGATATGCGCGGCTTTCTGTTCGTCAGGGTATTTGGCACCAGATTTCCCATTAAAATATCCTGCCACATGCGATTTATATCGGATGCACATTCCATTTGTACGAATGGATTGCAAAATGATTGTAAGATGAAAAGCTTTGTTGATTAAAAAGCTTCTAGGTTTTACAAATTCTTATTCTTTGCCATTGAAACACTTGTCATAACAGTGTTTCTTGTTTTTCTTATTGTCTCTGTGATATTAATGAAGCATCCAGCAAGTTGACTTTGACTGACTCGTTACTATTTTTAAGTCCTTAGCTATGAAGCAGTTTTAAATAAAATGATATTGTAAATGTAGAGCAGACTGTATCGTCTCGTACCGCTACTTACATACGCAATGTTTACAAAACATCTATATAGTTCAAGTTAATTAGATTCAACTAGTTTTATCTGCTTATCAATAAGCGATTAATCCAACGGCGAATCAACCTACTGATCTTATTTATATACGTAATAATTCCAGATGTCGATAGTACCAATGATGTTCCGTGACTGGTGGGACGACTGGGAGCGCCCCTCGCGCCTCCTCGACCAGCACTTCGGCATGGGGCTGAAGAGGGACGAACTGCTATCCTCACTATCCTCCTTCCCCTCCACATCACTCTTCAGGAACTCGTACTTCAGGCCGTGGAGGACCAGCCTCGCGCGCCAGGAGTCCGCTTCCACCATCAACTTGACTAAGGAGAAATTTGAAGTAAGTATTTTATGCTATATGGTTATTCTAATAGATGTCAGTAGAAATATCCAAGTGTTGAGTTAATTAAGAGAAACAAACACAGGGAGTATTGCCACACGTAACGACCTAGCTTTTGTTGGAATCATTAACTACATGTAGTAAATTGTAATATCGCTTATATTCCATACGAACCATGAAATCGCAAATTAGACTTGAGGCCATGGATAACTATACTTGCCAATGAGCTAAACTATTTTTAATCACACTTGTAAAGGAATGATCTCATTGTCAACAACTAGTATTACTGATTTAAAAATGTTAGTTAAATGAAATTACTCCTTTCCTACAATCACAGGAACGGACAATTCATCCAATCTACATTTTCAATTAACGCGATTCGTTTTTGTTTCGAAAATACAATATTAGTACTTATCTGCGTATAACTGTTTATTGTGCTTTGGTTATGAAGTTTCGATTCTTATCAGTGTATTAATGGGGATATATGTATAAATATTTACAAATAATAGGTATGTCCTATCCGTTTTCAATTGAAGTCCCGACTTGACTTGTTCCGACATCTTTTTTTACTTACACGTAATTAACTCAGTCTAACTTTATTCATTTATCAATTCTTCCAGGTCATCCTAGACGTTCAGCAATTCGCACCAGAGGAGATCACAGTGAAGGCCTCGAACAACGCTGTCGTTGTCGAAGGCAAGCATGAGGAGAAACCCGACGAACACGGCTTCATCTCTCGCCAGTTCACGCGAAGATATATCCTTCCTACAGGCTACGAGATCGCTGACCTCGTCAGCACACTCTCTTCAGACGGAGTCCTCACAATTACTGCTCCTAAACGAGCCCCGGCTAATGCTGGAGAAAGAATCGTCCCAATCACAAAGACAGGCCCTGCCAAGCAAGCAGAACCTCCTAAATCTAGCTCAGAACAGCCCCGCGAACAGACAGTACCTATCGTCACTTCCCCCTAGTTTACCCCACTCTAAGGCCATAGCCTAGTGCACTGCACAACGATCGACACATAAATAGCATTTATTTTAAGCCCGTCATTGGCCAATGACGAGCAACGATTCGAAATGAACGAATTAGGTTTTATAAAGAGGAATGCAAAACATCATTGTTTATAAAAATTAATAAACGATATAATACTAAACAGTGAGATGGTTTAATTTAGTTGTACCTTAATCTATATAAATATGAATGAGATTCATAATAATAGTACTGAATATACCGAATCGGTACCGCCATATATGATGGAGCGATATCATTAAATTAATACGTGAAGAGAAAACTTTGTATCCCTTTCTAAGCATGTTATGCCCACGAAATATTGTGAGATTTGGCATAGTTATAGTTTATATGGAGAAAAGTTCAGAATAATGTCACATATATATTAATATTTTTTATTTGATTGAATGATGGGACGAGCAAGACTCTCGCCTGATGGTAAGCGCCACGCCTACTCATAAACAGAAGCAACACCACACAGAACTTTGAATTACAAAGCTCTGCATGGCACTGAATTGCGCTTGTCATTCCGAGACATAAGATGTTAAGTCTCATATTGCCCAGTAATTCCACTGCCTTCAAACCGAAACACAACAGTGCTTACACACTGTTGCTTGGCGGCAGAAATAGACAAAGCGGTGGTACCAAACCAGACGGCCAGTCGCATACGACGGATCTAACACCTTTAATTGTAAGACCATACAAACATACAGGGCATTATTACAAAATGTATTTTAACTTTAAACTAGGTTTACATTGGCCAGTAAGCGTTACCCAATAACGAGAGGATCTACAACTAGTGACTATGGTGACGTTAAATAGACGTGTCAATGGGGTTACCATTGTCACTAACTGTAAGTCGTTTTGTGATAAGGCCATTATAGCCTTCGTTTATGCTGTCAATGTCTGAGAGTTTTGGCAGGAAATCTGACGGTGCGGTTGACCTCTTGTGATAATTAAATCCTTAACTAGTTTAAAGTAGTGTAAGTTATATAAAACTGGGGTGATTTGTTCAATAAACACTGAGTACACAACTAAAGTACACAACTGTACACAGCGTGGCTCTATCACTTCCAATTAGTTTATTAGCGCCATCTCTAAATATTGTCGAGAACTTATTACGCTATATTTCCATCTGTGTGGCACAGATGGCGCTACGAGGACGTACTATGCAAATACTATTATTTCTTTGTTTCATAACATTATTCATTACATGTATTCTGTGTAGCATTCAAACAATATATATAAATTTAGTGTCAATGTATCACCACATCGTTGCAAACCCCACACAATAGGTTACCACAGCCTTCAATTTATTGGCGAGAGAATCAATTGTGTGAATTATTTGAAAGGGCCGCGAGGTGTACGTGCATGTTTATTCGCACATTTAAGGGACAACAGATTACTAAGAAACACTTAAAGCTCCGCGGACGTAGAGAGCAAACCGCGAGCTAACATTAATGTTTAGCGAATGTAAAACGCCGCAGAAAGCAATGAGGGAACACTACATACCGACAAACTGCAAATAATGAATAATAATTCCTTCACTAGTTAATGTAAAATGTGTGTTGCGGCTGCGGGATGGCTCTACGGGATGGGTTTTTAATCGACTTCAAAAACGAAGGAGATTCACATTTTTGTGTTTTTTTAAGTAGTTTTTTAATTTTTTAATTAGAAGAAAACAGCGGCATTTAAGAAGTGCACTTAGTAGAAAGATGAGGAGGCGGAAGTCAATAAGAATATGTGAAAAACAGTACCTACCTACATTTATTATTTTTTCATTACTTACGTTCTGTATAAGATCACTTAACATTGAAATTTAATCGTCAAAAAAATCAAATTTAAACGGATTTTATCGGAGTTTTTTTATTAATTTTGATCCCGACTTTTCGATAGCTTTTCAGCCTTCGTGGTCACTGGGTGAACACACCCCGTCCACTCCGATAAAAAACCGCAATAAAATCTGTTGAAATTACTTTTATTTCAATGAGTAATATTCGCGTAAACATAAATCATTACAGATCACTTAACAGTCTTATCCCTTCTTTAAAAATTTCGCAAGGCTAGGATTTTCAGAAACATCGTTGTTAGAAACTGTCTATAGAAATGAGAAATCAGGCTCGAGTGCGACAATTATAAGTTTTGGAAGTAATTGTAAAGGTAAATAATAATTTGTTGACGTATAAAATTGACTATTGAGTGTTTCAGAACAGCTCCACTTATCTTGACAACTTTGGAGATCATTATAATTTGTATTGTTGATGGGATAAAACGAAAACTTGTTTAATATTCACCAACACTGTCTGTGTTAATTATCATCTCATAATTTCGATGTAAAAAATAAATAATTTGTCGAAGGACCCCGACTAAACAGCCCTAACTTGCTTAAAATGTGATGCCATGCGAACTTTCTACAGTTTGATTTACTACAGTATTACAATTTTAGAGCTATTGTTTTGTAAGAACGAACTGTAAAGTGGATAACGAAAGATTATAAGTGTTTATACTGATACAGCGATCATTTGCTGATTTTGTATTACAATAATAAAAAAATCACAATCGTTCACTAGGTACATTTGTTGCCAATGAGGTGAGTTATTTAATTTATAAAATAGAAATGTATTACAAACACATAAATAATAATAATATCATAATCTTACAAATTTAATGAGAAATGACTAAAAATAAAAGGAGGAACATAAATAACATGATCCACTTTCAAACTAATTTATTTTACTCACAAAGAACAAACTCGTGTCAGGATAACAAATTGCAGGCCTTACTTAAATGCACTTAAATACACACTTAGTATGAATAATTACGACAATATTACAACTACTGTAACAGTCAGCCAAGCAGAAGGCTGGCTTCTATAATAACGACCACGATAGTCACTAAGGTCTTCACTGTGCGACGACGGTATGCGAACTGTGTCCTGTCAAGTCGTGCACCTCTTTTATACATATTTTAGGTGGTGTTACCCGATGACAATTTTATAAACACCATCAACACAGATAAAAATAAAAAATATTCTAACACGGCCTCTCCTGACAAGTGCGCGTCCCGAGCACATTAGGTATTTACAGAACACAGCACCCACAAAACGCCCTACCTCATCACTTCATATGCCACGTGTTATCTATAGCCGGGAAAAAAGAAGTGATGCAAGAAAACCCAGGAACACATTGATAGTTAGCTGTGTCAATGAGTTTAGAAGAATACAATGCAAATAGTTAATTTCTAGGCGGAGCCGTTATTCAATGCCACTCCGCATCATGCACGCTGTGCCGTATTCTTCATCAGACCGCTGTCGTTGCCCTTCATAGCTTCCATCTGCCTGCGTGACGTACCCAACGAGTATCTTGCACCTCCTGAGTAACAAAAAATACACGGCAGAATCACATAGCTCGATTTTCAGCAACAAGTAAACCTAACAGTCACACACAAACATATGTTTTGGATGCGGGAATCGAACCCGTGTCTCTCATTTCACAACATTATGATGGCTATCCGCTGCGTTGCAGAGGTCAATTTTATTTAGATCGTACTATGGGTATACTCAAGCGAAACATTTCACAAATAAATAGCTAGTGTTTTATACACCGCTTCGACCAATCCTGACTAATTTAAACAATCACTGTTGGGTAGCCTTTGTGAAGTTTTCAAGCTTAATATAAATCCCAGCTAGGGCTTCGACATTAATTTTACTCTTAAAAATAAAGCTGGCAGACGGCTGCTGCCCGACGCTGGCAGACGGCTGCTGCCCGACGCTGGCAGACGGCTGCTGCCCGTTGCTGGCAGACGGCTGCTGCCCGATGCTGGCAGACGGCTGCTGCCCAACGCTGGCAGACGGCTAACCGGCGCCCAGCACCAGATGTACAAAACGAGCTTCTTTAGCCGGCTCACCTCGAATTTCTGCACATGCACATTCATACATATGCGCAGTTCGAGCTACTGTAATCATAAGGAAAAACACACACGGAGAACATTGAAAATGGTTATACAGGTTTGTGTGTCTGAAGCATAACTTCTTAATATTTTTATCTTTTCAAAAAAACTGTACCAAATGAAGTGACCAACTGTACTATAGGCGCAAGCATGCATTCAAGCGACTACAGACAAGGATCTTGTAAGTAATAAAAATAAATGATTTTACTTTTAGTAGCTTCAGACATAACACAAATAAAAATAAAATTTTCAGTACATCGTGAATGACAGTCAGAACTTCCATCACTCCCCATACACTGCTACACAACAGAGGCCATTTGATTTCCGACAAATATTTGATTTGTCATTTTCACTAATTCATAGCACAGGCCCAAACATTAATACTACTCACGCCATTAGCTGCGAAAATGCGAGCCCGCGTGTACCGGTTTATGCCACAGATAGCTGCTCGTAGGCAAGCGCGCATAGACTTTAAAATATCAGTTACTTTATAAACCGAACAAATGTACCGAAGAAATGTACCGAAAAAATGTAACTAACAAATGTACCGGCCAAATGTAATGAACAAATGTATCCGACCAAATGTAATGAACAAATGTATCCGACCAAATGTAATGAACAAATGTGTCCGACTAAATGTAAATGTACCGACCAAATGTACCGAACAACACAAAACATATCACTTTGCACAACAGCCGCACACAACGACATTTCATATCACAAGTAAGCTTTACTCAGGTCATATTCCCACACCAAATACCACGTGCGCATCAAAATTTACTTTGGTTACAGCGGGTCAACCTCAAGACTCACTTCAGGCTTTAAACTCGGTCTATAGTCAGCTTGGGCCCCACCGACATCACCCGCGATACCTGCTCTATGAACCATACTCTCTTTTAGTACAGCCCACAGTCCGTGCCACTCAAGACTAGTATATATGTGCACATCAAGATTTACATGAGACAAGGCATACAAAACCAGTGCAACCGGTGATTGTTTGGTACATAAAGTCTACTATACAAACTGGAGCGAACTCACCAAACTTCTGCTAATTACCGACGTATACTCAATACTCGTAAATGCGTTTGGTCACAGTCGTTCCTCAAAGCTGCTCTGTGCCCTGCATAGGTGCACCACCACACCGTGAGCACGGTGTTATAGTTGATCGGGAACTCTTGCGCACCAATATCTTGCACTCAATGCCATCGCAGGTGCTACATCAGTAGAACTCGTCCATTACAGTCCTAGATAAGTTCTGCGAACAATTGGTACACATTTAATAACTTTGTAGGTGTAGACACAACCATGAACTGTTGCGCATTCTGTCTTTAGATTTGAACACAATATGTAAGACTTTTCGTATCCATAAGCAGTAAACTAACATGTTCACAATAAATTTATTACTGCTATCAAGTTATTTTTAAAATATCTTATGAGACATAGAATTGTTAATAATTATCGGGTAGATAATTAAGCATTTACATTTCTGAACACCAACAAATTTAGCAGTACAACGATTTGTTAATAATTATCGGGTAGATAATTACTAATTTACATTTCTGAACACCATCAAATTCAGGAGTTCAATGATTTTTAATAAGTGGCGGGTAGATAATTATTAATTTACATTTCTGAACACCAAGAAATTTAGCAGTACAAAGATTTGTTAGTAATTATCGGGTAGATAATTACTAATTTACATTTATGAACACCATCAAATTCAGCAATGCAATGATTTTACACTGAATGGTACTGGACTGCTGCACCATGGATCATCGTAATGATCTCACCAACACACCACATGACAATCTTATTGGCGATAAATAATAAAATTGGAACGGACTCACCAATTACCTCGTAGACAGTCGCATTTCATCGCACAGTTACAGACATGTCGCGTAATTACCAACACAAGTGCATTTAAAGTTCTAGCATTTGCTATCAAGTAATGTCTTGAAAAATTAAGTATCAAGAAGTTGATGATAGGCTGTGGAGCCTATCCCACTTCTGATCTTACAAATTTAATGAGAAATGACTAAAAATAAAAGGAGGAACATAAATAACATGATCCACTTTCAAACTAATTTATTTTACTCACAAAGAACAAACTCGTGTCAGGATAACAAATTGCAGGCCTTACTTAAATGCACTTAAATACACACTTAGTATGAATAATTACGACAATATTACAACTACTGTAACAGTCAGCCAAGCAGAAGGCTGGCTTCTATAATAACGACCACGATAGTCACTAAGGTCTTCACTGTGCGACGACGGTATGCGAACTGTGTCCTGTCAAGTCGTGCACCTCTTTTATACATATTTTAGGTGGTGTTACCCGATGACAATTTTATAAACACCATCAACACAGATAAAAATAAAAAATATTCTAACAATAAGGTATATAAAATAAGTGTAAGTGTACATACGGAGGCCCAAACCGAAGGAACCCTCTTCCCAATCTCATTATTACCTCTTTCGCTTAAGGTCGGCGACGGACGCGCCTCAGGTGACCCACTTGCTCGTTTGCCGTATTTTGCTATAAAAAAACATACCTATACCTATAGTCAAAAGGGAACAACAAAATAGATACGCTTTGTATCTTTAAACATGATTGATACGAGTGAGTTGCACTTTAATACATTATTATTTAATGACATGCACCCTTTTACATCAATATATTATTTTTTTAATGATTTATGCGCAATGTGGAAAGGTACGGAAACATTACGAATGTTCAGCTAACCACACTAATGATTTCATTTATTAGCAAAATTAACTAATATTAGATACTTGAAGCTTAATAAATATGCGTAAATCCACATGTAAACAGAACCGCCTGCCTTCTACTAGAGGCAGTATTTCAATGATAGAAGGTCGTATAATAAGCAAGTACGTCATTGGTAAGTGATCTTTATTCGCCATGAGCACCCGTATGTTTACGGGTGTGTTTTCGACCTTCTTTTTATTTAATTGAATGAGGAGACAAGTAAGGCGCTCGCCTGATGGTAAGCGCCACGTCTGCCCACGGTAAGCAACACCAAAAAGAACTTTGAATTACAAAGCACATAGCATTAACTGCGCTCGTCATCCCGAGACACAGAATGTTAAGTCACATAATGCCCAGTAATTTCACTGGCTTCAATGCCTTTCACACCGAAATGCAACAGTGCTTACACACTATTACTTGGCGGCCGAAATCGTCAAATTGGTGGTACAAACCCAGACGGTCTCTCGCACACGAAGGACCTACCACCTTGTGAACTCTAGCAAGAATAAAAACTCATTCACGTGTGAATTTCTAATAGAATTCACAACACAAGTTTTTGATTAAATACATCCTCAGTCACACCCTAGACCTAACTCCACATCTAGATAAGAGTCTTATGTCGTGATTATCAGGAACTACGAGGGATATACAATCCCACAGCACCCAGACTACATACTGCAGTGATTTACTGCAGATTTTAACACCATGTATACGGTGGTCGCTATCCGGGCCGGTATGAATATCGTACCACCAGCGAATTAGTCATGCTAATCAAATAACCTATTAATCTATTAATATTTTATAAAGACACTTACCATTAATCACATTTAACAACGCGTATCTGCAAATAATTACATATTTGCTCCACTAATGTGTAAAATAAAATAGAGTGTAGCCGGCAATGTGGTACGTGGCCTGTGTAACGGATCTCATAGTCATGGATCACTCCGCTCTAAACGGAGTCCACTCGGCTGCGGGGCGGGAGGAGAAGTGGAGCGGCGGGGGAGGGTTCATCAATCAGCCCGAAGCGATTATGGAAGACACGGTGTAAGGTACAAGAGGTTGGAACTATATAATGGACGTAAATATGTTTCCACTATCAAGACTGTGGAAATGTTCTGATAGAGGTGAATAGTTCCGATGATTTTATTTGGTACTAGCTGTACGCTGCGCGCGTTGCTATGACACCAACTAAAATAAATTTGAAGGAAAGACATTATACAATTACTAGCTTTTGCTCGCGGCTCCGCCCACGTGATCAAATAAACAAACAAACAATCAAACTCTACAGCTTTATAATATTAGTATAGGTTTGATTTTGATTTGACAACGGAAGCCTTCAAATAATATTATTTTGGTAGCTTAGCAACGGAAGCCTTCAAATATGAATAATTTTCCCCGTTTTTGCAACATTTTTCACTGATGCTTCGCTTCTAATGGTCGCAGCGTAATGTTATATATCCTAAAGCCTTCCTCGATAAATGGACTATCCAACACAAAAAGATTTTTTTAATTCGAACCAGTAATTCCTGAGATTAGCGCGTTCAAACAAACAAACAAACAAACAAACAAACAAACAAACAATCAAACAATCAAACAATCAAACTCTACAGCTTTATTATTAGTATAGATATGAAATTCATTGGAATAACAGTGGCGCTATCTGTCGAAAATTGCTCGTACCAACTCAGAAACCTTCGTGGGCTCATGCACAACAACTTTGCTAAAGATCATCACATAATCAAATGCATTATTTAAAGGACATACAGACAAACATTCATTTTTATATGTATATATAGAAGATAGAAGAAGAAGAAGATAGATTATCTATAGATATTCATCGAGCCAATTAACAAGAAAGTAATCTTCTATTAGTAAGCAGTAGCTTTTGGTTGTAACGGTACGAACCGAGTCTATTGCAGTCTATTACTGAACATAGGCTATCCCAAAATGCGCATAAGCAAGCCGCATCCATCAGTTGCCTGCTACCTTTTTAATGGTGTTGGTCCAGCGTGCAGCAGGGTATCCTATACTACGTCTTCTTAGGCGCGGTCTCCATTCGAGCACGCGTCTGCTCCACGCACCATCCGGTCGACTGCAAGACACAATGTAGGTTATACGAGGGGGTATCTGGGTTGATACCACCGCTTTGTCTATTTCTGCCACCAAGCAATAGCGGGTAAGTAGTGTTTCAGTTCGAAGGACATTGAAGAGCGCAGTCCCATGCTATGCAGTGCTTTGATTAGTCAAGATTCTGTGTAGATCTGTTTATTTAATGATCGGTGGGGTTATGATTAATCATGGTTTTGATCATTTTCAGTAAAACTTATATTTTATTGTCTCATATTTCTTCGTATTATCTTATGGATTTTTAAAGTACAAAAACTAATTTAATATGTTCTAGATATCGTAAAGTTAACGTATTAGCACTTTAGCCATTTCGCCATTCCACTTTCCTTTCCATTATAATTGAAATAGTCTTCAGTCTGGGCCTAATTGATGAACTGAAAGAAGGACATTGACTTTAATTTATTTATAATTTTTTACTTATACTTGGAACCAAAAATCTTCTCCCCATGTCATGGTTTCTATGAAGGATGTCAACGAGAACGCGTTCTATACTTACAGTTCTTTTCTCATAACTTGCGACCCACGCCGAAGCGCCTGCACTGTTCGACAAGCGATTGATCTGCCGGTCGTATTAATTGTTGCTGTCTGAACCTATGAGTACCTACTTACTAATTGCACGTTCTATTGTGTTTGTATGGTGTGTTTGATTAATACACGTGGAGCGAGCATCTTCGTTTCAACTCAGAATATCGATTAAATATGTGGATCAATAAATTGAGTTTATCATCGCAATTATAACATATTTTTAAATGAGTTTTTCAAATACACTTTTTTATTTGCCTGAATTAAAATTCTACTGTTGATGGGCAGGGGTTGCACTTGCCACCAGGCGAGGGAAATCTTCATTTGGGCTAATAAAAATGGCTAGGATGCTCTCTTGCCAGAAAATAATGATGAATATGATCCAATGAATTTTCTTGGTATTAAGTTTGATAATATTGCTAAAAGAGACCGTATTTAAAATTTTCATCTTTATAATTCACACAGTAGTTAATTCTGGTCCAGTAACACCTACACGTCTTGCTGGGTTTCTGATGGGTTTTGAATCTTCTGTGTACAAAGTTACACTAAGTAAATGAGATTTGATCAAAATTAAGTGAACAGTAATAATAATTATTATTTAAATAACAATTTATACCCAAACCAATTGATACATAATAATGTAGATATTGGCTTTAGCTGATGTTGTAAATTCGTGGAGTGAGATGATGCATTTCATGAAATTGGTTAAAAATAGTTCTCTACATGTATATTATCATGGGGGATTTTTTATTCATGAATCAGAGAAGTTACTAAATCTTTTGAAGTTTATTGAATCCACCAAACATACATTACATCATGAGTTTTTGAGATGGTAGGGTAGACGACTGAGCTGAAAGACAAATTCCGTTTGCAAAACTGGCGGGAATTTTTCAAATAAATCTTTTTTCGAATTATTGTTTGCATGAGAAATCATATGATACGTTACAGTGCAGTTATATAAAATGTATAGATGTTATTAATAAGGTTTTTTACATGTTGATAGAGTGAGTAAAAGTGACCTCAGATTACAAAATGAGTACAATAAAACCGATTTCTACCGCAGATTTTCAGATCTTTTCATATTCATCTTTCCCCATCAGAACCATGGGTGCTAGCTTGCGGAACAATTTCGTGGTTTCTTCGTACTCGGTATGAAATAAGAACTTCGCAAAATCTTAGTTCTACTACACTATGACAGACAGCCTCCGTGGCGCGGTGGACGAGTAGCCGACTGTGAAACGTGAGGCCTCGGGTTCGATCGCCGCACCGAGACAAATATTTGTCTGATACACAAATATTTGTTTCGGGTCTGGGTGTTGTGTGATCAAAAGTCTCTCGTGGTTCCTGATACCCACGACACAAGACTCGTATCTTACTGTGGGGTCAGGGCTATGCATAAAATACACCCAACAGTCACAACTGTTGGGTGTATTTTTTTATTTATTATTTTATTTACTATAAAGCATATTATAAAGCATAGGAATACACGTGTTTCCTTCTTCCTATAACATAGTTTCCTTTAAACAGAGTGTGTAAAGCTTTTAGGCAGGACGGAGTTATTTAAGCACCCTTCAATAGATACATTGACAGTCGTTGATTGACACTATTCTTGAATTGGCCTTTACACAATACCCTCAGCGGT
Source organism: Amorpha juglandis (assembly GCA_949126905.1). Lineage (NCBI taxonomy): Eukaryota > Metazoa > Arthropoda > Insecta > Lepidoptera > Sphingidae > Amorpha > Amorpha juglandis. Next base: position 10,254,195 of record OX421383.1, read on the forward strand.
GGTCACCTAGTCAAGGGCGGAGAGCGCCTGAAAGCGCTCGCCCGAAAGTCCGGTGAAGCTGTATACAGCCGACTCGAGTCAGGCTTACAGCAATCCCAACACACAAAAAAAAAAAAAAATTTACACAATTACACTATCAGGTGTAGTGTGGTCACTTTGCCCTGAAAAAAAAGAAGTTCATTGCAATATTCGGTAGTTATAAAACCTTTTAATTGTTGGTTTAAATTAGTGACTATTATAATTTAGGGTTGTAACTAGTTATTATTCATATTCAAAATAATGTTTATAATAAGAATATTTAGTTTATTTTTTCTATAGGTTCGATTTACGATCGTACTACGTAAGTATGTGGGAATTATGTCCTAGAATGATAAAAAGATAATAAACTTTTTAAATGTAATTATGATAAACAAAGGAAAAAATCTATTTTCCCCGCTCATATCAATTGCAACGCTGCATAGTTTAATAAATTATAAGCTAGGAAGTTATTACTGTAACATGCGGGTTTATGGTTAATGTTTCCTTTTATTTATAGGGAAAACAAATTATTAAACTACAAATATATCTTACACTCGTGACTTAACGCGGATTTAGTGCCAAAAAGGTATATGAGTAATTGTTATATTACCTCACGTGATTGATTATTACAATGAAATATTATAACCCATTTTTATAACATTTTGACGTATAAGTGTTACAGTGTCGAATTTAGGGCCCTTACACATGACTCTATTAAGATAGAGCGTTTTATTGACTTGTTATTCGTAATAAAGACTTCAACGCGTTTGATCAACCCACTTTATAGACACTTTATAGTCTCATGTAAAAATCAAATTTATTTCAAGTTTATTTTATTTAACGTTCTTATATAAACAATATATATGTTAAAAATAATAGTCATCAGTTTCAATAGGTATTATTTTCTAGAAATGTCAACTTATCCATCCAGCATCACATTCGAAGACTTTCACGATTATCTCGCTCATTAACGAACAAACTCAACTAAAACGCTAATATCGAGTCACTATCGCCATTAATCACGTGCGATCGACGGCAAAGCGATTATTTTATAGCTCGAATAAAAACAATATAAGCACAGCGGGCGGAGCGTATAACAGAAATATCAGTTTGATATCGCGACGTATGATTCGCCGCCGCTCGGACGCCTTAAGGCGGGGCCTCACCAGAGAGGGGCGCGAGCCGTTGTCGCTCGCCATACCATATCGTGCGAGCATCGCAGCCGCTCGTCTGTCGCGTCGGGTGTCGTTCCGTGTCGTGCCGTCTCGTTGCATGTCCGACGCGTGTGTGTGAGGCCTGCGCGCGCCTCGGTGGCTGTTCGTTCCCTCGTGCCCCAAAACCGCCAAGATTCGGGTGAAGAACCGTGAGCCGGTGCCGGCGTACGCCATGGCCGACGCCGACCGTGATTCGGACCTTGGCGACGATAGTCCAGTGGTGAGTTTTGTTATCGTCCTAAAGATTACCCACATTACAATAATATAAGATATGTAAATGTCACTACTAGATACTAAGATTGACCCCTTTGTAAGTCGCTTTAGGCCGTTTTGCATACGGTTTTTCGTGCAACGTGACCTAACCTAACATGTTCGTTTGGACCGGTGTTTGTACGACTGAGTAAGTTGGACCAATTTTTCTTAGGCTTTGTGATACAAAGCCACGGTTTCTTTTCGTCACGCAATATATTCGAAATATAATGTTGATGTAAGGACTCAAACACCATCTGGACAAAACATTCTGTGAATATACTTCAAGGTGACTTATGAGACAAGTGTAACAATAAAAATGATTAATAATAAATGTTAGCCATATTTAAGTACCAATGACAGTCAAGCGATAAGTAGTGAGTTTTGATAAGTTATCCGCTGACAAATTTGATCGGTTGGACGTTCGGTTTGGTTTTTTTGTGAGTTTGTGGTGATCTCAGTTGTTAGTTATAAGTTGTTAGCCTTCCGTTGTTATGACAACATGGTGAATAACTCACAATGTGCGATTAATGTTAGACAGCTAATTTAGGAAGGATGTTAGGAAGTAACAATTTGTTATACGTTCCGGCATTTCTTATTTATTTATTTAATCCTTTACTTCACTTTGAAATAGTAAAATAAATTTGCAATTTATTAACAAAGTGATTATTTTTTCTAATTCCAAATTTAAATACGTTTTTAATGAAAAGCTGAGATATGCTCAAATTATTTTCTAAGACACAAATGAACATTTCAGTTAAATTGATGTATATTCGTAATGTGTGTAGTACGTAAGTTGTTTTGATACATTATAGTACACAATTATACTTCTCGAAATAAGTTTTGTGCGGGTAGATAAGGGAAGTACCGGCGCATTTTGTGACAAAAACGATAATGCTTTTGACTAAACGAGTTACATATCAAAATAGGTAGTTATCGCATTATTACTGCTTTTTAGGGAGTTCATTATTTTTATTATCTAGTTTTTAAATGTGTTTTATTAATCACTACAACTCTTTGGACTCTTTTGCAAAAATAATTGGTCAACTCGTACCCACTATTAAAACGTCTTATTTACTATATTAGGCTTTATAAAACCACAACAAAAAAAATATTTAACTTTCCTTTTGCTCTAATAAGCAAGACAGCTTTTGTATGTAAAAGCAGGAACGTGTATTGAATATTATTTGTGCTATATAACTACATTAATTAAAATTAAAGATGATTCATGAAATTATTTAATTGAATTAAAGTTATCGAAATTTCGACATTTAAAATAAAGGAAAAGGTCAGCTGATAAGAATCTTATAAGTTGAGTTTCATACTAACAGGCAGAAACCTATAGTATGTTTCAACAGAACTTGTAGGTAACGTAAACATACTGTTTTGATATTATTAATTATCTTTTACTCGCAGATCCATCCGAGTGATTGTCTTTTTTAATATTACATACCAAGGGACAGTACTACTTGACCTATATTCTAATCCAGGTCATGGTTTACTTGTGTACAACATTTCAACCAAATCCGCTCAGCAGTTACGGAATGCCTGATAGATATACATCCAAAGTCATAAACATCTATAATAGGCATCAAAGGTGGCAAGTCTCGCATATGTCAGAGCCCGTCTGGGTTGGTACCACTTTTTATATTTCTGCCGCCAAGCAGCAGCAGTGTGTATATACTTTTAGAGGGGAGATTACACACTGATAAGATTTTACACTGTAGATCGATACACACAGGATACTGAAGCTTGAATTTGTTATAGAACTCAATACTAAACACACATGGTGGAAACCTCACCTAGCTCGTTTGGGTGAGTCACGTTCCGGGATGAGCCAGTGTATATCCAGTAAGATTAGGCCGGTATAATTCTGCCAATCGTCTAGGGACTCAATGTCTCTTGACGGTCGACATTATGCTTGGACTACACTGTACTTAACATCAAGTCCAGTGTAGTCACATTGCCGTGCCAGGATAAAAAAAATACAAAATTTCGTTTTATATTAGTTGGTCTGAATATAGTTGATACTATTATCAGCACTTTAGGATTAATGCCACGGATTAATAGGATACTTAATAGTAAGTATGTAATAAGTATCAAAATGATTGTTGTTGTATTTTATTTTTTATTTATTTATTCAAGTAACAATTGACTCATTTTTTTTTGTTAGTATAGAACACGCCATATTTATGTCAGTGAAATCACATTTTTGATTTTATAATATGCGTTAAGGTACAACTATTTCGGTTCAGGAGTAAAATATATATACCATTTGGGCAGTATAATTGTATCACAGACATCCTGACTGATAGATATTCATATATCAACAAATAATTATATTGCTATCCTATAAATATAGAAGCCAAGAAATATGCTAAATGATGAGAAAATATTTACAAAATAAACCACGTGGGGTTTAAAAAAGTCCCGTTTAATACTATACTTAGTGTATTTTGGTTGTTGGTTTACATGTGCATTGCTTACAATTTGTCCTTTTCAGGTAGTTTTGTTTGCAAGCATTGTTTCTTATTAAACCATGATTCATTTTTGGAACCTTTTTTGCTTACTTAATCATGCTTCTTATTTTTTTAAATTATTATTTGCTATATCGAATATTTAATTTATTACACTTAATTAACAATATTTCGTTACATAAATTAATCAAAACAGAAGAGATGTAATTAATAAAAAACATTTTGCTCATTACTATGTAATGTTCAACATAAATCCATTTGAAAAACACGTGTATTTTTGCTAAAATGTATTGCAAAAAATATGCATAATCAAGATGGCGATGGCGAACCTACACACATGTGTTGCCAGCGTCGGCACTTCGGGCGGTTTCAACAAAATGGCGCCGTTATGATTATTAATAACAAATTCGGCTCTCGTGATACTGTTTCAAGTTTATTTTATTGCCTGAACGAAGGACGATCCTTCGCCATCTGCGTCGACTCTAGGAAATTTGACTGCATATTGTTTATTTAGCGGAACATTTTTTGTGTTGTTTCATTCATGTTGAAAAAAGAACCGCATTGATTTTACGTCTGGCGTCACTTTTTTGTAGTATGACATTTATTTACTTGGTTTATGTTCTTTTATATTCTCCAGCGAAAGATATTATAAATAAAGTATCTATTTGTTAAACGAGGAGTCTTATCACATATTGTAACGCGTTAATGATAAGAAAAAAGATGCTTAACTCATGGTGCAGAGGTTATCAATAAAACACCCTTTAGCCATTAATGAGTATATTTATGCTTTCCCACGGATAATAATAATTTCTTGTAAATTTTATTTATAAAACTGATTTCTCTTATATTCTTATATTAGGTGTATACAATAAAGCAAGATAGTTTTGTAAGTTGCATCAAAATCCTTATACGAATATGACTTTATTTCAAAGATAATGTTTGGCTCAAATCCATAAATCTGCTAGTTTATAACCATAAATCTGTCTATAAAATGAAATTGATTATAAGCATGCACAGCGCGCGCAAATCATCAAATTAATGGAAATCTCAAGTGTTCTAACGATGTGGACGAGATCTGAAGACTTTATTATCGCTTACCTGTATAAGACATCATTAGCCGCTTATTTCTGTCCTGGATACGTATAATGTTTGCTTTCTCAATCATTTATTCGGCGGCGGCCTGACTGCGGCGACATCTCACGGGAGGCCAACACGCACGATTTATTATCCCATCTGCGAATAGACCACAAATTAATTAATCAAAGCTGCCTGTCTTTCAGTGCACAATCGTGATAAAGATAGCTCGGATCCTTATGCGCTGCCGACTTCCCTTTCCTGTGGACACCGCCCAACACTATTAATTGAAATAATTAGCACGTCTTCGGATTTATTTTTATGAGCCAACAACACTGCGATTCTTTGATATTAATTTTAATCTTTTTTTTTGTTATTTTAGTTGTCAGGTGGCTTATGTATTTGAATCAAATTTTAAATCAAGTGGTGAGTAACTCTTTATGAGTCACTGTGTTGAGAGTTTATTTGTGTCTCTCGATTCAGTGTTAATTTGCACATTTAGATTGATATTTCTTTATGTGTAACATTTTCAAATAGCTCTTTTTTGATATGTCAATAGTATTGGTCAAGTTTAACAAACAGCATCTTCATTACCATCAGCCCAGTCGGGAATTAATCTACATTTTGTTCACCAAAATAGATCGCATTATTTGTAACAACGTTGACGGTTTCTAAAATCATTTACGGTAATGAATTACGATGATTTTCTTTTACTAACGTAAAAGACGAGTACGTCGCTCGCCTGATGGTGACGCCTGTCTTTAAACATAAGCAACACCAATTACAACTTCGAACTATAAAGTACTGCATGGCACTGGATTGCCCTCAGATTTTAATTCTCATTACGCCCAGTAATTTAACTCTCAATTTCGTTTAAATGTCAATCATACGTGACCACAACAGTAACACTGCTGCTTGGCTGTAGAAATAGGTAAAGCGATGGTATCTACCCAGACGACCTCATGCATACGAGGGGCCTACCACCCAGTAAGTTTTCATCTCTTGATCTAGCCTAAATCCTCCTCCCCTTCCCCAATCCTTTAATTATTCATTTCCTTTAAGGTCGGTAACGCGCCCATGGTTATCTGGTATTGTGGGCGTACATGGGCGGTGAGATCACTTACCATCAGGTGACCCACTTGCTCGTTTGCCGGCCTATGTTATAAAAAAAATACCCGAAAGGACTGTTGCAGTATTCTTTATAATATACTAGCTTTTCCTCGCGGCTCCGCCCACGTGATTAGCTTTTGCCGGGATAAAAAGTAGCCTATGTTACTCAGTGATAATGAAGCTTTCTAACGGCAAAAGAATTTTTGAAACACGTCTAGTAGTTTTTAAGTTTATTCGTTACATACAAAGATACAAATCATTCCACTTTTAATATTATGGTGCTGCCACACCGATGTTATAAAATGTTAACAAACATTTTCTAACATTAAAATTGTTACATTTTGTTAAGAATTGTTAGATGTTTTAAGTGCTCCCACACCGACGGAAAATGTTTGCAAACATTTTCTAACATTTTTTAACATTTTATAACATTTGAAAAGATGACATCGGCCCTTCTTCTTTGACGGCTTCTTTGACGGCGCCGCTCTCAAAAGTACCGCCGCCCGCGGTTACAGAATGTTCAAAAATGTTACAAAATGTTAAAATTGTTAAGAAATGTTTACTAAATGGTGCTGCCACACCGATGTTATAAAATGTTATACAACATTTGTTAACAAACATTTTCTAACATTTTATCACAATGTTAGATAATGTTAATAAATGTTTAATGTTAGAAAATGTTATATAACATTTTATAACACCGGTGTGGCAGCACCATTAGTGAAGATAAGTAAAAATATTAGGCATTTTTTGCTCATGACATGCTAGATACACTTCGACAGGTGCTACCTACACCCGCGGCTACCTGGGCGCGTGCTATTTGACGACTTACCTGTAGATTCATTATCAGACATAGATATGGGTCGGTTTAAGTAGAGGGTTTAGTGACTTATGACATTTATTTAGACTACTGCAGTGTTTAATACCTTTTTAGTATTGCATATTAGGTCATGCTTAAAATAGAGAGTGAATAAGTGACAAGATATTATGTAGTGGAGATAAGGCTATCTATGGTTACATTTTGAATAAAGGTCGGGTTACGATTTATTTAACAAATAAATGCAAGATATTGGTTAAGTGCTTCTTATATTTACGCGAATATTACACATTGAAATAAAACTAATTTAAACGGATTTTATCGCGGTTTTTTATTAATTTTTGATCCCGACGTTTCGAAAGCTTTTCAGCCTTCGTGGTCACGAGGTGGACTGAGGTGTAGGTTGTCCAGAAAATATATTGGTTGCTTCGAAATCATGATTGAGCTGTTGATATTTCCTAGGGTTGCCTCTTAGCGATTTTCTACCATTATTACCACTTAAATGGTAAATATATGCTGTAGACAGTTTTGTCTACAGCATAAATGGGCCGGCTCGACCGAGTAGTATCACTGTACATAGAAAAAAGTCGTGAAGTAGGGACTACCCGCTGTTGTATTTCGTATGGAAGACGAACAGAAGACAGAAGATAGACAGAAGTCTTATTTCAATTCCTTTACTAAGATTGGCCACTTACTCATGATAGTTTAGGTATTGTAAGTTCACGGAGTTATCACTTACCATCAGGTGACTCACTGGCTCATATACCATAAACAAACATCTCTGCTATAAACAAACATATGATGACTAAACTACATATTTTATGAAGCAGAATCAGGTGTGTTAAATGACTTTTTATGGCGTTTATTATTGTTCAAAACCCACAAAATTCGGTCGTCAATAGTCAAAAGGTTTATGGGTGGTGTTGGTGCGTGAAATAGATAGTTATGTTGTAAATTTGGCAGGTGTTACAAGCTACCTGGTCGCGTGCTCGTACGCGTGTCACTCGTGGAATCTACAGCATTTATCATTTACATAGATGTAGATGCAATGTTAAATATCTTAACTTTGTATTGGAACAAAAGGGTAAAATAGTGATTTAAATATTTTTTGGTTTCTGGAATTACATTAACCCTAATATATTTTTTGAATTATTCACAATAGTTTTTATTTTACAGAAATGGTTTATTCGTTGTCTTAACAATAAAGAAGAAAGAAAGAACACTATTAATTGTCTGTAAAAAAAACTTTGAGAGTGTGCATATACTACTACAACTAGAGTTTATGTACAATTTAAGATTTTATTTTAGAGATAGCACTCTGTGGTTGTCACCGGTAGCGCATTGCTGATACATTCTTCTTTCAGTAGAGCTACTAAGAGTAGAAGCAACACACATATTAGATAACTATTAAGTATTGTGTGATATTTGTTAATACACTAATTTAAAAGATTTACTAGTACCTAATTATAGGGTTTATATTAGACGTAATTTGTTGACAGATATTTTAGTATTTTTTTATTCGTCTTAGTAACAAGACTATCAGTCGATTGCCTGATGTTAAACTGCATGCCTGTCCAAAAATCAATGATTATATTATAATTATAGCTACTTATTAGTATAATTTAAGTGCAATTGTTTGGTATATAATATCATTAGATCCGTAGGGCACATCCGGCATTTCGATGCTCCATGTATTTTCATTATTGCATTAGTATCAGATTTTGAAAACAATTAATTTAACAATATATCAAATAATTGATTTTCCATAAACTAAATGAATTACTATATAGTTTATAAACTCCCATGTAGCATATTCATCTTTTACGCATTATTTACAAGTCCATCAAAATTTAAAACTGCAGAATAAGCTTAAGCTTCATATCAAAATATATTTTTTGTTCAACACATTCAAATATTTTGATTATTGGACACATATCCTTTGTTAAAGATTGTGATTTGCATACAAATAAAATGGCTGACTCGACAAAAGAGCCATTGTCACAGTTCTTTACACAGGAATCGAACTTGATCCTTTATCTCTCATTTATATTCAATATATCTGTCGTAAATAATCATATTGACATTCAATATTTATAAAGGAAAGGTTGCGTGGGTTCTTCGGGATTGTATCACACAGTTGCGTAACAACTATTTGTGTTTAATTTAGGAAGAAAAAAGATATTTATACTCTTTTGCATAAAGTTTCAAGAAGTCTTTGGCATTATAGTTCTCCATTAAGAGCGTTCAATTTTGTTCGAAATCATATAGTTGGTTCTTTTACCGTATTTCGTTAGTTCTATAAAGTCAGTTCATTACTTAGCCTCTTGATTCAGGCGACCAAAGACCACCATATTACCACCTTTTTAATTTACTGCATGTACTAATTTATACTATAAAAAACAATAGTATTGATGGAACAGTTCGCATACTTAATGGGTAAGATCTTTCAAACTGTTTCTTCCACGAACTAAACAAGACTAAATTCAAGTAAATTATACAAATAGAAGGATTACCTCCGCTGGTTTAGTTTGAAAATTTATTTTATCAAAGCATGAGTACAGAATCAAGATTTGGGTATTTCTTTATTATAAACAGTTCATTCTCAGTTCAATGCACTGTTGAAGGAATTCATTAGATCTATGTGTACCTGAATATGGGAATTATACCTTTGCTTTTAGTCGGTGATGCATTAATGATCCTTCTGGTATTGTAGGCGTTTAAAGACGATGGAGATAACTTATTAGGTGACCTATTTGCTCGTTTGCCGACCTCTGCTGCAAAAATCTAAAAAGATTTAAAACAGAATATAAGCCTTATAATACTTTTGCATATAAGTAAAAGACATTGACATAGTATTATTAAGTGTGTATTTTAATACGTTCTCTATCGATTGTTACGCGGCTGTGTAAAGGGTGTTATTACACATATTATATTGTGACAATGGTTCTACTTCTATTATTAATATCCATAATATTAATACTATCTGATGGTTACGTGAACCAGGGCAATAGTATTCGCATCTCATTTTGATACTTACCATCTTGGAACTGCCACAATCGGTCGGGTTATCTTTTGTATTCGAAGCCACTTGAATTGACGTCGCGGTATTGTGTTGGCTCATGCTTGATGGAAAAATTTGAATATGAACTACGTATCGTACAATATCCTAAGTGAAAATCGTTTCGTCGATAGCGTTTCGTATTATTAATTCGGTATGATGAAATGTAAAGATGCTCTTTTATTATAAGAATTAATAGTCATAAAATATTATTGGGTCTACATGTACAAAATAACTTAACTGACCCGAAGTCAGTCATTAGTGGCGTCGCAATGTTTGTTTTACATACATAAGGTCACGCCTTTATCCCTGAAGGGGTAGGCAGAGGTGCAACTAGTGTTACCACGATGTCATACACATCGCCATACCGGGCACAAATCCCAATCCCGGGAAATTCATGTGTTATTTTCCGGATCAAAAACACAAATCGTGACTGCCTGACCTCACGGTTCTCAGCCTTTGTAGATACACTACTAAAATAACTATTTCTATAGGTCTCTTTGGAGTTTGTGTAATTTCAGTTCACCGACAGCGACACAAACAAATCCAGACAAAGAATAGTTTAGTAACAATCTTATAATACATGATGGATGAGACGCGACATCTCTATTAAAGGGTTAAATATGAGTGACATTCCAATAGAAGTGAATAGTTATCCATGAGGAAATTGCGATTATTATTGCAATATGTTTGTATGTAAAAATAAATCCGATAGTCGACATCATTTGACAATTCGTTCTAGCATAGTTACTTTTAATACAAATTCCGACTTTATTTTATCGACACATTTATTTACGATTTGATTGGAACGTTTTACAACATAATTTATTGCGACCGTATTAAACAAAGTCGATAACATTCCTCGAAAGTTTATACCTCAAGGCATTTTTCTATTAACTATTAATTTATACGATTATTATTAAATTAGTCGTGGAACAGTAAAATACACTTAAGTAGCGTTGTAATAAAGTTAATATTGCCTTGTAAATGTATAGTTTATGATAGTATGTTTCGCTGAAGTTCCGGTAGTTAGTTCGCGGGGCGCGGGCGCCCGCATGGCTTGAAATAATTCACTCAGTTATACCTTCCCTATTGGTAAATATGGCGTTCATATTAATAGTGTTGATTAAAATATGTTGGTTAACGGTTTCTACTACTTGTATAATGTTGCCAATTATATTGTGATTGATGTGGTTGAATACAAATAAAATCGTAAGTAAAATAATGAGGCTTATCAGAGAAAATGTAACTAGAGACATGTGAAGTTGATCAGAATTATTATCAGCAGAAAATATTGAAACACGTTTTGGAAGCAGCCGTTGTAATTTGTATAGTCAGTTCTTTGTTGATTAGGTTGTGCGCGTCTTATTGTGTGTGGTGTGCTTATGTGTGACAATTGCGGATATTTTGTTGTTACTAACTGAACCAAAAATAGTTTAATCGTTGCAATTAACTGTGTAACGAACGGACTCAACTTATTTTAGATTGACAGGACTAAAGTTAGTTACTACGTTACTTAACTTACATGGCAATGTATGGTTCAGAAGTAATTATTGCAGTGTTTTTCAAATGTATATACATTAACCAGTAGTTCCATTCATTTTATTTGTAATAATTGGAAGCAAATAAGCAATAAGATTTCCACCCACGTTAGGTGAAAATTGAGATACTCATTTTATTTTGGTAAATTTATTAGATTTAACTAGGTTAAATTCCGTAATTTATGAAAAAATTATAAATGTAACATTCGCCATGTACGATTATGCAACATAGAACATTAATGAAGAAGAAAATTATTGATTTAATTGTAATGAATTTAGCAAAATAAAATTTTAATCTCAATTTTTACTTAATGTGGGGTGAATTGTTATTGCATATTAGCTCAAATTGTTAGTGAGTTTCATTTAGATGCTGGTAGTTAGTGCGTTAGTGCGTTAGTGACTCGGTTTAATTTCAGTTTAGTTCTTCGTGTGAAAAAGTTTACTTTCGACTAAAACAGGACTAAATTAAACGTTACTTCATTTGATTTTATAAAAACTACCATTCGTTAGACATTGTCCTTATCTATTATGAGATACACACAATCATTGTGTCTATACAAACGTATAAAACTGAAAAATAAGCTAATAGCTACTTTGTTCATTTTTTGATGATCCATATTTACCACGTCCCTCGTATGCGAGAGGCCATCTGGGTTGGTACCAGCAACAGTGTGTAAGCACTATTGCGTTTCGGTTTGAATGACATTGAAGCTAGTGAAATTACTGGGCATATGAGACTTAACATCTTATATCTCTGGGTGACGAGCGCAGTTCAGTCCCATGCAATGCTTTGTAATTCAAAGTTATGTGTGGTGTTGCTTCTGTTTATGGGCAGGCGTACCATCAGGCGAGCGCCTTGCTCGTCTCGTCATTCATCAAACTAAACTATGTAGAATTTAATATAGTTTTTTGAGTGATGATAAAAATTTGCAATTTCATATTAAACATATTAACAGCGGTGTGTAAAAGAAACGATCTAGTAACAATAGCATATAAGCATTTAACACATGGGATAAAGTGCATCGACACATACGTCTGTCTGTCATTAGGAATAGTTCCGCAAGTGGTCAATTTGCATGTCGAGTGGTATGGCTCGAGTACAACTTTATTGTCATTAATGAGAAGGCGGCGTCACTTCTGAAGACATGTTATTCAAATTCAACTGTGGTGAAATGTCATGCGTTTAAAAGAAAGTTGAGACCAATATTCCGACCGCACCTGCAGACTGTACTTGTGGCAATAAATACGCACTGGAGTTGACAATACCGCTATATAAGAAAGTCACTTTATATCTATATACTAATAATAAAGCTGTAGAGTTTGATTGTTTGTTTGTTTGTTTGTTTGAACGCGCTAATCTCAGGAACTACTGGTTCGAATTGAAAAATTCTTTTTGTGTTGGATAGTCCATTTATCGAGGAAGGCTTTAGGATATATAACATTACGCTGCGACCATTAGAAGCGAAGCATCAGTGAAAAATGTTGCAAAAACGGGGAAAATTATTCATATTTGAAGGCTTCCGTTGCTAAGCTACCCAAATAATATTATTTGAAGGCTTCCGTTGCTAAGCTACCCAAATCTATACTAATATTATAAAGCTGTAGAGTTTGATTGTTTGTTTGTTTGTATGATCACGTGGGCGGAGCCGCGAGCAAAAGCTAGTAATAAATAAATATATTCAACAGTCACACACATAGTCCTGGCGCCACACTAGGTTTTCTTTTTATTCGATTGAATGACGAGATGTGCAAGGCGCTCGCCTGATGCTAAGCGCACGCCTACCTATAAACAGAAGCAACACCACACAGAACTATGAATTACAAAGCACTGCATGATACTGAACTGCGCTCGTCATCCTGAGACATAAGATATTAAGTCTCATAAAGTAATAGCTTCAATATCTTTCTGTTGCTTGGCGGAAGTAATGGACAAAGCGGTGCTACCAACCCAGACGGCCTCTCGCATACGAGGGACCTGTGGTTAACCTGTATCATCGGTATCATGAACTACGAGGGAATTACCACCTACCACAACACTAAGACATAATCCCACACACAGACAGACAAAGGGGTCAAACTTAAAAACCCCTCTGTTTCATAAGGGGTTAATTTTTTCGGTCACTTCTACCGCGTACCACCAGTGGTACAAAGCGGAACAGTGTAGTACAGTTAACACCAAAAGTTGATGAACACATCTAGATTTCCAAAAAAGCCCTATACTAAATCGTTGGTTATAAATGTCACTCAAAAAGAGCGGGAACAAAACTGGATGATTATAGTAAATGGTCAAAATTAGCTGAACACCAAATTGTCAACTGAACATTGAATTTTACAAATCAAATTCAGTCGTTTGTGTGAAATTTATGTTTTTATGAAAATACGATAACAATTAAATAAGTAAATGCATCTCATGCTAGTAAGCTTAATGTTCAGCTACTTTTGACTATGTGGTGAACAGTTAATTTTGACATTTTATGATGACTATCCAATTTGGCCGCTAGTTTTGTTGAACTACTAATATATCTTACGATACACATGCATCTGTTTTAGAAAATTAGGATCTATTTATCAAGTTTTGTTGTTGACTGTACAATTTTTAAAGATATATAAAGATACATATATTACGGCACTTATTGTTTACATCCTTTATACATTATAGTAGATGATAAAGTTTCTATTGAACTTCATCTTACTGGTGTTTTTTTTTTCTTTTATAGTGGCTCACCAAACTGGCAACACCAACCCTGATGGTAAGTTCAACATAAAACAACGGTCAACGAGAGGTGAGACAATAATATTGCATGCTGTAATATATAAATGTTTTATTTGTAAAAGCAAAACATAAGAAAAAAATTAATAATGCACCCGATTTTTTATGCAAGATTCAGCAAATAGGTCTCTCATGATAGTGAGTATACTGAGTATCTCCGCCTGTGAACAAGTGCATGCACTACCAGAGAAATTGTCGTGCGTTTTCTTGAAGGCCTTACTGAAATAGACAAAATACTGTTTAATCTAACATGACTGGAATTTACTTTTCGACATTTGGCATTATTACTTTATTAGTATTAAAAAGAGATACTGTCAGGCTTCGTGCCCGTAGTGTTAATCTACAAAATTCCTTAACGATAGTACTGCCCTGATAACGAAGAATGCAGTAATCGACATTTTTGTGATTTTCACTTTTTTCCAGAAATGGCATCCCTAGAGGTTCATGTACATGAGAAAAATATATTTTCATAAAAAAATTCACTCGAAGTATGTTTTTTATGCAATGATTTTCGCCGTACTTGCATAAAAACTGCTTCAATGATAAGAAAAAACGCAGTATTAAACATTACCTACTGGGTTACAGGTTAAGTCGACCTAGATCCGTTAAGAGATTATAGTTTCCATCATTCCTGACTGATTTTACTGTGAAACACCCTTTCCCAAACCTAACGTTCTCAAAATATTCGACTTTGAAGATTTTCGTAAAAAAAGTACCGATTTTTTGCCTATTCTCTTCTTTATTTTGTGTTTTGTGTCTCAAATTTATTTGTTTATGCGATTTTTGTATAGTAAATAAGTTTGTTCATTACTTTCAACACAAAAACCATATGTAAATTTCCCAACTGGGTCGCAATGGACGATTGATAGTTTAAAAAAAGAAATTAATTTGTAAAAACTTTTTGTTCTTGTACAAATATTTCAAAAAAAGTCTATAATAGCCATGCTGCAGATACGCTAAATAATATCTACTTTTCTTTAGCTATCCAATAAGGTATAACAAGCTAGGGAGATATCACAATTCTTAGAAAAAAACCTTGATATAATGCTTCCGGGAAGTAGTAAAAAATAATAGTCCTTAACCATGAAACTAACATAAACTAACTTAACCTACCACTTGGGTATAAAAACAAAATAGATCTAGGTCGACTTAACCTGTAACCCGTATAAGTCCTTGAGAAGACACAGTACACTCCAACTTAGTTCCGAGCATATAATAATGGCTATAATTATTAAAAAATAATGCAGTAATCGACTTGTGCTAAGACAAAATGCAGTAATACGCGCAAATGCTGCATTTAGTTTTAGTATCCTGTGACTCGGAAACGACCTGATAGTAAACCAAAACGCAGTAATACGTATTATAATTGCATATATTAGTAAATTAAATAAAGGAAAATTATCTTGTAAAAGCTTGATTTTTTTCCGAATTTTTAGATATATATTATGACCAATAAAATACGAACATCTTGCTCAGGTGATATGAAATATGTTTTTTGCGTTTATCTCGTAACCGCCATTTTGCGATTACTGCGTTCTTAGTTATGACGGCAGAGTAGTATTGACATATTACTAAAATTAAATTGTTTGTAACAACTCACTTTTGTAATTGCGCGGGAAATGTTCAAGCCGTGACATATATTCTAAGAAGTTTATCAACAGAGATTATTCACGAATTCATTGTTCAGGTGGCACTCGAATTACATCTTATTGATAATGAGTAATCAATGACTGTACCATTTGTGCTTATAAACCAACTTAGTCATACGAATTATAAATGAATTGTAAATATGTGTAGGATTTATGTGAAATAGCGGTGATCTAGTTATGTACAATAATTTGGTTATAATCCGGAAAGTAAATATAACTTCAGTTATTTTTTTGATAATGATAATACTGTATTTTTCGATTCGAATTAACAAAACAAAAGCAGAAATAATAAAACGTTTTATACAGGGTGTTCCTGAAGGAGGGCATGAATAAGAATGCTACATACAGGACGAATGATTTAAATCCTAATGATCGTCTTTGCTTTCTATCTGATGCTATCCCGACTATGTGGTCAGGGTTCGTCTTCATCTATTGATAGAGCATTGCGAGCTTAAGATTTAAAAGATGTACTTGAAAATTCAACCAACTGTGTAAACATTAAACGCACACAAGTGGAATTTGCTTCATATGTAATTTGTTAATGCAGTGATTGATGCAAGTGTCTTAAGACTTGTTTCGTAATAAATTTCAAATTCAAATTATAAAGAAGTCATAAAATTTATTTATTTCCAATTGCGGTAAGTAAATCACGCGTGCAGATAATATTGATATCACCTATCTGCACCACTCTGCTGACAAACTTAATAGTGAATTCATATTTTAAAAGAACATTATAAACACGCACAAATATTTTATGTCTATACAACCATTTATACAGGAAACATTCGTTGACCGTTCATTAATTACCCAAATATACTTTGTATAATCAGAATATGTTTGTTAATTATGAGCTAAAGGATATGAAATCGCTAAATCTGTATATACACGAATATTAAGACCGAGATAATTATTATTGTCAAACAACACAAAAATCTTCAATTTGATTGCGAAGTTATGTTGTTTTGTTTAATCACAAAAGTTCAAATATTGACTCGTGATTTAGAGTAGGTATTAACTAGAAACCTGATCGAGGGCGCCACACTAGATTACATTAGCTATATCTATTTGCTGGTGGGAGGATACTTGTATCCGACCGGATAGAGACCACCGTACACTGGTGCTAAAACCTGCCATAGTGGCCCACCTTGTGTGGGTCCCGTTCCAGGGTCAGCCAGTGTATATCCGGTACTCCCCAGGGGGCTTTCCCCCTGATCCTAACCCTTTTCCCATCCCTTTTTCCGTCCCCTCCCCCTTGGCCCTTTGGCAGGCCGGCATGATATTGCCGACCTACGATGGACACTTTGTTTATCGTTGATCGACACTATTCTTGGATTGCGCTACACTTACCATCAGGTGTAGCGTAGTCACTTTGCCGAGCCAGGATAAAAACTCAGAAAATATACATCTTATATTTGTATGGGGATATATTTTCTATTTGTTCTTTATTCAAAAGTAAATTGCTAATGATTTTAAGCCATAAACCGCGTCAAAGACACGTTATGGCCACATAGAAAATCTCACAAATATTGTAGCAAGTGTGAACTATCCAACGAGAAAGAAAGCTGTAAGTGAAAGATTTGTCAATTAGGAGATATAAATTTTTATTGCATTTATTGCTGAATAAGGTATCGTACTTTGCAGCTGTTGTGGCATAATTTTGATTTTCCCAAAGACATGTAAGTACTTTTTTCACTGTTCCATAAATAATTAGTTTTTGCTTGCATCTCCGCCCATGTGAATGGCTTTTTCTGAGAGAAAATTTAATTTTCCGGGGAAAAAGTACTCGTATGTCCTTCCCCAGGTTAAAGCTACCTCCTTACCAAAATCCGATTGCCGTTGATAACCGTTGAGACGTAAAAACGTAGCAGACAGACAGAGTTACTTTGGCATCTGTAATATTAGTATTGATTAATAATATATTACAAATTCCTGCCACTTAACCAAAATGTTAGTTCGATTTTGCTGAAGAATTACAAGAGCCAATTCATTGCGAATCCATTTGTCATTAAATGGGCGAGACATAAAGAGTGTTTACTGTCAAACTCATCTGCACTTGCACCTTGTATAACGGACGCACGTCGCACAGGTGGGTCTAATTATCACCTAAACCGCAGCGAAGAGTACATGGTGATAGCTTCGTCTTGTTAGTGAATCGTGGCCCAGTTTACGTAGCTTTGATTGGTACTATGTGTGGAATGTCGAACGAAATCAATTGTGTTTTGGTTGTAAACTTGTCACTCAGTTTGTAAGAGTTGGGCGATTGTTGGATTGGTGTGTGATTAAATTTAAGTCGCTTCATTTATCTTGTGGCTCCGTACTTAGCCTGATAATCGGGAAATGTTGTGTTGAACTCCCAGGCCTAGTATTTACAATTCGTGTTTGGGTTTTCGATTTCAAAAATCACAAATGAATTTACGCTAAATATGGCGGTGATAGGGTTGCCCCCATCCCATCATAGGACGAAAATAAGTTCCATGAAGCGTGGGTGCATTAGTTGCATCTCTGCTTACCCCTTCGGGATTGCATATATGTGGCGATTACCATTAGCCAACGTCTCGTCATTCGTGTAAATAAAAATAACTAGTAAAGTAAAAGTATCATCATCATCATCATCATCTCAGCTTATTGCCGTCTATTGTTGGACGTAAGCCTCCCCAAGTGAGCGCCAACCATCCCGGTCTTGGGCAACCCGCATCCATCCGCTACCTGCCATCTTTTTCAAGTCGTCGGTCCACCGTGTAGCCGGGCGCCCTACACTACGTTTTCCTAAGCTTGGTCTCCACTCCAGCACCACCACTCCACCGATCCTCTGTCCGTCTGCAGACATGACCGGCCCACTTCCACTAAAAATAAAAGTATAAAAATATGTAATTAAAACACGGATTGTATGATGAGAAATACGTGTATCAACGAGTGGAGTTATGTAAAACGATACCGCAGCGGTATCACGCCGGCATCGGTGGGTCTTCACGAAGTCATATGAACATTATAATCGCGTTCCGATATTGCGATCAGTGCACGCCTGTCCTTAATTAAACGGCTCGGCAGCACCTTCTAGCTGCAGTAAAACAACTCTGACATACCGATTTTTTAAGTGGTAAGAAATGTTTGTTAGCATAGCAGAGGTCAGCTATTTTTTTTTGGCAGAGCAAAGAGTTGTAAGTTTCTATGTGCGTGTGTAATTGTTATCACTGTCTTTTGTTACATCAATGCATATTTAAGAATACTTTCAGAGCTTCTTTATGGCATCTGATTTCATTTTAAATATTTTATTGTCATTTGATATATTTATGATTATTTAACATAATGTAGAGTCACGTTCGTTGTCCAATAACTCCACAATTTCACATTTTAATTTACAAAGGCAAAAATCTAATTTATAAGCCGTTAATGATACTTACATCAAAGTTTAAAAATGTAAAGAAAATAAAAAAATCGCGATGTGCGTCCATAACCGTGCGCACGCGCAGCTTTCGTATCAATCATGCGCTGCGCCGCCTATCGCACCAGAGGGCAGAGTGTAGATCCTCGCCATTATTGTTCCTATCATTAATGCAGAGTCATTAAACGAACCATTCGTTTTGTTTTTTTGTGATAGCAATATCTAAGTATTTGTATTAATCAAATGCATTCTCAACTAATAAGGAAAAAAGGGCTTATTAACCGATTTAAAGAAACGCTTGTTATTCTACTGTCTTACCTAATGTATATATCGTAAACTATTTAAGCCACTTTAACTCTTAACTCACTGAAGATTCCATGGGAGTGGTAGGTCAGTGTAGAGCTGAGAGATATATTTTTGCGCGGTCCTGCAATGCTGTAGACAGTTTTGTCTACAGCACAAATGGGCCGACTCGACCTGGTTGTTATCGTTATCTCACAAAAACGGACGTAATGTAGCGGCTTGCTGCTGCGTTTCATACGGTGAGTGAGATATCCGGAGGCCCAAAGCCCCCTCCCATTCCTTTTACTGTAAGATCGGCAATACGTCCATGATATTTTGTTATTGTAGCTGTGTGCATAGGTAGTGGAAATCACTTACAATCTGGTGATCAATATACTCGTTTGTCGCCTGTGCGCAGAATTTCAATTGTATAAATATACGGTACTGATTCATAACCGTTCTTTAATATGAAATTCCCGTAAATTTGAAATGAAAATTAATTAAAAAAGCCACGTATTTCTTAGTAAACGAATCAATTACAGCAAAGCTTAAGCAAACAGTAATTTAATACACGTCGGAACGAAGACGCTACCGTTATTGATTTAAGGGAATACGATAGTTTTAAGTAGCACGCTTGCTTACATTGATATCAACGGATTATTGTGATACTAGCCACTATTCACGACTTCACTTGCTCTACAAGTTTATAGAAGAAAATATATTCTTAGAATTTTTGTCAGATAATTCTGTAAGCCGATGGGATCAGATTATACTATTATTTATCTGTGCAAGAATAATCATTTTATAATATTTTACCGTAGTTTATTTATAGAGTTTTGGGATTTATTTATTTGGAGATGGTTTTGTTTAGTCGAATTGCCTGTAAGACTATTAAGATTCATAAAATTATTATTATTTATAAAGTTGTCTTAGTTCTTAATTTATTCTTCTCCTTGTTTGTGTGCCTCCCTAATTACTGAAGATTGGCTATCAGGTTGGAATATTCTATTTTATCTCTCGCGAGGCGGAAAAGCTCCGCAGCGCTCACGATGCCAGACTCTCTTATGTTACGCAATCAAGATTTCTTCTTTCACCTTTTTCGCGTTCTAGATCGCGTCTTGCCCATCATTATAAGTCGTAGTAGCTCGTATCTTTTGTGTCTCAGCACATGTCCCAGATACGCACCTTTTTTCGTCTAATGAGCAACAGTTGATCTGGCAGATCTGACGCGGAATTTCTTAACTCTGTGTGTCCAACTAATTCATTATAAGAAGCAAATTAAGTTATGCAGTAAACACAACAAACCCGCGACTATGCCATTCACATATAGATCTCTATAGGCAAACAGACAAGTGGATGCCACTGATTACAGATTTCAGAGATTTATTAAGTAATTACGTTGAAAATAGCTAATTTGAATAAATAAATAAAAAGATAATAATAATGTTTTATTTTACTAGGAAGAAAATAAATATTTTGATTGACACATGATCGAATAATTATAGCAAGTGTTGTGTTTGTATGGACAGTATGCTGATTAGATAGCATTAACACTACTGTGGCTTCACCTCTAGACATCGTGCTTCTTAGTGACATTGGATATGTACCATAATTGTAATCAAAATACTTTTCTTTTAACTACATTGTCTAGTTAATATTATTGTACAGTGTTTTTGCGTGATGATTAATAAGTGTTGATGCTACTATAACATATCGATCTAGTAATGAGTTATTGTCTGTTTTTGCGTAATGATTAATAAGTGTTGATGTGTAAAGATCGATCTAGTAATTAGTTGTCTATACAAACGCGTTGAGAATTGCACTTGTTCTTTAATAAAATGGGATGTTTAATTTTTTTTTGTAACATAATACTTTTGGAATACCGGGTTTTATAAACTAGCTCTTGCTCGCAGCTCCACCGACGTGAATGTGATTTTCCGGGATAAAGGTAGTCTTTGTCGTAATGCAGTTCAAGGTTTACCTGGGTGTTTTTCACCTAAATACGTTCAGTCATTGAGGCGTGATTGAGTAACAAACATCCAAACTTATAAACTCACGAACATCCAACATTTTAACATTTAAAATATTATTGAATAACGGGATGGTATAGTAGGATGACGCTACATGACATTACACGTGTATTTTATAATAAATTGTATCCTATTTCATGGTACAAGAAAATAGTCTCCGGTTATCTCGGTGAAACATTTCGGATTACTATCTCTCTGGTAGTTTACTTGATTACAGACAATCCCGACGTCATGCAATCGAGGCTGCCCCACATAAACTAGATTCTCAACAGCTTCCTTCGCATCAAATTAGGCACCTTAATTATTTACTAGCACTAAAACGTACTGTTAAATGCAAACAACGTAATTTGAGCCCTCCGTCCTTTGCTCATCCTTCCAAAGGTTAACCTCGGCGGGGAAAAATAAACTATTTTTGCGGGTCAAAGTAGGCTGGTCCACCTGGCACTAAAATTACGAAGGAAATAAAAGATGTGGCCAAGTCTGTCTGACAAGGCAGGTGTACTTTTCCTTAGGGAATAAATAATTCGTTTCTTTAATATTGAATAAGTATTCGTTTTAGTTTGTGTTTATTTGAAGGATATATGGGTTAATGTTGTTTAGAATGCGAAAGAGGGTAATTTCAGCAGAGTATTTCATTTAAACCGATTTCATTATACAAGAATCTCCTGTGACAGCCTCCGTGGCGAATAGAAAGTTGGCTGTGAAGTGAGAGGCCGCGGGTTCGATCCCCACACCGTGTTGTGAGACCGAAAGTCTCTCGCAGTTCCTGATACCCACGACACAAGACCCGTATCTTACTATGGGGTCAGGACTATGTGTGTGACTGTTGGGTGTATTTATTGTCTCTTTCACTGAAAGTATGCTTTAGATCATCGTCGTTCTATTTCCAAATAACCAGAAGCACGTCTTCAACATAAGGTAGGATCGTTTTTTCCAGAATAATTTTATATTGTTTCCTTCTATGAGCCTGGTCGCTATCTAGTCGGGTATAAAGGTAACGTCTCACTAGCATTTTGCTTTTACATTTTTTTTTATAGCATAGGCCGGTAAACGAGCAAGTGGGTCACCTGATGGCAAGTGATCTCCATCACCCATGTACGTCCACCACCAGAAGAATCATGGGCGCGTTGCCGACCTTAAAGGAAAGGGATAATTAAGGATGGGGAGGGGATTTGGGCTTCCGGATATCTCACTCACCGTACGAAATGCAGCAGCAAGCCGCTACTTTACGTCGGTTTTCTGTGAGACGGTGGTAACGACCCGGTCGAGCCAGCCCATTCATACTGTAGACAAAACTGTCTACAGCGTGGCTCTACCACTCAAACATGCTTTTACATATAACGATGAATATTCAGATCCCGTAACCGCATGTACTTATTTAGCTGTTTACCAACCTTACTCTAATTGGTTGTATCAACATTATTAGAACTGGCTCCAATTTTGCAAGTCACGTAGACAATTTTATCAAATCATGTATACTATCATAATAGAAAATGCTTTATTGAGGAGTATGAATAGAAGTCATGGTAATATAGCCTGATATAGACTATATATTTAACATTTACGTTATCTGCCTATATTTTACTCAAAGAGTTTTTTAAAATTTTTATTTGACTAAATGACAAGACTAGCAAAGCGCTCGCCTGATGGTAAGCGCCGCGGCTGCCCATAAACATATGCAACACCACACAGAACTTTGAATTACAAAGCACTGCATGGCACTGAACTGCGCTCGTCATCCCGAGATATAAGATGTTCGGTCTCATAATGCCCAGTAATTTCACTGGCCTCAATGTCCTTCAAACCGAAACACAACAGTGCTTACACACTGTTGCTCGGCGGCGGAAATAGACAAAACGGTGGTACCATCCCAGAGGGGATCCTCTCGCATACGAGGGACCTATCATCTCGTACTAGTTGTCGAGTTGTCGTGTTATGTGTGTAAGTGTAATTTATTGATACCAGTAAAATTACTGGGCATTATGAGACTTATGCGTCGAGATGACGACCACAGTTCAGTGCTTCATAATTCTAATTCGTGTTGTTTCTGATTATGGGCGAGCGTAATGACACCTCTGCACTTCAGACGTGATATATATTTTTTATCCAGTCACGGCATAGTGCCTACACTGGACCTGATGTTGAATACAGTGCCGTCCCAATATATTGTCAACCGTTACATTGCTTTCTTCGACGGTCGGTAGAATTGTGCCGGCCTAAAGTTACTAGACATACACTAGCTGACCACGGTACGCGAATCACCTGAACGAGGCTATGACGGGTTCACCACGTGTATAAATAAAATAAATCAAAAATTATTAAAGTGTTAACTCATTTAAATCCACTTACAATCTTATATATTGTGGATTGCGACATGACTCAACATGCGTGAAAACACCGTTCATAGATATTGGTGTAAAGTAAATCGTGTCATGTTTATCTTCCATAGATTTGATACACAAATAATCGAGTACTAAGTGGGGTTTTACACATATACATAGTGTTGACGAGTTAATCGAATTTACCGTTGATCGAGGGGCGACCTTAAAAATTACTCGCCTCCTATTATGGCTGGCTACATTTGTACTGGCCTTATGTGTGAAACCCGTAGGTTTTATGTGTTCTATTCACAGATGTACCGTGACCGTCTAGGGCTGTCTAGTATAGGATATCGAAAAGCGTAATCAAGTTATCCTATTGCGTTATTCTTATGTCATCGATATGGTTTTTACAAGAAAATGCTTTCGTAATAATTATTAATAAAACTATTTTTTTTCGTTAATATATTTAAAAAAATATAAAATATGACTGGCTACTTGCTTATTACTTCGTTAAAAAGGCATATTTTTTCCATAATTTGTTTTAAATAAGTAATATTAAATTTTAAAGTTCTATTTGGACGCGTGCCAATAATTCCAATAAATCGCCATTGACGCCAACCCTACCGTAACATCAAACTGCGACCAGTTCTAGCATTCATCTTTGACCATTTTATGACTTTAGAGATTCACCAATGGTATTCGCTTATAACTGCCGGTTACGCTCAATAAAATAATCATTTATTGCGCACCAATGTGAAATCTTATATACGTCGTTGAGGATGTTTGCATGAGAATTATGTGTCCTACACTTTGTACTTGATCTACAATGTAATGAAGGCGTTAATGGGAGTTATTACGAGGAAAAATACAGAAGTCAAATTGGGTAGTTGTTTCCGGTCTGTGTTGTAATGTCTAGTTCTTTAGACAAGGCGTGAAGATGCAATGCATGCGTAATCATATGTGCGTGTTTTCGAAATATATGAAGAGTGCCTCAGCGCAAAATTGTAAACGTAGTACTATATTATTGTGGCAGAGATCGGCAAACAAGGTAGATCACCTAATGATAAGATATCTTCACCCCCCATCAACAACACCCGAAGAATCATGGGCGCTTTGCCGACTTTAAAGGAGAGGCATAATTAGGGACGGCAGGAGTATTTGGGCCTCCGGGTGTATGTGTGAAATGGCCGTTTAATCAAAGAAATTAGAATTTCATTGGATTTCGTTTTTAATATAAGATTCACTAAGCACCCCGCAAATAAATTAAATATAGTACAAGCTCAAACAATATCTTTAATTTTTACTTTAAAGTCGCCACCAGGGCCACTATATTCGCCATTTAGTTTATTTAATTACCTACAAACGATTAGGTAAATTCTCTTATCGTAAGTAACCTAAATCTTCGACTTATTTTATGCATCAAACTTAAACATTAAGCACCAAACATTTAGCAACAACGTATTTGTATTACGAAATATAACATTATCGAATCGCGCCTTAGTCAAATAGTATTAGAAGTATTTGTATGGTCACTAGTCAGGTATGGTGTTGGTAAACGGCACGCCACACCACGATACCATAGTGTTGACACACCTTAAAGACGCCGACTGTTAGTACAAAAACTTATAGGGCCCGCGTAAAAGGTCTCTACTTTGAGGTCAATTCTTGGGAATCAAGCCACTGGATTACGATTTAGGACGCTTGATGTACGGATTGAGTTTTATTTTATTTTATTTCACTGAATGACGAGACGAGCATGTCACTCGCCTGATGGTAAGCAACACGCCTGCCCATAAACAAATGCAAAACCACACAGAACTTTGAATCTGACACTGACATACAGAACTACGCTCGTCACCCTGAGGCATAAGATGTTAAGTCTCATATTTACACACTGTTGCTTGGCGGCGGAAATAGACAAAGCGGTGGTACCAACCCAGACGACCTTTCGCATCGATGGACTTACCACCTTGTAAAAGTGGGTGTGGCTTTTTGGTTAATATTTAAAAAAATAGGATAAATGCACAGCAGCCAAGTGGTGGTTAGTCTTCTGTCCGTGAATGCATATAATACTAGAATAGACATAATAATACGTAGAATTTTGAAAAAAGATCATTATTGTTGACGGTTGATTACTGATAATCTATTATATAAAAATAAGTCGGGTTTTCCTTCCTGACGATATAACTCCAGAACGCACGAACCGATTTCCACGGTTTTGCATTCGTTGGAAAGGTCTCGGGCTCCGTGAGGTTTACAGCAACGAAAATCTAGGAAAAATTTCAATAGAAAAGCGGGAAAATAGGGAAAATCATTTTTTAAATACAGCGCCATCTCTGATACATAGCATGTACTACAAACCAATATTTTAAGTATATGGCGTCGGTGCGTGACACATTGCTGACAGATGGCGCCACTGTTAGGCTACTTTTATCCCGGAAAATACAGATCACGCGGGCGGAGCCGCGCGGGACAGCTAGTAGTTTATAGTTTTGTGTGTTCATTTAAACTTAAATCAGACAAGACAGTTCTGTATATATTTTCATGCGCTTTATAGTTAAATCTACTAGAGATAAAGGTGGAAACATTCTATAAAAACGGTGGAAAGCTAAGCTTTGCGCAATTACTTTCTCGTATTGGTCGTAAAGTATGGTGGTCTATGGACTAAGCCGTAGGTAGACAGTGCGTTTTCAAACTAAGCGAATGTATTTGTTATATATTAACAGAATCGTTTTTTATCTTAGTAACAAGACGAGTATGTTTCTCCCATGATGATACGCTCGCCTGCTCATAAACAGTAGAAATACTGTCTAGAACAGTGTTTCCCAACCTTTTTTAAGCCATACCCCACCTTAATATTGTTTTGTTAAATTTGTCACCGATATCTAGCATTGCTTTTAAATAACCCAAAGCGATAGGGATAAAGTCGTGTCGAGGCCATTTTTAAATTTCCTCCCTTAACTATCAAATTGCCCCCTGTGGGGCGTAGGCCCCACGTTGGGAAACACTGGTCTTGAAGTTTTAACATCATTACAAAGTACAATGCACTGCGCTTATCATCATATTAGATGTTAAGTCACATTGGCCAGTATTTTAATGGTTCTTATCTCTTGTATCTTTCGATACAACATAAGGGTTTGCACATCCACTCTTAATTAAACAAGCGAAATATCCGGATCATATCGTATTTTTCTGACACAAATTGATTTAGGGCCGTGGATACTTTTATGGTAATAACCATAATGGTGAGTGAGATAACCGGAGTTCCTTTTAGTGTTACTTTCCCACATCCAACATTTTTTTTCATTTAAGTTCGACAACCCATCCGTTTTTTTCTGGTATGCGTTGGTAGTGCAGATGACTTACCATCAGCTAATTCACTTTTGCTGAAATCAGCTATAAAAAATAGACAGCTTATTATGTAGGTACTGTCCCGCTGTTGGACGCGAGCCTCCTCTAAAATGAATACTTATGGCCGGCATCAGTGCGGGTGCACTATACCTATATATTTCCTTTATGTAATTAGAACACAGTATCGACTGGTAGTATATAAACAGATTCATATATTAATTCTTTTTTAATAAACTGCCTTGTGAAATTTCCTTCATTGTTGTTTTTTTGGCAATAATTCTTTTTATTATTGTAAGACGATGGTAACCTTTCAACTTTTTGTTGACTTCGTTTGATTGGTACAAGTGCAACGGGTATTTCCCAGCACGTCATCTGTAATGACTACTGCGTCGATCGTATCATCTTCATATTAGTCACGTTTTAATATTACCACATTTATGAAGAGGTCTCATAAACTCTCTGTTAATACCTGTATCTTTACATAGTATAAAATGAAGTCGCTTCCGCTGTTTGTTCGCTTAAATCTTTTAAACTATTCAACGGATTTTAATGCAGTTTTCAGCAATAGATACTTATTCATGAGGAAGGTTTATATGTATAATTCATACATATTATAGTACAGTAAAACTGAAAAATTTAAAGATTTGTAATGTGATGTCGTAACAAACATATTTTTACCCGTGCGAAGCCGCCGCAGGTCGCTAGTGTAGTATAAAATATTAATATTATATAGATAGTCTGAAAAATTACATCTACAATGTAAAGTCATCTAGCGGGATAAAAGTAATTGATTCTTAATAATTAAGTGGTTTAGTTCAGAAAAAACGAAATAGTTTAGTATATGTTTCATAAGAGAATATGTAAAGTATCCTACTTATATTATAAACGCGAAAGTTTGTAAGTATGGATGGATGGATGTATGTTTGTTACTCTTTCACGTAAAAACTACTGAATGGATTTTAATGAAACTTTACAATAATATAGCTTATATATCAGAATAAGACATAGGCTACTATATTTTCAACCCAGGGTTAAACATAGGGTATTTTTTCTTTAATTTCATCCCCTAAAGGGCCCAAATAGGGGATGAAAGTTTATATGAAAGCTTTTTGATGGCGAAACGAAGTTCGCGGGCACAGCTAGTATTACCATATTTATGAGGATGTCTCATAAACTCTCTGTTAATACCTGTATCTTTACATAGTATAAAATGAAGTCGCTTCCCCTGTCTGTTCGCTTAGATCTTGTAAACTATTCAACGGATTATAATGCAGTTTTCAGCAATAGATACTTATTCATGAGGAAGGTTCATATGTATAATTCATACATTATATAGTACAGAAAAGCCGTAAAATTTAAAGATTTGTAATGTGATGTCGTAACAAACATATTTTTACCCGCCGCAGGTCGCTAGTGTAGTATCATCATCATCATCATCAGCCACAAGACGTCCACTGCTGATTTTTATTAATTATTTTTTTATTTTTATTTTTTATAGCTTAGGCCGGCAAACGAGCAAGTGGGTCACCTGATGTTAAGCGATCTCCACCGCCCATGTACGCCCACCACCAGAAGAATAATGGGCGCGTTGCCGACCTTAAAGTAAAGGGATAATTAGGGATTGGGAAAGGGAGGGGATTTGGGCTTCCGGATATCTCACTCACCGTACGAAACGCAGCAGCAAGCCGCTACTTTACGTCGGTTTTCTGTGAGACAGTGGTAACGATCCGGTCGAGCCAGCCCATTCATGCTGTAGACAAAACTGCCTACAGCGTGGCTCTACCACTCAATTAAGTAGTTTAGTTCAGAAAAAACGAAGTAGTTTAGTGTGTGTTTCATAAGAAAATATGTAAAGTATTTATTTATAATTTTAGATTTAGCGTCTGTAAATCTTTGTGTAAATGCCAGTCCCCAATAGGCTCGTTCCTATGAAGTCAGCATCCAGTATTTAACTGGATTGGATATTTACAGAACGACATCATGTAAAAGAAATCCGGTCGAATTTTACTATTCGGTTTTGTTTGCGCGCGTTCCCATGACATCATTCAGTAGTTTAACACCGACTCAAAAAATGGATTAATTTTATTGTTAGCATAAGCAAAAAATTTTACTATTTGTATTAAAAGAATAATTAAAAACGGTATATAAACATCAAAGCTGTAGTCTATCATCGCTCCACCAGTGTTTTTTTTTCTCTTTTATCGGAGTTAATCCTATCGAATACAAAAAGTATCTTCCAAATGTCCACATTAGGCTGAGTTACACGTGAAGTTTGACTATTATTCACGGTATCCAGTAATAATCTTATCGAGTAATATTGAACGGGAACGGGCCCTTACCAGCGAAAATATGACATATCATTTTCAAATACAGAAACTAGACTCTGACATATATATACTGACAGAAAAATATCTAATTAGTCCATTGAAAAGTTACATTTGGGGTTGCGTTTCTTAGAGGAGTCAATTTTATTTTTTTGATGTGTAGGGGGGCTAAGTGTAAAGCTAAAATCAAGTTTGTGGGGTCGCCACCCTTGTCCCACGGCCGCCATCTTGAAAATAGGGGTTGAAACGGTTTTTACGATATATCTCTTAAACTATTTATCTGATAAAAAAAAATTGTTAACGTTTTTTGTTGCTAATTAAATTCTCTATAACTTTGGTCCAGTAACTTTTTGTCGTAAAACTATAAATAAAAAAGTTATAAGTGAAAATGTAATAAAGAAAAAAATGAAGATGATAATTCTCTTGACAGCCTAAGATACAAACAATTCGCCAAGGCAGTGACAAAAAGTACATTTAATTTATCTTCACTTCCTCCAACACAAGACACAGCTCGCTTTCATACTTTCCGAGTCTACCATCAGGTCCAGTCGTGGCTTGGTAATAATAATGATCCTGAAGACTGGGGCTGGAAAAAATGTGGAAAATTATTGATGCCAGTGCAGAGCTCTAAACCTCCAGCACCCCCTGAGCTTCTTAAATTGATCTTTTGTAAATGCAAAGGAAACTGTGGAGCGATGTGTGGATGTCGAAAAGCAGGGCTAAAATGTTCCGCAGTGTGCTTCCATTGTTCTGGAGAACTGTGTTCTGTGTCTTGTGTTGGAGGAAGTACTTTTTGTCACTGCCTTGGCGAATTGTTTGTATCTTAGGCTGTCAAGAGAATTATCATCTTTATTTTTTTCTTTATTACATTTTCACTTATAACTTTTTTATTTATAGTTTTACGACAAAAAGTTACTGGACCAAAGTTATAGAGAATTTAATTAGCAACAAAAAACGTTAACAATTTTTTTTTATCAGATAAATAGTTTAAGAGATATATCGTAAAAACCGTTTCAACCCCTATTTTCAAGATGGCGGCCGTGGGACAAGGGTGGCGACCCCACAAACTTGATTTTAGCTTTACACTTACCCCCCCTACACATCAAAAAAATAAAATTGACTCCTCTAAGAAACGCAAGGTGAGGCCTAAAAAATGTAACATTTCAATGGACTAAATAGATACATTCAACAGTAGTTCTTATATGTTAATTAGCGTTTGCTCGCGGCTCCGCCTGCGTAAACGTTTAAAATTGACAAAGTTTCATACAAACTTTCATCCCCTATTTTATCCCCTTGGGGGTAGAATTTATCAAAATCCTTTCTTAACGGATGCCTACGTCCTAACATCTACCTGCATGCCAAATTTCAGCCCGATCCCTCCAGTGGTTTGGGCTGTGCGTTGATAGATAACTATGTCAGTCAGTCACCTTTGAGTTTTATATATTTAGATTTTCGAAAATTCTAAATACTCTTTAACATCATAATTAAAATTATCCCAGTACCTTTAAAATTACAATCTTTGAATGCATCATTTAACGGACTCTGTCGAGTACAAAATTATCTTTATTTAAACAGAAAAAGGTTAATCATGGCCGAGGCGTAACAAAAACCACGGCCGCATTAAATGTAATTAATTAACGGAACACAAAGTGTAAAGAAATCATGACAAAAGGATCAAATGAATGTATCTTTTAAGTAGCCTCAATGTATGCATAAGAGCGGCTCTTACTGATGTACTGTGCGTTATCTAAATGATTAATTGCTATAAAATATGTCATTCTCAATAAGGTGTGTAGTTTGGCAATCAGGTCATTTTGATCATTTTATCTCGTTGTTCCATGTGAACTTGGCAACACTGGGTTGATTTGATTAGATTGATATGGCGTCTTACATATCTACCTCGTTCTATGTTAGAAATCTAGGTGTAATATTATAATCGTTTGCTATATGACACTGTGCTATGTCTACTGTCTTATACTAGCTTTAATGCATAACTCCAATTTATTGATTTAACACATCTTTAATACACATTTCGCTCCTTACGAATCACGATAATAAAATTAAACTATTCAAAAATAAAGTCTAAAAGTCTAGAAATATAAATTCATTTCCAAGTAGAGCTGTTAGAATTTGATTGCGCCAATTATGCAGCGAAATTGCGAGAAAAACAATCATCTGTCAATCTGCGTGATATCGCACGGATTCCCATGTCCATCACACGCGATCGTCATAGCACAGGGGGCTAACAGATGCGTCACTCCATTCAGCTCTCCTCTTTTACATGGTTGTTTTTTTTATAAGATTCTAGTTCTTTACACTGTAGAAGATTTAAATGATGTTTTAGTATTTTAAGTTTTGGTATTTATTTCATCTTCATAATTTTATGTGTAGTTTTAATTTGTTAGAAAATTGATTAAATATTCTGATGTTGAAATTGTATACCTAGTATGTTTGTAATATATTACATTCATCTGCTATTTAATATTTACAAAAAGGGAGACTTGTTCCGTTATATATTATTATATCTACTAACTAATTTCACTACTTTCAAAAAAGACAACCCCTTTTGTAGTCTATCGACTCTCCTGATTATTTTACCTCGAAAATACTTAGCGAGTTACGAATAAACGATCTGGATTCTTGGAATGATGTTGTGTATCGAAGTTATAATGATACGCCACTTATCTATCTACTACGAACCGAATCGAATACCATCTATGCGTAAAGTGGTGACCACTCATGGAATAGAGTTTTATCAAAGATTATCGCGTATCTGTGGTCATGGCAAATAAACCATCGTTCGTGGAATTTAATAAAAATCAATGTTTGTTATTGACATTCCATAGTAATCATTGGTTACGAGTTATTAAAGGGTTGGTCGTTGGAGTATCGAAAAGCAAGCAATACTTTAAATTTCTACTTGTCTATGTTTTTCTACTGTATTATGTTCGGGCGTCATTTGATCAAAAAGAACTTCTTGAAAACTTTCTTTGACTATAATTATTATTAATTGATAAAAAATATGTACGGTTGGCTCTAAATATAATACATATATTTTTATTAAGGAATTTGTGTATGAAAGGAACTAAGGCATTTGGGATCGTATTATATAGTCGAGACCGTCTTCTCTGTCAAATTGTATGAAATTTGGTATCCCTTAGAGGCCTAACTGTTGGTCGTTGAATAGTGTCAGTATTCGGGCGTAAGACTTACAGTATTTATTAAAACTTATTTTTGCAACCAATACAATACAATTTTATCTAAGTTATAACAAAAATATATGGAGCAGGTAGGTATCTCCATAGATTTCTGTGTTTGTATAGGGAGGTAATTTGCTACCGTTTAATAGCGGCCGATTTTATTATAAATTACAGTAATCACCTATCTCGATCCCAAGACACGCGCTGGCCGCTACACTGCGCCCGCGCACGCTAGCCTCTGCGCTCTCAACATTTGGAAAAAATCAAATTGTTCTTTTTTATTGTGCATTGATTAAATTACATTAATTATAATGTATATTTACGTCATGTGGTATTAACATATACGAAAAAGTGATGTATTAAGATTCTAATTACATATATCTACTATGTAATTAGCTGTGTAAGTTGCATTCCTTTATGTTATTCGCTAAAACATCTAAGATGATTTATTTAATTCACATACGGTATTGATATATTAATAGAATTCTTTCATTCAGCCTGCACCTAACACGTTCCCGAAGACCGTAGAGACTGTTATGATTATCTTAATGTTGGTAATTATGCGTGAATAGACGTCAAAGCATCCCGTTTCAAACACGCTTTTCCAGCATTTGAAACCAATTATAAGTTGTTTCCACGCCCATTTTACACCACGTGCAGTAAGTATCGATCGAGAGCGAATTATATTTCCAGTTTATAATATCCAATATTATTGGCATCAAGTCGGTGCCATCGGTGGCGGTAATCTCACTAAGTCGTATCCGCTTAAGATGGATGTGTTGGTTGCAACCTTTATTATTCTTAATAGTCACTGGTAAACGTATACTTGCCTACACCGCACTGCGCGTACGTATCGCCGTCAATTATTTAAATTAGTTATATGACATTAAAGCAATCTCGTGCAACTATCAGTGCTGCAAGAGCCGCATTTGACATCGGCGCATGCGCATCATGAAACGCAGATTCGCGTTCACTTCGGAATTTGGCTATCTGTTCTAAAAATTTAAAAACGGATACTTTTCAAGAGACATTTTTTTATTCTTCCTATTTAACTGGCCATGGAAACATAACTATTTTAACAAGACGCTTAAGTCACAAGACTGATCATTACGTGATAAAGGGCTATTGAGAATGGGAAAATAAAAAAATGTCTTGTATAAATGACGCAGTAGTGTTACCGTAACTCCGGGCAACGGTAGCACGTAATTAGAGGATGGCGGGCAGGTCGCGCGATAACTAGTCTTAATGACGAGAAATCTCACTTCAACGACGCCATCTTGAAATGAGCAGCAATGGCGGGAAAGCTTGCAATTAGACGTACCCGTTTGAGTTATAATTTAAAAAAATATATTCCGTCAATACCTCTCTGTTATGCCGTTTAGCGACTAAAAAATTATTGCTGGGTTGCACCAACTTACTTTAGCAATGAATAATATATTAAAGTACCGGTTAAGCAAAACATGAGGTGTACCATTTGACAAATGTTAGATGACGTCATAACTTTAGCTGTTAACTGTAATCGCCCAGATTCGCCAGTTAAAGCTATTGTTTAAGTTAAATAGCTGTGAGATGGTTCAATTATAACCTCCAAACCGATATATCTCCTAAAGCGTCTGTGCTTCAAAATAATATCATGTACCTGCATTTAGAATGAATCGAGGAATCTAGAAGTATCAGAATACGATGGTGCAACACATTCCGAAGTCAATGTTAAAGTCAGCGTTACTGTTATCGCCAAATTTGTCGTACACCTTAACTATAGCTGCTATTATGATGCCTAAGTATTTAGAAAAAATGGATGCCTCTATATCTTCTTGTAATTAATATTACTCAGTTATAACACAAAAATTTATTTACCATAAGGCAGACTTCCGACGGTCGCGTCACGGCGCGGCGTTAGTAACTCGGCGTCAGTGCGCACTATGTAGATCTATGGAAGACAATTGACTACAACAGACAATAGTATAGGCCGGCAAACGAGCAAGTGGGTCACCTGATGGTAAGTGATCTCTAATGCCCATGTAAGCAAACAATACCATAAGAATCATGGGCGCGTTGACTAAAAGGGATAATTAAGGGATTTGGAAGGGGAGGAGGGTTTGGGCCTCCAGATATCTCACTCACTGTACGAAACGCAGCTGCAAGCCGCTACTTTACGTCGGTTTTCTGTGAGACAGTGGTAACGACCCTGTTGGGCCGGAACATTCATGCCGAAGACAAAACTGTTTACAGCTGGCTCTACCACTAATTTATCATTGTAATAAATATAATGATGTATATTGCTATGTAAAATAATTCACCACTGATATACTTTAAAACCAAAAAAGAACTACAGAGCTGTATAAAAAAAAAATGTAATTTTCTTACTCCATAATATGTTTTTTATGCTATAAAGAAAATTACAAATTCTACTCATCCAGTCAGTATATCCCTTTATGATTGCAATAGTACCAATTCGCAGATACACAAGTAATTATTACAATAAAACGACGAATATAAATGTAATCGATTCCCACGATTAAATTATCCCGTCTTCAGATGCACCGAGTTTCTGACAGTGGCGGGGCTGACAGCCAACAATTTGAAGCCGTAATCACGGCTACTGTTTCCCTACGGCTATGATTTGGACACGCAAAGAATACATCTAATGTCGATTTAAATATAAAATCACGTTCTAATTAAATGTTGCATCTGTATGTAAAATAAAACCAATTTTATTCCTCTTCTTCCAAAGCAATGAAATGTTTATAAAAATCTGTATGTAATTAAAATAAAATTGGCATTATCACTGTTGATTTTGACTTGAAAATATTTTGTCTAAATTGGGTTTACATGGTTCGACTTTAGCTGATCAATGGCTAAATTGCATGAGAGTTGAACCGTCTGAACTGACTTTCAACCGCATTGATACAAAATACCATATAGCTTTTGTTGATTCAATTGATCAAATAAAATCGAACCGTGTTAGTTACGGCATGTAAGGTTTTTTGAGTTACATTACATGCCGTAACTAACACGGTATACTTTGAGTGAGAAGTTAGTTAATTTTAAATTAAATTAAACATTATTTATGTGGGAAAATTGTTAAACGATAAACGATTTAGATTATTTGTATAAATCATTTTGTCATGTAGACTAAATATAGATGATTCTAGTCCACATTATTTTAATTTTGGAGGATCCATCGTCAAGGATCCCGTG
Organism: Amorpha juglandis; assembly: GCA_949126905.1. Taxonomy (NCBI): domain Eukaryota; kingdom Metazoa; phylum Arthropoda; class Insecta; order Lepidoptera; family Sphingidae; genus Amorpha; species Amorpha juglandis. Next base: position 10,290,263 of record OX421383.1, read on the forward strand.
TGCGGCTGGCGCTGGCGGTCATGATGACGACACGCACGAAAATAACTCCATTAGTAAATAATTTAATCTTAATTTAGCAAAATTTGTAATAGACTGAGATGCAGGTAAAAGTATTCGTTTTGTGTATGATGTGATTACATTCATATCTTTAAAAAAAGCCTTGACGTCAATCAGCAAAAGCATCTGCATTTTTTAATGTCAGCCATTAATTAATGCAGATGCTTTTGCAGATTTTTTGATATAGAGATTAGAACCATCTAGATTCAATTATTTTTTTTATTAATAAAACACGTTCGGTCGATTCATTTAGGCGCAGTGGATAAACACACACACAGAGAGAGCAAGGGGTTCAACTTATAGTAGGACTAGCTTTTGCTCGCGGCTCCGCCCGCGTGATTTTCATACAAACTTTCATCCCCTATTTTATCCCCTTGGGAGTAGAATTTATCAAAATCCTTTCTTAGCGGATGCCTACGTCATAACATCTACCTGCATGCCAAATTTCAGCCCGATCCCTCCAGTGGTTTGGGCTGTGCGTTGATAGATCACTATGTCAGTCAGTCACCTTTGAGTTTTATATATTTAGATACTGCTAATATTTATTATGATCTGATTCTGAGTGTCACGATTATATTTTTACAGAAAATAACGTAATTTACGGTTTTGTATTTTGGTTTGTAAGTATAATGCAATTTTAACTGTTATTAATATCTATTATTCTATATCAAATGAACAAAATTAATAATCCTTAAAACCGAACCTTTATAAATACATTTTCGATTTTATCAGGACATGGAACGTGCTCCCAACTCCCGCCTTAATATTATTTAAATTTAGAACGGCGAAGGGATGGGACATGTGTGTCGTAACGCGTTTGGCGAAATGTGATTACAGTCGGTAATTAACGAGCTGCTATTTACGGCCTTACACTAAAATAATTTAAATATTTTCTTGTCATATTGTAGCAATGTTTCTGCCCTGCCCGAAGTTTTGACATGTTTTAAATAAGGTATAGAATATTCAATATGAGGTGGTGTTTTAGTTCGTTAAGCTTGGGCTGGAATGACATATCATTGTATACTTAATTTCAAATTGAATAATTATGCCTTTAATAATAATTATGTAATAACTCTCAATTTAATAATTCTGGAAAATACCTAGGTATATACACCAGTTGACGGTCCCCCAAATTTGTCTATTGTTGAAACTATTAGCTTACGTTAAAAAAAGGTTCTGTATGCGACGCGTATGTAGTTGTTCGCAAGTACCAAGTTCCTTACAAATAATTAATCGATCCTGATGACTGTTTCACAAATGTAATGTACGGTGTGCTTTACTTTTGGTTTCGCCAGTTGTAAATGTCTTTGTGCCTGGGGTTGATACCTCCTTGGTTCATTATTTTGGCTCACGCTTTGCTATGGAGGTATGTGGACAATAAATATTTCGGACTCTTCTATAAATTTCTATTTGACCAATTTTATTGTGGGACAAAGACAATTTAGCATTCCCAGAGAATCGCCGATCTTTACTACTCAGTGTCAACAAAAATGCGTGCAAGTTCGATCCTGTTGCACAAGCACGAGTCACAGTGGCGGGTGTGTAATGTACGTAATTTCAGGAAGGTTTAATTCTAATATATCGCGATTCAAAATTGGAATTAACTTTAGAATTAGACAAACAAAGCGTAGGTATATTTAGGGAAAACCGCCAAATGTAAATTCTAATAGTATTCGTGAAAGTGTTTTACCGTTGGCCAACCGTGTCATGTCCGTTCTCTTGAAATAATACACGCTTTCAATTGCAGACTAATTATTCCAACACGAGAAACACATTCGGTGCCGGCCATTTTTACGTGTAAAGAGATTAGTCCATTTTAACAACACAACCACTCAAAGGAGCTTTGTGACCAATAATGATACTTTAAGAAAAAGTATTACAATGTTCACATAATGAGCCGTTGAAAAGCGTTTTATAAATTTCATTTGGATTCAGCTCTCGTAGCCGCGTTGTCACATACACTCCGGTTATGAATAAATTATTCTTGTACATTAATTTATTGATTGTTATTCAAATTGGGTTTCTCAATCGGAGGTTGGAGGTGATGTGGCTCCACGTCGCTTTTTGTCTTCTGCTGCGTTTTGAGGTTATGTACGAGAATTGTTTACAAATGTATGAAATGTACATTTATATGAAATAGTTTATCTACTAAGATATGCGTCAGATTTGAACGTATCTAATGTTATTGTGTGAATGTGTGCTGATTGACGGGAGGAAAATTGTTCTCAACTATCTTTGTTGTTAATGTACCTATTGTAAATTGATATATTGCTGTTATGAACGAATCGTTCTATGGCGATTACTGAAGTAAACTTTATATTTATACATTATGGATATTGTTTTATACACTTTTAAGATTTTTTTAATATGACGCCGGTTCATGAGTAAGGAGTTATCTGATGGTAATTGGTATTAAGGGGCGACCGTCGTGTGACCCCTGCAACCGGAACGGGAACCAAGTTTCACCATTGCATCATCCGTTTGCCAAAAGAACTTAGTACTACACGCAGGTGAGGTTGGCTTGAGCTAAGATGTTGGTGGTCCACTTACACTCAATTATTGGTACCTATTACTTATTGAGAAATTGCTTGATGTTATATCGAATATTGTTTTTGCCAATAAACAAAACAGATATAAACATTCGCTGTTTAGAAAAACATAGATATTAAATGTATATATCTTCATGGTACTTGTACACTATATAATATTTTACAATATAAACAATACAATAATTAATTCTTTATCCGCTATATTGACAATTGCCGTTCGCGTCTCGCTATTGGTTGAAGCCTGAAAACCGACTCATACAGAATTATTATTGTTCCTTGACATTACCACTTCTAAGAACGTATGCTCTCCGTTTCTCATGACAAAGGATCTTTTTTATTATTTGATCGCGCTCGCGCGTTTCTGTTAATTGTTCCGGAGACGTGATTTTCATATATCATGCATATTGCCCTCCTTTATCGGTATGTTAATAAGGTTTGATGCTTGAAATGTTATTTCTTGGGTTTGGAACTTGTTTCAATGTGCTAATGGCGACGTAAAATGGTCGTTTGTAATGTTTTATTCAGCTTAGTGTTTTATTGTTCGTTGTATTTAATTACAGGAATGAGTTTTAAAGCTTGAAACCTACACCGATAGGTATACAGAGGTAAAGTTTGTTTGTAGGAGGTATTTTCTTTAGAAAAGTTTCGGTGTTTTTATGGAGGTCCTAGAACTATATACAGCCAGTAAAAATCCGACATACCTTGTGTTATCTTACGGTGGGCGGGAATCCAAGAGGAATATCCCCATGTAAAAGTTCACTCCCTTTTTTCCTATTACAATTCATTTGCATTATCTATGAGTGCAACAGATTATGTTGTTTTAAAAATACATTTCATTGAAGAAAAAGTCTTTTGCGCGAGCAATACTAACAAAATTACGATTAGTTTACGTTTGCACTTGTATGAATAAATGAAAGGAAATATTTTGTATTAATAATTTGTAGCAGATATAATTTCTATGTCTCCGCTACACCATTGTGTGGATTCAGTAGCTGTCAAACCAAGCGCCTCGACAAACCCGGCGCTCCACTATGCGGGCAGAGCTTCGAGATCTCATTTTGAATTACTCAGCTACGTTTTGCGGGCGCTGTTTATGTTAGTTTTGCTTTTATACTACGTATTTACATAATTGGTAAATACTATGGTGGGCCTTTCATCACGGTACGGATACGGAATTAATTATCCAGTCCGGCAAAAAATTACTAGGTACTCTCTTACCAAAAAAGTTTCTATCGCATAGGTTTTAATTTAATTTTCCATTCCACAGTTTCCGATTGAGTGTACACCGAAAGTAATTATATTTTAACTAATTAATACTTAAATATCATAATTTCCATAAAATAATTTATATCTAATCAAAATTTAAAATACTTTCCCAAAGTCCCCCCATGACCACGAAGGCCGAAAAGTCTTCGAAACGTCGGGATCAAAATTAATAAAAAACCGCGATAAAATCCGTTTAAATTAGTTTTATTTCAATGAGCAACATTCGCGTAAACGTAAGAAATCATTACAGTTCCAAATATATAGCTTACAATAGCTTCACATTGATCTTTAAGTACAAAACATACCGGTGAATGACTAGTGCGTTTCTCAGTTGATTTGACTTGCTGATGGTAACACCGGTGGTCCCTCGGGACCCTGCGCCTTCGACCTCCTCTATTTGTTAATAACCCACCGTCACTAGCGAGATGTTCGCATCCCATTATGATAATGCTATCGAGATGTGGTTATTGAATAAGGGATCATTTTGATTAGATGCCATTGTTGTTGTCTCTATCGTAGACTCAAGTTATGTTTTTTTGTAGTTTAAGCGCCAGGCCTCGCTATGAACAATACGACTAATTTTGAATTAAAAAGTACATGCCAATATAATGCGTTCGTCACTCGGAGACATAAAATGTTTTTAGTCTGTAAATAAAACATTTAAAACAGTATTAATGTAAAAGAAAAGTACTTATGGTTAACAAAAGCCACATAACTTGATATTCCATTTGTGTCTCTACATCACGTTATCCAAAAATATGTTTTAAATATAAATAAATGTTGATATTCACCGTTATTAGTGTACTCATCCCTCCCATATCGCCCTCCCATAGAGAAGAGCTACTGTGTTACGATCGACCGCCCCCGCTCTATTTACCCTCTTAACTACACTGGGTTGTCACATAATTGCCTTGTGTCTGTACGTGTGGTCCAACATGGTCAGATGGTCGGTGATGAAGTAATTGTCAATTGTTTATTCGAGTATACTTAGTAGTGAGTAACGTAAAAAAAGGATTTAATAATCCAAATATATAAAACTCAAAGGTGACTGACTGACATAGTGATCTATCAATGCACAGCCCAAACCACTGGAGGGATCGGGCTGAAATTTGGCATGCAGGTAGATGTTATGACGTAGGCATCCGCTAAGAAAGGATTTTGATAAATTACACCCCCAAGGGGATCAAATAGGGGATGAAAGTTTGTATGAAAATCACGCGGGGGAAACGCGAGCAAAAGCTAGTTTTATTATATAGCACGATTTGATAACATTGTGCTGATTGTGAGATGTTGACATGACTTCTGTAATCGTTAATGCATGTTGTCATTATGTGAATTCAGCTCAGATATCCTGTAATCTTCACCAGAAATGTTCAATATTCAAACCTTTGTATTCGTCATGAACAGTAAACAAGTTTTCTATTTTAATCGTCTTTGCTTAACTGAATTATATTCATTGTTTCACGAGCTGATGATTAATGTCCTCAATGATAGTACCAAATAAAAGCAGCCCGTGGTTTATTCTCCGAACAGTCGCTAATGTGCGTCGACCACGCCCCTTCCTGTCGCTCGCACCCCCGTCGCATTAGCATGCGCACGTCTGCCGCGAGACGCGACCGTCTCATAAAACACGTACTTTGTTCCAATCTTGGATTCGTAATATTTTTAGCATTATTATAACCTTACATCCTCAATCTGAACCAGCTTAGATAAATCAGTTACAATGAGGGCAATCAGGATCTTTGTAGTCAGGATGGCATGGCACCACGTTAGAGTGAGCCGACATTGACACTTGGCAGTTCTTTGCGTGGAAGAGGTATATTAAAACCATCCTAACCAACCTTTTTTTATGACAAAAGCGGTCATCGGATGGCAAGTGATATTTGCTCTTCATAAACACTCTCAATACAAACACAAAAGTGGGTTTAAAGGAATGGTGATTAGAAGGTTTGTTGGGCCTCCGGCAATCACTTACCATATGGAACGCAAAAGCAAGCTGCAGCCAAGCTGATGGCAGCTTCACGTCGGTGCGTGTGCGGTGTGAGACAATAGTACGTATCGCCCTTTAATTGACTTTACCACTCTAATATAAAAGTACTACCTTCCCCATCACAAAGTACGAACGGTTGATGGACATTTGTATGACTTACCTAATATTCAGTTAGATTCATCAACAACGAATGAGTCTAGCCTACAAACCAAGATGCCAGGGAAGGGTAAATCCTAGGTAAATCTAGGAAAATTTCTTTTCACTACTTGTTGGCGTTGACACAGAATATTTAACAGTGCTACAGTAGCGGCACCGTAATGTGCCACTTGGGACAACTTGCAATATATTTAAGCCCAAATTATTATTTTTTATATTAAATATTTATTAATAAAATACTTTGATGATTACTATTAACTAATTTGGAGACTGTCAATCTAAGATCGTTTATTGGTCACTGATATTGGTAGCACCTAAAAAGGGTTATTTTTTTTTGCCTTTTAGTTTTTTTTGGATTCAGTTTTTTGTCTATACATAGTTGTCAATATTTACGGAACTTTATGAACGCGCATTCGTCTCAAGTGACATCGTACGGTGCCGCTACCATACATCGTATTAATAAGCATTGTATGTTAGCAATTGTTATAAAAATGTAAATTTTCATGTGAGTTACTGCGTGGCGTGTCTCGTGTGTGGCTACTGGTCTCATTGTAAACGTCTGTTGATTATTCATTACTTTCCATCATCTCAGTACTCACATTGTAACTTTTTATTTTAGTATTTTATTTAAAATCATGGTGACTTTTGCCATTGGGGGCAGGAGCAATAAATACAAATAAAATGGAAAATGACAATCTCATCGCGATCGTATTTAATTTTGATGTTGGTGCTGCCTATTTTATGATAACAGTGTGCAGCCTTTGGCTGACTAAGAAAAAAACTTCTCTTTGCCTAATTGCTAGTAAAGTAAAGGACTAAAGGTAGGATATACTTTTACATTCTTACCTTCTTTTGTCATTTAAAATACTATTAAGGATTATCATTAATTAAATATGTAAGTATAAAAAAGCCATAAGTGCACCAAGAAATAGCATCAAGTATTATCTTAAATTAATACAGATTTTTACTTATTAAAAAGAAGCAATAATTGGGAATGCATAAGATGAATTTATATTCATTTCTTGAACCAATCCAGTTAATATATGAGTACTTAAAATGTCTTTGGTGTCCAATTTATGATCTGAAACAGACGTTACTTGTATGAAGTACGTAATTTGTGACGTGTGTCTTCAAAGCTACTGGTTTACCTGTGAAGTATACTAAATGCTTGTGTTGTTCTAGGGACCAATGTTGACTTGCGACCGTGTGTGGTCCAATGGTCAGATACACTCGTAACAATAACGTTGTAACACGCACAATCATAAAAGCTATTTTGATTCTTAATTCCAAGGTGAAAAGGTCAAAGTCGGGCGTACACTTTTTATACTTATGGTGTAGTAGTAACTATGTTTGGCTAAATAAGACAGTGTTGCCTTTGAAAAAAAAACTAAGGATAATAGCGAAAGTGTTAAAACGGGTCTGGTTTGTTAACTTTTTGTAAACACAAATTGAATTTAAGTTATTTTTAGAGTTGAATGACGTGTGTAGATATGCAAATCGTTTCAAATTACACGAGGATGTGCAAGCTTCACGCCAGACGTTGCGTGGGTGACCCATTGTGTTCCGTGAAATACTGGCGCATTTGCTATTAAGCATTCAATGTGACCAACTTAAATTGGACTATTTAAATCAATTATTAGAACGAAGGCATTAAACTTACATGGTCTGTTTGTATTCTAAATTAAGTTTGATTTCACGAAATGTACAACAAGATATAAGAAGATACGAGTCTGTAATAAAACCCAAATAACCTTTAATCTATCAATACACTGGACATCGGCCATTAATAAACTAATGACAGGTGAGTTTGACAGCTACTTATCGCGCCATCTAGCGGGAACAGTTTAATATCGAACGCGTTTCTGTACGTCAAAACGTTATGATAGCCGACCGCTTACTCTTTTTGATTTAGTGCCCCACTCGTCTCGAACTGCATTGATTTATCAATAATTTTAGGTATGCGCGCATGGTATTTTAAGGCACGATCTTACTTTCATGTCGTTCTGTTTGGATTCAATCATCAATTATCGTATTCCGGTATTATCTGATTTGTTGCGAGTGATACTTTAATATCAAAGATCTTATTTGGTAAAGGCTTGTCGTGTTGCATAAAAAGTGTACGGAAAAGAAATTAATTGGAGAACGGTTGCGTCTGGTATTGTTTGTAAATGGGGTGCGTGCGCACAGCGGGGTGTGGCTCTTTATTAGGAGACAACACGACACTCCGCTGCGTTAGATTCAATTTTATCACACTGTTTTTTTTACCTGCGCTGCCTTTCATTGTTTTATTAAATCTAGAAGACTACAACAACCTTGAATCGATACAAATGAATGCTTTGTTTTATTGGAATATGTTTCAGTCAACGTGTTAGGGATCTATACAGCCTTCTTGTTAGTCTTCCATTAAAAAATACGAACTAACGTTAATTACAGATCACCTAAAAACATAATGTATGTGTTTAAAATGAGAGAAGTTGTTTAACCCTAAATCGAATTGATTGATACATATCCATATTATGATTTATTCCCATCAATAAAATCGATAATATAACGTCGGTTGACAGATCGGTCGCATACGATTGTAATCCTTTTGAAAGGTTTTTTGTCCATTTATTTGAATCGCTGAGGTTTGTTTGAACGATATCGGTCGTGGGTTCTCATTATTGATTTTTGAAATGAATGTTTGGTTTGATGGTGACTTTTTGAGTAAAGAAAGGTTTACGGAAATAACATACTGACGAAAAAGTACCGAATAATGTTTTATCACGTCGCGTTGGGTAAAATTCGAGACGATGGTTTTTTTACTGAGCGTTAAGGGACATCAATTTATTCCATTAATATCTTGTATGCCTAAACTAAGTTTATTCCATGGCAATTGTCTAAAAATATGCTTTGAGCTAAACCGCATTTTTGCTTAAATTTTTAGGTTACATAATATGTTTTAATTAATACAGCGTTGTCTGTTTATGTTTCCAATTAATATTACTTTCCGAATCAACGATTGATATCTCACAAAGATCAATGCTCTGCTCTTAAAATTGTATATTCGATAAATCATACTGTTTCCATATTTAAATCGATTGTATGTATTGTTTTAATTCAGCATTAAAGCAGTTTGCAGAAAGCTATGTATCCTAAGTATACACAAATCGATATAAAAAAGGATGAGGGCTCGGTAATCGATCACTGTGCATGACATCAATGCTGGATGGAGTAGTACTCGTAATGTCACTTATCGATATACGGACATCATTAATATATCAATAACGCTGGTTCTGTGACGAATTACATTCGATTTGAATGTGTGATATGATGAAATTTATATGTAACTCTTTGAAAGATTTATTCGTGCAATATTATGACTGGCAACTACGATTGATTTTCGTTGCATATTGAGACAGATATCATCCTATGGAATTAGATGTTTAAGATGGAAAGAAAACATTTATTGCTGGCACTATAAACTTATTACAAACAATGCCAGTATCTATATAAAAATATCTTTTATAATTAATTTAATTGTTTTATATCCTAGTATCTATATCTATGTACATCAAGTTCGCAGTTTGAACTTACTCTGTAATAAAATGTACTAAGTGCTTTATAGCAGAAGCCCTCAAACATGCCAGTGGGTCACCTTATGATAATTGATTTTCACCGTCTATAAGCGTCCACAACACCACATGAGTTATGGGTGTGATCCTGATCTCAAATGAGAGGAGTAGAGGTTTGCATCTCTTTAGGTATCTGAAAGTTTTACTCACCGTATGAAATACAGCAGTTAGCTGAAACGTCAGTTTTTTATGAGATGGTGGTACCAGTGCAAGTGACTCGGCCCGTTTGTGATGTAAAAATTGCAGTCTACAGCGTGGCTGTATAATAAATACAAGATAAAATATAAGACAGCACGTTTATACCAGATGAAAATGATCAGAAAATAAAGTGATTGAAATGGTGACTTGGCAAAGTTTATACATTTACTCATTAGTTACTTTATTATTAAGTCAACAAAATATGTCACGAATCCACAACATGTATCAGAATTTCAAACCGCACGTTATAAAACGTGCATAAATACACTTATATTTATTTGTGAAAAAAATATACGACTTGCTAAAAGTATAAATGCTTTTATGATTAGGCGTTACAGAAAATAAAACACATTTTGTACGCGTTTTTTTTATTGTGTCCTCAACTGCTGATTTGTTTGTGATATGGCTTTTGATTTGTCTATTTGTAGAATAATTGAAACAAAACTAATTTAAACGGATTTTATCGCGGTATTTTTATTTTAATTTTGGTCCCGACGTTTCGAATGCTTTTCAAAACTGCGATAAAACCCGTTCAAATTAGTTTTATTTCAATGAGTAACATTCGCGTAAATGTAATAAATCATTTGTAGAATGATGTTATATTGGCGAAAAATGAGGTATAATAACTGTCTGCAACTTTCGTCTCGACAGTCCATATTACTCCCCACTGAGCTATCGCTGCATAACTTTCGCGTTCGTTACCAGATTTTAAGATAAATGACATAGAACAAGCACCGGGCTTAACCCTATTATATACAAATATAATCATGAAAATCGGTCTTTAATTGATATTTCGCGTAAAAATATAGACGAATTGAGGACCTCCTTCTTTTTGTAGTCAGTTGAAGAATATGCACTCACACTTATAATCCTAGCTAGAGGTGTAACCATTAATCTCAAATTTCGCCGAGTTTATTTCCGTCCCATGATGTGATAGGGGACGAACCTATAACCATACCAGGAATACGAGACTTTGGACTGATACCGAGTATTTCGTGATAGAAAAACCAATACCAATACCGACCCGGAGATCGAATCCAAGACCTCAGCACAGCAGTCATTACCGCGTAACTAATACTGCGCCACCGAATCAGTAAGGCAAAGATTTTTAATCAAATACATTTTAATTTAAATAAGTTTTTCAAACATGACTATTAAAACACTAAGCGATACTTTGTTGACAATGCTATTATAATCCGGGTCGTGGGCAAACGTGTAATATTGTTCATACGTGTAATACAAAGTGAGTTTCACTAGACAACTGACCTATCTGCGGTTAGGGTTAGTTTCCTGGAGCCGGTTTACGAGCACCACAAACCCTAGGTAATTAAACGTCGGTTAAGGCACGGTTTAACGATACACCATAATGCCACGCGGCCATTGTCTATGCCCACGTTACGGAATTTACAACAATGTTATAATGTCATGCTATTATTTTAACTGTTGATCTCTATATGAGATTGTAATTGGATTTTACTTCATATGTGTTTTATTGCTAATGTAGAGTATAATAATATTTAGGTAAAGTTTAAACTTTATGAAGAAGCGTCTATACAGGCCGGAATGATTCTGGTGACCATCGATAAACTCATTATTTATCGCTGATTTTTTTTGAATGAATGATGAAATGCTGATAAAATCTATCCATCATGATTTGGTGATAAATGTAGTGAAATCCATTCTTAAGCCATCCATCCATCCATACCCACTACTTACAAACATCTTCCACAAATACTATTATGTTAATGAATTGTTACATTAGTCATTGCTAATAAAGACACGTTTCAAAGGATTTTGTCTATATACGGAGAAAACTAACTGTGTACAAAGGAAATGACGCGGATCTGCGTTCGTTTATTCAAACATTGAGCAAGCCGTCCGCTGGCGCCTCTATTGAACTAAAAGTTGACAACAAATAAACTACGTGCTATTGACGCCATTTTTTTTTAAGTGTATTGAAATGTATGGATTTTTACGCTTCTGGGTTCGTGTTTTAATGATCTAACTGGGCTTTTTGGCGTAATTTAGTTAAATATCATCAACTATCTAATGTGGTTCTAATAGTCATTAACTTTTTAACAGGCATTCTAATAGTCATAATTTTGGGCTGTGAAATGATGTGGATGTTTGTTAGTCAATTAAGCCTTGACGGCTTAACAGATTCGCATGTAATATGGCACATATATGACCTGTATTAGGACATAGGTCACTTTTGATCTTGGATACTTTACGTTAGATAAAAAAAAATAATAAATAATATTCTTATTTAACTAGGCTTGGTCCTACAGTCTACCTCAGTGCCAAATTTTATCAAAATCGGTTTAGCCGTTACGGCGTAATTGATTCACAATTATCCAAATTCACAAACACAAAATCCAAACTTTCACATTTATAGTATTAGTAGGTTACGTATTGCTTATTGTTACTTATTTACTTATAGACCATAACTTACCGGGGATTTCTCGAGCAGGTACTTTAAACGATCGAGTGCTCTCCTAAACTACATCTGTCCAATATGCCATCATCATAATCAGCCGTTTCAACTATTAGTTGTTTTTTTGTGTTACAATATTCAGTGTTAAGTATAGGCGGTATTTTTAATAAATTTCGGTTACAAAGTTTTATACATAGAATAAATTGAGCATTATTTAAAATTACAGGTTTGTTGCTAGTGAAAATGCATCACATTAAAAACCAAACATGTCCTGTCTCACAATCAACTTTCTATCAATTACATATGGACATAACAGCTTTTCCTCGTTGTCGCAAGATGAGATGTCGAGGTACGAGGTCACTTTCGCGAAGACGCTCTACCCTTTAAAATAATGAGTCAAGTCAAACATGTTTGGCATCACAAAGGCCTTTATATACGATACGATGATGGTTGTTTGCTGCTTTGCTGAATAAGTTAATAATGCAAATAAAGGCGAGCTTCTCAGTTTACCTGACATATTCGCATTTCACACGGTTTCCACGAGATGCGTCAGTGGATCGGGCGCGGATAATCGACAAAGGATTTCGCGTCGTTGGTAAGTCAGCGTCCTTCCGATGAAATCACGGGTTCCGTCCAACTGGCTCTCTCGGTCCACTTAACGTTCAACTAGCGTTGAATATGTCGGCAAACGCCGCGATACATTTCCTCGAAATATCACCCATCGGCGGGCGCGCCTACACTCGACACGCAATAAAACCGATCGATTATTACCCATATGTGTGAAAAGCGGAAGGAATAAGGCCAAGCGGCTTAGCTGTGTTACAAGCAAGAGTTCGTTCGTTGGTGACGCTCGTGAGAATTGTCAATATTTGACCCCATCTCGTTGCTACGCTTCGAAATTGTCTCAACGATTTCGATATTTTCCAATCACAAATATTGTCTTAATGGCTGGTCCTCGATTTTGTATGCATCAATAGGCATCAGCCTAATGTCCGCTGTGCTTCCATCAGAGATGGGACCTGTAAACATCTATTCGTTATCTCGATCAAAGTCAGAACCCGTTTTTATTTGCGCTTTCTACGCATGTATAAATATGTACAGAGATATATTAATGTGGAATTTGGCACGCGTCAATCAAACCAAACGTATACGAAACTTGACGATTTGTCACTCCGCCATTTTGAGGCATTCACAATAACGGCCGCCATTTTGGTGACAATAATTAACAGATAGGCATCACCGACCGACCGCTTTCTAGTTTTTGTTTTCTTAAAATAATTATCATCACAATAAGCTGCGCGATCTCATTCTACTTACCGCTGTTGCGGTATTTTGAATAAAATTAAGGGGTCAAATGATTAAGAATTCAACAGCGTTGGCACGTTTATAATGAGCTTCTATTGGAAACTGGTGGAACTAAATCTGTGTACGCGTCTCTTTAGTAGTATGTAAAACAAATATGTGACAATAAAGGTAAATTGACAGATTGAGTGGAGTAAATAGATTTCTAGGTGAGTGATGTCTGATATTGCTTTCAGTGCGGCGAGTATATGTGTGTTGAACAGCTGTTGATGTGGGAGTTATACTAGGTGCGCTCGGAGTGCGGAGTGCGGAGTGCGGCGGCTGTCATGCCGGCTTGTTTACGCTGTGTAGCGGCGTCACGCCGTCAATGGGTCAGGTTATTTACCTCTTCTTATCACCTTTTGTTTTGCTCAAACGCAGCTCGTTTCGTCCAGCTTCCTGGCACATCGGTGCGTTTCACTCATACGCGTAATGAAATATTATGCTGTCAACGCGTTGATTCCAATGTATATTTCAAATGACGTCAGCTTTAGCGATTTCGATGGTGATGAGATCAAGTGGTATTGCAAAGAGTTAACGGATGCGTATACATACTTACATAGCAAATGTAACTTCATTTAGCGTTTTACTTACATATTTCAATTCATTTATCAAAACTAAGAAAAACTACAAATATTTAATTCTCTAATTTCACATTCAGTAAAAATATTGTTGATTGGTTATGGCTTTAATAAATAAACTATCATAATAATATGTTGAAAAAGGAACGTAAAAGGAAAATAAAAATTGAATAAAAAGGTAAAGGGTGTTTGTACAAGATAGCGTAGATCGAGTATGTGAGTGAAATAGAAGAAGCCAAACTTATTGGAAGGGCTAACAATAAAAGCATCGGAGGCCGATCGGCGATACAGGTCCTTGTGTCCACATTAGCATCTCGAGGCAGGAGTGTGTGCAAACAGCGAGGGTCATCTGATGAAATGTTCAAAGGCTTTTAGTTCCCGAGAATTATTAAATGAAGCCCCAGGATTGTAATGTAAACAGTGTGTGTTTGTCGAGGCAAGAACCTGTTGCTTTGTCGACGTTTTGATGCGTGCTTCGGCTTATTGGCGGTTATTTTACGTTCGCCAATGTTAATGTGACTGCGGCCGTTAACGGCAACAATGTCAAGCGTCGCCGTCCGCCGACCTATCCGTCACAACTGCGAGCGTTCTACTAACTACTCACAGAAACACATTGCGCCGCGAAGTTTTACCGCGATACTCAGCGATCATTCCGCACCGCTCATCCGTATTATGATCGCAGTAAATGCGCGACGATTTACGCAACAAAATTATATGTAAACTGACTTCTAAATGGCACAGAAGCCTTTATAACTTATTAGTGTGAAGCATTTTGTACAATCAGCATTCCCCGCGAATATTACGCAAATACAAAGGCAGATTTCCCTTCGACGTCAACAATACGTTGCTCAAATGCGTGTTGCAACGAACTCTGCGAAACATCATATGTGTAGATATCTAGGCAAACACACGGCCAGGTATATGTCTAGACAAATAAGCAGGTAGCCGGCAGCATCCCGGGCGCTAACACCGCTAATGTGTGGACAAAGCTCGTCGTGACGGATCCTGCTAATAAATATTCCAGGGAATGGATGCGCTAACGTCTGGCCGAGGGAACACACATGCAAAAAATCAGAATATCCTTATTTTAACAATAAAGCAGAAATATTACGCCGTGGTCCGAGAAATAAGAGCGATACTAATGACAATCGTAAAACATATTTTCAATGTGGACACAATTTAGTGATTTGCGTGTACGCAATTAATATACACAGTCATCAATATTTTCATCTCGCACCTTTACGAAGATATCTCCACTGGCATTAACAACTTAATGTTCAATATTTTATTACCGCCCGTTATTTGTCTTGCATACCAAACATGTTGAGCGCTACGACATCTTTCATTACAGGTTTCTATTTGATTTCGCCTCATAAAATCTACTCGCACGGACACGATTATGATTTCTATCACAAATATTGAATACATTGTATGGACTATTCTCTACATTGAATGTCTTTGTATCTTGAGCAATTATTTACACTGTTTCATTGACATAAAGTTTCATATTAAATTTAATATCTCCTTTTATACGACTATCGACGCTTGCAACATTGCACCGCCTTCACATTGCCTTTAAAGTATTTCCAGTCGCCTTTTCATTGATATCGGGAACAGATGCATCAAGTACCATGTAAAAAAGAACTTAATCTCCATCTTTTTAGGGTTTGTATTCGTTTACAACATAACACATTGGTAGAAGGCGTTAATCAAAGGTGTGTCCTCCTGCTTATATCAGGGTAAGTTAGTTCGGAATTTTTCTGAGAACTGCATCAACTCCATTCCTTGTTTATTCAAATAATAAGCAAGTGAGTTGTTTAATCGCCCCGATGGATGAATTCTTTCACTTTCCGTTTCTGTGTTGGGGTCACGATTTAAAGTGTAACACTGGTATAGTATTGAGGCGCGGTACATTGACGTATTCCGTGGCATATACAAGTGACAAGATTTTATGCAAGCTGAAGAGAGAAGTAATTTCCTTTGCGGCTGCATGGAGAGATCTTTACATAAACGAAGTGTTAAGTTGTGGAGACATTCCGGTCGGTTTTATTGACTTGTCTAATACAAGATATACCTTTTCATCGGCCCACTAAACAACTTACAGTTAATATTATATTATAAAATCACGCGAGGGATTTGGTCGGCGCGCAGTGCATGCTTCGATTCTGTTTATTTTGGAATTAGCGTGAGTTATGCTAACGTTATCCTACTTATCGGTACGTGCAACTGTTGGTTTTTACGGTTTGTCATACGATAATAATATAACAACATTTTAGTTGGATGGCATATTTGTTTTGTTCGCTGAATATGGTGAATCTGTAGCTTGCGAGGTAGACGAACTTTAAAAAGACGAGTTAAGTGGCTCATTTTATTGATATAACGTTTTAAATAAAATTGCGGTCACCTTAAAAATAATAAAAGATCAAAGAATCCAGTAGCTGTCTGGGTCCATGAGAAAGAAAAGTCGATTAAATAACAACAGATATATCGAATTTGGGTAACTGGGTTCCGTCTATTAAACAAATTCTATATGACAAGCTAAAAAGTGTTATCGCTTCTATCCTACATATTTTAATTAATTCAATATTTACAATGCAGTTAAACTCTATATTGGAGTACCATTAAGGTAAATAGTGTAACAATATATATCGATGATCAGGACAAGCAAATTAAATATAAATAAATAAAACCATAGCCACGTATGTATGCACCAAGCTTGTAGTGCATGCAGCATTTGTCTATTGTGTAAACGATGAGTAATTATCTATTTTAAAACAAGTTGACAATCTCGTTTTACTAGTAACTTTCGAAGAAATTACACATCCACTGCTCCACAAATAGGTAGCGAAGCACTCGTCGCCTTTTATCCTCCAATTACCACTATTTTCACACCGCGCAATCCTATTAACGTAATAATATATTTTTGTATTTGGAAATAAAAAAGTCAAGTGTCATTATTGATTGAAAAATGATGGTTAATTAGAGCAATTGGCGCGATCGTAGATCGACGGAACCCTGAAAAGGAGGCGTCGAGGGTTGCGTGCCGTCAGACGCGAGCGTTTATCCGAACGAAACATTTCACCCATAATAACTCCACACAATATAATAATGCGAATAATAAATAAAAATCGAAATAAAATAATAATTTTAATGCGGTAATTGTGGGCCGGGGGCCGTGTCGGCGGTGCGAGTGCAAAATGCGCTCGTTTCATATAACAATTTGATTGCCAACCTCACTACAGTTCCTTATATTGATTCCGATGGAACTTTAAGTACTTTAATAATGAAACTGGTTTTGCATAGTCATTACACACATCTGTTTCTTGTAATGGAATGAAATATAACGCGTCAGAGCGGACAAGGTCCCCGGCTCCGTAGGGCTGTGCAAGTGCGCTTGCGACTTGAATGACTAGTTGCAGCCCCCGGCGTCGTCCGCGATGGACAACAGGTGGATGTTAGCCTTTTATACTTGCATTATTGAATCGAGTAAAAATATATTGTAAACCTTTTGAAGGATATTATGTACTCCGCTAGCCCGAATTAGGCCGAAACTTCTGTTATTCAGTAGAGAAGACTCGTGTCCAGCAGTGGGTTGTATATACATATTAACCTTCCAGAATAAATTGTCTAAATGATAGTAAAAACGGCATCTAAATTTTATGAGAAATTACTGGATAAATAGACAAATAGGCGAAGACAGTGAATTTGTTTTATGTTATGTATTGAAGGAGTTTTTTACACTTTCCCGTACTTTTTTAGATCCCAATACAAACCGCATAACCTACAAAACTTCAAAAATACGAATGTATTTCACAAGCTAATGAGTCGAAATTCAGTGGCAATAAATAATAAGGCCCTAAAGCGAGAACAGACTACCATATGCTATCCCTGTTATCAACCAAAGTGTAACAAATATAAAGTCCGCTCTACATATTCGGCGTGACATTACGAGAATTGTGAAACGCGAGAAGCTGTCAAGTTTCTCGCGATTTCGTATGTGTACTTATCATATGAACTTGCCAATGTCCAGCTCCAGACATTGGCTGAGGCCTTCCTATTTCTGATAAGTTAATATGACGACATATGAGATAATACGAAGTGAAGCAAGACAGCCCGTCACCTCTCCTTCGTACTTGGCATATATAGGCACGTCTCGGCCAGTGTGTGGTGCGGGAATAATGCACAAAACCGTCGGCGATGAGAAACCCCACGGCGAATTATGTTTACGAAACGTTAAGTAAACAGTTTTAGATTAATCGTGAAATAATACATTTGTTGCACTAATTATTCGATAATACAATGTTATTGATTGATTAAATTTTGTATTGAGATATTTATACCTTTGTGTTTAATGTTGTATTGTGGAGTGAGCCTTTGTGGTAATTAACGCAATTGGTTTATTATAAGTTTTGTTATTTGAATGCATATGGCTTGCACCATTTGTGGTTGACAACATGTATATATTTTGACATTTTGATGGTACTGAAAACAGTGGATACAATCTCTAAATGAACTGAACTATTGCATATTACAATAACTTTAATCTTAACCAACGGAAAGTGCATATCGCCGCACATAGGCCGGCAAACGAGCAAGTGGATCACCTGATTATAAGTGATCTCCACCGCCCATGTACGCCCACAATACCAGAAGCATTATGGGCGCGTAGACAACCTCAAAGGAAACGGATAATTAAGGAATTGGGAAGGGGAGGGGGATTTGGGCTTCCAGATGTCTCACTCACCGTACGAAATGCAGCAGCAAGCCATTAATTTATGTCGGTTTTCTGTGAGACAGTGGTAATGACTCTGTCAAGCCATTCATGCTGTAGGCAAAACTGTCTACAGCAAGGCTCTAACATTGTTGTTGTGCTCTAACGTTGAAGTTGAGCCTGAGATTGTTTTGGTAATTGTAATGGTTAACGAAATAAAATGAAAGCCTACTCACGGTTAAATTAATCGTCTTTGTAATAGCCTAAAAGTTAACTAGGTAAGTAATAACGACAGAAATATTGTCAAATAAGAATTTATCTAAATAGATAGTATTATACAATTAACATTTTATACTTAAATTAATTTTTCTATATACAGTATTTTTTGCGAAAATAAAAGTTTATCCGTTACGTAATACTCAGAGATGAAAAATAGTATTTCTCTTGGATTTGAGGTCGGGTCTCGCCTTAAGAATGTGCACTGGTTAGTCAGTTACAAACACGTTAGTAAGAAATATTTTTGCTTCGTTTTTAAATACGAATAGCTTGTAGTAACACTTCGCGACATTTATCTGTAATTGAAGGCTCGAGTGCTTGTCAATGCTGGCGGCACCTGCCACTTGAGTTTTAAAAATAATGTCACATATAAATGAGCTATAACTGAACCGCGATGTTACGCGAAATGAAAAGCAATTTTCTTTGGACTTTGGAGTCGCGTGTGTCAAAATAATTGACTCTATCTACATATGATATTTTTTTTATAACATTTTTATAACATCGTGGGCCTTACTTATATATGTTTTTTAAGTAGCATTTATTAGTAGTAGTAATTTATCCTTATTTGAATTACATTAAGGAGCAGCGACGTTCGATACATTTGATGACTCTAGATTTAGAATACAGATTTCTTTATATTGCAAGTTGCAACCTCCAAAGACTTATGCCAGTATTTTTTATTTTATTTTACAATCTTTTTTCATTAATTTCTCTTTCCTTCATTCCACTATCCTTAACAAACCTCATTTTAGATAATTCACACACACATACCAATTTCCGCAATTAAATGCTAAACATCAAATATTTACCAACAGTCAGCGAGGTCCGAAGGCGAGTCATCGGGAGAGCAATCGTGCGAGAGCTCTGACGAGGGCGTGGGTCGTGACGCGCCGCAGCCACCGCATCCACATCAGCATCAGGCGCTGCAGCAGCCGCCCCACAGCATGACGCACCACCAGATCAATCAGATCACTCAGCACCAGAGGAACTCGCCGCGACCACTTGACCGGGAGTTGAAAGTAAGTGTTTTTTATTTTATTAATTTGATTGAATGACGAGACGACCGAGGCGCTCGCCTGATGGTAAGCACCACGCGTGCCCATAAACAGAAGCGACACCACACAGAACTTTGAATTACAAAGCACTGTATGACACTGAACTGCACTCGTCACCCTGAGTCATAAGATGTTAAGTCTCATAATGCCCAGTAATTTCACTGGCTTCTATGTCCTTCAAACCGGAACACAACCGTGTTGAAACACTGTTGCTTGATTTAGTTTATGACGCTCGCATACCACTACTCATCAAATCATGCGATCGCTCCAACGAGGACGGGGCGGGATGCAACGCATCAGCATCGGGTTCATATGCTGCAGCAGCCATCACACAACCACATCACTCAGCAGCAGAGGAGTTTACCGTAACCCATAGAAAACTGAAGAAAATAATTCAATCTGTTTAGTTTAATAAGGGTTTTGTAAAGGGTAGAGACACGGTGAAAATAGTCTTATTTGTACTGGAAGGATATAATTATTTCGCTTCATGGTAGCCAACTTGTCAGAATAACGACATGCATCTTATGTCAACCAATGAAGGTATCAATGGTGGTGTTTCGTACCTAAGTAAGTTTTCATTAGCACCGACGATGACAATATATATCTGCATTCTCTTCGACTTTTATCTTCCTGCCTTACGTTATCTCGGCTTAACTCCAGCGTCAGCCTTTCCATAATGATTTGACGGTAATTGGTATTATATAGGGCGACCCGCTATCTTATCCCCATAACCCGTAAGAACTAAGTTTCTCAATTGCCTTGTCTGTTGACCAGCAGAGTGTGCCACGTGCAGGTGAGGTTGGCTTTGGGTCTAGGATGTTGGTGGCCCACTTACACTACAATTCTCTCCCAATATGTTTAATATTTTGTTTTTTTTCTTGCATTAAATAATGATGATTCTTTCACAGGTCCGAGATGACTTCGAATCTCTAAAGTCGTCGCTGCATCCTCACTTATCGTCTCTGGCATCTCTGGCCCAGGGTGCCCCTTTATCTACATCGAGCAGTGTATTCGCGCTGGCGGGGGCGGGGGCTCCAGGAGGGTTCCCCTATGCGCCTCCTGCGTTCCTGGCCCCCGCCCCGCCGCCCCCCGCACAGCCCGTGGGCTCAGCGTCGTCATCCTCATCGGAAGGTAGCGCCGCTGGCTGGAGTTTTGAAGAACAGTATAAGCAGGTCCGTCAGGTAAGTTCGCTTTGTATTCAAGACATGTGTTTTTAATATATAGGTACTACCAAGGGTTGAGAGCGCCTAAAGCGTCAAACCCAAAAGTCCGGTGAAGCTGAAAACAGCCGACCATCAGCATCGTGTCACACAAAAAAATATATAATATATAGGTACTTATATTTCGTGTTCTTTGATCGGTCGTACAATAGTTGTTCGGTGAAGTAAACGCACTAGACCAGTGTTCGGTAACATCATTCGTTAAAAGAGCGAAATATAAAAACATAGTACAATTGTTGAAATTTATTTTGGTACCCTTGGAATTTGGCTCACTTGATACATTCATTTTCCTTATTGGTCATATGACGGATAGCTGCGCTTAGGGAGCGAATAAGCTGTGTGCGATAACAGCCGCGATTTTAAAAAATTAATAATTAGCAGTTTCAGTCAAATTCAAATTAGGAATGTGTTAAAATAACGCCATACATACAAAAGCATATCGTATTATAATTTTCTTTAAATATTGTTCTATTCCCTTATAAAAATAACCTGCACAAGTCGTAATAAAGTTACACATAATTTGTCCAATCTTCGTGGGGTTGACAGTAGATTATTATTCCTCATCCCACATGACACAGGGGTCGGAATGACCCTTCACATGTTTTGACAACCCTTCGCCAAACCAATGAAATATGTAACAAAGGGATAACGGGTTAGAGCGACCATTATATAGTGATTTAGAACATATTCCATTGGGTGGCGTATTATGTGGGGTTAACACTGAATATTTTATCGTTTCGATACCGGTTTGAGTTTGATTTGCTTTGATTGTCGTTGGGGTAAACATTTTGAATGTAGAATGAACTTAATATGTCGAACATACATGTTATTTGTAGATTATTATAAATTTGAATACCTCCTCACCTCGAATTGCTAGACTCATTTGTAAATAAGTTAGTCACTAGACCCTTTTTATACATCGTGGGCAGTATTTTAAGTGAATTGACTTCTGCACACCAGATACTATTAAGACACACCCTCATATAGTGTTACGTTAATGTTTTTGACACGAGTTTGGTCCCCACACCGAGATAATAGTATAAGTGATCCACAAATATATGTTTCGAGTTTATATTGTGAGGCCGAAAGTCTCATATACTTCTTACACTTAACATAAAATAATTATTTTATCGTGGGCTGATTGTTGGGGTGTCATTTACTTAAAATGGACCATAATTATTGCGTTTTTCATACTAGACGGTGCTTTATTCGCCATCTGCCCAAGTATAAGTTTAAATTTGGTAGTTAACATTTACAAGTGAATCCTTTGTGTCAGTTTTATTTCAAGATTTCACCTCACGTTCGCGGGTTAACAAGCTGTTAAATATATCAGTGCGAGAGAAAATATCTGGTCGGATCACGATGTCATTGTTCTTTGGGGATTAACAACCAACAATGTACAGTATGGGCAAAATAACTTGGCCGGGCTGAAGCGGGTCACTTCACCCACTCTCTCCACCTCCCATCTCTCTTTAGTCTGTGGAAAAAATTACCACGACGCCGCTCGATAGTCACTTTATAAGAAATAGAGTCATGCCGTAGTTTTGTCTACAGCATGAATGAGCTGGCTCCACCGGGCTGTTATCACAGTCTCACAGAAAACCAACGTAAAGTTGTTACTTTGCAAGTAGTTGCTTGTTGATGCGTTTTGTATTTGAGTGAGATACCCGTGGGCCCAAATCTTCCTCCTCTTCCTAATCCCTTAATCTTCTTTTAAGGCCGGCAACGCATCCCCGATTCTTATATTGTGTGCGTTCATGGGCAGTGGATGTCACTTATCATCAGACGATCTACTTGATCGCTTGTCGCCTGCTGCTATAAAAACACTTTCAGCCCGGCCAAGTTATTTTGTGCGCAGTGTATTGTACCACGTTTTATGGACATTGTATACACAAAGATGTGGCAATGAAATCTTCGTATGAATGGCTCGCTTTTCGCAACTTTCCGTATGGTATCGTTGGTGAATTGGAAGCGTTAATTGCTTTTATGTCGAGTGCTCGTGAGTTTGCCGGGTTAACGAGTGTGGTTCAAAGGGAGTAATTGATCGAGTTTGCTTTTGTTCACATTCTATCCAGATATGTTAGACATCTAACCTACATTTAGGAATTATGCGGAATAAATTATAAATTTTAGATGCAATTGTTGAATCTATTTGATGTCTGTTTGGGCTGGCATTCATTTGAATATTAATTGGTTTTGAACATTAACAAATTACTTTAATTTAATTTTCAATTACACTATTAACATTTTTTTTATATACTCGTTCGTGTTTTAACCTCCGAAGGGGGTAGACTGGGGTGCACCTACGTTATACCGAGTTTATTTCCGTTCCATGTTAGGGAGCAAACCTATGGCCATCCGGACACAAATTCTAATCCTGGACAATTAATGTATAGAGTTTGCGAAACGAACTCTCAAACACAAATTGTGTGAAACTTGGAAATTGAAGCCTCACGGTTCTCAGCCTTAGTACGCTGTCACCAGACCATTAAGGCGATTTTTAACCAAAGAAAAAAGAGAGATGCTAAAAAAATTAACGACTTGTTTGTGGGTCTTTGGCATTGTAGTGTCTAAACGAACAGCTCGATTTGAATGCGGTTTTATTATTCAAAAGCAGGTTATAAGAAAATCTGTTCAGTCATCTAGATAGTTCTTTATAAAGAACGGCGGAAAAATTTAACGGTTAAGTTTTATGGCAGTACATAATCGATCTGTTTTAAAGTAGTTCCTTAGTTATTAAATGTAAAAAAACAACTTTAAAATAGGTATCTCAGTGATGTCCATCCGTAAGCAAGTTCTTTTTTCACTTTATGTTGTCCAGTTTAACATCGGAAATTAACAAAGAAGAAATCGTACGGATCTAGTGCAATTATTTATTTTAAGCCATTGCCTATTATATGCACCTTATTATTATATCTAAAACAGCCTTATTTTTAATTCAATAACCTGTACGGAGGTTATTTAGCACCCCACGCCATAAGGTGTAGGTCACGTAGTCCTTTGTGATAGGTTATAATTCTTACATCTTGTTATTTGTATCATACACAATGAAGCGACCACGGACAAGGCGATAATGAAATAAGGGCTCTTAAAGAAACTTTGTAGTCTTTAATTAGACGTGGCAATGTTTCTTTGTTTTAGAGTTCCGCATCTAAAGTGAATCCAAAGAACCCTAATACTAAGTTTACACTATCTGTCCGTCTTATTAATAACTAGCTTTTGCTCGCGGCTCCGCCCACGTGATCAAACAAACAAACAAACAATCAAACTCTACAGCTTTATAATATTAGTATAGATTTGGGTAGCTTAGCAACGGAAGCCTTCAAATAATATTATTTGGGTAGCTTAGCAACGGAAGCCTTCAAATATGAATAATTTTCCCCGTTTTTGCAACATTTTTCACTGATGCTTCGCTTCTAATGGTCGCAGCGTAATATTATATATCCTAAAGCTTTCCTCGATAAATGGACTATCCAACACAAAAAGAATTTTTCAATTCGAACCAGTAGTTCCTGAGATTAGCGCGTTCAAACAAACAAACAAACAAACAATCAAACTCTACAGCTTTATTATTAGTATAGATATAGATTATTGTTGTTTGACATTAGTAAATGCTTTTAATAGACCGATTAGAAAAGGCGGTTTATAATAAACATGTTATATTATGTTGACGGCCTGCGTGGCGCAGCGGGTGAGTAGCCGGCTGTGAAGCGAGAGGCCGGGTGTTCGATCTCCGCGCCGATACAAATGTATGTGTGATCCACAAATATTTGTTCGAGTGTCTGGGTGTTGTGAGACCGCAGGCCTCTAGTAGTTCCTGATACCCACGATACAAGACTCGTATCTTACTGTGGGGTCAGGACTATGTGTGTGACTGTTGGGTGTATTTATTATATAAAATTAAGATGCACGTACGTTTGTTTAGTTTTGCAGCATGACGAATGTATCTGGGGTACACAATCGCGCGATTTGCACGCGTTACGGCATCGATTGCGGCGCGTTTGATCGGCCGCTTACGGCGCGGCGCGGCGCAGAGCCCCGCTTGTTTCCATTCTGCACGCTCGCTTATACCGATACACGTGTATTGTGCTATTTGCATACTTTTTCCTTAACAAGTGTTAAGTTGCTTGTTAAAATTTTATATTGGCAATACTAGGTAATGTTATAAAGTAGCGTGTTGATAGGAAAACGTAACAAAAGATGGTGGGTCTGATGGCAATATTCACTGTCAAACGGAGGGCCCGGATAGGTTTTTATTTATAACTTTTTGGTACGGAATCCTAAATATCATCACTTATATCATCAATGTTTCCACTTAACAATAAAGCAAAAAACAATAATAACAATAACACATTTCCGTGTCGGATATAACAAGGTTCATGATGAGTTGTTGTTGATGAGTCGTTGAAATAATAATATTTCTATGATTTGCTATACTCAAACTATTTTATTTTGTTGTAATGCTATTAAAGTCAGACTTTCAGTACGTTCCGAAACATAATACTTTTTAACATTTAAATCTCAAATGTAATTCAAGGTACACAAATCTAGTTTTTAATCCTTTATCGACATTGCAAGTATTATTTGTGAAAAAACAGTTGTTTTAGTGGTTCAGTTCAATCACGTAGCGTCGTCGTTCCGCTATGGCGGGCGCTGCGCGGGCGCACGGCGCTCGTACATTTGTCAAAACAAAGTCAAGACACCCGCCAGGGGGCGCTTGTTTATGTACAACACGTTTGATTTTATACGATTTATCATGCGAATAATTCAACGATAAATCGACTTAGTAATTTACTTTAAAATAAATCGCTCCACCGTGGCACATCGATAAACCGATAACTAAATTATTCATATCGAATTATTATTTAGCTTGCTTATTTAAAAATTGTTTGGATCGCTTTCGTTCGCATTCGAGTATTACCCATATACTGGCGGTCCTGTACATCCAGTAAGGATATACACTGGCAGTCGAGGAACACAATCTCTTTAGATGGCCGATATTATATCTGGATTTCACTGTACTTAACATCAATTCCGGTGTAGTCACGTTGCTGCGTCAGAATAAAATTACTTTGTTGAGTGCCCGTTCTACGTATAAGTTCACGCTTTTATCTCTGACGGAGAATGTAGATACAACTACACCCATGGTTCGCGGAGTTTATTTGCGTACCATGATAGTGACAAATTCAAGTCTTGGCCAAATCTTGTGTGTTTTTTTCGAATTCGAAACACATATGATTCGAAAAGGTCCACACGACCTTTGGTCGTCAAATGAGAAGTGGTAATCGAACTGGCGACCTCAGCAGTTTCGCATTCTACCTCTACAATGCCACTAGACCAATACAAGAAAATCGAAATTAAGCTTCCGTGATTAAGAATCCCTATCTGCCCATGAATCTCCTAATTATCAAAGAAAGGTCCAACCATTCGCCGAAGAAATGACAGGTGGATCGAATCAAAACCCATCCAAAACACGTGTTCAAGCAAACGAGGAGCCGTATAAGAATTAAGAATCTTGTAAAAGCCAAACATTACCACACCTAAGGTCTGTAATCTCGGAACGCGTTTGTGTTTAAATGTTTTTAAATGCACATGTCCTATTAGATTCGCCGTAAACCTTTTAAAGTGGCGCTCCGTCGGCAGTAGGTTATGGGTGCGTTCGAAAAAACTCAAGTTTTTTTAACTGGCAACTCGCACGATTAGCCAAGTGAGCCATCGGGCTGGCATTCGAGTGCTCGGATATTTATTCCGTCTAGACGCGTTATCTATTGGATGCTTTCGATACCTTTATCGTTGGGGTGGAATGTTTTATACACTTGAAATTGGTAACTGAGCTTTTAAGGATTTTTTGTGCTGGTATTACATTTTTAATGTTTATAAACGTTGCTCCAACTTGCACGTTGGCCGTGAATGTAGATTACAATTTTTCTTTAGCTCTAGCGTCTAATGTGGCTAGCTCGTTAACAGCGTAAATTATATGTATTACGATCATAAATTTAATACCTTTAGTTAAAATAACAATAGATGAGCTATACATATTATAATTACGTTGTTATGACGCAATTTCCTCAGATGGTGAAATATAATTATAACCTTAATGTAGATTGTTGCAGTTTCAATAGTAGATATTTGAAATATATCTTTCTGTGCACATAAAGCCCCATTTACACAGAGAGTTTCTCATATACCATAAGCGAGAGTAAAATAGAAAATAACTCTGGGTTTCAAGGCGTCATCATGAAATTTTCTTTGTCAGATTCAATGGCGCGGCCTTGTAAGTAAGGGTTTTCTGTCTTACGGGTCTAGACTAAAACACTTTTCTGTGAGCGTTAACGCCAGCGGAAATAAAAGTTTGTATAAAAATTACACTTGCCTGAGAAAAATCACATGACTACTGCAAAACTTGGTATGCCAGCCGTCGATGTTAGCTGTTAATATCACTCTTGTTTATTTATTTATTAGAATACAAAAAAAATGTAATTACCAAAAAGTTGTTTGTACATAATTGCAACCCAAAACATGTGTTCCAAGAATTACTATGAGGTGTTATAATAGAGAAAGAAATACATATTAAGCTAATAAAATATGTAAATTATATGTCATTGAGGATATTACGGATCTGTTTCTTGTATACCATTATTGAATTATGATACATGTCTACTGAAACATTTTTGTTAGTTATTGTCTAGACTCCAAGTTCTCATCTCTATTGTGCGTGGAGCTCAATTGTATTATTAAGATGCAATATATTTTTATTTAACACCAGATTTTTGCTAAAAGTATACTTAAATTCTTTGGAATGGTATACTAAAATTAGAGATTGTAGTTTACAAATGTCTCTATCAGTTAAGCCAATTAGTTTAAAGGTGATTTAAAATTTAATGCTTTCCGGATTTATCAACGGTACTTATGTTTTATGTTATTGTCGTACATGTATTACGTATGACGTTACGGGTATTAGTCGGACATTAAAAAAACGTTGGACTCTTCCTATACTAATTAACGTGTCTGACTCATTATACACTTTTAGTTTAGACTCGCTTGTTATTTCTAATGGCAAGTGACATTTTGCATTTATGTTATTTAAAATACTTAAAATACATCTTACTTGATAATAAAAAAAATACAGTGGTGCCATTTCCCCTGAATTACGTAAGGGTAAAAAATACTGTTGCTTCGGTATCTTTAGAATGTCGAAGAAGAATATTTGTTCCGTATAATTTGGCAATTACTCAAATACTTGTACTAAAATTAAAACAATTGGTATAACATTAGTCGACATTCTTTTGTTTTTACAGCAATCTGTAATAGATTGGGGCGTTTTGAGACGCACAAAGTTTTGAGTAGTCAAAGCTAGATTCACAGAAATATCTAACATTTTGTCCACCTTATCTTGATTAGTGTCATCCGTTTTATTGATGATTGATTGAAATAAGTTTTAATCAATGAATAAACAACTAATGTCATCTGTCAAATTGACAGTACTGTACGAGTGTCTTAGATTTTCATGCTGAACGTCTAACTTAGCTACTCAGAGCTTTGTTCGCCCGAACACGCCCATTATAGATAAATATCTGTAAATAAAGAGCATGTACATAACATGTATGCATGTGCATGTTGATGACTTATTTATTATTGAATAATGTTTTTTTGACGACTTATTACTAATTATTACGATAAGTGTAGGTGTTAATGTATGTTCATTGCTTGTTATTGTAACCTCAATAGATATTGTTGATTTAAAAGCACAGTGACTATTTAATGTAATATAAGATAAATAAAAGTAGTTGAGGTATTAATTACCTTAAGCTACCTTTACATAAGGCATTCAAGATAACCTCTGACTAATAATTTGGACAGTATGTAATGTTTAAAAGCTATCCAAATTGGTAATTGCTACATTGGTACTGGTATTGGATCTTGGCAGCCTGTTAAGATTGAGAATCTACCACTACTAGTATAACGTGCTATTAAATCACAATTTGTGTTTGAATTTTCGGCTGTTATCTGGGTTTGGAATTTGTGCCCGGTATGGCCATAGGCTCACCCTTTATCATACTTGTATTATTGGACAAATATAAGCTTGGTAAACACGTAGGCGTAGCATTAGTTGTTCTCCTGCCTATATCTTTAGGGATAATGAGCGAGATGACTTATATTAGTTACTATGTTATATATTACTACTATTATATATTACTATGTTATTAATTAATATTTGTTTACTGTGATTAAAAGTCGCCTCGGCTTATCGCCATCGTATACTACAAACCGTATTATAATTTGAACTTTCTATAGCAACACAGCAGTGTCACGGCTCTAAGCCATTAATTATAGAAATAATAACAACCCTGAAATATTCCCGGCAATGAAACCTACCCCATTAGTGTCTATTTAAAAAATCGGCGCGCATCGCGATCTCGTAATATCGCAGTGATGTGGTGATGCACCCCAGCTGACTGGCTATTTCTGGCGGGCGTGCATGGGGGCCCGTGCGACGTGTCGCAGCGCGGCGCAAGTTGCATGCAACGCTGTGGCAATTTTATTTTGTTTGGAATGACTTGTATTTTATAGAGTTATATGAGGCGTTTATAGCCAGTTGTATGCATTAATTGGTAAACGTTAGCGAGTTAAGCAACCGTTGGCGCGGTCAGACTATGGATGGGTGACCGCTTAGTGGTATTTAAATTGAGCGTCTCCGTGCTTCGAAGGGCACGTAAAAAAGTCAGTCCTAGCTGTTATCAATTGACAGCGCCAAGTCAAGACCTTTGCGTGGCTTGAAAACTTTGACACTACGTTGGCCACAAACCATTTGATATAGAATATAAATATAGAAGGATATAAGTAAATAAGTTACTAAGGTATGCCTCCGGTAAACCGCGATAAAAGCCGTTTAAATTAATTTTATTTCAATGTGTAACATTCGCGTAAACGTAAGTCACATTTGTAATAATACCACTTGTAGAACATACGATTTGAATGGTCCCCGCTATCACTAATTACTTGTGCAGTAAGGATAGTGGTGGTCAGCGGGAGTGCAGTCTTATGCACAATGTGTCACATATGGAGTATCAACTTTATTGCTTTTTATTAAACGTAAATAAATTCATTATAAACATACTGACAAATACGATTCTGCGTGTGGGTAAAAGTGTGAATTCTAAAATATAGATGTGGTTGAATAAGGTTTAAAGTATCTAAATTTGGATTTCATCATTGAAAATAAAGATTCATAGATCTTAGATTAAAAAATTAAAAGTAATAAAGCAAGGTGATTCGTAACTCTTTCCCACAACTTAGTCTTGTTTTTACACATGTAGGTAAATATGGGATAGAAACCTTGAAATTTCATATGTCTAATTTTACGCATTATTTTATACGCAACATATAGTAAAACGAAAAAAGTTTACCCTTTTGTTAAAACATTATCAAATTTGATTAAAAAATGAGCCCGCAATTATGATTTGAAATATCGGTATGGACAAAGGTGTGCCCACCTAGGGTAGGTAACGTAGAGGTAATTTTGTATAGTAACAAGTACTATATACATTAGATTTGAATGGTTAGTACCTTATTTATTTTTGGACTGATTTATATATTTTTTGCGCGTTTTCGGTAACGTAACTTATCGCCAACTAGCCGATTTCCATAATGTTATAAAACAAGACAGCCGAAGATTAAGTAGTCTAGATTATTTTCATATATATCACGCAACTAGCTTTTGCTCGCGGCTCCGCCCGCGTGAGCAGCGTTTAAATATTATCATTCCCTATTTTGACTCCTTTGGGGTAGAATTTATCAAAATCCTTTCTTAGCGGATGCCTACGTCATAACATCTACCTGCATGCCAAATTTCAGCCCGATCCCTCCAGTGGTTTGGGCTGTGCGTTGATAGATCACTATGTCAGTCAGTCAGTCAGTTTTATATATTTAGATATTGTACTAAACTCATTAAAAATCCCGAGTTCTTTCGTCACACTGTTGCAAAAGTACCCACCAGTAAACATACGGCCCTCTTTCACACCCAGTGCAATTCACTTGACGTGTGTACTGTAAAACTTTCCGCTCCTTCATTTCTCTATTTCTTCCTACATGATGTTTAGCGCAATACACGCGGGATTTATTTTACTATTCACACGACTTGACGCAAACATGTAATTATTTTGTTTATTAGTTATTTTTATTCTTGACTGTGTGCAATTTTTTTGTTACATTTACAATACTTTCGACAATATAATGGGTCTGAAAAAATACTCACAAACTTTGACAATATTGTATGAGTTGATAGCTGTCAAATCGGATATGCGTTTGTCGAGGATATAAGTAATATTTACGACTCAGCGTTTATTTTTTAGATACATAATGATATGCATAGTGTTGCGATTAAAGTGCTGCACTTTGGATGAGCTAATAAAGACCTTATAATATTCGATTTTTGTACCCGATTTGATAGTGATCACACATGGTGAAAAACGCGCCGCAGTCGTTCGGGCGAGTCACCTTCCGTGATTAGCCAGTGCATATCCAGTAACTTCAGGTCGTTATAATTCTGTCAACATCATCATCATGCAGAGTAGAAAACGCAAATTCTCTTAAAAAAACATTTCATCCTCTTCCACCTGCAACATGCTTTTTAACATAATATACTACGGAAATTAATCAATATTACAGAAATATTTGGCTTATAGTTTTTATAATAGCCTGTCTGCCTTACGTCAACACCTTTGGGGAGAAAACACACCTAATACCCAAAAGCCAAGTAAATATTTTTGGCAACAAGCATTTGTCTCGGTTTGAGAACCAACCCGCGGCTTCTAACTTCACAGTCGGCTACTTGGCTACTGCACCACCGATCTGTCGGAGGCTGTCCTTCATAATATATTAGTCATCAATTAAAATCGATATCATTTTAAACAATTCTCCATCGCCTAATGCAATGTTGTAAATCAATTAAAATGACGTGTGAATATAAATTCGATATGTGGTCCATATGTATCGAGTCAGGGCACATTATCGTGTCGGGTGGCCCGGCCGTCCGTCCGTCACGATGTGTGCAACTCTATTTATATGTCTTGTTTTATTTCGTTATTGCACTACGCATAGTAAAAATAAAGGGTTGACTTTGCCTGAACTTGTCACGATTCTTGTTCTTTGGAATGGTTTTGTAGGACTTTTTCAATATCAGAATTCTTATTTAAAGCTCTAAAAAATATTCCTTTAAATGGCAAAAAATATATCAATAGGAAAAAATGTAGAGCCGCGATGTTTCTTTTTTTTATGAGATTACCGGAGGCCCAAAA
This sequence comes from Amorpha juglandis, assembly GCA_949126905.1. Lineage (NCBI taxonomy): Eukaryota > Metazoa > Arthropoda > Insecta > Lepidoptera > Sphingidae > Amorpha > Amorpha juglandis. The sequence continues at coordinate 10,323,008 of OX421383.1, forward strand.
GTCCCGTTTCAGAATCTTACTTTTCTTAATTCTTTTTTTATTTTGTTGAATGACGAGCCGAGCAAGTCGCTCGCCTGATGGTAAGCGCCATGTCTGCCCATAAACAGAAGCAACACCACACAGAACTTTGATTTACAAAGCACTGCATGGCACTGAACTGCACTCGTCACCCCGAGACATGGGATGTTAAGTCTCATAATGGCCAGTAAGTTCAATGGCTTCAATGTCCTTCAAACCGAAACACACCAGTGCTTACACACTGTTGCTTAGCGGTAGAAATAGACAAACCGGTGGTACCAACCCAGACGGCCTCTCGCATACGAGGGACCTACCTTGTATTCTACAATACACCTGCGATTCCTCACACATTGTGGTTGTTCATGACCGTCGAAAATGACCATAAGGTGATCCACTTACCGTTTACTTAGTTACCATGAGCAACGGAAAATAAATCCCACAAATCTTGCATAACACATCAAGTAGCTCGCCGCAAATCGGATCAAACACGCGAACAGACAAAAACACCCCAATCTCGCGTTACGGAGTGGTGCCACGAGTGCACGGAGGGTAGAGGGCCTGAAATAGCCCCGCACGGGACACAGGGAGCATCTGACGATATAAATAGCACCCTCAATGTAGTATCAAGGACGTGCATCTGTTTATATCGCGTGATTACTAAGATATTAGGCTTGTTTGTAGTATGGGAAAGGTAGTAGGGGTACAGAGCTTAACTGAGGTAATTTTTTTTCACAAGCGGACAATTATTGTTTACCAATAATCGAGAGTCTGGCTCTGAGTTATTTATTAGTGCTAAAGATGATGTGATATATCTAACACTGCTATTAAACTTGCATAATAGGAATTCGCATAGTTCAGTTCATACATACATAAATTACGACAGTAACACCGAGGGTGTAGGCAGTAGTGCAATTAGTACAAATAACCACGGTTCGCCGCGCTTATTCCCGTGATATGATACGATAGACGGTGAATCTATGTCGCCACAAGGTGCAAAAATTCTAATCCCGACCAACTCTTTTGTGTGGTTATTGGGATCGAATCTAAAACCATAAATGGTAATTGTCCCACCTGGGAATTAAACATAGAAGCTCATAATTCAGTAGCCTAAGTACACTTTTACTAAGCCAGTATGTTTTCATATTTAAACGAATTGCACATTCGTATTCAGTAGTGCGCTTTTGGTCGCTGCATTATTATTTTATTTTAATTACGTCTCTAGAAGCATGTATCACGTGTCTCCGTTCCGTGCCGCCAGTAAATTCCAAATTTATTATTTATATAACAACTTCCTTCGCGTAAACCTCCCTAAATCGATAGCAACATTTGGTAAGCAGTTTTTGCTCCAAACATTCCTATAAAATGTTTATCACCGCGCCCGGCGCACATGTGTTGCCAGCCCTCTTCACTGGAGATTATTCTAAAATTTCCAGATTGCCACCCCGAGCAAAAAATAAATAAATCCATACGTGTACACAAAAAATGTCCCGAATCCTTGACTCTGATGATTACAATCCCCTTGAAATAACCGATTTACAGTTATCGCGTGTACGATGAAACATTACCAGCTTTCGAACCGGGTTGTAAATTATGGGGTTGGAATTAATATTTTATGTTTGGTTTCTCAGATAAGATTTTGAGTTAATCCTACTAATACGTCTTGAACGGGATTTCGAGTGTCTACAATTAGGGTAGAGTGAATCGTTGTCGATTTTATGGCATTTATGACCAGGACAGTTTTACAGCATAACCTTGTTGGAAGGGTATTTTGACGTTGTATGTCATGGCATTTGAAAAATATGTATATTCATTTAGTCTTACCCGGCAGAGCAATTAGTTACAAATCTCAAATTTCAATGCTTCCATCTCATTGTCTTTTTTATTCTGGCACGGCGAAATGACTACACTGAACTGAATGTTAAACACAGTGCAGTCGTAATATAATGTCGACAAGAGAAATTGCGTCCCTCTACAAGACGGGCTTTACAAACATGCAGATAACTATTGTCTTACGTGAATCGATCATTGTATTAAAAAAATATTGATTGATTTTATTCTATCTCTCGCCAATAACTAAATACGTATGTGTGGATGCTACATAATTGAGGTAGTGTGTGTGTACTGTGTAGTGCCTGTTTACCACGGAACTGATGGTATTTGCATGTGTTAGTGCGAGCCTAAGGCGGGGGTGGCGCAGGCGCAGTCGACCCGCGGGTTATCATTTCCTGTTTTTATTTTAAATTTACAACATAATAATTTTTTGCTCACGGCGCGCTGCGGTCGCTGAAGAATATTCGGTTTAGACTGAACATCTTATGCGATTATGTAGTTTTTTCCCCTTTCCTCTTTTATTTTTATGTGATGTTTATTACAAAGTTTTTAGACGTGTCGGAAATTTTTGTTTGTTGTTCGACAGGACTGCGTTCCAAAAAATATGAGCAACACTCCAACAAATTCTGCCAACAAAGCAAAGCTGAGTGCAAAAGCCGGTTTTTATTATATTAGTTAATACCATATTTTTGGAATTTTAGTTTGAATAACGAGGCGAGCAGGTCGCCCTGATGGTAAGCGCCATCACTGCTCATAAACAGAAGCAACACTACAAACATTTTAAATAACATAACACTGCGAGATGCTGTCTCATTATGCTCAGTAATTGCACTGGCTTAAATATTCTTCAAACTGAAACTTATTAGTGCTTTAACACTATGTTTGGTGGCGGAAATATACAAAGACAAAGCGGTTGTGACTACCCAAACGGCTTCTCGCATATGAAGGACCTACTTACCTGGTGAATATATTGATAAACATATATTTCTATGTAGTTAAAGTCTTGAAATTCGTCGGCAGAGTTTTAACCTTTTAGTTATCTCCTTTGTAATGGTAGTAACCATCTCTATCAGTTCGCCACCTAGTGACAAAACACAAAACCTTCTCATACATATTAGCTTTGAAATTAATATTTTACTTTATACACTTTATCGGCACGATGGATTCGGTCGATAAAATGTCGAACAACAATTTTACTGTTTATACACGTAATTGTTTATTAGGCCAGGCACGGTCGCGCCCGCGTCTCTTTGTCGGCCAATGCGACGTGCGATTTTATTGCCTCAGATTCGATTCACCTTCGCCTATGTAACAGCGATGTAACACTTGACCCGCCTTTATGGTGTTGAATGTCGACTATTTGTATTAATTTGTGGGAATTGATTTATATAATTTATTTTTATGAAGTCATACCGAACTAAAAATAAAAAAAAGACAATTTAAGATCTAAAGCAAGTTTCATAGCCGTTGCTTTGCGTATTAGTAGTATCAAAAATAATTATTGTCAATTTAAATTAAAGTAAAAGAGTGTGGCCTTTTTACCCCGACTCACCGTAGTAGCTAATATAAAGTAAGTTTTTAAAGTAGTATAAATGATGGCTATTTTATTTTAATTATTTTTGGAACGAAGTTCCTTATCGCGCGTTGTGAAAGGGGGCTAGGCGGAAAAAAATCTTACGAAAAGTTGTCACGACACTTTTTTAAAGTGATAACTTAATTTGATATCTAGCACACAAAGTTAAAGTCGAAATTCCGTTAATAAAACAGATGGGTGTGAAACTTATGACATTTGGAAATGTAGACGCGGTTTGAAATTTGAATTTGAATTTTTGATTATAGAACACGGCCGTCCGCCGTTTAGTAGCCAGTCTAAGTCTAAGTTTTTAATTAGAGTTGTTACACTTCGGTATGTAGTGTTTTGGAATGAAATATTACTGAATAAAAGTTTATTACAATTCCTTCACTAATTAATCGAAAGGAACTTCGTTCCATCCGGGTGTCCCTTGACACCTCTCAAGTTTTTTTATTTCTTGTCATGGTCAGCGTGTAGAGGTAAATGCTTCCATAGGTATGTACCATAGATAAAACTATATAAACTGTGGTTCTTCTTCGTTCATTTGTACTATAGAAGAAGTTTAAATTATAGAAAACGAGCAAATTAAAAAATCAATACCTCAGTAATATATCCATCTGACGTATCCGAATACATTCCACTGAACTCATTTTATACTTACTGTTCAATATAAATAAATCCCATACTACTTCACCATAAGTACTAATACGGCAGCGGAGTGTAGAGCGTAGACTTCACTTGTCTTCAAACAATAAACACTTCCCACTGATCCTTTCGAAATACGTAGAATGTACAACAAAACAATAAATATGTCAAAACATACGATCCTTTGATCAGGCCTTAATTACATGCCTTCCGAGGAATCACTTAATGAGTTACTAGTAAATAGATTAGTTATAGGAAACATGTTTTCATTGCAAAATTGTGAGATTACAATTTTCAAGTAACATTCTAAATGTATTGGATAATGTAAATAATATAATAATATAATGTATTTATTATTTTATTGTATATGTATATTGGACGTCCACCTACAAGGTGGACAGACGACCTGATAAAGATCGCAGGAAGTCGCTGGATGGAGGCCGCTTCCAACAGGTCGGTCTGGAAATCTTTGGGAGAGGCCTATGTTCAGCACTGGACGTCTTGTGGCTGATGATGATGATGATGATTCTAAATGTATGCTTCAATTGTTTCGAACATATTTTTACAAAATCCTTAAAGTTGTTTATCGAATGATAAAGCATAGACAATTGGAATTAACATATTTTCAAGGTCTATCAACATTTACACATTATTATATATTTCAAATTGTTATTTGAATTAAAAATAACACATTATAAATAATTAACCCTCATGATTAACTTTGTGTCTTTTGTAGTTTGTTTTACAAACGGAAGTGTAGCAATACTCGTAATATCATTATGTGTGCTGAAAGTTAAATATATGAGTAACTACGGTTAAATAAATATGGTCGGCTACGTCTGTCGTGGTTTATAAAAACCAATATCCGACGTAAATTAAATGGTATTTTTTCTGTGTTCAAATATTATGTGTGTACAAAAAATGCGTGTCCAGTACAAATAGTAAGAAATTGTCATAAAGCTTTGGGAAATTTACATGCGTCAATTTAATAAACCCTGTCTTATACGACAAAACTATAGATTGTTTACAGAACCAACAAGGCTTATTTAATTAGTCGTTTTTTTATTAAGCATAATGTGTATGAATCCTCTGTGTAAACTTTATGACGTATAAAATTTAAAAAATATGTACGTTCACGGTCAAACTCATAACAGTTACGTTTAGGACCGGCTTTCTTTCATTTCCCTTTTGTTTTATAGCAATAGCTACTAAATTCTGTGCCAGAAACGTATGCTTGCGGGAGGGAATACTAGTTGAATGACTGCAAAACTAACATTTGAAGACGAAACGAATCTGCAGAAGATGGGTTGCGGATATAATAGCACTTGTTGACCTGAAGCTTGGTGCATGAAGCAGAGATGGCGCGGCGCCGCAGCGCTTCAACCGCTGGACGCCCCTTCAAGTCAACACGTCACTACACGAGTGCGCTTGATTTGTTTAGACAGCGGCGATCACAAAGCGCCCGCGATCGGCCTGCAACGTATCCTCTTTACGACCTCCCCAACTGTGAAACACTTTGTATCGTTATCCATTGTTTTATCAATTTCAATAATTTATCACTTAACCGAGAACGGAACGCGTCTCTCCACACGTCAACTTCAAGAAATATCGTGTGATTCTTGATGTTCCAAGAAGTAAACATTACGATTTTAGATATTTTTTATTGTGTTTAAACATTTGGTGTTGCATTTCGTTCGGGCGTCGCAAAATTGGCGCTTTGTTGTGCCAAATGGTATACGAAAAACAACAAAAGCAAGTCCAGAATTGGATTTGCAATTGATATTACGATATCAAACTTAAACGCCATACTAACCTATCTATTGTCAATGTAAATTCAAATACTAAAATAAGATTTTGCATTATGGGTTAAGACATCCTCAGTAATCATCATTTTCTGATGTCGTATTGAAACTCCAACTAGTTCTTCTAATTAGATCATGTACTTTTCTTATATGAAGAAATTACTGATTCAAATATGAATCAACTAGTCGAGTGTACTTGAAAAATAAGACATACTTTTATAATAGATTCGTATAAAAGCGATGGGTGCGCCGTGTGATGGTAAGGTGTGGGCTAATGAAGCAAGTCCATTAATTCTTTACTATCCATTTATAGGCTTTTAACACACTACTTTCATTAGGTAACATTCAATAGTCATTGGGGCTTGAATCAATGGGATTAACCCTGCTTTGACGAAAGCTAAACGCTACGGTAGAGCGTAATTTTATCGGTACATCTTTTAAATCTAATGTTTCAACAGTATGTACTATTGTCATATATTAAAGTATTGGTACGTAAACGTTTTTGAATTTTGAGATCCTGTACATATTGTTGATACAGTTTACAAATTATTACTATTTAAATGAAAGTATTTAGTTAACACCCTACTAACTTTCATATATTTTATTCGGAATGATATGTTCAGTGTTTATGTAACGTATCTTTTATTTTGGCCCCTAGTACGTAGGCAGAGACAACAGATTTCCACTCGCTAAAATCTTTGCACGCCTGCATTAAACTGGCTTATATTTCTGAGCGTATATTGATTTTTCAAATTGTTAACTCTCGTACTGACCACAATTTTCACTGGATTCAATGCCCTCAATGAACTGAAACAAAACAGTGCTACTTGACGGCAGTAATAGACAAAGTGGTGATGGTTAGTGTATTTAGTATGACCTACCTGTCCTAGCCGATTGGTAGGAAAAATCAAATAACATTTTATATTACATTGGTAAGCGCAGAATATGTACAATGTATTGTTGATACGTAATGGTTTCCAGGAAAATTTATATGGAAAAACGTTATGAATCTCATTTTTATGATAAAAGCAATGTACAATGTAACATTAGTTTTATAGTTTCAACAGTAGTAAATCACGATTACATTTGTTTTGTCTACAATCAGCATCGCGCATTGGGCGTACTCTTTAATCTTAAGATGTTTAGTATTATATGAGCATTTATACATTGTACCATCAAGGCATGTGTTAAAAAAGCTTTCTATCAAATGTCTTGTTGTATTACCAACATGTTATACTATTTTTTTGTTTTATGTAATTTTTGCTTTTATTTAATTTCTAACCTTATGTTTATTAATGATTTTACGAGAACAAATTTGTTCACCAATAGTTGTTATACTAGCATAGCGAATTACATACATTCATACGCACTCATGCCTGTAATCCTCGTAGGGGTAAGCAGAAGTGTAACCACATTTCGCCGAGAGTATCTCCGTCCCATGATGTGATGTGGGCTGAGTCTATAGCCATATCGGGCACAAATCTAGACTCCGGGCTGGCTTCATTCAGTGCCACGCTGTAGCCAGTTTTTTTCTACGGCATGAATAGGATGGCTCAGCTGGGATGTTACCACTGTCTCACAATAAATCGACGTCTGCTATAAAAAATCAGCCAACTCTACAGGGTTATTTTTAAAACACCAGCAACCTCGCAGGGGTAGATACCTAAGGTTATAAGCTACTACTTTTGTTCTACGACTTTTGATAATTTGTTAGATTTTATTTTCATACAAAAATAAGTATTCATTTAATTTCCGTCTTAAATGTTACCTACACGCATCGCAGATTACGTAAGCAAACACGCGAAGCGTGGGGAACGGGGCTAGCGTTGAAGGTCATCGCCCGAGCCAGCTGAGCGGCTTCTTTGAGTCGCGCGCGCACGCCGAACGCTACGAAGAAAAATACGACACAACAAAAACTTGTAAAATCATTTTTTTTTAAATATATTGAGTTATATACAAACTCGTAGAACAAAAGTTGTTCCGTATGGGGTCAGCTATCTGGTCCTGCGAGGTTGCTGGTGTTTTAAAATTAACCCTGTATATCTAACCTAACCTTTCCATGCAATAAAATTAAGACATTCGACAGAAAATTGTGTGAAAGGGAACATGTTAGAAATAGCCGATGTAATTAGCTCCAGTTCACAATAGATTATCCCTGACCCCAAACATTGAGCTATCATGGGCGTAATTAAACTTTACACTGAGGGGAGACCGTTGACTATTGAGTTAATTAAAATCGCACTACGATAAATCTTCGCACCATGCGAAACCACGAGTGTTTATTACATCCCGCTGTAATTGCTGATGACTGTCAAATTATATGGGTTTTGGGTGTTTAAAGCATCTCTATGTCATTAAAGAATCGTCGCAGCTAATTATTTCTTTTGTTTACGCGCTTATTACATATTGAAATAAAACTAATTTAATAAAAAACCGCGATAAAATCCGTTTCATCATCATCAGCCATAAGACGTCCACTGCGTGACGTGACCGACCTATTGGAAGCGGCCTGCATCCAGCGACTTCCTGCGATCTTTATCAGGTCGTCTGTCCACCTTGTAGGTGGACGTCCAACGCTGCGCTTGCCAGTAAAATCCGTTTAATAAGCTTTATTTCGTCGCAGACAATATTGGATTCTGAATGTTATATTGATGTTTTATAGCAGTGCCCATTAAAGGGGCAACCACCTGATAGTAAGTGTAAGCATGACAATCAAAGGCTGGAATCAACGGTCAAATGCTTTATATCGCAAGTGTGCAACCTAATGCGCGCAACGCGCATTCAAATATTACAGTAGTGCCAACTCAATTACTAAGGTAATTGCTCCTCGCTACAGTAAGTAATCTCAACCGCCTATGAATACCCATAATAGTAGAAGAGTCATGGCTGTATTGCCAATCTTATGACAACGATTAGGGATTAGGATAAGAAGGAGGGATTCGGTACAATATATTATCTACGTGAGAATCTTGAATCCGATCTGCTAATATAATCAAATCGATATTGTCCTATGACAGCAGTGACAATAGCTCAAAAATTCTCTCGTAATTATGTTAGGACTCTAGGCCAATTACACACACACTTACAAACATCATATACTATGATAATTTCTTATGTGTAACTCTATCACAGAACACCTTATGAGATTATTTGACTACGAACTACAATTATAAATTATGGCAAACCATAAATAAAGACCTATTCCATATTCAAAAGTAAACAGAAAACCTCATGCTATGAATAATGCAAAATAGTTGTACCCAATACTCATTGATTTAAAGTAAACATGGCTGTTAACCAGTTAGTGTTATTGTTCTTTACAACCCTAATTACACCTTTCCTGATTGGTGCATCGATAAAAGTATTACTCACTGATAGACATTCTCTATCTCCCTCTGACTAGTATTGTCGCGTTCATTTCGTATTACCTGTATCAGTTATAAGAATGTTAATTACAGAAGTCTTTATGCTTTAGAGATAGACGAAACTCAAAGTGACATTTTAAAAGGACATCATAAACGTTGATTCACTTTGCTAACATGTTTAAAATGTTTGGCAAATGGGTGCTGTGGTTTTATATGCTTAGAAGTTTATTTCTCATGACCGAGTGACTCTTACACCGCATTATTCATAAAATCTATTTTAATGCTTTGTATATGTTTTCAGTTTTGGTTTCGACTGAAATTAATGTAACGCGCATTTAAAATGTAATTATAATAAGCGCTTGCTTCACAATGTCTCAGTAAGCATTATGTATCAATTAAAATATAAGACAGCAACATTCAAAATTATCACATTGTTAATATAGAGGAGCTTATCTCGAATTGCTATTTCCTAAATTGGCTGCATTGTGTGTTATCGGACTTTTAAAATTTAAGCATAGTAAAACAGGCGCTAAATATTTAGTTTAGGATTTGAGAAAATACATTATTAGTTCGTTTATTACCTATGGGATTTTCTATCACGAAATGCAAGCAGTATCGGCCCGGAGTCAGAAATTGTGCCTGGTATGGCGATAGGCTCGCCTCCTATCACATCATGGGACGGAAATACGCTCGGCGAAATGTGGATGTACTGGTTACACCTCTGCCTACCCCTTTGGGGATTTCAGGCGTGAGTGCGGATGTATCTATATTTATTACCAAGAAAAATTACATGCTCCGCCCCTGGAATATTTATACGTGTAATTTTCTTTAAAAACTGACGTTGATAGCTCGTATTTCTGAAGAAATAATAAGCAAAGAAATATTCCAAAGTATTTATTTAAATCATAGACGTTAATTCCTTTCACACCGCGCACATGTTGAATAAAAACTATAGTTGCCGTTTGGTCCCAAACAATTGTTTCAACATTTCACAGGCAAATTTCCCAGAAATGTGCTCAATAATATCCAGTATCTATTCACTTCCTTTACGATAATAAAGATTCTTCGCCGGCCTATTGTTTGTACGCACAAAAATAATTTTTAATCGTTATTTGAAAGATTTTTTGCATTGAACATTTACTAGGCCTCGACCCGATCCATTGTAATTTTTATTACAGATGGATATTTATCTTAACATAATGAGGTCTGGTGATAGCGTATTGAAGTTATTAACTGGGATATTGTATTTTATACCTGCTGCGTCAATATTTTAAATATCATTTAATTTCGTAATTCCACAAATGTTAATGAGATAATTGTTAGGATTTTAAACATGTTTTGGATTTATAAAATCTCTGTTACAAATGTTGAAAAAGGTACATAAAAAAATGACCCGTTAGTTTCGACGCTTCCTGAGCGCACAAGGGATGCGATGACGTCATCGGGATTCTTGATTGTGAATATCTCTCGAATTCCTGGAAAAGAATGACGTTATTTCGGGAATTTGCTGGAATGTGTGATTTACTTTATACTAGGCGTTTTTCTTTGTTTATGTTTTCAAATAATAAATGCTATGTTCCCTTTTTGCCATTTGGAACAAAGTAGAATAAGTTTTTTATCATTATGCCAATTCGTATTGAGTATTCATATTATCACGCCTATTTTTCAAAAGGGTAGGTAGAGTTGCACTTAGTAGCTGTGACGAGCCCATCGTCATAGGGGGAAAGAATTCCTTAGGACACCACAATATAACTGAAAACCGATGTGAAGTAGAAGCTGACTGTTTAGTACAGTGACTGAGATATCCAGAAGCCCAGATCCCACCCTTCACAATTCCTTAATTGTTATTTTCCTTTACAGTCGGCATCGCGTCATTCTTCGGCATTTTCTAGTAAAGTGGATATTAATGGTTGGTTATAACTTATCATGAGATGATCCACTTCCTCGTTTGCCTCTACAAAAATATCCTAGACAGTCACTGAGGCTACTTGAAGCATTTTGTAGACCGTACCCGACAGCATAGCGACCACCATAGTGAAAAACCCGCTATAGTGGCTTGTTCTAGCGATTCGCGTTCCGGGGTCAGCCGGTGCATATCTAGTAGCTTTATGCTTGGCACCAGGAGTAACATAGTCACATCGTCGTATCAGGATAAAAGAAATTACGGGAGCCGTAGTGGGCGGGTGAAGTGGCGAACTTCAACGCTGTCAGGTTATTTTACGTTTAGTAATTACGCACAACCCTATTTTCCCTTAAGAATGCCGGCTAACACTCAAAATATTTGCCATGTGTTTATTATAAACTCTTTTGGCATCACAATGAACCTGTCACAACACAAATCCACCCGTATCAATTCGAACACCCGTATGTCCAGTTTCGCCCATTTTACCCCACTATACCCCATTTATAAAGATATCAATAGTAACTTACCCCATGTATCAATGGTCTTATATTAATTGATTCCGTTTGTGTGAAATGGGGATATAATTTCGCCGATGAAATTATAGGGTACCCCAATTGTAGCAGAATGATTGAGGGTTGCCACATCTTTGTAATGTTTCGCTTGCTACTTGATGTGAGCTGGGAAATATGTTTTATTGTTTTTAAACGATTTATCGGTGCTTGATTTTATACTAGAGGCGGGCAAACGATTAAGTGGGTCACCTGATCGGAAGTGATTTTCACCGCTCATGAACATCCACAATGTCGAAAGCATCATGGACGTATTTCTGACCTTAAATTGATGATTTAAGAGATTAAGAAAGGAAGGGGGATTTGTGCCTCCAGACCAGATCTCAGTCAGTCCTCCAGATCTCACTCAATGTACAAAATGCAACAGTAAGCTGGTACGTATTTTACGTCGCGTTTCTGAGAAACAATGGTAACCCGGACGAGCCAGCATTCATGTTGTAGACAAAACTGTCTACAGCGAGGCTCTATCAATTAAAGGTTTGGTGTAATTTGCTTATTATAGTAGTTAAAAGTGATTATTATTATGCTTTTTTAAAGTCTTTATTTTATCGGTTACTGTGAATGTTTTTTTTTCTTTGAGGGGTTTATATCAGGCAGGCGGCCGGTCGTAAAAACTATTAGCCAAATTTTTCTGTACCAAGTGTTAAAAATCATGTTGCGCCGACCATACTGAGAGCGGTATAAGGGCAGATGGAAGAAGATTGTGAATGATTTTTCTTACATTTGTTATGTCAAATTTTATTGATCTAACAATTGGATTAATTGCGTAGTAGGACACTATTTCCTTTTTATTAGCTTAAATGACAAAACGAGCAGGTTGCTTGTCTGATGGTAAGTGCCTTACTGCCCATAAACAGAAACAACGCCAAACACATATTTGTCGGTGGTCGCTAGTTTTTTGGACTGCACTATTCTTATCATCAGGTGTAGTGCTGTCACTTTGCCTTCAGATAAAAAAAAACAGAACTTTGAATGGAATGGCCTTGAACTGCGTTCGTTACCTCGAGACAGATGTAGTTAAGTCTCACAATGGCCAGTAATTTCATTGGTTTCAATGCCCTTCAAATAAAAATACAACAGAAATGCTTACACGGTACTGCTTCAAGGGAGGAATAGACAAAAAGCGCTGGTACCAAACCAACCGTTCTCTCTGCATACGAGAGTAATCATTTACATCATTTTGTAATTGAAGTCAGGGATTTTAAATAATTAGATTATCATTTGAGCAATCTGAAGTTTCAGTTGCTTCTTTATTTGAAAATATTTTTATGGGAACGTTTAATGCGGGCAAGAAAAGTAGCAGTAACTTGAAGCGGTATATTGGAAACGATTCTAATACAAGTTCGATTGTTCCTCGATACGTATCCGACCACATTTGTGTCGCTAACTCTACTGTTTATAGCTGTTCAATAACATAACCATACGTAAAATACGATTCTGTTAACCTAAATGTGGTTTCGAAACATAAATATTTCTAAGATCTCTTTGTACTTTTATGAGTTGTTTCGCTCACAATTCACGCACTAATTTAAAACAGTATCTTTCAATCATCGAAGTATATTATAAAATAAGATGAATTCTCAGAATAGCCTTGCGTATTGTATCCACGCGTTTGCTATTTATAATTATACCTTAAAATAGCTCGTACAGGAATGTCTTATCTGAATACATACCCCACATAAATATGTAATCTTCTGTTTTAAAAATAAAGATTAGAATCGTTTGAATGGATTCGTGCTGATACGTTTTGTTAGCAGGTAGGAATTTTAAATTTTGAAGCGAACTCGTCTGGCGACAACCCCTGCGCCGCCAATGCCGATGGGGTGGAGCGGAACCGTCTACTGGCCCGTGCTGTCTCGCTCGCTCTCGTCAGGATCTCTCATCTCCGTCTCGCCTATTATTGTCATATCAAGATTCGAACATTGCATTTTGTTTCCAATTTTCAATTTAGTTTATATCGGATGTTGGCAAGAGCAAGACGTCTGGCGTCTCGCCATACATCATTTTGCACGTGTTTATTGTCGCGTTCACGGATTGTCGTATTTTTGAAAATTTGTTTTGTGGTGACTTATTGTAGTTGTGAGTGGATATTGGACTTTGACATACGGCACAATTAAATGGAATTCATGGATTTCTTCAATTCATTCATGGAGGAGCACTCGCACCAGAACTCGCACAGCGACCCTCCGAAGATGCCTAACTTTTTCGAGGTTGATAAGAAAAAGGTAGATGTTTGATAAACTTACCATACATAATATGACAATTAATTAATCAATTAGATTTAAATTAATCATTTTTCAGTAATTAATTATTACTGCTTTGAAATAGCAGGTTATTAGAAGTTTATTAATATGATAAAGCTAAGTGTACACATGGTTAATTAAACATTTTTTTTGCTTGTATGCATTGGATTAAAATTATTTTGATACAATAATTTAATGCCTCGATATAAAATTACATCGATATTGCTTAATTTGCCTATCAACCATCATTTACTGATCGATAAGAAATATTTGCAATCATTACTTATCAATATAATATCTTATTTAATCTAATTTAGATATGTAAGGAAGACACGTCCAATATTTTGTTTATTCTTATAATTAATGATATTGTTTATACACCGAAACAGGGTCCCTAACGACCCCAAATGGACCATAATTATTACAAAAGTTAATTTATTCTTTATAAAATATTTAATATTTTATTATCAGATTAATTTTATTGACACATCGTTTAATATTTGATATCATACCAATGCGAATTTTAAATATATCGTCGTTAAATAAACGGTCGTAAAACTTAAATGTTTAATTTGTTTTGGAATTTGCAAATCCGGATATTCAATATTTTCATTAACTTGACGTTTAAGTTAACAACCGGCTTGTACCTATTGGTTTAGTGGTTGTTTGTGAGTTACAGTTGGCGGGTTCGATGTTTGCATCGAAACAAACGGTTAACAAATATTTTTACGCGTTTTGGTGCTACGAGGTGTAAAATTCGTGGTTGTTTATAATGTCAAAAGCTAATAATAATATGGTGGATAAAAATTATAAGTTTATGCAAGAAAGATAGGCGTGGATAAAGATACAAAAAAATAATAAACATGCTTCGTATTGAGCACCTCCTTCGTTAATTTGGCGGTTACAAATTAGCTTTATTGATATCTTGCAAATATATGATCGTCATGTCCCAACTGCGTCAGACATTACAGAACATTTGTCACTCATCACAATTGAGACTAAAATACGGGAGAAATATGTTGTATCATTAGCAATATACATAAGATCTCACATTATACTTTTAACCGACTTCATAAAATGAAGGCGTTTCTCTTTTAATAACCCCGTATCTAGACTGTCTCACTGCAGGGTGCTGTCCTCCAGCAATAAAATGAGTTAGGTCTTCCACCAAACTGTGTTTTTTTATATAGCAGAGGCTGGCAAACGTGTAAGTGGGTCACCCACCTAGTACATACTCAGTGGATAGTAAGTGATCTCCGCCGCCCATTTTTTTTTTATTCTAACGTAGACTGGTAGAATTAACACACCTTTGTAATTCTAATAGGGAATTCACAGTTGAGCGATATTTCTTCCTTCAACATCACAGTAAGTGAAAATTACCGTCAGAGTTGTGTCCTGGGAATCGAATCCGCAACTTCTGCCTCGATAGTCTGTTCGTCCTATTAGGCTATCGCCGCTTTTTTAAGATTAAAATAATATGCCCGCATTATAAAAGCAAGAAAGCAGTATATATAATGATTAAAAAGCTCATACTAAACAAAGCTCACATTGCTTACTTAGTACCTGGCTAAGGGATAAGCTTCCATTTACCTAAAAGATTATTGCAATAAAATCTCCATTGTTATCGTTTAATAAGAAAATAAGTTTCTAAGAAGGCCATAAGCAGTGACCTTCAAGAAAGAGTCCAAACTCCGGTCACCGAGAAACAATATAAAATAAAAATTAGTAATAAAATAGAAGAATGGACCGTAAAAGATTTATATGAATATTAAATCTCTTAATAAAAACTGCCGATCTGCTTAAAGGTGCCTTTTTATGTGGAAGTTAATTATAGTTTTAATATAAAACGATACCGAATTAATATGGGGAAACGGACAGATTTAAAAAAATGGATCCGATATAAATTATGATTATTTATGGGCCATTTAATGGGTGCTTAATATCGTGTCTTTACGAATTAAAATATGCACCTATTAGATTTAAACCACACGCGTATAAAGTATGCGATATGACACATTATGTGGTTTTCAACCGACTTAAAATGTTTATGTATTCGGCGCGTATGTGCGGAAATATATGAGCCATTTACTCAATAATTAATGGATCAATTAAGATGATTTCTTCACTGTCGCGACCATAATCAACATATTTTCGGGTAGGTTTTAGTATATAATATATCATTGGGTCATTATTGTTATGAATAAAATTATATGCAAAATTATACAGGGTTACTTTTAAAACATCAGCAACCTCGCAGGACTAGATAGCTGACCCCATAAGGAACAACTTCTGATCATGTTATGTCCATGGATATGTTATTAATATTTTTGTTATTTATTACCTGATACCGGTGATATGCATGACAATAATATACATGAATGACACTGTATCTCCAGCATTTTTTCCAAGATTTTGAGATTCCGTTTAAAAATTTTCTTCCATTCGTTCATACCACAGTATTATTAAAAATGCAATACAATGAGACTGAATACAATGACTTACAATGAAAAATATTGACTTAAATAATTTGGATTATTGGTTTTAGTATAAAAGTTGGAATGTTGCCGATTCGATTTAATTACATATTATACCAATTTACAATCGTGTTAAACTCTAAATAGAAATATCATCGATTGTTTAATAACTTTATTTGTTATAAAAATTGTTGCTCCTATCACCACATTTACTTCCAAAAACAAATAGTATGGTCTATTTTTTATACGAATGGCTTATCAGCAACATTAACAAGTCAATTTAAGTGACGTCAGGGGTGGCCAGACATTCGGTGCAAGTTTATGGCTGCCACAACTTTACTACCGGATAATGCGTGAAACGGTTTTTATAACGATACTCCGGTAATGATCGGATTAGAACCTCCTTCATCCGTGTTGATTTATCTTCGGTACCTACGTTTCAAATTTTATAGAGGACGCGTAAAGAAAATTCCGAAAGGTCGCGTGGTGAGCGAAGTTTGTATAAAGTTTGGTATTTTCCTGCAGTTTATACGGTGAAGTTGAGCAATTTAATATTGGAGACATTGACTTCATAAAAAAATATATAGTGCCAAAATAATCTTTTCGAGTCTTACTTGAACAATTAAAAATATATTAATAATTAATGGTTAAATATTGATAAAAACGACTCAAAATTAATTCATTACATTTATAGATTTTTTTGAGTTGATTTAATTTATTGTAAAATATTTTAATATTACTATTTCATTATTTAATTGTCAAAATCGGTGTAAGACCAATTTCAAGCCCTTACTTAGGTATGGAATTTCTTATAATATAGACAGAGTTTACACAAAATAACTTAAAACATCAAGTAACAAAATATCAAATACATACGTCAAATAAAGAGCATCCTACGTTTTTTACGTTGCTTTAAAATGTCATGTAGGTCATAAAAAAATTATATCTTCACCTAAAAATATTTAATGTACCAAAGTTGTAATGTGGTCGCTCGCAGTAATTCACTATTATGTACAGATGTGTGTATACCTATCTCACAAAGTATGGACATAGTTGAACTGGCCAAGAAATTAGCATGTCGCTTCAGTGGTCGAGCTGTGGTCATCCCTTGTTTGTATGTGGGTGTGTGCGTTAACGTGTTGAGGTGTAAGGGTTGCACACTATGACAACGCTGCAGGGTTGCTACTATGGCACGTTATATTTTGTAAATGTTAACTTCATGTATAATATGCCTATTTAGAATAGAAAAAGATTTCTAAATAATATATACCTTTTGGCCTCAGCTCCGCTTGCGCGAGAGAAGCACTTTAAAATTGTTATTTATTTTTATTTGTCAACCATTTAAATGTCAAGCAAAGCTTATCTGAATACATTTTTGAAAACCACATCCAAATTAAGTAAGCCGTTTTGCATAATGCTGTAAACAAATGCACAGAAAAGCAACCAAAATTCTATTCAAGAGTACATACTTACTTACAAAGTACATACTTTATGTATAGATTAAAAGTAGAACTAATTTAGCATTTCTAGGTTAAAAATATTTAACCAAACTTATTGAAAAGGTGTGAAATGCGAAAACTAACTGAAACGAATTTAGTATATTTAGTTTTTGTAAGCTGACTTAAAATAACAGAACATAAAATAACATGTTATATTGTGACCTAAATTATAAACAAATATCATTTCTTTTAATTGTCATAAAATTTAAAGGAAATTTTGCTTCCTTCTCTCTAAATTGATTTTCCGTAACTGATTCACAACTACACTACTACTGTTCTACTTTGTTTCACAACCGACATGGCAGTTTGGCACTTTAACTACGGTTGGCAGCCCTGCTCGAGAGCGTTGACCGACCGTTTGTTACACCTGCAAATAAACGTCGCTCCATACGCGAGACCAATAAACGCATGTTTCCGTGTAAACGTGTGCGTATTCATTAACCACCTTGTACTGTGGAGATCTCTGCTTTGTTCCATTCGACATTGATTTGCATACGTTTGTAGCTAAAAAGCACTGTTTAAGCTCTTTTCTGAACCGCTCTTTCTTTGCGTTTTTTTTATTTGATTCAATGGCGAGACGAGTAAGGCGTTCGCCTGATGGTAACGCCTGCCCATAAACAGAAGCAAGAACACACCACACAGAACTTTGAATTACAAAGCTGTCAATTTGAACTGCACTCGTCACCCTGAGACGTAAGATGTTAAGTCTTATAATACCCAGTAATTTCCCTGGCTTCAATGTCCTTCAAACCGCAACACAACAGTGCTTACACACTGTTGCTTGGCGGAAGAAATAGACAAAGCGGTGGTACCAACTCAGTTGTTCTCTCGCATACGAGGGACCTACCACCTTTTACTTGCGTTTGTTTTTATTTTTGTTTCTAAGTACTATGGGACCAGGAAGTATTTGTAAAATTGAACTAGATTTTTGGCATTTTATAAAGCTGAGTTCACAGAATAAGAAAAAATAAATCAATCAATAAAAAAATGTTATGGCCAAATTTTAACGGATATTAAAATCTACTTAGAATTTTTCTAAATGATTCAACAATGTCAATTATAAACATTTAACATATAAACGTTACACAATTATTACATGCAATGTCGAAATGCGAATTGGTTCTACGAGATATGTGTAAACGACACAAGTTATTTGCGCGCATGTGCCAAATTCACAAGTCAAACAAAGCGCATGTACGACGCACATGTAGTGAATGGAGCGCATGTACACGCTAATGCGATGCACACGCGCTACAATACTTAGCGCGCTTTCCTTAGCGGCTTATAGTTGACGTTTCTGATAATGATGAATTATGTTGTATGATAATTGAATGAGTAAGACGTACTTTCTGTATATCTATAGAATATTTTTGGATGTGTGGTTATGGTTGAGTGTTTTTTACAAATAGGAGGAGGTTCTCAATTTGTCTCTATATATGTTTTTCTATCTCTGTTCATGCATAACTACGACTAATATTCGGATGATTCTTAATTTATTTGATAGGATTTACTCCGATAGCAGCGAAAGCTTAGCGAGAGTGATGTATGGACTGTCGAGACTAAAGACATAAGATGTTGTCTCATAATGCCCAGTAGTTTCACTGGCTTCAATGTCCTTAAAACCGAAACAAAACAGTGCTTACACACTATTGCTTGGCTGCAGATATAGACAAAGCGGTGGTACCAACCCAGAGGGCCTCCCGCATACGAGGGACCTACCACCTTGTAAAGTTTGTCTAATCTGCCTTGTACAGTCTTTAAAAGTATGGCGGGAACTTTAGTCAAAGAAAAGTATGTTATCCGACTACATTGGTTCAATAGTTCTTCACTTATTTGGTGTCGTCTCTGAAAATTCTTTTATTCGGTCACAAATTGTCAATTTATCGGTCAACGTGTTCCGAAAGAAATTTAAAGCTACATTTTATATACCGCAGGCTTAAGTGCTAATGCTTTTACTCGAATTACGTATTTTCTACAAAAAGCTGACTGAAGCAAACTAGTTTCGGTTTTGTTTGCGGTTCCTATCTTTTTTAACCGAATTCAAAAAGAAGGAGGATTTTCACACGTTTGAAATTTTTGTATGTACATATTATGTTCACGCTTAACTCGTACAATAAGCACCGATATGAATTATTCTTTTTTCGTTGAAAGAGGTTTGTTTGTTTTTTGTTTCTTTTCCCTTATAAATTTGATTAAAATCTCATAATAGAGTACGATGAAACCTGGCACTGTCACAAGACTATAATAAACTCGTATCGTTGGTTAGAAGTTGCGGTTCTGCCTGTCCATTCGATGATACAGTTGACAAGTTATAAGTGACGTAATACAGTGGAACGATTCAATAACATCCGAATGTTTGTGACCAGTAAGCGGCTTAATCTCGAGTAGATAATTGCTGCGTGTAATACTGGCTTTGCGGGCGGGTGTCAGGCGGATTAGATTTCCTGCCCTAGCACACGCCGCCCGCCCCGGCACCTCGATACGTTGATTTGTTTCTATATGGCCTTTCTATAAGTGTTTGGATTAATACTTGTAATGTTGAGGTATTACAGAGAAAATGTTTATGGTCTAAGATCCCCGGTAAAATCGACCTTCACCCATCTGTTTACCGAATGAAAAATATAATTTAGGGTATAAAATGTGTTGTTGAACACATAGCAATAGAGTTGCCTAAATTTTGTTTGTATTTTAAATGTGAACATAAAAATTTTAAGACTTGTGTGTGATTTTATTAGCTATTTATTTGAAAAGAAGATAAACGTTTTAATACAAATCTATTTAAAAAATGGCTAGGTCTTAACTGAGTTAATATTATCCAGCTCGAATCTGTAAAATAGCAAGAAATATTGGGAGAACGTTGATTTTATATGTAATCATCGTTTGAGAAGGGAATGCGACACCAAAGGTCAAGGCTGTGGCAATATCATATGTGAAATAATATTTTTAGGTCCAACATTTGCCTCACGTCGATCATTCCGAGAAAAAAAGGTAGTATCACCGTATCAATATTTATTCCTAGAATGTCGTTTATAAAATTCGTTAGACACGCAAATTCGCCATGCATAACATAATCATCTCTTCATCATGCCCCTCTAACATGTAACATATTTATTTACGAGTGATCGCCACGCTTCCGCCGCCCTCTGTCTTCCCCTATGATAACGCACACGAAGATAATGTGGAACCCCAAAATGTTCATCTAATTGGAGATCAAAGAGAGGGCGTGTAATCGCGTACGCTTTGTCTACTTCATAGTAATATAGTAATGACTAAAGATAGTCTAGATGTGGCACGGAATGACTACGCTTTATTACAGTATTTGAAAATTTTGGTAAAGTGGTTGTACGATTTATAAGTACGTAACAGAATTTTTCTTTTGAAAAGAAAATTGCTCATTACCAGGAAAAAAAGGAACTCAAAATATATTTTATATTTAATTAGAATAATTTTCTCCAACTTGATTTATTTATTTATTATAAATAAATTTGGTATCTCTAGTGAATGATCTTGCCAGTAAAAATTCAAGCAATACCTTGAGCTATAGGTAGATAAATTATCCTTATAAAACCTAAGTTTTTATTTAATTATTATTCACTTAAATTAAATTGTTTATCTAGATAAATGATCTGCCTATAATGCGAGGCATTAATATCTCACTAGGAAACGCTGTGCCTCGCTAAAAGCGAAAGTGCGCTGCAAGTCCAACACCTTCATCAGAGTAGGATAGGTGGGACTGCTTACTGCTGAACCACTGGATATGCGTACATACGAAAAAATACTGAGGCCTGGTGTGGGGCTATCGGACATAATAAATAAATAAATACACCCAACAGTCACATACATAGTCCTGACCCCACAGTAAGATACGAGTCTTGTGTCGCGGGTATCAGGAACTACGAGAGACTTCTGGTCTCACAACACCCAGACCCTGAGACAAATATTGGTGGATCACACAAACATCTGTCTCGGTGCGGGGATCGAACCCGCGGCCTCTCGCTTCACAGCCGGCTACTCGCCCGCTGCGCCACGAAGGCTGTCAAAATAACACTTATATAATACTAACACAGATCTTAAATCGTTATCACCAACAATAATTATGATACGCATAAAGTCTGTTGTAAATTATTATAAATAAATAAATAAAATTAATTTCAATGTTTTGCGGTTGTACGCTCTAGTAATTTCTATGTTGTCTCTTTATCTTCGTACGGACATGCGTTGATGACCACGGCACGGTATTGTTTTTGCCGATTACGCGATTACTTGCCCGGAATAAACCCACAGGGTGGACACTATTCTCTTATGTTAATATGTGTATGCTGAACAAATATAATGTGTGCACATAATATGTAATAATTAGTTCAATTGTCAGTAAATAAGTGTGGCGAATATCAGACATAATAATAATTTAATATTAAAATATATTATAAGCTCTTCTACACTAATTATTAAGAAGTAATGTTAATATGCTTGTGGAGAATATCTGGAACCAATACGACTCTGAGAACTATTCGCATGTTAAAATCATTTTCTCCTGCGTTTTAGAAAAAAGAAAGAGGTACCTGCACTAAGATACCTGCACTAATTTAAATTTGAAAAGTATGTTAAGATTTTAATTGCTTGTACATCTCGTAATTATTGTAAACGTACTACAATAAGATTTGTCAATAAATAACGTGTTTTTAGTAAGCACAGGCATATCAGCCAGTTATAATGTTGGACGTATTTTTTTTTAACAACTTCTATGTTCCAATTTCAAAGTTCAGTCAATTTAAGGAAAACAAAGACAAAGCTCCATAAAAGCACATCTGCTTTGATATTACAATTAACCGTATTTCATAACGCCGGACGTAACCTATCAATCTCACAAAGCAGTACATGTTCAAATAAGTCGTAATTTGTGTGCAAACATAACAGAATGGGAATCAGTTAGCACCGTCGGTGCCTTATCAAAGGGAATAGGGACGAGTTCATTCATAAAGTAGCCAGCAGAAACAGGAATTGAATGTAACCTCCATTCATAGATTTGTTAGATTATCCAGAGACTACACTGTTTTTGGCTGTCCATTCATATAGTGTGTTATATTTATATTGTTGTGAAAACGAAAACAGGTTTTTGTTTGTAAATGTTTTTGGTGTTACGAATATGGGTGTGTATGTTATTTATACCACATTGTTAGTGGTTTGATAATAAATACATACACCATTCGACATTTTCTTTTTCGGTTTTTACCGAAACCAATTCGAATTTGCCTTATTTATACAATTTCGTGTAGTTTGTTTATGTAGATTGCTTCATTGGGCTAGTGGCAGCGTACTGAGGCTAAGAAATTAGTGAAGTTTTGGGTTCAAATTGTAGGTCGAGGAATTCCAAATCGAGCTTTTCGGAATCACAATCTAGATATCCGATGCGAATAAATCACTTATACATTGTCCGAGATGTAAGTTTCTAATACGATGTGTAATATTGTGGAGAAGAAAACAAAGGTGTGTCTAGATCATAGTCTGCATACAACCATAGGATGCAGGCGTGGATGTGTATTCATGTTGTCAAATGTCGCTAGATTGTATTTGTAATTTCAATAGCGCTATTTATTGAGCTTGGTTCTTTATTGCGATGATGGTCCCCCATTAGCTAAAAACTAAAGAGTACACATTGATTTCAACACTTAGACATCAGTTCGTATCAATTGTGGCTTTGTTTTCGCGGCCATCGCCCTCTATACTAGACGTGTTTTACGTATAATGCCAATCCACAAGTTAGGAAGTGAAGCGGACAATATTTCAATCAGTTTGATGTCTTTTCTTACTGTCTTGGTATCCTTATGCTAGAGTTTGATTACTGTATGCTTCCACTTTACCCAGTCTTGAGCATTCTGTGTAGTAAGAGCATCTCGAATATTCTCTGTAGATAGACCATTGGCTGTCATGTATTCTATTAGAACGTCAAGACAGCGTTTTTATATAATTTATATTCAGTAGGCAAATCGAGAGAACAACAATGATATAGTATTACGGGACTAGAAATAAAAAGATTTTATGTTTTAAGTGACGACGATGTATTGAATTAACAATTGCGAATTCGAGGACTTAAACTGTATTACCATGTTTTATCCTTCGCCTAGCCTACCTAGCTTAGCCAGACCCCAGGTTATTCTCTAATATACAAAAATATTGCTAATAAATTGCTTTAAGAAACCTAATACTATGCAAGCTAAGAGTTATTTCCACTACATGCTTGTTTATCCGTTGACCAGTGTTACTTCGCCTCAGTTTATACTTTAAACCCGAGCACACACCGTTTGTTTATCTCATTAAAGGTTCGGTTAAAACTGTGTTAAGTTTGTACGATCGATCGGAGCGACACCTGTCTCTCTGCTTCTTACACACTTCATTACTTACAAGTCTAACATTTGCTTACTAAGCTTTGAAAGGACTCTCTGTTCTGATGACAGAGAGGTGGTTCGCAGCACAGACTTCGTTTACAGACATTGTCTTGGTTAATGAAGACTAATGTATTCTATAACAATAAAAAAATAATTGGCTACAATTAATTAATATAATAGACAACATTAAGAAGAATAATTAAAAGAAGAATATCATTTTTAATACCGAATTTTCTGCATTAAATTTTTGATCGAGAAAACAAACTATAAAAAATATTTTCTTATCCTGAAGGATGAGACGAGCAAGTCGCCTGCCTTTAAACGGTAGCATTATCACTCTGAATTTTGAATAACAAATTTTACATATTAAGGCGTTCATTATCTGAAGACATATTTTACATTCTCCATCACCCAAGGGTAGACTGGTAGAGAATCCCTTTGGCATTAAGTCCGCTTTTATACGTTATGCCCAATAATTTCAACATTATTTTTAGTAATGAAAGTGCAAGTATTAATGAGGCTATCATATCTGCACTATGAAAGTCACTCCTTCTTGACTCAGTTATACAGCCTCATAATAAACTTCATTAACAGCATTCCTCTGGCTTCATGTATTAAATATATATTTTACTCAGTAAACAAACTCCCAATAAAGTTAGGTATATACTATAGTGGCACATTAAAGAGTCAATGTAACCACAAAATGTGGAGTCAGTCACGAAAATGCGTTATTTGCATGATTGCTCACGTTCTTATGTACTTGCCTTACTACGTAAATGCGTTCTGAAGTCACTGATTTAAAACACGACATAAAAACGTTGCGCCCAAGTTACAAGATAGGCCGAGTTAACAGGATCGTGGTAACTTATTTACTTACTTACTATTTCTGCCAACTCCGCCAATTCCGTCAAACAACAGTGCGTAAGCACTGTTGTGTTCCAGTTAGAAGGACATTAAAGCCAGTGAACTTAGTGGGCATTATGAGACTTAACATCTTATGTCTCGGGCTAACAGAAGCAACACCACACAGAACTTTGAATTACAAAGCACTGCATGGCACTGAACTGCGCTCGTCACCCCGAGACATAAGATGTTAAGTCTCATAATGCTCAGTTATTTCACTGGCTTCAAACCGAAACACAATAGTGCTTACACACTGTTACTTGGCGGCAAAAACAGACAAAGCGGTGGTATCAACCCAGACGGCCTCTCGCATACGAGCGACCTACTCGCTTGCTTGCCGATTTATGCTATAACAAACGTATATTTATTGCGAAATAAAAGTTATATTTAAAACAAACAGAACTAGGTGACAGTTTATAAGTGATGCATAGCAAAGGCGGCGGTATATGGGTCGAGTTATCGAACGAATGCCTACTACACGACCAGATACGGAGGTGCGTCGTTTTTACGACCTATTAGTTATTGCTACATTGTAATTTGTTGGAAAATCACAGGAAAACGCTTTAATGCGCGCACACACGAACACATCACGTATGTAATCATTTTGTTGCACTTGTTGAATGAGGCTTGTGTTTTCTGTTTATTATTATGTTACTTGACAGCCTCGGTGGTGCAATGAGTTGCCGGCTGTGACACGAGAGGTTAAGGGTTAGATTCCTGCACTGAAAAAAATGTTTGTGTGATGCACAAATATTTGTTTCGGATCTGGGTGACCGCAAATCTCTCGTAGTTCCTCATCCCAAGATACAGGTTTTAACCTAGTATAGGATTAGGAGTCGACTATTGCGTGTATTTATTTGTGAATAATGATGTATCTAGCCATGATACAAAACATAACTGCATCACAGTGTGACCTTTGCCTGCATACTGCGTGTTATTAACTAATGTATAAGATGCCATTAGTTCCTTTTCATAACGTATTACCACCCTTTCATTATATTCATACAGAAAATAAGCATATTTTGTAACAATTACATGACGTAAACCATCAACTGCAATAAGTGTAAATCTTTGGCATTTCCATAAACGTTGTTACTATTATGTCCCGATAGGGTCGCTCTCACAAGCTTTATTTATAAATCCATCCCCTTTAAACATTACGGCTTTGAAATATTGCTAGCAATTTGAAATTGTCTTGCGGCGGATCGCGTGGTCTCGTCTTTAAGTCTTGTGTTGTATTATCATGCTATACTCTGCTATGAAAAAGCCGTTTATCATGCTATACTCTGCTATGAAAAAGCCGATTACTATGTAATACTGATGAATATTTCTTGTTTATACACAGTGATTGGTTATAAAACAAATTCTGTATAAATGGTGAACAGATACTTTATTTGGTTTAAGTATCACTTCCAATGGTCCAATAAAGGAACACACGCGCTGTGGCGTGCTCATTTGCCAACATAACTCTACAAAAAAATCAGCTCCAAATAATCGATTTTTTATTTTATACTTATATTATATATTTTATCGCAAGTATACGGCAGTGTAGGTATGACTTTACGATACACGAAGCTTGCCGACCATTCTCTTATTTAACAGAATCCACTTGTCGACGCTCTGTACCCGTGTAAATTGTATTGCAATATATTTACTAAGTAATAAGAAGTGATATGTTTTGCTAAGGGCGAACTTAAACATTCAATCAATAAAAATTGTTAAGAATAATATGTGACATTTTGTTAAATGTTCCGCATTTACTTAAGGTGTACTTGGGTATTGATCGTTGAAAATAACTTTATGTACATGTTACGAATGAAAAAATAAACAATATAGATGATTTTATGTGGCTTTAGCAATAAAGCATTGCAATACAAAACTTCTTTAGATCATCAATCCGACCTTCAATCGTGGGTTTATTACATGCACGGGTACATAATTTTTAAATACAATAGTCTATCACACTTCAGTCGCCTACATGTGCGTCAAATTTAAAGGTTTTCAATAATAATACAACACCTTGTCCTATTTAACGCTAATTCAATGTTGACGTTATGATTTATTTCATTCGTGATACATCAACGTGAATTGTGATCGTAATAACCTTGTAGTGTTCAGGACAAAGTCTTGTATTTTTACAAATTGTTTTTCGCTTCGCTTTTTAATTATAAATTCAAAGTCGGTAATATACGTCATTTTGCAAAATGGCGGCGCGGCGTTTTGAAATGATTAAAATGCTCTACATTTAAGTAAATCATCTTTACGATGAAATATCGTGTAAAAATAAAATACTATTACTAAACGAAGATAATAATTAAGTTATAGAATTCAAATTGATCACGCCATGCGTTATTTAGTGTGGATTGCATCATCCGTCAGTCAAAGTTAAAGTTATTGTAATTGTAACAAGCAATGGTTTACGTTATTTAAACCGCGTTGTATCATTTATTTTGAAGTGAAACTTCTTTAGAATTGTTGTGATTTGAAGCTAGATGAAACGAAAATGCGTCACGTCAAAGACAAACATATTCATAAATAGGATTTAGGCGAGAGAATGAAATAGAATTATGTTATCATGTGTATGCGCCTCAAACCGCCAAATCCACTATCCGAATCCTTTATACAGTCCATTCTCTGAAGGTCTGCAGTGGAGATTATTACTATCTGCTGATCCATTTGCTCGTTTGCCTTCGACCTCTGCTATATAAAAAAATTACATCAAAGTAATCGATTGTCCATAATCTATTCTTCATACCGAGAAATCATAGTTTTAAACGATAACCAATTTTGTTCACGCATCTCCGCAAAATGGACAGTATTAGATTATGTTGAATGTAAATATTTTATACGACGGGCCATTTGTTTGTTTGTCGTTTTATGCGTTTTTTATAGCATAGTAATCATAATTTTATTGACACACTATGATTTACGTTCAAATGTGCATTTATGGAATATGACTATTGTATATAAACTTTATAAATAAACGGTATATTGCGTACCAAATTGATTCAAAAAGCGACATAATTTTAGCTCCAGGTACCCGCAAATGGGTAGGCAGAGGTGTAGCTAGTGTAGCCACGGATCACCGGGCTTATTTCCGTCCTAAGATATGATAGGGGGCGAGCCTGTCGCCATACCAAATTCCATCGGAAGTAGGCTAAGATTACAATTTAGGTACCGTAGTACTCTAGTAGTAGTGATATTTTTTTTTATTCGATAGGATGGAGACCACCGTATAAATGGTGAAAATCCGACATAGAAGCTCTTTTAGGCAAGTGATGGTAGGCCATCAGAAGTACAGAGTTATGATAAAGATACTGTTTAGAGTAGAGTATTTTTTTTTTATTGCACATAAAGTTCGTCTAGTTACTTATTTATAACTTGACCCAAACTGTCGTTTGAGACTTTGTTAATATAAAACGTTAGGATATGGGAAAACTGTACAAGTATTGTTGTTCGTGTTTATCAAAATATTTATTTATTCAAGCGGAAGGGGAGAGGCGCTAATTGGCGCATCACAATGGAGATTACGCGGCTTAAGCCCATAAGGCCCCAGTTTTGTGATTCAAATATTGACGGCTCGGTGGGCGACAATATGGCCTGTTATGATAATATTGCATGCGTTTTGTACAATTCATTTGGGATTAAGGGACCATGGACTTCGATTGTTAACACACCCTTGACGTTTTGTGATTTAAATCCACAAGTCTCGTCTTATGGACAATAATGTAGCGCGAGAAAGTGAATTTTATGGACTATACTGGCCACTTTTTACTGAATTTTCGATCGGAAGTGAGAAAGTCTTCTTTCTCGCTGCTGAGTGAAATCTTAAATATCGAACCCATTATTGGGAACTAAATTAATAGGCTAGTCAATTGATAGTGTCCTTTGGATTTCTTTTTTTCACACCTTTAGCGATAACGTATACCTACATAAAATATGAAGGTCTATTATTGTGCTTTATAAATAAAAACGCATCTTGAATTAATGATTTGATTGCTTTATACCGCTAATCGCAGTTATAATTATACGTAGTCCTTTTTAATATTCTGTGCTAGTAAGAATTGAATAATTATGTACTTGACGTAAATAACTAAATGGCTGTTTGGTTGCCTATTACACAGAAGCAGATAACGAACAAAAAATAGAAAAAACAAATCATTTTAATTCCCATCTAGCGAACATAATGAGCGGTATCGATAGAGCAAGCGCAATAACCGCTCGCGAGCGATCGTTTGACTTTTAATAGCGGCAACAGGCGTTCGTTTCACGCATCAATCTTGGCGATCGTCACTGTCGAGCCGGACGCGCCCTCCGCGATTAATCACTGGCCGAGAGCTTCGATTAGCGCCGGATAGGAGGAAAAAACATGTTCCAATTATGAACCATCAGTGTTTACCATTTGTGTCGCGAGGGTTAGCCGTTTAATTGATTTGGTAGGTTGTTTTATTGATGTAGATTAGGGTACTTTACGTCTATGATCCGGGTTTAGAAAAGTCAGCATAGCTTCGATTAGCTATCTATGGTCAGTGCACGAAAGATTATGTTCCAACTATTGTATTTTTTTCGCGAAAGCTAGATTTGTTAGGTTGTTTTATTGATGTGGATTAGTGTACTACGTATATGGTCTGTGTTTAGGAATTTAACAAAACTTCTTTTAGCGAAGATCAGTGGACGAAAAATAAGTGTTCCTTAGTCGTGCATTGTGGTTAGCTGTTTGGTTATGGTTTGTGTATTCTGGTAAACTGGTTAATTTATTATAATAAATTGGTTAAGTTACGCGTCTTAGCAATTCTCATTGGAAATCTTGACTAGAGTAGTGTTGGTTGCGGTTGAAAACGTGTAATAACTAAACATAATTGCTTTTAAATTTTGTCGTATAGAAATAAACGATAGCGTTTAAATAAATAACAACCAAAGGATGAATAAAATGGTGAAAAAGGAGAGAATTGCTTCAGAATCCATTATGCCCCATGATTGTGACAAAGTTGTTTATCAATGGCTGGCAACGCACTGACGATTATTCTGGCATAATGGATGTTCATGGGCGACGAGTTAGTAATCATCGGGTGACCCACTTGCTAGTTTGTATAAAAAGACACACGCTTACAAGCCAATCTACTTAACCTATCTTGATCAAGTCAACACAATAGAAAATTTCAATATTCGCGCGTGGGGTCAAGCATCGGAAACCGGAAGTGTCAAATGGCATTCTGTTGTCTCACAGTTCTACATGGAGTTAAGTGCTTGTGTAATTGTGTGTAAATATACGTGTTTGATTGGTGGGCGCCGCACCGTCATAGACGCTTTGTCGGGTATAACGGGTCTGGGTTTTAGGACGTTTTGGGACGACATTATACATGGTACAATTAATTAGTTTATTTTTTTAAAGATTTTTTGACGGTAGATTTAAGTTTGGAGGATGTGTTAGGCTACACTAAAACCTTATGTATCTAATCGGTAAACGAATAGTGAGAATCAATCCTTGGCGCTGTCATTCTATGGATGGACCGCTTAAAAAACAAAAACGTTTCCATGCTTCGGAGGGTACGTAATAAGTCGGTCCTTGCTGTTATCTATAATTCTATAAATAAGCAAATATTCGCTTAAATGACTCGATGATTGACGGTCTTTGTTTGGAACTCAATGACTATTTGTGAAGACGATTTGAATTTCAAAAATAAATGCAAATGTGATATTTCTCATATATTGTATACGATGTATATTTCCAAAATGTATCTGAATTGGTCATCTTTATTTGTTAACGCTATGCAAATGTTAGTGGTAATGTCAAATTACAATAGGTTGAAACCTAATCGTAGTCTAACCTAGTCTTTTGTTGTGTAAGAACATTGGAAACTTATTCTAATGTAGAATCTGATAACACACAACTTAAACATAATTATATTGCCTATCAAATTGCGTCTTCCGGAAGCCTTTTTCAACTGAACCAAGTCTTGTGCGATTGTGAATATTAGCTGTCACTACTTACACAGTCTCTCGTAATTATAGTAACAGAAGGGCACAAACGTTCGCTCAATCAACCGTACACGTATCAGCCATGATAAACAGTTACTTCAGTACCCAGTGTATTTAAAATACCAGATATCGGTATAATTATTTGCAGTGACACGCCTTTCACAGTAGGGGATACGCAGTTTGCAAATTGCAACCTTATAGCCTACTGTTTTATCAAGTTGTTTTTATCTAAGTCAGTTCAGTCGGTATCAATTGCGTAGTTTTGTTATTGAATGTTTAGATATGTAAATGTGGAGATAAGTAATAGCTTTTAAATGGTTCATTATGTTGTAAATATGGTTGCCAGTAGGTTTTTTCTAGAAGGAAACCGTATAGTTACTATAGATATAAATGGTAAGACTTTAATAGTGCCGGGACTATAACTACTAGGTGGTAGGTCTCTCGTGTGCGAGAAACTATCTGGGTATATCTTTTTCTATTTCTATTATCATGCAGTGTAAGCACCGCGGTGTTCCGGTTTAAATGATGTCAAAACCAGTGAGCCCAATGTGCATTATTAGGCTTAATATCCTATGTATCGAGAAGACGAGCGATTGTGTAGCAATATAGTGCTATGCCGTATTTTATGATTCAAAGTTCTGAGTAATGCTACTGGTATTGGTAGGCGCGGTGACTTTCGTGTAGTAGAAAAATGAAAACACTCGATATTGGGCCAGAAAATATTCTAACTGTATAATGTATAAGTGTATCGACGGATGTATGGTGAATATTGGTCATGTCATGGTTTCATACTTAAGAGTTTAGAGGTAAACAAATAATTATGAAAAATCAAAAGGTTTGTTAGCAAACATGCTACTATGGCTTTTTTGGAATGTTGGCATTGTAATCACCAAGTAGTTCACTTAGTAAGATGCCACTTATTTTTGTATATGACTTTTGTCGTTATAATAGAATGGTCAAAATTGGCTTAACTTCAAGTCATATTAGTACCTCTTATTGTAATTTCCAACATTTTTTTATAGTTTAATATGCATGACTAGAAGCCATGAGAAATGTTCCAAGTAATGCAGTTCCTATGTTTTTGTCCGGACATGCGGGCGCACGTGGCCACTGCACACCGTTACCCACTTCCCACTTCGAATATTAATATCTTCATTACGTCAATGGTATTAAATAACGTATTATTTGTTTCACGTTTCACGATAGCCACCATTCATACCCGTAATGTTGTAATTATAATTGTTAGTTCATGTTCATTTTGAGCAATTATTTAGATTTACCAAGAGCTGGTTATATTGTGAGAGGACATGAAGGTTACTTTAAACGTCATAGTAAAATAGTAGGTGGACAATAAACATCTGTAAACAAGCTTCAAGACTGTCCTTTAAGTGTTCTTTGAATGTCAATGAGAACCTCCTCCCTTTTGAAGCAAAAAAATAATTTATCGATTCAGCTTGACAATACATTTCATATTAAATATTTTTTCCTTTGTCCGTTTCTCGTAAGCTTCACAGCTTCGTGGTTTTCTTCATTACAGTTTCAACTAAGAAGTTCATAAGTTCACAGTTCTACTGGACCATATGGTTTTCATCCAACCTATCTAAGCCTCCGTGTTGCCTAATGTCATCCATTCAGCGTCATGGTAGTTTAATGTGCCCTTTGCTGTTGTGTCCCCACTCAAATAATCTCAGTTTCTTGTTTACTGCTAACTTCATTATTGATTATAAAATTATATTTTTTGTTTTGTTTCAGCTGTACGAGATCAGCGACGACCCGCAGAGGAAGGAGTTCCTCGACGACTTATTCTCCTTTATGCAGAAACGTGGTAAGTCCATTCTCTCATAACTCGCATGTATTAAACTTTGATTAATCCTTTGTAACGATTGATACACGTTGTAATTTATCATAAGTCTAAATGTTTCATTCACGATCATCGATTCTATGATACGGCCGGCCAGTGTTAGTTGAGCTGTATTTTAATGATCACTTATGTGTATCGACGGGTCATGTTGCGTCAGATTTAGATACAAATCGGATATAGTCTAATATCAGTCATTGGATGTATAAACGATTTTATATTGTGGAGATAGACGGTCAAGTGATAAGATCACGGGTGATTGACGACCACGGATCATGGTAGAACTGTGGGCTATTAATGAATACATTTATAATGAAAAGGTTATGATAGATTCACGTTTAATTCTAGTTAGTAAGTTGTTTATTATTACTAAAATAATAAAGAGATGTAATTATTTTCTCACGGTGAACGCTTGGTGGCGAAATGTAAGTATCGTTTGGGTGGTATGATTATTTAAAATTAATGAGATATGAAATATGATCAATGTATTACAGAATTGTTATGGGATTAATAGATTGTGAGACTATAGTACTATGTGAACTAAATTTAAATAGTAATAACTTTTTTTATATTCTGTACTTCTAATATTCAGTTAATAATGCACGAAAAAGTCTGGTTGAGCAAAATAATTTTCCTTGCTTACATAAAAAGCAATCTATTCAAGTGTCTTATTTGGATCGCATTGTAAAACGATTATTTAATGTCGACTTCTAAGGTGCAACATTTAAGCAGAGCTCAAGTACTGTAGTCATGAAATATTTCTAAAATTCTGCCAACAATTTATTGAATTTTAATTTTTACACAATTTTAACTTCAGTGTTACTTATTGCGGGGAATATACAATATAGATTATTCCACTTTCATGTTTGATGACGTTAACAGATAATTATGAGCGTTCTCTTATCATTTTATATTAATTAAGGTTGCCTTTAGAAGTGTTACATACAAAACGACTGTGGGAATTCGCCATACGAGCGTTATCCGTGGAGATAATCATTATATTTTAAATATCATAATAGAAATAATTAAGCGGGAGATCGTCCGATCGCCTGAGGCTTCATCGTGCGCGGGCGCGTGATTGATAACTTGTGTTTCGTCTCTTTTCTTTCTAAGGATTTTATATCATACGTCTCTGTCTGTCATTAATTGATCTTGCTTGTAAATGGCGCCATCGCAGACGATAGATGGTGTTGATATCCGACCTCCTTGTTGAACAGATATTGTCATAGATAGTGTGGAAGCTCGTTGACGAAGTTTTGCTAGACATGCCATATCTTTAGTGATAATTAAGTACATTAAACAAATCGTATAGCAGACTAATTGCTATTTAGTTGATATTATTGAACATTATACGTACAATAGTAGAAGACAAGTCAGCTATATTGATGAATGGTGTTTATAATTGGTATTAGAGTAGATATAATTTTTTATATCTCATATAATTTTTTTGGCATATTATATGTATTTTTAATGTATAATTATTTATGGAATGGTATTGTTTAAATTATTATTTAACATATTATTATTAATTTATACTCTTAACTTGAGGTTTGGTTAAGCAGTGTGTTATTTATGTAATAATATAGATTACGTATGAGATATTTAATAATCTAGCAACATTAATTAAACATTAAAATACGAATAATTACTGTTATATCTGTCTACACGATTTCAATAAAGATGCATCGGACAGTGCTCAGTATTCACGTGTTACGACACGGTGTGACAGACGGCCATTTACATGTTGAGAGTATCATCGTTCGCGATCGCGGACGCTTATCTCACCTTACCGAATAAATTATTATTCAATTTATCACTCTGTAACCGGGGCCAATAAACTTGTGCGTGCTATTACTTGTTGCAAAGGATAGTATGTCCTGGAACAACTAATTTTCTGGTTGTTGGCTGAGGGTGGGTTATGCAATTCAAAAAATATAAATTCTTTTATCTTTAGGTTACGTTGCTTTAAATTTTGAGGCTGTAGATTTTTAGGTTATGCACAAGAAAGCAAGTTTGTAAATTAACAAAAATTTGTTTTATCATTAATAAGCACGCAGATCATTAAGTTCGCGGGACTTTGTGATTTATACTTTTATAAGAATATTAATAATTTTCCATGCCAGAGGGCGAACATAAACTTTTAATTATTAGAATTAATTTATTCGACCCGGGTTAATCTTGCATGTTAGCCATCACGTGGATCTCTTCGTATTAATAATGTTTTATCATTTATTATTGGTCATGAGTAATGAAAGTTACTCCGCCACGCCCCGCGCCTTCTCTGCACTCTGTCTTCGTCTCGGTTCGAGAAAAGAAATTAAAAAAATATTTTTTTATTTTTATTTCCCATCGAACTCGGGCGCGAGCGTTTAATTTGATGCCAGCGACAAACGATTATGTAAATGAAGATCAAAACGTAATAACTCTTTGTGGGTGTTCGTTAATCGATTTGGTTTTTACACTGATGTCGATCTGTAGCATTTGCAAATCGATTTATTTAGATTATAAAAAATATCTTGTTAGATATAAAGTATCATATTAATATCCTGTTGTGTAATATTTGCTCGTTTGTTCTAAGATATATCAAACTATTATTGTGTGATGGGATATTTCATCGTATTTTTTGTTCGTTTTTTGTCACTTCGTTGAAGGTTTGATATTCGGAAATAATTTATTAATGCTCGTTTCGTCATTCAATCAAATATAAAAAATTGGATTAAAAATTTGGATCAAAACTATAATACCGTATTATAAGGAACCGATGTAGCTAGGCTGTATGGATATATGACCGTGTGCCTTTACCACGTGATCACCTCGTTAGCAGCTGATTGATCGGCCATCGGCCCGCTTCTGCCCCGTTTTACAGGGTGTTCAACTATGTATTGCATTAATATTTTCTTAGTGATTAGTACAGCGTATAAGTATAACAGACGAAGTAATATTAAGAGAAAATTCAGAGGAAATATGGATTATTACGTGATTGTTTATTGTTTTTTTTTGTATTTGTCTGATTTTATTTGAGACAATAAGCAAATGAGTTTTCATAGAAGTTGAACTTTCTGGATGTTAAAGTAAATTCTGTATCTACCTAGATTTTTTTTAACGAAGTACGCAAAGTAGATGTTATGACAATCTAAAACGATGGTATCATATCTATGGACTGTAAGTGGGCCACCAGCATCTTAGGCCTTAAGGGCCTTCCGTGAGCAAACGACCTTGACTGACTCACGCCATACTAAATCGTGTACTTGGTGTGTGAGTTTTCGTGCAGAATATGCACGTATTTAGCGAATAATTGATTTAAAAAATCAGGTTTTGGTCTATTCGAAAATTTAAAACGGGCAAAATATTCGTTATTAAATAGCCTATCTAGTGATGTTAATCTCATTTGAAAACATTCTGTACTTTAAAAGGAGACGCACGGAATCTTTGCATTTTTCTCATTTTTATGGTTCATTTATAACGACAATTTAAAAATATATATCAGCATTAACATGAATTTGAATCGAACAAAGTAAAGCTGACAGATTGTAAAAATATATTGTATATTTTTGTAATCAATATTTATTTTAAGTAATGACTAGATAGCCTCTAAAAACCTCGATCGCGCGGTGTTTTGCTCACGGACGGCCCTTAAGCCAACCTCACCTGCTAATTAACGAACGAGGCTATATCGAAGCTTGCTTCCCGTTGCGGGTCGTGGGGGGTAAGACGGCGGGTCACATAATACTAAATCCATCGTCAAATCATTATGGAGGATGGCGGACCTTCGTATTAGGCTAGGATAATGCCAGGCAGAAAGAAGACTTATCATGTCTGTCATTAGGATCAGGAATCAACACACATTTTGATTTTTAGTGTATTTATTTACAAAATAAATCATGTCTTTTTAATAGCTATTCAATATTATGTATTGTATTTTAACCCCGACAAAAATATGGAAAATTTTGATCTTTTCCTTACGTGTGACTTCTGTTTGTGACATTTTAGCGCCTAAACGAATCAACTCATTAAAATGCGATTTTTTATTTTAAATCTACTTTAATTAAAATTATTTTAGCTATGTCTGAAGAAAGTCAAGAAAAAAAGTAAAGTTTAAATCTACAGGTAATTGATGAAGTCAAAAAGATTTTGAAATTATAGACCTTTTTAATTGATATCAGGGTATTTTTAGTTTACTTATTAAAAAATACCCTAAATGTGTGTCCGCAAAGAATCACCATGTACGCGCTGGCCTATTGTTTCACTTGTTAATAGCGAGTGTGGTATAACTAATAACATCTCATTCGGATTCATTTCCCGTGATTAATTATCTGTTTAATCGATATAAGATGTTGTGCCAACAGCCTTCTCGGGTGTCTGAGCCTTCGAATATCAACAGTTTTGAATCCTTCGCAATTGCTTTAAGGTCCTAATTCGATTGTGTTTAATCTAACGATAGATTAGGTTAAAGAGTTGATCTATCAAATGCTTTTTTCATCTCATTGAAGATAGCCTTTGTTCGGGATTTAATTGGTGCTTTAAACAAGTCCGCGGTTAATTCGATTTTTGTTCGGGTTCACATTTGTTTTTGTCTGCTTATCCTTTGGTTTAGACGAGTGTTAATCTAAAGTTGATTGATTAGACGAGACTTAGATTGGAGGCGTGGTGGTTATTACTTTTCGAAAGTGGATTGTGGATTTTAATATGTGAATAAAAAATGCAATTTTGTTTTTGTTGCATGTAATTATGAATGTTTAATTACGATTCATTAAACGAGATGTGGTGAAAATGTTTATTGCTCGTGGATTGAGACTTTATGATGGAACGTGAGTTTGTTTTTATATACGTTTGTTATTATTGTGTGTTATACAGATAATAAATTATAGTCAAGAGTTAGATACGATTATCTTTGCATTCGTATCAGACTCTACGAGACTTTTTGTCTCACAACACGCAGAGCCGCGACAAATATTTTAGGTTAACACCTTTCCTTGTACGGGGAAACAACCCGTAGCCTCATATTTTAATGTTAGCTTATTGTCCACTACGCTACAGAAATTTTAAAATAAGTTATGTATCTGTGATATCAAAAGTGTCTAGTTGAAGATGTCTCGAGAGGAATTTTAAAGAAATATAGAGTCAATGACTTGTGAAATGCAATATTGCACCATCAATTACTCGAAAAGTAAATTAAGTTACCAAATACCAGCTAAGTGTGAGTTAGATTCGCGCACGGAGGGTTCTGTACTATAGACCTTACAATTTTTACTTTTGTTTTTTTTTATAGTAGATATATCCATATATTTTAGCCGGATATCTATTTCGATTCAAAATAATGGCACAGGATTACTGATAGGGATCCTGTGGCTCTCTGGAATCAAAAATAAAAAAATAGTATTAAAAAGGGTTTAATACACTACGGCATAACAAGACAGCGATAAAAATACTCGTACATATATATATCGAATAATTTATGAACAAAACAAAAAGAAAAACAGTAATCATACATTCACGGCATTTTTATAATTCGTCACGCGTGCGTTTAATAAAACAAGAGCGCTTGTGACAGAAGTACGGCGCTTTAAATAACTTAAGATTGATGGCATGCAACAAGGGCGAAGATTGATGAACGAACACGGCCAACTATTGTCACTTGCTTTGGATTTTGGATGGAAATTTTAATTGGTTCCGTGCATGTGTTTGGTTCATTGAGAAATAGTATTATTGTGCGAATCAAACCACATTTTGATGAGAGAGTTTTTCGTATGACATGCGGGAATATGACGGAAAACTCCCATTAAGATCGGAACGTTGGCACTAGCCCGCGAAATTCAATTTTATTTCGTTTTGGAAAATTGCTGCTAGATTCTGGACTAAAAATACTAGTCCTGTATTATGCTCGTCCAATCGCACTACAGAATGAGAGGATTTAGACCTTAGTACACCACGCTGGCATAATATGGCTTGGCAGACTTTACATACCTTTGAAATTCATAGGTGAGATAGTGGCCAAACGCAAACCTATTATGAATTTAAAAAAATCTTATTGAGAACTTCTCATGTATGTAGGTCTCCTCACGATGTTTACTTCCCCGTTATAGGTAGCGATAATTAACAATGGATACACACGTCTGAGGCACATGCTCTTGGGTACTGGTTTCGAACTTGCGACTTTCGTCGCGTCAGTCCCTATACTTCCCGCTGAGCTAATGCTGCTATGATTAACCTTATACAT
This sequence comes from Amorpha juglandis, assembly GCA_949126905.1. NCBI lineage: Eukaryota > Metazoa > Arthropoda > Insecta > Lepidoptera > Sphingidae > Amorpha > Amorpha juglandis. Next base: position 10,362,272 of record OX421383.1, read on the forward strand.
TGAAATAAATTCAATTTATTGATTTTATCGCGGTTTTTTATTTAGTTTTAGTCCCGACGTTTCGAAAGCTTTTTAGCTTTCGTGCTAACGGGGTGGACTCTCCCATGTCCTCCCAGTGAAAAAACCGCGATAAAATCCGTTTCAATTAGTTTTATTTTAATGTGTAACATTTGCTTAAACATAAAAAATCATTATAAGATTTACTTATACTTTATAAATTTGGTTGCGTGTTGAAATAGCCACTTATCATGTTATAGCAATAAATCGGCGTGTTCTGTGTACAATGATTGGTTAGCATTGTGACGGTCATCTCTCGCCAATAATGGTCCCAATATCGCCAGTCACGCACGGCGACCCACATCAAACTGCACCCACGTAATATACAAGCTAAAAGCGGTTTACGCTCTTTATTTAACAAAATAACATTAAATTTACTAGGAGGTAGGTACCGCAAAGGGGGTGCCCTCAACGTGGTCACTTAAATATAAGGGTTGAGAGCGCCTAAAGCGCTCCCCCGAAAGTCCGGTGAAGCTGTATACAGCCGACTCTCGTCAGGCTTACAGCAAGCGTCAACACAAAAAAAACAAAAAGGAGGTAGGCCCCTCGTTTGCCTCGCCACGCCTGCCCATAAACAGAAGCACAAAGCACAAGTTTGAATTACAAAGCACTGCATGGCACTGAACTGCGCTCGTCACCCAGAGACATAGAATATTAAGTCTCATGATGCCCAGTAATTTCACTGGCTTCAATGTCCTTCAATTTGTGCTTACACACTGTTGCTTGTCGGCAAAAATAGACAAAGCGGAGTTACCAACCCAGATGGCCTCCCGCATACGAGGGACTTACCTTGTATAATTACACCTTTACATAGTTATTTTCGCTTATAAATTACACCACAATAATGGATGGAATGAACCATAAAGGTTGAGCGATGAATGAACGAGTGAGTGAGCCGGGACAGTGTCTGCGTAACTGTGAGACATCTCTACTTTGTTTTTTATTGGATAGTTGCCATCTTTGCTGGTAGTTTTTAAAGTATATGTATAACAAGCTTTCCGTCGCGGCTCCGCCCGCGTGGTCTGCTTTTTTCGGGATAAAAATTAACCTATGTTACTCAGTGATAATGTAGCTTTCTAACGGCAAAAGAATTTTTGTAATCGGTTCAGTAGTTTTAAAGTTTATTCGTTACATACAAAAATACAAATCTTTCCTCTTTATATATTAGTGTAGATTTAAAAACAATTCACCCAAGGACATCTAAAAGGTTTTGAGTTCACTAATATACGCTACTGTAGAGCTAATATAATAATTTACATAAAACCTGGATTTAAATTTACTTTGACGATAGTCGGTTCGCCCCCATCAGATCATGGGACAGATATAAACTAGGCGAAATGTGGGTGTACTGGTTACACCTCTACCTACCCCTTTTGGTATTACAGGCGTGAGTGCGTATGTATGTATATTTTTTCTTTTGTATATTTTTCCTATTAGTGAAACGCCCTATAGATTGGATAATTAGTTTTGGCACTGAATAATTTAAAACAGGGTTAAATATATTTATTTTTTATCCGAGCACGGCAAAGTGACTGCACTACACCTTACGGTAAGCGTAGTGCAGTCCAAAAAATTTGCGACCACCAACAAACAATGACTTTATCGGTGGTAATCAGAATCATGGCTGTATTAAAGCTTCTTCACTTTTCAGAGTGGTAAGAAGCAAATCGAGGGGCAAAAAGCAAAGCAAATAACAGAACGAAGTCTATTTATAGACTACATATATAAAATACATAAAGTTATAATATTTTTTGTAATAAGGCCCTATATCGTTAGTAATAGTCGTTAAACGATTAAGAAGTGATTGTATAACAAACATCCAAATTCATAAACATCCAAAACTTTCACATTTATAATTAGGCAGTAGGATGCTGTTTTTCTTAGAGCTATCCAAATCGACAATGTCAAAAACGTTGTAAGTCTCGTAGTGTTTTCCCGTTCGTACAATATTGGGTTAATGATAATAGAGAATATTGCTTAGTCTATGATAATGAAGTTATGCACAGCTTTCCCAATTAACCGACTTTCCCTATGCGAGATAATTATTTATTTTACATTAAACACGAATCAATGCGGCCATTACTCATTTTACATAAACCACTTCAACGATTTTCTAAAGCCAATAAACCGTGTGCGAAACTTAAAGCGTATATCGCACTAATCAATATTGCTTTTAATTTACACTTACGTGTGTATTATAATGATATTTTATAATTATAATTTGAAATATCTTGCTATATTTATGGTAGAGTACCTACTTCTCTATAAATTCAATTTCTCCTTCCTAATGAATTAAATTTGCAACGATAGTTTTAAAACTCATAATCTATAGTATATAAAAAAAAATTAACATAATTAAAAACCGGGCTCAAATATACTATAAAACTAAACAATTTTACTGTAATAGCCAATGATTGTTACCACCGACTCAAAATTGGTTATTTTCAATTTCAGGTTTTTGGATTTCTTTTTTTGGATTTTTTTTAAATTAAAATGGGACCGTCTATGAGCTATACTCGTTTGAATGAAGAATCAGTCCACATTTGGCGGAGTTATGCGTGGTAAACCAAAAAAACGCTTCGAATTGAGAACCTATTCAATTGTTTTAACGGTCAAAAGTCTAATGTCCGAATACTGAAACGCTACTCAGCTGTCTGACGGCTAACGGCTACTTATTTTCATACAATTTTGACAGCTAAGAGGGACTCAACTTGTTTAAAACGATCTTATATGCTTGAGTAGCGTTTCAGTATACGGGCGTAAATCACACACTTCAATTCTTGAGAACGAAAGGTCTTCCTATAAAATAGAGATCCAGAATAAACATTTACGTAGGTACATATTTCGCTCCCGTTTCTCCTAAGCCGCTCGGATAATAGAGACCACAATTACAAATTCGTAAAATAAATCATATTTCATTTCCAGCTGAAATTAAACAGTTATTAAAATAAACCAAAATAGAACAATAATTAAATAACATTTCGACGAATTCCACACGAGATTATGATCGATTATTTGAGACGTGTTTTCAGCTTGTCGTGAAAAATTCCCGAGACATTTTGTCGTCGCTCTCCGGCGTATCGGGATCAAACGCACGTCGGCGGTCTGATTCTTATACAAATAAAAGTGGAATTAATCAACTCGAATGTAGTGGTGAGAACGTTTCTTTTTCTCTGTTTTTTATAAATCGCTTCTGTACGCGAAGTCGACGTTGATTTTATAGCGAAATATGCTTTTAATTTATACGTAAATTGGGTGGTTTCTATTGGAAATTCTTGTCGGATTTAATCATGAAATAAGTGCATTTAATTATGCTTAATTTATGTTCTATGTATGTTATACAGGCAAATATTATATAGCAAAAGTAGGAAAATATATTCAATGAGTCAAAGCGTTCAAAACAAAGTAAGGCAGCGAGCTTGATATATGTTCTAAATCATTTGGTACAGACAATATTCTTTACACACGCGTGTTACATTAATCGATAAATCTATCAACTATACTCATTTGGCGAATTACTATTTTCTCTATTCCACAACGTCGCAGCACTAGCGGACGCGTGGATGAGGCGTTCCCAAGTTTCCTGTGAAACCCACAGATTCGATGATAATCTCCCGCCGAAATGTGAATTAATATATCAAAGTCACCACACGCGCTGCGTTCAACATTTATAAATTTAATGTAATCGCCGAGCCAACGTTTACTGCTCTATTAATAATTTTTATCGTCACTTAAACGTTTCTTTTGTTTTTGAACGGAATAAAATTATTTTATACACGAGCTTTGATCTGGCAACCCTTTATAAATCTAGTTAACGGTTTCAATGCGCGTTTGCGTCTATCAGAAAGTGTTTTATTACGTAAAAATTATAATACAGTACGCTTTTTGATAAATTAGATGTGCATTAAATCAATTTTATGGTTATGATACCATAAAGCTGAATTATAGCAGCAAATAGCTGAACTATTATTACAGTTGAAATGTAGTATTTAATTATCTTTCTATGTTTCCGGTTTTATTTGTTTTCTTATATATTAATACATCAATTGATACTTGTTTCCCAGGAGACCTATGTGAGCGTTTGAGTTGGTACCACCGCTTTGCTTATTTCTAGTGTTTGGTTTTAAGGACATAGACGCCAGCGCAATTACTGGGAATTATGAGGCTAAACAACTCATGTGTCGGGGTAATCGGAGTAGTCCAGTGCTATGCAGTGCTTTGAAATTCAATGTTCTGTGTGGTGTAGTATAAGTATATGAGCAGGCATGGCGCTCACCATCAGGCGTTCGATTAATAAAAACTACACTTCACTGAGATTATTTCCCATGATGGAATGGAGGCCACGTACGGCAAGCGCAGTGTTGGACGTCCGCCTATAACTTACAAGGTGGACAGACAGACAGTTTCAGGAAGTCGCTGGATGCAGGCCGTTACCAACAGGTCGGTCTGGAAACCTTTGGGGATGGCCTATGTTCAGCAGAGGACGTCATGTGGCTGATGATGATGATAATGATGATACCTGGTGAACATATTTCTATAGTAAACACAAATTTCAATCCCCGCAACCCATATGTGATTTGTGAATCGAAAAGCTAACATAAATGGTGATTAAGTCCGACTTGGAATTTCAATAGAAATTCAACGATTTCTCAGCCTACGTAAGCTGCAATAGTCAATTGCGGCGATTTTTCCCTTTTATATCTATTTTTTTTCTACCCGAGCACGGCAAAGTGACTGCACTACACCTGATGGTAGGCGTAGTACAATCCAAAGAAAACCAGCGACCATCAACAAACAATGAGTTTATCTGTGGTCACCAAAGTAATGCCGCCCTGTTACCGGCCTGTTCGTTAACTTTCGGTAAATTATTGGCGACAATACAGTCTTTGATAAAATTAATGGTCTGTCATTCCTAATCATAAATTACACAGATCGTCAAATAGCATTAATTGTTCCGGCCTTCTGGCACATAACATAATTTAATATGATCGCAATTAAACCGGTTATTTAAACATAGATATCCTGTTTTACGTGTAAATCATGGCGACATTGTAGTTGTCATCGCTGTGATGACACGGCCGGACGGGTGGTGCGGAACCCGTGGGTGGCGAATATATCATCTCGCCAAATTAATTTCGCGATATTAAAAAAACGTTGTAGGTAACTCTAATAGCGGAACATTCCATTACTTGTAGGAAGTAAGGCGCGTTAGTATTTTTAAAGAGATTTCGAGATCCCTTTGCGCTAGAGTTCTGATGTTCTAAATTCAAATATTTTTATTACAAGAACTGTTCTAAAATCGATTCAAATTAGCAAGCCGACGGGGCCGGTCTCAATCGAGACCAAATATAATCGCATTGTGTGCACCATGTCACACGGCGCTCGTGTTAAATCGATTAGTTTTAGGCGTCGCGTTGCAAACCCGCCGATTATATTCATCGAAACATCATAACTTTATTATAAAACGATTCCATATTGTATAAGCAGTTCCTGCAGTTTTTCCTGATATGATGTTTTTGGTTATTTGTCTGAATAATGAGGCGAGCAGGTAACTCGTCTAGCGTTAGCAGTTTAGTAATATAGTGCTTAGTAGTGTTGCTAATGGGAAGGCACGGCGCTAACTATCAAGTGGGGTGAACTATCTTTTCGTCTCATCACTAAGACTTAAAAAAAACTGTAAGGAAAATTGGCACTTCCTAAATTGACTGTTTAATGCGTTAGTGACGGGTAAAATTTCAACGGACTTTGTGAAACAGGTCCTTCGATATACAATATATTTTTTTACAATTTACATTACAGTTTAATCGTTTTAAAGCACGATTACATAGCTATTTAATAAATTCTCACCTGCATGTAATTTTAAATATGATTCTAGATGAATAAGCACTTTCGCAGAAAATTACATCTGTTATTAATTGAAGCAATTAAGGTATATACGAGCGACAGTTGGTCAATAAATTGTCGCACTGTAATGAAAATAATCGAATAAAACTAATTTGGGTAGATTCGTTTAAAACGCAATTAAAATTATTTATTAGTTGTGACTAACACAAATTATTTCTCGAATTCTTGCTCCGGCTGAAAAAAAGTGACGAGGCGTATATAAGGCAGTACTTTTCGTTGAGAATTCTCGATTGTTTTGATATAGCCTAAGCAAGAATTGAGAGAAATTACAATACGATAATACAACATCTTATGTCTCAGGGTGACGAGCGCAGTCCCATACCACGCAGTACTATGTCATTCACAATTCTCGTATGTTTTTCTATTGGCCTAAGCATGAATAAAAATGCAAATAAACTTATGTTAGTCCATAACTCTTTTGCCTGTCATATCCGCGCCTAATTCCAGGGTCCGTAATTGATATTATATTTGGCGACCCTTCGTCAGTGATGCCAACTTGGGGGTTTTCTCCCTAAATTTAGGGAGAAAAAATCTCGACAGGGAGTTTTTTAGGGGGAATAGTTTTTTGGGGGTATTTTTAGGGATAAAATTTTCATTGATTTTTTTTTTATTGCACTACTGCAATGTATGTTTTATTACTGAATAACTATTCTAATTTATTTCATTATATTGAAAATGATATACTTGTGTCACCGTCAGGGGGTTTTACTTTGAATTTAGTGGGTTTTGAAATTGCTTTAGGGGGAAAGTTTTCAAACATTTGGCGACACTGCTTCGTCTGACCCCCACAACCTGCAAAGGAATTCAGGTTTCGTCATTCCCTCGTTAGTTTATCAGGGTCTATGTTGGTGACCCGCTTATATTTCACACACATCACAAATAATAAAAAATAATATAAATTTAATTAAGTATGTTTTAAATAGTGTTTAGTAATTTCACTGAATATAATGTCTTTCAAAGAAGTTATTCCCAATCAGACTATAGGAGACACCTGCCACTTTGTGATCTCATAACGCATCGGTTGCTATCACCATGCCAAATTAAAAATCCATTAAAATATAATATATTATATTTTACTTTAAATCTTAGAAACATTAATAACCAAATATTTTAGTGCATTTCATTAAAATAAAATAAAAAGAAAGGAGTAATACACGGCGTAATCGACCGTTTGTTTCCAAGAAGGCATAGGCAATAAAAAATCATTCAGATCTTATAGAGTGTGACCGCATTGTGATACTAAAAAAGTCGTCACTTGTAAGTGAGACGGTTGGGGTCGGGGTTCCGTTTAACATTATTTTAATGGGAACTAGCTGTATCCTGCGCGCGTTGCTACGCCACCAACTAAAATAAATTTGAAGGAAACTCATTACACAATTATATGAAATTAATTAGAATGACAGTGGCGCCATCTCTCGAAAATTGGTCGTACTAACTCAAATCTTCGTGGGTTCATGCACAACAACTTTGCTAAAGATTTGCGGTGGGTAATACAAGGGGACACGTATATCAAATTGGCGTTTCTTAAATAAGCTGTTCCATGCGCGGAGATATTTAAAGAAACTACACAGTTTACTTATCCAATGTAGCATAATTTCATCGCTTACGTAATCAATTTGCATTAAAAAGTTGAAACTGTCTATTTCTGCAGCCTAGCAGCAGTGTGTAAGCGCTGTTGTGTTTCGCTTTGAAGGACATTGAAACCAGTGAAATTACCAAGACACCTAACATCTTATGTCTCAGGTTGACGAGCGCAGCCCAGTGCCACGCAGTGTTGGTAATTCAAAATTCTGTGTGATGTTTGTATTTGGCGCTTACCACCAGGCAAGTGACCTGTTCGTTTCGTCATGACTAATAAAAAATAAAACAAAACAATTTTTATCGTAATTTATCGACGGAACCCTAAGCTGTACCGAAGCTTTTCGTCCCGCGAGCGTGTATGAGCCTATTGTTATCCGTCTGTCCATCCGCATCAAATAAGCCCATAAATCATATTTGTCGTAAATTCGATACGAGCTACAATGAAAGAACTGTTCTTATTTAAATTTGAAAATTTTTAGTGTGTCACATCGCTTTAATATAGTTAAAAATGTCGTCGATACGTGTACAATAGTGAAGTAGAACACGTTTTATAAACGGATATATTGTGTAGTCCCTGAAGTGGTAGAAGGCGTTATGATTTATTACTACTTTTGGATAATATCTTGTAAAATGCTGTATCTTCGACTTGGGTGAATGATTGACTTCGGACTCTAATCGTTAAGGATAGAAACTTCACATTTTGAATTGTTGATTATAATGTAGGCGCTATTTAAGAAGAACTTAGGAAACTTAAACGACTGAGGAACCTTCGAGGAAAAACTCTTTCCTCAAAGGCAGGCATCGCACCGACCATTCCTCCGGTATTGTTGGTGTCCATGGGCGGCGGTGATTACTTACCATTAGGTGACCCACTTGTCAGTTAGCCCCTTCTTATATAAAAAGAAGCGTTTCTCCTTGTTCAAGTCCTAAGAGGAGAAAGGACGTTGTACAGTTTGTATGGAAAAGAATATTGATCTGGTCAAATTTATTTGAAACTTGGTGTTAATATAATAAGTGATATACGTCTTTCTCCATAAGGGGAGATAGAGGGTATACGGGATATCTACTTATTTCTAGAAAAAGCTTTAGCATAGGCCGCGAATAAAAGATTAGGGGAAACATACAGAATCTATCGAAAACTGGAAATTTATACCTACAAAATATTGTTTTTCATTGTATTTATTGCAATCATGTCAAAACATAAGATCGAACAATACACGATTACATGTGCCATTCGCACCAACAGCCATAGACATAAATTGACAAAATCGCATATATTATGACGAAAAGAATGAACATTCAATTCACACACCTTCAGGACAAAATCCTTTGAAATCGGCGTGAAAATTACAAGACTACACATTGTGCTCGCCTGCAATGGTATTTACAAACAGTTTTCAGTTGCTGAACCATTCTCCGCTACCAAATTAGCAAAAAATAAATATTTTCTCTCGTGGAAAGTAATTACTGGGTATTATAGAGTTGAATCACAAATTGCACAGTAGCTATTGTTGCGTGGCCGGCCCCACACATCATCGCGTGTTTATGCGACAAGCACGTACGTTTTACTTTGTCGCGGGCGACATCTGCCACACGCCTTTACAATTTCCCTCAAACAGAACCCATTTTTGTGCTTTGGTAATAAGGGTCATAGTAGATTGATTGTTACGCCAACCGTCAATGGAAACTAGCCTATCAAACGTGTGGTTAATTTTAAATTTCATCGTGTGAAGTGAATTTTATTAGAGCTTTATTTAAACATTTACATTGTAATTGGTTTTTATTGTAATATGTATTTTTATTTAATGATAATTGGTGTTAAAAATGTATATGGCCGATACAACTTCATCGGAGGTCTTTCTAAATGACCAATTTGTTATCTAGCGAAAACAAATACTCGGCCACCAACACTACTCTATAACAATATGCAACAATTAAAATGATCCTCATTCAATTGTTTTAAAGTTTAAAATTGCTTGAATCATATCGAAATCCAAACAAAAAAGTGATAAGTCCTTTGTAATCTTTCTGACGCCAAGAAGGCTTACTCCGAGTTAATTGCTTTGAAATAGTTTTTTTGTCGTCGAGTAAATGTTTTATTATTGTATTTTGTCTACCTGAATTGATGCAGACAGTATCAGCGAGCGAAAGATATAGAGACGTTAAAAAAATGTCGATAATTCCACGCCTGAGTCATGATTGGGCAATGTTATCGATACTGTGGAAGGTTTTATCGAACCTACTGTGTTGAAAGTATGCTGATATATTTTATAGAACTGATAAGTAGGTAGGCAGTCCCATTAATTTCTTTGAAATCAGTAGTTCATGCTATAAACTTTATTAAAGCACTTATAACATAAATTGAACTACAAATAATTATAATAATCGACTGAAAATTATGAAAATATTTGCTTAAATATATTTTAATATTATACTGTCTCACTATTGGGCACGGGTCTCCTTTGTTAATGGCCAGCTCGCCTTATGCTTATGGCTTCATATATTTTAGATTTTTTATAAACAACTCTGAAGTTTGCATTTTCGTAAGTTAACCATAACTAAATATACTGTCAATATTTACATAAACTACTAATCGATTAATATTCCTTCCAATAAATTGCTAAGACTTATCGATGACTTCGATCGTGCAAAAATCTTTAATCGCATCACTACTCTATTTTATAACTGTCTGGATTTTGGTTTGGGGAATTACATTTGAAAGTATTCCGTTCTGCCATTGTCTCTAGCACGTTTTCTGACAAACATCCCATTTTCACAATAAGGCATTATTTTTTGTCGACAATTCGGCCGTCTTGCAATTATTGTCTATAGAAGTTCAATTGAAGCTGTTAATTTTATGGTTGCGTCTAGAAAATTCTGTATTCATTTAATTGAATGGAAATAGCGGCACATTTGTCGCAATAAAATAATTTATTTGTTTTCAAATTCTGGAGACGGAAGCTTGCTATTGATTTGTCGAAATGGCTACATAGAATTTAATGGTATGTATAGCACAGTTCAAAATGTTAGTGATGGTTTTTAATAGACGTCCACAAACGAGCAAATGGGTTACCTGATGGTAAGTGATTACCACATATGAACACCTTAAATACTAGAAGGAACATGGATGTGTTGCTAACTTAAAGGTAGATAATGGGCATTGGGAAGAGGAATGGGGATTTGGGCCTGCGGAAATGTCACTGATTGTAAATACAAAAGGTAACAGAAAGATCCTATTTACTGTCGTCGGTTTTCTCTTAGATGATTGTGCCACCGCGATCGAATCAACCCTTTTGATGTTGTAGACAAAACTGCCTACAGCGTGGCTCTACCACCTAAAATTTAGAAGTATATAATTGTATATGATAGCTTGAATTATTTAGTATTCTTTTGCACTCAAATATTGTATGCCAATTGGTATAAAAAATTAAAATAAACAATTAAATTAAATTTGTCACTCTTCATAAGCGGTTTAAAAGTGTTTTAAAACAATAAAACGGAACTGGTGTACGCACAAAGGACTATTCTGGAAATGTCAACCCGTTTCCGTCGCGCACAACATAAGGAAACAAATGAAGCAAAACTAAATAATTTGCAACATTTCGCAACAATGTTACGCGATTCAGAAAATCTAATCAACACGAACTCTCGATACGTAAACGGTGAAAGTCCTCGAACTGTATTGATTTATACTCATTTACACTCAACTGTATATACTCATGGTGGGTGAATAAACCGAGCTATGTCTAACTTTGAAGTATGAAATGAAATACATTATTATGAAAATGTGTAAATGTTATATTAATACATTTAAATACCTTTAATATCAGGTGTTAGTGTTTTTAGTGTTAGTTTTAATTACTAGTAGTAGGTTATATACCGACGGCTGTCTGGGTTGCTACCACTGCATTATTTACTTCAGCCGCCAAGCCTGTTGTATTTCCGTTTATAATTTTTGAATTAGTATATAAACGCCAAAGGAGTAATTCATACTGTAAAAAAGGAAAACTCGAAAACTTCGTATTCAACTAATATGATATATAAAATTAATCGTACTAGCAATTTTAATTCATCGTAGTTCCCGCTAGTGGCTACTGCTACTAGGTGGTATTGATGTTTCTATTGTATATGGGCGCTTACCATTAGTGTAACGATCAGCTGCAACTTGAGCTGAAAGCATAAAAATAATATTTTCATCATTAAATATGTGTTCTTAGATCCTCATTTATGGCGAAATTACACTAAATGTGAAAGGTCAAGGTTAACCGTAGCGCTGATCATTAGTCGGCCAATGTATCAGAGGAGGTAATCAGGGGCGTCTCAAGACATGCGAGGCCCCTTGGGCACACAATTTGGGGCCCTATTAGAAAGTACAAAAAAAGTCTGTTTCAATACTGTTCTACTGTAACTGTCAAAGTATTATAGTTAAGTGTTAGAGATAATAATATGTTTTATATATTAATAGATTCTGAGTTTTGGCATTTGGAGGCATTGGGCTCTTAGGCTAGTGTCCGAGTTACCCATAAGGTAAAGACTGAAGCTGATTAATTCTAATGTATGATAGATGTTGAAATGCAAAACTTAGAAAATAGCTTTCATTAACAGTGTGGTAATTTCACTCAGGTAAATAATTTAAATTAGAGGTTTAGGTTATAAGTTAAGGGATTGTGATATTTCAATTATTGTATTTATTCCTGCGAGCGGTAAAACATTTTTTTGATTTGCCGTTCTAAGTTCTGAGAAACATGCAAATACTGGTAATGAATTCTACTTTACCTTACTAAGGTCGCTTTAAAGCTATTATGGCAAACATTATTACGGCAGATATAGAAATGAAAATCGCCAGGGCTTGCCATATTCAGCCATTTTTAGTTTTCTTTTTTGAATCTTCTACTTTTATTGTATAATTGAATTAAAATCTGGGAATGCTGTTGCAATATATGACATTATTTTGAAGGAAAGACTTTATTTTTAATTTAATGACCATTATTTAAAATTGTTTATTGAAATACTTATCAATTAATTTATTTTGACAATTACTGACGTTTGACTATTACATTTTCTTTTATCTACTAGCTTTGAGAAAGATAGAATTATGTATATTGATGGACTGAATGTTGGAAAATCTTATTATCTATATGTGAGTATAGATAGACTTATGTATATTTATAGACTGAATGTTGGAAAATCTTAATATCCACATGTGATATTCCATATTTCACGTCAATAATCGTGATCGGCGCGCAATTTGCAACGATCGCTAGATGGCGATTCGAGGAAACAGCGCGCGGCGTCACGGCGCACTCGCGCACTCCCGCACTCCCGCACCATACCTCTATAATTTATTACTTATTTCCCAGTAATTGTACCCTTACCGCCTTCTGCTAAATGTTTCTGGTACATAACGTGCAAGCTGCTACTTACATTCAATGTTTGTCATGTATTTACATTATTGTGACATTTTCGCGGATAGCATGGAAGAACCAGCTAGCTGTTTGTTAAAGGTAAAGGGACTGATAATACTGGGAATCTGGGTGATTTTTTAACCAATTTATGAGTTCACAAGGTAAAATGTTACGAAACGAACACACAAAATATCAGCAAAGATAACAAATATAGCTGATATGTATATCACTAATCCCTTCACATTTCTTAATGACCGCTCGAAGCCAATCGATCAGTTAGACCGATTTCTCTTTAAGATACACTCATATTGTTTTATGCACATATTTACTGACTCATTATTATTGCATGAGTGAACTGAACGAATTCGTCTGTCAGTGGAGTGATGCCGTCACGGTACTTACCTGCCGGGTAGAGTGGCAAACAAGGGGCGCCGATGCTGCGGTGGTCCGGTTCTAATCTACTTTCTATTTAACATGACATAACATTAATAGGTTTGATTGGACCTGCTTCTTGAATACGCTTGAATGTCTTTGCGTAATTTGGTAGGTCAGCTATTTATGCTAATGTCTTTGTATTCCACTCTGTATATATTAAGTCAGTTGTTTTAATTGTATATCATATATAAGTAGTGTATTTGCGGGTTTCATATTAAGATGTGGGTGTGTGATCTACACAATCTTGATGTTGTTAGACAATTATATGAATTGTCTCCATTATAATTACTGTTGCTTTGTCGGCATAATTATGTTCGTCTAAAATAATACTAAGACATACAGACATCATTTAAGTTAGTAAAGCTGCGATCCATACTTTACTGATCATAGAAGCTTGTTTTTAGATTATTGCGGTTTGCTATCAGAAATGTGTTTTAATGCCTTCAAACTCATTTGAAAGCATGGTAAAGATATGGCCTGCCACACTTTGTGTTTTATAACTAATCAGTATAAGACAATAAATTCGCGCATAATCTACTTATGTTTATTTAATGCGCTTAATTTTTACTAAGTATGCGCACACGCCATAAAATGATGTCAGGAACACTCGACAAATTGTAAACAGGCGTTGTTCTAAAATGAAATCAAACATATTATTAAAACAGTGAGTTAAATTTATAAACCGAACGAAAAACTTCGAATGAAATAGTCGTGTGTTGTAATAATCTAATTCCAGAGAAATAGAATAATACCGGCGGAGGTCACATGTTTGGCGAGCGAAACACTCTATATCGTGCATTTTGGAGTAATACGATACCTGACGTTTGATTTATTTCATCTTTAATGTTGTTTATTGGAAAAATTTGTTTTGATTTCACAAATTTTGCTTTTGCAATGATGGTGTCATCTGACAGTAACGTTGGGTTGTATTGCCAATATAGCAAAATAGTTTGCTTTGTAATTAGATTTCTAAAGCTAGTATTTCAGCCACTTCACGCCCCAGATTAGTCCGACTAGCCCATTTCTAAGTCCACAAACGCAAATTCTCTTCTGTCGTTGGTTTATAAATAAAAATGTACCTCGATTAGTTCTCTGGTCATTAATCATTCGGTCTATAGTGTCACAACACGTCTATGAGCTCTCTGATCTCAATACTATTCAAAATTATGCTTTCCAAAGTCAATGTGAGCTAGAAGCTAATTGCTTTTGAACGCATATATTTCTTTCTGTTAAGTGTTTTATAGTCGCTATGTTTTCATTTAGTTTGTAGAAAGTATGTTATTATTCTCTTTCAGCGATTAACCATAGATGGTCAAAATAATTAATTATTATGATATAAGTTGGATCACCATATTATTGTATGTTTGGGAGCCAGTATTAGAAAGTATTGTTTTTCTTCAGACCGACTGTGATTCCTCAATAGTTTTTTCTCTGTAATTATTAGAATTCATTAACTGTTTTGTAAACTTCGTTTGTTTGTCTAGTCTCTCAATACAAACCTTTTTGGTTTGATCCTATTTTGATTTCACAATGGCGTTAGTTCTTATTGTTTTAATGTGCTGTGAACACTTAATACTATAAAAATATTACATAATCGAAACCACAATAGCTCATATTTATTATTGGGTTAGAGAATTTGGCTCCGCTCCATGTGATTATTACACGTTTTCCGCGGTCTTTATCAAAACTATGATTTATTGCGTATATATTTTCATTTCGTAATTTATGTGCGAGTAAATTAAACTTTCCTTTTAATTCAATATCAGTTACATGATTTTTACATTCACTTTTAAACTAATTTGTTGAAGTCAAATGATGTTAATATTTTGATTTACTTGTTTTAACGCTCTAACTTGATATGTTTGAATATGCCGGTCTATAAAACTGGCAATCGTAAGTATGATATTAGTTCCATTGATTGATTTAGTAAACCATGGGAGAGAGAAAAGTTAAAAATCATTGATTAGCTATTTGTTTCTTCGTTTCAAACTATTACATGTTGTTATTAATCACGGAGAAAACGTTCCCTACGAAACTTTTCTCGAAAAGGTTGGGTATTACTTATGAATAAAATGCCTTTGGCGGAGGACCAAGAATGACATTGCTTCCCGTACAGCTCGGCGTACTTAGATGTTTGTATTCGATTCGCAACGTCTCATCAATGGATTTTATGCGGAGCATTGTTTCAACAATGATTTACAACACGTCTTTGATCAAAGGCTAACTGTGGCCATTACATTTGTTTCGCGGGAATGATATTAATCAAACACATTTATTGCGGTCGCATACGAAATTAACTGCTGTAGATTAAGTGTGTGTTCTCGGAATCGGCGGCTATCAAATATTTACAACAATAAACCAGTTGAGTGGTGTACTTCCCTAACTCTGGTGCCATCGGGACGAGCACACCACAATAACCGCTACGTCATATTTCTGGAGTGTGGCCAATGCTTTATGAGCGTTTACGATTATGGCTCTGGATACACATTTAATGACGTTTACTTCTATCACTACTTTTTTGATCACGGGCAATCTTGATTCGTACACTGTTGAAACAGATGTTGTTTCTTCAGTCACTAAAGCTATACACAAAACAAAGAGGCAATCAAAGAATTCAGCCGGCAAACAAGAAGATACGAAATCTCCCGCGACGTCTGTCAAATTAGCATCACAAACGAAAATAGCGTCATTCTAATTATTTTGATGACTCAACTGAAATACAATTAATCTTGCCGCTTCTGTGAACTGTCCAAGTGACGGCCGGACGAAAATATCGTCGCATTTCGCGATAAATAAACTTGTGAGTCGAATATCGGATTTCGATTCCATCGGTGCTGCGTATCAAAGATTTTATACGCGTGTTAGATGGCGGGCAGCGGACCGCAGTGCCGCCGCGCTTGAGCACTAACTACACATCGGAATAGATGCATCTGCTGCCAAAATGATGTGTTTAATGTACTAATGAATTAACACACTTCTAAGAATGTGAAGCAGTCAAATATTTCATCAGCATATCCTACGCTTCGTTTATTAACCATTCATTTACCATTTGATCCATCGTAGTAGTCGATTCAAGCAAGTCATCAGAAAATTCGTTTTCAACTTGAAATGTTTGTAATTTATAACAAGAGAGAGAAAAAAATTGTGTATTGCTTGAATAATGTGGTTGAATTGACTGAATGATTAATACAATTTCAAATAACACTTAAAACATATATGTACATATACCTTTGCCCAAATTCCAAAATTAACAACGTCTGTCAACTTGACAATTTGTAAAATTCACTTTGAAAGTAATGGTATATCTTGCGCTCACTATATCTGAGAAGACATACCGGAAATCAGTTGTCGTATCCTGATTCTTACTGGGAGATCGGCCAATGGTATTACATTAGATAGGTTCGGTTCTCACAATGTGATTAGTAAGCCGAGATGGCCGGAACACTGTCTAGTCTTGTATTGCTTCTTCGTAATAATAGATTTGCTACGAATTCTCCAATGGTGTATTTAGATGACACATTTGGTGCTGTTGAAGATCTTGAAATGATTTGAGTTGCATTAAATTCAGATTTGGATCGTACCAGTATGTTTTTTTACACGCTGTTCTCTTAGTTATTGTTGATATGAGCGTATTACAATCGTATAGTTAATTAACTTTATGTAACTTTCCGAACTCGAAGCAACATCAATGAACGTCTGTCATCCAAAACACGCATTTTCGAAGAAATCTTGCACTGCTTCCAGTAATTAGAACGGCATATCCACCATGAGAGTCTTTGACAGATAGATCTTTTCAACTATCTGGGGCTGATGTATAATTGATTGTCTTAAAGTATTCGTCCTCGGCACCGTCGTGGCCGTCTGGTTCGTGTCTAGCGCTCAAATCAATACGTAAATCAGATCAAGACGATTCCAAGTTATGTCCATAATAAAAATATATAATAACTTCGGATCTAAATCTCATTAAGCATGATTTTAATCCCGCCGCGGTTTACGACGGTGTAAAAGTTGATTAATAACTTTGTGCGGCTCTGATAGAGGTCGGACAATGTTGCGTTGACCCATTTACGGGGTCGTATTGTTGGCATTATTTTGGCGGGCGAGCCAGACGAAACATGCGCTTGCGAGCGGTGACTCATTGATCAAGGTCTTTACGTGAACTTACAGCTTTGGGATTGTTACGGAATGCTTTTTTGGGTTGTTTGTTTTTATACTCCTTTAAGATTTTTTATAAGATTAAGTATAATTTCGAAGTTTACACTTTTGATTGTAGTGGAGCACGTATATCTACACTAATATTATAAAGAGGAAAAATTTGTATTTTTGTATGTAACGAATAAACTTCAAAACTACTGGACCTTTTTCAAAAATTCTTTTGCCGTTCGAAAGCTACATTATCACTGAGCAACATAGGATATTTTTTATCCCGGAAAAAGCAGAACACGTGAGTGGAGCCGCGACGAAAGGCTAGTTTGATAAAAATTACCATGCTCATCAACTAAAGTGATAACTAATTGTCGATGTATTTTTGCATTAATATTAGAGTGAATAATATCGTCCTACATGCTTTAATGAAGTGTGCAATCAAAAGCGTAGGATTGACAATAGCTCGTTAGGCACGACTCACAACATCCATCCACGTGCCAGTTTTTGTGTGTTTTCAGTGAGTATTCTATTGTCACGTGATTACGTGATTACATGAACAGTTGGGATGGTTCACGGTATAGTAGCCCGATAAATTTAACGATCCATTCGCGTCACATGATTGGAGTGCTTACATAAACCTAGCTTTACTCAACGCATTCTCCACTTTAAGCTTTTACCAATATTTTTCGTTATTATTTATTCTCGCCATATAACTCGTATCTGTAATAATGTTTTACACTTTCCATAACTTAAGCAGTATTGTAATTCATTTTTTCGTATTTTGTATAGTGTAAACACTTCATTTAAGTCTCCAAAGTGAGTGCGAATGGAATGCAACACTCAATTCTCGTTACTGATCGAATTTATTCATCTGACACATATTTTATTGTTGCGTTCGACAGGGTCGGCCGGGCCCGCCGCGGGGCCCAATAAAATCATACGAATAAATACACCACAGATCGGGCCGTAATTAAAAACATAACTTATTAATAATCGTTTATTAACGCTTGCGGGTTTCGCGCCTTCAGTTGATTGGTGTAATGTGGTTTAAATTAATGGTGTAAGTTGTGGTCAGTTTTGGGTACTTGATGTCTTTGCGCTTCTTTAGTAGAAGGCTATTGTAGAGTATGTATTTAAGTGTTTCATACAAAGTTATTTTAATGTTAATGTTTACGTAATCTTCAAATGTATGTTTTGAAGTTTTGATATTTATGATTTAATAAAATAAAACCACGTTTGCTTAAAAAAATATAAACAAATCTTTCCAGAACCAATTGACGCTTGTTTATTTTTAACGAATTCTCGATATTGCAAAACGTCTGTGGTCCCAGGCGAATAAAATTTTAAATGGATGTAAAGACAAAATAAAAGATTAAAATGTTTTATCATAACTCCGATTAAAAGGTGATTTAAATCAACAAAAAGTAAAAGAATATAAATTGGAATACATATATCATTCGATACACGAAAAGGGTAACGACTACACATTGATATCTTTAGAGATTGGAGTATCAATTTGGAACATTTCCACTTTTCGAATAAACGAATTCGTGGCTTATAACTAGTGATAAATAAAACAAAACAATCGAATTTACACACGAATGCAGTACGAAACTCGGTCGGCTTTATAAATCAAACTTTATGAGTAGTTGCGTGAAGTCCACTTTTATACGTGAATTGCATTGCAATAATAAAATTCGTCCCTCGAAACAACAATAGTTGTGAAGGCGAGAAGAGAACAATAAACCGCTTGATTTATTTTAATAAAATAATTTATGAGCTCATACAAATTGGTGCCGTCATGGGCCTGTATCGAGTATCGGCGTTCGATGAAATCATTATCGATATATCGATATAGCTAAGCTCGTACGTATTCATTGTAGTAAATATTAGTTGTGTTGTAGCTATGATTTTCTTGCTATATCTCGTTTAGTTGTTCAAATTATAAGCTTATAACTAAAATTTGTTTTTGTTATTTTTTTAGTTTTGCTAATATTTTGATTGCTGAAAGATTTATTAGACTAACTTTGAAAACTCCGATTACTGTCGTATTTTAAAATGGGCCTAAGAAAATATGGATATGTATAAGTTTTTTAATTAATTGAAATTTTGCTTTGAAATTTTGCTGGTGGGAGGATACTTGTATCCGACCGGATAGCGACCACCGTACACTGGTGCTAAAACCTGCCATAGTGGCCCACCTTGTGTGGGTCGCGTTCCAGGGTCAGCCAGTGTATATCCGGTTTTCCCCAGGGGGCTTGCCCCCTGATCCTAACCCTTTTCCCATCCTTTTTCCTTCCCCTCCCCCATGGCCCTTTGGCAGGCCGGCATGATCTTGCCGACCAACGATGGATACATTGTTTATCGTTGGGCGACACTATTCTTGGATTGCGCTACACTTACCATCAGGTGTAGCGTAGTCACTTTGCCGAGCCAGGATAAAAAAAAAAAAAAAAAAAAAAATTGTTAACACATGACGATGTTTGAGTAATGAAGTGTAAGCATTTAAACTAAGTTAGCAACAAATTTATCGAGTGCAAGTCGCAGCGCTTCGATAGCGAGATTCCTCCACTGATAACTCATCTCTTTAGCTCGTAAATCGAAACAGAGACCATAACTCGCGCGGCTTAATTACGAATAAATAAATAAATAATTGAATGTGAGCGGCCGCGGGCCTAATCGATCGTGTCTGGAGGTGTCCGGGGTTGTCCGGGGTGTCCGAGGTGTCCGAGGTGCTAACAAGGGCCCGTAGCGCCCGTACGGTTTGCTTTGTCCGCTACTGGCAATGATAACGCAATCGGGTACAAAATTTATTAGCGGTTTATCACTGCGTTTGCTTCGTTCGTAATTGATTTTACATTTGTTATGAAACAGGTGATCGTCTTGATATGAGCCGGTTAGAATATTTTTGTTTTTGCTTGGTTAGGCGGATACTCTGGAATCTGTATACGTCTTGGTAACTTGCATGGTTATATAAATGGTCTTCAATTTGGTAAATGTAGTAGTCTTTTATATCAACATTAACGATGAAGTGGGTCACCTGATGGTAAGTGAGTCACCATCGCCTATGACACAATATCCGATGGATTGTCGGTGCGATGTCGACCTTTATAATTAACTACTGTAATATTTGATTGAAGCATATTATGTATGTATTTGCACTAGAACCGTTAAACAAGCTAAACGACAAAACAAAATAAACACAAATACATAGAAAAATGTCACGAAATACCCAACCAATGTAACCACATGAAAATATTCAAAAAATTTAGACGTAGAGATCAAACGTCTAGGTCAAGAGTCACCGCCGCGCAATCCAAACTCCTGCCCGTAACCGATACGCTCCAAAGATAGAATGTCGCGGAAGCATTGTTCACATCATTCCATTTTTTCCGTCAGACGATTGACGCGTATCCATTTCCTCGGCCGAGAATAGTAGCCACCTCCCCGCTTCTATAAAATAAAGGGCATCACTCGTCACTGGACCGCCATCGAAATATACTGACGAGATGCCACTGATTGCCGCTCGTTAGAGGTAATTAGCCCACGGATCACTCACCGCTGTCTATTTTCGAAATATAATTTATAATAGTGTGATGCTTCGCGAAAAATTCCGATTGTTTGTCGGCGCGTCAACCTTGCCTGACGGAAATATTGCGGCCTACACGTATTGTGCTCTGTCACAATGTCTTCAATTTTATTTATACTCTTCTCTCTTGCTTTCCCGGGACAGGCCAGAGTTCTTTTACTTGGTCCAATTTCTCTTAATCAGAATCACACGCGTAAAACTTAAACGATTTCTTGAACCATGAAGGTGTGAAAAGATTGAATAAAACTACGGAAACATTAATTTAAATTTTCTGTGAATAACAAATTTAGCGAAGTTAAATAAACGATGGATTTACGACGTGAATGATGTCTGTTAATATTACAATAAAACAATTGTTATTTTTTAGACCTCTAAAAGAATTTGCAGACAGCATTGTGTATCATCATACAATCATAAGTTTTCGAACTAAGAGACATTAACAACGGTTTTATTTGATTGGACGTCCTTTTATACTGAACTTTAAATTCGTCCAGTAATTCGCATTCCAGAGTCAGTCTACAATTACAATCAAGTGTAGCATACTCACTTTGATAGTTATGATTAAAAATATCAAAATGTTTACTCTGTCTGTCAGTAAAATGATCTAGACACCTTACGAGTTCGTAAATTGCATAAGGTGGCCACTGAAAATCGGTGCTGTGTTATGTCATGCTTAATATCGATGGTGCCATAGCACAGCAGTACGCTGAATGA
This sequence comes from Amorpha juglandis, assembly GCA_949126905.1. Classification (NCBI taxonomy): domain Eukaryota; kingdom Metazoa; phylum Arthropoda; class Insecta; order Lepidoptera; family Sphingidae; genus Amorpha; species Amorpha juglandis. The sequence continues at coordinate 10,384,103 of OX421383.1, forward strand.
CGCTGAGGTCCTCAAACTGTCATAGGTACGACACGCAAATGCCAACATAGTAATAATTGTATAATATTATAGTGGTATATAAAGGAAGTAGCTGAATGCAGGCCGCTTCCAACAGGTCGGTCTGGAAATCTTTGGGGGAGGCCTATGTTCAGCAGTAGACGTCTTGTGGCTGATGATGATGATGATGATAGTGGTATATGCGCGTTGTCAGCTTACAAATAAATTATTCTTTCTTCTTTCTTTTAACGAGTGAGGATTCTCTGATTGTGTGTGCAAATCACAATATTTGTGTAATTATTTGTTCTTAGAATTCTGGATATTTTGAATACATGGGTACAGCAACAACCATAGAGAAAAGGCGGTAACGCACCGGCAATTCATCTGGGCGACTCTGACCACTCTCCATCAGTTGACCTACTTCATCGTTTATCCGCTGTCCTATAAAATAACCTGATACTAACATTCTAACATACATAATTTAACAAAGAGGTGTAAGTTCGTAACTTTGTCAGTTTTATCTTAGGCACTAATGATGCGATAATTAAAATTCGTTCACCAATAGGACGCGAAAGTCCCTTCTATAAGCTATATTTTCATTGTAATAAATATTAGTAAAAAAACCAAGAGGGCATAGGCGCAAGCAAAAGCTAGTCTCAACTAATTTCTTATAAAAACCGACTCTCTTACAACCTACACAAAACTATCTGGCCACAATACAGCGGAACCGACAAATTTAAATCCTCCACTTAATTGAAAGCCAAATCCAGGTCGGTATGAAGGTGATCTTGATGGATGAGCGGCTAAATTACCTTCCCCCCTCCCCCCTCCACTGCGCTAACGACTCGCTGGCCAAAAGTGATTATTTATAATGTGTTGACAGCACTTCCGAGTTTATATTCCGTGATTTAGTCGCTGCTTGATTGAGATCTACAACTATTTTTGATTTTTTTGTGAATCATCAGCTCAGAGTGCAATTATTTACGTTTTGTAACAAAATGATGTAAAAGCGAAGATAATACTTATCCAAAGCGTTTGAGTTGTTAATTATCTTATGTGACCACATAAACACATGGACGAGGCGAGCAAGGCGCTCGTCTGATGGTAACCGCCACGCCTGCCCATAAACAGAAGCAACACCACTCAGAACTTTGAATTACAAAACACTGCATGGCACTGAACTGCGCTCGTCACCCGAGACATAAGATGTTAAGTCTCATAATACCCAGTAATTTTACTGGCTACAATGTCCTTCAAACCGAAACACACAAACAAGTGCGTACACACTATTGCTTGGCGGCAGAAATAGACAAAGCGATACCAACCCAGACGGCCTCTCGCATACGAGGGACCTGCCACCTTGCATATTTAAGTATTTATATTTGTCATCCATATCCGCCGATTGGTCTAATCTAAGTAGGCACCGGATACACGTTATCGCTGAGGTACAGAGCACCAACAATGTTCGCCTGTGTACTTTACATTTCTGAAGAGGTCACAGCTGAATATATATGGTCCGCTGTACATTATGTCATATCCGCAACATGCAATTATGTGTGCCTTTCCCACGGATGTGAGCGCGTTTGTTCATTGTAAACCGGGAAATTAAGGTTTTCCTTATGTTGCTAGAAATTTGCATGCAAATATATGTTGCACGTACTTTGTGTAGATATTGTTGCCATTACGGACAGAGGAAGAATGCTTTAATGAAACTACAAGCAGTGCCCCACAGGGTAGAGTAACAGTTGCCTTCGATAAGGCTTGGTTCAATATACGCAAACCGCTTGAAAAAATTGCATATTAATTTTCTAAGCTGTTGTGACAAATGTTTCAATTTTAATTATTTGTAGCATGCACATAAGTTATCGAAGAAAATATAATTAGGCTTTTAATTTTTTTATTTTATTTATTTATTTAAACGTTATATACAAAACATGTATAAAGGCGGACTTAATGCCAGAGGCATTCTCTAACAGTCAACCTACGGGTGATGCAGAGACGAGACAATGTGGGTGTATAAAAGTTTTAAAAGAAATAAATACTATATCAGAAATTTTTATATCACAACTATTCCCAGATACCAGATTTTATTTCTAATTATTCGATATTTGATTATAAGGTGGGTTGAATATGTACCCCGGTATCACACCTTTACATAGTATAAAATGCAGTCGCTTCCGCTGTCTGTTCGCTTAGATCTTTTAAACTATTCAACGGATTTTAATGCAGTTTTCAGCAATAGATAGAGTGATTCATGAGGAAGGTTTATATGTATATCACGCTATGACCCATGGCAGCAGGACAGTAACATGCAGGTGAAACTGCAAGGGACAGCTAGTGATATATAAATTGGGGCATAAGATCTCAGCCGGGTAGGCGGTGCCAACCCGCCCTGATATACACGCCCGCCCTGCGACGCTGGGCGTATCGCCACGAGAGATTTGCTATTAAAAAATATTTCTTCTGTAAATATACATTTACAAACGATTTTGTTGAATGAGACTAAGAATTAGGCTAATTTATTACTGACTAAAATTTGATAAAAACATTGTTGGTCTGGGTGTTCTGAGTTCTTCGTAGATTTGTATCTTAGTCTTGCGTGCGACTGTTGAATGTATTATTTACCTATAAATTAAAAAAAATATTATACAGGAAAAAAATTGCTCTCTATTCGGAGGAATTCTATTTCGTTACATTAAACAATATAATAGTGACCCCCTAACCATAATTAGTAGAGGAGGCCCGTATTCAGTATTATGGCAATATAATATGGGGCTAAAATTGTTATTATAAAAGTTAATAACAAAAAAATTGCCATTGCCCAATATCTATATTAGATAACTAGCCAGGAAGTGGCTGGCGTTGATATTGTATCATAGATAAGCATAATTCCTAATCACCGAAATTTATATCTCATATCATAATTAAGTATATCTCCATACAGCACAATCAAGTAACACTGCTTATCATGATTATAACATTTCAACCACATACACGTTTATCTTTGGGAAACGATTCTGTAAACTTGATCTGTATTAACAATATATTGTAATACTAGCATGTGCTCGCGGCTCCGCCCGCGTGAAGTTCTGCACCGTTATATTAGCGATATCTTTAAATTGGCATAACTTTTTTATTTATGAACCGATTGACATGAAACAAACGTTAAGTGAAGCTTCCCACAATATATTAGTGAAAACTACATCTAAATCGGATAAGTCGTTTCTAAGATCATCGCGCACAAACGCACAGACAAACAGACAAAAATTCTAACAATCATTGTATGGGGTGCTATTGCGTTGATAAAGGTCCCCAATAATATTTTTTCTCATATATCTTCCATGTACAGACAGCGATCCGTTAGATTTTCTTCATAACGCTTAAACATTTTCAACAAATACCTCAGCAACAAAACGGGGCGACAATTTTAACCCCATAAAGTAAGAGTGGGGTATTGTCACGAGAATAATCAGACAAAAAATGAATATATCATTTTCCCCTTCGGGTATCGGAGGGCCGAGCTCGTCTACAGGCCGTTTATGCTAATGCCTCATTGTGGTGGAATCATCATTTGTTCTGTAGCTGGCACCGCACTATTGTCGTACCCCGCTGCCCTTTGACTGCATTGTGTGTTTTTTGTCACTCCCGAGTTTGATTATTTTATTTCCGTTATGTGTTATAGCTTTTGTTGTCTCATGTACTTCATTATTGTTGTTTCTTTTTTTAATCGATCGTGGGGTTTTTTATTGTGTACATTTTTTATGGTGGGCGTTGATACTCCTTTCTAGCTTATGAGCGTTTAGTGTCATCTGTATTGAGTATTGTTTTTCGATATTGTAACCATATTCAGACATTATACGTTTTATCGGTGGATTTTACTCATTTACCCAACTTCGATAGAATGGTAGGTTATCATTTGACGTAGGAAATCACTTACAAAAACAATAAACCAACATCCTGCCCCGCCGTGATATAAATAAGAGACAATAGTTTTCAAATCTGTCATCTACAGGTTATTATAGTCAACGATCTTCTAATAAGAATCCGAAAATGAAATAGTGCCTCGTCACGACCGGGACGCCGGTTCGTAATTTATATTGTCATTCAAATGACATGACGGCGTTCCAAACCCGGTGGCACTTCCATACTCGACACCTCGCTTGCCAACTAACGTATTCGGTTTTGAATAGGTACGTATGGGGTATGGTTTAAAAATTCTGAACGTTTTGGAGCTTGTGCAATCAATTGTTGTGTTTCGTTTGGCCCTTAGTGTGTTTTTATCACACTGGACCTGATGGTAAGTACAGTCTAAATAAAATCGCGACCGTTGAGACCGTCGGCCTGACGTTACTGCATATACTAGTGACCCTGCAGGGCGACTCACCGAAAGAAGCGATTATAGCCAGTAACATCAATAACATATTTGGAAATTTAAAGAAATGGAAATTCTAATTCATAGTTCTAATAAGAGCGTCAGAACCATGTGTGTATTTTGATATCCAAAACGTTAGGCGTTTACTACTTGTCTTTTACATATAAATTAGTATTAATATCTTCAAAAATATGCAATCAATCAATTTTTCCTTATCTTTCAATTTCAAGTTATTTTCCTGAAATAAATGCAGGTGGCGGCAACTAACCGCCGTTAATTTTTAAAGTTAAACCATGGTTATATTAATTTACTCCGTTGCGTGGAAGGTAATATTTTCCTAAATTATACACCTAACATCGCCTCACGAGCAGTTTCATATTGCGATTTCTATTTAAACATTTAATGAGGCGATTTTGTGATTGTAAAAAAACTACGTGTTTTCCACGACGCCACATTGTAGCGATGGCAAACATTGTACCAACGAACAAAAGGATGATAAAGAAAATTAAGGGGTTTCCATTCCAATGATATTTTACGATAGCCCCGAGCGACAAAACAATGGTCATAAAAATAACTATAAGCAGAGATCGCGGACTTATAAACTTAGCTCACAAAGACCGCTCAGCATCGTGGCTCAGCGCTTGGAAACTTTTTGAGGACCTTTGCATTGTAACCGGCGGGAACGAATGAAATAGAACGATTTGATTCGGACGCGTCCAACCGTAATAACGTTTGTAGATGTGTAATTACAACATTGGCCACAACATTGTATGCAGAATACACGTATTGACGCTCAATTTTCTCCGCACCCATAAAAAGCGCAAACATGACTACGTTAATAATAAATTACATGCATCACACACGGACGATACTACCATTCGGACAACAAATGCTAATTATTACTTTCCAGATATTAAACGCAAGAAAGGGACGATCGGTTGTTCAATGTACGCCATTTTCGCACCGAGTGAGGCTTTAACAGCGATCACTATGAAAAGTCTATGAGAATTATTGATGTATAAATTTCAGCTCTCTCGTCCGCGTGATATCTCACGAATGTCCGAGCATTAAATAAACGTTTTACGAAGCTCGGTTTATATAGACCGGAGTGAGGTGCGGCGTGCGACAGCTCCTCTTTATATTATACTCGACGGCACAGCGTACACAATTGTTTCAGTAATTGGCCGCGTTGGTAGTGTGCGTGGGTAATTTTATTAAAATTCCACCGATCTCGGTTACATCGGGCGGGTGTGGTGTGCGTTTACGGCAGATAGTTGCCACCTTCGTTCGGAGGTTCCATTGTCGGGCGGGTGTCGCGCTCGGCCGCTCGAGTGGCTCGACGCCATTGTTGCCTGTTTATTGCCGGTGTTACGGTGCCGGTGCGGCTCGTAAACACACGCTGCGATCAGCCGCGTTGGATCGCGATCCACCGGCTGATGGGATGCACGACCGCAACAGCCACCGCACATCACCGCACATAGCAACATTTCATTCGTTTCTAATAAATTGATACGAGGTGCGGCGGGCGCGGAGCGGGCCCGCGCTATTGGCCGACGCTGCCCGAGCTTCGATACTCGGACCCCGGTTGTAAATCAACTTTACAACCTTTAATTACAGATATTTGCCGTCTCATATGAGCGTACGGGATATCGGAGGGCCGCGCTCGCGAAAATATAGCATAATAATGGGTATTGACCTGTAATGGCTCGCCTGTAGGTACTATCGGCCGCCTTTGTCTTGATTGTTGGAGCGAGAGAATAATACTTTTCTGAATGATTGCCAATTACATCGAATGGCCTCCTGAATTCCACCGGTATACAATGCGGTTTGATTTGCTTTCGTATAAATGATTTATGTAATATTGAAGTCTTTCGAATGACTCTATGTTGTTTATTTGTACGTGAGGGCAGTAATTGGCGCCGAATCGTATGTTGGACTAGCTTTTGCTCGCGGCTCCGCCCGCGTGAACAGCATTTTCCGGGATAAAAGTAGCCTGTAACCGTCTCCAGGGTCCCATCTGTCTCTGTAGATAAATTCATCGAAATCGGTTTAGTGATCACTTTCGCATTTACATTCACTCCATTTTTCATCTCTTAATAAATAAAATTTCAAAAATTCCTGAAACACGTATTTATTTGTTTTACGTCAATAACTGAAATACAAAATTTTGTTTATGTAACTTTCAAAATGACGGACTTTCATACATATTATCATACCCTATTTTGACCCCTTTGGGGTGGAATTTTCTAAAATCCTTTCTTAGTGGGTGGTTACATAACAAAATGAATATACAGTCCGAATTTCATGCTTGTAGCCTTGATAGTTTGCGCTCGGCGATGATGAATCAGTCAGTCAGTCAGGACATGTTATTTTATAAGTATAGATTGTGGTGGAATATACTCTGATAGGACTCCAGTACGGAGGGCGTGAGTGGCGGTGGTAGCGGGCGCGGGAGGAGAGACGTTGCCACAATGTTGCACCGGATAGGGTGGGAGCTGTTTTAATGTCCCTCAGACGGAATTACGCTGGATTGTTCTCGGGTTTACTGCGCCCTTCATGATTGATCGTTGTATCCTCAGCCTTATGTCATTTTCGCGCCGTATCTCCTGGAATTTGTACTGCAGTAAATACAGCTGAGTTATGGTAATGTTACTTTATTGCTCCTCAGTTCACCTTGTCATTGAACCTTGGATTATTATTGAAAATGTTTAGATTTTAAGGTTGTATTAGGCTATCGTGGGGACAGCCTAATCCCTTCCATTAGTAGAGATAGCCCGGCAGTGGTTGTAGCGATAGTCCTGCCCAGCAATGGGGCAATAGAATACAGGGCTGATATTGGAGTGAAATACCTTTTGGGTTGCCTTGGTAGGCAGACGAGTATGGGAGCCGCCTGATAACGATATTTGTAAAGGCACACGCGGACAAACCCGCAAGTCAAAGCTAGATAAACATATTTAGTTTACATTCATCATCTATATATATAAAAGAAAGTCGTGTTAGTTACTCCACTTATAACTCAAGAACGGCTGAACCGATTTAGCTGAAAATTGGCAGGGAGGTAGTTTAGAGCCAGGAGAAGGACATAGGATACTTTTTATCCCGTTCGACCGCGTTTCAGTCAAGTCACGTTTTCTCTTTGAATCATCATTAACAATGCCGCGACCAAGACGATCAAATCTTTCCCGACAAAACTATGCATTTGATCATGTGATGATCTTTAGCAAAGTTGTTGTGCATGAGCCCACGAAGGTTTCTGAGAGGGTACGATCAATTTTCGACAGATGGCGCCACTGTTAGGCTACTTTTATCCCGGAAAAAACAGATCACGCGGGTGGAGCCGCGAGGGACAACTAGCTTATGATAACTGGCACAACTCGACTTAGCTTAGGGTAAAACCGGGATAGATGCCCCACATTTTGAAATACCAACCTAATTTTAAAAATATTAATTTTATACGAATAATTTCTTTTAATGTAGCTAGCTCTATCCTTTATGTTGAATTATTATTATTAACATTTTGACCTATCAAATACAGATTTTGCAGAAATTAGCTTTTCGTGGAACATTTGTTTTGAGGATAGATGCCTACTTGTATGGATAGTTGCCCCACCATGAAAATACTGAGAAGGATAGATGCCTGCAGTGCAGGATAGATGCCTTTATACCGTGTAAACGAAAAACCCAAACCAAATATTACGTAGTTCTACTCCTAAAACAGAAATTGTCTCCAAGAAACATGAAATAATGAAAAACTTTTTGTTTTATTAAATCTTTTAATTGTTATCATTAGAAGATAATTATAATATCACACAAATGACCATAATTAAATTTTTTAAGCGTTTGTTTAACTAAAATATAAATTCTTATTTTTCAACAGGCATAATCATATTTTTTTAGTTAAATAAAAATTTACAAGCTAATTTATTCAACAACAATATAAATGGACAGGGAGCCCTCGGGTAGCTGATCCACTTGACTACTATCAAGCTCATTTTCCGTGAGTAGCTTCGTTTCGATGAGACGACCAACTATTCCCTATGCGAAAATTCTCTATTATGGTAGCTAACAGAGGTAGCAAGGATAGAATATTTCGATTTGATGATACTCAAAAAATTATTATTTTATTTGTAGGACAATATGACAGTTGAATTATATAAATATTAACTAAGTAAAAACAAAAAAAATCAGCTGGTTAGTAATCATACCTATTGGAAGGAGGGGCTTCCAATAGGTATCGATAACGAGGTCATAAGAATGATTACTAACCAGCTGATTTTTTTGTATTTACTTAGATAATATTTATATAATTTAACTGTCATATTGTCCTACAAATAAAATAATAATTTTTTGAGTATCATCAAATCGAAATATTCTATCCTTGCTACCTCTGTTAGCTACCACAATAGAGAATTTTCGCATAGGGAATAGTTGGTCGTCTCATCGAAACGAAGCTACTCACGGAAAATGAGCTTGATAGTAGTCAAGTGGATCAGCTATCCGAGGGCTCCCTGTCTAAAATTCTTAATTTTGTAATAAAATATTCACATTAAGTGTCAACATGCACATTGCACAATCATACTTTTTTTGTATTTTTTATAAAAAAAATCTTTATTTTTATATAATTTAATCCAATTTAATTGAAGTTTAATGATTTTAATTTCCCACATCTTGAGCAATAATTTCTGAAAAGTGTACCTACAGGTTTCATGTAGCCAGTTCTGTCAAAATCCAAAATAGGATGTTTTCCTAAAAAAAATACTTACGTTAATAAATCTATTGGAAACTAGATACAACAATTAGTTTAATAATAGCTTGTAATGTTCTGAACTACATGATTTTTAATACATAGACAATGTCAACTTTGTTGTGTTTCTAGCAGCATATTGTCTTCGTAATGTCCTCGATGGAATCCCAAATTGTCGGGATATTTCGTTTATGCCCAAGGTTTTTTTGGCCATTTCATCGAAAGCTGACTGTAGGTTTTCTGTAGTCCAAGAACATATTCGAGCTCGCACTCCTTCCTTTCTTTTATATTTTCGTGGCATCGTTCTGCTATAATCAGTAAAAAGTCCAAATATAAATATACATAAATACATAAAAAATATAACAAACACTAAAAATATTTGAAAAATATACACTTACTCCATACATGGTGTATGGAGGGATAGATGCCCCTAAGGGCACCTATACCTTGAAAAATCAGGGCAACTATCCTTTGCGATAGGGATAGATGCCCAAGTATTTTTTAAATAAATTATAAACAAAATAGCATCTATTTACACCTAGATGCAGACTCAACGAACCAGTATATTGACGTAATAAAAAATATAATGGAATTTATTACTAATTATAAAGTTATACAATGCAAAATACTTACCTTTAAATCTTTGACGCGTTCGTGAATTTCGCCAAGGAGATAATTACACGCACGAGCGAAACGCACCTTCATAGCACGACTGTCAAAGGGTAACTTAGGTACGGGGTGACTGCGGCTCCTACTTATACAATTAATTCTTAGTCGGGCGTTCGGGAACTTAGGTTTTTAGAATATGAGGCATCTATCCCGCTGCGGCATCTATCCCGGTTTTACCCTATTATTCGACGTTCAATTGACACATACATTTCATGTTTCGAATGTGATTAATGATTCGAAATAATTTTAATGTATGCTCGCATTTGTATCGAAGTGTCGAAATTAACACCGGAATGATCGTATTCCTAAATTAAAACCTCTCTTTGAGGCGCAATAAATTCATCCGCTCATAAAACCATAACGACTGTCTAAACAGGGGCTAGCTGTCGTTTATAGCCCTAATGCATGTGTTACAAATAAAATAAAAGCTATTGCAATTACACTTTTAATCCATTTTGTTACGCAATTTTATTTTCAACACATTTATTTTCAAATCATAAATGGAATTTACGTTTCAGTTGAAATCAGCTTTAATATAAATTATTTTATCTTCTTAAATTAAAATTATATTTTATTTATTTTTTCTAAATAAATTGGGTATTTGTTTTAAAAGACTTATTAAATACTAATATTTCTTTGCTTCTATTTTTAGAAATATTACAAAAAAAAGATTATCTTCATACCGCTTTAAGACAGTTTATTTAAAGATATTTTTTATGATATCATTATTCTATTTAAAAGTGATTAGATTATGTTAAAATGCAATAAAGAGTGATGCAGGTTTATTCGTCCCATGAAAATTGATTTATATCACGAATCGTAAATGTTTAACTGCTGCATAGGTGGATAGTGCATTAACATTTCCACCACACGTTCGTGTAATTTCTATTTATATCGCCCTTCACTATCTTTTATAATTGATGAACGCTCGAAAAGCTCATAAATGTGAACCAATTCTATTCTTGTTAAGAGTAATTCTTATTCTGATTGGATATTTTAATTCTTCACGAATGCTAGATATGTTAACATTTGATTTAGATATCATCGTGTCATTTTATATTTTATCTCTACTTCAAAAGTGCAGTAAGTATAAATAATATCATGTATACGATTGTCGTCTTGTAATTAAACGCACGTATGCCGAGCCAGCTGGAGCGTTACCAACGTTCGTCGAATAATTTAGATTGATCGAGTCATGAATCGAGGGGGGCGGCGCAATCAAAAGCGTATCAGGCCAATGGGCGAGTGGCTGAGCGTGAGCGGCGCCGCACCGCCCGCCGCGATTGGCCGGCCGCAGGGTTGAGGGGCATAAAGGGCCTTGATACCGCTCTCGATAAGTGGTAGGCGTCTGAATCCGATACGATCGATTATCACCCGTGTTGTCGCTAGCGCACTCGCGTCGACTGCTTCCAACCGCTGCGATAGGCGGCGTCCCTCCGCACGGAAACACCTTGACGGCTCGACGACTCGATAAGACAATATTATTACCGTGATGTCAACGCGATCAGTTTTACGATCGTTTTAAATTAGCAATTCATGCAATAAAACGCGGCGTTTAATTTATTAACTATAAAATTAAATTTTTCCAACTTAATCTCGCTCGTAAAACTCGAGTGCAAATCAAAGTTGCAAGCACCGACAGTTAAAAGAGATTAGTTGCCTAATCGCGCGTTATTTACAATCCTTTATCATCTCGAAGGCGTTCGAGAATACGATTTACGACACATGCGTGTTGCACACACAAAAGAATTAGCCCTTCTAAGCGACATCGAGTGCCAATAAATATCGTCAGAGGTGAGAATAATCGCTGCGAGCGGCAACACTGTAGCCATTGCGGTGATGTCGAACAATTTATTCCATACAAAGTTCCATAAAGCCCGCGCCAGTCCATAAAGTGAAATTCATAATACGAATTTAGCGCGAGGTTTCGTAGGAAAAGCAATAATTTGTCTCAATTGGGCACGATTAGATCGGCTCTGCCGTGGCCGGCGATTTGACATACGTCGTAAATTACACGTTCGGCGGCCGCGCGGAGTGAGTCGTCAGCGGCGAAGTCGCCGATACGTCGAGTGGGCTTTTACAAATGGCAGGGTTATGCAAACAGCGCGGGCACGCGGCGCGGCGCACGCGCATCGAATCGCGCGTTTTCCGCCGCCGGCGATGGAACGCGTTTTGTGGAAATCGTTATTGGGGTGATTGCTTTCATAAACAATAGCTTTTGTCCACAGTTTCTTGTAACCGAGTTGTTATTTAGTCGCGCAACGGGACTGCCCGCCGTGCGCCGCTCGGCTCGCTCCGTGTCTGATAACACGTTACACGTTTATGTAATGCTAGGAAACTCGCGGATTGTGCAAAATCGTGCTTTATCTCCGCCATGTTCGATTGAAATGCGCGTAATTGGTGTAACTATGACTATATTGCATACTGTACTCTTACATAAGAAATAAATAAACACGCAAGACAGGAAACGGTTAAATATAGTTGCTAATTGTGTTTAATTCAAGTACCTTGGCTAGGTACACGTGGAAGTACAAAAACCGATTTGCAAAATTTACACTGAGCAAACCAGTATAGCGAGAGCTTTTTATCGCCGTAACACTTTTAGAAGTCGAGCGTATTTAAAGCACGTTGCCAGCACCTTACAGGTCAGGAGATTCTGGATGGCACAGATGGTTGCCAGGTGTTTTTGTAGCTCAAAGCAACTTAGTATATCGTAATAAACTTTGCTTGTCAACGTAGCGTCACGTATATGGATGGCATATATGTAAGATGAACGAATGTGTGAACTGTGATAGTCATTACAAGTAAAAATCACACATCTTGCTGTTACTAATTCTTTTTTTATTAAATAAGTTGATATTTTCTTCTTCTTTTTAATTTATGGCTTCGCATTATTATGCATTTCGCCAATGATAAGTATAGTTTATTCTCAAGTCTTCACAAGAACGATGAAATAACGGTGTGTACGTTTTCAAGGTCTTGTTGGAGTTTTGGTGTGAATTCGTTCCAGTAAGATGCTTAATTCACTTATTTCAATGTTTCTATACACTGTTCATCACCGTCAATATTTATTATACAAATCCAAACCAATTTTTACAACAAACACAACTTTAAGATAGTTTTTGAAATAAATTAAAATAATCGATGAACCGCTCTGTCAGAATTCCCGCCAAAACTCCAGAACGTTGCTTTTTTAAAAGCCTCAAAAAAAAGGTTCTCAATTAGGCTGAATTTTTATGTGCTTAAGGGATATCTCATTGTGTCAAATAGCGACCGATTTTGATGATTCTATAGGAAAGGCCAATTCAATTATCCCCCAAGTATGGTTCAATATAATCTGGCTAAGATCTGATGACAGAGTGAGAGAAAAATGCGAAAGTCCTCAACTGATATCACCAAACGCACCTTTCTGGTTGAAAATTTTGGTTTCGAAGTTATCCTGAATAGTAGATGATTCTAATGTATTATCCCGGAAAAGGGCAACGTGGGTGGAGCCGCGAGTATTTGCTAGTGTTTGATAACTTATTCACCATAGAATACAGTGACTACTGTAAAACGGCCAGTAGCGGGGAAATATCATTGATGTATGGGTTTTATTATTCTCGGAAACAGTATATTCACATTTTTACCTACATTGTGAATACTGAGTCACCTATTGTTAATATTTTTTTATTATCTGCTGCCATTTGGCATAAGTACACCTTATCTTTGCTGTTTGATAGTCATACTTTAATATGATTCATGGAAAAACCAAATACACTGAAACTGTTCATTTTTTTCACCTTGTATTATTAGTGATGGTTCAAAAGAAAACCTATGGAATCTAAATATATAAAACTCAAAGGTGACTGACTGTCATAGTGATCTATCAACGCACAGCCCAAACCACTGGAGGGATCGGGCTGAAGTTTGGCATGCAGGTAGATGTTTTGACGTAGGCATCCGCTAAGAAAGGATTTTGATAAATTCTACCCCCAAGGGGATATAATAGGAGATGAAAGTTTGTATGAAAATCACACGGGCGGAGCCGCGAGCAAAAGCTTGTAATATTATAAATACAACGTCATGGGTGTAAGTATAAATATTTCACATAAAATTGTACCACGTAATAACTGCCAATAAATATTCCTTTCATTCTTTTAAATATGCAATAGAGGGTAGGTTGCCAGTGCTTCATTTATTTCAGCCGCCAAGCAGCATTGTGTAAACGCTGTTGTATTCCGGTCTGAAAGATATTGAAATCAGTGAAATTATTAAGCATTACCAGTCTTTAGATTTATTTTTATGTATCAGGGTGATGAGCGCACTTCAGTGCCATGCAGTACTTCATAAATCGATGTTTTAATTTATATTGTTTCTCTTTATGAGCAGGCCTAACGCTTAGCGTCAGGCTTGCGACCTGTTCGTCTCGTTATTATGGCGAAGAAACAAGAAAAAAAACAAAGTGTTTGGCTACATTACTTATTTATTGTCCAGGAACTGGTGTTAAAACGCTACATAGAGTAGGTTTTCCTAGTAAATCAGAGTAGCCACAGTATTTTTTTTTTTTTTTTTTTTTATCCTGGCACGGCAAAGTGACTTCGCTACACCTGATGGTAAGTGTAGCGCAATCCAAGAATATTGTCGACCAACGATAAACAATGTGTTCATCGTTGGTCGGCAAGATCATGCCGGGCTGCTAAAGGGCCAAGGGGAGGGGAAGGAAAAAGGGATGGGAAAAGGGTGAGGATCAGGGGCAAGCCCCCTGGGGAGAACCGGATATACACTGGCTGACCCTGGAACGCGACCCACACAAGGCCACTATGGCAGGTTTTAGCACCAGTGTACGGTGGTCGCTATCCGGTCGGATACAAGTATCCTCCCACCAGCATATATATTTAAATGTCATTAATTCACATAATTGTCTCTACCCAGAGTCGCAAATCATCCTTTCCCTGCCAAAATAACACTTATTAAATTCCACTGACAAACTGTACCAACAATCGGCTCGCGAGCTCGCTTAATTTGGTTCAATTCTGGCTCATCATGCACTGTACTCCGAACATAGACGCGGCAATTAATCTCTGAACGGGTGACGGAGCACTCCCCCTACCCCTTCAGTCCCCCGTCCCGGTTCCAGATAACCAGGGGAATGATTAACTGTAGACAGGAAGACGGATTGACAAATAGTCGTTTAGGTATTCGCTAATGCTTCTCTCTCATCAATAAACGATCGATGGGAAGGTCTGCTCTGCTCCGCGTTGTTCCATTTGGTAAACAATTTGTTTTATTAGATGTTCAAATTGCTTTTGGGTGGTAATGATTGTTTGGTAATTTTGGGTCGAGTGTTTTTAAAATGTTGCTGATAAATTCAGAAGCAATGTTTTTTGTTAAAACCCTATTTATTATAGCCTGTCTGTATGTCACAATATCGGTTGTGTTATGCTAAAAACTCTATTTATTTAAATGGGGCTAAAGAAATATTGTTTCCAGATCATAACATTAGTATAAAATTGCTTCTCTATAAATTAAACATGACTGTGTTTCAGTTTTTATAGAAAAGCATAAAAACAATGCAGATTAAGAAAAAGCTTAAAAGGTATATATTATAATAACAGTTTCTGCTAACATTTGAGAAATTTCTCCTTTTCCTGTAGTAGTAATAAAGATAGCGTCGTACTGGGACTCGCTTGGCGCTGGCGAGCAGATGCCAGGTTGTGACAGCCCGAAACGCGATATAGGCTCGCTTAAATAATTGCGTATTTGGGAGTAGAAAATTGTTTGCAACAGTCTGCTTTAACGTTTATATGAGAGTAAAATGTACGGTGTAACTAATTAATTTAAAACATGGTATGGCTGATACAACACATTGTATGGCTTATCTGAGGGTAAAGTGCAGTCCAAATGTATGACGAAAATATTTAAGGAATAACTAAAAATCCTATCTACATAATTTACTTATGTCATAAGTAAACTTTATTTGCATAATATTCATGTTATGTTCTATCCTAAAATATAGGAGCAAAGCGTTGTAGCCTCAAACAATATAGGAAAATAGGACAATAATACACTCGAATGTCTAGTTATCAATATTCATTTTCAACTACTCAGAGCTGATTACAGTAAATCAAGTCCGAGCATATAGCATTGCTTCCGCGTCACACGTTATTACAGACTGTTTTATAGGCCATAGAACAATAATACACCAAAAAGTCTTCCTAGCTCTCCACAACTAACTCGGTAACATCTAAACCTCATTCACCACCTCATCATAGCATGCTATAGTAAATCAAGTCGAACAAAACGCGAGCACAAGGTATCGCTTCCGCGGCCACACGGACAGCGCTAAACCCGGTCCAAACGGTGCGTTTGTGTCGTAAAACCGCGATCAGACGCGCTCACCCACCTCATAAATCATCGATCGTCTGATGCGATTTGACACGCTCGTGTTGCTCGCTTAACACGCTTTGTGTTATGACGTGACGCATACAACGTCTGTACCAATGTTTGTGTTCATTTTTCCAGTGGATACGTCTATAAAATGCATATTAATTTGAGAACATGGTGAATTGTTAAAACCGTTTCAATTGGCCATTTGGTTAGGAGCTTGAAGATTGATAATAAATTATTGATAAAAATGTTGAGCATGAAAGAGTGTACTTTGGACAGCTAGTTGCAATCAAATCAAATAATTAATTAACAAGAACATATAAAAAGGTTATTGTAGAAATAGATTGGGCTCAGGATGGTGAAATTTAGAAATTCATTTATTCATTCATATTTTTGGTAGTAAAACACATTCACATTTTCGCATTTTGTTCGCTGTACTCTTATTACGTCTAACTTTTTAGAGCCCCTCGTATTTTTGCATAAATTGCCTTACATTAAGCAAGTCAATTATTTAATACACTTTGTTGTTGCGTTTAGCACGCTTTTTATGTTATGTCGTGATGCATGCACTTATTGATTTTTCAACTTAGTTACTTTTGAAAAATAATGCTCTATAACTGAAACTGTGATTATTCCTTAATGTGTAACACGCTCTGTGTTATAGCGTGATAAATGTCCCACTTTAATGTCGGTATTCTATATGTGGGTTTTTACTAACATCTAGTTGTCACTTGTTATTTTAGCATAGGTTTATTATTTAGTACGTATTTATTATGTATTTGTGTCGTATTTCATGTCACGTTTAAATGTCAAATGTTGTACGTAGCTAACAATTTCTATTCTTAAAACACCTTGAGTAAGTAAAAAAATCACAAGTAATTTTTATAATTTAATAACACGTGTTCTTGACGCAAGTGCTTGCGTCACATATTTAATTAAAAATGTTTTTGTCGCCATTTTTCTTATTGGATTTCTCTTGTTTCATTAGAAAAAAATCGTTAAGTGTCTTTTAATCTGTAAACTCATTATAATATTGTATGTAAATTTTTTGTACAATAGAATTAATACTAACAATGTTTATTCCTATGAGCTACATAGTACGTTCTTAGGTACGATGTAGATTTTTCTTTAACATTTGAAAGGTTCTATCAACTCTGATAAATTGAAATTGAAATTTAATAACACATGGAATTAAGATACAGTGCAATAAACCCTAGTATATGGGAGATACATAGCGTTTATGGTTTACAAGTGCGCTGTAAAGGATTTTACAGCTCCCAATACAGAACTGACTCGAAGTTTATTAGATACGTGTGATTAAAATGCTTCCGTGTGTCTTGAAGTTTCACTCGGTGGTCTACGCTTATGTAGCTATTAGTTGAGATACAAGATAATGCATACAATTCTGGGGCAGCTATAAAGTGTAAGGTTGAACATTAGCAGTCGCCCGCACATTCAATTGTTTTGTAATTGTTTTTTGAAAATTGCAGCTCGTTCCTTCGACGTAATATCGATAAAAGGATTTTGCGCAAATAATAGTAATAACTATAAATAGTACTTTTAGAGTTATTTTATGTCGAAAACTAGCTTTTGCTCGCGGCTCCACCCGCGTGAACAGCATTTTCCGGCATAAAAGTAGCCTGTAACTGTCACCAGGGTCCCATCTGTCTCTGTAGATAAATTCATCAAAATCGGTTCAGTGATTTAGGCGTAAAAGCGTAACAAACAAACTCACTTTCGCATTTACTTGAAAAATGTTGTTTATGTAACTTGCAAAATGACGGACTATCATACATATTATCATCCCCTATTTTGACCCCTTTGGGGTGGAATTTTCTAAAATCCTTTCTTAGTGGGTGCCTACATAACAAAATGAATATACAGTCCGAATTTCATGCTTGTAGCCTTGATAGTTTGCGCTCGGCGACGATGAATCAGTCAGTCAGTCAGGACATGTTATTTTATAAGTATAGATAACTAATTTGGGAAACTACACTAGATTTTTTACGTTTATGGCTTTTAAAAAGTGGTTTATTTTAGCATATATTCAACTATCCTATCATTTGTTCCAGGCACGCCAATCAACCGGCTGCCAATTATGGCCAAGTCTGTGCTAGACCTATACGAGCTGTATAATCTGGTGATAGCGCGCGGCGGGCTCGTCGAGGTGATCAACAAGAAGCTGTGGCAGGAGATCATCAAGGGGCTCCGGCTGCCGTCCTCCATCACGTCTGCTGCCTTCACACTACGCACACAGTGAGTTTTGTTTATCCTATCCTACTTCTAACTAATCCTACTAGTTCTATCAATTATTAATCAGACTATTCTACTTATCTTTATTTAATTTATATCCCACTTACTACTTATCCTATTTCCTACTAATTCTGCTTCCTACTTTTCGTAATATCCTACTACTATAATGAATGTGAAAGTTTGTACATAGGTAGATGATGACCTTGATTAGGACATAGGCTACTTTTATTATGAAAAAGGATATAAACGCCCAAAGCAACAGCGTGTAGAGCATAAATGAAACATTCATACCGAGGAAGATAATCTCTTGTTGTAACTATGATTAAACATAGTGGCAGCCTTTGTGGCGCAGTAAGTGAAAAGCTGACTGAAAACAATAAGCCGTAGCTTCAATCCCCGCAGCAAAACAAAAAACTTTGTTCAGGTCTGGGTATTATGGGACCGTTACTCCTTCGTGGTTCCTTTACCCGAGATATAGGTTAACCTAGTTTAGAGTTAGGACAAAATTGTGTATATAGTATTCTGAATTAGTAAGCAATTCTGCTCACAAAAATTATGACGACTAACTAGAACTTGATAGCAGTTTTAAAAGCAACATTGATGTCGTTTTTCAATGTTTGGGGAATGTATAAAATTACCTATAAATACACGCAACGGTCCCATACAATCCTCAACCCACAGTGGGATAACCTGTATTGTAGGTATCAAGAACTATGAGATATTACGATTACTAGATCTAGAATCGAATCAAATATTTGTATGGGTGCGGCCACTTGCAACACAGCATATTTGACTCATTCAATTCGATTACATAAAGTTGTTTCAATCCCTCAACCTATCATCGAGATCATAAATATTAAGCATCGTAGCGAAGCACACAATAATATTCTAGATCATAATCCTAACAAGAACTTATTGGATTTCTTTGTGGCCTGTCTAATCTTCGCATTCAAACGGTTTATTGGTTTGGAACGTCTAAACGCTCGCTGCGTTGTGTGGTCCCAGAAGGCAGGAGCCGTCATCGCCTGGCCATATTCGATTCTTTGTGAAGCCCCATTCAAATTTCTCACGTAGTAACAAAACATCGTCGACAATGACGCTACGTGAGCGTCTCGCGACAATATGACATCTTCATAATTAATAACCTCATACTCATCTCGGCCGATATAATTTCTCATTTATCTTAGTGAGTTCCTTCACCTCGTCTTTTGTCGGTCCACATAAAGGTGTCTCGCGTTTATAATTCAGAGTGTGCACCGTTACGCACGAAGTGTCGTTTTGTGCGGGGATCCTTGTTGTTTCAGTCTATGCTTGTTAAGCGTCTGCAATAATTGAACTTTCCTTCAGAATTTCGAATACTTTTGTTTAGAAATGTTTACTATAATGTAAATAGTTTTAAATCACAATTAAGCGTGTAAGAAAGTGGAGTTGTAGTCATGGTTTTAGTCTAATGATCAATACAAAATATTTGTTTCTTTAATAAAACACGAAATTATTATTTATGAAATTTTAGTTCACGTACAAAATTATTAATACTCCGCATTTGTGGAGATTTCTATAAATACAAAAACGTTTGTAAAAGCCAATTTGAAAACACCAAACGGAACTGTCTAACTGTCTACTGTTATGATATAAAAATATCCCAAAAACATTAACATTGCGACCGGCGGTCGGCTCAGACGTATACGTTTAAACGGTTATGAGTTATTTGACAATACTCCTATAAAATCAATTCTACAAAGAATAGGATTTAGTGTGTAATGGGACGCTTACTTTGGACGATACGCTTTTGATAATAATTGGTGTTGAAATATGATTTATAAGTCACAAGCACTCGACGGAGATCTCCTTCCGTCACAATGGAGACTGAATGGTGACATCGGCCGCGTAATCTTTTGATTTATTTCTAACGTTGATAGATAGGAGGTTTTAATGGCGGTTTTTGAAAGCCGCTTGTGATGTTTTACTAGTTTTTTACATGTTTTATCGCTTGTACACCGTATTTTTAAGGGTTTTCGAAGCCTTAAGAATATAACATAACTTCCTTTGTTGTAGAAAATGTTAAAAATCCGCTTCAAATAAATATATCAACTTTGGTTTGG
Source organism: Amorpha juglandis (assembly GCA_949126905.1). NCBI lineage: Eukaryota > Metazoa > Arthropoda > Insecta > Lepidoptera > Sphingidae > Amorpha > Amorpha juglandis. The sequence continues at coordinate 10,404,609 of OX421383.1, forward strand.
CTCCAATGTAATAACATGAGACAGACAGGCTGACAATACTTTTGATTATAGCGATATTGATATCTTTGGACATTCTTAACGTTTTAACTTCGCTTGATTGAGTACAATTCTTAGTAGGGTTATCTTATACGACGAGTTGGGGGGAGCAGCAAGAAATCTTGGTTGCGAAACATTAGAGTGTGGACGTGCATTGCGAACGCAGCCAAGCTTTTCCGTCCCGCGAGAAATAAAACCAAATATTCTAAACTGACAGCCAATATTTGTTAGGTTAGGTTAGGTTCCTCGTATGCGAGAGGCCGTCTGGGTTGGTACCACCGCTTTGTCTATTTCTGCCGCCAAGCAACTGGGTGTAAGCACTGTTGAGTTTCGGTTTGAAGGACATTGAAGCCAGTGACATTAATGGGCATTATGAGACTTAACATCTTATGTCTCGGGGTGACGAGCGCAGTTCAGTGCCATGCAGTGCTTTGTAATTCCAAGTTCAGTGTGGTGTTGCTTCTGTTTATGGGCAGGCGTTGCGCTTACCATCAGGCGAGCGCCTTCATCTCGTCATTCAAACAAAAAAAAATCAGTAATTGCAGACGCCCAAAAAGAAGTTGGTAATTTTAGGCTAAATGTAAATAATAATAGTCTTAATAGTATGTAATAATTTTTATTTCCAGATACATGAAGTACTTGTACGACTACGAGTGCGAGAAGAAGAATCTGTCCACTCGCAGCGAGCTGGACGCCGCTATAGAAGGCAACAAGCGCGAGGGCAGGCGTGCCTCCGGACAGTACGACGCTCAGGCGGCACTGGCTATGGTAACTATCCTTACATATTGTAATGTCGTTTAAACAAACCCATTAACTATAAAATTTAGGAGCATTGAATCAAATGTTGTCATTATTTTAAAGGTTATATTTTTTTTAAAAGCACTTTTGTTTTTCAATTACTATAATAATCATAATTATCTCCCCGTCATTTGAGGATCATTTTACAAGATAGTAGGCCTTTCATATGCGAGAGTCCGGCTGGGTTGGTACCACCAATTTGCCTCTTTCTAACGCTAAGCAGCAGTGGCTAAGGTGTTGCGTTTCGCTTTTAAGGATATAGAAGCCACTGAAATTACTGGGCAATATGAGATTCAACAAATTATGTCTCTGGGTGATGAACGCAGTTCAGTGATATGCAGTGCTTTGAATTCAAAGTCCTGTGTGGTGCTGTTTATCGGCAGGCGTGGCGCTTACCATCATCCAAATTATAAAAAAAGGATGCTTCATCACCAAGTTCTTTTTAATCGTGAAAAAGACGTCTAAAGGGTCTAGCTTTAGTAAAATATTTGTTAGGTTGGTGTAATCCAATTTAGCATGACAGTTGGGATGCAGGGTTAAAAAAGAAACTTAGCAACGTGTGTAAAGTAACTAGATATATCTGACTGCTCTCGAAGCGACTAAAAATAACGAGTTATATTGACAAATATTTATCAAGAGCTTGATGGTTGCTATCCAGGAAGTGACAAGCCCTATTTAGGTAATAATATGTTTGGGTTCAATTACCTATTAGTGAGGATGGACAATTATACACGAGTGTTAACTAGCATGGTTTATTCGTGACTGCTTATACTTAACTCCTTACTGGCGGGCGCAGCCGCCTCTATATTATACATAAAAATACTACATACTAAGCATATATTATATTGCATTCGTCACTCACACATACCTCACGCTACCACAAACTTAACCTACTTTACATGTGTGTCCCTACACCCTCCAACCGAGAGTTTTCGTATGTACAATATTTTAAGGTCCAGAACTATTTTTCTGCTCCGCAGCCGCCGCTCTCCCGCGGTGTGCCGGCATCGCTCGCGCAACTCTCCCAGCATATGCAGCCGCTGTCACTCTCCCTCGGCGGTGGAGTGGGAGTGCCGCGTCTCCCCCCGCTTCCCCCCCACGCGCCGCACATCTCCCAGCACGACATCGAGTACCGCGTACGGGAGTACATGAAGATGATCCAGCAGCAGCGAGAGTTGATGAGGAATGGTGAGTATTGTAGCAGTGTACTACTATATACATTATGCCCTCATCCCTGTAACCCATGATGGGATAGGCAGAGGTGTAGCTCATACACTCATATTTCGTAAAGCTTATTTCCGTCCCATTCCAGATTCTGTGCTGATACTGAGCATATCTAGTACTAGGTGTTAGTATATCAGGTCTTGTCAATTATTACACTGTATACTGTAGTGGATGGTACCACCACTACCTTAATTTCTGCCGCCAAGCATCAGTGTGTAAGCACTGTTGTCTTTCGGTTTGAAGAACGTTAAAGCCACCGATATCATTGGGCTTTATGGGATTTAATATCCTAGGTCTCCAAGTGATGAGTGCTTTTTATTTATAGTTTTATGTGGTGTTGCTTTTGTGTATGGACATGCGTGGTGTTTTCTATCAGGCGAGTAATTGCCGTTTCGTCATTCAGACTAATATAACAAGAATATAATATTATATTATCATCGCTTACAGGTTCAGAATCCCCACCCGGCGGTAACGGTCCAGCGCCGATGATGTCTCCGCGCGACGCGGCCGCTCTCAGCGCGATCGATGTGTCGCGCCTCACTCTGTGGTCGCTCTACAACAATAACAACAACAACAGCCCGCAACCGGACCTCGAACCGCAACGGTAAGATCTATATAATAAAAAAAATGGGTGCGTGTACTTATGTACGCGCGTGAGAAGTTATACTTCTTTGGCATCATTAAATAACCAATAATAAGTATTTAACATTAATAATTTAATAATATTTAGTGTTAATTATATTAAATAAAAGTATTTTAATTTATATCAATAAATAATACATACGGATAGTTAACCTCAATTATATTGGAGCACTTGAAAAAGTATATAAGCACAATTTTTTTCACTAATATTCACAAATAGTAAGTAATATCAATCAAAATATTCAATTTAAATCACTACTGAATATAATTTATTAGCACATATATAATTCGCACTTGTATGAAACTCAAACACGTGTTGTGAATGTATAAACTAGAGACATGTTGATAAATATTATAAATATGAAAACAGTGATCAGAGGTGACGAGCGTACCAACATGCGCGACTAATATCGAGGTTCAATTCCTATTTTGTTGGTAGCTTTTTTTTCGAGACTTAATGAGCGGTTAAGCAGACGGCTTCATACTGTTAATTTTGTGTCACAGGTGCGCGCGCATCTTAAAATTTCACTCTCATCATTTTTTCATAACGCGCCTAACTTCATACTGTTAATTTTGTGTCACAGGTGCGCGCGCATCTTAAAATTTCACTCTCATCATTTTTTCATAACGCGCCTAAAGAAGTATAACTTCAATAACTTCAATAACTTCAAAAAGATTCTGTCACTGGCCACTTTTGCAGAAGCAAAAAGTTTTTCATGCAGATTTGAATTTGGAATGAAAGTAACTGGTCAATGTTTTTTGAGATAAAGCCAACCTCGTTGCGTAGCATTCTGTTGATTAACGGACGAGGAAATGGCGAAACTTGGTTCTCGTTACGAGTGGTGGGGTTCAGACGGCGGATCGCCCACATAATACTAAATTCACCATTTAATTATATAATGGGAAGCCACATATTGGCATTTAGCTAGGAGAACGCGAGGTATGGAGAAGATAAATTGTAGTGCAACAACTTTAAGTTAGCGGTGGCAGATGTACGAACTAATTGAAAATGTATAGGACAATATGTAAAAATTGGAATCGACCAATGCGTGTTCAATGACGGTGCCTCACCTCGCCTATATATGATTATATTAGAATAAGTATTTTGGAAAGTATTTGAATAAGTAAAACTTATTGAAATAAAACGAATTTAAACGGATTTTATCGCGGTTTTTTATTAATTTTGATCCCGACGTTTCGAAGACTTTTCAGCCTTCGTGGTCACGGGGGGGACGTATTTCAATGAGTAACATTCGCGTAAACGTAAGAAATCATTAAGTAAAACTCAATGAATGATTAACTGAATTAAAAATGTATAAAAAATAATATGTCAATAATTCTAGAGCTGGTTTAAAAATTATCATAGAGATAAAATAAAAAAAAAATCGAAATGTGCAAACTTTAACACTGTAAGTAATAGTTTTATGATTTATGTAAGTAATAGTAAAAACATTTTGATAATATTTTGCAGTGAGGCGCTAAACCTAAGCGAAAGTCCAAACTCGAGCACAAGCGGCGGCAAGCGTGAAGCGTGTCGCTCCCCTCCCCCGCCGGCGAAGCGCCGCACCCCGCGGCCGCCCTCGCCCAGGCTCCCCTCGCCGCCGCGCCAGGCGTGCTTGCCCAACACACCACAGCCACAACTCAACGGAGGAAGCGCTACTAATGGTGTCAATGGGGCAGCATTCAAAATCACAACAAGAGGTAATATTTCATATTTTGTCATTTAGGCAGGTGGTTGTTTGATGATTTGGCCTTTCGGTACTGCATTGAATCGATATTTAAAAAATACTCTTTCCTCAATGGCTGACAATCACCAACGATCTGGTATTGTAAGTTTTGATCGGTTGACATCAGATGGCCTATTTGCTCGTTTATCCCTGTTATTCATTTTTATTTTTGTCTATACTTTTACTAGTACTAACCCTGGATCTTCGTAAATCGATGACTAATAAACATATTTCTTTCAGGTGACGCAAACACGGGCGATCAACAACTCGTTGTGTCCATAGAACTGAACGGAGTCACATACGAAGGAGTTCTCTTTCCATCACAGAATGGCAACGGTCAAAATGGTCACAGACAAATGGTGTCCTAATTACACAACAAACACAAAAATGTTATAGTATTTATTTCGATTTTTATGTCCCAGTTTGCCAACGACAATTTTTAATTGATAAGTGTTATTCGAAATTGAATATTATTTCATTTTGAGTTTTTATTAGCATGAAAACCATTTTTATAAACAGAGCAACGATTATTTCTTTGTTAATGCTCGTGGAACCAACTTCAATATCAACACATATCAATTTTAAATTTCTACGGAGATTGCTAAAATTACGCTTCTATTGTCTATGTCTAAAAGATTTTATGGGCGGGGAGAAAGGTTTAAGTTCTGATAATTTAAAAGTAGATAGTAACAATGCATTAAATACATTATTATTTATAGACCTGCCTTCCCGCCCCTTTCTCCCCTTTTAAACATAGACCAAAGAGGTTAGGTTTTATTGAAATCTCCAAGTGCATGGTTAAGACTTCGGGACTGTGGATAAGCAGGAATTATAAATTTATCTAAATTTCTTAATTAAGTACAAAATTCTTGCTGATGAGATATTATTTAGTTTCTATCGGAATTGTGATGAGTTTCTATTATTACTCAAAATATTTATGTTCTCAAATTAAATTAACACTGCCCGAGAAAAGTATGATATTTCTCGAATGTTCTTAATTGATTGTATGTATAATTACATATTTACGTCATACATTGAAATGACAGTTCTTGTAAATATAGGTTATAATTTTTACATTTAATTTATGGTTTTATGACAGATGTGAGTTATTGGATTGCGGCGTTTGTTTGAATTGTAAATTATTGTAAATAATGAGGAGTATTGTAATTTTTTATACGCCATCATATATGTGTTTGTGATTCGTATTAAAAAGGTGTATATTTTAATTGTCAATGATAATTCAGTATTTTAGGTTAGTTATTTATAAATATTTAATACTGTTTTCTTTACAAAAACATTTCGTCGATTCTAAATAAACATCACATATATTATGTTCATAGACGTTAATGCAAAGAAAGCAGATATTATTTGAATTCTGGTGTGAAAATTATGAATGAAGACATTTTGCATCTTGATCTGTTTAAAATTCTCGAATAACAATTTTGAATGTAGTTGCATAGTTGTAAGGGTAATGTAAATGAGGTTGTTTCCGAATTTCATGCTACTTAAATATTCACAAACGACGACTATATTATATGCCATTATATAAGTTTTAACGAGTAAATAGTAATAAAATAATTTAAGGCGTCGTCGGCGTGATTTTAAAATACTGAAGAGTGCAATTAGAACGGCAGTTGGGTTTCTAAAATTCATTTGTTTATGTAGTGCATTAGGCAATATCCCAAAATGAAGGTACTACATCAAACTCAAGCTTGTCGTAGCGTTTGTATAAAAGTATAATTTGTAAATGACTGATTTAATGTTTTTACAATTAGTTTATTTAATTTAATGTTTAAAAGAAATATTTTGTATAATTTCATTAGCTTAGGGTTGCATTATTCGTGCTAAGTAGTCGTAGCTGTTAGTACATTCCTGACGATGTACAATAATATTTAAGAAAACAATTACTCTGGCCTACATTAGTAGGTAGGTAGCGTTAGGCCAGCTGATTGCGCATTAGCGAATTTCGTATTACACCAAAAATTTTTGATGTATTCAAATAATTATACATGAATAAAATAAATATGTATTGCAGCTATGAATGACTTTTATTTTTATTGCGATAATTATGAAGAAACCGAAATTTTGTTCCGCAAAACCAATTACTACCGTGGGTGTAATAGTTACCTACCTCTGCAAAAATCCAAGTCACAACTGACCCAGCATCATAATATTTTTTATTCGTGTCGATTTTTTGCGTGCTGTCGTGCTACTTTCAATATTGTTTGGATAACGTTTTCGTTATTATTATAAATATATTCAAATAGGCAAATGTAAAAGCAGACTTAACGGGCTAACACTTGGATTTCTGTAAGCTCGGTAAGTGGTAGGGTCGCGTTATAGCTAGTTCTGTGTACGGCTTCGATAGATAGTTATATACCTACAGCAAACTTTTATATGAGTCAAACTATTCCCATTTCAGTTATTTCAAAGTTGCTTGAATTTAACTACAACCTACATCTCAGACGACCCCGCGACCATGAAGGCTGAAAAGCTTTCGAAACGTCGCGTCGGGCTCAAAATTTAAAACAATGTCTAATGATTATATTGATTTATAATTATTATATATGACGCGGCGAGCTCCATGTAGATGTGTCAGAGAGGAGGGTTTTACAACCCTTACTCTTCACTTGATGTGGTCAAGATGTACGACGTATGATAACTCTCAATAATAACGACACAGGGTTATCACTTTATCGTTTATTCACTCTTTTAAGCTACTACCGGCGTTACAATGTGTTCTTGCTCACGGACGGAACTAAACTAATCTCGTTTTTTTTTTTTTTTGTTCTGCTATTGCTTTAAGCCTGACGAGAGTCGGCTGTATACAGCTTCACCGGACTTTCGGGCGAGCGCTTTAGGCGCTCTCAACCCTTGACTAGGTGACCACCTCTGAGGGCACCCCCTGTGGGGTACGAACCTCGGCTCAGGACGGTCACCGGAAGAGGGCAGAGACATCTGCGATTATTGGTTTAGGGGACGTTTAAAATCTACTAATGATTATTATCATTATTATCATCGGCTCGCGGGCCGGTACCAGGGTCGGGGGCGTTGCGGGGAATGCGGCGCGGTCCTCGGCGGCGAGGACGGTAGGTCGGTTTTGTCCAGTGTAATTTCATGAATTCCTCTCTCCTTCGGATGGCCAGAGTGGTCGCATCGTCCGGGTCAGTGAGGACGCTACGCGGACGTCTCCACTTTGCATGGTCAAAGGGAGTATATATTGAGGCTCGTCGGACGAGCGTATTCGGATGGTGATATGATTCGGAAATAGCGCTTGCTGTTCATTTTCATGAACTGCCGGATGGTCGGCAAACCCACGTCCACGTGGATATTGAGATTCCTCACATACCACGGGACCCCAGTGATTCGACGCAGAAAGCGATTCTGCAGGGTTTGTAAGCGTCTATATCGAATTTCGGGTACATGAGCGAACACAGGCGATGCGTAAGTCATGATCGGCCTAATACATGTCGTATAAATCCTAATCTTTATCTCGAAATGGCAAGACGCCATCTTATATAGAGGGATTTTCATTCTCCCCACTTCGAAAGTAGAATTATTTGGTAAACAACACAAACCACCCTCAAATTATCAATATGAGTGGCGGTACCGACAATTGACGTAGAATAACGTTATTTAAATAGGTCAATTCAGTGTCCGTACTCTTCTTGCTCCGACATATATTAATATATTTTATTTCAGTTAGTATAACATTAGTTGCTTGAATTACTTCAAATATTTACCAGAGCTGAGCCTGAGCCTTTTTAGGCTTTTAAATCAATACTACATACGTATTCTGTGTCAATAGATTGACTATAAAGGCATACTTACTTTTTCCAGTCAATGGTTATCACGCTATCAAATTTTGACGCTATATTGCATTCCGAAATCGTTTAGTTTACAGTTATATAGAGACTACATAAATAGTCATAGCTATTTTCCAGATAGAAATCGTTAAAAATGCAAGCGATGTTTATGCCGTATGAACAACTACACGTCACTGCTTTTAGTTTTTTAAAGGGAAAAGCTATACGTGCAGTGATTAAAAGAAATTGTTAATTTTTATATAAACTATAAGCGCCATCTATGATTTTTACACTAAACATTTTGTTAAACCACTGTAGTATTTAGTTAACGCCATCTAGTTGAGCAAATAAGAACTATAAAGTTTGGCACTGCACTATTAAGACATTTATTTCGTGTGATAATCATAGATGGCGTTAAAATAAATTAAGATAAATACAAAATTTTCTACATACCAAAAATGATTTACATGTTTTGGCAATAATTCAAATAATGTACAATAAATATAAATCACATTAATAAACGTCTTTGGAGTACAATTTTAGTAAGTTATCTATTCTATCTATCTATTAACCTCTCAAGAGTTCTATATTGACATGTCAGATCATTGCTTGCAAAAGTAAGTAATAGATCTCGGGCGACATACAATAATCATCTTGGTCTACCGCCTCACTTTATTTGTTTACACAATTCATTGAGATTTCAGTAAAATTGTTTTCTAATAAAATGCGTAATATAATGTTTCTTAATACAGATCAAAGTCAAACACCAATAAATAATATCTTAAAATAAATGTGGAATTCGCTGTAAAATAAGGTTACCAGACGTCAGGGTTTGTCTTGACATGTCAGGATTTTTGTATACTTGCAAGATTCCGTTAGGACTCTGAAAATGTTTGGTTGTTTGCTTATTGAAATTTCTTATGAAAATACTAATTATTATTTTTATGGAATAAAGCAACAAGTAAGGCTGATAGTACAGGACTCAATATATACAGTGTCATTTTGACACCCTATACTTAAATGAAACCATGTGTAGTGTTCGTTAATACAAGTACTTTGAGCTAAGACACTTTCTTATTAAAGGCAAAATAATAAAATAAAATTTCCTAACAAATTAAATGCCGTTAACATTAGATTAATTTTAAACAGTCTGTATACGCGCGCACACACATATAAAAATCAACATACACACCCGTCATCGAATGAACGAGACACACACACATAGGGTAGACCGGGGACAATTGTAACATATTTTGGTTAGCGTTAAATTTTGAGTTTATTATTAATATTGTGTCAAAAGTGTCAATAACCATTGATACGTAGTTTATTCGGCTATAAGTTCGCATTATCTTTAGACGTGTAGGAATAATACAATCATAGATATTAAGCATTAAAGCGGACTGGGTGAACTGGTACAAATGTCCCCGCCAGTGGGTTAATTGTACCAGCGATGTAATTTAATAAAACTCAGTGTTATCATTACATAAATATACTTCTCTAAATGGTAATATCCCATCAGAATAGCTTGTAATCTAATGACAAACAAAATACAGTTAACTTCGTAAGGTTAATCAATATAAAAATTAAAAACATAAAACAATAGTTTTCTCACCCTAAACGATAATAACTAAATTAAAGATTACAACAAAGTATTCTTATAAGTTCTTATTAAGTATTGACCATCATATTTGTGGTGTCGTATACTTATAATTAGTCAAAAACAACGAAAATCACAAATCAAAATATTGTATGGTAAAGCATTTGGAACGATTGTCCCCATGGTACAATTGTCCCTTGCATACTTAATTTTATAATTTTTTTTATTATGTATAGCTACTCAGTCCAGCACAATTTTATCCCATCGATGCCAAAGCTCCGGGTGTAGATTTTTCTCTTTTCTTTTTATATCTAATTAGAGAAACATGGCACAACCTAAACATAGACCTAAACATAGCTGTGTGTATAGATTTTCCGGTTTGGATTTCCTAATATGCTTTTTCGTAGAAAAGTATCTTTCGACGTTCTATCAGTCTTTCTTGTTCTATAACGCGGCATCTGTTAAAAAATAAACTTTATGAATAACAATGGAAAGCATAGTTCAGCCATTTTTTTATTTAAGTTTTAACTTGAACAATTCTTAAGACGACATGATACCAATACCCAAACCGAATGCAACCATTTTTCATAAATTCGTCAAAAAATTTCGTCATAAATTCCAAACCACTCCTATGAAAGACACGTAGTCCGATTTGTAAAAAAATAAATAATGGTTAAAAAAACTAAAAAAACACGCTTTTATAGAAAGTCTAACTAAAAAATAGAAAATAAAATTGAAGAAAACAATGTATTTTATTGTAAAAAAAGCGTGTGGTGCATGGTGTCAATAGTTATAATTATTGTATTGACAGATATAAGTAGAAGGATTATCATTTAGATAGTATCTTAGAAAGCACCCCACGCTTTTTTTACAATAAAATACATTGTTTTCTTCAAATTTATTTTCTATTTTTTAGTTAGACTTTCTTATAAAAGCGTGTTTTTTAGTTTATTTTAACTATTATTTATTTTTATTTTTTTAGTTAAAATATAAATATATTGTAGTCGGTTGAGGTTCGAATATCAAAAAAGCGCCATCTATTGACGCTCTCAGATACTACGACATTCCCTATAATTAGCAAAGGTCCAGAGAGTATAATTTCAATTGACGCAGATTGACAATCTATTGACGCATTCTTATGCGTCGTGTAGATGGCGCTAAACTAAACTACACAACAATTATTTATAATTATTAATCACAATTTGCAATACTTTTTATATATATATATATATATATATATATATATATATATATATATATATATATATATATATATATATATATATAATATTGCATTGTCATCGGTCCTTGATAAGTATGCCAAATTTCAATTTAATCCGACGTTTTAAAGGAGGTCAAAATCACGTTCAAAGACAAGTTACAGACAAATATACCAACCTACCAACATACCTACGTCTGAAGCTAATAAAAGCGTGTTAAAAAAAGACTATTATCGCTGAATTGCGTCTCTTAATACTGCAGTTCCCAATTGTTAACAATAAGTACAGTTACACATATTTAATCCCAATGATCTTTATCTTCTAAATTCTAACTGCTGGTGTGCCTGTCTCGGTCATCCGCCTGTCCTGTCGCATGCCTTTCTATTTGTTTCTGCCCTCTTCGGAGTGTGAAGAAGCATTTCTACAGGCCGGCATGATTTTGATGACCGCCGATAAACTCATTATTGTCGGTTGCCGCTGGTCTTTTTGGAATGCGCTTCACTTACCATTAGGTGCAGCGCAGACACTTTACCGTGCTCGCTAAAAAATATAGTTAATTAATTTATGAATTAAAGTTATAGTTAAAATAAATATATATTATAAATAAATATATATATTATAAATAAATATATATATAATATGGGGTCAATTTTACCACGGGGACAATTGTACCGTTACAAACGTCCCCGAAATATTGCTACAATTGTCCCCATATACTCATTTCATGGATAATATAAAAAATCTCCTAAATTTAAACTTGAATCTAAATAAATACGTTTACAAATAAGAGATACAATAGTGAGAAATGTTTAAACTTACACTGAGTTAAAAATGATGTTTTGATTTCCTGCTATGACCAATGATAATAGATGGAAAAAACTTACTTTGACTGCACCAAAATTTCATCTCGCCGTCATAAGCGTCTGCGTCGAGCCACACGCGCGAGCAGCTGATAGTTAGTCGGCAAGCAACCAAGGGGGGCGCCAAGGGGAATGGAATGTGTGTGTGAGGTGTAGTTAAAAAAATATTCCCCTTGGTACTACCGTACCCTGCTACAAATGTACCCGGTCTACCCTACATTACCATTAAGCTAGCAATACATGTTGGACGAGATAAGGCCAACACGAGTGTAGGTAAATTAATACAAGGCAAGCGCTAGTGCCTAGACGTTCGGCAAATTTATCGAAAACCAATCGAGTAGCCGGCTGTGAAGCGAGAGGCCGCGGGTTCGATCCCTGCACCGAGACAAATGTTTATGTGAACCACAAATATTTGTTTCCCGAAACAAACCCAGACCCCGGGCTGGGTGTTGTGAGACCAAAAGTCTCTCGTAGTTGCTGATACCCACGATACTATCCTGATACCCAAAAATACTATCTATAAGTTGGTGTTAGTCATCACTCGGCAACACACGTCCAACATGTATTGCGGGCTTTATACCGTCGAGGTCAATGTGCCCGCTTTATAAAAACGCCAAGCGTACAGAAGGCAAACGGCTCAAAATAGTAATTTAGGAATTGAAATAAATATTAGATTACCCTATGAAATGTAATAAAATCCTAAGTAAAATCGAATCTTGTAACTTTTATAATGATTATTTGTTTTTAGTCAAATTTGTGTTACCTATTTATAGGTATGTGCATTTCCCAAACACATTTTTTTTACGTTTTGTCATTATCAATGAACTAAGTAATACTGTCGCAACTTTTTCAGTGAATCTGTCGAGAGCGTCTTTGTGAATCTGAGACGTATTTTCATATGTATGAAGTTGCCCTTCTTAAGCGTTTGTGTTTTATAATTACATCGTCAGCTGTGACATTTTATTCAATAGAGTTAAGTGCAAAAACCGTACAGCGTGATTTAAAAGGCTCAAAACTTAAATGACGTTTTTTGGCAAAACTACTACAAGCTCAAGCCTCATGTTTGGTACAGGGTAAGCAGAGGCGATGACGAATATGTGGTTTCATTTAGTAACAGGGTGTCAAAATAACACTGTATATAAGTAGTCCCGCTAATCTACAAAGTTTCTTTGACGTTGATCACGACTCTAGCGGCGTAGAGATTATTTTACTACTACAGACTGCTGTATCCTTACTTCTTATTCGATCACACCTTCGAGCTTCGAACAACAACGATAACAACGTTTGAACCATCTAGTTACTTCAATCCTTTTGCCTTACCTCATGTTGCTCGAAGCTTTATGAAATTCCTAATATTTGGTGATCGGTCTCGAAAATATAATATATCAACTAAACAATGGCGAAGGGTTCATATTATACTAATCCTAGCGGCCTACCTTTGTAAACTATCAAATAATAAATAAGTACTTTAAAAACTATACAGTAAAAAAAAATATAAAATCGTAATTAGTATCGGCTTCCTCTTCGAAGATTTTACCCGTCGCCACTGCTACGTGTGTGTAATACGACGAATAATAAGAATAAAAATTAATGGAAAGCTTATAGGGTGAGTTAAGTAACTAACTTCAGAGTTTGGTTTGACCTCTGGCGATTGGAATATTGGTCAAGGGTTACTTCATTTAATTAATATAGTTATAATTAATTAATTAGGTAATTTTCTTTGTCTATTTCGTGGTGGATTTACACTTGTTAGAGCTAAAAAATGCACTCTTCAATACGCTTTTTCCTCTTCGCGTTTGGCGCGAATGCCCATGTAACCCATTCTTACTCCGTCCCTGGCCACAAACTTCGCTAAATAGGTTAACGGCAGCCAAGTTTGTCCCACTGCGCGCATTCTCGTGTGACAGGCCGTCATAACATGAACAAAGTTGTGTACCATTTTACCCACTGAATAGTTTGAAACTCTTGTAGAAAATGTGGAAAATAGAGCTATATTCTGTAGTTTTCTTTTATAAAATGTTACATGAATTTGCCCGTTTTTGTATATTAATATATATCCTGACTCATGACTGATATTCATCGATAGAATATATTCTACTATGTTCTTGCTAGGCTCGGGCCTCTTCTACTGATGAGAAATTAGTGTCTGTTCGCGAACGAAATTGATGTGAATATGATGTTCCATTTAAAAAATCATTGAAATAATTTGCTCCACCACGTCGGCGGGCATTTTTGAAAATACACAGCACTACGTCAATGCAGACGCGCAGTTGCCGCTCGACTGGCGCGCGCCGCTCGTAGGTCGCTCCTCGCGCCCGCGCCCCGCCGCTGCTTTCGAGACCGGGTCCATTTAAATCTATGCATTTGAACGCGCCGCACCCGCGTCGCGTCGCTTGCCGCTGACTTCGAGTCCGCGGCCTAAGCGTCACGCCTGCCCATAAACAGAAAAAAAACAACACAGAACTTTGAATTACGAAGCACAGCATGGCCCTGAACTTGTCACCCCGAGACATAAGATGTTAAGTCTAATAATGCCCAGTAATTTCATTGCCTTCATTGTCCTTCAAACTGAAACACATGAGTGCTTACACACTGTCACTGTATATACATATTACAGAACAGAAAAGCCGAAATTTTTCTAAACTACACTAAGTGGAGTAGTTACATGCGGGTGAAACCGCGAGGGACAGCTAGTTAATTATAAAACTACATTTTATCCCAGAAAATGACTCACGGGAGACAGAGCTGTAGATGCTATTACGAAATATAATAGTAGTAAGTAAGTAAAGTAATAAAGTCGTACAGAAACTACATACCAAAGTAGTGGTCAAACCGTCACATTGTTTTAGCTAATTGCTATTGTGTCCACGCATACGCATTGTTATGTTAATTGCTCGGGAACTTTACTTGTTAATTTGTTTTGTTTTCTCGAGGCGTTTTTGTGCTTTACTAAATAGGAAACTGGTTTATTCGTATTTTATGGTTTACATAAGCAGCGACAGTAGTACGGACTGTCGAGACGAAAGTCGCAGGTTTGAAATCAGCCCCAAGACCTCTGACTGAAGTTAAGTGTATATTAATTGTTAATTATCGCTTGCTTTAACGGTGAAGGAAACATCGTGAGGAAACCCGCATACCTGAGAACTCGATAAGATTTTCGAAGGTATGTGAAGTCTGCCAACCCGCATTAGGCCGGCGTGGTGGACTAAGGCCTAATACCTGTCATTCAGTAGAGGAGGCCCGTGCCCAGCGGTGGGACGTATATAATACAGGGCTAGTAAGTATAGTAGCTAGCAGGTATAGTAAGTTGATTCAGAATTGACGTATATCTGGCGTGGAAGGGCATTGTCGGATTGACGATAGGATATTTTTTTAGAATAATAGAATTCATATGGATTGGAGTGTAAGGCCCAACATGTTAGGCCCAACGCCAATCTCTACAGCATGTGGTACACTCTGCTGACAAACAGACGAGGTAATAGCGATAATTGGTTCCTGTTGCAGCTTGTGGGGGTCAGACGGCGGGTCGCCCAAATAATACCAATTACCATCAAATCATTGTAGAAAGGTGGACCTTGGCATAAGGTCGAGATAAAGCCGGGCAGAAAGAAAACAATTCACATGGGTGCAATAAGATGCTTTTGGTTATGGTTTTCGTTAGAAAAACGCTCAATCAGTTTGTCACAGAAATTACTAGGCATTATTATCGGGATGGTGAACGCATTATAGTGCGGTGTATTACTTTGTAACTTGATGACTTGTGTTGCCACTGCTTACGGGTAAGTCTGGCGCATAACAGGCGAGTGGCCTGCTAGTTTAGATTTTATAATCATGTATCCTGTCACTAGCAACGTTGATCATACACGAATGGAGTGGAGTGGAGTGGAGCGGAGCGGAGTGGAGTGGAGTGGAGTGAAGTGGAGTGGAATGGAATGGAATGGAGTGAAGTGGAGTGGAGCGGAATGGAGTGGAGTGGAGCGGAGTGGAGTGAAGCGGAGCGGAGCAGAGCGGAGGATTTGTGGCCTATATTGCGATTTACTCGCTCCTTATCACATTGTGGGATGTAAATACGTTCGGTGAACAGTAAGTGCACTAGTTTCATCTTTACCTACTCCCTTGGGGATACAGTCGTGAGAGCTTATATATTATTAAATTATTAACGTATTTCTTGAGTTATACAAAAAATAATCGTAAGGTTGTTGGTGACGTCGTTTTTATAATTGATGCAAAAAACTGGTGGAACCTTGAACATCCAGGATGTTTAGCATGTCATAATGTTTTCTTAACTATTAAGTTAATTTAATAAGGTGTAATTAAATAAACAAAGTTGTCTATATAAAACTGGTAACACACTTTTTGTAAAGCCGCAAACTGACGTTAAGGTTCTTAATCGAGACAGAAGATTGCGATTTGCGATTACAGTCACGTGTTTTTTATTAGCTTGAATGATGAGACGAGCAAGTCAATCGCTTGATGGTATGCGCCAGGCCTAACCATAAACAACACCACATAGAACTTTGAGTTAAATGAACTTTGTATGCAATTGTATGGGTATGTTTTAAGGTACGCTCCCGAGACAGAAGATGGCGGCGCGCTACAATTTCTATATCATTACATAAAATGTGGACGTATCGATGCACGATCCGAGTTACGGCGTATGTCTCGCTATATATTACTCATCTTAGCATCACATAATGTAAGACCGGTCATTTTCACAGGAGAAGTTCGAGAAATTAGCAAGCAGTTTATTTGATGACTAGTTTTTGCTCGCGGCTCCGCCCGCGTGAACGTTTAAAATTGACAAAGTTTCATACAAACTTTCATCCCCTATTTTATCCCCTTGGGGGTAGAATTTATCAAAATCCTTTCTTAGCGGATGCTTACGTCATAACATCTACCTGCATGCCAAATTTCAGCCCGACCCCTCCAGTGGTTTGGGCTGCGCGTTGATAGATGACTATGTCAGTCAATCACCTTTGAGTTTTATATATTTAGATTAATGATAACCACCGCTCATTATAGAAGCAGCGTACCTGTATTACCGAACATTTAGGAGGCCGGACTAAATGGGGAGTTTTTATTTTTTTATTTGAATGAATGACATGACGAGCAAGGAGCTCGGCTAAGCGGTAAGCGCCACGCTTGCCAATAAACAGAAGCAACACCACACAGAACGTTGAACAAAGCACTGCATGGTCCTGAACTGCGCTCGTATATAGCTCCGGGATATAAGATGTTAAGTCTCATAATGCCCAGTAATTTCACTGGCTTCAATGTCCTTCAAACCGTAACACAACAGTGCTTACATACAGTTGCTTGGCGGCAGAAATAGACAAAGCAGTGGCACCAACCCAGACGGCCTCTCGCATACGAGGGACCTACCTCCTTGTAACTAGTGTTTGAAAATGTTTCGAGCTTCCGGTGTTCTAATTGACTCTACGAGATGCAACAGCGAAGCTGCGACTTTGCGGTCGGCTCCAAATCGACGCAACCATCGGAAGTCTGCCTTTACATATTGGAGGTATGTCGGACACGCGCGTCTAAACCGCCCTAGTGACCAACACACCACAATGTTCCGGTCTCTCCTTCACGTCCAAAACCACGTGTACGTACATTACGCATGCAGCCGCAGTTATGTAGTACAACTGAACCTACCATTTATAACAATTAATAACACTAGTCTTGTATTATATACGCCCTACTGCTAGGAACATGCTTCTAGTAATGCGAGGGATTTCGTCTTCACTACGCTGACCAAGGCGGGTAAATTCACACGCATTCGAAATTCTTATGGAGATTTTTTTTTTATTATTTGATTGAATGATGAACACATCTTTATTTTGGTTGATTTTTATTCAGGTTAATAAAGGGTTACAGACAGGTGTAATAAAATTTAAGCAATGTATAGTGTAGGTACCATAGAAGTAATTCTCCCCTGAAGTACCGATCCCCGATTGCTTTCCTAGGACATTTTTTTTTCTAGTTATATACGTTTCACTGCTGGGAACGGGCCTCCTCTACTGAATGAGAGGGATTAGCGGGCCAATTCCGGTAATTAAAAATGTTCAAAATATCATTCCGATCTAGTTTCAGTGCCAAGAAAGTTGCAAGTGGCATTCCGTAAACCATTAAAACTGTAATACAATCAAAAGTATATTGCAAGTTGACTAAATTGACATCGCAATGTAACTGAAATGATATTGTGAATTAACTAAAATATAGTCAATCATATCGATATTTGTTTATATGCATGGGTAATATTCTATGTAAATATGTAACAATCAAATCACAAAGTCGTAAGAAAACATTATATATTAACAGTAAAAATACAAAACACTATTACATACACACACATATTACACATTGCAGCTGAATCCATGTTTTTTGCACTGTGTGAACATAACCTTTTGGATAATACACTGTCCTTCCTCCTTCAGAGTCGGCTCAAGGCCTAGAATTGGTGATCCGAATTGCTTCAGTGAAATCCAGAAACAGTTCTAATTGTTTAGTCATTGTTTCACTAACACTTTACTAACAGTCCACTAATAATTAACTCACGATATTGTTTCAACTTTCAATTAGTATTTATCGCGCGCAATGGATAATCATAATTAACTTATTATAGAAATTGAAAGATACGTACTTAAATAACATACACAACAAAATTAATAAAAATTTTACGGCTCTTGATCTTAGTACTTTGAGCCTGCAATAACAAAGGTGTAATCACTGGGTGACCCACCACGGCAATAAATTAACGCATATGTTTTCACTCACAATTCACAGAAATCCGAAAAAAACGGGTTTTCAATTTAGGGGAAACATGAGAAATTACCTAATCAATTAATAAATTATAAAATCTATTAATCAAATTTTAAATTAATAACTTCGTGCTAGAGTATGTAATAACTTTTCCATCCAATTCAAATCGCCAAAATTACTCACAATGCCAATATATTTTGTCCGCTGGCAACTTTATTATAACATTCGCTTTACATTTTTTATAATTTAGTCTGTGGTGGCTGACATTAGTTTGGAATGGAAATGATATCAAATTGGCATCATAATGCTACCGGAATGATATTGGAACTTTAAGCGGAGCAGAATGCCACATTTTATTCAATTCGTAGTCTAATCTCAGTTTGGTTAAAGTTCAGTCTCAGTTAATGTTAAATACGTGAATTGGCCCGTAGGCCTCAGTCCACCACGCTGGCCTAATGCGGGTTGGCAGACTTCACATACCTTTGAATAATCTTATCGATTTCTCAGGTATGCAGGTTTCCTCACGATGTTTCCTTCACCGTTAAAGCAAGCGATAATTAACAATTAATATACACATAACTTAGAAAAGTCAGTGGTGTATGCTCTTGTGGCTGGTTTCGAACCTGCGACTTTCGTCTCGACAGTCCATACCACTTCCCGCTGAGCTATCGCTGCTTCCTAGGACATAAAAACATTTTATTTTTATCGAATGAGTAACATGTCGATATTCGACTTGCAACGTTTAACAACACTAATATGCTAAATAGCTGATATGAATAAATTCTAGGTTTGAATAGAAATTGAGATCCGGTATATAAACACTCACTGTCATATTTATATAACGATACTCAAATATATTTTTTATATTTCTGTAACAAGTTGTATAAAAGTTGAAATAAATGTATGTAAGAATACTAATTAGAAGATACAAAATCATTTCTTCCGTTTACGCGAATGTTACTCATTGAAATAAAACTAATTTTAACGGATTATACACGAATATATAAAATCGATTGTGACTGTGGACTCTCTTATATCGGACAAACTAAAAGAAATATAGGAACCCGCGTAAAAGAACATATAGCTGATTTTAAACACCGACGCTCTACGAAGTCTGGCTGAATATTCAGAGAAAGGCTCCAAACATTATCTGAGATTCGATAAACCACAAATCTTTGCCAAAGAACACCGATTCCTATCTAGGATGATTCGCGAGGCTGATTTTTTTTTACTAGCTCTGTATTATATACGTTCCACTGTTAGGCACGGGCCTACTCTACTGAATGAGAGGAAGGCTATGGAAATTAAAAAACATCTGAATTTCAATAGAGGTGATGGTTGGAAACTAGCACAAGCGTGGGATCAGTTTTTTTTTCTCGGTAGACCGGTACAATCTTGGGTACTAAATAGTACAGGTTAGGTCTTATACATACTATGTTATATCAAATGTGATTTATTACATACTATAATAATTAAAACAGGTCTTACTCTCGTAATATTTGAATGCATAAACATTAATTTATTTATTTCTCGAAGTTTCTTCCGAGTTGCATCGGCCGTGGTCACAGGTTTCTATTAAATATTATCCGACTAAAATAATAAAGTAGATGCTAAAACTTAGTATCCAACTGCAAACATATGCCTTGGTCCAGTCACTCTGACGCTCACTAGTATATCACGCGGTATTTCACCAAATGTCAAATCTACGTCAGTGGCTATCTCTTCACAAATCTCGATATGTTGTTCCCACAACATGATACGTACAGTTATCTAGGCTTTGCGGTAATACTGCAGTCATCATTCATCAATCAAAAAGCGTTAAACGTTTTATTGTTTCTACATTTGTGATATTTTGACATACTGAGAGTCAGTGGCAATTTTATATACTTGCTACGCTTAATATGGACGGGAGATGTGACATGACACAAAATGTTTGTTAGTTTCAACGAGGTGTCAGAAGGAATCGCTTCGTAACGATAGCTTGTACCATTTGACACCAGTAGTACACATAAGCCTTTGTTACACATAGCTTGTATGATCATTGAAACTCGGGTCAGGTTAAGTCTGTCAGATGTGGTAGAGGGCGAAACTAACGCTACACCGGGAACAATTAAGAATTACAATTCGGGCCACTTACGTTTAAATTATACCAAAAAAAAAGATGAACAAAGGCATCATCAACTTAAAAAAATGTGATTGCCCCACCTAGGATGTGAACTCATGACCTTGTCCTTTTTAGGCCTGAGTACACTGTATGTGATTTGAATAACCGAGAACGGGGTGTCTGCTTGCTCTTTCCGGGATACCAGGACTAATGATTAAAGCCATTAAACGTAAGCGGCCCTTATCGTGGTTTTAAGCCCTTCTTAGTCTTGTGACCTTACCGACTATAACCTTTAGAAGTATATTTTAATTATACATCAGTAATATCCATAAGCTTTCACGTTTTTATCTGCGAAGTGTAAGCGTAGTGTAAAACGAGGGCACCATGTGTTCGCCGAGCGTATTTCCGTCCCAAAATGTGATAGGTACAAATTCCCGTCCCTGCAACTCATTTCGTATTAAAACTCAAACCCAAATTGTGATTGACCTACCAGGGATTCAACTCACTACGGTTTCTCAGCCTAAGTACCTTGTCGCTATACCAGTGAGCCAATATTTTTTAATGTGTGCCGGCTTCTTATACGTCATATAAAAAAATCTGATCACAAAATCAGATTTTTTTATATAAGAAGCCGGCAATACAGCGTCTGAGTCACCTGATGGTAAGTGGTCATTATCACCCATCATCATCCACAATAAGAATACCATTTTGTATCATGCAAATCGGCCCATATTTGATGCTGTTATGCGTAAATAAAAAAAAAACTTACATAAAAAATATCTACTTATATCCACACAGACAAATTGAGACCTTGTGTTTTGGGTCGGTTAAAAAATAATCAATTATTATAATTCTGTTGTACAGTACTCTTTATTCTAAAAGGTTTTTTTTTACATTTTTAAATATAGCATTTGTAAAAAATAAAACATTTAAAAATATAAAAAATATCACCCTCCAGTGGCGAGGTCTAGGACCCAAGCCACCAGTGGTTAGGACCCCAGTGTGAGGAACCTCCTCACAATGCGTGCCGTGTCCAATAACACTGCTTTCTGAATCTGGCCCTTGACCCAACGACCAATCGAGAGCCTTTGAAGGTGTTGGTCAAGGCTCTTTGGTATCAACCCATTAGCAGTTACGACTATCGGAACAATAATTGTCGAGTCCACATCCCACATGTCAGTAACCTCGTGTGCCAGATCTAAATATTTGGACAGTTTGTCTTTCTCGGCTTTGACGAGGTTTTCGTCATGCGGAATGGTGACATCAACAAGTATTGCCCGGCGCGCTAATCGATCTATCACCACAATATCAGGCTTATTGGCAACAATAGTCCTGTCCGTGATGACAGATCGATCCCAATACAGCGTTGCATGTCCATTTTCGAGAACCGGTTGGGGGACATATTGATAATATGGTACCTCAGTGATCACAAGGTGATATTGAAGAGCAAGTTGTTGGTGTATGATCTTGGCTACTAAGTTATGTCTATGCAAGTACTCGCCGTTAGCAAGATACGAACAACCCGAAATAATATGCCTGATTGACTCTCCAGGACGGTGGCATGCCCGACAAATGTCGACCGTACCATCCTTCAGGATATATTTTCTGTAGTTGTTCGTCTTGATAACTTCGTCCATAATTGCAAAGACAAAACCCTCAGTTTCCCCGAAAAGATCACCGAAACGTAGCCAAGATACAGAAGCCAGTTGGTCTACATCGGGCCCATTTAGGGCTCGATAGAAACGCCCATGTAGTGCCTTGCTCTTCCATACCTCCCTGCGTTCACCAGTACTCAGTATCATAGGGACCCGCCAGTTCTCATTTGCCAGGGAGAGCGGAGTAAACCCTTTATCCATTGTGGCCACATCTCTATGCACATCCACTTCGCTATGAAGGAAATAATCCCTGAGATTGCATATCTCGCGGTTATGCAGGTCCTTAGCATTAAGTAAGCCTCGACCCCCACATTTCCGCGGGATATACAATCTCATCACAGACGATCGTGGATGGTGCATACGGTGCGCCGTCAATAGGGTTCGGACCTTCCGATCCAGGGCATCTAATTCGGTCTGAGTCCATTTGAGTATGCCGAAGGAATACATGAGTACAGGCATAACCCAACCGTTAAAAGCACGAATTTTGTTACCACCTGACAAAAAACTGTTAAGTACTTTTGTCAGACGGCCAAAGAAACGATCCTTCACCGATTGTTTTACGTCTGCACCCATTATACCTAACGCTTCGGACATACCCAAATATTTATAGGTCTCCGTCTCCGAGAGGGATCGAAGCCGTACAGTCTCTGAAAGGTGGATATCATCAGAGACTATAACCTCTCCTCGGCCCACATGAATGACCGCACATTTATCTACACCAAACTCCATATTGATTGAGTCGCTAAAACTTTTAGTTATTTTTAGCAACTCAATCAAATCTGTTTTTTTTGGTGCAAATAACTTGAGATCATCCATGTAGAGCAAGTGGGATATGGGTTTGCTCCCTCTACGAAGACGGTATCCTAACCCCGAATCTAACAACAAAGTGCTGAGAGGATTCAGGGCCAGGCAAAACCACAAGGGACTCAGACTGTCACCCTGGAATATACCCCGCTCAATCTTAATTGGCTCATCGCAATCAGGAGGAACCGTACCATCTGGATATTTTAAGACAGTGGTCCACTGCCCCATACATGCCCCAAGAAAGGTGCATAGATTTGTATCAACCTTATACAAATCCAGCACTCTCCTGAGCCAAGTATGGGGCACCGAATCATATGCCTTTTTATAGTCAATCCAGGCAGCCGATAAGTTCCTCCGACTTCGACGAACCTGCTGACAAATGGACATGTCTATGAGAAGGAGCTCCTTCGTACCACGTGACCCAGCTTTGCAACCGGTTTGACCAGAAAACAAGATATTATTATTATGGATATGAATTTGTATTTTTGATCTTAAAATAGAGGTGAAAAGTTTGTAAATAGTAGGTAAACAAGTAATGGGTCTATAGTTTTTTGGGTCCGTGGTACTACCAGATTTAAAGAGAAGGTGTGTGACACCTGTTGTCATAAATGCTGGGAGAGATCCACACTCAAGCGCGTCCTGGAATTGTGTGGACAAACGAGAATGCGAACTTGGAAGCCATTTCAACCAAAAATTATGCAGACCGTCCGGGCCAGGAGACTTCCAATTTTGGGTTGGACGGATTGCAGCCAGAACATCATTTGTGCTGATTGAAATGGCCTCCATAGTTGGTAATGTATCGCACTCC
The DNA here is from genome assembly GCA_949126905.1 of Amorpha juglandis. Classification (NCBI taxonomy): domain Eukaryota; kingdom Metazoa; phylum Arthropoda; class Insecta; order Lepidoptera; family Sphingidae; genus Amorpha; species Amorpha juglandis. The sequence continues at coordinate 10,428,652 of OX421383.1, forward strand.
CGCTCCACAACACTAAACCAGGCGCCCTCGGTATGGGGGACTGGCGACGACCAGATATTTGCCCAATATGCACGCATATCACGCGCATCCGGCGGCCGCCCATCACCCACACCCTGTTGGGATTGCTCCCAGCACCTAAAAACCCTCTTTTGGTCGCTTTGGAAAGTACGATTCTGTTGGAATCTATCCCATCGCCTCCTATATCGACGAATCCGGTTTGCCCACGCATAAACTTTCTGCTTCAGGAAGTCTATGCGTTCTGTGACACAGAGCCTATAATCGTGAGGTCTAATGTTGCACCCAGCGAAGGCCTGTGACACAAAACGCATGACTTTCGGCCGATTGTTGCCTTCCCTGAAGCAGATTAGCTTGCCGATGAGAGTTCGAGCCTTGTTGATACGGTCCTCGATCCTACACTGCCAAGCAGGTTTAGTCACAGCATCCCGTGCGGCTCTATGTTCATTTGGAAAATTCACATTCGCCACACGACATGCCGCGACAGCCGCACAGTAAAGGATCGAATGTGTATCAACAAGATCCCGACTAGACTCCATGTAATTAGGTAATATGGAGTCCAGTGCTCCCATCAGTGCCAAATTTCGTTTATGAGTTGGCAAACGCGGTACACGCGGTCTACAGGATGCGGAAACAGATTTGAATTCCGAAATCGCACTCTCCAAAGCCCCTCTCAAACGCTGTATATCATGGGGACTTACTGTATTGTCCAAGTTGTCCACCAATTCTGTTTATTATTATGACATCAATATACGTAAAATTATTATTTCCTTAATTATGTTTTTATTGGAAGATACAATATCAAGCCTTCGACGTAAAATTTGTAAGATCAACTTACTTCATATCTTCAGATCAAAATAGAGAAAAATGTATGAAAAAGCAAATGCATATTTAAAAACATCTCTACAAATTGTACACGCGTGTCCGAACTGCACGGTTAAGTCAATATTACTAAATGCGGACAGTTGAACGCAAAATAATATTTAAATATTGTCGTAAAATAAAATAAATAGAATACGTCATAGTGCCCGAGCGTTATCAATCAACAGACGCGGAATGAAAACAAAATTACAAATTAGCATATTAATGAAACATGGAGAATATTTTACAATGCAACATTTAGCTGGGCGGCGGCGGTGACTAGGGCGGGCGGGGGCACGAGGACTTGGTTTTCAGCCGTTTGACGTTTCAGTCAGTTGCCATGCATCCGTCGGGGGAGGTGCACGTCGCGTCCTCTGCGGCACTCACTCGATAACATCGCGTCGGACCCACCCTGCCCCTGCCGCAGGGGCTCAGGGACTTTACACAAACATATATAGTGCGCGTGTGATCCATTTTTCAAATTTCGAATTACAATTGACACTTTTGACATTTGTGCAGTGATTGTTTACGTTTTTCGGTCACAAGACGTGTGGTAAGTTTCAGGTTATGCTATTGTAATTTTCAAACTTTTTACTACTGTTCCGTTAATGTTTTGTGTGTCGACTCTATAGTGTTTACTGGGTGGTAGGTGCCTCACACAAGAGACCGTCTGGGTCTCTTGTATGATTTGTACCACCACTTTGTCTATTACTGCCGCCAAGTACAGTGTGTAAGCATTGTTATCTTTCGATTTGAAGTACACTAAAGCAAGTGAAATTACTGGGCATTGTAAGACTTAACATCTTGTGTCTTGTTATGAGCACAGTCCAGTATCATGCAGTGCTTTATTTTTGGTCCTGTGGTATGTGATTCTGATTATGGGCAGGCGTGGTGGTTACCACCAGGCGAGAGACCTACTCGTTTCGTCATTCAAGCTAATAACAAAAACACATTTTTTGTTAAACGATAGGTCATTTAGATAAGCGGGCCGGTGCGACTTCCTCTTATTTGGTAGTATACGTCATAAATGTACATAGGTTGGTATGTTTGTTTATTCATGTGCACGTCAAAACTTCTATTCTGCCGCGAAGGTCAGATTTTAGATGAGTTAGCGTTCGTTTTATCATAACAATGAACTTTTCTGTGTTTTCTTTTAACATTTATTTAAAATATTTCTACATGTAAACAATTACCCCGATAATATTTAGTTTTACTTAAAAAAAGCGAACAAAAATAATCCACAAATAGATTTCATCGCTAGAGGACAACGATGGATATTCACGTAATAATAATCAATGTAAAAAAAACTTGATATCAATAGCAGTTTCGAATAAATATTTAATCCACTAATGTTTAAAACCAGTAATAATCTAAACGACATTTAAAACTAAAATACATTAATAAATATCCTGTAATTGTTATTAATGAATAATAATAACTACAGAATAATTACCTTGTAAATAACCTGTCAAGGTTACCTGTGAGTGGTAGAGCCACGCTGTAGACAGTTTTGTCTACAGCATGAATGGGCTGGCTCGACCGGGTCGTTACCACTGTCTCACAGAAAACCGACGTAAAGTAGCGGCTTGCTGCTACGTTTCGTACGGTAAGTGAGATATCCGGAAGCCCAAATCCCCTCCCCTTCCCAATCCCTAATTAACCCTTTCCCTTAAGGTAGGCAACGCGCCCATTATTCTTCTGGTGGTGGGCGTACATGGGCGGTGGAGATCACTTACCATCAGGTGACCCACTTGCTCGTTTGCCGGCCTATGCTATAAAAAAAAAAAAAAAAAAAAAAGGTTACTTACAAAATGCATAATATATAATTCCAATTCTATTTACTTTATCGCCTCTCAGATGCGTTTTCCGGGATCGGAATTTGTGTCCGATATAGCGATTGGCTCGCGGCTTATCATATCATGGGACAGATATAGGCTCGGCAAACGTGGTTGTACTAATTGCATCTTTGTCTAACGTCTCATAGATACAGTTATGAGCAGCGTATATACTCGTATATATATGGAATAAAAAAGCATGTCTACAATTATTGTTATAAATAAAACAAGCCTCTGTCATTGATGTTTTTGTTTTTGAGAGGGGAAATCAAAATTGTAGACCTCTTATGGTTCAGCTAAATTGAATAGTTGGTTCAATTTAGATAAGATATAGTCTAAGTTTCTTGAACTGCCCAATAGATATTCAACATAGTTATTACGTATGAACACTAATATGTTTTAATAAAACTAATTTAAACGATTTTATCGCAGTTTTTCCTTTTAATGTTATTTTGGAAGGTAGGCAATGTAACATATAGTTTCCGGGACAAGCTACATATCAGTCTTCCCCGTGACCCCGTGATCAAAATAAAATAAAAACCGTTATAAAATCCTTTTAAATTAGTCTTTTTTTAATGTGTAATTCGCGTAAACGTAAGAAATTATTACACTAATATGTTTCTTCAGCTAACTCAATAGGTATTCAATTTAAATAATACATAAACCTCTCTAGATTCTGCAAGATATTACTATATCCATAGATATCGCGTTAATTGACCTTGACCTATCTTTCATACAGAGCTTCCAAATACAATTGGACCTACTTACGCAAACAAGAACCAACCTACAGTACGTTCAAATGGAGATACTGAATTTAATTTGCTAAATTCAATGATTTAAACTAATTTTATCTCGTATTTTTTTGGAAAATGGGGAATGAAATATATTCCATGTACGATTTTGCAAAAAAATACAGTATTTAAATTAATGAATTTAGCAAAACAAATTTAGTATGTCCATTTGAACTTGCTGTGGGTTGGTTCCTGTTTGCGTAAGTAGGTCTAATTGTCAATTGACTTAAATACCTACATCGGAACCTATTCAGAGGTTAATTATAAAAACAAAACAAATATTTGTGGATCACACAGACATTTATCTCGGAGCGGGGATCGAATCGGCGCCCTTTTGTTTCGCATCTGGCTACTCGCCCACTGCGCCACGAAGAATGTCATAATTATATTATCATGTAGTAAAAATCAAAGTAGCTATTTGCGTCCGTTTTTCTGCTTATGTCTCCTAAACTATGCAACGGATTTAGATGCTGTTTTCAATTAAAGAATTTATTACTGAAGGTTTATATGTATATCACGCTATGCCCCATGGGAGCAGGGCAATAACATGCCTGCGGTGACAACGCGGAGGATAGATATTTATTAATAAAATTCTGTTTTATTAAATTGGATTCTAAGTGGTCTAAGCGCAACAGAAAGTGTTTGCACACTACTCATTTAGAAGAGACTATCCCGCCCACACCCGCCACTGTAACTCCTGTGCACCAGGATCAACAGTGGCACGCATTTTTGTTGACACCGAGCAGTGAAGCTCGGCGAGTCTCTGGGAATGCCTAAATGTCTTTGTCCCGCAACGAAATTAATCGGATAGAAGGTTAGGGAAGAGTTGGAAATTCTCATATAGAAGGTAAAATACACAGTTTTACAAACGTCACTTCGCGTAAGATCTTATTTATTGTCAAAAGTAAATAGTGATTGAGGCCGGGTGCTAACCATTTCGTCATGACGTTCGTGTTGACACTGTGGTGACGCTACACTTCCTGAATGGACACTTAGGTATTCACGTGGGTTTTATTCGACCCATGGTGTCGGTGATAATAATAAAAAATTCACCCAACAGTCACACACATAGTCCTGACCCCACAGTAACGAGTCTTGTGCCGTGGGTATCAGGAACTACGAGAGACTTTCGGTCTCACAACACCCAGACCCCGAAACAAATAATTGTGGATCACACAAACATTTATCTCGGTGCAGGGATCGAAACTGCGGCCTCTCGCTTCATAGCCGATTACTCGCCCGCTGCGCCACGGAGGCTATATTGAGTCGCATATAACCAGATTATATGTTTAAGTAGGTCTGGCTTGACATCTATATGTGATGTTATCCTTTTTATAGCATAGGCCGACAAACGAGCAAGTGGGTCACGTGAGTGAGTGTAGGGTAGTGTAGGGGTACCCCTACAATACCAGAAGAATCACGGGCTCGTTGGCAAACTTAAAGGAGGAGGATAGTTTATAGGGAAGGGGAGGGGATTTGGGCCTCCGCATATCACACTCACTGTACGAAACGCAGCAGCAAGCAGCTACTTTACATCGGTTTTCTGTGAGACACTAATAACCCGGACGAGCCAGCCAGTTAAAATGACCTACGGCTGAGTTTTTTGAGCATTTTCGAAGCACCAGTAGACATTTCAATGTGGTTAATACATTTTATTAGTGACGTGTGAAAGAGCCATTTATGGCCTAATTGTTAAATAAATGTTTTGATTTTGATTTGATTCTGCATATCAGGACAGTGTAGCAACTTTGCCATGGCAGGTTATCTAGTTTTTTAGACCATAATATTTTGACCTATATAAGGCATGCGCGGGTCTCGCGACCCAAACAACATATGTATGACTCATAGCAGGTTCCGTTATTTAGATCTCGCATGATCTATGCATACTTTCACCCCGCCTAGTATTAAGGCGACGCTCGATTTGGCAGATTCGAAAGTACAATGAGTTTGGCATGCTGATTACACGGCTCAGTGTTGAGTGAACTCATTTGAAATGTTAAATAAAGTGACAAATTATTATGTCTAGACTTTCAGCACTGTTTTTTTTTTTGGCACGCCGAAATGACTGGTCACAACAAAACTGTTTTATGCTTTATTTTGTACGTGTATTATAAGAACTAGGTGTACGGTCTCTCGTTTACGGGAGTCCGTCAGTACAATGGCTATTTCTGCCGTCGCACTGTATGTAAGTACTGTAGTGTTAAAAATAGCCCTTGGTGCGGTGAAGATATGGAAAGGTGACCGCTTTTGAAAATTGATAGAACCTACCGACTCTACATTTTAAATACACATTTCTTTATATTGCAACCTCAAAATACTTATGCCACTATATTTTGGTTTTATTTTATCGCTGGTGGTAGGATAGTCATATCCGCCTGGATAGCGACCATCGTACATATGGTGTTAAAATCTGCCATTGTGATCCACACGCTTTATGTGGATCGCGTTCCAGGATCAGCTAGTGTATATCCGGTTCTTTCGAGGGGCTTGCGATATGACTTGATGTTTGATTGGGGCGGGTATAGGGGTACCTTTGTATTACTGTGCTTGCATCGGTCATCCGCCTGTCCGGTCGTAGGGCCGTCGATTTGCTTCTTCCATCTCCGAAGATCGTTAATATAGGCCGGCATGATTCTGGTGACCACCGATAAACTCATAGTTTGTTGGTGGTCGCTGGTTTTTTGGACTGCAATATGCTTACCATCAGGTGTAGTGCAGTCACTTTGCCGTGCTCGGATAAAAAAAACTATACGAACGAAAGGCTGTGTGCAGTACCGTGTGTTCCATATAGATACCATAAATCTTGTTGTGCAGTATGCGCTAAGCGCATAAACGCTAACCTAAGGTTTTTAGGTAATTTTACACCCAACATCCTGATTGTGTATATGCAGTACAAATTTGTATCAGGGTATACAAATAGGCAAAAGATTTGAAATATTTAAACAACGAAATCTATCGTAAAACTTTATCTGTGCGTACAAATACGCTATGTACATTATGTATACAACCAACTTTTGTGCAAACTTTAATTTTATGTAGCGATTATCTGGAACTCGTGACGAGTGTGTTCGTTTTCTTTACTATGCTACGTATATACGTTGGTAGATATACAGTGAGTGGTAGAGCCACGCTGTAGACAGTTTTGTCTCAGAAAACCGACGTAAAGTAGCGGTTTACTGCTGCGTTTCATACAGTGAGAGAGATATCCAGAGGCCCAAATCCCGCTTCTTTTCTCAATCACTTAATTATCCATTTTCTTTAAGGTCGGCACGAGTGGTCGGTTATTCTTCTGGTATTGTGGGCCTACATAGGCAGCGGAAACCATCTTCATCATCATCCAACTTACCATCATGTGACCTTCTTGCTCGTTTGCCGGCTTTATGCTATAAAAAGCCAGTACAAGTTCGCATTTACAGATGTGTATTAAAACGAATCATAATATTTTTTTTGATGAAGTGATGGTATAAAAAGGACGGGAAGTTGCAACTAGTTATGTTTCTTAAAGTGAGGCTAAACCATAGTTTCTGGGAATGCGAAATAGTCTTTATTCCACAATGAAATTAATCAAAAAGAAAATAGGGAAAATCTTGGAGTATAGTTATAATTTTTTTCACTTTCCTCCGTAACAAAATAATGATACTAAGGTGGTATAAACCTTAAATGTAAGGCCATTTACAACTGGAGAAGCCAGATTAAGCACCATGGGTGTTATTTAATCGTCTTATCATACGAGTTGTCAAACTATTTCCAGGCAAAAGGCAAAAACGCCGGAATGCACGGAAATTCCTCCTAGTCTTCATAATAGTTCTCAGAGTCCGTAACATTTCTAGAGATCCAAATACCTTTATATCTTTTAAATTCGCCCATTCCTTACCTTTAAAAAGGCAACACATCGTGATTCAGCCGATATTGTGTTTATGGACCGCGCAAATCACTTACTATAAGGCAGATAGCTCACTTGCTCGTTTGCCAGCCTCAGCTATAAAAAAGATTGCGATATCAGTAAGATGTGTATTTGATTTATAAAATACTGATAATAATAATATTGTGATGATGATATAGCCCCATTTAGACGGAGAGAGTTTATCGTACGACCAAGGCAAGATTCGAACAGAAAACTGTGATATAATTTGAAAAAAAAATATCTTATGACGCGACCTCATATATTATATGGTTGTTTTCCGTGATATTCTCGCTTGTGTCCTACGAGAAAATTGGTCAGTTTAATGGGGCTTTTGTATGCGACAGGGTTATACAGTTACAGTGTGATTTGGATGACCATAAACACAACATTCCGAAAAAGACTATTCACCACCAACTTGCCTCTATAAAATTAAATAATAATATTAATAATTCTAAATCATAGTAAAATTTAAAGATCAATAGCAATTGAGTAGCTAATTTATAAATGGTTGATTATAATAAATAAATACACCAAACAAACACACCTATAGTCCTGACTCTACACTAGGTTAAACCTGTATCGTTTGTGTCAGGAACTACGAGGGATTTGCGGTCCCTCGTAGTTCCTGATATCCACGACATTATAACAAAATATTGCTAACCTTATCCAGTCTTATAAGGAGGACATAATACGCAGCCGTAACAGATGATTTCTTCAAACAACCTTGAAGCTAAGGTAAGAAACATAATTAGGGGCTTTAAGTCTACTTTTACATCGTAAAACAGATCTTTAAGAGTCTTATTTTAAGTTACGAGAGCGTCTGAAGTACGCTTTATAAATTGCCTTAATTTCGAACGCTAAACAGGTAGTTTATGGAACTTTAATACAATGCATGATAAGCAGTCTCATCGCCTGCTGTTATCGGAGCGATAAATAATGATAAGATGCCACCTAGCACTTAGCCGGATCTTATCTTGGGTCAGCCGTCGTCTTAAAATAGTTGGGCAATTTGTGACGGAGTGTGTGACGTGGGGACCGAGGAGGATGCATTAGTTACAACTTACATTTGAACTCTTTGCCCGCCATTTTCTAAATGTCACTGGCCTTTTGTAATCCAACATTCCAATTTTAAAACAGAATATTCTTTCCTTTTGTTCCAAGTCTATGGACGAGGTAATTGACGCATTTTCATTTTAATCAAAACGATCACTGGTTGTAAAATAGCGAATTCGAATTTTAAAATTGAAATAAGAAGTTATTTCTAATGATATTCTTAGCGTCAGGATCAAAGTAAGATTAATAGGCACTTTCAATGTTTAATTACATTTATGGCGCCACTTCTAAATGTCACTAGTAATTAACTTTACTCATTTATTTGTCAATCTCAATAATAATTTAATTATGGGTGCGGTTATTTCAAGCAATTAATGCCGATTAAATTCGTTGACGCAAAAGAATATCGTAATCCGACATCTTGCAACTAAATAAAAATAAGCTGAAATTTCCACTGAGATTAACCATTCGTCTGTTGTTATGAATAAGAGGCTCGCTTTGATAACGCAGTGTTATATAATTAATGGATTTTTTATCTTCAGTAAACACTGGGTGATACGTTTAGTGTTATTGGTCTGACGTTTGGTTATTCTATTTTTGTATTACGGTTATGAAACCGTTCACTCAGGCCTTGCTCTTACGTGCTATTATAAAGTAAATATTTCTTTAACCTCAATATTACATGATGTAATGGCATGTTCATTGTGTTTAACTAACTGTGCTGACTCAGCGACCTAAAGTGAGTCTTGGCTTAAAAAATAAGAGTCGGTCCTAATCCTGCCTTTTTATCTGAGCACGGCAAAATGCTACACTACGCCTGATAGTAAGCGCAGTACAGCCCAAAAAACCAGCGAGCACCGACAAATAATGAGATTATTGGTGGTCACCAGAATCATGCCGGCCTGTATAAATGCTTCTTCACGCTCCGAAGAGAGAAGCTAATCGAGGCGCCTGCGACAGGACAGGCGGTTGAAACGTTACGTCCCACAACGGTTGTCAGGATTATGTTGGTCTGATGTTGCTGGATAAATTACTGGCTGATCATGCATCATGAATCAGGATGGTGATAGGCTCGCCTCCTATGACATCATGGGACGGAAGTAAGCTCGGCGATATGTGGGTATACGGGTTATACCCCTGCCTATCCCTTCGGGGATTACAGACGCACTACGTATATATGATCATAGATTGCAACTCGCCAGAACGAGTAAATATTGGCGGTTTTTGTAGCAGCGGTACCCGACCTTTACATTATTATATATACGATACATTCCTCATAGAGTAAATTACTATTGAATCGACAGACGGTTCGAGAACTTTCTACTTTTGAACAAATGTTTGCCCCAACTGTGCACCCAGTTCATTCAGCAAATGTGGGCGTAACGGCATTGACATTGACGTTGAGGTAGTCTAATGAATTCATATGTCTCAAACAGTCACTGGCTCATTGGTTTAGTGGCAGCTACATAGACCGGCGAAGTACTGGGTTCAAATGCCAGGTGCAAGTAAAGATTTTGTGTTGGAGCTATGAATTCGAAAAATCACACAAAAGTTGTCCAGGATGAGATTTGCGCGATTTGACAAAAGTAAGCTTGGGAATCGCGAGTTATTATTGCATCTTTGCCTACCCTTCGCCGACACAGGCGTGAGTTTATTATTAATCGTTAAAACCCAAAAGATTTTCTCAAAAAATAAGTAACAAGCATCTCTATTAAATCATTCTTCAAATAAAAACAACCGCATTGAAATACGTTCATTGCTTCAGACACACACACCTACATACAGACAAAGGGCTGAATCTTTAACAACCCTAGTTTTTGTCGTGGGTTTGGTATGATTCGAAACTGGTTCGCCGGGTCTGGGTATAGTAGGACCGCAAGTCCCTCGTAGTTTCTGATACCCACGAAACAGGTTAACCTAGTGTGGAGTCAGGACTATGTGTGTGACTGGTGCCTGTATTAATTTACTCTTCAATTCTCTATTTTTTTTTATTTGGTTGAATGACGAGACGAGCAAGGCGCTCGCCTGATGGTAAGCGCCACGCCTGCTGATAAACAGAAGCAACACCCCACAGAACTTTAAATTACAAAGCACTGCACGGCACTGAGCTGGGCTCGTCACACCGAGAAATAAGATGTTAAGTCTCAAATTGCCCAGTAATTTCACAGCAATGTCCTTCAAACGGCGGTGGTACCAACCCAGACGGCCTCTCGCCTACGAGGGGCCTACCACCTAGTAACAAAGTCGACTATACTGTACATAAAGTGGGCGCCCTCCTGTCGTCACGTCGCGTTCATTGTACGACAGTACGCCGCAGCGTCGAGACGGTAGTTTATTGGAACACCGACATCCACACACAATACATGTCAATGTTGGTCATGCTGCGCTTAGACATATTTATCCTATAGAATACTTTCTAGGCTGTGTGATTAGGGAATATAACTTCTTTTCCGTAATAGTTAAGGCTTCGTCAAACAGAAAGCGTACTTAGCGCGCGTCAGAGCGCTAAACTGACGTCGCGCTATGACGCCGAGTTGTGTTGTACTATTATAGTAATATACCGTCAAACAGAGCGCCAGCGCTGACAGAGCGTCGCGTACGGCTAGCGCCGACTTAGCGCTCTGACGCGCGGTAAGTACGCTTTCTGTTTGACGAAGCCTTTATACTCTAGTATAGAGCCTACGCTTTCGGCTTATCCTTAAAGAATTTTAGGGCGTTAGCAAAAAAGCTATGACTAGGGTTTGGAAAACAAAATGTTTTGCTGGTGGTAGGATTGGTATTGGTATTGGTTGTGGGCTCCTTTCCCCGCACATAGCCTGTAAAAGAATCAGGCCATTGTGCGTGATATGCATGCCTGCTATAGAACAAGCCAGAATAACTCCGACCAGACGCGCAGAATCTTCCTAGTTTCTCCACAGGCTTCTCGGATTGACCCCGGTGAGTCGAGGATTTCTGCCCGTTGTGCAGCTACACCTTCACATTCCAGGATGACATGGGCAGCTGGTGGTAGGATAATCATATCCGCCTGGATAGCAACCACCGTACTCATGGTGATAATACCTGTCATAGTGATCCACACACCTTGTGTAGATCGCGTTCCAAGATCAACCAATGTATATCGAGGGGCTTGCGACATGACTTGATGGTTGGTTGGGGCGGGTATATGTGTACATCCTTATATCCCTGTGCCTGTACGGTAATCCGCCTGTCCTGTCGCAGGTCCCTTGATATGTTTCTTCCCTCTCCGAAGAAGAAAGAAGTGCAGTCACTTTACCGTGCTAGGATGAAAAAAAATGTTATTAACAAATATACAAGAACTGGCTTAGGTGTGACTCCTGAGGAACTCGCGAATGAATTAAGAACGGGACAGATGACAACCTGTCTAAGTAAATTATAGATTTTGTCCAAGAAATACGATTGATAACAGCTCAATAGAGGTTTTAAGCAGCAAAAGTCTGATTGATTCGATCGAAGGTTTTACTGTCAACGGGCTTAAGTGCTACACCTCATAAAAATAGTAACACAAAAAATAAATAAACAATATCAAACATAAATAATTTAAACTATATTAGGATCATTGAGTATGTACACAAATTCGATATTTCCTTTTATGTTACATCATATTACTTAATATTTACCAATTGTGGTTATTAATAAGGAAAACTCGAACTGTATATGGGAATAACACAATATACACGGCAACCAAATACTATATCGTCGATGAAGTACCAATACCTCCTAAGTGTTGAGAATCTATTTTTACACCAGACTGTTTAAAATAAGGTTTTATTTTACAAAAACTGTTTAAAATAAGGTTTTATTTATTTTGATCAACTATTGATAGTATATATTTCCAATACATTACCTTTTTATTTGTTACTAAGGGATGTGGTTTATGTTTACGTCTATTGTAATAAAAAAGTAATTTTGGACTAAATTGTCAGTTAGGAGGTATTGGTACTTAATCGACGATATACATATATTATAATTTTAATGTGAACGCGTCCATAAAAAATAATGTTTAGCCACATTCTTTCGCTATATAATATTATTTATTCTAGACATATAGTAGTCTGAACTGAATCTAAAAATATACTGAGATCGTCATTAGGTATTGATTAGTTAAACACTCTTTTGTCTTTCTCTGTCAACGCGGTGTAACCATTGTTGTTTCGGTTTGAAGGACATTAAAGTCAATACAATTACTGGGTATTATGAGACTTAACATCATATGTCTTGGACTGGCGAGCGCGGTGCATTGCTTTGTAATTCATAGTTTGGTGTGGTGTTGCAATGTTGCATCTCTTTATGGACAAGCGTGGGGATTAACCATTAGGCGAGCGGCTTGTTCGTCTCCTCATTCAAGCAGATTAAAAAAATGTGAGCTGTGACTATTCCATTAAAAATAATAAAAAAAAAGATAAAAAATATTTGTTAATTTCCCTATTTGAACATTTTTTGCCAAAAATACATTTAACTATTAATATAGTATATAGACTAGGTAACAATTCTCCCTTCTACTTAGCCCTAAAAATTTAATTAAATCAATATTAGACTAACAAAGGAATTAAATTGTTTTGAAATAAAATGGTTTGAATCTAAAGCAAACAAACATTTGAAGGCAATTGAAATTGTTATTAATTCACGAAGATCTTCCATTGGGAGTTAAAAGCCGAGGGTTGAGTAATAAATGTCGCAAGCTTTTAGCACAAGTATATTGATATGTATTGGCTCGGTGGCGTAATGCGTACATGGTACGAAAGCTGTCTCGGGTTCGATCCTTGGGTCAGGTAAAAGTGATATTGGTTTTTCTGTCTCGAAATTTTAAATAAGGTGTCTGAAGTCGTCACACACATCATCACATCATCACACATCACAATCACATCATGGGACCGAAACAAGCTCGGTGAAATGTATGTACTGCCTAACCCTTCGGGAATTACAGGCATGAGTGCGTATGTATGTACGAATAAAGATATCCCGCAATGCTCTATACTCTATACTCAATACAGTTGAGAATATCTATATAATATAGTCTTTAATAAGGACACTCTATATTCGATCTGTATGTATGTTAGTAAATTTGTGAGTTTCTCAACAAAACTGGACTATCGATTATTATTAGGGTGATCCACAAATATCTGTTTCGGGGTCTGGGTGTTGTCAGACCGAAAGTCTCTCGTAGTTCCTGATACCCACGACACAAGAATCGTATCTTACTGTAGGGTCAGGATCACAGGTATATGTGTGTGACTGTTGGATGTATTTATTTATTCTAATAGTAGTTTAGTTAAATACGTATTTTAAAGTGTTCATATCTAGTTACAGCTGTATATAAGTAGCATTAAGTACTATAGCGTTTCGTCTTCCCGCACAATGGCCGTTTCTTGTGTGCTGCTCGCCACACTTCTATTATGTTTCGACACGATTTTCATTCCGCACTTCAAGCTTATAACACGTTTCTTCAGCGCACGAGCGGACGTTATATGGCGAATGGTGACGGGCGTTGAAATACATAACATTTTTATAACATTGAAGAAGCTATACTATCAGTACCAAATTGACTTAAGATGAGTCTCTTTTCTTTTGAAAATAATAACCTATACATGTTGGCATTAAGAGATTTCTCGTACGATACATGTGAGAATATCATATCATATCTTCCCTTTCCGAAAAGGAAAGAAGCGCTTTTACAGGCCGGCATGATTCTGGTGACCACCGATAAATACATTATTTGTCGGTGGTCGCTAATTTTGGGACTGCACTACGTTTACCATCAGGTGTAGTGCAGTCACGTTGCTGTGCTCGGATAAAAAAAAATTGTCTGGCATTATAAGTGTTGTTATCAGGTCATCTATTTGTTCGTTTACCGGCCTCGGCTACAAAAAAATATGTCTACATTTTTCTTGTGGCTATGATACACAAGATCCTTACTTTATTTCCTCTTTACAAAGTAAGAGTACCTTGAGCTGGGGAATTATTAAAGTAACAAAGTTTTAATGATTAAAGATACGGGATCCGTTGGTAAGAAGCAAGTTAAATCAACTTGCTTTATTTTCACATTAAATATTTATTGGAAGTTTGATATAACAAAATGATCTGGATTTTCCTTAATCTCCATAACATTGTTGCTCCGTATAATAATATATTGTAGACCTTTAGGTAATAATAGGAGTGGTTATATTACCTATTAATGAGGATGGACAATTATACACGGGTGTGAAGTAGGATGGTTTATTCGCGACTCCGTATACAGACTTCTTACTACTTAACTTAACCTACTTTACGTGTGTCCCTACAAGACCCAAGATATAGATATAGGCGGTGTTTTTATATTGGGAAATAGCAATGAATGGAGCTCTGTAATTTTAACTAGGGGCAGTCGTAGCTCTCGTAGCGGTCGTACACCATTAGTATACATGCATACACGCTCACGCCTGTAACGAAGGGGTAGCCAGAGGTGTGACCCGTACATCCACGTTTCGCTCAGCATATTTCCGTCCCATGATATGATAGGTCTATCGTCATACTGGGCACAGATTTCAGACTCTGGGCTGATACTGAGCATTCATCATAAATAACCAATATCACTGTTACCCGACCGGCAATCGAACCCGAGACCTATTTTGTTCGTTTGCCTGCCTCTGCTTTAAAAATATAAGCGATTAACTGAGGCAATATATTATTTTAAATATATTTTTTTATTTTAACTCAGACAGCTGTAATAACTTATCTAAAAGCGAAAAAATTAATTCGATAAAGTAAGCAACATTTAATATCTATGGCTTTGTTTAATTTACTGATATTCGTCTATCACTAGCACGTTATATAGTTAAGATTTTCGTCAAACCCCTCGTTTTCGCCGAATAGCTTTTAGTTGCCAACGATAAAAATATTACAGTGAAAATGAAACGGGACAAATCGACCGATGAAAACTCGCCACGCGCTCTGCGACTCAACTTTATGGCCGATTTACGAGTGTATATTATTTAGGTGTGAAAGCAAAAAATAATATTCTATCTATAACCTGTACAATGTGCTATAGAAAAGTGTGGTCATTATTTTTATAGCATAGACCGGCAGACGAGCAAGTTGGTCACATGATGGTATGTGATCCCCACCGCCTATGTACGCCCACAATACCAGAAGAATCATAGCCGCGTTGCCGACCTTAAAGGAAAGGAATAATTAGGGATTGTAAGGGGGAGGGGGATTTGGGCTTCCGGATATCTGACTCACCGTACGAAACGCAACAGCAAGCCACTACTTTACGTTGATTTTCTGTGAGACAGGGGTACTGATACGGTCGAGCCGTCCCATTTATGCTGTAGACAAAACTGTCTACAGCGTGGCTCTACCACTCAAATTAAGGGTCGTTATATACACCTGACATCCAAACTAAATCTAGACATCCTAAAATTTCACGTTAATTTTATTTACATTTCTCTAAAATGTTTTCTCTCTTCTGCGCGCCGAATGACGGCTTCATTCGTGTCAGCTGTTTATCATTTGGTGTTCAGTGGCAAGTCGAATATTTTCATTCGATAAAAAAGCAAATGTTTTATTAATGCCTTAACAATGCAATCGTAATGATTTCTTATATTTACGCGAATATTACACATTCAGATAAAACTAATAAAAAAAGTCGCATAAACATTATATATGACGCGGCGAGCTCCATGTAGATGTGTCAGAGAGGAGGGTTTTACAACCCTTACTCTTCACTACATGTGGTCAAGATGTACGGCGTATGATAACTCTCAATAATAACGACACAGGGTTATCACTTTATCGTTTATTCACTCTTTTAAGCTACTACCGGCGTTACAATGTGTTCTTACTCACGGACGGAACTAGACTAATCTTGAAATGGCAAGACGCCATCTTTTATAGAGGGATTTTCATTATCCCCACTTCGAAAGTAGAATTATTTGGTAGACAATACAAACCACCCTCAAATTATCAATATGAGTGGCGGTACCGACAATTGACGTAGAATAACGTTATTTAAATAGGTCAATTCAGTGTCTGTACTCTTCATGCTCCGACATATACAACTAATTTAAAAAATCATAATAAAAAACCACAATAAAATCCATTTAAATTAGTTTTTAGTGAACTAAACAACAACAACAAACAACACCTTAAGTCTTTTGATCAAACATCAAACTTTTTCTTTTGACTTCTTTTGACAGCCTCCGTGGCGCAGCGAGCGAGTAGGCGGCTGTGAAATGAGAGGCCGCGGGTTCGATCCCCGCACCAAGACAAACATTTGCGTGATCCACAAATATTTGTTTCGAGGTCTGGGTGTTGTGAGACTGAAAGTCTCTCGTAGTTCCTGATACCTACGACACAAGACTTGTATCTTACTGTGAGGTCAGGACTGTGTGGGTGTATTTAGTTATTTATTTCTGTGGTGGTCTGGTAAAAATAGGTAAATTTATTTTTTTATTATGACCACATTACCATTATATTCAAGTCATTTTATAAATGTACGGATAATTTAAACTACCTAAGATACGAGTACACAATAATTTTAATAACATTTTACTCAGTTACGCAACGCTTACGTAGCGCTCGAACGACACATTTTTCATTGAAATAGTCTGCGAACGATAATAAACAAAGTGTATTCAGGCGTCATAAACAGCTAATTGCAGATTGGCAAGTTAATCTAGCAATGAAATAGTGAAAACAAACAGCAAATTGGTCGACTTGAGTGCCAATAAAAGTAGGGAAGCATAAATCTTACGTTTTAGGGGATAACAGATGGTTTATGTCGCTTTGCGCGTATAATATTCATGATATGATGTTTTAGAGTAGGTAATTCACGCCTAGTACTAGTATTTTCTATACCTATTATGACATTCGTACACAAGAAATATGTATAAAGTGAATACATTTCTAATACAATCCGGTAGAGGCACTTTGTGGATCTACATACATATTCGTAAATAACGTGACAGCTATCCAAAAAGTAGCACTATAACTACTGATACAAGTTGGTAAAATAAAGACTTGAATGCAGTTAGCGAACATGCAAGATTCCAATTAAAATCCAAAGCGTATGTTTTTAACAATGCAACAAACGAGTGTGTCTTCTTATGGGAAATTATTTAATCCATACAAATCCATAGTACCAGAAGTATAATGGATGCATTGCCGATATTAAAGGATAGGGAAGTTTTTGACTTTGAATATTTTTTTTTATATCCAAGCACGGCAGTGACTGCACTCCATCTGATGGTAAACGTAGTGCAGTCCAAATAAAACCAGCTACCACCGACAAACAATGAGTTTATCGGTGGTGACCAGAATCATGCCGACCTGAATAAATGCTTCTTCACACTCCGGAGAGGGAAGAAGCAAATCGAAGGGCCTGCGACAGGCGTGCTACGATGTCACATATACACATACAAAGGGATCAAACTTATAATACCGCTCTTTTTTGCCGGGGTCAAAAACTCATATATTTATGTGTTTTTTGATTTTCGTGATTTGTAAACATACTATTAAGTCGAAAATGGGTCTTATTAGCGTAATATTTGAGGTTAATTACCGATTTATCCATGATTATTCATTATTTTCAGTTAACCCGTGCACACAGTCGACGCGAAGTCGTTGGAAATATCGGGAAATAGATAATTATATTTTATACACTCAAATATTACGCGATTAAGAACTGTATTAAATATTATATAATAGAAATAAAAACCGCGAAGATCTAAGAACATTTAAGTATAGCTTAGATAATCACAAAAGAATTGAAGCTATAAAGTTGAAGAAAATATGTTTAAGACGCTAAAATTGACATTATTCAGTTACATTTCTTTATTTGGCATTCATAGTAGAGGCAAATTACCTGATAATCAAATTAGCATTTAAGTACCTACTATACAAATTATTTAGGTAGCAATACAACATTAAAAACCAAATTATCAGCTTCGAGCTATACCATCAGCGTACTTAGTCATGCGTCAAAGACTTCCTTGAACAATATTGTCCAAGAAACAGTCAGTTTCGCTTTTATTTTTAAAATTTGCGTTGTTAAAGCTAATTTGCATGGTTTTAAGATAAATTAAACGATCAGTTCTAGTTGACAGGCGCTACCTAATTAAAATTTATGGTTCGTATTTTTTAAAGTGTTTGTACATGTTGAAATATGTACTCCACTCGGTCTTTTGTATTTGGACGCTTTGTTAACTATGCTTACAATCACTGAGACGTTATGAAATATTATTATCATGAAAAATAAGTTGTCGAAGTCATAATGGTAATTAGTTTTTGCGATTTATGTAGAACCTTCTTCTTTACAGTTTTATTATTGTGGTACTACCATGAATAGCAAACATACTAACGACAATATCATGTATAGTAAACTTGATAGAGAAGAATAAGGATGTCATCTACGACGGATGGCACCGTATACGCTCGCTACTACGGAGAGCGCAGTTTTCTACCGACCGACGAGATACCAGTATACCTATAACTGAGTGGTATCCGTGTGTATAGTTACGTGTACACACTTGTGTGACACACACAAAACACGCCAAAGTTGGCATATTAAATGCTAGATTGGTAACATCGCTGAGTTTCCTACGTCCCTATTTCTTGAAATAAAATTAATGACAGCCTCTGTGGCGCAGTGGGCGAGTAGCCGACTGTGAAACGTGAGGCCGTGGGTTCGATTCCCACACCGAGCAAATATTTGTCTGATCCACAAATATTTGTTTCGGGGTCTGGGTGTTGTGAGACCGAAAGTCTCTCGTAGTTCCCGATACCCACGACACAAGACTCGTATCTTACTGTGTGGTCAGGACTATGTATGTGACTGTTGGGTGTTATTTATTATTTATTTATATATTTAAATTAAATGGATTTCATCGCGGTTTTTTATTCTAATTTTAGTCCCGACGTTTCGAAAGCTCCTCAGCCTTCGTGGCCACGGGGACCGTGAAAATCCGTTTAAATTAGTTTTATTTCAATGTGTAACATTCGCATAAACGTAAGAAATCATTATGTCTCTATTTCTTTTTATACGTTATTACTCTATCCTGTCGGTAGAGCGGCAGGCATCTAGGGACATCACGTCTCCTCTCTTGCTCTATCGCTGTAATCACTTACTCGGGGTTTTCTAATAAACCACCTTGTCTTAAGATAGTGGGCCCGAGATATCGAGTAATGTAATAATCATTTTAATGGAACCTATTATGCGAGCTGTCAAACGTTATGGCAATAATGCTGGAATACTCAGGAATTAGTCCTAGTCTCTACCTTCCTTGTTATTAGTCTTAAAGGAGGTCGACAGTTCTGTGATATTTCGCTGCACCGAGAACGTAGCTGTCACACGTACAGCGTACTTTTTTCGTAACGACGGGTGTTAATATTGTGCATTTTGTTTGGACAAAACAATAAAAATGACATAACAGTACATAACATGTCACGGCGAAATGGTACCACGTTTCAGACATTAGGTCGTAACTTTTAATAACAGTCCACACTTGAGAGTTTGTCACGCGTGTTTGTCACAGTCACACCTTACGGTGCAACGAAATGTCGCAAGCAGAGACGTTCTTTTAGCTCCCTCAAAATATTATACAAATAAAATAAAATTTTGGAACTCTTCATACATTTTTTCATCTACAGCCACACAATCGAAACGTCACAATGTGATCATAACCGAATTTGTAGTAAACAAGATTTTACTGTCAACGAAGTACACTGTGTCTGCATACGTAATTGATTAATGTATCCGATACATTAAAGGACAGTCGCCAGGTATCAAGGTTGCTTTAGCTGTAATGTATGCATTTAAATCACGTACAAACCTAAGTGGTGAGGTTTTCCTATATCCCGCTTCATATAAATTTTATAGCGATTATAAATTCATTTGTGCTTCAAACACGTAGTAAGAGCACAACGTGTTTGACACAAAACCTACCTACATTGATAACGTGGCGCGGCTGCAAAATCAATTTTGTATTGCCAAGTCTTTTTTATAGTCGAACTGCTTTCGCTATCCATTGTGACGTATTTTGGAACGCAAATAAAAGTGATACATACATACGCATTCATGCCTGTAATATCCTAAAGGGTAGAAATGCACCCACATTTCATCTAGCTATAGTAACTATAGTAGCACCGACTCAAAAGTTTTAGCTTTTCACTTTTTCGAGTCGGTTTTATTTTTGTTTTTATTATGTTAGTTTCGTACCACGGCTGTCGCCTCATTCTCGTCATTTTACGACAAAGCCCACACAAAACGTGCAAAATTATCATAAAGGCATCAATTTTTGGCAATTCCTGATCACTTAAGTAAGAATTTTTGGAAGTAAATCGTACTACTATATCCGATCATGGCTATCGTTGCTACGTGCGTACATATAAAGGATAGTGTGATAACATCTAAAACACGGCATTCAAAGTAAGCACAAGAAAGCAATGTGGAATAGTAAATGGGTGAACCAACGATTCTTAATCTGGTGCAATTTAAAGACAGAAGCGAGTAACTGGATATTGATATTTTTATGTTTTAAAAAATGTAATATTTCCAAATTCTTAGATAGATCAAAAACTTTTTTTTATTCATTTAGTGCCATAAATATTTATATATTTAAAACTGTACAAGTGGTTACTTCGGAGAGCCTCCGAAAATCCTCTTTACCTCACAACATGCAGCAGCATCCTTTCTATTGTATCGTCCCTGACAACAGGGTCATTCATACTGTAGGCAAATGTGTATACAGTGGCTATACTTCTTTCTGCCTAGCTCTATCACGACTTGGTGTCAGGGTCCGCCTTCTTCTTAAACGCTTCCACTTCACCCGATCTTGATCTTGTGGCTCTACTACTCTTAAAAAATATAATTATAACAATCGCTCCTGTCTGTGGATTAAGCCGTGTATACATACATTGACACGTGCAGTGAAACAAATGGATGATACCATCAAACGTTACGAGGTCCTTTAGAGGTGACAGAAGGTTGTGAGTGGCCCGGCTAACAACTTAGCGATACTCTATATAGTTATAGTATAAAGATTCATGCGGTATGACATCGCGTTTGATATTGCAGAAAAAGTAATAATACTAGCCCTGTTTTAATATACGTCCCACTACTGGGCACGGGCCTCCTCTACTGAATGAGAGGGATTAAGCCTTAGTCCACCACGCTGGCCTAATGCGGGTTGGCAGACTTTACACACCTTTGAAAAATCTTATCGAGTTCTCAGTTATGCAGGTTTCCTCACGATGTATCCTTCACCGTTAAAGCAAGCGATAATTAAAAATTAATATAGGTACACGCAACTTAGAAATGTCGGAGGTGTATGCTTTTGGGACTGGTTTCGAATCTGCGACTTTCGTGTCGACAGTCCGTACCATTCCCCGCTGAGCTATTGCTGTTAAGTTTAAGAAAAAGTAAACCTCGTCTTTAAGTGATTGCAGCTGTTGGTACCAATGATATTTGCCTAGTAAAATTGTTACAGCAATTAAGGTACGTAACACCGACGTCTTAGGCAGTTTGGTTGCGTATCTTTACGAATTTGTTACCCTACAGTTTTAGTCCAAGAATAAAAGCTCTCTCATAAGAGCTCAAAATATAAATTGAGTGCACATACTGTATGTATTAAGTTCAAAGTATAATCGGCCTCAGTTATTCCATTGTAGTTTGGCGTGAGGCTTTACCCCACAGGATTAAGCTGCCTAGATGCATTCAATGAAAGACTGCGTAATTTTTAGGCTATGATGCTACTTGAGTGGCAGATAAGAGGCCTGACTGGCCCACTACATAACGGGTGTCCTAACCTTAGTTAGCGTTTTGCGACGCGGTTTAATTGGATGTATGTGTGGTTATGACATGCTAAAATTAATTAAAAAGGATTCTGTCTGCTTTACTTTTAGTTAAAACCCGCGGAGAATTAAATAATTTAATTATATAATTATGATTAATTAATATCAAAGCTGATATTTATCTATCAAAAGAAAGGCGCTTTCATGTATCACACATTTTGATGAACGTTATTTATTATTTTTTCTTTATGAATAATAAAGTAAACCAACGTAATACAACAACTTTTTAACTTTTTAACCAACTTAGCAAAAAGAGATTTTTTAAATAAAAGTTATACAACGTTACTGTTAGCGTAGACTATACAGACCGAATGAGTTTGATGATTTCTAAAGTAAGTTAGTAACTCAATTTTAATTAAAACTTTGTCTCTACGTATATTTCAAACTCCAAATTTTGAAACTGTTGCAAACTCGAAACTTGATATATTTTTTCGGTGTGTGAAATCTAAATGAATTGGAGATAGCACTTCAAATTTAAAGGGATTTGTATTTTTTAAACTATATTTTATTTTTAATTTTTCGTATTATTGTATCCATATAAGTTTTGATACATATGTCACTGCTTCAAAAGTTTATAGGCCAGTTTCGACGTTACCGTGAGTTGCTAACATCACGCTTGGTTTGTGTCTAGACCGTGAAGACATGGGCCAGATTATTTGATTCCCATGGACAATCAATGTTGTTAAACAAAAGATTCGCATCGTTGCTTATTCAGGGCAAAATTTTGAAAAAACATTGCTATTATTATTGTTCTGTTAAGTAGTTAAATACAAATAAGGATTGATGTACAATCCGGCCTTAGAAAGTACACGCACACAAAGGAGACAAATTTCTGCCGCCAAGCAACAGTGTGTAAGCACTGTTGTGTTTCGGTTTGAAGGACATTGAAGCCAGTGAAATTACTGGGCATTACGAGACTTATGTCTCGGGGTGACGAGCGCAGTTCAGTATCATGTAGTTCTGTGTGTTGTTGCTTCTGTTTATGGGTAGGCGTGACGCTTACCATCAGGCAAGCGCTAGGCTCGTCTCGTCATTAAATTAAATAAAAATATATATAAATTTATTACACTCTCTTTTAGTCGGGAGATTAAAAAAAGACTACAAGGTTTAATTATATAATTTATTATTTTAGGACGTTAATCTAGTGCCCAAGTTTTAAAGGTATATTTGGCTATAACATTTTCTATCACTGAATCAAGTCCTTAACCTCACTTACAGTAGGTTATTAGTACCTCTAAACTTAGTATATTTACCCAAAGGCTTAAATATTTATGTACTTATACAATATTGTTTTATAACAAAGGGTCGGCGGAGAGCGTGTTCGGTCCATTAGCGGCCATCACTACGTCCCTTATCAAATAATAGTTATGATAACAAATAAAGGCTCCCAAACCCTTATAGGGCACTTACCATTTTAAGCTTTTTGTGGACAATTATTTTTCGAATTTACGGTATATAAACTCATCTGTGAGAAATTGAGGCTTTTTAAATTTGATATTAAAGAAATTCAATTATATTTATTCAATTACATAGCCTCCGTGGCGCAGCGGGCGAGTAGCCGGCTGTAAAGCAAGAGGCCGCGGGTTCGATCCCCGCACCGAGACAAATGTTTGTGTGATTTTTGATCCCTATCAAAAAGAAAGAAAGAAAAACATTTATTCAACAACCGAAATATATAAAAATGTATAGCGAATTAACCTTGCGAAATATGACTGTACTAGTTACACCTCTGACTACTCCTTTGGGGATTACAGGCGTGAATACATATGTACATTAAAGTATCAGCATTTTATTAATA
The DNA here is from genome assembly GCA_949126905.1 of Amorpha juglandis. Lineage (NCBI taxonomy): Eukaryota > Metazoa > Arthropoda > Insecta > Lepidoptera > Sphingidae > Amorpha > Amorpha juglandis. The sequence continues at coordinate 10,452,757 of OX421383.1, forward strand.
CAATTGAATATCTTTTTAAATAATAATAATAAATACACCCAACAGTCACCCACATAGTCCTGACCCTACAGTAAGATACGAGTCCTGTGTCGTGGGTATCAGGAACTATGAGAGACTTTCGGTCTCACAACACCCAGACCCCGAAACAAATATTTGTGGATTACACAAACATTTGTCTCGGTGCGGGGATCGAACCCGCGGCCTCTCATTTCACAGCCGGCTACTCGCTCGCTGCGCCACGGAGGCTGTCGATGTATGCCGGGAATACCGGTATAATACCGGATAGGGACTGAATCTTCTAATTATTGCATGCTTCAAAAAACATTCAGCTCTTGAATCCGATTACTGATATTAGCTAATGTTAAACCATTTCCCATGGGTATTTTAAAATTAAAAGCTTAAGCTTACGCCGCACCTGTGCCCCGAAGCGGTAGGGTTAGGCCGCTTATTAATAGGTTCTGGCATTTCGAGGTTATGATGGAATAAAGGAATTTAATTATATTAATTGGTAGGTCGAGAAGTTATGGGTAAGTAACACCAATTCCTCTATACTTGCTGTCAAGCAGCAGTGTGTGTGAACTGTTATGTTTAGGATTGCTTTTTTTTTTTTATATAAAAGGCATTAACAGACAGGCAGACAGAATACAATCAATTACTAATTATGAATACTTAAATATTAAAATTTCATGTTCTAGATCTTCTTCCTAAATATATGCCCTAATAAAAGCACAGTGAAATATATATATTGTAGCCTGTGAATCTGGGCATGGGAATACTGCCGCAAGCGCAGCGTTGGACGTCCACCTACAAGGTGGACAGACGACCTGATAAAAGTCGCAGGAAGGCGCTGGATGCAGGCCGCTTCCAACAGGTCGGTCTGGAAATCTTTGGGGGTGGCCTAAGTTCAGCAGTGGACGTTTTGTGGCTGATGATGATGATGATGGGAATTTCTCATCAATAAAGTGCTAGTTATCCATCAGTAATAATGCGTGGTCATGAAATAAGAGATTATAAAACCTTGTTCCACCAGAAACTGTTAATCCATTTAACGTCTAACTTGCACCTATAAAATGAGTGGGAAGAATCTACATTGTTATTTAAATAAATATTGTTAGACAAACAAGTAACAGAAATAACTAGAATTAATAATTATGTGGTTTTTTGTCCACAACATTGTGCATTGCAATAGGTGTCACATTCTTGACAATTTACACAATACAAAAACGCGATGCTCTGTTATTTACTCGCAACATTTCGCAATAAACTCTAAATCTGTTTACTATAACATGTTACATAAAATGTTTATAACCGTAAGCAAGGTCCTCAGTAGGCGGGACCTAGTTTTATTATAACAGCTTCATAAGTCAAAAACAAATTAAAGAGACCTTCGCTAAAAATAGATTTGAAGACGGACGTTAATTAGTAATGTTATTTTTTATATTAAAAATAGATTTTATAGTTTATACACTTTGACAGCCTTCGTGGCGCAGTGAGCGATTAGCCGACTGCGAAGCGAGAGTTCGTGCGTTCGATTCCCGCACTGAGACAAATGTTTGTGTGATCCACGAATATCTGTTTTGGGTCTGGGTGTGGGACCATAAGTCCGTCGTAGTTTCTGATACCCACGATACTAGTGTGGGGTCAGGACTATGTGTGTGACTGTTGGGTATATATATATATACCTAGGCCGGGTATTGAACTCGAGATCTCAGCACAGCAATGTGCACGTACGCAGTACAAATGTGCCGTCGAGATAGTCCAGAACTAAAATTTTACAATAACGTCTTTGCTGTTGACAGTTTATCTACGTAATGAATGAGCTGGTTGTAAGTGGTAGAACCACGCTGTAACAATTGTCGACAATATACATGTAACCGTTCGACCGGGGTGGTACCAATGTCTCACAGAAAAAAAACGTGCAGTGGCAACCATGTTTACTTTGTCAATTTTACTGACGTCATTCTCCGACCAACCGTGTTAGGTTACGATTTTACAGCGAAAATTTTCTGGTACAATAATCAACGGCGAGCAAACCCGTGGCATACACGTTCAAATGCGGTTATTTTATAAACAATGTCAAACATAACTTATAAATAGTACCGTAAAATATAACAATGTGAAATATCAGGTTTTGTGTGGGCTTTGCTGTGGCTTCGCAACGCCCATTAATATTTTTGTATTCTCTACAAATTTGTGTCACAAATCTTGTGCAATGAAATGGATACCGCCTTTTGTGAAGTGATAACTTCTTATGGGAGGGTAGAACGCTTCGTAACGTAACGCGTCGCGGCGCCACTCTGTCTGGCTTCCCTTTCTCTCACGCATACGGCAGCGGTAGGCAAGCTCCTCCTCTCTCACTTTAACTCACATTAGTTTAAGTTATCACTTCTGTCGAGCGTCCCAAGATGCGCACGTTTTTTCTTACTAGGAAAAATATGCAGTTTCTAGATATCTATTTAGTTGGAGAGAGTTTATATTTGTCCCCAGAGGGGTTGATGTCAGGCAGGCGGCCGGTCGTAAAAATTACAAGCCAAATCTTTCTGTAACATGTATTAAAAAGGATATAGGATAAGAGCAGGTGGAAGAAAAATATATGGGAGAGTTTATAACATACACAGACGAAAAAATATATTAACATTACGTCAAACAGTTAGAAAAAAGAATCGTTGGACGCGCCTTCGTAGATACAGTTTTCTGTTATATTTGCCTATGTTATAGGAGAAACGCCTACGTGGGGACGCCACCTAAATGGGGATTTAAGGCTCTAACAATTAAATAACGATTAGAATAAATGGCTGTTAGGTAATGAAGGATTTTTTCCCCGGTCGAGCCGACACTTGTGTACTGTAGACATCTGTCTACAGCATGGCTCTACCACGTTTCGTGTGACAGAGATGCAGTTTTTATTTGTTGTTTCAATATCTTTTTATAAAATGCAGTAATTTCCTTAATTCGATATGTGAATTCACTAGTAATAGAGCAATAATAAAATCGGTTTTATAGAAGTTGAATGCACTTATACAAATTCAGCTTCCATTGAAAGTAATGCAATGAAGCTATGTTATACATAATATATTCTTATACAGCAATTGGAGCAGCAGTTTTCTTAATACTTTTCTTGGAACCCAACCTCATTTCACGTTTTACCCTTAGTTATAGCTTTAAATTGGTAGCGAACCGCTAAAAGTGCAAATACTGAGTATAAAAGTATATTAAAGCTCAGTATTTAACTTGGTCGAATTCCAATATTATTAATAATCTCATTTAGGGACCTTGCAAGTTTATTACTTTTTCAATTCTGTTCTGTTTTATCCATTCTTTACAGAATTCGTCGATATAAAATCCTCATTTTACTATATGATTCAACTCGATTACTGTTTCATAAAAAGACCCTTGAAATTTTATGTGAATTGAACATTCTAACAATAAACGGTCTGTTTTTAAAGAGTCTAGGTCGAGGAGATCCTAAGCCAATACCTTCCTATATGATGAGAGTTGTGAGTCTCGTAACCCAGCTCGATATAATCTTTATTAAATAGTATAAATAATACGTCTAACACCTTTCTCGAAGGCTGATCAAATCAACATTCAGCTAACAGAACTTTGATTTTCACAGTGCTGTCAAATCAATTCGAGATTCTGAAACGTGATTTGTGAAAAATGTATTACTCTCTGATCTAATCTGTGAACAATCGCTTGATAGGAATTGACACACCATTTGACGATAGAATTATATATGAATCTTCTGGAAACGAAAAATACCTTTTCACATACGATTTTTTCCTTTTAGTTTGAATGCCGTGTTAACAGGTGTGTCAAATCAAAAGCATTGATCACGCTTCTAGCAACCCAATTTGACTTTTTTACTGATGATTACTTAATCAGCGTTTCATAAACCGGACGTAAGTCAAAGAACTAAGTCAAATATCTCTTTTTCTAACTCCTCCATATCTTTCGTTCCTTCCTTAGCCTCCCTAACTAGGCTCATTGAACGTCACATTCGGTCCTGGTTACAGGAGTTGTAGTAGCGAGGGTATATGTAGGATAGTCTTGCGGTCCACAAATGTATACAATCTTCATTAAATAGCCTAAAAACTCTATCGTCATATAATATGTTTTCCAGCGTTTGCTTACCACTTGACTATCTGAATGGACAGCTGTTAGCATACGCAGGTTCTCAAGTGCCCCGCCCCTTGCCACTTCAACTTGATAAGGTATATCGTTAAACCTGATATGTTTCGTCATTGCCAAACTATCGGAATATATTGTGTGGCTTTCGCTGCAAAACTTTGTTATAGAGATGACAAATAGAAGGTTTCTATCCTGCCACGGTCAAATAACTATACTAGAGCTGATGGTAAGTACAGGATAGTCCTAATATGTCAACTGCCGGAGACAATGCGTCCAGCGACGGTCACCAGAGTTATGCCCGTTTGAAGTCACTGCTATACACTGACTGGCTCTGGAACGCGGCTCGCCAGAACAAGGCACTAGGACGTGTTTTTCAGCATATGTACCGAGGGCGCTATCCAATCGCTAGAGGTAGGATATTCATATCCGCCAAGATTGTTTGTCGGCGGTCGCTGGTTATTTTGGCTTCCCATCAGGTGTCGTGCAGTCTCTTTGCCGTGATCGGATAAAAAAAAACAGGTACAGTATGTCAGATACCTTGATGATGGCAATAAAAACTAAATACATTTTGGTAATCACAGTTTGTCATCTCTTCAGGCAAGATTCACGAGTTCCACAACAAGAATGATCAATGTTTAAATAAGTAAAATCTTGGTAACTATTTGGTGTTCCGCTTTAAAAGATATTGAAGCCATTGAAATAATCAGACATTATGACATGATTCGGGGTGACGTACGCAGTACATGGACTGCACTGCGCTTACCATCAGATGTAGTGCAGACACTTTGCCTTGCCTGTTTAAAAAATAAATTCTGTTCTGTGTAGCTATTGTTTACTGGTAGCCGTCAATCATCAGGCGAACAACCTAATCGTCTCGACATTAAAATAAAAAAATACTCATTACAAGTTATCTATATGACTCAACCATAAATTGTGACTGTTTACCACCAGAAATGGCAGAATTTGTCACATATGCACCACTTTCCGACCGTTACCTCGCACGTAATCCCTTGAGCTCATATCACAATTATTATTCGAAAAAAACTGATAAATTGTTATGACGTCAATCCTTTCGCACCTGCTATTAATGTTTATATACGAACGATGCAGCGCTGACGTTGTAAACTTGTTATTTGTTATAACGATTTTGTGATTAGCTGAACGTTAATGTGGAAAGAGTAATGGTCCGTTTTTGACACAGTTATTAATACGGCTTATTGTATGTGTCCTCTTTCTTCTTGCAACTTGATGTTTTTTTTTTATCCGAGCATGGCAAAGTGACTGCTCTACACCTAATGGTAAGCGTAGTGCAGTCCAAAACACCAGCGACTACCAACAAACAATGAGTTTATCGGTGGTCACCAGAATCATTCCGGCCTGTATAAATGCTTCTTCCCTCTTCGGAGAGAGAAAAATGCACCGCATCTGATGGCAGGTTTAGATAATTAAAATGTCAAACGTCAGGAGATGTTGCGTCCTATGACGTTCGATTAAGCCGGCTTGAAGTTATGGATGTATACACACTGATCCCTGAACGCGACGACTCCGAACGTAGTGCTGTAGTGGATTTTTTACCATTTATGTATACGATAGTCGCTACCCAGTCCAGTCCAGTATACATACGGTGTTTATCCAGTCGCTATGGGACTTTGACGTGACCCAAAAAGTGAAGAAAAACGCGTTGTATTGAGATCCTTCTCTTTTGAAGTTAGTTAAGAAATAAAAGAATTCCGAAGTTTTATAATGCAGATCCTACAATTATATATTATCATACCTTACATACTGCACCCAACGATCAATCCAAATTAAGAGTTTTAGGAAACCCGTATTTACAGGTTAAGCGGATGTTTCACAAATATATCCTGTATCCAACTATCAAATACATCGTTGTACGCGCGTTCGACCTTCTACTGCTTCTAACGTGGTGGTAAACAAACGCATAATCTGAGATAATCTAAGCGAAGACAGGCAAACATTACCTTAAATATGAGATTATAAATCATACAATAAATAGGTCATCGCCTATACATAAACGGTTGAAAGAATCCTCGTTGTAGAATATGTTCTTTTTCTTATTCGTTTGAATGACTAATTGATCCAGATCGCTCGTATGATGGTAAATGAAACGCCTGCTATTGTCAGAAACAACATCACAAAAAATAATGAATTATACTCAAAATCGCGACTCCTAACTATATGGTCTAAGATCCCGCGGAACATTGACCTTCACCCATCTGTTTACCGGATGAAAATAATATTTTAGGGTATAAAAGGTGTTGCTGAACACATACAAATAGGGTTGCCTAAAAAAATATGGTCAAGGATAGGTTTTGCGAATTAAAAAAAAAAAAGAAGATATAATTTCACTGACTTGCTCACCAAATAAATGAACCTTCAATGAAAACCTACAATATAATATACTACCTGCAAAAACTAGGAGCTAGATGAGCGCAATTACCACTTTTTAGTTACCTGTTTGCACACGGCAACCAGGTAGTAGTGGCCAGAAAAAGGTAGGCAACCTATTTTTTGCAGATAGTATAAATTGTACACTTTTCATTGAAGGTTAATTTTTTTTGGTAAGCAAGTGAGGGAAATTATAAAAAAAATATATTTTTTTAAATGTTAATTAATCATATCCATGACCATATTTACCATATGTGTTCAGCAACACATTTTAAACCCTAAAATGTTATTTTGATCCGGTAAACAGATGGATGAAGGTCAATGTTCCCCGGGATCTTGTACTAATAAACAGACGCAACATCACACAGAACCTGGAATTACAGAGCACAGCATTGCATTGGATTGCGCTCGTCACCCCGAAACATGAGATGTTAAGTCAAATAATGCCTAGAGATTTCAGTGGTTTCAATGTCATTCAAACCGAAACACAACAGGACTTACATACTACCGCTTGGTGACAGCAATAAAAGAAGTGGCATTGTGCCATGTCATTTGGGACAAAAATCGCTGGTGGGAGGATATTTGTATCCGACCGGATACCGCCCACCGTACACTGGTGCTAAAACCTGCCATAGTGGCCCACCTTGTGTGGTTCGCGTTCCAGGGTCAACCAGTGTATATCCGGTTCTCCCCAGGGGGCTTGCCCCCTGATCCTAACCCTTTTCCCATCCCTTTTTCCTTCCCTTCCCCCTTGGCTCTTTGGCAGGCCGGCATGATCTTGCCGACCTACGATGGACACATTGTTTATCGTTGGTCGACACTATTCTTGGATTGCGCTACACTTACCATCAGGTGTAGCGTAGTCACTTTGCCGAACCGGGATAACAAAAAAAACAACTGATTTAGTATAATTGCCTAGTGTATTGTTGGTGATGCTATGTATGTTATGTATACTTATGTTGGTAATATTCTGATACCTACATATCTTCCTTTGAATGTTGTACTTATTTGTCATAAGCGCTATTTTAATTGCAGACATGATCAATAAACGCTTTCATTCTTTTTTAGTCTTATTATCAATTATCAAAACTCTGTGATTGCCCGACTTGGCTTAAGTCCTATATCCTCTATAACGAGGTGATTGGTAAAACAATTCCCCGTATTGTTTTTGTTAAACATTGATCTTTGGTCATTTACGCCCATGGAACCTTGTTCATCAATGACAATATCCTAGAGCGAAGTTGGTCTGAGATATTACTCTAATAAATCTCAGCTGTACTTTCACCTTTTCCTATGCGCCCTTGACCGTCGTCACAGACGCCAATCCATCTTACTGTCCTAGTTTTTTGGTCAATCCATTCACTACTAGAACCGTTGTGTGCAAATTGCTCACTTTACGTCAAGAGTTACTATTAGCAAAGTGTTTCTCAACCTTTTTATGAATAAAAAGATTATTTGAGTTCTGATTGGCTAAAACTACAATGATAAGGTATTTAACACTAAGTCCACGATCCTACTATCCTGCTAATCCTCTAAATATATTAAATGTGAAAAGATAGTTTTGTCTACAGCATGAATGGGCTCGACCGGGTCGTTGCCACCGTTCCTTGCAGTTTCTGATACTCACGATACAAGTTTAACAGTATGGAGTGAGAACTATGTGTGTGACTGTTGGCTGCTTTATTTACTTATGCATTTATTCATGTTACCATCTTCAACTTGCGTGTTGCATTGACGCATGCATTTCTGATCAGCGGAAATTTACAGCTTGTCCTTATTCACAATGTGTGTTGTCGTTCAATTTGGTACTTTTATACATTTGCTAATTGGTGACATGCGTAAAACAAGTCGCAAGTTGTAACATGAGTGAGATAGCTTAAAAACTAGTTTGGCAACAATGGAGATTGACGAAATCACATAATTTTTGAAGCATCGATCTTACTTCCTATCAAAATCTTTTATTTTGTAGTTGACCATAACAGACTCATAAACACGTCCTAACTATGTGTGGTTGTCGTTAATGTCTACAGATTTGTCATTCTTCTTCCACATTCTTTTATTTCAACGAAATCAACGCTTTAACACTACTGTATTTTAAGGGCACTAATGGTACTGCAGAAATGCCCTCTGCACTTAAACCAGGAAACTCAGTCTCGGTAGCTCTTTTGAATATTTCATAATATGTTATCTGGGGGATTCAAACTATTCTTATTCTAGCTCATCAGTCAATAACCTATGTTTAACAGAATTGTAGGACCCAAAACATGATAATTCTAGTGAAATAATGTCAAAAATATAAGCTACATTCAACTATGGTTAAATAAATGATACACCAACCGCTACATCACCGTGCCTGTGATTTTATTCAAACGTGTCGACCTCTGTTTCATTTATAACAACGAGAGAACGCGTAAATATAAACCAGCTAATTTATCCCACATTCCTGTCGTAAAAATGATATATTGCCGAGCGGAAAAATTGTCAACGGCAAGGGGAAAGAAAATTAACTAAAATTCCAGTCAACGTTCCGGAATTTTCTTGATGACGTCATAGTCGACGTAAAATGTTAATTAAAGACGATAAAAACAGCTGATGGTTTTCAGAAAAATTTTGCTGGCGCCACCCGGCGTGTGGGACACACGGATTGTAAGTTTAGATAGCGGGCGTTTTTCTTGCAGTACCTAAATGTGTACGGAATATGTTGCGTTTTGTTGATTATTATTATTATATAATTGATCATCATTATTATGATATTAGTATTATGTCGTGGCATGATAAAGTGATAAAACTGACCTGTAAGATATAGTGCAGTTTAAGAATAATGTCAATCGTCAAGAGACATTGCGCCTCTCAACGGTCAGCATGTTGACTTGAAGTTATATACACTGGTCCTGAAACGTGACTTACCTGAACAATCATAAAAATACAAAAACAAATATCCTCCCACCTATTTTTAATAAAAGAACTGTGTTATAACTGTAAAAATGCATTCCGACTCATACGCTTTACTCAAATTGACGTTTAAAAGACAACAAGGTTGAAATTACTGAATGGAAATGGTAATTTATTTTACTTTAAAAATACAATTGCTTTACCACTGTGTAGGAAGATTACGACACTCCAAGAGACATAACTAAAGTACATATTACATTACATTTATGTGTTTATGTATACATTTATATAGGTCGATAGCAGTTCGAAGCCAATTTACTTCGTTTTAACGACAGCTGTTCACAAAATATTACGACTGCCAGACGACTACTGAATGCGATTACGTAGTGCATTAGGTAATTTAGAAAGGTATCGATTACTGGACGAACATACCAAGCTTAACACAAGTTTGTAAGGGCTAGACTTTAAAAATACAGAAAATATTAATGTGATTTAATTCCTTCCATAATGAAAAAATCTGCAAGTAAATAACAACAACTCATCAAAACTAAAATGAAAACTATGATTTATCTACTGTTTCATAAAATGTTGGCTTTATGTCTGGGTTGGTACCACAACTTTTTCTATCCAAACAGCAGTGGTTAAGTACTGTTGTGTTTCAGTTTGAAAGACATTTCATGTTCAGCCAGTGAAATTACTGGATATTTCGAGCCTTAACATCTTATGTCTCGGGGTGACGAGCGCAGTTTAGTGCCATACAGTGCTTTGTAATTAAAAGTTATGTGTGGTGTTGCTTCCGTTTATGGGCAGGCGTGGCGCTTACCATCAGGCGAGGGCCTTGCTCGTGTCGTCATTTAATTTAAAAAAAAACACATATTTGTGTGCAATGTATTTTTGCATTTTCCGATTTCCAACGTGAAACCGGTAAATATATTGGCCGAACGATAGGTCCGTGTGTTAAATATAATTTGTAGGTAGTAAATGTCTTGCATGGTAAATAACCGCACTACACGTCGTTATAAACTGAATACGAACAACATTCGACGAGCCGACGAGAATAGTTTGTGGAAACAAACGCGGCTTGTATTGCAAAATAATTATTATGAACGGTGTTATATTTTTGCTGGTGGGATTTTTATATATTGTTCTTTATGAAGACAGCCTCCGTGGCGCAGCGGGCGAGTAGCCGGCTGTGAAGCGAGAGGCCGCGGGTTCGATCCCCGCACCGAGACAAATGTTTGGGTGATCCACAAATATTTGTTTTGGGGTCTGGGTGTTGTGAGACCGAAAGTCTCTCGTAGTTCCTGATACCCACGACACAAGACTCGTATCTTAATGTGAGGTCAGGACTATGTATGTAACTGTTGGGTATATTTATATATAAGGCATTGTTTAAAAACTTTTTTACACCCGCCACCGCAACTCCTGTGCACCAGGATCAACAGTGGCACGCATTTTTGTTGACACCGAGCAGAGAAGCTCAGCGAGTTTCTGGGAATGCCTTTTCTTTTATTGAATGACGAGACGAGCAAGTCGCTCGCCTGATTGTAAGCGCCTCGTCTGCCCATAAACAGAAGCAACACCACACAGAACTTTGAATTATAAAGCACTGCATGATACGGAACTACGCTCGTCAACCTGAGACATATTGTGTTAAGTCTCATAATGCTCAGTAATTTCACTGGCTTCAATGTCCTTCAAACCGAAATATAACAGTGCTTATACACTTTTGCTTCACGGCAGAAATAGACAAAGCGGTGGTACCAACCCAGACGGTCTCTAAAAATACTTATTGTCTTTGTCGAAATTAATTAGATAGTAGGTTAGGGAGGAGTTGAAACATCACCTGATAATAAGTGACATCAATGTCCATGATGAGCCCACAAAATCATGGGCGCGATTCCAACCTTAGAAGGAAGGGATAAGATTATGATTTAACAATCTTCGATTCTAACAATCACAAATGAATTGCCCGGAATAGAAATTTGTACCCGGTGTTGGGATAGACTAGCTATTACATCATGAGATCTCGGTGAAACGTTAATGCAGCACTAGTTGCATCTCTGCCTACCATTTCGGGGATAAAGGCGCGAGATTGTGTTATGTTAAGAAACTCAATGAAAAATTAAATATCGTTTAATGATCATGTAGGCAATTAAAATAGCGCTTATAACAAGACAGTACATAAAAGTTTGGTAAAATAAGAGAAATTAAGTAAATTAAGAAAAAAATATTTGTGGATGACACAAACATTTGTCTCGGTGCGAGACTCGAATCCAGGGCCTCGTCGCAGTCGGTTACTTGCCTACTGCGTCACGAAGGCTGTCTACTATATTTGACAAGTACTTGTCTATACATACAACTACATTGACTAGTATTTGTTTATTAAGTTAACCTACTTTTTTCCACAAAGGCCCATTTAGGCGTGGCTGTTCAATTTTATGGGTATTACGTATGCAAAACGTTAATGGACTGAGCGTAACTGAAAAATATGTTTTCGAAAACATGTTCGTGAAACGGAGGTTATTTGTTAGAGGATCATTTCAACGCTTGTCTGTTGTTAGCTTCTTTTGTGGCTATTGTAGGTCAACTTAGAAAAATTATTGACAGTTTTTTATCTTCAATAATTATATTTAAATTTTTTGTTACAATTTTATGTCATTATTGCCAACAATATTCATTCCATGAACCAATGCTGGTCCACTAAAATTGCACCAATAAAAAAAAATATCCTATGCTCTACTATCTAATGTTATTTGCGGACTTTTTGAAATTGGTTTTTAAATTTCAGTAAATCCACAAAACTGAAAAATAATAAAACCAACTCTAAATTAATTAACTACCAATCTAATATATCCAATATTGTGCAAATTTGAGTCGGTGCTCTCAATCGTTGACGTACAAAATTACAGTTGTATCGGCTCAAAATTGATTAAATTAGGTTAGTAGCTTTTATTTTTTACTTATTTGAGTCGGTTTTTGTAATTCTTTTTATGTTACAAGCTTGTTGCATTCTACGTTACTGAAGATGGAAGGCACACGGTAATAAAAAAAATCATGAATCATCATGAAACCTTTCGAAGTCGTAAAGAGAACTATACAGGGTTATTTTTAAAACACCAGCAACCTCGCAGGGGTAGATTCCTAAGGTTATAAGCTACTACTTTTGTTCTACGACTTTTGATAATTTGTTAGATTTTATTTTCATACAAAAATAAGTATTCATTTAATTTCCGTCTTGAATATTAACAACGCGCATCGCAGATTACGTAAACAAATACGCGAAGCGTGGGGAACCGGGCTAGCGGCTTTGAAGGTCAACGCTCGAGCAGCTGACGGCCGCTTTGATGTCGTGCGCGCACGCCGCGCCGCGCCGCATTCTACGAAGAAAAACACGACACAACAAAAACTTGTAAAATCATTTTTTTTTAAATATATTGAGTTATATCCAAACTCGTAGAACAAAAGTTGTTCCGTATGAGGTCAGCTATCTGGTCCTGCGAGGTTGCTGGTGTTTTAAAATTAACCCTGTATAGAAACCGAAAACGTGTAGCATTGTAATGACTTTTTACATATTTTACGGTCGACCCATTTTACGATGTGATTTATGTTTTGTTTAATTTTATTTTATTTAACCGAGTGTTTTGAAATGTCAAGTGAATACATGTTAATATGTTTAATTATGATGTTATTTCCTACAATGAGACATGACATTGAACTACAGATTTTTTATTTTTTTTATTGATGAAATGGCAAGACGTTAACCATAATTGCACCTAATACAAAATGACGATACGGCCTACATTATTTTTTGCCTATTTTAAGCCCCAGATTAGAGCATTGTGAAAAAACAAAGACCGGCAACGAATTTCATTCTTCAGCAGCGCGCATGATAAATAATTATGAAGCGAATCGCTTCGAGCGGATGGATGGCATACTCACTTCGTAAAGGTGGAATCCGCTAGTCCTCCTAGTTGTCCACAGGTGGATTGCAGACGGCGGAACTAGGTCGTGTAATTCCTGCACACACTCACCGAAGTGCAACATCAACATCGAAAAGCTTGTGACTTTACGCCGGTATTCAAGACTCTAAATTCTATGATTAAAACACTCATAAAGGAGTTTGAAGTACATTCTGTTTGAAGGACACTGGAGTCACTGAATTTACTAGGCATTAGAAGCCTTAGCATCTTATTTCTCGGGGTGACAAGCGCCATCTCATGCCATTCTGTACTTTTTAATTCAAGATTATGGATGTTGCCCCGAGTGACCTGATCGTTTCGTCATTCAAGGTACAAAATGGGCAAGTTCGATTTGGACTCGCGCATCGAGGGATATCGGGGACATCAATCTACTTATTTGTTTGTCAGGATTATATAATGACACATCTTTGTAAAATTAACTCATACGATTTAAGAGGTATGTATACGAATTTATTTAAGGCTTTAGGTCAGGCCTGACCAGTCTTAATGGTGGCCCGTGCCCACCCACAGAAAACAGAACTGAAAAAAGTTCCAGCCGTTACGTCTATTTACGTGAATACAGCTAAATTACAATACAAAAGAGTTTAGCAAGTCCATCAACAACTCTTCACTTACTTGAAACATCCATAAGCAATACAATAAATTCGCATCAGGCCACTATTTCACAAAGCAAAAAGAAACAACTACACGCAATACGGCGTTTGTTTGCGGATCGTAACATACCTTTAATGTGTCCAGACGTCTAATAAATTTCGCTAAGGGGCAACTCCGTGGGTATATGAAGGCCTGACCAAATATTCGTTGTTAGTGAACGTTGGCATCGTGCCAATGATCAACAGGTCGACTGTTCCCCCGAGAACATAGTCTGCGACATCGAAAATAAACAGTGTGACAATTTGTTTTCTAATTCACGTGGTATTTTCATTTTATTACATCGTGCAATGTAATAAAATGATGCAATGTATTGAATCATACTGTTGTTATTGTTGGAATTTCTTTGAAATAAAACTAATTCAAACGGATTCTATCGCGTTTTTATATTTAACTAGTTTTTCTCGCGGCTCCGCCCGCGTGAAAGTTTAAAATTGACAAAGTTTCATACAAACTTTCATCCCCTATTTTATCCCCTTGGGAGTAGAATTTATCAAATCCTTTCTTAGCGGATGCCTACGTCATAACATCTACCTGCATGCCAAATTTCAGCCCGATCCCTCCAGTGGTTTGGGCTGTGCGTTGATAGATCACTATGTCAGTCAGTCACCTTTGAGTTTTATATATTTAGATTTTGGTACCGATGTTTCGAATACTTTTCAGCTTTCATAGTCACGGGGTGGACTCCACAGGCCATTCCGCGATAAAATCCGTTTAAATTAGATTTATTTCAATGTGTAACATTTGAGCGGTAGAGCCACGCTGTCGACAGTTTTGTCTACAGCATGAATGGGCCGGCTCGACTGAATCGTTAACACCGTATCACAGAAAACCAACGTAAAGTAGCGGCTTGCTACTGCGTTTCGTACAGTGAGTGGGATATCCGGAGACCTAAATTCCCCTCCCCTTCCCGATCCCTTAATTATCTCTTTAAGGTTGGCATCGCGCCTATGATTCTTCTAGTATTATGAGCGTACATGGGCAGTGGAGATCACTTACCGTGACGCACTTGCTCGTTTGCCGATCTATTCTATAAAATAAAAAAACAAAACAAGACAATGCTTACACACTGCTGGTTCGCGCGCAGAAATCGATAAGACGATGATGTCAACCCAATAAACCTCTCGCATGGGGACCTGTCACCTAATTAGCTAAGTTTTTTTAATGATTAAACTATCGTATTATTTGATAGTTGACAACCCTGTAATCCAATCGTGACCTATTTACAAGCTTAGTATCAGAAATTGATACAAAGTATACAATGTGTAGTGAACGATTTACCTTTTGTAATGGGTGACAACCCTATTCTCATGTCTTCTATTCAACAAGAACAATCCCATTGTATTCGTGTCCATATGTTACCTTTGTTGTTGTTAATTAACAAAACAACAAATGTAGGTTCTATACGAGAAGGGGCTTAAATATCATATTATTTCTTTTTATTTCGAAATGGATTGTTTAGAGAGTTCCATTTAATTAAAATGTGTGTGAGCCTAAGGCATAAATGGGTAGAGTAATTTTACCGACTTCAAAAAAAGAAGGAGGTTCTCAATTCTTCGGAATCTTTTTTGTGTTATGTTCCCCGATTATTCGAAGACGTCTGGACCGATGCCAGGAATTCTTTTTTTTGTTTAAAAGGTATACTTCCCAGGTGGCCTCATTGACACCAAGTGAAGATCTGATGATAGGTTCCCAGCAAAATCTAGAGCAACCCTCAATTTTCTCCGATTTCTCCGCCAATGGTGGACCGATTTTGATGGATAAAATTTCATTCGATAAAGTTTAGTTGCGATGTAGTCCCATATAAATTTGGTTAATATCTGATGATGGAGTATGGAGTAAAAAAAATAAAACTCCTCAACCGACAACAGATTAGTCGTCGTGATTGTGATATTGAATTGGATTTTACATACCCTACCTGTACTTAACACTGAATATTTAAAGATAAAAATTATTAAGATTTTTTCTTAACTGACTTCAACAAATAACACTGAAATGTCAAAAATAATAATTTTAGATATTTCTAGTCGGTGGCTGTATCGCTGCCGGTCAAATGAAAGTTATATTGTAAACGGCAAAGGGATTAGGACAGGCATATAATTTTAATTGAGGTACAAAAAGTAAAAATGTATAACAAAGTTTTTCTTTATTCGACGATTATTATTTATTTTTTGTTTATATGGCCACGTCTTTCAATTCTTTTTTTGCTTTCTGCTTGGCGTTATCTCGGCTTAGTGCCACGGTCCACGTTCCAACTCAAAATGCTTCCACTTCGTCCGATCTTGAACATCCAGATCCAAATCCATTTCGTCATTCAATTAAATAAAAAAAAAAGTTATCACACAAAAAAATATCAAATCGATCCATCCGTTTAGGCGCTACGATACCACAGGCATTCCCACAGTTACAAACAGAAGATATGGTCAAACGTATAACACTACCCTCACACCCTCCCTCCACACCCTCTTTTTAATCCGGGGTAAAAATAACCAGACTGGCATAGTAATGGCATTCAGAAAATCTCGCTATATGTTATATTTTCTTTTTTATTTAACTACATTAGTAAGTTACAATCCAATCTCGTTTAAAGTAAAGAAATCAGAGGCGGTGAATTTATTTTATTACACCGTAAAAAATCCATTCCACGAATTATTAACATTTGAAATACGATTCGTCGCTAGTAGCCCTTATTTTCGTAATCTGGGGCTCAGAGCGCAACAGGTGACCTCCAGCGTATTATTAAAGCAATTTTGTAATCTGACAACCTCGTAAATATTTTGTTAGCTGTTAGCTTATATAAATTTATTGCTTACCGTAAAACGAGTAGGTTCTATATAACTAAGAACTTAATTTGTCGTATTATAAACCCCTGACAAAAAGAGATGTATAGTTTGATGCGATTGTCTGTTTAAGGGTGCGTGTGTCTATTTATGTGTGTACACACAACATACTTTATTTCATAGTTAACTTTCTTTTGATCCTGGCAAAGCTAAGGCAGGATTCCACCATAATATCAGTTATAGTTAAGGTTTATGTCAAATTTGACGATAACATGAATGCTGACTTTAACATTGACTGCGGAATGTCTTGCACCATCGTACTCCGATATTACTAGATTCCCCGATGAATTCTAGAAGCATGGACATTATATTATTTTGGAGCACGGACGCTTTAGGATATATCGGTTTGAAGATAATAATTCAACCATTTGCCAGCTATATAACTTAAACAATAGCTTTAACTAGCGAATCTTGGGCGGTTAATAGCTAAAGTTATGACGTCAACTAACATTTGTCAAATAGTGCAACTAATTTTTTGCTTAACCGGTACTTTAACATGTTTGACATTGTTAAAGTAAGTTACTGAAGCTCAGCGTAAGTGTCTACACTGGACCTGATGTTAAGTAAAATGTAGACCAAACATAATGTCCGTCGTCAAGAGACATTGAGTCCCTCGACAGTCGGCAGAATTGTGCCGGCCTGAAGTTACTTGACATATAATGGCTCACCACGAACACGTATTGCCTTAACGAGCCACTATGATGGGTTTTTCACCATGGGCGTGGTGGTCGCTATACAGTCGGATATGTACATATACCCTCTCACCAGTGTAATAAGTGTCAGTGTTCAGTTCAATAAATATAGTATTGAAATTTCAACCTACACTTAGCTCTGTTGACGTAAACCGAACAATGATATAATATAATGTATTAGAGAAAGGTGTCGTCAAATTTAAGTAACGTATAGTGTTTCCACCCTCATTAATGATTACCATATCGATATTAACTTTAGACAACACTAAATGATAAATAGCTGAGCTATTGTCTTTTGCTGGTGGGCGGATACTTGTATCCGACCGGATAGCGACCACCGTACACTGGTGCTAAAACTTGCCATAGTGGCCCACCTTGTGTGGGTCGCGTTCCAGTGTCAGCCAGTGTATGTCCGGTTATCCCCAGGGGGCTTGCCCCCTGATCCTAATCCTTTTCCCATCCCTTTTTCCTTCCCCTCCCCCCTTGGCCCTTTGTCAGGCCGGCATGATCTTGCCGACCTACGATGAACACATAGTTTATCGTTGGTCGACACTATTCTTGGATTGCACTACACTTACCATCAGGTGTAACGTAGTCGCTTTGCCGAGCCAGGATAAAAAAAAAATGTCTTACTCTAGCATTGTTATTCTCGCTCACGCACTTGGCTTAATTTATAGGGATGTGATTATCTTATCAATAGGAATAAAGGAGTGATTGAAATTAGCAGGAAATTTTAGGATTCTTAGATTTTGATAAAATACTGTACATAAATACACGTTGCCAGGTTTTAATCTTGGAAATATATAAACTATTATAACCATCAAATATCATATAGTTAAATTAGAAAAGCTAATTTGTTCGGTTTTTATTTATAGGTTTAAATATCCGAGTCGTCTTATAAAATAACTAAGGCATACTACGGTGTACTACTAATTAAGCTACAGGAGATACACTAATAATAATATGAAATATGTACACAGAAGTAACTATTGGATTGTTCTAACGGTCTTAGTTTACTCGGATACCGCAAGCGTGTGGAGCAAAGCACAAGCGACTTGTATCTTGCTCCACACCACGTTGCTTCCTATTTAGAATTATCATTTTCTATCCGTAATGTCTATTTTCCTATCTTCGGACTTGTGTGTATGTCTAGACTCAGCCTCGCCTATGTCCACATCTTATCATTTTATACACATTGTTCTGTCATACATAACACATACACGCAGCGCGCTAAAGGTCTGTTTTGTGGTATTTGACATTTGTCTCGGTGGGAAAATCAAACCCACAACCTCAAGCTTCGCAGCCGGCTACTCACCTACTACACTACGGAGAGACTGTGATCATACTAACTACATAATGTACTGTACCACATAGTTTTAGTGTAGCCATTTTGCTGTGCTAGGAGATAAAAATCGTGATGCTCCCCTTTTTCTTAAAATCTCCCAAATCTTAATCTTTACACCAAGTCAATTCATCCGTGTAATACCGCACGAACATATCTGTTTGCTACAGTTAGAACCAACGTGAAACTTGAGATTATTGTTTATTGTGAGATCCCCAGCTTTAGAATATCCGGCGTTATTTAATGTACATAGACTATTGGAATAACTGGAATAATAAAATATAGACTACTGGCCGGTCGTTAAAACTACCAGCCAAATGTAACGTGTTAAAAGTATGTTGCTCCGATCCCACTTCGAGGGGTGTAAGGGCAGGTGGAAGAAGGACATTTGGAATAACTACACTCCTATGTGTTCCAATTATAGAATTGAGTACTTAATATCTAATGATGTGAATAACGTCAATCCATAGAATATTTCCAACCGATTTCAAAAGGACTTCCTGCTTTCGAAGTCTCAATACGCCCGTCTTTGTATATGCGGGTATATGGTGAAACATATCGCGATGTAGACCGATTTTGATGATTGTTTTTGTATTTGCTTGGCTTAACACCACATTTAAACTCATATTTTGGTTAAGATCTGATGAAGGAATAAGAGGAAAAATGGTAAATATCTCAACTCATATTAGCAAATGCGCGGCGACTCAGGTTTAAAAATTGATTTTTTTAGTTTTTTTACTATCAGTCTCTCATTACGCAGTACAGAACAGTAAAGTCTAAATATTACAAGTCTATTAATATACTATACTCACTAATGAAGAAATAAGCAAAACAAAACATTAACTCTATTCTATTGTACTTATAAACATAGATATAATAATATATTTCAATTAACTAAAAATACAATTTTACCCCAGAGATTTCGTTATTTGAAAATACCGATAGAAAACATATATACTTTATTTGAATTAAAAACATTCGGTAAATTGAAAACGATCTCTGCGGAGTTATTTTTATTGCCAATCCATTTTCACATACAGACTTCTACGAACCATATATACTTGTATGAAAAATTGTTCCCAATCCACATTTGTAAACCTCGTTCAATTTACTCTTTGTGAGGTAAATTATTTCCCCTTGGGATACGGTAAAAAGTCGAATAGGCGAAAATTACGAAACATAACGGAAATATTGGGAAATCTCTCGTCGGGAGGCATCAATTTTGTTTCGTTCAATCGGCAGTTCATTTCCCTTTGGACAACTGTTTCGAATAAAATAAATATTGCTCACGCACACACAGCAAGACGTGTAGCAAAGAACCTAGAGTGAGCCGAGAGTTCAAAAGGTTGGTCGAATTAATCACTGGTTTATATTGTGAAAAGTAACGTTTGTGTGGATGTTTTATAGATAAATGGTATCTATTTGGAATATGTTTTTTACGCGTATTTTAGTTCGTTTTCATGTTTTTGTTTTCTAGAACCAGCCTTACTATTATTTTTCATCTGCTAAAACAGCAAATTATCGTTAATTAATATGGAATGGCGTTATTATTATGGAAATATAGGATATTGCTTATTACTGTTTGACTTAAGTTTTTGTTCGTGTAGTTGTCCTTTCTTTAAAAATGTTATTATGAAAATGTGATAAACCAAATAAAACTCTGCTTATAACTAAAAAACGTCATTGAAAATATTTGTCATTTATTATTTTTTATTTTATTAATAGTTGCTTTCAAGTTATATTGGTAAGGTTTAGGTCTGTTTTTATAAGTTTAAATACCTAACTTAAAATACTTTCAACGTTATTAATGTTATATTAATGTGACGGCCCGAACGACGCGATGTGACTATAGATTCATTGATCTGGAAAAATGAAAACAAAATAATAAGTCGAAAAACAAACGCATAAATGGGGCGCATAAATTAAAAAGCAATTTCTTCAACGTCATCGGCTGACAACGAATGAACTGACATATTGTGACACTCCTTCCCTCCACCCTCATTCTGAATTAATCGGAGGCCTGACTCAGGACAAAGGCGTTCACTCGTCAGTGGCTACCTTTATATTGGAAATTTCATTGTCGATAGCCGATGTTGGTCATATATTGAAATAAAATAACTTATTCTGCAAATACGCTGCCGAGGGCGGTGGATATAACTTAACACCTGTATTACCGATTAAACAAAAACACTAGCATGAAGACTAATTAACCGCCCTGCGGGCTTAACATATGCGCCTGGAGATAATTTTGTCGACTTGTTTTAACGTAAAAACGTTTTATTGACTGGTTTTATCGTGAAAACTGAATAGAATAACTTAGAATATGCAACACGACATATTTTGAGCGCGAGAGAAATAACTATCAAAGGTAAATATCACGTAAAAGTTTCAATATTCGATATAATTAAATCGTCATGTTAGGATCCTTAAACATGTTACCAAGAGGTCAAAATAATTATTTTCTTTTCTTTATCTCTACGTTTTAATGGGCGGTGGAGATCACTTACCATTAGGTGATCCACTTGGTCGTTTGCCGGCCTATGCTATAAAAAAACCTAACCTTACCGCCCAGTGTTAACGTCACGATTAAAGATTGTTGTCTCTTTTTCTACTGCTGTCTCTATATCTCTTATCTCTTTCTATGCCGTTTCGGTACCAACGCGACACTAGTTAATAGAGTTTTCTTTCACGCGCGACATATTTATCTCATATGCGTATGCTAAGCGGCTTGGGGAGTTAATACGATATTTAGAAAAAATAAATTAAATCGATTTATTGTTTCTTTTCTTTCTGTTTCTTGCCCTACGATGCGAGAAACACACAGGGAGAAAAATGGGTCAAACGCACCCCTCAGTTGCTTTTTATATAAATTCAAATAGAGATTACAAGTACGTATGTACAACACAGGATCATATTCTATTACAACATAATATGTGGTCTTTGTTTTTTTTTCCACCAGCTCTTATCCCACTGGCAGTGGGGTCGGCGCAATGTGCTTTTCAACATCTGTTACAAAAATATGGCTTGTAGTTTTACGACCGGTCACCTGCCTGACGTCTACCGCTCTGGGGAGAAACCACATCCAGACCAGAAACAAATAATTTTGGATTACATAATTTTTTGTTTCGTTGCGGGACTCGAACCCGCTGCCTCTTGCTTCACAGCCTACTCGCACAGAGCTACGGAGGCTGTCAAGGAAGACTTACATAGATGTTTATAGTTATATAATTCGGTAATAAAATCTGTCCACCCTCTTGCCAGAAAAATAAACGTTAAGATAAAAAGTGTAATAAAATATGAATAACACCGACATTCCTTTCTGACTGCCGGACGTTGAAAATTTTATGTAAGCAATATATTTACTTTGTCTAGACAAGACTATTAACTGCGGATAGGTACATATGTAATAAGTACAACCAACGTTTACATACATTCAACTAATAAACTAAAAGAGGCCATAACCCGTGAGTTTGATTCGGCATTTTTTCTCATGGCTAGCAACGAAATGCCGATAAATCTAGTATAAAAAATATTGACATGTAAAAGTGATATTTTGGTCCAGTCATTTTAGCTTAAATTAGGTAAGAATCTCGGAATGCGAGATACCCGGCTGTAACTCTGTAAATACTTGTGTATTGACACCCTAAAAGTTGTCTCAAAACCTACATATGGTAGGGTGTGCGCAACTATTAAATTTCAAGGTCAAAGGTCACAAAAATCGCTTTTTTCGTAAATATCTCATTTCCTATGGTTTTTTTGCTATTTGTATCTATTATCAATATTGTAGAATACAAAATTCTCTACAAATTTTGTTTAAATTTTTTTTTCATACGGTGAACCGTTTTCGAGATAGAGGGCGGAGAGCGCGCGGTCACAGGATCAGTTCAGGTCAAACGGTGCCTCCGGTCGAAAACGCGCCATATATAGTTGATGAACTATCCATAAATCAATGATTATAAATATTTGTCAATTTTTATTAACTATTATGTTATACTAGCTTTTGCACAGCATTTTCCGGGATAAAAGTAGCCTGTAACCGTCTGCAGGGCTCCATCTGTCTCTGTAGATAAATTCATCAAAATCGCTAAAGTAAGATGGTGCATCCAGCCTAATTGGAATGAAATTTGAATATAAGAACACTGTGTACGTTGCCGTAAACAATTTATTATATTTGTGCGATAGCAACTAAAGTGACTACCTCACATTGACCATTTAAATCTTGGCTCCCAGGTAACACCTTAAGCAGAGGGGATTTATTCGCTAACTAACGCACCAAGCTTAGTAATTGCCTATCCACGGTACCAATTAATACCCTATAATTATGTAAACTATGTTTATACCATTGCACGATACACTTGACAATTAAACAAATGTCTATCTCAGTCTAAACTATCTAAACTTGTATTTAAACTAAGATTTGTATTTTAGTATGTAACGAATAAACTTAAAAACTACTAGACCGATTTCAAAAATTCTTTCACCATTAGAATCCTACATTATCCCTGATGAACATAGGCTACTTTTTATCCCGGAAAAAGCAGATGACGCGGGCGAAGCCACGAGGAAAAACTAGTATAGTATACAGGTCGGGCATAACAGCTTTATAGTTACTTTAAAACACATTAATGTTATTTATAGCCCATCAAAATAGCAGCGATAAATGAGCAAATTGTATTACTCGTAGCATATTTGTAGTCATGTGCGTCTGAACATAGAGTGACTATAACCCCATCTAGATAGAGATTATATCATTCGACCTAGGCAAAAAAATGTAGAAACCTATCATTCACGAAGCCGCGTCATGCAATCTAAACTAATATGGCAAAGAGGAAAGACTTGATTGTTTATTTTGAATAGGCTCTGAAACTAATGGACCGTTTTGAAAAATTCTTTCACCATTAGAATCCTACATTATTCCTGATGGACATAGGCGATATCGATAATATAACGGTGCAGAATTTAACGCGTGCGGAGCCACGAGCGAATGCTAGTTTGAAAATAGGAGTCTTATGACGCGTCGTCGTAATTTTTATTTAGTTTTTTTTATGAACTTGAATGAAGTGACGAGCAGATTGTTTGCCTGATGTTTTGCCTATAGACAGAAGCGACACCAAGATTTGCAGCACCAAAACCAGCCAGCTGCCTTTTTATCCTGGGACGGCAAAGACACTAAACCTGATATTAAGTACAGCGTGGTCTAAATATAATGTCGAACATCAAGACATATTGCATCCCTCGACGGTGGTCAGATTTATGCCTGCCTGAAGTTACTGAATATAATACTGGTTGATCGACTCGCCTTAACTAAATGACGGATTTTTACCACATGCATTACAATTAAAATAGCTGGATCTACCCTCTCAATGTAGGATAGACAGACTGCGCAGGATGTACAGCATTCCATTAGGACCTTTTGTGCACGGAACCCTAATTATAATGTCCTATCTCTCAAGATTCATAGTCCTACTATAAAATAAGCCAAACATATTGAATGTAAAACAAAAGTTTCGTAAGACATATCAAATAAATCATGCTCTTATTCGTAATGCTTTTATATTCGTATGTTACATGTAAAGTATAGAGTCTGTTCGGTGCCAAAGAAATTGGATAACTAGACAGCAAAATCTCGACGTAATACAGGCTATATAAAATGGACAAATTTGTTTACTACTCCTTTGTCCTTTGTTTCACATTTGGCGGAATCGTGATTCATGAAATAAATAATTTATTTCCGGATACCAAATTATACAAATATTTGTATATTGCACTCCGTAAACAAAGTTACAAGGTTGTAGGTCCCTCGTATGCGAGAGGCCGTCTGTGTTGGTACCACCGCTTTGTCTATATCTGCAGCCAAGCCACAGTGTGTAGGTACTGTTGTGTTTCGGTTTGAAGGACATTGAAGCTAGTGAAATTACTGGGCATTATAAGACTTAACATCTTATGTCTCGGGGTGACGTGCGCAGTTCAGTGCCATACAGTGCTTTGTAATCCAAAGTTCTGTGTGGTTTTGCTTCTGTTTATGAACAGGCGTGGCGCCACATTATCCTATGAACTCAAAGGGAGAGGATTAAACAATACTAGCTTTTCTTCGCGGCTCCGCCCGCGTGATCTGTTTTTTCAGAGATAATAAGTAGCCTATGTTACTCAGTGACAATGTAGCTTTCTAACGGCAAAAGAATTTTTGAAATCGGTCCAGTAGTTTTTGAGTTTATCCGTTACATACAAAAATACAAATCTTTCCTCTTTATAATATTAGTGTAGAGTTTATTGTATTGAGGTGCGCGACGGAGACAAGAGACCGCGATATACGATTTTGACAGCCTCCGTGGCGCAGCGGGCGAGCAGCCGGCTGTGAAGCGAGAGGCCGCGGGTTCGATTCCCGCACCGAGACAAATGTTTGTGTGATCCACAAATATTTGTTTCGGGGTCTGGGTGTTGTGAGATCGAAAGTCTCTCGTGGTTCCTGATACCCACGACACAAGACTGGTATCTTACTCTGGGGTCAGGACTATGTGTGTGACTGTTGGGTGTATTTATTTAAATACGTGGACAGCCAACACGTACGTTTTGAAGTAAGCGATATAAAAGCCATATTTTTCATACTATTACATACAAAGCGGTCGCGTCGCTATCATGTGATTTGCGTCATGCATCGCGGTTTCCTGCCTCGGTGGCGTACCGAAAAAAGGTATTGTCAGACATCGTTTCACCATTCCATCGCTATCGGCACTAATTCGGTTTTATGATGCACATCCAAATATGTACACTTTGTTTGGACGGCAGAATGGCTCGTGAATTCTCTTTGGGGATTTGCGAACAAAAATTGCGTGTTTTGTGGAAATTTTGTATGAGTGAAACAATGACTCCTAGCCTAGCCTCGCAGCACATGATGTAATGAAGTCTATCTATTTCAACATAGCTAAACTTCGCGTATATTAGGTCTAAACTAGTCCCGCTCCACACATTTACCGAGACTGAGTGGTAGAGCCAAGATGTAGACAGTTTTGTCTACAGCATGAATGGGCCGGCTCGACCGGATCGTTATCATTATCTCACAGAAAACCGATGTAAAGTAGTAGCTTGCTGCTGCGTTTCGTATGGTGAGTGAGATATCTGGAGGCCCAAATCCCCCTCCCGTTCCCCATACGGCATACCTAATTATCCCTTTCCTTTAAGGTCTGTAACGCGTCCATGATTCTTCTGGTATTGTGGTCGTACATGGACGGTGGAAATTACTTACCATCAGGTAATCCACTTGCTCGTTTGCTGGCCTATGCTATATAAAAAAAACGTATCGCCGAATGTCTTATAGACGGGTGATTATCCGGTTGAAAATGGTAAAAATAGAAACAAATTTATAGTAGAATCAAACCCATTGTAAAAGGAAGAGAATACAACAAAAGTGATAGGAAAAATAAATTAACGGCGATCTGAGGTCGGGAAGTGGGAAGGGGGGGGCTTTTAAGGGTAAAAAACGGTTTATCTCGATTTCCGGAAAAACTACAAGTCCTATGGAAAAAAGTTAAATCGCAAAGTTGTAGGTAATAAAAAGATCTACAACTTTTGTATACACACTTTTTTCACATAACCTCAAAATATATGTGAAAAATTCAAATAACCAAGTTTTTTGTTTTTATTTTTATCTATTATAATAAATCATTTTTTTTCACGAAATTTGGTGAAAACTTACCTTTTTGTATCCCAAATACACTGTATTTTTTTTGATTTAAAATATTTATTTTTGCACCTTATTTTGACTTAATATCGAAAAAGCAGCCTAATTTTCAAACGAAAATTCTCACGTCAAAATATGAGCTTTTTTAAAAAAGTCTGTTGGCTTCTTGTTCATTGAATTCTCTACTTTCTGATGGTGTAAAAAAATATATACATTACTATGGTAAATGTGCTCAGAAAATGTAAAGTTATAAGTTAATATTTAATAAGACATATCTACAATATTTTGAGTAAGTTGTAGAATCTTCTTTAAATTATATGCGTAGATGCCTCTTTATTGTTATTTTAATATAACTTATATACCTGAGTGATCTACGGAAAATTTTAGCCCATCATAAAGAAGTGGGGAAGGGGCTAGGTGGGTCTGGGCCTTACTACCTGTTATTTAGTAGTTCGTTTCTTTGCATTTTCTGAGCACATTTACCATAGTAATGTATATATTTTTTTACACCATCAGAAAGTAGAGAATTCAATGAACAAGAAACCAACAGACTTTTTTAAAAAAGCTCATATTTTGACGTGAGAATTTTCGTTTGAAAATTAGGCTGCTTTTTCGATATTAAGTCAAAATAAGGTGCAAAAATAAATATTTTAAATCAAAAAAATTACAGTGTATTTGGGATACAAAAAGGTAAGTTTTCACCAAATTTCGTGAAAAAAAATGATTTATTATAATAGATAAAAATAAAAACAAAATACTTGGTTATTTGAATTTTTCACATATATTTTGAGGTTATGTGAAGAAAGTGTGTATACAAAAGTTGTAGATCTTTTTATTACCTACAACTTTGCGATTTAACTTTTTTCCATAGGACTTGTAGTTTTTCCGGAAATCGAGATAAACCGTTTTTTACCCTTAAAAGCCCCCCCCTTCCCACTTCCCGACCTCAGATCGCCGTTAATTTAT
Organism: Amorpha juglandis; assembly: GCA_949126905.1. Classification (NCBI taxonomy): domain Eukaryota; kingdom Metazoa; phylum Arthropoda; class Insecta; order Lepidoptera; family Sphingidae; genus Amorpha; species Amorpha juglandis. The sequence continues at coordinate 10,480,338 of OX421383.1, forward strand.
TTTTCCTATCAATTTTGTTGTATTCTCTTCCTTTTACAATGGGTTTGATTCTACTATAATTTAATTATGTTTCAAATTGGAAAATCACCGGTCTATTAATGCAACCCGTTTCTATAAAGTTTTTTTTACTAGCCCTGTATTATACATGTCCCACTGCTGGTCACGGGCCTCCTCTACTGAATTTGAGGAGTAAGGCCTTAGTCCACCACGCTGGCCTAATGCGGGTTGGTGGACTTCACATATCTTCGAAAAAATGTTATCGAGTTCTCAGGTATGCAGGTCTCCTCACGATGTTTCCTTAACCGTTAAAGCAAGCGATAAATAACAATTAATATACACGTGACTTACAAAAGTCAGAGGCGTATGCTCTTGGGACCAATCCCCGCTGAGCTATCGCTGCATATTTCTATTAAGTTTATATGATGAATATACCCAGACCGACGCGAGGCGAGACATCTAGTCCTCTCTACACTTTCGTAAATGGCAATTCTCAGTATAGTCTCGCCCATTGTGTGGATCGGGCTTTACGACAGCATTCTTCGCTCACAATGTGTTCCAGAATTTCTACCTTCAGACATTATACTGATGTATTATCCGTCTAGACGTGGTTTTTAGATAATACCTGTAAATGTACCGGTTAAAGATTCAGACGTCTCGTAAAATAATAATTGTAAATTTCATCAGAAGTTAACAGAAGGGCTTTACACGAAAAACAAGCACAATTCAATCACATTGCTTTTCAATGTTGTTTATTGTGTTTCTTTATTACTGTTTTTAAAATAAGAGTAAAATCTGAGTTTCTGAGACACTATTCACCAAGAGCGAAGCATTATTCTAAGTTTAAATTTACCTCAAGGGTTTCATCTCCTATTATTTACTTTAGAACAATAATAATTATGAACAATTATAATTCAAACTGACTGCCTCGGTGGCGCAGTTGTATTGCGTACGCGGTACGAATGCTGTACTGAGGTCTCAGGTTCGATCCCCAGGTCGGGTAAAGTGATATTGGGTTTTCCATCACGAAATGCTCACTATTAGCCCGTAGTCTGGAATTGTGCCCGGTGTGGCGATAGGCTCGCCCCATCACATCATGGGACGGAAATCCGCTCGGAGAAATGTGGGTGTATTGGTTACACCTCTACCTACCCCTTCGTGGATTACGGGTGCGTATACTTATTCCAACATCAAAGAGTTGACGATACTTTTCTTTTGTTTCAGAGAAAACAATGCGGCGTTTAAGTGACAGTGCAAGTGCCAAAGTGTAGTGCCAACATCATGGGTTGCACCCCAAGTATGCTATTAGACCATAAGAATCGTCGACGCGACAGCACGGGCTCCCAAGAAGCTGCTTTGGCGAAGGTAGCCCCAACGCCCGTCTGTAACAAGGCTGTGCAGGCCGCCAGAGCACCCAGAGCCTCGCTGGAGTCGGATGGCTTTAGCATCCAACTATCCAGTAAGAAGGATAGTTATGTTTCGCAAATGGGTAACAATATTGCAACGCAGTTGCATATCAAAAGGATATCTGGTGAGTTACATGCAGTTTAAAATATTATGTTATTGATTTCTTGTTTAAAGATATTAGTAACTTTTTTTATAAACTCTAATGATGAAACGAGCAGGTCGCTCGCCTGATGGTAAGCGCTATGCCTGCCCATCAACAGACAAAACATCACATAGAAAATTTAATTAGAAAGCCCTGCATGGCACTGGACTGCGTTCGTCACTCCGAGACATAAGTGCAATGGTCAGTAGTTGCACTGACTTTAATCCCCTTTAAACAAAAACATAACTTTGCTTACACACTGCTGCTTAGAGATAGAAATAAACAAAGCTGTGGTACCAAACTAGACGGGCCTTCGCATACGATGGACTGCCACCTAGTAGATATAAATATTGTAATATAAGTTTCTTTACCAATTTATTAAAAGTAAATTATCTCTAATGATACCGAAGACATTAAATTTCTGAACGAAAGACAATTTCCATAAATCACCATAAAAGGGCCTCTAAGTGAGATTCGGGAGCCGTTCATTATATTTTTTTATTTACAACAATAATTAAATAAGTAGATAAACGATAAAAAGATCTTTAAATATTTTTATGAAGGAGGGAAGCGACTCGCAACCGAAATTTTGAAATGTTAACATTACAAAAATTGGACGATCAAAGAGATTTATTGTCTTGTAAGATCAAAGTGCTTTGTTGTTGCGTGAGTGAGCTATTGAACCGGGATGGTCTTGTAAACTAAATGAGATGCGTTTAACACAGATGAAGCAGGAATTCACAAACAATTTGTAATGTGTATATACACGTCATAACCATATGTCCGAGGTGCATTTGTTTCATGTGTTTTTCACTTTAACGTCACAATTTTATTGTCTGTGTACTTTAGCTAACATTAAATATATCTAGATAATTTAAGTTTGATAATACTATAACATGATACAATACATATTATGTACTCGTATTATTATCAAAAAGACTCCTAAGAATAAAATCACAAAGTTTCCATTTAAATCATGCAAATAATTAAGCACAGATGCAATGATTTGTGTTATTCCTTTCTAAAAAGAAGAAATAGTAGTAGAATTCAATGCTGCATCGGTGATGTTTTTTGTATTTTTTCGTATCCATCTCCGAAGACCGTCGCACCATCCAACTGGCGTAGTGGCTGTATTCCGTTTGAAACGTTGCGAGGTTTTTATTTTACGAATCCTTTCGTCCACATGTTTCCTTGTTAAATCATTAACAAGTCTTTGATTGTGTGGATACGTGTACGCATTGTAGTATAACTGCTTTATTTTTTTGTTTCCATATTTATGGTTGGTAAAAGGCCTTTCAACATAGTCGTAAACATATCCAATCCGCTGAGATTCCTTTATAGGTTTATTTTCACTTACATTGTGCATGGATTTGTACACACGTTTATCGAATTTCCGTTGTTTTTTAAATATTCTAGTTTTATTTTTGCTTTCCTCATTTTGATTTAGTACTCCATCTGTAGTCACATTGCGTTGAGTTTCATTAATTGATTTCATTGTGAAATAATCATCTACAATCTTGGCGATGATTGTTTTTAGATCTGGTCTGATACATTTAATTCGGTTGTTAAATGGACAGTACCTCATGCGTTTATAAAGTGCCACCTGTTCGAGGATTTTTGACAAATCTCTGACATGGATTTCTATGGGCAATTTATATTTATCCCAGTTTGTGATATAACGCATTGATTGTAGCTTCGATGATCGCTTTGGTGTTTGTGTAGGGTATGACGCAGCGGAAGATAACGCCAGGTAGATTATGCATATCTGAAACAAAGGAACATGTTGTTGAGTTATATAAAAACACTAACTAATGCCTGGCCAAGCTGCGATGCCTTTTTAAATGTTTTCCTATGTCAGCAACCTAACAAAAACTAAAGTTTCAACTCAATCAGATGATTGATGTGTGGTCATATAGAAGATGAATCTACAAACCCAAATAAATTCTATTATCTTATATCTTTAAATGAGCAATTCTTGTATATATATAATTGGAATCTCGGAATCGGCTCCAACGATTTTCATGAAATTTAGTATACCGGGGGTTTCGGGGGCGATAAATCGATCTAGTTAGGAATCATTTTTAGAAAATGTCATTTTATTCGTGTTTTATCAACTTAAACATAAACTTGGAAGAAAAATATGACTCTTCCTGACATCTATTGGCGAATAATAATACTACTTTTTTGTGAGCACAACAGCAGATGGCGTTGTTAAGTAACACGAAGTCAATGAGTGTTTGCTTTGAGGTTAGACTTAATTCCTGACATCTATTGGCGAATAATATCTTCTAGCTAGGTTTCATTATTAGACCGATGGCTTGCTTGACAACCTACCGTAAAAAAAATAGACAATGTAATAATCTTCCCCGGCACAAATATTTTGGATAGATTCAATCAATACATCCCATAAATTGTTTACCGATATCAATGTCTTCATAATTCGCTTCATGATCCGTCCATACAGGGTGAAGTCGAGGCGCTAACAAAATTCAATAACCATGAAAACTCAATAAACTTAATTGGCCATGCTTGTCATTTTATAATTCAATAATTAAATTTCGCTTTACACATCTGCGCCAGTAATTTGACACAATCATTTTGCTAATTGGGTTTTCTCGCCATAATGTGTATTGATTTTGGAAATTGATTACTTAATCATTTAAATTTTCATTTAGGAATGATGTTACCATTATCTCACATTGTTCAACAGTTAGTCTCCGTGGCGTCGTGGGCTATTAGTCACCTTAAAAGCGAGTAGCGGCGGGTTTGAAGCCCGCACCGAGAGAAATATCTGTATGATCCACAAATTTTAGGGTCTGGGTGTATTTTCTCCCAAGAGGAGTTGACGTCATGCAGACGTCCGGTTGTAAAAACTATCAAATCTTTTTGTATCATATGCCTGAAAAGCTTGTTGCGCCGACGCCACTGTTCTGTAGGATAAAGGCAGGTGGAAAAAGAAAGACTTCTTAATGGATAAAGGAATTAGGAATTCGGAATCCATGTCCAATTTTAATAGCAAAATTGTATTTTAATAAAAAAAACAACTTAAGTGTCAGGATGACGAGCGCAATCCAGTGACATGCTGTGCTGAGTTATTCAAAGTTCTATACGGTAATGCTTCTGATTATGGCGTGGCGCACACCAACAGTCGAGTGACCTACTCGTCTTGTCACTCAGGCTAATAAAAAAAAACTCTCGCTTACTAGGCTCCAAATTAACAGTTAATCGTGTGATGTGACCTCATAAAGCAACGTTTTCTGTTACACTCTTACCTATGTCGTAGAAACTCACCATATAAACTGAACTTTAAAATATTACATACGTAACAATAAACTGTAATACCTATTTGAAACTTTATTACTTACTTATACTAGTAGCAGCGATAGCTCAGCGGGGTGTGGTATGGACTGTCGAGACGAAAGTCGCGACAGTCCATAAGGAAGGTTCGTAACCAGCCCCAAGAGCATACACTATTGACTTCTAAGTTACGTGTATATTAATTGTTAATTATCGCTTGCTTTAACGGTGAAGAAACATCGTGAGGAAACTTGCATACCTGAGAACTCGATAAGATTTTTCGAAGGTATGTAAATAAGTATCAAAACAATGGGTAAATAAAACAAACAAAAACAATTGTGTACGGTATATGTCCCACCACAACAGCGCCAAGAGGATCTAGATCAGCATGATGCCAAACAATAAAATTGCTTGGCGCTGATTTTCATCCAGACCCTGGCCTAGAGAAACGTCACCCAAAAATAAAGAAAATAAATAAACCAAAACAAAAACAGTCAAAAAATAATAAAATAAAAAATATGTGAAGTCTGCCAACCCGCACTAGGCCAGCATAATGGACTAAGGCCTAATCCCTCTCATTCTGTAGAGGAGACCCGTGCCCAGCAGTGGGACGTATATAATACAGAGCTAGTAAAAAAAAATTGAAGATAAGATTTCCAAACCCCATTCACTCATGGTCATATTTGCTAATTCATAATTCCAGGCGTTATATTACACGTCATAATATAGCATGGCAACCGAACTATAGCAGCACTTCTTTTAACGTGTCCACAAATAGCTGACCATTGAAAAAAACATCTGTCTGCGATACAAACAGACTACAGTGAGCGTATTCTGTTTACAATTAACGTAGCTATTACATTACCGATATAGTTCCTATTGAGTTTGTTTGAGTATTGTTTTGTTCAAGCTGAGATGTTTGTGATTTGTTGTAGATTTTTACAAAGTGGTAGGTCCCTCGTATGCGGGAGGCCATCCAAACATTAGATATAGAACCTCAAAAATAATTCCATTCTGTTTCTTTTATTCGAAATGCTGTTATAGTTGATTCCCATTTTTCCCGCGCATCTCGTAATCAGATTTCAGCCAAATTTATTAAAGGCCATCTTACAAAAATTATAAAATACGAAAACGTACTACATAACATATTTAAAACTGTTGCATTAACCTTCTTTTTTGAAATCAGTCAAAAGACGAGTGAAGATTTGTGTTCAGCCTTTGAATAGAATTAATTAGTCTCTTTTTACAGGCTTAAGATTTTTGCTAAATTGAATGGAAAGTTTAAAGGAAATAAATTAATTACAAATGAAAGAGGAAAAAATTAAGATGGAAAAATGGAAACCTTTTTAAACAGATTTATCATTCCAAAAATTTAGACCACATTACTTATGACAAGCAAAGGGAATAAGGTTTGAGGATTTATCATAGAATTAAGGTTAAGATAACAGCACAAACCTACCTTCGGTTTCACCCTGATCTCTAGGGTTGTCACCCGGTAAATAGACACTTACGTCGTCTCCACGCATCCTTGATCTGAAAAACAATTTTCACGTAATAAAAGAGCTATTAATAAAACAACGTAGCGTGACGTCAAAGCACTGAAAATCTTTTCGTGTAATGGTACGTGAAGTATGACGCATGCTGCAATTTCTTTCATACGAAATGTTTATTTTTGTTTGATTACATCACGCTGCGATTTAGATTCATTTGATATAGCGGTGTTGTTTTGCATTTTAAGCCCAATTAATGTTTACTACGCTATGATATACAATCGTTCAATGCCCCTATACAGCTTTTCTATACCAACAACCATATACGAAGAACATGTATAAGGTTAATACGTTTTTTTTTGTTTGACGCTTGCTGTAAGCCTGACGCTAGTCGGCTGTATACAGCTCCACCGGACTTTCGGGTGAGCGCTTTAGGCGCTCTCAACCCTTACATTAAAGTAACCACGCTGAGGGCACCCCCATTGGGGTACGAACCTCGGCTCAGGACGGCCACTGGGGTTAATACGTTTCAACACAATCCGTTAGGAACGCCGCTGTATGGATTTATTTTATTTATTTATAATGTTTTATTGTATATTAGACATTTAACTGTCGATGTAATTTAATTGCCGCACTAATCAACATCAATTGATTTTGACTTTATGTTCTGTTACCAAACACAGATTTTTTATGCTCTGTTATTGGGTACAGAAATAAACACGATTGACGTCTCTGAGTGCAGCATTAGACTTTTCGCCATACAAAGTGAATGAATACGTGAATGAATGAGTACATGAATACAATGCAGATTGAATTTTGCTTTTTAAAATTTTCTCACAAATAGTTTTTTTTTTAACTGAGCACGACAAGGTGACTGGACTACACCTGATGGTAAGTTCTTTGCAGTCCCAAAAAGTAGCGACCACCGAGAAATAATGAGTTTATCGGTGGTCACCAGAATCATGCCGGCCTGCATAAATATTTATTCCCTATCCGGAGAGAGAAGCTAATATAAGGGCCTGCGACAGGATAGGCGGATGACCGATGCAGGCACAGGGATACAGGAATGTACCCCTGTACTGGTGCCAACCAACTATTAAGTCATGTCGCAAGCACCTCGGTAGAACCGAATATACACAGGGTGATCCTGGAACGCGATCCACACAAGTGTGAGTAACTAAGGTAGGTTTTAACACCATGTGTACGGTGGTCGCTATCCGGGCGGATATGGATATCCTACCACCAGCAAAGTAACTCACAGATCACCGTTTAGAACTGAAGGTACATTCAGACTTCGTATTTCATCGAAAAATAAACGAGTCCACTTCTACATTACGTGGATATTATAGAATTGGCGCAAAGAAACTTCTCAGCAGTAACAACAACAGTTGCTCAAAGTGTAATTGACTCAAAGCGATTCTTGTTACGGCGGGCATGTCCGTGAAACTTATTTGATCAGTAGTTTTTGCCCACATGGAAGTATATTCCGTCGTTTAAGCGAAAGTTAGAAATCATTCAACGGAAACATGCTACCGGGATAAAAAAAAACGTCTACGTCCTAATCCAAATCATGTTCTACGGGTTTTTTTATGGATTGGCCGGCAAAAAAACAAGTGGGCCTTCTGGTGATAAATGATCGCCACCGCCCATGAATATCCACAATACCAGAGGAATCATGGCTGCGTTGCCAATCCTAAAGGAAAGGGGCAATTATGGGATTGGGAAGGGAAGGGCCAAATTTCATTCTCAGCGGATAAGTCATTGATTAACAAAAGATCAAGAACGTCAAAGTATTTACGTAACAGAAACCAGTCATTTACGAAGCTGCGTCATACGATTAATTTTTCAAACTGTATGACGTGGCCTCGTAAACCAGAGATTTTTGTTATATTTACGTCTGTGTCATGCTAAAAATGGATCATCTTTTCAACTAAAGAAGCTAGATATCTTAAGAGATATATAGCGCTAGCTGACAAGAGGTTTTTTTGGGTAATATTTCAAGTATTCTTCTTTCAGCATCAACTCTCGTCTTAATAATCCTAGTAATATAAAGTTTGAGTGTTTGTGAATTTTATTGTTTGTAAATCAGACCTTTGGCTGAACAGATTTTAATGAAAGGCGCGCAGGTAAAACATGATCTGATGTAGGCTACTCTTTACCCCGGAAAAAGACACTCACAGGGGCAGAGTCGCAAGCAAAAGCTAGCTTCATTCGCTATTGGATGTAGTATTCCCAAGTATGCACCAACATTACTAATAGTTGTTGTGTTGACGTCAAGCAGGTGGCCGGTCGTAAAAGTTACAAGCCAAATCTTTGTGTATCATGTGTGATAAACATGTTGTGGCCATTCCACCGCGAGTGGATTAAGGGCAGGTGGCAGAAGAGTATCAACAAATCGCTACTATTATGAATCATCTATAATTACTGGGCATTATGAGATTTAACATCTTATGCCTCGGGGTGACGAGCACAGTTCAGTGTTAGTGTAGTAACTTATAGTGCAGTTCAGTGCCATGCAGTTCATTGTATTTTTTTGTTTTGTTTGCTTATGTTTATGGGCAGGCGTGGCGCTTACCATCAGACGAGCGCCTTGCTCGTCTCGTCATTCAATAAAATAAAATAAAAAACTACATAACGAATAGTACCGTGAAATTCGTAGTGCGCGCTTTTCGTGAACAACATTTTTGTTTGACGCCACAACATGTGTATGTAAGCTGCCAAAAAGATGTACAGTAGCTTTGTTTATACCATCCGGTAAGTAACAAAATAAAACATAATTCCGCAATGCTTCCCGGCTTAAAGGTAAACGTCCGAGCGACGAGACGTCACGATGGCGTGCGAGTCTGGCGCGTGACGTCACGGGCTCTCGTGCCAGGACGCGCCAGCATTATACCACTACTTTAGTTGCTAGGAGTTAGCAACATTATATTATAGATGGTGTTTTTTTATTTGATTGAATGACGAGACGATCAAGGCGCTCGCCTGATGGTAAGCGCCACGCCTGCCCATAAACAGAAGCAACACCACACAGAACTTTGAATTACAAAGCACTGCATGGCACTAAACTGCGCCCGTCGCCCCGAGACATAAGATGTTAAGTCTCATAATGCCCAGTAATTTCACTGGCTTCAATGTTCTTGAAACCGAAACACAACAGTGCTTACACACTGTTGCTTGCCGGCAGAAATAGACAGAGCGGTGGTACGAACCCAGATGGTCTCTCGCATACGAGGGATCTACCACCTTGTAAATTCAATTACATTTAAACATTTTCGAATATAATAGTGGTACGATAGAATTTCTCTTGCTTTAATATCAATCCTGCGGTCACACGCATCCTAACTGAACATAGGACACCTTGAAATGTTCTTTATTTGAAAGTGTCCTTTTTGTGTCAGTATAAAGGCTAAATTGTAATCTTGTGAAAAAATCCCTGAATAAAAAAGATTCACCCAGCAACAATTTTTAAGTTCGCGCGAGGTCTTATCAGTGTCTTGCCGTTTTAGTATTGTTTGCCTTTATAATGGAATAAAAGTGTCTGCCTCGGGGTTGATGTCGTGTTTTTACAAAACTCGTTACAACAGAATTATTATTTGCTAAGAGCTGTTACCAAGTTTACTTTTGTTTTGGGTACAACTTTAAATCTCTATATTTTTCTGCCAGGTTTTGCTTCATTATAAAATGATATAGTACTACTGAGTTAGTAAGACTTGTTTATGCTTCTAACTGAATACTCTTTTTCACATATAGGTTAACGTAACTTAATACCTTATGTATCGGGGTGACGAACGCAGTCAGATGCCATGCAGTGCTTTGTAATTTAAAGTAGTGTGTTCAAGCTAAAAAACTAATTCTTCAAAGATTTCAATTTTTGTGATCTATAAATCTTCTAAAGTTACCAGCTGCGAATTATTTTTTTTATCAAGTTTATCTGTGGTACACAATAATAAATACTAGGTAAGGTTTATCGATTCATTAAATTACCTGCTTAGCTTCAAATCCATGATGAGCTATATCAAAAGTGATGATAATAAAGTACTAACCATAACTCTAAAATTTTACCATATGCGTGTATAACAAAAGCAAATTTATGGACATTGAATTCCACATGAAAAGAGAATGCATTTTAAGTCAATGTAGTCTCTGCGTAAAATGGAATGAAATTTTCATATTTTTAAATAAATCTTGAAGCAAATGGTAACGTTGAATTGTTCAGTGGAAATTGTGCGGTTATTTCTTACGGTTAACTTGATAAGAAAATTATGAATTTAATATTTAATTTTGATCTTTTGGTTTCTAGTGATAATTAATACTAACTTATTCGTAATTTAGAAATTCCTATAAATTTAAGATGTATACCTGAGAACTCTTCATAAAATAGTAGTAAGTAGTGGAAGCTCAGCAGTAGGACGTAAAAAAATATTTATTCATCGTTGATAAGTTGAAACACGGTGCTTTTATAACATAGATTTTTTATAGTTGACTCCTGAGGTGGAATTTATTCATGCATACATAGAGACCATAAATTTTTGGGTTAAGGAATTTGGAATTTTTAAAACAATAATCGTAAATATTTAATTTCAATATTTCGTAAATATCCGAAAATTTTAACTGCAATTGTGATAGCCCAATTTGGAATTTGAAGCCAGGACCTCACTATTTCTTAATAGACTGTCGCTAGTCCAACGAGGTGAATATTTCCCCATATTTCAATTTAATTCAAAATAATTATCAATATAACTCGTACTGTGCACTACCTAGGAATAGTGTCGATAAATTAATTTCCGAATGACGTAACTAAAATCTTAAAGATAACAATATCGTGGGATAAAGTAAATGAAAATAAGGAAAATGTTAAATTAATGTTCTATAATGTTTACTACATGCAACATCAGTGCTGACGTTGAATAAATATTACTGATCATTACTGCTGTTGAATAATCATCACTGAACCTTTCTGATATAGAATAATCATCACTGAATCTTTCTGATATACTCGTAAAATGATCATTACGGATGATTACTAGTATTAAATGATCATTACGGAACCTTACTTATAGAATGATTATTACGGATCATTATTGCTGTTGAATGGTCATCATTGCACCTTACTTATATAGAATGATTATTATATTACGAATCATTGCTAGTGTTGAATGATCATAATTGCACCTTACTGATATAGAATCATTATTATAGATCATTACTCATGTTCAATGGTCATCACTGAACCTTACTGATATAGAATGATCATTACGGATCATTGCTGGTGGTGAATGATCATTACTGAACCTTACTGATAGAATGATTATTACGGATCGTTATTGATGTTGGATGATCATTATTGGTGTGATTGATCGTCACAAATGTTCATTGACGCTACTGAACCACTTATTGAATTAAAATGAAAATTCAATATAAGTCTGTTTTACTGTGAACATTGTAAACACTATCGTTAAATATAAAATATTTTTTCCGATGTCATGTTACATTTTAATAAAATTCAAATTTCCACCATATTTTCGGTGCTACATACATACATTTTTGTATTTATCTTCGAGACTTACTACCAGAATATTTCCACTCAAGTTTCATTTTCCACAATTCAAACCCATGACAATGTAGAGAGTTCAATACGTGTTAATCCCATGTGACGAAAACATTCTGTCACTAATTAATATGTTCAATCAACTTACGCCTTTGGCCCATTAACCTTGAATAAACAACGTTGACCGACTCGTGTACACCACACCTACATTACAGTTATTTCGTCTCAATTAATTATATCTTTATTAGTATATAAAATTACAGGTGCGCATTGTAAGCGTTCAGATCTCAAGATAACCTACATAGATTAAGAGATCGATAAAATTTATCCGCGAGATATTTCATAGTAAAAAATTAAATAAATATAGCGGCGAAAACCTTGAGTATGAGTAGTAATCATGCCCATATTGTTTGGTTACACTACACTTTTATGGTAGCTTGAATCAAGAATTAAAATGCGAACAGGTGTTGATCCTTATTCCGAAGGTTGTAGAGTCGATATTGAAGTGTTTTCGTCAGCGTTCGCGTCATCCTTCAAACTGGTGGTTATCAGCCATTATCTTTATCAAGGGAATGACGCACGGACGTGACAGACGAGCACTAATTTACATGTAGCTATTTACTGTAGGCCTAGTTAAGCCTTGTGAAATGTCGGCGAAATCGAATTCTCGGTAAAGAGATTTCTTGACTATATTTATAAAATTCAGTCTCTTATCAATTTTTTTGTTTAATAACAAATTTTTTGTACCTTAGTACAAATTTAATTCTTAGAAAGAGCCTACATCGTTTCTCTGTCTATCTATCCTACGTTTAAAAGGCACTGTCTATTGAGCCGTAATAGGTAACCGAATTGGATATTCACAAAATATGCGTGATTATGACTAATAATAAAACGAATAAACGTAACAATTTAAGGGTGTGCACTGTGCATACGGAACTCTCGGTGCGCAAGTCAAATTCGCAATTTATGTTTTTTTTTGTCACAACGGTTGCAAACATGCGCATAACAACTGTCATCACAGTCGGGTGAACGTTATAAGAATGCAAGTGGGAAAATTATACAAAGAAACATTAATTTCAATAGCAATAGCTTAGTCTCACTATATTCTAGAGGTTTTAGATACATTTAGGGCGACTTGCATAATAATACTTATAAAAATCATATACATACTGATTTCTTACGTTTACGCGAATGTTACACATTGAAATAAAACTAATTTAAATTGTTAAATGTTTTATTGTATCGCATTAGTTATTAACTTTCTGGACAACCTACACCTCAGTCCACCCCGTGACCATGAAGGCTGAAAAGCTTTCGAAACGTCGGGACCAAAATTAAATAACAAGCCGCGATAAAATCCGTTTAAATTTGTTTTATTTCAACTCATAAACATGTTTAGTGGTTATATACTATTTATTTATTTATTTAAAAATTAAATTAATTTAATTTATTTTCTATAATTATCATCGTACAATTCGCTCTTAGTCCTGTACATAATACACATATTTAAAATATAAATTAATCACGCAACCTAGCAATATTATCATCGCGGTCGTTCTTGATAGAGATCAATGTAGTAACTACACGGACCTATTAAAACGTCACGCTGATTATCACATGGATTTTCACTCGTAAATGATATCGTCTATGATAAAACATCCTTTCTATTTATGGTCTAAGATCCCGGGTAACATCGACCTTCACCCATCTGTTTTCCGAATGAAAAATATATATTCATAATATATTTTTAGGCAACCCTATTGGTATGTGTTCAGCAACACATTTTATACCCTAAAATATATTTTTCATTTGGTAAACAGATGGCTGAAGGTCGATGTTACCCGGGATCCCCTACTATTACAGAATGTACGTAACAACATATAAAAGTACGCGTCCGAAACGGGGATAGCGCCACGCGTGACGCGACTCAGGCGATAGCAACAAGTTCGCTTTGTATGAAACTGAAATTGTATGGTAGTCGCTGTAGTGTATGCACTATCCACAATTGCTACAACTATTGAGGGTAAATATAGAGTATATTAATTATACTATCGACACTAACAAGTATTTTTTTTTTTTTTTTTTATAGCATAGGCCGGCAAACTAGCAAGTGGGTCACCTGATGGTAAGTGATCTCCACCGCCCATGTACGCCCACCACCAGAAGAGTCATGGGCGCGTTGCCGACCTTAAAGGAAAGGGATAATTAGGGATTGGGAAGGGGAGGGGATTTGGGCTTCCGGTTATCTCACTCACCGTACGAAACGCAGCAGCAAGCCGCTACTTTACGTCGGTTTTCTGTGAGACAGTGGTAACGATCCGGACGAGCCAGCCCATTCATGCTGTAGACAAAACTGTTTACAGCGTGGCTCTACCACTCAAGAAGTATAGTAGACTTGATACTGGCGGTAGATAAGAATAAGGATGACGGATCTACGACAGGTGCGTCCTGTCCTGCCCTGTCCTGAACTGCACTACCCTGCCCTGCCTCGTCCTACGCCGTCCTGTCTTGGACGCATACCGCAAAACGCACGTATACAATTGCATATAAAGCGGACGTGTCGCTGTCGTAATGTATACCGGTCTCCTGCCTTGGTCGGTATCAAAATATATGCTTTTAGATTTCTATAGTGAACCAAATACCATTAATATCGCACTAATAATACAATAGTGTTGTAACTCAAAATCGATGATTTTTCAGAATCAACGAAAAACGCATTACTCACTTCCTATTATAGATACTAATGAAATAAAAGCTTTATGAGATTTTAAAATAAAATGAAAGATATTATATTTCAACTAATATTAAAAAAATATTGTAATAATGAAGTTATTAAGGAATTTTGAGTTAAGACAGTATAACTCCAAATACAGTTTTCAAAATAAAATATTATATTTAGTTACATCGTTATTGATGAAATATTTTGTGTTACGACAGCTCGAATTATAAATTTTCTCTACTATTTTAGGTGATTTTCTTGTACTTACAACAAAATAAATACAACAAAACTGATTCTTGGTATTTCGTCTATAGGTAGGTCCTTTGTTTAAATAAATCCAGATTATTCTTATTAGTGTTTATAATAGAAAATTGACATTTGGACCTTGTCTATACTTATTACTAAGGAGGTAAACATTTGAAAAAATAATAAAATTCAACAAAAACAGTAATTTCTAACACTGATCATAAAATAAGTGGTAAAGGTACACTTTTTATTCTTCAACATTTTGTACTTAAACTACAAAATAAACCTTCCAAAATAAAATACTTATTTATTTTAATATTTATTCCGTCAATTGCTTACGTAATTACACAAAAATATTCGCACTGCTTATGAAATTAGATATAACAAAAAAATATAAACCTATATAACCTGCACTTTTGGCCACATTTCGGACCATTTTTTCTTGCTGGTACTTGTTTTTTGTTTGCCGATTCATACGCTTTGCCAGTATTCCAAAGTCGTTTGGCTACCTGGTGTTTCCAGTCTTCGACGTTACGCACCCTCTTCCTGCCCCTAGTATTATAGTTTTGGTCTACCGACGAAATATTTGATTCTTTAGACGACCCACTAGTTCGAGCAATGGGACTTAAATTATCCAGAATTCCTTCATCTGAACTACTTGATGAAGAGCCACTTGACAAAGAACTACTTGAAGAAGAGCTACTAGAAGAAGAACTACTTCTAGATTTTGTTGTTCGACCTCGGAGCAGACTGGGAGCTTTACTTTGCGAATAGAGAACGAAATGTGGATCATGATCTAAATCATCAAAGTCACTCTGATCTGAATGAATAGGTGTAATGTAATATTTCTTTTGGTTGCATTCAGTTATCGGATTAACATTACTAACCATAACTGAACTGTTTACGTCAATTTCTTGAAGTACTGGATGAATTGTAGATGATGATGGCACCGAAAGTATCGATTGTTTTTTCGTAACGTCGTTGCCTTCTCTCTGGGTAGTAGATTCATTGATTGTACTCACCGATGAAAATAATGATGGTGACGAATTCCTGACAAGTTCATCATTATCTTTTATTTATGGGGACAACTTGTAGTGTTTGTTGCCATACCAACAAGTAAACGTCCACGATGCATATTGAACTTACAAATATCATCATCATCATCAGCCACAAGACGTCCACTGCTGAACATAGGCCTCCCCCAAAGATTTCCAGACCGACCTGTTGGAAGCGGGCTACAAATATATTATCAATTATTTATATAGTCCAATACATACTCGTACTTGATGCGTATGTCACAAAGACTGTAGTAACTCGAAATTTATGAAATTATAATACTTAGTAGGTATTTTTCTCATAACACTGATAAACATTCGATTGAGTTTTAAATAATACTGTTATTCACAAATAGATATTATGGCTAATTCATTAATAAACCATACAAAACATTACTTAAAGTTATGATTCAACAAAACTGTATTATATCAAAAATTACTAATTGAATCAATAATAGTGTTATAAGTAAAAATATTATTTTAAATATTGCTTGTGTAAATCAGTAATAGTGTAATAACTCGAATAAAAACAGTCATGTTTAGACTTAAATCAAAATAGAAATATAAATTTTACATATCTGATTCAGTAATAACGTTGCAACTCGTAATATTGCGCCAAGCGGTGCGTGCTTCCTCGGTCACTGTTGGTCGCAACTGAAGATGACGCAATATGGCGGGCGGGGGTAGGCGACAAGTCAGTCATTAATAATGTCTTATAGTGCCATAACTTATTAATTTTTTACAGTATTTTTACGAAAGTTTTAATGACTTGTGAGGAATTAAATTTTACGTAAGATTATAATGTTATGTCAAGTTCGATATATTTTGAGTTACAACAGTATTGTATTATTAGTGCGATATATATTTTTTTCTCAGCTCCTCATGTGGTAATCGTGTGACGTATGACATTGACGATTTGTGCTCTCATACAACGAACAAATAGATCTTCATTATCGCGGCCAAGGTTAAACGTTTTATAATGGTTTTAAAATACACCCAACACAATAGTGCAGACCCCACTTTATGTTTAACCTGTTCATCAGGAACTTTTACAAGGTGGTAGGATCCTCGTATGCGAGAGGCCGTCTGGGTTGGTACCGCAGCCGCCAAGCAACAGCGTGTAAGCACTGTGGTGTTTCGGTTTGAAGGACATTGAAGCCAGTGAAATTACTAGGCGCTATGAGACTTAACATCTTATGTCTCAGGGTGAAGAGCGCAGTTTAGTGCCATGCAGTGCTTTGTAATTCAAAGTTCTGTGTGATGTTGCTTCTGTTTATGGGCAGGCGTGGCGCTTCCCATCAGGCGAGAACCTTGCTCGTTTGTTCATTCAAACAAATAAGATACAAAACACCTACGAGGACTTTGCGGTCCCGCAACATCGACCCGAACCGAATATTTGTGGATCACACGAACATTTGTCTCGGTGCAGGAAATGAACCCACGGTCTCTCGCTTCACAACCTGCTTCTCGCCCCAGCGCCACGGAGGTTGTGTTGATTTAAGTGTATGGCATTATGTAATTCCACGTGATATTTCAGTCTCTCGTAGTGTTCTGTTTATATGTAAACAAGAAATATCTACGATTGTGTAACCACATGACTGAAGTTAAATACATGAATGAAAAATAGCATACATTATAGAGATCGATATACAACTGAAATAAATTCTAATTCAATACACATAAAGTTGAATTTTCCTAAATTGGAATTACATAATAGTGAGTTACTTCTTTATATGTACAGGCGTGATACTTACCATCAGCCGAGCAACCTGCTCGTCTCGTTCTTTAAGCTAATAAAGAAAACCCTCCCGGATAGTTCCTCGTTTGCGAGAGACCGTCTGGGTTGGTACACCACCGCTTTGTCTATTTCTATCGCCAAGCCTTTCGGTTTGGAGGACATTGAGGCCAGTGTAATATGAAACTAAACATCTTATGTCTCGGTGTGACGAGCGAAGTTCAGTGCCATGCAGTGCTTTGTAATTCAAAGTTCTGTGTGATATTGCTTCTGTTTATGGGCAGGCGTGGCGTTTACCATCAGGCTAGCGCCTTGCTCATCTCGTCATTCAATCAAATCAAAATAATTATTTAAAGAAACCCTCTTTCGTTTTTTGCCGGTTATGCAAATGCTGATCTTTACATAGTCAGAAACGCGATAACCCTGAGACCATGTAGCTCATTGCGTTTGAGGTGAGAGTGCAACGCAAGGTGCTTGCTATCTTACTTGTCTAGAGCAGCGATTCCTAAAGCGGGTTCAGCGGAATCCAAGAGTTTCGTGGAAAAGTCCATGGGTTCCGCGAATTAGTTGTTTTTGTCATTGAATTGTGATAAAAAATCGATCGGATTTAATAAATATCCGACTAAATTTAAAATAAACTTATACACATTTATACACAATATAATTATTAATTAATTTATTTGCTTCCGTTTATGGGTAGGCGAGGCGATTACCATTACCTTACCAGCTTATCTCGTCATTTAATCAAATAAAAAACACAGAATAAATGCTTCTGATATGTTTGCTCATTTATTGTAGTACGCACTCACGCCTGTAACTCCCGAAGGGGTAAGCAGAGGTGGAACAAGTACACCCACATATCACAAAGCGTATTTCTGTCCCATGATGTGATAGGAGTCGAATTTATTGCCATACCGTACACAATTCCAGTCTCCGGGTTGATACTGAGTATTTGGTGTTAGAAAAACCCAATATTAGGTTTACTTGACCCGGGGATCGAACCTAAAACCTCAGCATAGCATTCGGACTGCGTACGTAATACAACTGAGCCACCGAGGACTGCCTCGGTGGCCTAGTTGTTTTGCGTATAAATAATAATGTGACTGTTGGGTGTATTTATTTATTATTTATTTATAATAATAAATAAATCACCCAACAGTGACACACATAGTCCCGACCCCATGGTAAGATACTTCTTACTGTCTAAGTCTAGTCTTGTGTCGTGGGTATCAGGAACTGCGAGAGACTTTTGGTTTCATAACACCCAGGCCCCGAAACAGATATTTATGGATCACAAAAATATTTGTCTCGGTGCTGAGATCGAAACCGCAGCCTCTCGCTTCACAGCCGGCTACTCGCCCGCTACGCCATCCCTCCCGGCTAATACTGCTGGCTGATAAATGCGTATAAATACTGATTTATTGTAGTGTAATGACATTTTTGTTTTTATAGCATACATAGGCCGGCAAACGAGTAAGTGGGTCACCTGGTGGTAAGTGATATCCACCGCCCATGTACGCCCACAATACCAGAAGAATCATGGATGCGTTGCCGACATTAAAGGAAAAGGATAATTAGGGATTGGGAAGAGGAGGGGATTTGGGCCTCCGGATATCTCACTCACCGTACGAAACGCAGCAGCAAGCCGCTAATTTACGTCGGTTTTCTATGAGACAATGGTAACGACCCGGTCGAGCCGGCCCCTCATGCTGTAGACAAAACTGTCTACAGTGTGGCTCTACCACTCGTAAATAAAGGATTCCATAAAGTATGTGGGATTCGTTGAGTGTTTCGTAGCTTTTTATGTTTGAGAACCGCCAGTCTAGAGTCTAGACGATATCGAGCGGTTCCTGCCTCGTCAGAATGTCTATACCGATTTTTTATCTGCAAGAGTACACATTGTTTTATTGTTACACGTACCGTAATTATATTACCTCGTGGGGTCCCTACCCCACGTAGTTTATGGATTGAGATAGTGCTAAATCCTCGAAAATTAGTTAATTAGTTAACACATTGTACTTATTATTGAAAAATCACCTTTGCAAAGTGAGCATTAAGTAAATTAATTCATCGGTCACCAAAATGAATTGGTCGGTATGTAACATTACCTCGTGCGGACCGGATAAGATATCGCATTTCATTCCTATTATTTCTAATAATATTCTATATGTAAAAATTTGCTTATTATACTAGTTTTTGCTCGCAGCTTTGTCTGTATGTGAGCGTCTTTTCTGGCATACATTTTAGTTTATTATACAAATATATCTTTTGGGAAGAAATTAAAAAAGATCATTGTTTTTCTAATTCATTACAGTTAAAATTTCAGCATTTTAGGTTCAGAGGTTTGATCTAGGCGTCATGAGCCAGGTAGTCAGAACATGTTTCCATAAGTATAGATTCACTCTATTCCCTTTTGCCCTTTCTAATACCCCCACATCCTGCCCCTAACTTCGGCACTGCTGGAACGGCTTCTAACATTATGTTAAGAACTAAGAATATCACAAATATAATATCACTATAGTTAACGTTGGCGCGTGGTCGCGGCATGCGTTTGCGCTTATCAAACGACCTCCAGTCCCGCGCATACCAACGACCGCGTCACACAATTATACATTCAATATTTTATTATAAAGGAAATAGTGAAAATGTGACGCTCAGTGCTCAGATAACTGTGAGAACCTGTGATGACGCAGTGTAGGCCTTAATTGTGTTTAGTGTGCGTGTGTGTAGTCTCGAAGATTGCAAACATGAATAAAATAGAATGTCTTGAGATCAACGCTACAAGGTTTAAGTGGCTCATAAGTAGAATCTAAGGCGATAGACGATACGGCTGTGACACGTTTTATCCAATTTCACATTCTGCCACCGTTTACAACAAAAGTATCGTATTCCAAACGATAACGTTTGGCTCGTTGACATTTTTGCGTGTTACGATAATAAACTATTCTAGCTTCGTGGTAGGCAACCGCGTTTCACCTCTCTTCAATTTGATTACAAAGTTTATCAGCAGTTCACAACCCTAGTGTTTCAGTGGTTTAATAACATCGATTGTGGTCTAACGTAGCGGTAGATGTTATCGATCTATCGATATGCCTGATAATTTTACGTTGTTCCAAACACCATAATGGATGAAGTGATTGTAAAATAATGTAACTAAATGTGTGCAGTGTGTCGTGACGAGTGAGATAGTTCAGTTGTTATGGAAGTGGATGAAGATCTTGAAGGTACGTATCGAGTGCAGTTTTAATAATATCAATACTTTGTAACTAGGTCATTTTGTGTATACGCTGCATGACGCATCGTAATTTCACTTTGTAATGCTTTTAAGGCACATGCAGTAACTTGAGGCCGGCACTATCCTACCGACCGTCGAGGGAAGTAGTGTTATTGACGATCATTATATTTGGACTGCACTGTAATTTCAATTAAATCTAGTGTAGTCATTTTGCCGTGCCAACATAAAGATTTACATATTAGTGCTATTTAAGTTACTATATTATTATTAGTAAACAGTATAGTCAATAATAAAACTAAAGTTTTCACTACTGAGTAATATATTTTGTATACAATAATGTCTGGACTTACAAAATTTTAAAAAAATCAGCATATTAATATGTTTAGGGATATTAATAAAAATAAGTTATGAAATAATAATATATTGTTATAATATAGACATTTAACAAAATTATCAAAGCAAAACATTAATATTATAATACAGCTATGTGAATGAACTCAACATCTTCTATAATAATTAAACTTCAACCAACAACTTGGAGGCTACTTTGGCTAAGAGCCAAATGTAAATTACAACATTACTTGTCACAGAATGCATCGTAAAGATTATTCACTATGGAAACCTATCGGTTAAGTTGGTATACTTTTATAAAGATGCTAATAACTCTAACATTGCTTTTACTACGAATCAATAATTAAGTGAAACGTCCCTCCTTAGTACATACATACAAAACTTTATATTGTATAACCAATAATCACTTAAAATATTTTTTTTTTTTTTTTTTTTTTTTGTGTTGACGCTTGCTGTAAGCCTGACGTGGAGTCGGCTGTATACAGCTTCACCGGACTTTCGGGCGAGCGCTTTCAGGCGCTCTCAGCCCTTGACTAGGTGACCACCGCTGAGGGCACCCCCTTTGGGGTACGAACCTCGGCTCAGGACGGTCACCGGAGAGGGCAGAGACATCTGCGATTGGGGTTTAGGGGACTATATTTTAGGACTCTACTTGATGATTTCAATCATCATTAACATCGGCTCGCGGGCCGGTACTAGGGTCGGGGGCGTTGCGGGGAACGCGGCGCGGTCCTCGGCGGCGAGGACGGTATGTCGGTTGTGTAAAGTGTTTTTTCATGAATTCCTCTCTCCTTCGGATGGCCAGAGTGATCGCATCGTCAGGGTCAGTGAGGACGCTACGCGGACGTCTCCACTTTGCACGGTCAAAGGGAGTGTATATTGAGGCTCGTCGGACGAGCGGATTCGGGTGGTGGGCGGCGCGATCGAAATAGCGCTTGCTGTTCATTTTCATGAACTGCCGGATGGTCGGCAAACCCGTGTCCACGTGGGTATTGAGATTCCTCACATACCACGGGACCCCAGTAATTTTACGCAGAAAGCGATTCTGCAGGGTTTGCAAGCTACTAAGTCGTGATTCGGGTACATGCGCAAACGCAGGCGATGCGTAAGTCATGATCGGCCTAATGCACGTCGTGTAAATCCTAATCTTGTTGCGGATCGAGAGTTTGCTTTTATGGTTCAACAGCCAGAAGAGCTGGTTTAACGCGAATGCGGCTCGCGCGCGTGCCGCTTGTAAGTGGGGAATGAAGGTAAGCTTCTGGTCAAGGGTCACTCCTAGATATTTGACTGTCTTGTTCCAGGGAATGGGCATGTTAGACATGGTCACATTCCGGACTGGAGCAAGCCAAGTTGGGACTCTATCGAACATGATCGCGGCGCTTTTGGACGGGTTGATGGTGATTCGCCATTTGCGGAACCACTGACCGAGTTCGTCGGCAGCGGCTTGCAAAGTGCGGACCACCTCAACCGGATTTTTGCGCGATGTATAGATCGCGGTATCATCAGCAAAGAGCGCCAGATGGGCACCCTTTGGTTTGGGAATATCGCTTGTATACAGCGAGAAGAGGAAGGGAGAGAGAGCTGAGCCTTGCGGGACTCCAGCCGAAATGGTGTGTCGGGAAGAGAGGCTTCCCTCCACGCGATATCTGAAACCGCGATTCGACAAGAACGCTCGTATGATGTGCACGAGCTGAGTGGGCACGTTCATGGAATATAGCTTGTGAAGCAAGCCATTGTGCCACACCTTGTCGAATGCTTTTTCGACATCGAAAAATATGGCTCCGGTGGGCATCTTTTTAAGACTTTGATCGTGAATGTACTCCGTGATGCGGAGCACTTGGTGCAAACAACTATGGCGGGCTCGGAACCCAAACTGCTCCTCGGGGAGCAGATTGTGGTTCGCTGCTACTACTTTTAAGCGATCAAGGACGATACGCTCGTACACCTTACCCAAAGCGCTCAAGAGACTAATGGGGCGGTAAGATGTCGGACTAGTTTTGGGTTTACCCGGTTTGGGAATTCCTATGACAATTGCTTCCTTCCACTCTTGTGGAAAGAGGCAATTGCGGAAAGCTGCTTCTAAAATCGCAGTGAGGATTTCCAGCAGATGGCTGGGGAGCATCTTAAGGACGCGGGTGGAGATACCGTCGCCCCCGGGGGCTTTACGTCTTTTGAGTTTCCTGACCAGATTGCTTACTTCATCGAATGTCACCGGTGACAGAGGATTAAAAGGCTCATCGACATCCGGGTCGACGGCGGAGGTGGTGGCGGTGGGGAGAGGGATCGGTTGCGTCGGCGGCGGGAACGCGTTCCTACTTTCGACAAACTCATTGACCGCAACAAGATGGGCCTGTTCTGATATGGGGATTTCGCCGAGAGAACATTGAGCTTCCAGGCTGTCGGCAAGGTATTCCGCTTTTTCGTCGTCGTCAAACGCTGGGCGTTGATTCGGACGATCAAGCGGGGGCATGGTCGATACGTCTCGTCTCTTGAAGGAACGACAGAGTTGCCAAAACGCAGTATGGGTCGGGCGAATATCGCTGAGGTGACCGTCCCATCGCGACTCGACTACCCCCTTCATGCGACGTTTCGCTTCCCTCTGGAAGTAACGCGCAGGGGCCAGTCGAGTCGGATGGGGGGTGTTCGCGTTGCGTTTTAAGGCTGCGTTCCGTTTTCTCACCACAGCCCGCACGTCGTTAGGGAGCAACATGTGACTGGGAACAGTCACAGGTTCCTCCCTGGAGCTTTCGCTCACGGCGTTTTGCAGGTGAGTGGTGAAACAACGTACCGCCACTGTCGCTTCTTCAGGAGTTTCGATACGGTCAGGGATCGCGGCAAGAGCACTGGACGAGGTGTCGGCCAGTTTGTCGCCTACAAGGCGCCAATCTGTCCGAACCCTCGTCGGTTTGTTAAGACCTGTGTCGTCGGGGCCTCTATGGGGAAAAAAATCTATGATCACAGGTCTGTGGTCCGAGTCTAGCTCTTGTAGCACCTGTATAGATCGCATGCGTAAGCATACGTTCTTCACAAGTGCCACATCGAGTATCTCAGGCCTTTGTCCTACATGTCCGTAGTGAGTCGGTTCGTTGGGTACAAGGATATCTATGCCTATTCTTTCCAGATTAGCCTCCAGAGCGAGGCCTCTCGCGTTTGAGCGGCGACAGCTCCAGAGGGTATTCGTGGCATTGAGATCTCCCGCCACTAGGACGGAATCACCCAATGCGAATAGGATGTCTAAATCTGTGGAGTGAAGCTCCTTACTGGGAGAGAGATATGCGGATACAATGTTGATAGGCTGATGGCCTGTTATGGCTAACCTACAGACCGAGACCTCAATGTTCCTCAGCCCTACCGGGGGATCAAGAGGTATGCAGTGCAGGGACCTTTTATAATATATGAGAGTGCCGCCTAATGGACCCGTAACGCGGTCGTTGCGCACGAGTCGGTAGTTGGGAAGATTTGGACTACGCCTTGGAGGCTTGAGAAACGTTTCCTGGATGAGGAAAACGTCTAAGTCGTTGTCGCGGACAAAATGAGAGAGCTCTAAACGGTCATCCTTGATGCCGTTTATGTTGAAAAACCCCACTCTGAGGGAGCGGGGTTTAGTCCGCGAGGGAGGTTGCAAAGCATTCGCAGCCATTAGGAACCGAGAATGGTTTGCAACATGAATTGTCTCTGCTGGGTCTGCAGGACAGATATCTCGTCCAGAAGGGAACGAGTCTGGTCGCAGTCGCCCAGACGCATGACGCGTTGGATGCGGACTGCGATGCGGGTAACGAAGTCGTTACCCGCGGAGGTCAGGGCTCTAAGTCGGTCCCACGCTTGGGCCGAGATAGGCTCTGTTGCCAAGTAGTGGTCCTCCTCCGGGAGGTAGGACTTTACTCCCGACGACGATTGGGGAGAGGGATTATTCGCCTGAGGGGCGACTATGGGTGCGGGCGCGGGCGCGGGCGCGGTCGCGGTCGCGGGAGCGGGTGCCGCCGAGGAAGCCGCCACTGGCTTGGAAGGAGCGGCGGGCGCTGCCTTTTTAGGGGCAACGTTCGCCGGAGGGATGGTGGGTTGGGTAGGGACCGGGGCCACCTGTTTAAAAGGTGGGAACCATGGGTTTATTAGTGGAGGTGGAGCGAGCCTAAATTGCTCCTGGGGTTTGGCCTGAGGGGCCCTAGTGTGGTGGGATTGCTTGCCCTGAAGGGGCTTGCGGGGCTTGGGAGCTTTGGAACAACCGGGGTAGTTGGCCGGGTGGCCAGACTGCCCGCAGTTGACGCACGAAGGCGGCTCCGTGCATTGTGAGAGGTCTTTGGGACGGGGACAGTCGTGTGTGGAGTGCTCTCCGAGGCACTTCACACAACGAGGGGCTAACCTACAGCCACGGGCTGCGTGACCATACATTTGGCAGTTGTGACACTGCCCTATAAGGTTCTTCCTGAAGGGAAGCTCAACATGGATGCCTCCCAGGCCGGCAACGGATTTAATATTAAAAATGGCGTCGCAGTCCTTACGCGACTTAAGGACTACTAACACCATCTCGTAAAGTCCTTTACGAGGACAGTCGGGCTTACGGGTGGAAGCGTGCATACGGTGCACCTCTAGACATTCGATGCCCTGCTCAATGAGGCCATCTTTGACGTCTTGAGTGGGCATACATAAAGGGACGCCCCTGATAACGTAACGATAGTTACGTTCCTCAGGGAGAGAATGGGTATAATACTGGAAGTTATTATTGTCGAGAGTCTTAGTGATCTCTCGGTGGGCTGTTGAACTGACGGGGAAAATTAAGAGTTTGCTACGTGGGAGATTCCACGAGGTGTTGTTTATTAGACCTGGACCAATGCAGCGGAGAACCTGCGGTATGGTCAGGGGAGCTATGATATGGACCCCGATAACTGGGGCAGAGGGCTTTTTAGCCGCGGCGGGAGCCTTGGCTGAAGTTGAGGCGGCCTGGGCAGGAGCCTGGGCGGGGGCCTGGGAGGCCTGGGCAGGAGCCCGGGGAGGAGTCGCGGGCCTATCTATTTGCATCTCCGAGTCGGATGCTTGGTTAGAGGCGGGAGCGGACGCGGGAGCGGGAGAGTTCTGGGCAGAGGACTCTGGGGTCTGCGAGACCATCGAGTAGTCCACAAACTTTGCCTTCTTCTTCCTCCTCTTTTTACGGCTCTTGACCGTTGTAAAAGTTGAGGAAGAAGAGGCTCCGTCCGAGGACTCCCCCTCTGATGTCGCATTTTCCTCGTTAGAGGCGTCCTCGGAAGCGGGCGAGCTCAGGGCTGAGCCCGGCCGCTTCTTCAGAGTGGAGGTTGCCATGGCGGGTTCCTCGGTGGCGGCTAGTATCTGATTGCGGAGATGCGGGCGTTGAGAAAGAAGCTCGATTAAGGTGGCATCGTCTATGGACGATTCGACTGGCTTGGCGGCAGCCATCTTATTGGCTGGGGCCAAGCCCACCTAGCTTGAGTGAAATTAACCGCGAGTGGGTTCGGGAAGCGGTGCGTTCCCCCGGGAAAGAACCCACAAGAAAACCGGGGGCTATCGCACTTGAGTTACGCGGCGGGGCGCGGTCGCGGTTTACACGGACACCTAATCCCCGGGTAGGTGCGCCCGGGGGTGTGTTGGTGAATGACCCTCCTCGCCGGGGATAGGCGAGGGGGGATGTACTTAAAACTAGGGTGTGCCCTAAGCTGGTATCCCTCTGCCAATCTCAATGTGCGAGAGGGTTCCTATCAGTCCGTGAACCGTAAGCGATATTGGTCCGGAGACCGCACGCTCAACCGGAACACGGGATGGATATTAGGGATGGGTAAGGTTGGGAGGGCGATGTGCGGGGGAGACCGTGGGGTCACTCCACGTGCCTCCTGATCCGCACCCGTCCGGCTTCGCTTTAGCCCTGAAGGGGCTAAAAACGCGGGCCGGGTCCCCGCAAGCTCGGCTTGTTTACACCGGTAGGTTAACCACCGAGCTTGTGCCCTGAAGGGGCCAAAAATCGTGTAAAAACACGGAAAGGTTGAGCGGTACCCTGTCCTGAAAAGGACGCGGCACCGATCGTAAAAAGGACCGAGCGCAGGGGCTCAGGTAGATTGACCAGCGACTCGGGTCAGAATAACAGCTTTATGGCCGAGCAGGTGCTGCGACCATAAAACCATACGTCCGTCCCGAACCGGTGCTCAGAGCGGAATGTAAAATAATTTTGCATAAAGTACTATTTAATGGTTTTACAATGGGCGGTCTTATGGCTACGAGCGATCTCTGCCAGACAACCTTTGGATGGACAGTAGACCTTAGTATTTACCTCAACTTACTGTAAATGTTACCTTCTGACAGCCTTTTGGCAGCCTCTGTGGCGCAGCGGGCGAATAGCCGGCTGTGAAGCGAGAGGCCGCGGGTTCGATTCCCGCACCGAGACAAAAGTTTGTGTGATCCACATTTATTTGTTTCGGGGTCTGGGTGTTGTGAGACCGAAAGTCTCTCGTAGTTCCTGATACCCACGACACAAGACTCGTATCTTACTGTGGGGTCAGGACAATGTATGTGACTGTTGGGTGTATTTATTATTATTTATTTATTCTATGAGAACAAACCACTGTAACCTATGTAATAAAATTAGATGTTTTGAACTGATGAAATACCAGTCGAGACTGTGTGGTTCGGTTTTGTCATAGTAGTTGGTCAAATGCGAACTATTCCGCAGTCGTTCAAACTTGTACTAGGTTATGTTTGAGCCAGTAAGTTGTCTCTGTGAGTCAAGGCAAGTTAGATTAATAAACAAATCAATTAAACTTCGCATGAGCTCACTTAAATTGTAGTTGCTCTACAGTCTCTGAACTTACAAAAAATAAATAAATAAATATGCAATAATAATATTATAATAATACTAGCACTGTATTCTATACGTCCCAGTGCTGGGCACGGGCCGCCTCTACTGAAAGAGAGGGATAAGGTCTTAGTCCACTACGCTAACCTAATGCGGGTTGGCAGATTTCGCAGACCTTCGAAAAATCTTATCGAGTTTTTAGGTATGCAGGTTTCCTCACCATGTTTTCTTCATCGTTAAAGCAAGCGATAATTAACAAATTATAATAAGTTTGAATAAAATGTATTTATTTTTAAATTTTTCATCATTGATGGTATAGCTATGGTATATAAACTGCAATATAATAATTCAATCACGACGAGTGTGCTGTTATCTATTGGAGTTTATTTTTTTTATCCGTACGTACGTACGTAATCGCGGCTAAAATATATCCTAGAAAATCGTTTTACAATTTACAGAGAAATCGATGTAGATACATTCAAATACGCGCCGAATTGAGAACTTCCTCCTTTTTGTAATCGGTTAAAAATACATTAGGGCGCTCTAATAGTTATATTTCCGCGAATACCGACGAACCGATCTACACGTATGATATTACATTGATAATGTTCCGACGCGTTTTAGCGTATCGCGCGTACCTGGTGTAGGCAAAAATCAATATTACACTGTTTACCTGACTACCTAGATAACGCCAGATATTTTCGTACATGCATATGGGCTACCTGTTTATGTTTACAGGTATAGCACACGATGAAAAGAGCATTTCTTTTGTTTATGTCAGCTTCCGTAGCACAGTGGGCGAGCTGTCAAACAAAAGACTGTGGGTTTGATCGCCAAACTATAAATAAATGCAGAAATACACTCAACAATCACAACATAGTCCTGACCCCACACTAACCTGAGTCGTGGGTAGGTGGTGAGACTACTTAAAATTAGGATTAGGCATGAAACAAAAATATCATTTAATTTGAGGTACACATGTAATAACCAATATCAACAATGACTCCGAAATTACTTTTTAATAATAATATAATGACCGTTAAAAGTAAACGCGTCGAATTGTGATCGTCCTCCGTTTTTTTCGTCAGTTGAAAATTGACGATCAGCCAAGGGACCTCCTTGACATGTCATTCGGTAGTCAAATCAAATCCTTATTAATGTGATTTTCGTATTACAATAGGTCTTAAGTAATAAATAGAGCTCCTTATAAATTTACCTTTTGAGTGTACACTACTTAAATTGTCGACCAACTTAAAATTAAATTGTTACTTTGTAGAGTCAAAACAATAATATTACAGTTCGCCAGGTTTAATTTAAATTAATTAAAGTTATTGTAAAATTATTACATTGTATTCAGAGTATTGTGATAAAAATGACAATTTAATTTAATTGTTTCATATTGGTAACATTTAAGAATTCGTTTATTGAGCTTCTTTTTCTATTAAAAATATTTTTATTTGTTATTAAAGACGTAAGAAATTTTACGTTAATAATGAAAAATGGGATTTTAATGTATAACTTACGTGCCTTATAGAATATAGTAATGCTAAAGATTTTTTACAAACAACACTCAAGTGAACTCTTTGCTAAGTGTCGATTTCGGAATACCTGATTGGTCCGTTTGTGTTTAACACCAAAAACGAACCAATCACGTGTACAGAATTTAGCCATTATGCGTGCATGTACATTACGAGATCTCATAGTAATGTTTGTAAATACAAGGGTCAGTGTATTTTGACATCTCTTATGTACAGTGGGATTTTTTTACTTGATTGAATGACGAGTCAAGCAAAGCGCTCGCCTGATGATAAGCGCCACGCCTGCCCATAAACAGAAGCAACACCACACAGATTACCTACCACCTACCTACCTACCTGGTGACCTACCACCTTGTAACCATAAGAGCCGCGTTGTTATTATGTTTCTTCACAATTAAAGCCGATACATAGATGTATAGTGAAGGAAGGTTTAAGTTAGTAGTGTGTAAATTATTATTAGTAAAAATTTTCAAAAGTCGATTTCTAACCCGAATCGTGCTTTTTGCTAACAGTATATTTTTATAGCATAGATCCACGTTTAGATCCACCGCCCTTGTATGCCTACTATACTAGACGAATCATAGGCGCGTTGCCGACCTTAAGGGGATATTTTGGTCTCGTAACTTGAAAAAATCGAATCGCGGATAATGCTTATTTCAAACCTCTGCCTACCCCTACGGGTGTTACAGTCGTAAGTATGTATGTATTAACAAAATCACATTATCACAGTCACACCACACATTTTGACAGAGGAAAGAAAAATAACTTTCTACACGCGAAAACTCAATGATAAAAATAATACGCTTAAAATATTCGTGCATCAATACATCTTCAATCTGGTCTAATGCCAAATGTCACACGTCGCGTCAACATTGATTTGGCGTTAACATTGGCCTTTATTTATTTTAGTTTTTTTTATTCGCTCGAATGTCGAGATGATCATGTCGCTCGGCTGATCGTTAATGTCTATGAACTCACATCACTCAGGACTTTGAATTACAGAGTGCACTCCAAGATTAATATAATATGTAAAAAAAAATTTTTTTATCCTGGCTCGGCAACGTGACTACGCTACACCTGATGGTAAGTGTAGCGCAATACAAGTATAGTGTCGACCAACGACAAACAATGTGTCCATCAATCGGCAAGATCATGCTGGCCTGCCAAAGGGCCAAGGGGGAGGGGAAGGAAAATGGGATGGGAAAAGGGTTAGGATCAGGGGGCAAGCCTCCTTGGGAGAACCGGATATACACTGGCTACGTAATGAACAAAATTAATAAAAAACCGCGATAAAATCCGTTTAATTTAGTTTTATTTCAATGAGTAATATTCGCGTAAACATAAGAAATCATGATACCTCATGATGTTGCTGTTCAGCATACGTCAGCACTTATACTGACGAGCGCAGTTCAATGCCATGCAGTGCTTTGTAATTCAACGTACTGTGCGGTGTTGCTTCTGTTTGCTGTGTGCGCTTACCATCAGGCGAAAAAGGTCTCACTAATGTAAAAGTTAAGTATGTCTCAATCGCGTTAGTATCTCAAAACGTATCCTATATACATGTATTGTAATACGTAAACAATTTTATAAACATTTTTTTTTTTTTATCCTGGCTCGGCAAAGTGACTACGCTACACCTGATGGTAAGTGTAGCGCAATCCAAGAATAGTGTCGACCAACGATAAACAATGTGTCCATCGTAGGTCGGCAAGATTATACCAGCCTGTCAAAGGGCCAAGAGGGAGGGGAAGGAAAAAGGGATGGGAAAAGGGTTAGGGTCAGGGGGCAAGCCCCCTGGGGAGATCCGGATATACACTGGCTGACTCTGGAACACGACCCACTCAAGGTGGGCCACTATGGCAGGTTTTAGCACCAGTGTACGGTGGTCGCTATCCGGTCGGATACAAGTATCCTCCCACCAGCATAATTTTATATCCTGGCTCGGCAAAGTGCCTACACTATTCCTAATATAATGTCGATTGCGTTCCTCTATGGTCAGATAATTATGCCGGCCTGAAGTTATATACACTGGCTGACCCCAGAACGCTATTCGCCTGAATGAGCCATTATGGCTGGTTTTTCATCATGTGTACGGTGGTCGCTAACCATTCGGGTACAAACCACATCCTAGTAATTTGCTACGTTGAAAGTAAAACCTAGTAATTTACAGCCAGCAAATGATATAATTACACGTGGGTACAGTAACCTCGGCACGACTTATGGTTTGTCGTAACACGCATGTGATGGACAAAACCGTCAACAGTACATTAATTTTGGCACCACTATGTAATACGCATTACGAAAATACGATAAAATATTTACCGACTAAAACTAATCAATTTTAGATGATTTAATGAATATTTTTTTTGTGAATTACTGGGCTTTATGAGACTTAACATTTTATGTTTCGGGGTGACGAGCGCAGTTCAGTGCCATGCAGTGCTTTTTAATCCAAAGTTGGGTATGGTGTTGCTTCTGTTTATGGGCAAACGTGGCGCTTACCATCAGGCGAGCGCCTTGCTCGTCTCATGTTTCAATAATGTATTTTTTTTATTGTCTTGTCAACGTTTTGAATTAGCCTCTATGAGTCTATGTATGATACATTCGTACATACTTTACCAAATTAAAACGTTCAATATGTTTTTTTGGACCTAAAATGGACAGTTTGAGGATAAAAGCCTATATTTGTTTTTTATGTAGGGTGATCCTATATCATATAATGAGTACATATATATCGAGATAGCCAATTAAAAGTTACCGTGAACATTGCAATATACTCTTTTAATTAATACTATAATAATGCTTTTAATAATTCTGTTTTGGGTTATAATTATTATTATCCATCAAATGTGTTATCTCATAATGTAAATGCATACATGATATTAACCTGTTTTAGGTTTAATAAATAAAAAAAAACTTAAAATACTAAGAATCATGCTCATATTTTTGCACTATAAAAATCCAACAATCTTCTTCGGGAAATAAAATACAAAGTCTTCAATAATACAATTCCAACTGTCCGCCGCGCTGCCGCTGACGCATCACTTATACCGGCAAGAAAGCAAAAACTCAACGAAACCTACATTCCCACGGGAGCTTCGGATAACTTCACTGTAAATATACGTATTGTGTAATGTCTAAGCAAAATACAGGGCGGTAAGTACTCTGCTACACTTAAGTTTGAGCGAGGTATGAAATATTATAAATAAGTTGCCTTACATGTTTACATACCAAAATGAAGTCGCTTCAACTGTCTGTTCGCTTAGATCTTTTAAACTATTCAACGGATTTTAATGCAGTTTTCAGCAATAGAATGATTCATGAGGAAGGTTTATATGTATATCACGCTATGATCCATGGGAGCAGAGCAGTAACAGCTAGTTAAATATATAACTAAGATAATGAGCGGAAGAATATATGTTTACGAGAAAATTAGTTTAATCACTTGTGATATAAATAATGTACATTACATTATTAATACAACTAGGGTTCTAGAACTGAAATAACGTTGGCTGTGTTTTAAAAAAACTATTGCAACGTCTTGTAAAGATACGAGTAGGTAGGCATTCATAACTTTTAAAACTTAGTTTCGTCATTCAATTTAATAATGAAAAAAGTAAAAAACTGGTCAAATTAAGAACTTCCTTCTTTTTTGCCTCGTTTAAAAGAATAATGAATTGCTAAGACAGAAAGATTTTCAATAATTAATTTAACTGTTTATCATATCTCACGCCTATTCGCTGTCTCGTCACTTAGAATAATATCTGTGATTCCTAATAGGTTGAACAGATTTTGTTCATCTTAACTTTTCATAGATATGAACTGTTTCAATTAATACATCTTTAAATAAAATGTTTAAATCGGTCGTTTAGGTTATGCCAAATATAGACGGACGAACAAATACGTTAAACTCACACCCATTATTTTTTTCGCTGGTTAAAAAGAAAAAATGGTCCAAATAAATATCATTATATTTTTATATCATAGACCGGCAAACGAGCAAGTGGGTTACCTGATGGTAAGTGATTCCTACCGCCCATGAAAGCCCACAATACCAGAAGAATCACGGAGGTCGGACGTGTTGCCGACATCAAAGGAAAGATATAATAAAGAAATAGGCAAGGGGAAGGATATTTACAATATATTTGTACATAACAAAACCCTATATTTATGACAGATATTTCCGATATCATAATTCGGGTGTCAATCCCTTATCTCGCATTTATCCCCTAATATGTCTACTGTCTATGAATATTGAAAGAGTATTGTGAAGGATAAAAATTCTAAGTATTATTTCATAAATTCTTTACAACGATTGAAATAATATAATAACTTTTATAAAACATTTGTATGCCGTGTTTATACTAGCGCATGAAACTTTTTTTTTTTTATAGCATAGGCCGCCAACCGAGCAAGTCGGTCACCTGATGGTAAGTGTTCTCCACCGCCCATGTACGCCCACCACCATAAGAATCATGGGCGCGTTGCCGACCTTAAAGGAAAGGGATAATTGAGGATATCAGCGCAAAAGTGGTGTAACCCACCATTTTTTTTAGATACGGTTTTGGTGTAAAATACATTATCTTTCATAATAAAAAAAATAATGTTTTTTTTTTATATATAGCATTAGCCGGTAAACGAGCAAGTGGGTGACCCACTGATGGTAAGTGATCTCCACTGCCCATGTACGCCCACAATACCAGAAGAATCATGGGCGCGTTGCCGATCTTAAAGGAAAGGGATGAAAGGGATTCATTTTTATGACATAAAAAATATGTAGGCTCACACACACACAGGCAGTGTCGCGAAAAGTATAGACAGAGATGCCACAAGTACATTATTAAAATACTAACGTACGAAAAATATATCACCTATTAACAGAACAGTAACTAAATAAAACATTTATATGATGTGTATGGGTGTTATATGATGAATATCGGTTAAGCGCAAGTCGTTCTCACGGACCGAGGGTTCTGTACCCCATAGGCTTAAATTTTTACTTTGTGTTAATTTTATTGCTAACAAATTCGTAAAATCTACAGCATGAATGGGTCGGCTCGTTCAGGTTATGATTATGGTTATGGGCTCCTTTTCCCGCACTTAGCCTGTAAAAATGTCAGGCCATTGTGCGTGATATTGATGCCGGCTATATAACAAGCCAGCCTAACTCCGACCAGAAGCGCAGGATCTTCCTGGTTTGGCTCGTCCGGGTTGTTACCACTGGTCTCACAGAAAATCGGCATAAAGTAGCAGCTTGCTGTTGAGTTTTGTACGGTGAGTGAGATATCCGGAGGCGCTAATTCCCTTTCCAATCCCTGAATTATTCTTTTCTTATAAGGTCAGCAACGCGTCCATGATACTTCAGATATTGTTGATGTTCATAGGCGATGGAGATTACTTACTATCAGGTGACACACTTACTCGTTTGACGTCCTCTGCTATAAAAAAGTTGTGAAAATTTCAGCCTGGTTCAAAAGTTAGTGCTCTTTAAATATAGTATAGCCAAATAGTGTAGGCTGTATTTTTTCTTATCCAAGTATGGCAAAGTGACTGCACTACATCTGATTGTAAGCAGTCTAAAAAAACCAGCGACCACCGACAAACAATGACGTTATCGGTGGTCACAGGAATCATGCTGGCCTGTATAAATGCTTCTTCACACTCCAAAGAGGGAAGAAGCAATTTGATGGGCGTTGTTATGGGTTTCCGTAACTCTACCCGTACTCTATCCGCTATGGTATACTAAATATCAACCTTTACTTACATTTACGAGTATCCACAAAGCCAACTACATGTTCAAATAACGTAGCCCTCGTGAAAACGTTCAATATTCAATCGTACATGTGTACGTGTACGAATCGAGACGGCAAAGTGGATTTAGCAAACGTCCATATTGTACATGCACATGTACAGGTACTTACATATCGTATGCATGGGAAATGCAAAAGGTTTTATTTTGTTGCAAATAGTATTTGATTTTAGCATTCATTTAAAAAAGGAATAGATAAATTTGAGTTCAAAATTTGTATTTAGAATCAATGGGCGGTTAGATCAGGATCGTAATGCCGCACAGAAAATTATAAGTGGGTGGCAGCTTTGATGCAAGATTGCCCGGGACCTAAAAATATAGCGACAATATTTTTTTATAGCAGAGCCAGCAAACTAGCATGTGCGTCATCTGATAGCAAATCATCTCCACTGCCCAAGAAAATCCACAGAACTCAAAGAATTATGGACGCGTTACCGAACTTAAATAATTGAGTTTATCCACATTTCCAACTTCAATTACAAAGTTTATATACATTTTAATGATATCGAGTTTCATAATAACCACTCATAGTAATTAAAATTAAAGTAACTTTAAGTAGGTATACGTAACTCATTCTGTCCATAAAGCAACACGAGTAATCTATCATAAATTTTAAATCAAAATTTAGACGAAAGGTTCAATCCATTAAGCCGTGAAACAGGCTGGCACCTATCTAATAGGTTGGTGAGTAAGTCTTTTCGTATTTTGTATGTATTAAGTTGTTATCCAATCTCTTTGTTTGAACAATTTGTACCTGGCTGGTTATGATACCAGTAAAAGGGTGACATTTAAACTAATAGAAGTAAATACTTTTTTTTGGCAGGAATTCTGACAGTGCAGTTCATCGCTTATTTTAATTTATTTCATGAACTAGGTTAAAGTTGTGTTTGTTGTATAAAAGTGGTGTGGATTTGTTCAATAAACATTGACGGTGATGAACAGTGTATGGAATCATTGAAATAAATGAATTAAGAATGGTACTGAAAGTAGTTAACACCAAAACTCCGGCAAGACCTTGAAATCGACCGCACCCGTGTTTCATCGATACGATATTAATGACAATTTAATTTAATTTTATTGTTTCATATTGGTATCATTTAAGAATTCGTTTATTGAGTAGTAAGCTTTTTTTATTAAAAACTAGCTGTCCCTCGCGGCTCCGCCCGCGTGATCTGCTTTTTCCGGGATAAAAGTAGCCTAACAGTGGTGCCATGTGTCGAAAATTGATCGTACCCTCTCAGAAACCTTCGTGGGCTCATGCACAACAACTTTGCTAAAGATCATCACATGATCAAATGCATAGTTTTGTCGGGAAAGATTTGATCGTCTTGGTCGCGGCATTGTTAGTGATGATTCAAAGAGAAAACAAATTACTGATGATATTATCAATTACGTTTAACTATCATTTTTATAATTGTCAATTTTTTTTCCATACTTAACCAAAGACAAAATTATGTTTAGCTGTCATTTAAGTTTTGTTATTCCACTGTCATTTGCGTTTTGTGTCATGTCAGATGTGTTTTTGTTATACCACGTTTTATAGTGACTTGACTGAAACGCGGTCGAACGGGATAAAAAGTATCCTATGTCCTTCTCCTGGCTCTAAACTACCTCCCTGCCAATTTTCAGTTAAATCCGTTCAGCCGTTCTTGAGTTATAAGTGGAGTAACTAACACGACTTTCTTTTATATATATAGATATTTTTATTTGTTTTTAAAGACGTTAAGATATTTTACGTTTATAATGATTTTATTGTATATTTTACGTGCCTTATAGGATGTAGTATTACTAAAGATTTTTCACAAACAACCTTCAAGTGACCTCTTTGCTGTGTCGGTATATTTGTTCGGGTCTGGGTGTCGTGAGACCGAAAGTCTCGTAGTTCCTGACATACGGAAGACTCGTATCTCACTGTGGGTTCAGGGCTATGTGTGTGACTGTTGAATGTATTTATTATTATTGCCGTTACCTGTTACACGGTAAGTGATATATTCCAAGACGCATATTCCTACCACCTTTATTTGTTTATTAGTTTAAATAACGAAAAGAGAAGGTCGCTCGCTTGATGGTTAACGCCACATCTGCCCATAAACATTAGCAACACCACATAAAATTTCGAATTAGGTACAAAGTAATCTTTGGTATTGGATTGCACTTTTCACCCTGAGACATACGTTGTTAAGTCTCATAATGTCCATTAATTTCACTGGAAATGCCCTCCAAACCAAAACACGATAATATTTACACATTGCTGCTTTGCGGTAGAAATAGATAAAGCGTTAGTACCAACCCAGATAGCTTCGCCCATTCGAGGGGTCTACTTATCATCTAATAAATTTCTAATTTAATTTAAAAATTATAATTTATATTTCTTTAATCCCTGGCCTTTAAATTTGGCAATACGTTAATGATTCTTTTGGTATTGTGGGCGTTTATGGGCGGTGGAGATCACTTACCGGCCTGTAACTCACCCGTTTGCCACCCTATGTTATAGAAAAAGAAAAAAAATTGTATCGCCTTTAAAATCTCTGTAGTAATTGCCCAATGTTTTTATTATTTCTTATAATTCACGTCAAAGTTTTACAAAAACTAGGTAATGAAACATCATATTAAATTTGTTTTACCTCTCTCGATGACTGCTTCGGTGGCGTACGCGATACCTACGAGTGCTGTGCTGAAGTCACGGGTTCGGTCCCCGGGTCAGGTAAAAGTTATACTGGGGTTTTCTATCACGAAACGCTTAGCATCAGGTCAGAGTTTTGAATTGTGCCCGGTATGATAATAAGCTCGTCCCCATCACATCATGGGACGGAGATACGCTCGGCGAAATGTACAGCTCTGCTTACCCCTACGGGAATTACAGTCGAAGTGCGTATGTATTAACAAAATCACATTACTGCAAACAACACACATTTTGACAGAGGAAAGAAAAATAACTTTCTACACGCGAAAACTCAATGATAAAAATAATACGCTTAAAATATTCGTGCATCAATACATCTTCAATCTGGTCTAATGCCAAATGTCACACGTCGCGTCAACATTGATTTGGCGTTAACATTGGCCTTTATTTATTTTAGTTTTTTTATTCGCTCGAATGTCGAGA
This sequence comes from Amorpha juglandis, assembly GCA_949126905.1. Classification (NCBI taxonomy): domain Eukaryota; kingdom Metazoa; phylum Arthropoda; class Insecta; order Lepidoptera; family Sphingidae; genus Amorpha; species Amorpha juglandis. The sequence goes on from OX421383.1 coordinate 10,518,809, forward strand.
TGATCGGGTCGCTCGGCTGATCGTTAATGTCTATGAACTCACCACTCAGGCCTTTGAATTACAGAATGCACTCCTAGTATCAAATCTTCTATCATAATGCCCAGTAATTTCTGTCCTCCGTTTTTTTTTTGATGGTTAAGAATTTAAGACCTTTCCGCTCCGTTTCGTCATAATACGTCGCGGCACTTAATGGTTTTTTATAGCAGAGGTCGACGCAAGTGTAAGTGACCCACCTAATGGTAAGTAATATCCAATGCCTGAGAAATCATGAGCGCGTTGCCGACCTTTAAACAAAGGGGTAATAAGGGATTGCGAAGGGGATTCTCGGGATATCTCAATCACCGTACGAAACGCAACAGCAAGCAACTACTTCAAGCAAATTTGTTATGCGACAGTGGCCTGACAATAGCCCGGTCGAGCCGGTCCATTCTTGCTGTAGATAAACATGTCTACAGCGTGGCTCTACCACTTACAAACAATGTTACAGTCGAGACGAGTAAGGCCCTCGCCTGCCCATTAACAGAAGCAACACCACACAGAATCTTGAATGACAAAGCACTGCATGTCACTGAACTGCGCTCGTCACCCCGAGACATAAGATGTTAAGTCTCATAATGCCCAGTAATTTCTCTAGCTTCAATTTCCTTCAAACCGAAACACAACAGTGCTTACATACTTTTGCTTGGCGACAGAAATAAACAAAGCGGTGGTAGCAACCCAGACGGCCTCTCGCATACGAGGGACCTACCAATGAATGAGCCATTATGGCAGGTATTTCACCATGTGTACGGTGGTCGCTAACCATTCGGGTACAAACCACATCCTAGTAATTTGCAATGTTGAAACCAAAGCCTAGTAATTTACAGCCAGCAAATGATGTAATTACACGTGGGTACAGTAACCTCGACACGACTTATGGTTTGTCGTAACACGCATGTGATGGACAAAACCGTCAACAGTACATTAATTTTGGCACCACTATGTAATACGCATTACAAAAATACGATAAAACATTTACCGACTAAAACTAATGAATTTTAGATGATTTAATGAATATTTCTTTTGTGAATTACTAGGCTTATTTTATGTTTCGGGGTGACGAGCGAAGTTCAGTGCCATGCAGTGCTTTTTAATCCAAAGTTGTGTATGGTGTTGCTTCTGTTTATGAGCAAACGTGGCGCTTACCATCAGGCGAGCGCCTTGCTCGTCAGATGTTTCAATAATGTATTTTCTTTACTGTCTACGCAACGTTTTGAACTAGCCTCTATGACTCTATGTATGATACATTCGTACATACTTTACCAAATTAAAACATACAATATGTTTTTGGCAAACTCTAAAATGCCTAGTTTTGAGGATAGAAGTCTATATTTGTAATAATTTATGTAGTATGATTCTACATCATATAATGAGTACTTATATATCGGGATAGCCAATTAAAAGTCACCGTGAACATTGTAATATACTCTTTTAATTAATACTATAATAATGCTTTTAATAATACTGTTTTGGGTTATAATTATTATTATCCATCAAATGTGTTATCTCATAATGTAAATGCATACATGACTTTAACCTGTTTTAGGTTTAATAAATAAATAAAAAACTTAAAATACTAAGAACCATATTCATATTTTTGCACTATAAAAACCCAACAATCTTCGTCGGGAAATAAAATACAAAGTCTTTCATAATACAATTCCAACTGTCCGCCGCGCTGCCGCTGACGCATCACTGATACCGGCAAGAAAGCAAAAACTCAACGAAACCTACATTCCCACGGGAGCTTCGGATAACTTCACTGTAAATATACATGTCTAAGCGAAATACAGGGCGGTAAGTACTCTGCTAGACTTCTGCTCAAGTTTGAGCGAGGTATGAAATATTATAAATAAGTTGCCTTACATCTTTACACACCAAAATGAAGTCGCTTCCACTGTCTGTTCGCTTAGATTTTTTTAACTATTCAACGGATTTTAATGCAGCTTTCAGCAATAGATTGTATAATTCATGAGGAAGGTTTATATGTATATCACGCATGAGAGCAGGGCAGTGACATGCAGATAAACCGCGAGGGACAGCTAGTTAAATATATAACTAGGATGATGATCGGAAGAATATATGTTTACGTGGAAACTTAGTTTAATCACTTGTGATATAAATAATGTTAATACATTAACCCAGTTACTAGCATTCTAGAACCGAAATTACGTTGGCTGTGTTTTAAAAAAGCTATTGCAAAGTCTTGTAAAGATACGAGTAGGTAGGCATTCATAACTTTTAAAACTTAGTTTCGTCATTCAATTTAATAATAAAAAAAACTCGTCAAATTAGGAACTTCCTTATTTTTTGCCTCGTTTAAAAGAATAATGAATTGCTAAGACGGAAAGATTTTCAATAATTAATTTAACTGTTCAATAAATCCCTCGCTTATTCGCTGTCTCCTCACTTAGAAAAATATCTGTGATTCCTAATAGGTTGAACAGATTTTGTTCATCTTAGCTTTTCATAGATATGAACTGTTTCAATTAATGCATCTTTAAGAAATGTTTAAATCGGTCGCTTAGGTTATGCCAAATATAGACGGACGAACAAATACGTTAAACTCACACCCCTTATTTTTTTCGGTGGTTAAAAAGAAAAAATAGGCCAAATAAATGTCATGATATTTTTATACCATAGACCGGAAAACAAGCAAGTGGGTTACCTGATGGTAAGTGATTTCTACCGCTCATGAAAGCCCACAATACCAGAAGAATCACGGACGTCGGACGTGTTGCCGACATAAAAGGAAAGACATAATAAAGATATAGGCAAGGAGACGGATATTTACAATATATTTGTACCTAACAAAACCCCATTATTTATGACAGATATTTCGGATATCATAATTCGGGTGTCAAACCCTTATCTCGCATACATCCCCTAATATGTCTACTGTCTATGAATATTGAAAGAGTATTGTGAAGAATCAAATTTTTAAGATGTATTTTCATAAAACCTTTACATGGTTTGAAATAATACAATAATAATCAGTAGATGTAATCATTAAAAAAATGTGTAAGCTTATGCCTATGCTACCAAAGGTATAGGCAGAGATTCCACTAGTACATTATTAAAATACTAACGTACGAAAAATTATAACGCCTATCAATAGAGCAGTAAATAAATAAAACATTTATATGATAAGTATCGGTTAAGTGCTAGTCGTTCTCGCGAACCCAGGTTTCTATACCCTATAGGCTTAAATTTTCATTTTTTGTTAATTTTATTATTTGTTAATAAATTAGTAAAATCTACAGCATGAATGGGGGCCGGCTTGTCCGGGTTGTTACGACTGGTCTCACAGAAAATCGACATAAAGTAGCAGCTTGCTGTTGAGTTTTGTACGGTGAGCAAGATATCCGGAGGCGCTAATTCCCTTTCCAATCCCATATCATTCCTTTCCTATAGGGTAAGCAACACAGCAATAAGACACTTCAGATATAGTGGATGTTCATTGACAATGGAGATTACTTACTATCAGGTGACACACTTACTCGTTTGTCATCCTCTGCTATAAAAAGCTGTGAAAATTTCAGCCTGGTTCCAAAGATAGAGCTCTTTAAATATAGGATAGACGAATAGTCTAGGCTCTATTTCTTTTTAATCCGAGCACGGCAAAGTGACTACACTACACCGGATGGTAACCAGCGATCACTGACAAACAATGAGATTATCGGTGGTCACAGGAATTATGCTGGCCTGTATAAATGCTTCTTCACACTCCAAAGAGGGAAGAAAAAATTTGAGGGGCGATAATAGGTTTCCGTAACTCTACCAGTACTTTATCCGTTACAGTATACTAAATATCGACCTTTACTTACATTTACGAGTATCCACAAAGCCAACTACGTGTTCAAATAACGTAGCCCTCGTGAAAACGTTCAATATTCAATCGTACATGTATACGTGTACGAATCGAGACGGCAAAGTGGATTTAGCAAATGTCTATATATTGTACATGCACATGTACAGGTACTTACATATCGTATGCATGGGAAATGCAAAAGGTTTTATTTTGTTGCAAATAGTATTTGATTTTAGCATTCATTTAAAAAAGGAATAGATAAATTTGAGTTCAAAATTTGTATTTAGAATCAATGGGCGGTTAGATCAGGATCGTAATGCCGCACAGAAAATTATAAGTGGGTGGCAGCTTTGATGCAAGATTGCCCGGGACCTAAAAATATAGCGACAATATTTTTTTATAGCAGAGCCAGCAAACTAGCATGTGCGTCATCTGATAGCAAATCATCTCCACTGCCCAAGAAAATCCACAGAACTCAAAGAATTATGGACGCGTTACCGAACTTAAATAATTGAGTTTATCCACATTTCCAACTTCAATTACAAAGTTTATATACATTTTAATGATATCGAGTTTCATAATAACCACTCATAGTAATTAAAATTAAAGTAACTTTAAGTAGGTATACGTAACTCATTCTGTCCATAAAGCAACACGAGTAATCTATCATAAATTTTAAATCAAAATTTAGACGAAAGGTTCAATCCATTAAGCCGTGAAACAGGCTGGCACCTATCTAATAGGTTGGTGAGTAAGTCTTTTCGTATTTTGTATGTATTAAGTTGTTATCCAATCTCTTTGTTTGAACAATTTGTACCTGGCTGGTTATGATACCAGTAAAAGGGTGACATTTAAACTAATAGAAGTAAATACTTTTTTTTGGCAGGAATTCTGACAGTGCAGTTCATCGCTTATTTTAATTTATTTCATGAACTAGGTTAAAGTTGTGTTTGTTGTATAAAAGTGGTGTGGATTTGTTCAATAAACATTGACGGTGATGAACAGTGTATGGAATCATTGAAATAAATGAATTAAGAATGGTACTGAAAGTAGTTAACACCAAAACTCCGGCAAGACCTTGAAATCGACCGCACCCGTGTTTCATCGTTCTTGTAAAAATCACATGAGAATAAATATACTTGACACTGGCAAAATGCATAATAATGCGAAAGCCATAAATAAAAACAGAAGAAGTAAATACTGTTTCCCGCCATTTTTTCATTGTTTTATGTCCTAGAAAATGAATAAATCTATGAAAGTAAATAAATAAATAAATAACACCCAACAGTCACACACATAGTCCTGACCCCACAGTAAGATACGAGTCTTGTGTCGTGGGTATCAGGAACTACGAGAGACTTTTGGTCTCACAACACCCAGACCCCGAAACACATATTTGTGGATCAGACAAAATGTTTGCTCGCTGCGGGAATCGACCCCACGGTCTCACGTTTCACAGTCGGTTACTCGCCCACTGCGCCACGGAGGCTGTCAAAGTATCATTTCAAAACGAGATAAATGCGACACAAGCCACGAAAATTATTGTTCCGTTTATTGACGTAATGTTGTCTCAATAAGAGAACAAGATAGTTTATGCATTTTCAGTCAAGTTTTAATGTTAAAGATACATTTCGCCTTGGTTATACTCTTACAGATAAAGATGATGCCATTGATGAAAAAGTAGAGCAAGATCGGAATGAAAATTTTGGATCAATTCATTGAAAGAACAAATCAGAACAAAAAGAAAAATAAGATCCATAAGATCCTTTAAAGATAATATTAAGTTTATTATACGTTGTATGTTGTTATACGCGAGTTATAAACCACTCGATCATTAAACAGCACTTGCACTTAGCAGTCTAGACAAGATTAGAGCATCTAAAGCGATTGTTCATCTTAGAAAACCAAACCTATTACTAAAAGCTAGTCAGCATGTTAAGATTTTTAAGTATTCCAATAAAACGGCCGATTAGTGTTTTATTGGATATTTGGCTTGATAGTAATATATTGAATACCAGATTCTAATATTTACGGCCTGTTTTATATTATATTTGTGCGATTATTTTATTACTGCACTATAAAGTATTTGAAAATTTTGGGATTATGAGGTGGAAGTCAGGCAGGCAGCCGGTGGTAAAAGCTACAAGCCAAATCTTTCAATAATGAGCCATATATCGTCATCATCATCAGCCACAGGACGTCCACTGCTGAACATAGGCCTCCCCCCAAAGATTTCCAGACCGACCTGTTGGAAGCGGCATGCATCCAGCGACTTCCTGACTTTTTGAGCCATATACGAGCCAATGTATCTATGAAACAATACTCTACTAACGTAACGATCGTGTTAGCCTTCTAAGTACCAATCTTAAAATTATTATAGATTTCGTGTATTACAGTAGTAATAAATCAACATCAGGAGTAATATTTATGCTTAATAGTAAATCTATTTGTGTTAAATATTTACAATCACATTAAGCTAATAATGTCTTAAATAATATCGTAAGATACAATATCTACACTACTACATCTAAACTATGTACCTAAAAAATATTAATATAACGGGCATTGCACTACGAGGATGTCCAGGGATAAACTTCATTAACCTAAAAGACATTCATTGACCCTCTCTTAGATAAATTTAAAAAATCAAATAAACATTTTCAAAGTCAATGTCCAAATGTTTGCAATAACAAACCAAAACAGTAAAACAAATAAAAAACATCAAGAAACATGTCAAAATTAATGCGTTTGCTGTCGTACACTAATTACATGGGACGGATCTGATATACTACGTGTTTGTGATTATTGCATTGAAACATAAGTCTCAATGCATGTTGGCCTATAGCCATCTATTCATTTAACTGGCCAAAAATAATATATCTTAAAATAAACTGCGGATATTCTATCGATGCGATACGTACAACTCTATCACATTGTGACGTGAGAACTCACTAGCTACGTAACATTTGCAATCTTCGAGTGGCAATCATGTAAGTGATCGAATAATAATAAATAAAATCACCTATGAACCATATGCCGTTACACTACTGGGTACGGATCTCTTCTGATAGAAGGGGTTGGACCTTAATCAACAAATATCGCCCGATGCGTGTTGGTAAACTTCTGATATCTTTAATTTTTTTTTTATTTATTTTAGGGTTTCCAAAAGGAGATACACTATATAAGGCATAAAAAACATAAATTGTCGTATAGAATCAAGTGTTCCCCCGTAAACAGACAACCACAACTTACAATTATTAGCTTACATGGTTAGCAATTAATTAATTAACATTCAAAATTCTTATTCGAATAATTGAATGACTCTCTAAATTGTAGTTGACGATGGTCATAGATAAACGATTAGAAAGTACTTTCGAAGATCAGCAAACTTATAGAGTTTATGCTACATTGTATTCAATCCGCCACATACCAAATAGAACTAAAAATATACATTATTTGATGAAACTATTTCAGTAAACAGTATCTCAAATTCACGTCAGCTTTACAAAAGTTATCTATCTTGGCATATTTACGCGAATGTTTGTCAGTTTTTGTGTGTACGAGAGCATTAAACAGTCCCTGAAGGGATTTACTGTCGCTTTCAAAGTTCTACGTTTTGTTCGAAAAGATTGCTACTTCCAAGATTTAAAAGCAGGTGTGCCATCTTATATTTTATTTCATTTAGCATCCATTAATTCTGCCTAGTAAAATAATTCATACTGGATTATAAATCCTTCACTTTATAAAATACAGTAATCCTCAAAACAAAATCTTTATTATGTTTACTTAAATTTGATTGCTACCAAATGTGAGGAAATTTCTACCAAGGTGGTAGGTCCCTCGTATGCGAGAGGCCGTCTGAGTTGGCCCTTTGTCTATTTCTGCTGCCTTCTTTCGGTTTGAAGGACATTGAAGCCAGTGAAATAACTGGGCATTATGGACTTAACATCTTGTCTCAGGGTAACGAGCGCAGTTCAGTGATTTATAATTCAACGTTCTGTGTGGTGTTGCTTTTGTTTATAGGCAGACGTGGCGCTTACCATTAGGCGACCAAAGCGGCACGTCTCGTCATTCTTTCCAATAAAAAAAATAAAAAAGATTCCTAATGTATAATTTTGAATATTGGTGTACAATAAAATGTTATCTATATATCTATCGATCTATGTATCTATGTTACTATCTATCTATATTATACTTACAACTCGGTCCGGGTTTAAGTAAGTCCTATCGGATACCTGTCTAACTTTCTGACGTATGCACTGCTTTAGCTTCGTATTGTTCAACAAGAAATATACTACAGGTTGATCAAGCTATATATCTTTGATTTTATTGAATTATAATAAATTTTTAAAACACATAGGGCCTTATTACTAAAGGTATTCTTACTTTAAACTAGATTTTTATTGGCCAGTTTGAATGGGTTACCATAGTAACTAGTTGTTCGAATCTAGTTTAAGTTTAGAATACATTTTGTTATATGGCCCGTAGTGTTTTATAATATACCTCTATTCTCTGTTAATAGCGTTTTAATCCTGTAAGTTCATCATATAAAAGATTCTGCCTTGTTGTATATCACCACTTTGTCTATTTCTGCCGCCAAGCAACATTGTTGTATTGCGGTTTGATGGTCATAGAATCTAGTGAAATTACTGGGCATTATATAAATATCTTATGCCTCGGGATGACGACTGCAGTGCAATGCCAAGCAATACTTATTAATTCAAAGTTCTGATTAATATTGCTAGTGTTTATGGACAGGCGTTTACTATCAGGCTAGCGACTTAGTCGTCTTATCATTTAGTCGTAAAAATGTTTAACCCTGAAGACTCTTAAAACAAGGAGTATCTTGGCATACAATAACACTAAACAAACCGTTGGAATCCCTCAACCTCATTTAAAAACCATCATTTTTTAAACAAATGAACAGTTTTTTCAGTACCATGCAGTGCTTTATAATTCAAAGTTCTGTGTGGTGTTGTGTCTGTTTATGGGTCGGCATGACGCTTACTATCAGGCGAGCGCTTGGCTCGTCTCGTCATCCAATCAAATAAAGAAACACTTTTTTAAACACTAAAAAACAAAAACAGTGAATATCATCTGAGCACCAAAATCACTTACAAGAGCGTAGTGTATTTACTTATATATCCACAATACTTCCTACAAACAACGTTTTATCGACACTAAACCGACACGATTCAAATACAAAGCGCAGAAACGATCTTAACCCAAACAATACAATGTTTACAAAATTTGGTTTGTTCAATGACACAATACTGTTTGAGCAAACATTGGCATTTGATATATTGGTGAATAGTTCACATTCGTTTATTTAATTTTGACAGCCTCCGTGGCGCAGTGGGCGACTGACCGGCTGCCAGACGAGAGGCCGTGTGTTCGATTTCCACACTGAGACAATTTGGGTGTTATGGGACCGAAAGTCCCTCGTAGTTCCTGGTACCCACGGTACAGCCCTAACCTAATATCCCCCCCTCCAACTGAACGTTGATTAACGCACGTGCGGATAATGCAATAAGCATTTAAAGCAAATTTAAAAATTTAAATCACGGTATTTACTGTATATTATCACCAAAACATTAAGGTCTACTTCTAAATAAATACATTAGTTTAAACTGAATGAATGTTATAATTTATAAATGACGAGCATGTTGCATGTCTTTTTAGCATTGACCATTGAACATAATTACAAAAGATAAAGCAATTTGTCGTCGTAACAATTGTGATTGACGGGCAATTAAGGAAATTAGAGCTCTATTTAATAAACACGATCGTAATAGTTACATATTTATGTAATGATCTGTGACGTCATTTGGTAAGACTCCTCAAGTACCAATGATTTTATTATATGGCGGTCATACGCTAAATGTACATTGCGTACGTCTATTGTTCTTTTTTCTTCTTCCTGAGATAAAAAGAAGCATGTGTTCTAATCCAAAACATGGTATATCTGTGTGCTAGAGATCAATCAAATCAAATTCGCAAACGCAAAAATAACCAAACTCTCTATATGATATCTACACTAATATTATAAAGAGGAAATATTTGTGTTTTTGTAAGTAACGAATAAACTTAAAAACCACTGGACCGATTTCAAAAATTCTTTTGCCGTTAGAAAACTACATTATCAGTGAGTAACAACTACTTTTTATCTTGGAAAAAGCAGATCACGCGTGCGGAGCCGCGAGGAAAAGCTAGTTAAATATAAAATAAAAGTAATAATAAAGAGTACCATACCTGACAGCCTTCATGGCGCGGTGGGCGAGTAGCCGGCTCCGAAGCGACAGGCCGGGGGTTCGATTCTCGCACCGAGACAAATGTTTGTGTGATCCACAATTATTGATTTCGGGTCTGGGTGTTGTTGGACTGCAAGTTCCTCGTAGTTTCTGATACCCACGATACAGGTTAACCTAGTGTGTGGTCAGTACTATGTGAATGACTGTTAGGTGTATTTACCATTGACTATCTATTAAGCATAATCTATGTACTAAAATCAGCTGTTACAATTTGGAAACAAGCCAAGGGGCGCCAAGAAGAGTAGACTGAAAATATAGAACTAAAGACAGCCGAGCGCACATTACACTTATACTGATGACTATTGATGTCTATTTATATGCACAATATTGCAATTGACTAAACTCGCACAACCATTAGCTGCTATTAAATCGATTTAGGTACAGGTATATCGATTTAATGATAAAACTATTCATAATCTAACCTATAAAATCACACAAATTCATTTAGAATAAAGATGAGTGCCACCTACTGAAATCTGAAAAACTGAACACTCACATACTTATCTATATAATATGCCAATTAATCATTGAAACGTCTTCGATGAGCCCAAATACGGTACATATCTACTATAACAAGAGAGTTAGAAACTTCGACAGTCTCCGTGGCGCAGCGGTCGAGTAGCCGGCTGTGAAGCGAGAGGCCGCGGGTTCGATTCTCGCACCGAAGCAAACATTTGTATGAACCATGAATATTTATTTCGGGGTTTGTGTGTTGTGAAGTCTCTCGTAGTTCCTGATACCTACGAAAGAAGATTCGTATCTTACTGTGGGGTCAGGACTATGTTTGAGACTGTTGGGTGTTTTAAAAAAACTGCTCAGTTGCAGCCTTATAGGTTTCACTGACATAGTGACAATATCTATCAGTTTTTTTTTTTAAATAAGTATAATTATGTCCATGCACGTGATAGTAGACATTGCTTACTTAATAAATACACCCAACAGTCACACACATAGTCCTGACCCCACAGTAAGATACGAGTCTTGTGTCGTGGGTATCAGGAACTACGAGAGACTTTCGGTCTGACAACACCCAGACCCCGAGACAAATATTTGTGGATCACACAAATATTTGTGGATCACACAAATATTTGTGGATCACACAAATATTTGTCTTGGTGCGGGGATCGAACCCGCGGCCTCTCGTTTCATAGCTGGCTACTCGCCCGCTGTACCACGGAGGCTGTCGAGTTATTGAAAGCAATGGTACGATATTGCGTCACAAATTCGATGAGTCAATTTGTAACAATGACGTAACACAAGACCGTACACACCATGCACATGTTTGGTGACAAGCGGCGGTCAATGAAAATTGGTGATTGCAACCATGGAGACTCTTATCACCGGCTACGTCAGATCAGAGCGATAAGACGCCAAGGAGAATTCCTCGGCGTGTTGTTTTTTTAGTGTTTGTTGCGCGCCGACACAATCGTGCTGTCTAGTGAGAAATGAGATTGTGACAAACATAGAAATGCACCGACATTCGAAGGTTCGGAGAGGTAAGTAACATTTTATTCCAAAACACGTATTTGAATCTGGTGTAATTTTCTTTTGAATCTTGTGAGATTTTTCTAGAAAATGTTATCTGATCTGCTAAACGCATGTGTCTAGTGAGTGACGTAGAAGCCTCAATTAAACCTGATAATGGGTAACATCTGTCATGCAAAGAAAATGTACAAATAGATACATATTTTGATTGTTATCCTTAATTAGCTTGAAAAACATGTATAAAACATATTTCGAAACATGTGTGATATGTGGATAGATATTACTTATTGTGTTGTTGTTTCCGTACTCTTAGAAGCAGGCTACATTTCTATCGAATTTTAATTGTTGTTGTACCAAACATGTTTTACTTCAACATGTTATTTGACGATGCAAACACGTTCAGATACATTTTTTTAAAAATAACAAGTTGTCATTTGAATGTTTTGTCTATGTGATTCCATATTTATATTTATTATTCCATATTTATCTATCTTAAATATCACTCCGCATGAGAAAGGAGAAAGGAAAAGAATATATGTTGCAACACGGTTTGGAAACACAAAGAAAACCTATAAAGACATAAAGTATTACTTTGAACCAAATGAGACACAGTTCAATCAGTCAGTTGGGTAATGAATGCACCCACATTTCGACAATGGTAATTCCAATTCACAATGATAATGGCCGATCATATCATTATTAAAGACTGTGAATACAATATAGTTCATCGACATTACGTAAAGTAATCTCAAACACGTGGTATTTAATGACGTATTCATGTAGTTTATTATACCTTGGGGGAAATAATAAAACTAATTATTGTTGCCTAAACATTGTTTGGAAAGTCGTAAAGAGCTACTTAAAAGCTCTTCGCCTTCGAATTTATAACCTGTGTTATGGTTATTTTATGTTATGAAGGTTTTATTTTGTGTATATTTACTAGCTGTGCGGAAAGTGGTACGGATTACCGAGATGAAAGTCGCAGTTTCGATGCTTCTCTTACTTTTCTAAGTTATGTGTATGTTCCTTTAATTATCGCTTGGTTTAACAGTTAAAGGAATCTACATACCTAATAAGTTCTCTTTGAGAATTTTTAAAGGTATGTGAAGTCTGCCAATCCGCATTTGGACAGTATGGTGGACTAAGGTCTAATTCCGCTAACTCGTAACCGATTTAAATGCTATGTCTGTTTAAAAACTGTTTTGATCAAGACCGTTCTAGGCCACGTTTAAAAAAAATATCAGTTATTTAGAAATCCCAAATCTTTGTATCCTTCAATACATAAAAGATTTTCAGAAATTTACTACAGCGTGTAAAAGGGGGCCTCTTCCATACAGCTTCCATACATACAGTTGTGAAATTGAGTTCAAATATTACTTTAAAAAATAATAAGACACATGTTTCACAATATTTCCAGAAAAAGATATGACGCGGGCGGAGCTGCGAGCAAAAGCTAGTCGTTTAAGAAACCATTTTTTACCAAAAGTAGTTTTTATGTGTGACAAAAGTTGAATATCAAAACAGTTCCAACATAAACACAATCCTGCTATTTACACAAACACTTATATTAGCAAATATATTAAAAACGGCAAACACGTTCCGGCGCAAATACCAATTAAAATGAAATATAACCAGTCCACACCCATTCCTCAAACCAGACGACTCTCATATAAATTTTAATATCCAACAATTAGCTGAAAGGACGCATTTTATCATCCGCACAGGATTACTTCGCATTAGTGGTGTGACGAATGTGTTTGTATTGGTAGACGTGTATCCGAGTATAAACACTGCAAAGGAGAAATTTCAGGAATGTATAGCCTGGGCCAGGTACATAGCATAAAAATATAGCTAAAGCATTTATACCACCGAAAACTCATTGTTTGTCGGTGTTCACTGTTTTTTTTGGACTGCACTGCGCTTATCATAAGGTGAAGCGCAGTCACTTTGCCGTGCCCGGATAAAAAAATGCTGATTAATCACGAAAACTCAAAAAATAGATGCGTATTGGAATGGGGGTAAAACTCTAAAAAAAATAACAAAATTGTAACCGATGACTTTTATATTGTTATGACATTGTAATGAATTTTGTATTTACTATTGTGATGAATTTTGTATAAATATTATTTATGGATAACTCTGAAATACAATGCTACATAAAAAAAAGAAATACTAAAGCTGTGTAATTATTTAGTTCGCTAAAAAAATATTTTTGGAAATTTACATTTTATGGGAGAAACTGTTGAACTTTGTATGAAAGCCGCGAGGATAAGCTAGTCTATGATGTCATTAAAAACTAACATTGCGTGATTACTACCAAACATTACCTGAAGATTCACAGACGGCGCCCTACGAATTCGTATGTACGTTTATCTCGGCGTGACGTCACAGTGTTTGCATCTATTTCAGTACATACTCACAGGAGTACTAAACTGGATCGTGAACCCGACTCGCCACAACAGAATGTTGCAATGAAAAGATAAATTCGATTAAGCACGTGCAAACCGTTTTGCCAACTGGAAATTGGACCAACATACGCTGCGTGTCAGATTTTAAGGACGTGACAGCGATAAATATGTTCCATTTCCCGCCATTTACATAGAATACGAGCGTTCAGGACACTATAAAAACAAAATGGCGGCATTAAAATTAATACAAAATTGTTTATGCTTTGCATCGAGGAATTCATCGACACGGCTAACAATATTGATCTTTACTGCGGTCATCACCCATCTCTATTTTTATCTTGTACAGTATTATCAGAGTCTATCTAAAGATTATTTACGTATTTCTCACATGGCAACAGAGTATGCGACCTTTGTGAGTTCGTATCGTGTATGTCTAGTTAATACTAGAAATTATATCAAGTACTAGCATTTACTCACTGCTGCGCTTGCGTGAATGACATTCTAAGATAAAAAAAAACCTAATTCATGTCATGTCTAACCTGTATACCAAATTTGATCGAAATCCATTCAGCAGTTAAGGCGTGATTGTTTAACAAATAATTATATTCACAAACTCGCAAACATTCAACTTTCACATTAATAATATGAATAGAATAGTAGGATTGAGTAAAATTTATAGACATTTATTATGAACATATGTTGATAGTCATATAACCAAGTTAGAAGACCTAATAAATCTGGAACCTACTAGAAAGATCTTTTGACATCGACACCGTATTCTCAACATATTGTAATTTTAATCGTGATGTGAGTGACGTTAAACTTTAAAATTTAATAATACACACTCAATAATATGGTCTTCAATTATAGGCAAAAACGGTTAGACACATCACTATTATATTCGTCGTTAAAGCAAACCTTGCTATTTACGTTTACACTAGCCCCAAAATTCAATTTAAAAATATACTCATACTGAAATTACTAAATAAACACACTTTAACACGTGTTTATACTGGCCAGTGTGTATCTAATCGTAAATAAATAATCAACACATCGTATTACGTAGGCTGAATGTTATATTATCATCGTTCAAATGCATTTCTAAGCAAATAAGATTTCAGTGGAAATTGCTTCATGATAAAATAGTTTGTTTCGTAAAATAAATATCAGCCTTTATTATAAGTGATTTTGGCAATAGAACGTAGAAATAAAAAGAAATCGTAAACATTTAAAATATCCGAACGCTTATTGCAGTCTCAATAAAAATAAAACACTGTATAAAAAAATAAAAATAAGACTGTATAAATTAAGTTTCCTTGCATTCAAAGAAATAAACGTCAGAATAAGACAAAATTAAATGTACATCTTTCACTGAACAATCAAGGGAAATGCAATCTCCCTTTGAACTCTGTAGTCGCACCAAAACAATACAATAAAAACGAAACTGCTATGATACTTATCGCCGTTCTCTTTTATTATTTTTTCTTATTGTTTTGTACTTACTTCTATGTCGCTTTGATATAAATCAGGGTTCAGCAAACGAGCAACAGTCACCAGTCAGAGAGCCGTCACCTGATGGTAAATGATCTTCAAGACCCATGAACGCTCACGACACCAAAAGAATCATGAATACATTGCTAACCTTGTTCGTAAAAGTCATATCGGTTGGATAAAAATGACAACCTGGAGCAGTTGGCGAGTAGCTGGCTGTGAAGCGAGTGGCCGCGGGTTCGATTGCCGCACCGAAACAAATGTTTGCGTGATCCACAAACCAGCGCGGCGGCCACTGAAAAACAATCAGTTTATCAGTGGTCACTAGAATCATGACGGCCTGTATAAATGCTTCTTTTCACTCCGAAGAGGGAAGAAGAAATCGAGAGGCCTGCGTGTGGACAGGCGGATGACCGATGCAGGCGCAGGGGTACAAATATATACCACATACCAGCCCCAACCAACCATCAAGTCATGTCGCAAGCCCCCGATAACCGGATACATTGGCTGATCCTAGAAAGCGATCCACACAAAGCGTGTGCCAATACGTTCAGGTAATGAATTGCCTCGAATATGTAGCGCAAAATTATCTTCAATCAAATCTGTCAGCACATGTTATTTACCACAAGTTCCTGAGATCGTGTTAGCATACACTATCTAATTGGGAACACGACTCTTCGGGACTGGCATATGTTTCAGTGTGTTTTTTATATCAAGACGGTTTACACGTTCGATCCCATGCATTGTTAGTCCATTTTTAATCATTTGATTATCTTTCTTAGCTATTCGGTGTGTTTCTATTCCGCGACTTTAATTCCAAGTTGTATAGTGTGATGTTTTGTGTTTGTGATATAAAAGTGAAGTTTCATCGTCAAGGCAAGTTTATTGATTCATTAGTATATCTCATTGATAATATTTATTCATAGTGAAGTTTCCTATCACGACATGCCCATGGACTTCATCGACGCAAAGGGCAAAATTCATGTCTACGTTTATATTTTTTTACAAGCGGCGCGGTGGGTTGCCTTTACTCTGCATTAAAATATGATATACATCAATTTATCTACTCCGTGTTCACAATAGATTTATATTTATCTATTTCTGCCGCCAAATAACAATGTGTCTTCTTTGTTGTGTTCCAATTTGAAAGACATTGAAACCTGTAAAATGACTACGTATTATGAGACTTAATATGTTATATCTCGGGAGGATAAACGGACATGCTACACAAAAATCAATAACCAAAAGTTTGTTCTTTTTTTACCTACGAAAATAAATAGCTTTATTTACTTGCCATATAAATTACAATACAATAACACAATCGCGACAAGTGGGCTGTTATCCGTTGCAAATCTCATTTTATACTCTGTAAAGATTTTAAACAAATTTATATGGGTAGTGAGATGGACTATATCGCAGCTGGTTAGCTGCGAAATTGGATATTCGTTCGAAAATCCAATAAACAATTTTTTACAAAATCGGTAATTAAATATAAAACAGCGAAAAAGTCAGCGAACTAATATTTTTCTAATAATACTCGATCCACAATTGACGGAGAAAGCGATGTTAAAGCAAAAAAACACGCCTAATTGAGAACCACATAAACACAGACAGATTTTCATACATTAGACTTTTCTATCACGAAATGCTCAGTATCAGCCCGGAGCCTGGAATAGTGCCGGGTATGGCGATAGGCTCGTCCCCTATCACATCATGGGATGGAAATACGCTCGACGAAATGTGGGTGTACTGGTTGCACCTTTACCAGCTTCTCCACGGATTTCAGATGTAATTACCACACAGGTTTTCACTGTACATTAAAAAATACTTTGAAATAAAACGAATTTAAACGGATTTTATCGCGGCTTTTTATTTTATTTTGGTCCCGACGTTTTCCGGTAAAATTCGTTTTATTTCAATATGTGACATTCGCGTAAACGTAAGAAATTATTAAAAATACTCACAAACGTTAACATGTATGAGTTGACAGCTGTCATATGGAACCTAATTGTATGTCGAGGATATAATGCCCTTATTTGGTACCCGACACTCGACAGAATCGAAATAAACGCTTATCTTCCTTGATTCCAGTCCACGTCACTCCAATACAATAGTGTCGCTCTTTCCTCGTTAGCAACGGAGCAACAGTCAATGTTGCCAACCTACTGTATTCCAACCTATGCAAAATCGCGTATACATTTTATTATTATTTTTTATTCGAGCAAGGCAAAGTGACTGCATTACACCTGATGGTAAGCGTAATGCAGTCCAAAAAACTAGCGACCACCAACAAACAATGAGTTTATCGGTGGTTACCAGAATCATGCCGGCCCGAATAAATACTTCTTCCCTCTTCGGAGAGGGAAGAAGCGATTCAAGGGCCTGCGACAGGACAGGCGGATGACTGATGCAGGTACAGGTATACAAGGATGTACGCCCCTTACAACCATCAAGTCATGTCGCAAGCCCCTCGGCAGAACCGGATATACACTGGCTGATCCTGGAACGCGATCCACACAAGGTTTGTGGGTCACTATGGCAGGTTTTAACACCATGTATATGGTGGTCGCTATAAAATGTTTATGTTTGGTTAGATTGGTATATATGAGCAAATTATATTTCTTCACAGTTCATGTTTTAGCAACATGTGGCTAATAAGTTGCTACGTCCACTAACTGGTTTAAAACAAGATTAAAATTTAAATAGCAAATGAGTTAATCCCCGGCCATTATTTACGTAACTAACTGCAGTTAAGTCCGGCGTGGAACGGCGCTCAACAACAATTCAAGTTAACTGGCGGACATTAACTAACATTTTCTAGTTATTAGCTTTGCCATCAGTTGTTCCTACAACAGCTGTAATAGCTTAGTTTATAATCTTATGTAGTAATACGCAAACACCAAAAGTTGCGATGTCTTTTTTAATACTATAAATAAAAAGGGGAGGATGAAACTTAAGCCAATCGAAAGTAAAAAAATTGTACAAAAAAAATAATGTTATGTGTAAAATTTTCCAATAGAAAATTAAATGATAATTGATAGCCTCCGTGGCACAATGGGCGAGTAGCCGGCTGCGAAGCGAGAGGCCGTGGGTTCGATTCCCGCACCGAGACAAATGTTCGTGTGATACACAAATATGTGATTTCGGTTTTCTGTGAGGCAGTGGTTACGACTCGGTCGAGCCGGTCTATTCATGCTGTAGATCTACAGCACGGCTCTACCACTCAAAAAATCAATCTATTCAAATAAAATACAATACAAGTTCTTTCCTTTTGTTATCTGATCGAATTTCGCCCATATGCAAATATAGTAATAATTTATTCACAGATTCTTAAACAGAATGGTTTCATACATTTGAGTTTTGATTTCCTAGAGACTCACTAAAAGAAAATGAAGTAGACCTTATGTTTTGATAAGTACGTTTCATTGTAACATGCCGGGAAATCCTGTATTGACCTCAAAAATTAAGTTTCGTGTTCCATAAAAGGTAAAATCGTCACATTTGTCGTGCACGCACTTATTAGTACGTAAGTGTGAATTAATGAACAAATGTGTCCTTTACCGTATATTTTCACAATATAGATATATTTTTCGTCGACCAAGTTCAAAACGATTGGGTAAATCCTAACTCATATTATTAACTTGTCTGTTTTATAAAAACTATTTTTAATGCTATCTCGCATCCACACTTCATCCAAACAATAGAAAGCTCACATAAACTTATCCATACTAGTCAAACCATATTGCAGGCGAATGGCAATATTCATCACAGTTTTTTTATAACAGTGACTAGCAAACGAGCAAAGGGTCTCCTGATGTTAAATAATCTCCATCGCCCATGAATCATTATGAGATTCATCTTATGTCTCGGGGTGATGAGCGCAGTTCAGTGCCATGAAGTGCTTCTAAATCAAAGTTCTATGTGATATTGTTTATGGGCAGGCGTGGCGCTTATAATCAGGCTAGTGCCTTGCTCGTCTCTACATTCAATCAAACAAAAAAAGAATACTCGTTATACTAGCCGACCCCTAATAAAACTAATGAATATTG
Organism: Amorpha juglandis; assembly: GCA_949126905.1. Classification (NCBI taxonomy): domain Eukaryota; kingdom Metazoa; phylum Arthropoda; class Insecta; order Lepidoptera; family Sphingidae; genus Amorpha; species Amorpha juglandis. Next base: position 10,538,403 of record OX421383.1, read on the forward strand.
GTGCGGAGAAGGTTGTTTAGACCTCCGGCGATTACACTCACTGTACAAACTACAACACCAAACTGCAACTATACACCGGTTTTATGTGAGACAGTTGTACTCATCCGGCCGAGCCGACCCATCCATAGAAGATAAAACGATGGCAAGTCAAGATGTATGTCGAAGCAGGGATATCGTAGCATGGAGAGGTACGGACTGCCGACATGAGAGGAGTAGGCATTCCGGGCATACATTGCGGGCATGCACCTATAATATCTTTTGAAAGATACGTGTAGTTAATTTTTTTTTTTATCCTGGCTCGGCAAAGTGACTATGCTACACCTGATGGTAAGTGTAGCGCAATCCAAGAATAGTGTCGACCAACGATAAACAATGTGTCCATCGTAAGTCGGCAAGATCATGCCGGCCTGCCCAAGAGCCAAGGGGGAGGAGAAGGAAAAGTGATGGGAAAAGGGTTAGGATCAGGGGGCAAGCCCCCTAGGGAGAACCGGATATACACTGGCTGACCCTGGAACGCGACCCACACAAGGTGAGCCACTATGGCAGGTTTTAGCACCAGTGTACGGTGGTCGCTATCCGGTCGGATACAAGTATCCTCCCACCAGCAAATTACTACCTCCCCACACGCAAGTAAAGTATGTGAAGTCTTTCAACCCGCATTAAGCCGGCGCGACCTGGCGTGCTTAACTAAGGCCTAACTCTCGTAATTAGAGGAGGCCCGCGTCACTGTGAAGAGACGTTGCGTCTTTTTGCATATTTCTACCGTATACCATGGCGAGTGATATAAGAAACTGTTTGAATGGAAACAAGCGAACGAATTCCACCACCATACACTGCGCCACAAGTTGGGATTCTATCCCCACCATCTGGATGGCAGGTGTTCCTCAACAGTGCGATTTACGCGATTTCTTCCCCGTACGGCATCGTTGTTGAATCGGCTTTCAACTGCGATATTTCCATACTAATACGAATTAGGGACCTACAGATGAAAAGAGTCTACTCATTTCTCTAAGGTCGGCAACGCACCGACAATCCTCTGGTATTTATGCTCCATGAGCGGTTGCCCCCTATTTCGAAAAAAAGCCAGTGGGAGAGTATAAACACAATAAATATAAATACCTATGTCGAAGCATAGATTTTTTTTATTGAAGGACCAGACGAGCAGGGCGCTCGCCTGATGGTAAGCGCCACGCCTGCTGATAAACAGAAGCAACACCGCATAGAACTTTGAATTACAAAGCATTGCGTGATACTGAACTGCGCTCGTCACCCCGACACATAAGATGTTAAGTCTCATAATGCCCAGTAATTTCGCTGTCTTCAATGTCCTTCAAACCACAACACAACAGTGCTTACACACTGTTGCTTGGCGGCAGAAATAGACAAAGCGGTGGTACCAACCCAGACGACCTCTCGCATACGAGGGATCTACCACCTTGAAAACTAAATATAAAATAATCATATAATTTTATTATTTATAAATCATTATGTAAAGACCTTATTAATATTTATAATATCAGTATTAATTTCCTAAGTACATCCGTTAATACTTGGGTAATATAATTTCATTACTTCAATTCAATTAAAATGGGACCAGTTATATTGGCCTCATGCGTGTAAAATTAAGGTCTAACTAATAATGGCGTCGGCCGAGTTTATATTGATAACTAACTATACATATATATAATATTGAAGTGTATGTCTGTTTCGAAACATGACGCGTGCTATGGCGACTGAGGTTTCGGTGACTTTTATTCCATAATTAAATTTTTAATACGCACTTTTAACATGTTTTGAGGCTGTTTTTTTTATTAAACTACTTGTTGGAACGAAGTTCCTTACGGCAGGCTTGGAGGGGATAGGGATTTCGCTGCGTGACCAAACTGAAAAAAATGTGATAGTAAAACCGTAAGAAAAATGCGTGGAAAAAATGCGTGGAGAAAATGCGTGGAATAAAACCGTTAAATGAGACTTTTTTTTAACTTAATTTGATATCTAGCACACAAAGTTAAAGTCGAAATTCCGTTAATAAAACATATAGGTGTGAAACTTATGACATTTGGAAATGTAGACGCGGTTTGAAATTTGAATTTGAATTTTTGATTATAGAACACGGCCGTCCACCGTTTAGTAGCCAGTCTAAGTCTAAATTAATAAGTTTTTATTTATAATTACATAAGTTGATAAAAAATGCTATACAATAGCTTTACCGCGGCAGTCTCCGAGTGCTACACGTCTTTTTTTTATTTCTATTTTTCTATTCTATTTCTATGTAATTTTATGTTGTCAAACAAAAATAAAGAGACATATTTTGTTATTTTAGTTGATAATTTGTATTTTTTACAATTTGTCTCGATTCTACATTAGCCGAAGGAACTTCGTTCCTACCTGGTGTCCCACGACACACACCAATTTTTTTTTTTAATATAATACACTAGAATAACTTATATGTTGTTATCCATATTGCAAAAAAGACTCGTATAACCTGATTTTAATATTTTTTCTACATTGTTAATTGAAAACACTTAAATTAACTCTGTTAAAACTAAAAATTCTGTGGGTATTGAAGCCATATTTTTTTTTACAATAATAATCACTTGAAATTTGGCGGTCCAAGGTTTTTTTTACGATTTAGCCTTAACAATAGCAATAAGCTCCTCATATGGTAATTTAAACATTATCAAAACCCAAACACAATTGTTCAAATGTTTATACATCCGGGATAATCTCCGACACGGTTGAACCAATTTTGACGAGGCTTTCACAGGCATCTTCGTGACTTTTCAATGAAAAAAGATTAAATAATATTTATACACAAATTACAAATGTTTTAACACAAGCACACTAAGGCTGGATTGCACCATCTTACTTTAACAATAACAAACATGTTAAAGTACCGGTTAAGCAAAAAATTAGTTGCACCATTTGACAAATGTTAGATTACGTCATAACTTTAGCTGTTAACAGTAACTGCCAAAGATTCGCTGGTTAAAGCTATTGTTAAAGTTAAATAGCTGTCAGATGGTTCAATATGCTAAAGATGTTGTAGATAACTATGCCAAAGAATACGATGGTGCAACACATTCCGCAGTCATTGTTAAAGTCAGCGTTAATGTTATCGTCAAATTTGACATAAACCTTAACTTTAACAGCTATCATGGTGCAATCCAGCCTTATTATTATGGTTCGAGAAACATTGTTAAATTTAAAAAAAATTAAATGATATATACAGTGTTTTCATACGCGGTCCCCTCACTAGGCAAGCCTGTATGGAGGGGTCCCAGGTTAGGATCATTATAAACTAGGTCTACCACTGCCACATACGGGTACAAGTAATATACTAATATTAATTGGGTATATTACTAATTTTCAATATGTAGCGTAATGTTGGCTGTCTATGAAAACATCGGTTTTATATCGGGATCTTATGGGAGAGGAGTAGTGATATACACGCGGGTGAAACCGCGAGGGAGAACTAGTTGGTAATAATGTTAAAACGTCATTCAAACTAACGAGGTACCGTGAATGGCTTAAAGAGGTCGGTCGTAAATAACCGCCCAAGTGGTTGACATGTGACGAACGAGATATTGACACGAAAATATAATTAGGCTATTCATATATTAAGAGTGGCGAGGTGCTTAGTTTCTTGTAATTTAGATTTATGAGTGCTTTTTATAATTACTATAGTAAAGTAGTAGAGCGATTCTACAGTATTTCTTTCTGCCTGGTGTTTTATCGGCTTAGTGTCCTCCGCCATCGCCAAAAATCTTATAACCATGCTGTATAGTAATAGAAATTATTCAGAAACAGACCTGTAGTTTCTAAATGGCTGAACAGACTTCCTTCAGATCTAAGGTCCATCTTAACTAAACCAGTTTTCAATTTTAAAACTAAACCAAAAACCAAAGATAGACGGCTAAGTGACTATCTTATAACTGAGGTCATCCTCAGGGCAGTGCTGTCAAAAAATGACTGCGACAGATAATTAGTTTATCATTGGTCACCAGAATCATGTGGGCCCCATTTATACGGGCCCGCATGATGATTTACACTTCGATGAGAGAAGAAGGAAATCGAGGAGCCTGCGACAGGCCAAGCGGATGATCGATGCAGGCACAGGGATACAATCCCGCCCCAATCAACCATCAAGTCATGTCGCAAGCCCCTCGGGAGAACCGGATATACACTGGCTGAGCCTGGAATACGACCCACACAAACTGTGTAGATCACTAAGGCAGTTTTTAACACCACGTGTAGGGTGGTCGATATCCAGGCGGATATCAATCCTATCACCAGCAAAGGTTCATAAAACTAGAAAGATTAATAAAATCCTAGCCAATTATAATTAGAAACAATATTGTTAATGTTATCTCGAAACATCTACAAGTACTCTCACATAAGACCTAGCTTCAATTACATATAATATCGCTGTTCCCTCTAACATGTTAGAACAAGTATATCTAGTAATGAATACAGAACCATTAGCCTATCGAACACATCAAGGCTGTAATTCAACATCAACTCTTCGATCCACAATTATTCAATAGAATAGATACTATCAGAATACTGTTAAGATTAATCATTTTGTAAGTGCGCATATAAATGTACGGACGGATAATGGCTTGATAAATAGTGCCCACCTGGTCATACCGGTGCTATTAAAGTCCAGTTTTATTTAACATACTTAAAGGCTTAGGAAATTGATATTGGCGTATGTGAATAAATTGATTTGCCAGAGGCTAGTTTTTGAAATTGGTTTCACTTAGCAATGCCAGATAGTCGAGGTTGGTTTTCTCATTATTAATAATTTAAAAATAATTAAAGAGTCGTTCTTAAAACGGAAACAGTGATCGCAAGTCAAGTACAGACTCGTGGTGTGATTAATATACTTTGCTGAATTTGTAAGCCACGTTGTTAGACACTTGGACCAGCTTGACCGGATTTGTATCAATGTTTCACAGAAAAACGACAGTGTGGTGACATCTTGCCGTTGGTTATTGTAGGGTAAAAATTCCTGAGGATCCCCCCACGCTTTCCAAGTCGGTATTCCTTTACTGATTAATCGGCAATGCATCCATGATTCTTCTGGTAGTGTGTGTTTATAAATAAATAAATACAGCCAACAGTTACACACAAAGTCCTGACGACCACACTTATAGGTGTAACCGTTTCGTGGGTATCAGAAACTAAGAGGGACTTGCGGGCCCACAACACCCAAACCCGAAATATTCGTAGATTTGACAAACATTTGTCTCGGTGTAGGGATCGAATCCACGGCCTCGTTCCTCGCAGTCGGCTCCTGCGCCACGTAAGCTGTCTTGGTAGGCGATTACTTATACATCGCTGGTGGGAGGATACTTGTATTTTTTCCTTCCCCTCCGCCTTGGCCCTGGGATGAGATACTGCGAGGTCTCCAGTATTCCGTTAGTTAGTAGACCCCGTAGTTCATGCCAGGAACTTTGGCAGGCCGGCATGATCTTGCCGACCTACGATGGACACATTGTTTATCGTTGGTCGACACTATTCTTGGATTGCGCTACACTTACCATCAGGTGTAGCGTTGTCACTTTGCCGAGCCAGGAATAAAAAAACACTAAGTTGAAGTTTGTCACGAGCGGCGCGTTGCGACGTTGCAGCTATTGTGTTCAGAGTCTAAACTAAACTAAATGACTAACTCAGAGGAACCTATTCCTTTACCAGCCTCAGCTGTAAAAAATCTTAAACCAAAGTTACTAAAAACTCATAGCCCTGCACTTTTAGCAACCAAAAAATACTCGTCAATTTTGATTTCATATAATCATAGCCTAGATTCACTCCATAGTTTAGGTTTGTTATTGTAAAACCTTGTTATTATTCTCGACAAACGTACAATAATAAGTCATGATTAGTGACGTCGGTATACAAAGCTGTTAATCCTCAACAATTATCGCTATTATCATATGAACGTGCATTCAACGCATGCATCACTTTATCATTCCTCAACATCTATTTATGTAAGTACAGTTTTCGTGTTTTTGATAACAATACTATCGTGTGACTGGCATGTGACGTCAGCGATCAATAGCAAAAACATATCAAAAACAAGTCTTCGTTTATAAGTATCAGAACGAATCATAGATGGCGTAGGCTTGTTGGTATTTTTAACACGCATTATTAGCTTCAGACGTATGTTAGTATGTTTGTATGTAACGGAATCTTTGAACGTGATTTTGACCTCCTCCAAAACATCGGATTATTATTGCTAAATAAAAGAATCTAGAGAATACTATATTACATCTTACATATTGCTAAACTGGCTCATCTGAAGAAAACATTTGAGTATAAAATAATGGGCAGATCCATTGTTCGCTAGACGGACCTGATTAAGACGTAATACAGTCCTTGGTATAAGAGTGAACGCACAATCCCACCAACCGGCAAAAATGGATAAGCATTGCCAGATTTGTGATCACCGCTTAAAAGGCTAACGGCGATGATAACCCTCCTATTATACCACCTTGACAACGAAGAACACTCTGTGTCCATCTAAAGGGTGGAAGACTGTACTGAATATAGCTTCAAGAAAAGAGCATACTCTTTTTTTTATCCAAGTACGGCAAAGTGACTGCACTACACCTGATGGTAAGTGTAGTACAACCCAAAAAACCAGCGACCACTGACAAACAATGAGTTTTTCGGTAGTCCCTATACCCACCCCAATTAACCATCAAGTCATTTCGTGAGCCCCTCGGGAGAACCGGATATAAACTGGCTGATCCTGGAACGCGATCCACACAAGGTGTGTGGATCACTATAGTAGGTTTTAACACCATTTGTAAGGTGGTCTCTATCCGGACGTATATGAATATCCTACCTCCAGCAAAATCTTTCCTTAACGGCCGGCAATGCACCGACAATTCGTCTGGTATTGATGGTGTCCATAGACGGCTGTGATCACTTACCATCGGGTGACCTGCATTCTCGCCCCTTTTCATAAAAAAAACACTTTAAGAAGAGTATTTCCTTCATAAGCACGTCTTACGTCTCAAGTTGACTTTATAATAGCAACAAATATCGTAGAAAATACATATCCATGTAAACTGATGTGTTGAATGTAAACACTATTGTTTAGAAAACCAGTATATAGAGAGTAGAAGTAGAAGCCATATTATCTGTCGCTGTGGGTTGTTGTCAACGGTAGAGGTAGTCATATCAAAGTAATCGATTTTGGACAGTGTCAATTAAGTAATGTACTTTGTACGAATTTTAATTATTATCAAATAAATGTATCTCAGTGCGTCATGACATCGATGAATTTGGGATAAGTCGGACGCATAAGAAACCAGGACGACTGAAGTAGCCTCACAGTTCGAATCCTGTGACATAACCTCATGATAAATTTAATAAATAAATCATTTTACATACTCGTAGGTACTAAAAAATACAAGCGAATGACTAGATATTGATTTCTGTAAACACTTATTATCAAGAATTATAAGCGAATAATTAAAAAGGAAAGTAAAAAGAGAAAGTTTTAAACTAATAAAAACATACTCTTCAATGAAAAGATCGTAAAATTAGAGAGCCTAGTCTAGGTTTTTTTCAGATACTTACTAAGAACATTAGGACAAGCAGAATACATTTATTTCTCGTTTAAGTAGTGACCCCATTAAAGCGGTAGATCTCTCCAAACACATTAGGTTTTACTATCGATTGAATGGCCGTATAAGTTCTAGATAAAGAAAGCATGAAATAGACTAAATAATATTAACGTAGTAAAATAATGGGAAAATAATCGCTTAAGCATTTTAAAATAGTCAAGCGAGAGCACAAGAAAAATAATACTTCGACAGAAGCTACAGTAAGCCGTTACTAAAATTATAGGCGACCGCACTAAAACCTAATCTCTTTCTCTAAACCTCCTTTTTAATGTCAGTAAAAAAGTAATTGCTACCAGAGAATTACGAAATAGAAACAATAGTACGTCATGGCAATATCCCGAAGTAGTAGGTAGGTACATCGACATATAAAAAAAGGGGGACGCCACTTCCCATACATCGAAAGTGAAGTGACCTATAGTGTGCCAGAATTCTGTACGTATAGGGGCCACACGCACACACTCTCATCATAGTACACCATTTCCCGCCATTACGCAACACGACCGCCTTGTGAAAAGTTCATTCCAACTAGTGTTATAATAATGCCGACATGTGTTATAAAACACTGTAAAAACAATTCCACATCGAAAAAGAAATATCAAGGAATTACTTATCACAGGGAAGATACGAATTTATAATCACTTTTATAATGTTTTTGGTAAAAATATTTATGTAATATTCGGAACACAAAACGTCAACTACACGTGCATGTGTTGCCAGAAAATAAATGAGGTATTTTCCCCAAAGTGTGAGTATTCCGTTGTAATTAAGAACATTAGTTCAAACATTACTAACCGACTTTAAAACTGGAGGAGGTTGTCAATTAAGCTTATATTTAATCTTTAATGTATGGACATAAATTTCCCCATCAAATATGGACCGAATTTGAAATATGTTGATGTTCGATAAAGTTTAGGTACTATGCGGTCTCCTATATACAGTGGTGTGTGTAGTGGTAGTTATATCAGGTCGAGTGTCTTCCCAAAACCGGTGACAACCGGGGTGCAGTGCCCCCCCCCCCTCCGGTCCTAGCTACGCTACTGCATATAGATTTTCTTAAAATCTGATAACGGAATATGGAGTAAAGAAGATATTAAACTCCTCAAACAAACAAATAAATTAAAAAATAACTCGCCGAATTGAGAACCTCCTTTTTTAAAGCTTAACCGGCTTCATATCATCGAGATTACCAAAACATAAATTATCTTCAGAAACTCATTGATAAGTAAATAATAACATTAATTTCCAGAGGTGTTTTTGGATTCGGTAAAATTTGTGTTGTGCGGCAGCGGCACAAGCCCCTGACTTTTTTATTTTTCAGTGCGTTTTAAACTGTGTTTTGTACAGTACTCTTTATTCAAAAATAATAATTAAAAATAATAATAATTGAAAATAATAATTAAAAATAATAATAATAATTTCTTTAAAAGGATTTTTTACATTTTTAAATATTAGTCATAAAAAAACAAAACATTTAAAAATAAATATCATAACCCTCCAATGACGAGGCCTATGACCCAAGCCACCGGCGGTTAGGACCTAAGAGAGAGAAACCTTCTCACAATGCGTGCTGTGTCTCTGTCTAATCTAAAGGGGGCCTACATTTCCCGGCTGAAGATTTATACAAAGTATGTCGCATTTGCGAGATGGCAGCCAGGAGGCTCATAAAAGAAAACATTATAATTTCTAATGAAAAACAACATACGTACATAATATAAAAAATACGGGTTGCACTCTGGGAGTGCCGACAGAAGTGAAAACTTACCAAACAAGATGCGAGAATACAAAATTACGCCAACATGCCCACTGATGACATGATAAAAGTACATTCTACTCTCTTCGCGTTTATGCGAGCCTGGTACATTTTACAGCAACATGTTCTAAATAAGAAAAAACCTAAAAAGTTTTTCTTTTCCTAATCGTCATTTGTTTATTAATTACGGCTACTCGCTATGAAAAGAATACATTCTACTCTCTTCGCGTTTATGCGAACCTGGTACTTTTTTTACGGCACCATGTTCCAAATTATAAGTATTTCTTTATCGATCGTCATTTTTTTACGCTCGCGTTACGGAACGTTTCGGTTCACCCTCCCATAAGAAGTTATCACTTCAAAAATATTGGATTCTTTTATAGCGAATAATAATATTTTTTTAAATTTGGAACTAGAACACACTCTGGCAGGCGCCGAACATAAGATCAATTTAATTAAATGTATCTTACAAAATATTTGAGCATTCGTTTCCACCACATTTCTAAATTAGAAAGTATTGAACGGTCCGTGCAAAGTAAGAGGCATGTGTATAGAAAATTAAATAATTTTAAAGGCTTTTAACTTATTTTTTAATTTTTTATATACCTACCCCATTATTACACGAAACAATTAATTGTTTGAACTAAGTACTTAATTACTATCTACATACTTTATTCCAATAAACACGGGCCGAATATAATACCTCCTCTTAGGAGTTGGTCAAAACTGGGGAAAATTTTCATTTATCTGGTATCCCTCAACTTTCGCACACATATATCATAAACCTGCATCACTGACGATATTAGTAGCGTTCTATCCTCCTTTTTTATATATCGATGGGTAGGTATAGGTAAATAACACTGCTTTATGAATATCTGGTAATTAATACATAAGCAATGACGTAATCATTACTAAAATTCCAACTGGAATTTAACCCAATCCGCAATCACACACGTAACATTTATGTAATAACCCATATTATCCTATTATAAAACATATACCTATATTTTCCCTTACAATTACACGATGACGTATATCAGTAGACAAGATCGTGTTTTTGAATTGTAACACATATGTAGTGTGACGTCACGCGGCGCCTTATCGGCCAGCGGTATCAAGCACAAGGACAATGAGTCGTGACATTTATATACCTATTTTTACGGTATATTTAGGTGTTAGGGAGTTTGGTTAACGGGCCGCCATAGTACGCTGGTATTCCATTTAAATAAATAAATAAATAAATACACCCAACAGTCACATACATAGTCCTGACCCCACAGTAAGATACGAGTCTTGTGTCGTGGGTATCAGGAACTACGAGAGACTTTCGGTCTCACAACACCCAGACCCCGAAACAAATATTTGTGGATCACACAAATATTTGTCTCGGTGCGGGGATCGAACCCGCGGCCTCTCGCTTCGCAGCCGGCTACTCACCCGCTGCGCCACGGAGGCTGTCAAAAACAAATTTATGTATTGAAAAAAAGGAACATCGAAAATAATTGTTCCATTCCGGTTCAATGCAGTATACTGGAGTCCGAAGGGATAACGTTTTTACAAGCATAAATAATACTAGCCCTGTATTATACACATTCCACTGCTGGGCACGGGCCTCCTCTACTGAATGAGAAGCGTTAGGCCTTAGTCCACCACGCTGGCCTAATGCGGGTTGGCAGACTTCACACACCTTCGAAAAATCTTATCGAGTTCTCAGGTGTGCAGGTTTCCTCACGATGTTTCCTTCGCCGTTAAAGCAAGCGATAATTAACAATTAATATACTCTAACTTAGAAAAGTCAGAGGTGTATGCTCTTGGGGCTGATTTCGAACCTGCGACTTTCGTCTCAACAGTCGGTACCACACCCCGCTGATCTATCACTGTTTCCTTTTACAAGCAATCGTCAATCCTAGGAAACCTCACTTTTGATATAGGACATTTTTGGCTGCTTTATGTAGTAAAAAACCATAATTGTGATTTATACCGAATAAATTGCATTCGAAACTGGTCATGAATCCTGTTATTTTGTTTGTATATTGCGCTAATCGACATTTTAATTTACACACTTCCACCAAGTATATACAAATTCAAGTTATAGAGCCAATATTAATAAGCCAATAGGGGCCTCGTTAAAAACATATTCTAACATTACTAAGTTTATATTTCTATTGTAATAAGTATGTATGTGTGTAATAAGCAAGTATTTTAAATTAGGCGACGTTATTAATCTTATAGAATAAAACAAAGACATTCATAGACTCACGCCTGTTTCCTATAGGGGTAAGCAGAGACAACGGATTTCCACCTGCTACGATCCTTACACAACTCTTTGGCCTCTTTCACTCTCATTATATTCTTCATGCATGCACGTGGGCTTAGGGTACCTGACCTGGCCTTTCTCGATCTTAATACTTGATTTAAGAAAAAACAAATACAGTGCAAAAAAGAAATAGCCAGCCAGTACCGAAGCCATACGCCCTAAAAAATATAGGTTACTTCCTGGCCTTTCTCGAAAATATCTCCAACTTGATCTAAGAAAAAACAAATATACAGTGCAAAAAAGAAATTGCCAGCCAGTAACGAAAGAGGTTGGCATACGCCCTAAAAAAACAATGACAAACCTTCATCGGGTTCCATAGAACCAGACCGATTATACGGTGGAGACATTCGTGTGTCAAACATATCGATTGTGATCGACAATAGCCACGTACCGAGTGATCTCGTGATGTCGGCATTAAGTCACAGCTTGTATCTCATTGTGATAAGTCGCAGCCTTGTGCTAATTTCGTGTAAGTGTTTTGTTCACGAGCGACCATATCGGTTGTGTTAGATAATAGTACGAGTGAGGAAGTGAGACGAAATGGGTCGATAAACTTTAACGCGATACGAATTCAAGTGTAATTGCTTATTGAATATTATATATTCTGTAAAATGTTTGCCCGCCGCTTCAAATCCCACAAGAGTTTCGTGTGATTTCTAAATATTGTTTCGGATTTGCTATTATAGAATCGGAAGTTAAATGTTCTTTCGTGTGTTTGATTAAACTAGAATCTATATTAAATATGTTCCTGCCTCGGAGATGATTTCAGTCGATAGCTTCTACATTAATTGCTAGGTCAAACTCTGCAATAGAAACTTGGTTAATAGACAACCCTATATCTTTTAAAAATAATTTATTACCCAAGCTATGAGAACAAATAGTGAGATATTTACATATTATGCACTTATTTATTTATACACTCCTTTGCAAAAAAAACGGGCGGGTTTGATTTTTTAACATTATTGGTAATAATTTAGTTCTTCAGAGGTTTTAATAGCCAAACTATGTTACTGGCACTTAATAAAGAGTCTGGGTATGAAAAAAAGTTCATTCCAAATTCTAAACTTTTGTTTTTTAAATTATTAATCCCTTTTTCATTTTGTGACACTTTTCGCGGGTTTGCGGTTAAAAGGTTATCAAGCAACTAAAAGTAACTTTTCGTTATTTTTAGTACAACAATTTATGTTTATCGCATAATTCTGCCTTATTGTGACTTAAAACAGATATCTTTGTGTCTATCGTAATGGCAGAAAAAGCAATGAGAGCTAGTAAAATTATAGCGCTGCTGGAAGAGGGGTGTAGCCAATGTTACGTCTCACAGCGGTTAAACGTGAGTCGTTCAACCGTACAAAGAACCTGGACTCGATACCAAGAGACAGGTTCCGTTCAGAGAAGGCAAGGTTCTGGGAGAAAACGTTGCACACAGCCGCGAGACGATCGCTTTTTAGTGACTCAGGCGCTGAGGAACCGCAAATGCAGTTACATAGACCTCAAAAGAAACCTTGAAGAGGTACGAGGAGCACAAGTTAGCCTATGGACTGTGAGGAGAAGACTTTTAGCTGCTGATATACGTAGTCGACGACCAGCGCGGGCCCCCAAGTTACTCCGTGAGCACCGGATTGCGCGGTTGAGGTTCGCTAGAAATTGCCTATCTTGGACACCAGGTAACTGGAGTAGCGTACTCTTCTCCGATGAGGCTCGAATTTGTCTGCATGGTGAGGACCGACGTCGGCGAGTGTTACGAAGACCAGGGGAACGCTATGCCGATGTGTGTTTTGAAGAAATCACCCCTTATGGTGGAGGGTCCGTTATGTTTTGGGCGGGCGTAACTTCCAACTATCGTACCGAGATAGTATTCATAGAAAATGGCTCACTAAATGCGCATAGGTACATAACAGAAATCCTTTCTCAAAATGCACAACCCGCACTGACTGTAATTGGTGAAGATGCCATTTACATGGACGATAATGCTCGGGCCCACCGTTCTGGCGACGTAGATGCTTATATGCAAGAGGTCGGTATTCGTCGTTTGGATTGGCCAGCGCGGAGCCCCGACCTTAACCCCATTGAGCACGTTTGGGACCTCCTAAAAAGGCGAGTACGATCTGTCCAACCACCTCCACAAAACATCAGAGAGCTTAAACGTGTAATCTCGACTGAGTGGGAACACATTCCACAGGACACCATCAAAAGCCTGGTGGGAAGCATGCCAAGACGATTACATGCCGTAATCGCTGCAAGAGGAGGTCATACTCGTTATTAATTTTTATTTTTTAATGTCTCTTTTATTAAAATACCATAAAAATACTCGTAGTCTTAATTTCATTATACCCATAAAAATGTCCATTTTAACACGGCTCTCTGTTTACATTGACTAAAACACCGATACCAGGATAAAAGTGTTAAAAAACTAGATTCTCATTGATAATAAGAAATTTCTAGTCATCCAAGCTAATGACATACTAAAAATATAATAATATTTACCCATAGAAAAGCTAAGGTAAAGTGTGTGTGTAAGGTGCCCGTTTTTTTTGCAAAGGAGTTTATAAAGTCTTTACGTTATATACATAGGAAGCAGTATAATCTTTAATACCCAAGTACTATTAAAACGTACTCCTGAACTGTACTAAGAACAACCCAAGACATTGATTTATGTTTGAAAATCTATTAATTTAAATTAAATTTGCGCAACTTTTACTAAATCGTACATAAAACATTTTCTATTGGCGGTCTTCTCAATCAAGGTAACCTCTTACAGACAGCCATAAAATGGTAGTAAAAAAGGGAGAGAAAAAGCAGCATTCTAGGCGTGGATTTGACAAATTTTATTATAACACTTACATTTCAACATACAAGTCATGGTCACCTGTTGGTATACCAGATGAATTATGGTCGTGTTGCCGAAGGAAACAATTAAGGGATTGGGAAAGGAAAAGGGATTTGGGCGCAGGATATCTCACTTACCGTACAAATCGTAGCAGCAGTTTGCTACTAGATGTCGGTTTTCTGTAAGACAGTCTTAACAACTAGATTGAGCCAGCCCATTTATATTGTAGATAAAACTGTCAGCGTGGCTCTACCACTCAAAAAAGTTCTAAGTTTTTCGTATGATTCCAACTTCGTATAACCCTATCCCGGGTATTTTATTTTATATTTCTTTTATCTAGTGATGGACATATTTCGGCTGAAGGCCAATGTTTCCGTTGCCTCCGGCGCAGTCAACATGGATATGATATAGCCTAACATCAACCCGGACTTAAATATTGGAGCCAGTTATTGTACTAAAATTGGTTTATTATCTATAATTTCTTTAAAAACAGCTTTTTTTTATTCTATAGCATTTACACAGAGGGTGATTTCATTAATTTTGCTTAATACTTGATGACAGAGCGCGAGAGAACATTTTAATACTTCTTAATCTATAAGCATATGAAGTCAGTACTTATTCAATGTGTTTTAGTTAAACGGAATATTATTTGAAGTCAGTTAATAATATACTAATATATTTACAATTTTTAAGTTAAATTATTGGAACGAAGTTCCTTACGGCAGGCTTGGAGGGGATAGGGATTTCGCTGCGTGACCGAACTGAAAAAAATGTGATAGTAAAACCGTAAGAAAAATGCGTGGAATAAAAACCGTTAAATGAGACTTTTTTAACTTAATTTGATATCTAGCACACAAAGTTAAAGTCGAAATTCCGTTAATAAAACAGATGGTTGTGAAACTTATGACATTTGGAAATGTAGACGCGGTTTGAAATTTGAATTTGAATTTTTGATTATAGAACACGGCCGTCCACCGTTTAGTAGCCAGTCTAAGTCTAAGTTTTTAATTAGAGTTGTTACACTTCGGTAGTGTTTTGGGATGAAATATTACTGAATAAAAGTTTATTGGAACGAAGTTCCTTACGGCAGGCTTGGAGGGCAAAGGGATTTCGCTGCGTGACCGAACTGAAAAAAATGTGATAGTAAAACCGTAAGAAAAATGCGTGGAATAAAACCGTTAAATGAGACGTGCGCAGGCGCGACAGTCGCATACACAGAATTGAGCACGACTTTTTTTGCAATTTGTGTCGATTCTACATTAGCCGAAGGAACTTCGTTCCTACCTGGTGTCCCACGACACCACTATTTTTTTTATTATTTGACAATTGTGTCGTGGGTATCAGGAACTACGAGAGACTTTTGGTCTCACAACACCCAGACCCCGAAACAAATATTTGTGGATGACACAAACATTTGTCTCGGTGCGGGGACCGAACCCGCGGCCTCTCGCTTCACAGCCGGCTACTCGTCCGCTGCGCCACGGAGGCTGTCTATCTGTCTGTCTGTTATATGCAACTAAGTTACCTTCGAAAGAGATTTAGAGACAACCAGATGGAACTGGTTTCCACCACAAAACGTGTCGACAAAATTATTTGGTGATACATATGCTAAGCCCCCTGATAAACCGATGTCAATGCCATATACAGCGGCAACTAGTCTAGATCTCAGACACCTTTTGTGCACAGGCCAGTTGCTTTGAATGCTACTTCACCATTATGATTAATGCTAAAGTGGGTGTGCATTTATTAGAAATATGTAACACATCAATCATTCCTTATGTGATAATCATTTTAATTAGACGGCAGCGAGCGTTATAACATGAGTGGGAGCGCTATCAATGTACGATACGAGCATTCCGTGCACCGATATTTCTTTTTGTCCATTAATATTAATGTTTGTGACTTTTTACTGACATTATTTTGTGATATATTAGTGTTTAGCTACTTTAATTATTACTTTACTTGCTGGCAAGAGAACGAAACGATATTAAGGCGGCTCGGTACCAATCTCCACCAACTCCTGCTGTAGATTATGCCGTTTTGGCTTCTTTTTTATTTGATTGAATGATGAGACTTTTTTTTATAACACGACCGCTTGCCACATAGAGTGACAAAAATCGTAAACTTCAAACTCAGATTGAAGAGTGTTCGGTTCCTTAAAACTTGCATAATATGAAAAAATTCTTTTAATGGATAATATGCTTGTTTATAAATGTGACTCACGGCGCACGGGAATGACTATATTTACTGTGACGTATTCTTTTGACAGTGGTTGCTAGGTGCGTATACAGAGCTAAAGGCAGACCTCCAATGGTCGCATCAACCGTCAGACGCGGGCATCAGTGTGTCAGCACAACGACTACGCACTACATAGATTTATGAACCATTCGACGATAGCACTAAAACCCCACTTAAACGGAGAAAGTGTCTTATACAACACAGTCGAGAATGTGACAGAAAACTATAATCTACGATTCTCGTTTGAATGGCCTCATAATAGCGGGTCACTCGATTTGGTTTTAGTTCATCATTAGATTAACTAGACTTACTGACTTAGACTTGAATCAACAAATGCTGTTTTATGCTTTGATCAATTGAATTAAAAATGTGTTCAGACGATTCAAGTCGCATGCGATATAGCGATTGATCAACTAAAATTGAACCGTGTGAAGTCGCTATAAATAACAGTTTTGTATATTATTCTGATCAACATTGTAGTACAGTAGCAGTGGTAGACGGCAGTAGCACTGACGCTTGACATCGGAAGACTGCCTGGTCGGTCGGAGCTCGTCATTCACCTCGTACCTACTTGGAATACCTGAGAGGCTAGTTAACATTCTTAGGTTGCCCTCAGGTTTCGATGCAAAACAAATGTATGCAAGCCTAAGTTCTATTTCTATACACGTATCTGTATGCAATACAGTACAGGTACCATACAATATTATATAGTCAGTCACAATTATTATTCTGTACAAATGTATGGGCTAGGGAAGTTGGTAATGCGAGAAAGTTCTGTGGGACATTGAAGTTTTAAGCATTATGTACAAGAAGAGAACTGGGGAATTGATATTAAAAAAAATACATTTAACAATAAATATTAAACGTCTAACAATAGACATTTTGTTAGTTGAATTAGAAATAGAATTGGATTTAATTTATTATTAG
Source organism: Amorpha juglandis (assembly GCA_949126905.1). Taxonomy (NCBI): domain Eukaryota; kingdom Metazoa; phylum Arthropoda; class Insecta; order Lepidoptera; family Sphingidae; genus Amorpha; species Amorpha juglandis. The sequence goes on from OX421383.1 coordinate 10,556,102, forward strand.
TTAAAATTGGTTAAAATATAATTATTATCATTAAAGTATGATAATTAAAAAACATATAAATTAATACGTAAGAATTCGATCGACAACACCTAATTCGTAATGTATGTTTCGGGTGGTTCATTTGCTCGTTTGCAGACATATGTTAAAAATGGTAGTAAAGTTCCTTTTATGCTTTCAGACCATCATTATTTAATGAAAAATACAGTAGTAAAGTTATATGAACTCGCTAAAATACTCAAGCCGTAAAATTTACGACGGTTTCCTTGGAAACAAGCGAGAATATATATTTTCAGAGGCATGGAAGGTTTTGAAATTTAAACTAAACTTCAATATGAACACTGTCTGTCCTCTTATTTCTCCTAAACTAGTCAAGGGTTTTAGATGCCGTGTTCGCTATCATTTAGAGAATTTATTCCAAAAGGATTATTTATATGTATACTAACTGTCCCTCGCGGTTTCACCTGCATGTTATTGCCCTGCTCTCATGGGTCATAGCGTAATATACGTATAAACCATCCTCATGAATCACTCTATTGCTATAAACTGCATTAAATACGTTGAATAGTTTAAAAGATCTAAGCGAACAGACGGCGAAAGCGACTTCATTACATACTATGTAAAGAAGATTACGCTAAGACTCATGGGAGCAGGGCAGTAATATGTCTACAGTGAAACCACGAGGGATGGCTAGTAATAGCTTTAATTTGCTAATGCTATGTACAGCTTTCTTGATGCCGTAAGTGAGTATCCGGTCATAAAACGGACAGCCACGATTTCGGTACCCGCACCGAGACAAGGTTTTTGTGGTCAACAAATATTTGTTTCGAGTCTGAGTTTTGTGGCATCGTAAATCCCATGTAGTTCCTGATATATCCATGGTACAGGTTAGGTTAGGACGAAGTGTGTCACTGTTGGGTGTTTTTCTAATTTAACCGGTATTCATTAGTATAACCACTGTATAAAATAAGGCCTTACCTGAACCGATAAAATAGTATGACCTGAACATTCCACTTCCATAATATAAATTACTTAATCAGTAATCATTAATAAACAAGTTCTCCGTTTTATCTGAGCTTAAAATAAATCCACTGGATACTTGATATTTTTATTGCCGAGACCAACAGAAAAAAAAAATTAATTAAGATATAATGAGAGTTTATGGTAGTCATGCTACATTAGTGGTGACCCGTGTTTTTTATTTTAAGATGACTGCCTCTATGGTTTAGTTGTAATGCAACTGCTGAGAGCTCGAGTTCAATACCCGGGTCGGGTAAAAGTGATATTGGGGTTTTCTGTCTCAAAATGCTCAGTATCAGCCCGGAGGCTAGAATTGTGCCCGGTATGGCGACAGGCTCGTCCCCAATCACATGATAGGACGGAAATAAGTTCGGCAAAATGAGGGTGTTCTGATTACCTCTGCCTACCTCTTTAGGGATTACAGGCGTGAACTTTTTTCCGAGCACGGTAAAGTGACTGCACTACACCTGATGGTTGTAGTGCAGTCCGTAGTGCAGCCCGACAAACAATGAGTTTATCGGTGGTCACCAGAGTCATGCCGGCCTGTATAAATGCTTCTTCCCTCTTCGAAGAGGCAGGCGGATGACCGATGCAGGCACAGTGGTACTCCCATACCCGCCCCAACCAACCATGAAGTCATGTGCAAGCCCCTCGAAAAAACCGGATATACACTGGTTGATCCTGGAACGTGATCCACACAAGGCGTGTGAATCACTATGGGAGGTTTTAACATCATGTGCACGGTGGTCGCTATCCGGGCGGATATGAATATCCTACCACCAGCAAAGTAATATAGCAAAGCAGCTTAAGTATATACGCAGAAGTTAAGTTTTACTATTCATCGGAATTAAACTCAGAACATGTCTTGCTTTTAAAACCCGTTATGGCTAATTAACATACCAATGACATCATCATTAACGGTAAGAGATGAAAAGATATGAAACATGTTCTTTTTTTTAATACCATTTATTAATTTAACAGTCGACACCACACACTTCTGTGAGAAGTATGTAAGTGCATGAGAGATATCAAATAACTGTGATTTATCCTTTATTAACATATTATATTCATTAATAATTTATTCATTCATCTGTTACTATATAATACACGTCATTATTAACCGACCAAAACAAGAGGAAGTTTTGAATTCGATGGATATTTTATTTACTGCTTTTTCTTTATGACATCAACTTCTACTAATATGGAATGATTTTTATGGAACAATCTTTTCAATAGGTTTTATATACCATTTGATCCCATTCAAACTTAACTAAGATTTAGTACGAATTAAAAACAATGAAAACATAATAATGCGTTAAAAAATAATAATATGTTTGAAATTCTTTAAATTATGCTAAAATGCAATGTTTTCCAAAATTAATTTGCTCATTGGTTAGTTATAACGTACATAGGATTAGAAACCTTTTAGGTACTGGCTTCAAATCCCACGTTCCAATCACAATTTTTATTCGAATTTTCGATTCGAAATATCAGTCAGGTGTTGCTATTACTAGCATTTCTAGCTTTTATCCACGTGAAAGTCTCTTTCCAGGATAAATAATAGCCTATCATATCATAATCTAGATCTGGAATCTGTAACCGATAGCCTCGCCACCTATCACATCATGGGATAGAAATATGCTCGGCGATCTGTTCCACCTCTGCCTATCCCCTCAGAAAACAACCATAACCTTATATTTATGTAGATACATTTTAGGTCTTCTATCTTTTACGTTAAATAGGCGATTCAATTAAAAAGTTTATAAAAACATGTTAGCTCAAATACGAAAACGCTGTTTACTATGCAAGAGATTCTCGCATGCATAATAAATCTTGTCTATATTACCTACAACAAATTGACTAGCAAAATAGATACGCAAGGTGTATACCATATGGCTGGCTTAAAAATGCCGTGGATTTATTTAGTTTCCATATTTCGAGTGGTCTGTTTAACTTGGTCGTATTATACAGCTTCCAGCCTTGGGACTTTATAAAACAACAATCTTATAGCTCAGTTGGTAGTTTTTGTATCTATATTGAATAGTTAGTAGTCAACCTAGTGTCACAGTTTTCTTGAAAGTGGGTGATAACGCCCCCTTCTGGGCGCTGGAGGCTTTCAGGAGGCGGTAAAGGGTCTAAGGATGTAAATTTTAACTTAGAAAAAGGATGACTTATATGATACACTAGGTATATCTTTATATAGTATAAAATGATGTCGCTTCCGCTCTCTGTTCGCTTAGATCTTTTAAACTATTCAACTGATTTTAATGCAGTTTTCAGCAATAGATAGAGTGAATCATGAGGAAGTTTTATATGTATGCAGCTATCTTGGATCTTATTTTGGCAAAGAAATCGAGAATTCCCGCCTATTCAAAATTTCTCGACGCGCAGCAGTGTCGCGGCCACCTCACAACAGCTCGGTAGCCATTGATGTACTGAACTCTTATGATGTTGATGGATTGTTAAGACGTAATTGATTAAATAGTATACAATTCACAAAAATTCAAACTTTCAAGTTTTTGTAATCTATTATTTCTTATGTTTACACGATTATTACACATTGAAATAAGACTAATTTACACGGATTTTTATTAATTTTGATCCCGACGTTCCGAAAGCTTTTCAGCCTTCCTGGTCGTGGGGCGATCAATAATATATAGCTATACAAACTAACCAGGGTTTTATTTCTAATCTTAATTTCAGCAATATAATTATAAAGTTTAGTAGACATACATTACGTAGTTTGACTACGCAAACGGATTTTCAAAAACGCCATTACCTCTAAGTTATTAATTAGTCATCTAAAAAATAAGTTACCAATATTCCGCTAAGCAACCGTATATTACCTACGCATTACGGAAAAGCAAAGTATCGGTCACTGCCTGGTATACGTCACAAAACGTCATTAGCCGGAAGAAATGATTTGTGGTCGCTGCTTTCCCTATGCAACGTATTAGCACGGCGTGTTAGTGACGTATATTCCAGATAGAGGTGAGACGAATACCTTAGTATTCATTAAGATATTAATATTATTCAGTTTTTTTTTAATAACATAGGCCGGCAAACGAGCAAGTGGGTCACCTGATGGTAAGTGATCTCCACCGCCCATGTACGCCCACCACCAGAAGAATCATGGGCGCGTTGCCGACCTTAAAGGAAAGGGATAATTAGGGATTGGGAAGGGGACGGGATTTGGGCTTCCGGATATCTCATTCACCGTACGTAGCAAGCCGCTACTTTACGTCGGTTTCTGTGAGACAGAGGTAACGACCCGGTCCAGCCAGCCCATTCATGCTGTAGACAAAACTGTCTACAGCGTGGCTCTACCACTCAAATCTTTAATAATAATCAAAAATTAATAATCTTTATTTAAACTAGTGCTGTGCACCGGTTCTTAGAAAACCGGATAATTACCGGTTAGGGTGAGTACCGGAGCCTAATCGGTATTTCTCTTAACTACCGGTTATTTGATTGGTAAAAATGTCTGAACGAATTATTAAGTCGCGGTTACGGATGTATCTTGTTCGATACTACTCTTATGAATATCCTAAAAGAATAATAATAATCCATCTTACTTTCTATATAATATATATAAGAAAGTGGCATTAGTTACACCACTTATAACTCAAGAACGGCTGAACGGATTTAGCTGAAAATTGGTGGAGAGGTAGCTTAGAACCAGGAGACGGAGACATAGGATACTTTTTATCCCGTTCGACCGCGTTTCAGTCAAGTCACTATAAAACGTGGTATAACAAAAACACATCTGACATGACACAAAACGCAAATGACAGTGGAATAACAAAACTTAAATGACAGCTAAACGTAATTTTGTCTTTGGTTAAGTATGGTACAAAATTTGACAATTATAAAAATGATAGCTAAACGTAATTGATAATATCATCAGTAATTTGTTTTCTCTTTGAATCATCATTAACAATGCCGCGACCAAGACGATCAAATCTTTCCCGACATAACTATGCATTTGATCATATGATGATCTTTAGCAAAGTTGTTGTGCATGAGCCCACGAAGGTTTCTGAGAGGGTACGATAAATTTTCGACACATCGCGCCACTGTTAGGCTACTTTTATCCCGGAAAAAGCAGATCACGTGGGCGGAGCCGCGAGGGACAGCTAGTATACTATAAATATATGTAGTTATATAGTTTGCTTTTACCTAGTAGGTTAGATATTTTCTATTCGATTTTTTTAATAAAGTGAATTCATATTTCAGAAAGCATTGTTTTTTTTCTCTTAAACTATATTGATTTAAATTATTTTGACTATCCGGAGTATAACCGGAGAATCTCCGGTTATTCAATAAAATCTCCGCATAATCTCCGGAGGATAAAATTGGCTCCGGTACACACCTCTAATTTAAACGGGTCTAATACTACGTGGTATTTCGTCGATGAAGTACCAATACCTCCTAACTGACAATTTAGTCCAAAATTACTTTTTTATTACAATAGACGTAAACATAAACCACATCCCTTAGTAACTGATAAAAAGGTAATGTATTGGAAACTATTTACTATAAATAGTTGGTCAAAATAAATAAAACCTTATTTTAAACAGTTTTTGTAAAATAAAACCTTATTTTAAACAGTCTGGTGTACATTCTCAACACTTAGGAGGTATTGGTACTTCATCGACGATTTGAAGGTATAAATACCAATTACAAATTTCTATCCCGACGTTTCGACCTAGTTGCATCGGCCGTGGTCACGGGTTGACTCGAGTCAAAAATAGGTATTTATTCTAATGTATAACCAGTATGAATAACCAGTTTGTATAAGATCATCATATTCACGTGTTCGTATTTTCGAAATATCCGAAGATTGCCAAAGCGTATAATTTATATCACAGTAAAGTTACAGTTCTGCTGTTTATTTCCTAAAAGGCCGATAAGTGAAGAACCAAATTTTGCGTAACGGTTAATAACGTGGGAAATAATATTCCACTTTATTTTATTTAACTCAGCATAATTTTTAAGGTAGAAATAAAACAAGAAGTGGGCAATAATGTCCCCAAAAGATAAATCATTCACTTTTTTAGACAATTTCCCAGGTTTTTGCCCACATAACAGTCTTTTAGTAATCGGATGGCAGTGTAGTAGATTATATTTACGATTATCTATATGACAGCTTGTAGAGTGACACGCTAGTAGCACGCTTTCGTTTTATTAATGCAGTGGCAACGTAAGTACTTAAGATGACAAACCGGAGCGTTATTAGCTCATATCCTAAAACAGATAATCACAATTTGTGTGACTTTTCAATTCCATAAATCACATGAATTACCCAGGATCGATAGTATCTATTATGGCAACAAGCTCACCTATCACAGCATGGGACGGAAATAAGCTCGATATTGTGCACTTCTGCCTACCTCTTCGTAGATACAGGCGTGACCATATGTGTATGTAAATTATAACAACATAATGTCATTATCTATTGCCTTATTTTACCATTTTGAGAATTACATTCGTGATCACTCGTTCAATGTATACCGCCTATAATTGCATATCAAACGCCTGCACGTATTTTCGCAGAAGTTTATTTTTTAAATCGTTTAACTCAGGCACTACTCTCGTCCTACATTCACCCCCCATGTTCGATCAACTGTCTTGGCTTGACGGCCGTTACCTAACAAACCGCTCGGCCGCTCTACAAACTACACCGCACTATAAAAATACATAGTGATCGAAATTGGCGATGTTCCTTAAATCTTATAAAATAAGACTCAAATTGCCTTGAACGATTAGCAGATACGTAAGACTCGGTTTCATCTACTACACTGGTTGTTTACACTCGCCCGTCCACGATCGTCATTTAATTAATTTGATATTTGAACGCGGTAAAGCGCTGTCACCTCTTGCGATCGCGTGGTAATTTTTTTACGTCGCGTTGCCTTGGTCCGATCTTCTTTAATAAAAAAGGTTTAATCTGTGGTATATTTTAAAATGAATAAAAAAGTTATAATTGAAGTGTTCTAATGCAATAACAATATTAATAGTGATTTTAAAATAAAAATATTTTCAGTCAACTCCAAGACATCGTCTGCTATTAGATTAAATTCAAATTTCGAATTTTAAGTGACGCTTTTACATTTTATTAAAAATTAATGCAGAACGTGTCTGGCTTAAAATTACTTTATAAAAAGTTTTTTTTTATAATGTGGCGTGAAGTGAAGTTGTGATGCAGTGATTTAAATAATATGTGCATGAAAAATGTTGGCTGGAGAGGAGTCCAGCATAGAAATAGTACAAAGATGGTTGCAGAGGCGTAGCAGTGATGAGATTGAAACAGGTGAAATATTTTCAACATTAAATAGTTATTTTTAAGCATAATTAGGTCTTTTTAAATAAAATTATAAACAGTTTATATTAATTCGGTTGTTTTATTAATGTTTTTAATGATATAAAAAATAATTGTGATTTTTTCATTAAAAACAATACTTTAACGGCTCAAAAGTAAAATTACTTTATAAGAATAAAAATCGTGAATATTGTAATAACACATATCCTATTCCCGTCAAAAATATTGACTGCTCTGAGGACTGCTCCGACAGTTTACAAATTAACCAGTATTGAATCAGACATCTGCCAATTCAAATAAACAATGGATTCGTTGGATCCTCAAACTGAAAGTTTCAATTATCCAGCCAGTCTCTTGAGGCTAGGACCCGTCAACCAAATAGGGGTATGTAAAATGTAAATGTACCATTATTTGATCTCTTTCGGTTTGGGATTGCGATTTGTCCCTACTAAAAATAGTTTGTAAGCTATCGCCTCATTGGTTTAGTGGCAGCGTAATAACTGAGAACCGTGAGTTCGTGGATTCAATTCCCAGGTTGGGCATTCAAAATTTGTGTTTGATTTTTGATTCAAATACTGAATGATACATGGATTTCCTGGATTTGAATTTGTGCTCGCTATGGCGATAGGCATGCCCCCTATGACATCATGAGACGGCAATAAACTCAGCGAAACGTTAGTGCACTAGTTGCACCTCTAGCTACCCCTTTGGGGATAAAGGCGTGAGCTTATGACATGTTGCTGAGCCTAATGTGGATGAAGATAATTAGTGAACTTTCGCTCAAACATTAGTAAAGTGTCGCTCCAATATTTTTGTATAACTAGCTCGTGTATCCGTGTAATAAATAATATTCGATAGACATCAATACTTTATATTATGATCTACTAGCAAACGCTCGCGGCGCCGCCTGCGTGGGTTTTTTTTCTGGGATATAAAGTAGTTTATGTTCCAATCCAGATCATCGACAACATGTATGAAATGAAATGAAATAGTTTATTAATTGAAATAGCGCTTATGACAAGTCAGTACAAAAGTAAAAGAAACTTATATATAAAAATCAGTATCAATTACTAATGTATAGATACATGGTATACATAGCATCACCAAAATTGTGTGCCAAAATTTATCCAAATTCACACGTAGACCATGACATAGGCAATTTTTTATCCTGGATAAGGCCGATGCGGGCGCTACGCTATTATGACAATACATTTGTCATCATCATCATCATCATCAGCCACAGGACGTCCACTGCTGAACATAGGCCTCCCCCAAAGATTTCCACACCGACCTGTTGGTAGCGGCCTGCATCCAGCGACTTCCTGCGACCTTTATCAGGTCGTCTGTCCACCTTGTAGGCGGACGTCCAACGCTGCGCTTGCCAATAAATTTGTACAAAATATTAATTTCCACAAAACATTACACTGCAGAACTATGTATCATTACACGCGAATTATTCTATCCACGCGAACGAAGTCACGGTCATACGGGCACAGCTAGATACAAACATATACCTGAAATGTAAACTATGCATGACGAATTTCACAAGGTGGTAGATCCTTCATATGCGAGAGGACGTCTGGGTTGGTACCACCGCTTCGTTTATCTCTGCCGCCAAGCACCAGTGTGTAAGCACTATTGTGTTTCGGTCTGAAGGACATTGAAGCCAGCAAAATTACTGGGTATTAGGAGACGTAACATCTTATGTCTCAGGGTGACGAGCGCAGTTCAGTCCCATTGCTTTGTAATTCAAAGTTCTGTGTGGGGAAGTGTTGCGCTTACCAGCAGGCGAGCGACTTGCTCGTCGCGTCATTCAATGAAAAAAAAATACAAAACCAAGGGGAATAATTGGCTTGTTGACCTATGTTAACGTTAAATTCATTTCTTCCCAAACGAAGCAACGGTCGTCAGCACAAAACAGCGTCACCGAAATATCCTACTTGAGAACAATTGACGATCGATTGGAAAACCCTGTCAAAGGTCCTTGTGACCACTCGATCATACGCCATTTACATATCCCGCACTCATCCATATAAATTGTACTTCACGACAATCGTATTAGAATTTTGACCTATAGAAGATAGAAATATGTATGTCGAAGGGTTTCTGTTTTGCAGGCTCTTTATTTTCAGACACAAGAAAAAAAAACCTAGAATCAAGATTGCAAACGTTGGTAAAATCAGATTTAATAGAGATGAGATTAAGATTATATCTTTACTCATTACCAGAGTATAAAGCATTAACTGAAGAAAGACTATTCCATAGTAAAAATAATAACAACAGATAAATAAAGAGATTTAGTGTAATTGCCGAGTGTATTTGGATGATGCTATGGATTTTTTGTATATCAATGATGCTATGTATACATTAGTTGATACTGTTTTCTATAATAAGTTTTTTTTAATTTTGTACTGACATGTCATAAGCGCTATTTAAATTGCCTACATGATTGATAAAATATTTCATTTCATTTCATTTCAAAGTATTTGAATTCGAAAATATTACTAATCATCAATTAAGGTTAACTGACATTGATAAGTGCGGACAGTAAGTTACAATATCACATAAGTACATAGTCACAATTTCCGAAAGAAGACTCATCAGTGATTTGTTTTTATTGGTTTACTTTTCTAGGAAGAGTGAATATTGAATTCATGAATCAACACTTTTTCTTTGTCTTATATATTCGCTTTCTAACTCTACGATTCTAAGAGACGGTAATATACTATCTTATTTATCAAGACACGCTTGGACTAAGTTAGTTAGTGGAAATAGCATTTATTCATCTATTTTGAGAATCGATTGACCACTTACTGGTGTCTATTTATTAAAATTACATCAGTCAGATTCTTAGAAATTCAAAACCGCAATGGCCTGAATAATTGTAAATATTAACCACAATTTAAATTGATGTTACTTAGAAACAATTGAAGTTTCGAGGTACATACATTAGCGAATTCGCCGCACGCCCTGGGACAGTAATTACACATACATGCCACATCACATTTGTTATTAGCTGATCACAAAGTATTTCTTGTCGATACCTGCGATTCTTTAATAAGAATATTTGCTTACAGCTTCGTCCAATTGAATGTCTTTGTCACGATAAAAAAATAATCTACGTCCTCATCTAGGACACAGTCTAGTTCTGTGTGCCAAATTTCATCCAAGTCCGGTTAGTGTCTAAAGTGTGAATGGCTCACAAACATCTAAATTCACACTTTAAGCATAAAAACTTTCACATTTTAATATTAGTAAGCAGTAAGACAATATGATAGTAGGAAGTGAGATATATGTATTGTATGAGATATATGTATTTGAGATCAGGGAGTTTCAACCTACATTTATGTATAAATAACGACATATTGCTAAAGCAAAATCAATTCACAAACTGATTACTTCCTTAGCACAATATTTGTCTTAATAATTTTCAAAGACTATTACTTCTTAACCGACTTTATTAGCATAGTTTTTAAGTGACTTTACAAAAGGAGAAGTAAGTAAATACTTAAGTATGTTCATTAAATTTTGCGGAAATTGTAGATCGATTGTGTTGAAAAAAAAATCATTTAATAGAGGTTAGTTACGATGTGGTCCTATATAAATTTGATTAAGATCTGATGACGGAGTACGAAGCTATAAATGAAACACCTCCAGCAACAACAATAACCGTCGCGATTTTTATTGCATTAGAATTTACATATCATAGCTGTATCTAACACTGAAAATTTAAAAATAGAAAAAGTTTTAACCCAACTTAATAACACAGTCAAACTGAATTATTTTTTATGTTTACGCGAATATTACACATTGAAATGAAACTAATTTAAACGGATTTTATCGTGATTTTTTAATATTTTTTGATCCAGAGTCAAACTACACCGTCTCCGAAAAATCCTTTAGAAATTGTTATATTTGACTTTACAGTATATTTTTTGACGTCGGTTTTAAGTTTTGTAATATTTAAACACGCAAACAATCCATCCCGGTATAACTCTAAGCAAATTATGATGAGGAATGGAATTCGTAACGTCTAACGTAAACTTTGCTATAATTTTGTCGACTCTATCAATCTGTAGTTGTATAATCTGTTTTGTAGTTTTATAAAAATTAATATAGTCGTTATTTAATACCGGCTATAATAGAGAGTATAAATTCATGAACGTAATAATGTTCGAGAAGAACATAGCACTACTAATAGATGTTATTGTTTGTTTGAATTATTCATTGCTTGCTGGTGCATTATTTATAATCAAATACATAATAGGACAAGGTGGTAAGTCCCTCGTATGCGAGAGGCCAAACACTAACAAAAATAACCATGGTGTGCATAGTGGTGGTGATCACTTACCATCAGATGTCCCTATTGCCCGTTTTCTCTCTCATTAAAAAACCTAAACATTTTGATGAATTGTCAAGTGCAATATCGAGCTATTAAAATAATAACAATGAGTAGGCTATTTTTTCTCTTTCATGTTTACGCGCTGGCATTTCATTTATTACAATTATACCTGTTACCTGCCATTACAATGTCTATTACATCACATTACTTAATTATTAGGCAAAGGACATTGTCTACACTGACTGCATCGACATTGCCGGCAATGAGGGCTAATTACGCAAGACCAATTGCAGTCACAATCAACGTCTGACGAATGTTTGGTTTGCGGCTATTCGATTGTTCACTTATTCGAATAGATCTATCGATACGTAATTCAAGTATTTAATGGTCGTTAAGGCTTTGATTGATTGATCTGACTTTTATCATAAGTTTCTCACAGTTGTATTATATTCAGAAAATAATTGATTAGACGACAGTTCATTTAGTTGCTCCCTAAGGTGGTAGGTCCCTCGTATGCGAGAGGCCGCCTGTGTTGGTACTACCGCTTTGTCTATTTCTGCTGCCAAGCAACAGTCTGTAAGCTCTGTTGTTATGTAGAAATTTGAATCACAAAGCACTGCATGGCACTAAACTGCGCTCGTCACCCCGAAACAAATATTAAGTCTCATAATGCCCAGTAATTCCACTGGCTTCAATGTTCTTCAAACCGAAACACAACAGTACTGACACGCTGTTGCTTATGCGGCAGAAATAGACAAAGCGATGGTACCAACCCAGACAGCCTCTCGCATACGAGGGACCTACCACCTTGTAAAATCTTTTTTTTTTACCCCGGTGTTATATATGTCGGGAAAAGAGATCTCTCGGAGGTAATATAAAGCTCATTTACTCGTGTCTATGAGAGGCCATTTACACCTCTCCATGATCGACCGGCATAAGTTCAATAATATCAACACAGAATTGTACAAACTCACATCATGGTTACTATGTGTGTTAACCCGACCTCCTCCATCCCCTACAGTCGGCCCTTAACCTCACACACTGTACACAGTGACAATTCAAACACAGATATAAATCACACACAATTATAAGCCACACATAATAACCATAACGACACTTACTTGGGTAACGTTGGGCGAACTTCTATCCTCAGTCACAGCTAGACACAGAACGTCCCTCTAATGCGGAGGCGCTGCTTATATTAAGGTTTCCCTCCCCAGTACAAGAGTGATATCAACTCACAAACTATTTAAATCACCCTCAAATAAACAATATCATTGGCGGTACCTTCAATTGACGACGAATACCGTTATTAAAATAGGTCAATTCAGTGTCCGTACTCCTCATGCTCCGACATATACATGTCCCACTGCTAAGCACGGGCCTCCTCTACTGAATGAGAAGAGTTAGGCCATAGTCCACCAAGCTGGACCTAATGCGGGTTGGCAGATTTCACATACCTTCGAAAAATCTTATCGAGTTCTCAGGTTGCAGGTTTCCTCACGATGTTCCTTCACCGTTAAAGCAAGCGATAATTACAAATTAATATACACGTGACTTAGAAAAGTCAGAGGTGTATGCTCTTGAGGCTGGTTTGGAACTTGCGACTTTCGTCTCGACAGTCCATACCACTTCCCGCTGAGCTATCGCTGCTGTTTAATATTTTTTATTTTATCTTATTGACGAATTGTTTCTTTCCCCATAGGAAGCTCGAGCGGTTCGCCCGGGGCACGCACCGGGCGTCGCTCATCCCTCGCCCTTACACCTGAAGACGAGCCCTTAGTCGATGTCGCTGTAAGTACCACTGTACCGACGCTTTACATTATTATTTTATTTTCTATAGCACGATGACTACACTGCGCCGATGGTGAGTGCAGATCGTGGGCCAGTGTTTGTGTTAAAAACAAACCATGTTGAGATATTTCAAATGAATCATCAGTTACGTAGGTGTAATATTCTGTACCCGATTTAGAAGATGAATTACGTTATTTAAGAACCAACAAACAAATTAATTATATTTTTATTGACCAGATGGAAATTAGTTACAAATAAATACAATTGGAACGAAAAGCTCCTTTTTAACTTTGGTTAAAATTATGAATAGAAACGACGACTAACCATTTACTCGTTCGTTAGTAGTTTAACTCGATACCTACAGACTCACCCTAAACCACGACACAAATCACTCTCGTATTATAATTATTGACCAGCAACGAAGTGATTAGTTTACTGGTGGTAGGATATTCATATCCACCCGGATAGCGACCACCGTTGATGCCTCCGAGCATGTTAAAACTTGCCATAGTGATCCACACGCTTTGTGTGGATCGCGTTCCATCAGCCATGTATATCCGGTTCTTCCGAGGGGCGTGCGACATGACTTGATGGTTGATTGGAGCGGGTATAGGCTACATCCTTGTATCTTTGTGCTTAAATCAGTCATCCGCCTGTCCTGTCACAGGCCCCTCGATTTGAGGAGCCTCCGAAGATGGAAGAAGCATTTATACAGATCGGCATGACTCTGGCGACCACCAATAAACTCATTGTTTCTTGTTTGTCGCTGGTTTTTTTGGATTTCACTTTCACGGTTACTATCAGGTTTAAAGGCAGTACCTTTGCCGTGCTTGGATAAAAAAAATATCACAAATTTGCGGACATGTCTCTTACAACCCTCCGGTCTTATTATACGCATAAAAGTACACTTTATATATTATGTATATTTATATTTTGTACAATATACACGCTAATAATACACCTCAATGCCTCAGACTGCGACTCACGATAAGAGACGGTTGGCAGAATTCCTTATTTTCAAATTGAATTATATTGTTATCTACTTTTACAGCATCATTTATTTACATAGAGCTTGTAAAATAGGGGCTTAGTTAAGTAAATTATTATCTTCATAAACGTGCTATGCTAAGGAATATTTCTCAACGTAAACCCTAGATCATACTTAGTTTAAGTCTTTAGTAAGATGTTGAAGTAATAAAGTCTTCTATAATTTTTCATAGCGAGGTATATTGTCTATTATTTATCAAAAATAATCACCCGCCACACCACAAGCTAGCTTCAAAGGATTTATTTAGTGAGAAATTTTGTCTAGGTATGTGTACGTGTAGATGGTTCGAAAATGGAAAGGCGAAATTTAAATTACTTTTTATTTTATTTTGAACTTAAATCGTCAACCAACTAAATACGTACAAAATATCAGTACACTTAATTATAATTAAGAAAAGTAAGCACATTTTTATGTACTCTTTATCAATACTGTATTAAATTATGATTCATCTATGTGAAGTATCAAAAATGAGTTTTCACGAGTCATGATCACAAATTACCAACTACTTTTATGTAAATAATTTTTAAACATAGCAATACACATGTAATTTATTGAAATACCAGATAGCTAGGTGGTGCATACAAGGTATAGAAATAATATATTTTCAACTCCTCCCTGTCTTTCTATTTTTTCTATTTGATTAATTTTGTTGCGCCGAGCATCATTGCTCGGTGTTCAAATATGCTTGCCACTGTTGATCCTGGCTTACAGAGTTACAGTGGCGGGTGTTTGGGCGGGATATTCTCTACCAATATTTTACAAAAATTAAAGAAAGAAAGACTAGTCGACTATATTACTGAGTGCTTAAGGAGCGCATATTTCGATTTACTCTCCTATCTCATACATCTAAGTGTACCCAATATTACATAACAGTTCGATCGAAGCCGATGTTACGTCTCAAGCGATAAACATTCGAACTCGTTTTCACATTTATATTTATTAGGTTGATGGCTTCACTTTGTATTACATACACATACTCAGTTGTAAGCTATCTCACATTATGATTAGTTTCCTATTTCTATCTGTTTACATCATCAAGAACTATGAAGCAATAAGTAAAGTTTTATTTACTTGTGGTTATAAGTATTTGTACATCTTAATATATTTGGCCCAAGTTGTTTAACTTACACTTGATGTCATTCATATTTAGCGAGAGTTGATAGCTCGCAGAACCGATAACCGGTGGGGCAGAAAGGTTCTGGAATGGAGGCCACGTACTGGCAAGCGCAGCGTTGGACGTCCGCCTACAAGGTGGACCGACGATCTGATAAAGGTCGCAGGAAGTCGCTGGATGCAGGCCGCTTCCAACAGGTGGGTCTGGAAATCTTTAGGGGAGGCCTATGTTCAGCAGTGGACGTCCTGTGGCTGATGATGATGATGAGAGTTGACATCGTTATAGCTATTTAGATGTATTCCTACAGTAAAGGTCGGTAAGGGAGCAAATGGGCACCTGATGGTGAGTGATCTTCACCATCCATGAACACCCACAATACTAGAATTATGGCTGCGTTACCAACTTTAAAGGAAAGGAATGGGGATTGAGAAAGGGAGGGGGAAACGTACGTTATAAATAATAAAATCTAAAAGTTTCTAATATAGGAACGGCTTAGAATAGCTTATACGATCACGTAGATCGCCATTACAACTGTTTCTGGAAATAACGTGTATTTTTTCACTTTCGAATATTACAAGTTATCCCACCATATTATACAGTAGGTTTTCACAGAAAATTAACCACCATTATGACATTTTATTGGCAATTACTTCAATTATATATTGCATATTCATTCAATTCTGACGATTATACAGGAATATATGTTTTATGGAAACTTAAAATGACATTCCTTAGTAATTCAAAAATATGTCTTTATTATTTTATACATCCTCCTGGAATTCTCTTGTTTGTTCCAACTAGTTATTTTCCTTTTCGAGTGGGTTTGATGTTTTTATTTGTTGTGTTATATTCTATATAATTAGTTATATCATTGGGGCCTAGTACACAATTTGAAACGCCAGATAATAGAAATGACAGACCAAAAGACACTAGACTGACAATTTGGAAACTAGCAATTTACCGTTAGTTTTTATTTAATAAGTAATTTTACTGAGACGTTTTGAATCTAGCGCTAGTCCAATATTTTAGAAATACGAAAAATAATAATAAATAAATAAAAATCCAGGATATAGGTGATGCAGAGAAATTACACAATTTCATAATTACTGGTTGCGAAATTACAATCCGACTATTTGACCTTTACACATCGAATTAAAATTTGATTATGAGAAATATTTACTCCATGTGTGATTAATGTGCCACTTAAGTTTTACGTAATTTATGATGGTTATAATATGAACTTAATATTAAGGTTTTGATCAGCACCAAAATGTTTTCTTTCTACAAATACAGGGTTAATTTTAAAACACCAGCAACCTCGCAGGACCAGATAGCTGACCCCATACGGAACAACTTTTGTTCTACGAGTTTGGATATAACTCAATATATTTAAAAAAAAATGATTTTACAAGTTTTTGTTGTGTCGTATTTTTCTTCGTAGATTGCGGCGCAGCGCGGCGTGCGCGCGCGACTTCAAAGGGCGGTCAGCTGCTCAGCGGTCAAGGTCGTAGGCGCTAGCCCGGTTCCCCACGCTTCGCGTGTTTGTTTACGTAATCTGCGATGCGCGTTGTATTTAACATTCAAGACGGAAATTAAATGAATACTTATTTTTGTATGAAAATAAAATCTAACAAATTATCAAAAGTCGTAGAACAAAAGTAGTAGCTTATAACCTTGGGAATCTACCCCTGCGAGGTTGCTGGTGTTTTAAAAATAACCCTGTATAACGCTACTAGTGGCCAGTAAGAATAACAAAACTGATCCGCAAATTGTATCATATTGGTAATTAAAATTGGTTACATAGATACATAATTAAATATATTTGCTTCAAAATTAGCAGTCAGAACATGAAATTAAACCTATGTAAGGCATAATTAAGGCAATTTATGCCCTAGATTACATTTTCCCTCTCTTTCTCTGTTCTTCATACTATGGTTGTATGTAAGAGATGACCTGAGTGATAACACCGCCACTTACATATTTAATATATTACTCTTTTAAAGATTTAAATAAATCATAACACTTGAACTTTAAATATTGAACTGTGGGCTAACAACAACTCGATACATAAAACATTAATCCACCATTATATATGACGTTTTATAATGCGGTCTCGATAAAAATTGCGCCATAATTAATATGAATTAACCGTAGAATACAACAAAACCCTTACATTGTGACTAACATTAATACGTATTGCAAAAAAAACAAGTGATAAATAAACACATACATCCAATAGTCACACAAATAGTCCTAGACATGTGGCCTCAAACTAGATTAACCTGTATCGGAGGTATTAAGAACTACGAGGGAATTACGGTCTCACAACATCCAGACCAGAAACAATAATTTGATGATTAAAATCGAATTGAATCGAACCCACGGCATCCTAATTCATATCCGGGCAGTCGCCCGCTGCGCCATCGAGGCTGTCATAAAACACATATTATGTAATTATATGTGTGTTATAGTGAATATGACCTAGCGGTCCCATGTGACATTTGTCTGTCAGAGTCACCGATATACTTCGTGCTCTTTATCACCTGTAGAATTTCCGCTCCCCTAAGACCAAAACTTTGCTTATGCAAGCCCTTACTCTCCCGGTAATCGATAATGATAATGTGTAATTTTGATTTGAATGCAGATCAACTAAATAAACTTGACCATCTTCTCAATAACTGCGCTCGATTCATCTTTAATCATCGCAAATATGACCAAGTTTCTTCCTATCGCTCGTAATTAAATCTGCTACCCATTCGTCAACGCCGATCTTTGCGAGCACTCACAACTCTCTTCTAGCGACTAACATAACTACCATGACCACCATTCGGATACAAACTTTTGTCAACCTGGATAACGTGACAGCTATCGAAATACTCGCATTTGGTACTACGGCAAAATTATTGATTTATAAACAATACAAAGCTAAAATCCGGATTACAACGATTTCTCACAGATGGTTAACTTTATCAACTACACACTATATATCGGAATGGCGTAATCACAGCGATCAACTGAAGCTTATGCACCTAAGACTACTTAAATTACCTTTTAAAATAACTCGTAATTGCGCGTAATCAGTGCGACGCCAATTGATAACATAGTTTTATCGAATATAATCGTACAATGCAATACGTTTCCAGTATGATTTAGCATACTGTTATAAGCAATCGTTCTGTCGCATACACCGGTAAATGTGCGTGTGAAATTATAAAAGCAGTGTTTTACAAAGGTTTATCAAATGGTTTGTTTACTTTTGATAATGGTTGTGTTATAGCAAATGTGTTGCACCTACCCGTGACTATAGACTAGGTAAAATTTTAGAATTCGAAATGCAAGCTAAATCTAACAATCATGTGAGAAGCCATTGATTCACATAAGGTGTTTTTGATTGGCGTATTATGACTGCAGTTTAATCGCAACATGTGGAACACAGGAAGTAAATAATTAATTATCAGTATTTACGCTCTGTTGGAATGCTTTGATTTAAAGGTACGGAGGGGATTTACACATTAACAGTACCAAAATCTAAATAATTTGACCTTCAAATTTAAATTATCAATTATTGCATAATGTGATTGGTATGTACGCCAAAATGGATAAAAATCAAAATTGTACAGCAAACGGGAAAGACGAAAAAAATCAATTGAGCTGCTGGGCGAAGTTCAAAAGATTCTTTGATGACCGAGGATTTGACTTAGAATATGAATATAACACAACAACCCAGATAAACGTACTAAGTGAAAATCAGAATGATATAGAAGGATACAGAAGAATATCAGAGAGGAAATCTATTGGAAAACGATCTGTGGTAGAAAATCCTGATCCACTAAACGATGAATTGACTGGGGTGATTAATTTTTATGAACAATTTGCAACTCTTGGCGATGATACCAAAGAGGACAATACAGATCTTTGGAGAAGGTCGTCTCAAGTCCGGAATCGTGTTTCTATGCGGCCTAGCATGCTGTTAACTAACATAGCTGAAGAAAAGGAAGGAGAAGACGATATTGAATTGGTAAGCTTATTTAATGTACAAAATCCTGAGCGATTTTTAATGAACACTTTCAAAACAATGTAACAAGTTTAGTTGCAATAAATATCAGGATGTACTACTACTACAATTTTGGTATTGTATTATATACCTGTTCACATTTATCAATTATAATCGATTAACCCAAATTAAACTTCATTCAAAAATCATCGTTTACATTGTAATAAAGTATTAGTTAGGTAATAAAATTACAAATTGGATACAATTATTGCGGTTGTGTTAATACTTGATAAAATCATGAATTGCATTTAAACGTATAAATTTTATTGACGACATGCAATATCGATAGACTACAATGGAGTATTAAAAATGTTTTTTCCTCTTGCATCACTTATGTAGAATTAATCACTTGAGAGCATTAACCTGATCGTTTTAATTGGAATCTTATTAGGTTTTTTTGTTGAACATGTCACTGCTTTGTCCGAACTAGTAATTCGAAATAAAAATAATCTCTTTTAGTCATCGGAACCTGTTTCGAGTGAAACTTTAAGTGTCTAACGCAATCACAACCGGTCCTCTTAATTAATCCATGAGACGGCGACAGAGCAATCTGTCAGTATTTCTGCAAGCTCACACATGTTGAATTAAACATTTAAATTTGATGGTTATCGCTAACAAGTACTCAACAATCGGTACTCGTATGGTATGATTCACGTTTAACTAAAAAACTAAAACACCAAAGTGGTAGGTCCCTCGTATGCAAGAGGCCGTCTGGGTTGGTATCACTGCTTTGTCTATGTTTCGGTTTGAAGCCAGTGAAATTACTGGGCATTATGAGACTTAACATCTTATGTCTCGAGGTGACGAGCGCAGTTCAGTGCCATGCAGTGCTTTGTAATTCAAAGTTCTGTGTGGTGTTGCTTCTGTTTATGGGCACGCGTGGCGCTCACCATCAAGCGAGCGCCTCACTCGTCTCGTAATTCAATATTTAAAAAAAAAACAAGGGCGAAGCCTGTACTTCGATATCTATTTGTATAACTCAAATCATCAGTTATTGGTACGGGGTTACAACCTTAAATAGTGAAAGAAGGTGGGTTGAATCCCATGTGTATTCATTCGGTGCTTTCAAAGGCAGTGGCGCCCCTGGCAAACATCCTGACAGCCGACTTGTAGCAAGACTTTCTCACTAATTGGACTCGAGAAACTGACGTGGAATTACAAGTGCAGTGTGTGAACAAGCCTCGTTTGCTACAGTAGCAGGATATGAATCTAATTAATATAATTCTAGTTTTAATTTGAGAAAGTATTTCCGTAGTATCTTAATGTCAAGTCTACCGAATAATCTATCGCAAAATGTATTACAAAATTATTATTATATTTCGGTATCCCATTATGGAGAATGTCAAGTCTTCCTACAAGACTCGGTCCGAACCGATAAAGATGAACTATTATAAAAAAGTAACACATTTATAAAATGTTATAGTATAATTAGTTTTTTACTAAAAGTACACTAAAAGTTATATTTTTTTTAAGACTTTAACGAAAACATGAAGTAATAAACTATGAAATGATCAAATAATTTGTTAAATAATAGCTTAGTATTATATTATCATAGGATATTGTAAAAGATAATCCAGTTTTTATTATTACTTCAACTTTGTAAAAGCATATTGTTGCGAGATTAATAAAATTGCTGAATCGCTTGCCTCTCAATTTGTAACTAGTATCGTCGCATCCGAAATGCGTTTATTCCACACTCAATACAAGCGAATCATGGTTAGGTTCAGGTGTCCTTGATAGTAAGCCAGGTCAACAAGTAAGCAGGTTCAATTGTTGTTGGGCGAACCGGGTCAGCGATTAATATAGGTCTAACTGGACTGTTTTAATAGCCAATGTAGTCGTGAGTAATAGAAAAAATCGGAGTCCAGAAATAGGAATAAAAACGTAAAACTTAAAAATAAATACGACGGACATCATCACTCGTGACAACGCGGTACAGGTATTTTTTTTAACAATGACTAGTTTACAACAAAAACATTGCCAGTAGTGTAATAATATTAATAAAATATTCTAAATGGTATCGATAATAATCGTTTTATAAATTATATTTAATACATTATATTTTAACGACAAAATATTTAATAATATAAAAGGTTATGTATTTTTAATAGAAAAACGTTACGACTACAATATAATACAATTACACACAATGCGATTCTAAGATTATTTTTGTTCTTGATTATACCGTAATCGATTTGATGATGTAATTAGTATCGATATTTATTTTTGGTATTGGCAACATTTTTATAACGGTAGCTATGAAATCTATTGATCAATACAATTATGTACTGTTTAAAATTAATTATTTATCAACGGTGAAGTTCTACAGTTTTCAATTTTTTTTTTATTGTTAACTACGAACTAGAAAAAAACTCTAAAAGAGAAAAGTACTAAAGCAGTTGAGAATTTTAATAGCAATAAATGGCACCCTTATTTTCCATAAGCACTTTCCCGCTCGTTGGCTTCACGTATTTCATTTTACCACACATCCCTTTTCCCTTAACGATGTGGTGATGCATGCTGAATATATTTACTGGCTGAAAGTTTGAGGAAAAGGTTTTTTCTATATTTCGCCAAACATTCGATCAGCAATTATCGTGCCTTTATCAATTGGTTGGAATACTTCTTTTGCTTCTCTAAATAAATACATTTCGCGTAGACTGTATCACAATAATCGAGAAAAATTCAAGGATATTTTAAACTGAATTGTAATATGAAGAAGTGTATTTTGGTTGGTTACTTCAAATAACCAAATAAATATTAAAATAAAAACACCTATAATGCAATGTTTCCTAGCATGCTATCAACATGAGAGTCTTGTAGTCTCTCTAAACTGTATCCTAATAGTGTAATAAAACGAACAGTAATGATTGCCTGATGAGTAGCGATACGCACTGCCGAGACGTTTGCCGCAGGCTCAAACCCAACCTTCAGGACTGACACCTCTGACTTTTAGAAGTTATTAACGTATTCCCTGTCAGTTATCGCTCGAATTAATGATACAATGAAGGAAAAGGTTTTGAGGAAACCGGAGATTTAAAAAAAAATAGAATGAAATAAAATAAATAAAAAAAAGTCACCAATCTAATCTGCATTAAAACCGGACACCTCTCATTCGTAAAGCAGTAGGACAGTATATTATACAGGGCCTTTAAAAAAACGATTGAAGCTCGACACGAAAAATAAATCACACTAATATTATAAATGTAAAAGTTTGTTTGTTTGGATGTTTGTCCGTCAATCACGCTGAAACTAATGAACGGATTTTGATGAAATTTGGTATACAGACAGGGTAGGAGCTGACTTGGGTGATAGGATACTATTTATCCCGATTAAATGCTCCCTTGGGATAAAACAGGAATCTTGATATTCATCAATCACACCGAAAATTCTGAACGGATTTTGTTGAAAATTGGTATAGAGACAGGAAAAGCAGATCACGCGAGCGGAGCCGTGAGGAAAAGCTAGTATAATGTAAAAATATGTAGGTTTTAAGGACACACGAGGTTATAAATAACAATCTACAATAATTATGACTTAGTACATTATTAACTAATTATGATAAGAAACGATTGAGTCAGAACGGTGGTACGATAAGTATTCCTTGTAAACAAGGCTTATTTTAAGCAGAATATTAAAAAATCGATCCAATAATATGCCATTACGTCGTCAGAGCAATGTATTTTATTATAATCGTGGTAAAAACAACACTTATTTTGCATATAGCACTCCAATTAAGAGTCAAAATCAGATATAATCCCCTTGTGGTAATTACCACTATTACATACAACGATTGCTATAAATGTTGCGTGTTTCTTTATATGGAAATTATACTCGTAGATATGTAAATATAACGCTATATGTACGACGCAAATTGTGCATTATTGTTTTGATTTTTTTATATGACACGATTTCTCGGTATAGGTAAAATACTCATTCTACCTTAATTAATATCGCGTATAACTGCTGGTCTCCCAAGCAAAAGTTCATAACATTTCTGTTGGTAACATGAGTTGCAAACACAGTGAATTATTTTTTATTCTTTTTAATTTAATTGAATGACGAGACGAACAAGTCGCTCGCCTGATGATAAGCGCCACGCCTGCCATACAACATGCAACACCACACAGAACTTTGAATTACAAAGCCCTGCATGGCACCGAACTGCGCTCGTCACTCCGAGACATAAGATGTTAAGTCTCATAATGTCCAGTAATTTGCGACAAAGCGGTGGTACCAACCCAGACGGCCTCTCGCATACGAGGGACCTACCACCTTGTAAATTCATAAATTCATTTTATATGATGTTATTCCAGTATTTCTAGAACGAATTAAACGTATGTTCACGGTTTTCACATTAGTATAAAATTATCATTAAAAATATTGTGTCAAACCAGTATGTAAATCGAGTGGTAAAAAAGCGAAAAATCGTCCGAAAACTTATTTCGTATTCGATTAATCTTTACATAAAATAAAAAGTATAAAATGAAGTCACTTCCGTTGTCACTTCGCTTAGATCTTTTAAACTATTCAACGGATGTTACTGCAGTTCAGCAATAGATAGAGTGATTCATGAGAAAGATTTATATGTATAATACATACATATTATAGTACATAAAAGCCGAAAAATTCCTAGATTTGTAATTCCGTAACAAACATATTTTTACCCGGAGAAGCTGGCGCGGGTCGCTAGTTCGTTACAAGTTGCTCATACTTCAAATTTTAGTTCATCATAGTTTCCTAATAGTTGAAGTATGGAGAGAAATATTTCGAAAACTATCAACTAGTTCAACTATCAACTAGTATAGAATTACCGTCTTTTTATGGATGGGTTTAGTCACATACCTGTTAAAATAACTCTGTGGATTAATGTTTATAATAGAGCCCTTGTTTTAAATAAAAAATGTTGGCTTTCATTCGAACGTGTTCCCCTGCATCGATAGTGAATAGGCGATTATTTTGTCTAACAATAGGCAGGGACAAAGGATGGCCTCTCTTCGGCCTCACAACAATGCCCGCCATTTGCAGTTGTCGGGCTACCCGGAATCATCGAGATTATATTGGCACTGAATGTAGCCATATAACGCATATAGTTTTGAATTTAACTCTCTTTTCATGCATCAGTGTGTATCTTCTTTTTCCACAGAGGTAGGCAGCGGATTGGGCGTGCCCCTGGCATTGCCGATGTCCATGAGCGGCGGTAACCGCTTACCATCAGACGGGCCGCTTGCTCGTCTGTCTATCAAGGCAATAAAAAAAACATGCCCAATTCCCACTCGCAGTGGGGTCAGCACAACATGCTTTATATTACAAAAAGATTTGGCTTGTAGTTTTTACGACCGACCGCTTGCCTGACGTCAACCACTCTGGGGAGAAAACACACCCAGACCCGAAACAAATTTATTTATTTAATTCTTTATTGTACACATATACAGAGAAATACAACACAACAGAAAAGGGTATACAAACAAAGTACAAATGGCGGTCTTATCGCTCGAGGCAATTTCTTACAGACAACCATGGGATGGAAGCAAGTAAATGAGAAATAACGGGCAGTCAAGTGGATCGATTCCCATACCGAGGCAAATGTTTGTGTGTCAACACAAACATTTGCCTCGGTATGGGAATCGATCCCGCTGCCTCTCGTTTCACAGCCGGCTACTCGCTCACATTTGTAAGGTACTATTACATAATTAAGATTGGATTATTTTACTAATTTCACAAAATATGTACGTAAGTGTGCAAATCTCTAGTCTCTTAATAAATATTGATACATCACACACGCCCGTTATCCCTGACGGGTTAGGCAGAACTGTAACCAGTACATCAAAAATTTCGCCGAGCTTACTTCCGCCCCATGATGTGATAATAATGTGAGCCTATCGCTACACCAGGCACAATTCCAGGCTTCGGGCTAATATTTAATATTTTGTGTAAGAAAAACCCAATATCACTTTTATTCGACTCGGAGATCTAACCCGAGACTTCAGCACAGCAGTCGTACAGCGTACACAACACAACTGCGCCACCGAGGTTAGAAATTAAGGCATCAAAGTGGTAGGTCCCTCGTATGCGAGAGGTCGTCTGGGTTGGTGCCACCGCGCTGTCTATTTCTGCCGTCAAGCAACGGTGTGTAAGCACTGTTGTGTTTCGGTTTGAAGGACATTGAATACAGTGAAATTACTGGCCTTGCTCGTCTCATCTGTTTTTGTTGTTTTGAATAAACACCTAACATTAGGTATGTATAATACATATGAAACAAAATCGCGTTTCCCATACATTCAATTAACCGGATTTTCGATTATCCAAATGACTTATGACAATAATTAGTTCGGTTAGTCGAGTCTCCACTATATAATGATGGAAGACATTTTGCAAAGTTGCTGAAGCGATGTAAGTTTGAACCCCGAGGGGCTTATTAATAATTACTGTATACCTTTGTAATAATTCAACAACAATTTGTCTCCCTATGTTGAGTCACACTTCACTTCAGAGGAAGCAAGACATACCGCGATATAACTATGGGGAATGTTTAAAAAGTTTATTATAATAGCCTTTAGCATGGAGTTATGGCTAAATAAGTGAAAGTAGTACAATCAAACATAACGCTTTTTTTCGTCGAGCTTATTTCCGTACAATGATGTGACAAGTCACAATTTCCAATCTCGAGCAATTCCTTGGCGATTTTTCAAACACAATTTATGGTTTCCTGTCCTGGGAATTGAACCCAATACCTCACGGTTCTTAACCTTAGAACGCTGCCACCAAACCTATGAGGTGATTTCGATGATGTACAATAAATAGTATAGCAATTATAAGTTGTCAAGATATGTAGCGCTGTACGTTAGTTTTAAGGCCAAGATAAATGAAAAATACAAAATCCTTAAATAGCCGTACACCGAACATCTAAACCAATTATCCTTAGAAATGTTGATTACTGTACATGTTGCATTTTTGGAGTTCTAACAGTTCCTGAAATGGAACACGCGTAAGATACATGACCTCGCCGGGGGCTAGCGAATCACCTAAAAACCCAATTTACCTAAACTATACTTGCCACAGGCAGCCCTTTGTACCCGACACGCTTTGAACCCTTCTACAATAATATATTATGATTTGAGAGTAAATGAAGTTGATCCATTCATCAAACGGCCATAGAGTAACGTAGATTATAACTGAACTAGCGACCTGCGCCGGCTTCGCACGGGTAAAAACATGCTTGTTACGACATCACATTACAAATCTTTGAATTTTTCGGCTTTTCTGAATTATAATATGTATGTATTATGCATATAAACCTTCCTCATGAACAACTCTATCTATTGCTGAAAACTGCATTAAAATCTGTTGAATAGTTTGAAAGATCTAAGCGAACAAACAGCGGAAGCGACTTCATTTTATACTATGCAAAGAAAAGATAAAGATAGCGACCACTGCACCGTACATAGTGAACACCCGTCATAATAGCTCGTTTGGGCGAATCGCATTCAGATGGAAATGTAATTAATATCTTTCAACAGTCGCAAATATATTTAAATATACACTGTGCTGCTCCATTGTGCCAGGATAAAAAAAGATTGGGAAATGGGAGGTTGAGAATTCCATTCCTGCATTGGACACATGAGTAAACCGCATTTTTTTCGTTTGTTAATGCCACAGTTGGCATCCAAAGTTAATTTCAGTTCCTCATACTCTCTCAAACCAGAACACCAGTTATTTTAATATGTGTTAAATTATTTGACCTGGATCGACACACTCAGAATTTTTTTTCAAAGTTCACTGACTTACTTGTAAATAAAGTGCAGTCCAAATACAACGCTGGGTCCATCGTCGGTCGCCAAATAATTCTACCGCACTGAAGTAATTGGATAAACTTCGGCTGACGCTGGAATAAGCCATGATTATTTTTAACAGAATTCAAAAATATTTATACATATTTTTTACATATGCATGTTTTTTATGTATGCATAATTACGACACAATAATAATATGCACTGTTTTCACTGTGTATTTGTTATCATTCTTTTTTTGTCTGAAAGAGTTTTTTGTCGCGATGGTCCGTTTTCATTCTCTAGAGATCTAATTACGGAATATTAGTAGAAAATGGGAACTATTCAACTGATAACAGTAAACACCACGCACCGTGTTTTAAACATTTTAATCTATACTAATATATAAAGCTGTAGAGTTTGATTGTTTGATTGTTTGTTTGTTTGTTTGTTTGAACGCGCTAATCTCAGGAACTACTGGTTCGAATTGAAAAATTCTTTTTGTGTTGGATAGTCCATTTATCGAGGAAGGCTTTAGGATATATAACATTACGCTGCGACCATTAGAAGCCAAGCATCAGTGAAAAATGTTGCAAAAACGGGGAAAATTATTCATATTTGAAGGCTTCCGTTGCTAAGCTACCCAAATAATATTATTTGAAGGCTTCCGTTGCTAAGCTACCTAAATCTATACTAATATTATAAAGCTGTAGAGTTTGATTGTTTGTTTGTTTGTTTGATCACGTGGGCGGAGCCGCGAGCAAAAGCTAGTTTAACTATATATTCACCATGTGTATATTTATATTTTCACCAAATATATATTTTCTTATTAGCGTTAATGAGGAAACGAGCCGGTCGTCGCCAGATAATAAGTGACACGCTTGCCCATAAGCAGAAACAACACCAATCAGATCTTCAAATTATGAGATATGCATGCAAATAGGTTGCGCTCGTCACTCCGAGTCATAAGACAAATAAATAAATACACCCAACAGTCACATACATAGTCCTGACCCCACAGTGAGATACGAATCTTGTGTCGTAGGTATCAGGAACTACGAGAGACTTTCGGTCTCACAACACCCAGACCCCGAAACAAATAAATGTGGATCACACCAACATTTGTCTCGGTGCGAGGATCGAACCCGCGGCCTCTCGCTTCACAGCCGGCTACTCGCCCGCTGCGCCACGGAGACTGTCAATGATGTTTTATCTCACAATGCCAAGTAATTTCACTAGCCTCAATGTCCTTCAAACCGAAACAACAGTACTTACACACTGGCAGCAAAAGTAGATAAAGCGGTGATACCTAACAAGGCAGCATCTCGCACCCCCACCCAGTAAATATCACATATCTATCAGGTACCATCACATCAGAGTTATTGCGTGGCCTGGTATAGGAAAACATTACATGATGGTTTATAGCCGAAAGTCTCCGCTACTAACTAAACTAATAGGACTATCGCTGCATTGACTTGAAAGTAATAAAACAGAGTGGGCTGTTTGCTTGGACTAGTTAGCAATCAAGGGTATTTGTGAGAGAAGACTTTTACGTCACGTTTTATCGCTTGCCCTATTTCACGGAGCCTTCTTTATTATAAGCGGTTCAACAACCTTGTTTATTTGACATCCTTTTCGAACATTTATCGGCACAAAAAATCTGTATCTGTATTTATAAAATTACTCATCCTGACTGATTAATTCATAAAAAACCAAACAAGCTGAAGCTGTGACAGCATATTACTTTAATGACTTTGATACCAATATTTATATAGGTTTTCGATTTCATTCCTAAAAGGAGGGAGAAAGTTTGTATGCATTTTTTTTTGTCTTTATTATTCTATTCTATATCGTACAATTTAATAGTTAACCTAGTGTGAAAGATTTCTAGCTGCCCGATAGGTTCCGACTTCGCTTAACGACTGTTGTTAGTTGATAACAGCCGGAAACGACTTTTTACAAGCCATTTAAAGCGTGGAGGCGTTCAGTTGATATATCAGTACGCGATCACCAAAAGGTTTCTTGACTTGGAAATTATTTACCGATTAGTATAGAGCTTCACTTAAAACTTGCTATTATTGCTCTTCAACACAATTAATGTAATACGTAATTTAAAATTTGACCCATAAGGGGAAAACAGTATGTGTGGGAAATGGCATATTCCTGGGTGCTTAACGTATGCCCAAAACTATCGACGAAATATATCTCAAATAAAAGGTCAACATTGGATAAAATTACGTTATCATGTTAGAGTTCGTAGACAAAATATCAGACAGAGGTACAAAGTAGAAGTAGTATTATCTCTACTTTACTTTGGACATAATGAGGCGAGTTGTTTTTAGCTGCGATAGGCATCTAGCAATAACCAA
The DNA here is from genome assembly GCA_949126905.1 of Amorpha juglandis. Classification (NCBI taxonomy): domain Eukaryota; kingdom Metazoa; phylum Arthropoda; class Insecta; order Lepidoptera; family Sphingidae; genus Amorpha; species Amorpha juglandis. Next base: position 10,585,931 of record OX421383.1, read on the forward strand.
ATGAAACAGGCTTTTACGAGAAAACGAGTCGACAAAATTATCTCGTGTTGCGTATGTTAAGCCCCCTGGTCTGAATTAATGAAAACGCCATAAACGCCAGTCTTTCACACTCATATAATCACTTACCATCAGTTTTTTTTTTTATAGCATAGATCGGCAAACGAGCAAGTGGGTCACCTGATGGTAAGTGATTTCCACCGCCCATGTATGCCCACAATATCAGAAGAATTATGGGCGCGTTGCCGACCTTAAGGGAAAGGGACAATTAGGGATTGGGAAGGGGAGGGGTATTTGGGCCTCCGGATATCTCACTCACCGTACGAAACGCAGCAGCAAGCCGCTACTTTACGTCGGTTTTCTGTGAGACAGTGGTAATGACCCGGTTGAGCCGGCCCAATCATGCTGTAGACAAAACTGTCTACAGCGTGGCTCTACCACTCAAACCACCACTGACCCACTTGCTCATTTGCCAGTCTATGGTATAAAAAAATCGGTTGAATCTCATATTATTAAGAGTTATTTCTAAGATAAGTATGTGCAGAATTTAAACAAAACTAATCTAAACGGATTTTATCGCGGTTTCTTATTAATTTTCTTTTCAGCCTTCGTGGTCACGGGGTGGAGTCTACCGCGATAAAATCCGTTTAAACTAGTTTTATTTCGATGTGTAATATTCGCGTAAACATAAGAAATCATTATGTGCAGAATTGACTCTTTATTCTATCAGCAGAATATAAACATTGTTACATGTAACTTGTCATTGAAGTTTCGTTTAATATTCCACGATGTGTTGCCAACGGCAGATTTGAAAGGCCGCAAACTATTGCTGTGCCGCACACGTTATCTACATCTATTTCTATATCTACTAATAGAAGATATATTTCAATGACATGAGGCTTTTATGTCACTTTTTTTACAACTTATATTCACAAATAAGCTTATTGTGGAACTACCTTTTTCTCGCGGCTCGGCCCGCGTGATCTGCTTTTTCCAGGATAAAAAAATTAATACACTCGAACAAATAACATACGCACTCATCCCCGAAGGGGTAGGCAGAGGTGTAACCAGTACACCCATATCTCGCCGAGCGTAATCCCGTTCCATGATGTGAAAGGGGGCGAACCTATCGCTATACCGGGCACAATTCCAGACTCCCGGCTGATATTGAGTATTTTATAACAGAAAACCCAATATCACTTTACCCAACCCGGGGATCGAACCCAAGTCCTCAGCAGCAGACGCACCGCGTGCGGAATACAACTGCGCCACCGAGGCAGTCGCAAAAATAAATCGATTTCTATACAACGTATCTGGAACAATGCATGGATTTCAGTCAGAAACCCCGGCAACCAGGCCCGTAAACAAATTAACTACGGGCAGGCTGCTATAAAATTTACAAGCACTATTCCGTTTTTATTCCTTGCATTCATATATTTATTAGTCACTCAGCGAGCCATGGAGAGGGTTATTCGCGGTGTTTACGTGATCAAATCAGAAATGAGGAGATGCGTAGAAGAACGAAAGTCACCGACACAGCCCAGCGGATTAGCAAGCTGAAGTGGCAGTGGGCAGGCCACATAGCTCGCAGAATCGATAACAGATGGGGCAGAAAGGTTCTGGAATGGAGGCCACGTACTGGCAAGCGCAGCGTTGGACGTCCGCCTACAACGCGGACAGATGATAAACGTCATAGGAAGATGGATGCAGGCCGCTTCCAACAGGTCGGTCTGGAAATCTTTGGGGGAGGTCTATATTCAGCAGTGGACGTCCTGTGGCTGATGATGATGATACATTTATTATGCCGCGTTAGCTCTTCACAATTTATCAACAGATAAACCAGCCATCTAATGTCCAAGTGGCTCGAAACAATATTTAGATCACAGTAAGTCGCGAGATTAGCACGATACGCTATCGTAAAATAGACATTAACTGCTGTTGCGATTAGATACAAATGTTTATCGTTTTACATTTATTTACATCGACATCGTATTTTTAAATATAGATTACGTATATTACATATGATTTTACTTAGATCACGTGTCGCGGTGTTGGTTATATATGTATGTAAATATAGAGATACACAGCTTTGGCTCGCAGCTCTGCCCGGGTACGGGTGAGCGTCTTTTTTAACACGCTTTTATTAGCTTCATACGTATGTTAGTATGTTACGGAAACTTTGAACATGATTTTGACCTCCATCAAAACCCTGTCAAATTAAATCGAAATTTGACATACTTATCAAGGACCGATGGCAATTCAATAATTAAAGAAAAAATATTTTTGTTTTATAAAAAATGACTACGGCCTACGGTGGACTACGGCCTAATCCCTCTCATTCAGTAGAGGAGGCCCGTGCCCAGCAGAGGGACGTATATTATACAGGGCTAGTAAAAAAAAATTTAAAAAAATAATAATAAAAAAACACGCTTTTTTTAGAAAATCCAACGAAAAATTTTTTTTTTTTTAAGTGTTTGTTAAGTATTTTATATTTGAAATATTATTATTCTGATTGATATTCAATGTTACATGAGGTCTACGTTTTCAAACTTCGTTGTGTGATATCGTTTTATAGAATAGGGACACAGACCCGGATGGCCATTCATGGCATCTGTAAAAAGTCGTATAAAAACCGAACATTTCTGAAACGAATACTCCAAAATTAATATTATAAAATACGAGATAGAATCACTGGATAATGGTTTTATTTATCTTTATTAAAACTACTCAATTGATAAACATTTACCATTTTTTTCAATTTGATATTTTTTAAGATACCAGAAATCTATAGTTTCATTCCACTTGTAGCTTTTCCTTTTTTAAAGGTCGATAAATCTATAGTAAGCGAATAATTGGCACCGCAGCAAGCGTCAACATCAAACGACAAAGACAAATTTTAAGTGGTAGCGCCACGCTGTAGACATTGTCGTAAGGGCCGGTCAATCGGGTTATAACCACTGTCTCACAGAAAACCGACGTCAAGTAGCAGCTTAGATATCCGGAGTCCCAAATATCGCCTTCCTTTTCTTATCCCTTCCTTGCATGGTCTGCTATTCATCCATAAATCTTCTGGTATTATGGATTTTCATGCTCTGTGAAGATCACTTATCATCAGGTAACCCATTTGCTGCCGCAGTTATTGCTCGCATTTGCTAGTCTATGATATAGAAAAAAATGTGTGTGTACAATTCAGAAGTGAAACTTCAGAATATAATTAAAATAAATTTATTAACCAACGAATTTTAATACGCAAATGCAAACAAATAAAACACGTGAATAAATCACCACGTTCACAAAGAAAAGTTTTTGGAAATTTCCCACCCTTAATAATTTTTGAAATGTTGTAGCTTTGGAAATTTGAAATAAGGGATGAACGGTTGTATGAAAGTATGCCAGAAATTTCACGCGGGCGGAGCCGCGAACAAATGCTAGTAATATTTATTCACGTTTATCCTCACTTTAACCGTTTTCCTTGTAATTATGAATGCATAATACGATTAAAAACACTTTCCGAGAACATAATTAGTATCATTTTATACGACCATTTTTATATTGTTTTACTAGAGTTCAATAACTGTTTTTTTATTAATTTACTAGTTTGTTAATATTTTAATAAAAAAGGATAAAGTTTGGAATTTTTAGAATTACGTATCCAAAGCGAAGCTTATTGCAGTGTCTGTCTTTTCTAGCTACGAAAGACTCCATTTTTTAAGCCGTAATAGGTAACTTTTTTAATTTTCACAGAATATTTTATTTATACCATAGATAGCAAAAGTGCAAGTGGGAAGGAAAGGGATTATTAAGGAATGGGGAAGGCATGAGGGATTGTATGTGATCATTATTGATTGTTATTATGGCGGAGTCCGCAGGTGGTAGGGTTTTCACAGTTTTGTCTACAGCATGAATGGGTCGGCCCGACTGAGTTACAACTTATCTCACAGAAAACCAACGTATATAACAGCTTATGTTACGCTTCGTACGTTGACCAGTGGTGATTCACTGGCTCGTTTGCCGACCTATGCTATAAAAAATATCTTAACGAACAATAAAAAATAAGAAAAAGGAGTATATTTTACATACAAGGTGGTAGGCATCTGCTATGCAAGATTCCATGTGGGTTTCCCCCGTTATAACTATTTCTACCGGAAAAGAGCCATATGTAAGCATTGCTGTGTTTCGGTTGGAAGTACATTGAAGCCCTTGAAAATACTGAGCATTACGAGACTTAACAACTTATATCGCGGGGTGACGAATGCAGTCCAGTACCATGCAGTTATTTGTAATAAAGGGTTCTGTGTAGTGCTGCATCTGTTTATGGGCAGGCGTGGCACTTACCATCAGACGACTTGCCCGTATCATCATCCCAGCTAATAAAAAAAACGAACACTAATTATGACCGCCTATTTGGGATTTGAATTCAGTACATCACAGTTTCTCAGACTAAGTACGCTATAAGACAATGAGGCGATACACTGCATATTCGTGATAAACTTCATAATTGCATAACTCAGTACATTCCCTCGAGGGATAATAGCCTATCGCATGCAATCTGAATGCACAAGAAATTCCTTTTGGATCGTGAGCTAAATCACGAATCGTGGTGTAGCGTACTGCGTCATTAAATCTAGTAAACAAGCCGCATAGCGATACTTGGAAAGCATTGTATACGAATACATTAAATACTTCTCTTAGGTACATGAGTCAAATAGTATTTAGGTGTTATGTACAACGCTGGTTTAAAGTTTTACCCGTACATTGGACGTTCTGTTGAACTCTTTAGTCTTTAACCCTCGACAGGAAAAGGAGCTATATATTTGACCGCTTTGTCTGACTGTGTGTGTGTGTCGTAGTGCCTCAAAGAAAGAATACGAATACATGGCATGACTGGTGACCACCGATATACTCATTGTGGTGACATTGTTGGTGGTCGCTGGTTTTTTGGATTGCATTACGCTTACCATCAGGTGTAATGCAGTCACTTTGCTATGCTCGGATAAAAAAAAACTCAACCATTTCGAAAAGTCGCTCCAAATCACTCATTTACGATTGTAAAGCCACATTTAATTGAACGGAGTTTATCGTACGATATAAGTGAGTGTGTTTTTTTTTTACGAGTCCGCACCATTGGATCATGCTTTCAAATTGCATAACGCAGCCTCGTAAATGATAGGTTTCTATTATAATATCGACTGTATCTTGCGATAAACTCTCCTTGTAATTAGGGCTTTAGAACCAAATTCAACCAGCCTTATTGGATTCTCTAAATGAATACTAATATGTTTTCAACACACGCCCCGTTAATTATACATCAATAAGTATCCATTGAAAGATTTACTTTAGCGACATTAATTTGGCGTGGCGCCGCGTCGCACGCGGACAGAATTGGATTGGCCAAACAAATCCACAGCATGTTGAGACTAATTGAAATTTATTCGCCGAGTTTATGCGGTGCCGTGTATCCCTACAACCACTAAACAAAGATCACTGATTTATTTCACAATAAATTACCAAGAACTTAGGAATTTATTTCTAAGAACCTTATACTTACCTTACTTTATAAGAATCTTATAAAAGTCTAGACATCATGTAAATATTAATCAATCGTTTATTAAAAATAATAAGATCGATCGAAAATATTTACATTACCTCTGCACGTCTAGTAACACATTCATTCTTCAGCTGTTTATCATTTAGTGTGGTACAAAGTTGCAAATCGAATATCAACTCATACTTTTTTCGATTACTATTTAGTACTACAGGGGGAGGGGAAAAATACTTACATCATATACTATATCCTACTTAAATTTGACCACACCCATATGTAACACGTTTTCTGTTATATAACCTACAATGTTAACCTAATTAAAAATGTTTGTAACACGAGTAACATGTAAGATATGGAATAGATATTATATCATCAGTTGACATCTAGGCGCCAAAGATTTCCTAAATGGTATCATGACAATCATAATCGTTGACATAATTACCTGTTGTTCTGTGACTGTTTGAATACACGTGATTTACAGTCTGATAAAGTTGTTAAAAAATACATTCATATACATACCTACTATAAGGTTTTACAAGATAGTAGGCCTCTATTATGCGAGAGTCCGTCTGGATTAGTACCACCGAGCAGCAGTATGTAAGCACTGTTGTATTTCGGTGTAAAGGAAATTGAAGCCGGTGAAATTACTGAGCATTATGAGACGTTTTTTATAGTATAGGCCGGCAAACGAGCAAGTGGATTACCTGATGGTAAGTGATCTCCATCGCCCATGTACACCCAAAATACCAGAAGAATCATGAGCGCGTTGCCGACATTAACGGAAAGGGATAATTAGGGATTGGGAAGGGGAGGGGGATTTGGGCCTCCAAATATCTCACTCACCGTACGAAACGCAGCAGCAAGCCGCTACTTTATGTCGGTTTTCTGTGAGACAGTGACAACCACCCGGCTGAGCCAGCCCATTCACGCTGTAGACAAAACAATCTACTTAGCTCTGGCTTACAAGCTTAGCTCTACCACTCATAACAACTTATGTCTCGGGGTGACGAACACAGTCCAGTGTCATATAGTTCTTTATAATTATAGATTCTGTATGATGCTTGCTGATCTGTCTGTATACAGGGTTAATTTTAAAACACTAGCAACCTCGCAGGACCAGATACCTGACCCCATACGGACCAACTTTTGTTCTACGAGTTTGGATATAACTCAATATATTTAAAAAAAAATGATTTTACAAGTTTTTGTTGTGTAGTGTTTTTCTTCGTAGACTGCGGCGCGGCGCGCGCGCACGACATCAAAGTCGCCGGTCAGCTGCTCGGGCGGTCAAGGTCACAGGCGCTAGCCCGGTTCCCCACGCTTCGCGTGTTTGTTTACGTAATCTGCGATGCGCGTTGTAACATTCAAGACAGAAATTAAATGAATACTTATTTTTGTATGAAAATAAAATCTAACAAATTATCAAAAGTCGTAGAACAAAAGTAGTAGCTTATAACCTTAGGAATCTACCCCTGCGAGGTTGCTGGTATTTTAAAAATAACCCTGTATAGCAGGCTTGGCCCTTACCATACGGCGAGTGTGTCCACCACACACCACATACGGTGTGTGTGCTCGTTTGTCATTTAATTTTAAGCTTACAAAAAGGCAGAGCTGCACTCAAAGTTCGCCTTGTACATTTCTGTACCATGATATGATAGGTGGCGAGTCATATAGGGTACAAATTCTTATCCAGAATAAGTTAGGATTCCATGTCCACAAGCTAGAGCCTAGATTTTCCTCAACGATGCAATTTGCAAGGATTTTCATTCTCCGTACCGCATGCAGTCTTATGAGTTCTTGCGATATTTCCAGACGGATACTATTAGTACAAGATCCCGGGGAACATTGACCTTCACCCATCTGTTTACCGGATCAAAATAGCATTTTAGGGTATAAAATGTGTTGCTGAACACATACCAATAGGGTTGCCTAAAAAAATATAGTCAAGGATATGATTAATTAACATTTAAAATTTTTTTTTTTTATAATTTCCCTGACTTGCTTACCAAAAAATTTAACCTTCAATGAAAAGTGTACAATGTATACTGTCTGCAAAAAATAGGTTGCCTACCTTTTACTGGCCACTACTACCTGGTTGCCGTATGCAAACAGGTAACTAAAAAGTGGTAATTGCGCTCATCTAGCTCCTAGCTTTTGCAGGTAGTATACATTATAGGTTTTCATTGAAGGTTCATTTATTTGGTGAGCAAGTCAGTGAAATAATATCTTCTTTTTGTTTAATTCGCAAAACCTATCCTAGACCATATTTTTTAGGCAACCCTATTGGTATGTGTTCAGCAACACCTTTTATACCCTAAAATATTATTTTCATCCGGTAAACAGATGGGTGAAAGTCAATGTTCCGCGGGATCTTAGACCATATGTAAAATATCTGTCTGCGTTATCTGACGGATTCAATTTAAAAGCGCTTTGTGAAACAGGTCCTATCAAAGTCAGCTCAAATTATCTTAAAATAATATAACGTTAATTAAACGTCAAAGAAGATTTTCAACCTTTGTTTTTTTTTTAACGAAAACACTTGAAGCGACATTAATTAGAAATTTCTAATTAAGGGTTACTCGCTGACAGAAATTGTGTTGATTTATTTAATTAAAACACAGGAGTCTTAGTTCGGCGACCTTTACAAATAAAGAGTACTCGGGTACAAATTACACTTGTCGCGATGAGGACAGTAGGTAGAAAATAAATATAGTTTAAAATGTTTTTGAAACGCTGAACATTAGTGGGAGTTAAAACCCTACAATTGCTTAAGTTTTGAAATAAAGTGAACTAAATTTTTGTTCGTGATAAGTACCGAGTTGTGGTTGTCAAGAATTTTGATTTTGTGACCGAAAAGGTATAAGATAGCAACTCTCTTGAACCAATGAAATTACAGGGCATTATGAGACATAAAATCTTATGTCCCGGCATGACGAGCGCAGTTCAGTGTCATACAGTGCTTTGTAATTTAAAGTTCTGTGTGGTATTGCATCTGTTTATGGGCAGGCGTGGCAGATTTCAAATATTTTAAATATTCCGTATGTTTGTACCCTACATATACTTTTAGTTATTCAAAAGTACACGGTATAAGCATCTGTTGCAGATTTCGACTTATTTTTCAAAATAAACAAACCAACTTAAAGATGTACATCGTTTTATTAAAACGTTATCCTACGAGTCGCGGGGCGTCCGCATTATCCCGGGGCTCACGTACACCGCGCCGCGTGAATACTGATATAGTATCCACGAAGTTATGACTCCTTTGAACTCTCGGAACTTCTGGTCTAAGATCCCGCGGAACATTTACCTTCAACCATCTGTTTACCGGAAGAAAATAATATTTTAGGGTATAAAAGGTGTTGCTGAACACATACCAATAGGGTTGCCTAAAAAAATATGGTCTTATCCCGGGGCGCACGTACACCGCGCCGCGTGACTACTGATATAGTATCCACGAAGTTATGACTCCTTTGAACTCTCGGCACTGCGTATTAAAATTATCCACTTATTCTAAGTTTTAATGTCCGCAATTACTCAACCTGTTGGTAATAAACATAGATGCTTAGTACTTAGCTTTTATTGAGTCTCGCTTTAAAATTTCAATGACAAATATATTTATAGTATATAAAGATATACATATGTTCATGCCTTAATCCTCGAGGGGATAAGCAGAGGTGCAGCTAGTAGTCTATTTCTGTCTAATGGTGTAAAATTACCGAGCCTATCCCCATATCGAATTTATCCAGTCCCAGACAACACCTAAGTGATTTTTAAAATCGAATACATCACATATAGTTACTTATCCAACGTGAGATTTAAACCCAGGACATCACGGATTCGCAGCTACACTGTCACAAGACCAATGAAACGACCACTGACTATTGACATAGAAATAAATTTCATTAAGAAGTCCATACGTGGCTTAACGCATTAAAGGAAAATATTTATTTATTTAGGAAACATACAGAAAATTTATAGCTAAAGATACATGTAAAATTTTTATGAGAATATATTTATTTATATTAATATGAGAGCCAATGATCTCACTATTGAGGATACTTAAGATTGGGCGAGATGGAGGCATTCTAGAAAGAGGGCGGACCCTGAAGCCGAGATAACACCAGGCAGAAATAAAGAAAAAATCTGTAGTGATACAGCTGACATTCCCTGTAATGTCTGATAATAATTTTAATGGACATGTGGAATTCTTAATTAAATACTAGTAACTTTTTTTTATTTGATCGAATGACGAGACGAGCAAGGCGCTCGCCTGATGGTAAGCGCCACGCCTGCCCATAAACAGAAGCAACACCACACAGAACTTGGAATTACAAAGCACTGCATGGCACTGAACTGCGCTCGTCAACCCGAGACATAAGATGTTAAGTTTCATAATTTTTTTTTTCATAATTTTTTTCAATTTTTTTCATAATTTCACTGGCTTCAATGTTCTTCAAACCAAAACACAACAGTGCTTAAACAGGCTTGGGGGTAGAAATATACCACTTTTTTTTAACTAGTTAAACAGTCTTACTAAAAAGACACATCAAACAGCTTAACATTCGTAAACAGGTAATATGCAATGTAAAAATATATTAAAAAAATATTTTTTGTAACGTGTGTATGTTTAATACCTGTTTATGTTATTCAGTAATACTAAGTTCATTGGATATAAAACAACTATAACGTTTCATGCGATATAAAATTATTCGGAATCCGTCCTCATAAACAATGTTATTAAACAGCGTATGGAAAATTTCACTATAGTAATAAATATACTCCGTGAATTTATGGCGAAAAATATGAGCTCGTGAGAGATGAAGAAAGAACACTTAAATGTATGCTTAATGATAGGAAATGGCCAGGGCCGTATTTACACTGTTATAACAAAAGAAACATTACACTCGCTTAAACAAATTAATCACCTAGACCCAAAACAAATATTTGTGGATCACACGAACATTTTGTCTCGGTACGGGAATCGAACCCGTGGCTTCTCGCTTCACAGCTGGCTAATCGCGCCACGGAGGCTACAATACAGTGTTTGTAATGGTGCTGCCACACCGGTGTTATAAAATGTTTACAAACATTTTCTAACATTAAACATTTACTAACATTATCTAACATTGTGATAAAATGTATCAAATTTTTGTTAACAAATGTTTAATAATGTTTTGTAAACATTTTATAACAGCGGTGTGGCAGCACTATAAGCTTATAAAAAAAATATCAACAATCGTCGTCCGTGTCTACTAATTCGGTCCTGGGATGGGTGCCGTCTATTTCGGGGTTTGGGGACCGCTGAACATGGCGAGGGTGGCTAGGCCAGGGGGCAGAGATCGTCATGGCAATATTCATTTTGGCCGAATATGAGAAAGATTAATAAAGTAATTATCGCTGTCATTAGCACTTTGACCTCGACCAATATTAACGTTTCATGAGCTTTTGAATTAGACTGTAGGATTATTGGTAAGCTTTAATTGTTTTATCGATGAATTGAGCGTATATATAATTAAGATATTATACAAGTAATTTGAAAGAGTATTATTTACATTACATTCGTTATATATCGGTAATTATCGCTTGCTTTAACGGTAAAGGAAACATCGTGAGGAAACCTGCATATCTGAGAACTCGATAAGATTTTTCGAAGGTATGTGCAGTCTGCCATTAGGCCAGCGTGGTGGACATAAGGTCTAACCCCTCTCATTCACATCATGGGAATTTCATAATTCCTCAAACTAGTTGTCAAAAATAATAATCGGTCGCCATTACGAATTCATGACAGTGAATCCAATAGTTGTATGACCTAAAGGAATATGGAATAAGAATAGGGAAAATATAAAAATATATCTGTATTTTAATGAAAATTTAGGTTATCTAAAACAAATTAAACATAATTTCGTAACATTTTCACATTATTATATTTTACATGGATACTAAGAATTTCAAGCGAATAACTAGATATTGATTTCCGTAAACTCTATTATCATACTTTATATGCAAGTATTAAATTCAATTCATTTGCGTAATAAGGAAAATAACACTAGTAAAAATATGAAAAATAAATCGTAAAACACGCGTGGGTTCCGCTGAACTTTGATAAAAGAATAAACAAACACATGAAACGACAAACCCGGGACTCATACGCGGAAAAGATTATACAAGATTTCAGATAATTCTAGAAGGATAATAATTAATTTGCAGGGTATTTTACCGAGCAATATTACGTATATCGTGACGCGTTTGTTGATAAAAAATTAAGGTTAGAAAAAATATTTTTGGATCATTAAAAGGTTTTAGCAAAAGTTTTATAGTGGCTGCGCAGAAATTAAGATTTAGAGACTGATGATTTCAGAAATGGTGATTTCTTATGTTTACGCGATTACACATTGAAATAAAACTAATATAAACGGATTATAATTAGATTATAATTATAATTATTATTAGATCCGTAGAAGAACGAAAGTCACCGACATAGCCCAGCGGATTAGCAAGCTGAAGTGGTAGTGGGCAGGCCACATAGCTCGCAGAACCGATAACCGATGGGACAGAAAGGTTCTGGAATGGAGGCCACGTACTGGCAAGCGCAGCGTTGGACGTCCACCTACATAAAGGTCGTTTTACATGATAAAGGTCGCAGGAAGTCGCTGGATGCAGGCCGCTTCCAACAGGTCGGTCTGGAAATCTTTGGGGGAGGCCTATGTTCAGCAGTGGACGTCTTGTGGCTGATGATGATGATGAAACGGATTATATCGCGATTTTTGACGATTTTCACGACGTTTCGAAAGCTTTTCAGCCTTCGTGGTCCAGTGAGTTTCATTTCAATATATTTTACATGTCCACCGCTTATTAAGGAAGTATGTCCAATATAAAAGTAACAGAGAAACATTATAGAGGGAATTACATACATACGCAATCACACATATAATTCCAGGAGGAGTAGGCAGAGGTATAACCAGTATACCCAGATTTTATCCCATGATGTGACAGGGGCGAACCTATCGCCATACCGGGCACAATTACAAACTCCGGGCTGATACCTGAGCATTTCGTGATACAAAAACCCAATACCACTTATACTCGATCCAGGTATCAAAATCGAGACTTCAACACACATTACAACTACGCTGCCGAAGCAGTCGTAATGGTTACCTTACAGTAAGTGGTATGTAACCAGCGTGGCTCTAAAAAAATATCTTCCATTTTGAATTTTATAAATTACTAGCTATCGTCTGATTGTTTTCTCCCCAGGCGGTAGTAGAAATTACAAGCCATTTTTTTCTGTAACATGTGTTAAAATACATTATTGCGCCGACAGCACTGCGAGTGGGATAAAGGTCACCTACCTTAAAGAAGAAAAATTATAATAGACATTAATTTAATACCTATGCAGTTATTCTCTATGCATAAAGTTCTTGTAACTTTGGAAGCTTATTATCCTTCTCTTATCCAGATTTTAATACAATAGGATGAATTACAGCATACTTCAGCTGTATTTTGTCCTTTCTCTTGTGATACATTGTTTCCGACCCTATTCATTACATTCCTTTAACCAAATGCGCCCTTCGAAACATCAAAGGTAAGGTTCGTAAAAAAATGTAAATGAGCACTTTAAAGGAATTTCCTGAAAAAACGATACCGTCATATTGGTTGAATAATTTTACAGTAATTTTCCAAGCGTTTGTTAATTTCAAATCGGAAAAACAGCGCGTGCAATTTTTTCCCTGATTAATAGCTGGGCTTTCTAGTAGTTATACTTCGATATTAGGTTAACCTAAAATAGGAAATAAGAGTATAAATTTAAAAATATTTATCCAAAGCCTAAGCCTAAGCCTAAGACCATAATTCTATGTAGACCGTAGATTTTAAAATTTCTATCTATACTTACTTGTAATAAGCTAAATGTAAAGAAAATACCCATAGTAATGGACAAAACTTGATTAGTTTTTTTTTAAGCAACAGTGCTTACACACTGTTGCTTGGTGGTAGAAATATCGTGTAATTGTATGAATGGTCTCGTATCGGCCACATACCTCAAAACGTACTTACACATCCCACTTTGCACAACATTAACATAGGATTTGACCTATCGCTAAGCTTTATGAACAATAGACCCACGGGACGATAATTAAGGATCCTATACCCTCTAATATTGACTCGCAAACAGTGCCCGATGCCCGAGTTCGGGCAAACCAATGACTGCATACCAAATTCCAATAATAGTCGTTGATTGAACCCAAATTTACATAACATACATAAGCACATTCCTGTGTCCCCGAAGTGGTAGCATATTTCCGTCCCATGATGTGACAGAGCCCGTTGATATATCGGGCACAAATTCTAAATTCGAGCAACTTTGTGTTTTTGGAATTTGAGAAGGTCAATATAAATGTTGATTACCCGATGAGGGAATCAAACCTACAACCTCACTAGAACAATGAGGCGATGAATATATATCAAAATTCATTAATTGTGAAATACCACCACCAAATACTTCTGAGTGGTAGAGCCACGCTGTGCCGGCTCGACCGGGTCGTTACCACCGTCTCACAGAAAACCGACGGAAAGTAGCAGCTTACTGCTGCATTTCGTACGGTGAGTGAGATATCCCGAGGCCCAAATCCCCGTCCCCTTCCCAAGCCCTTAATTATCCCTTCCCTTTAAGGTCGACAACGCGCCTATGATTCTTCTAGTATTATCACATTCTTCTAGTATGGTATTGTTACATGTACGCCACATTGGCAGTGGAGATCCCTTACCATCAGGTGACAAAATTGCTCGTTTGCCTGTCAAAGCTACAAAGAAAAAAAATCTTTTTACAATAAATTAACTAAGAGATCTTCTTTACAACTAAACTTAGTTGAAACTGAATTAAGTAGGTATTACCAACTTTATTTGCGGTCTAAAATCACGTCACCCGTAACTATTAACATATAGTATATTGTAATAGTTAGTATTCTTTACCTGCAGGTAAAGAAAGCAACACGACCACAATAACAGCTGGGTAATACCAAATTGTTTTTGTGTCCGCGCCATACTCACAATATAGGCATGGTACGAGGTGCAATGTTTTATTGCAGCCTATTCGAACCGCATATCAATTTGTAATCATCAGTTTATGTTTCAAATATTGGAATAAGCAAAGGTGGGCGCGTAGTGGGAAAATCTCACTATATCCCTCCCACTCGTGCACCGTAAGTGGCGTGACCTGCCTTGTGACGTAACATGCCATGTCGTGCATCCTTTTTCCGTCATTTGACAACTATCCCTTCCAGCAGATTTAAATAACTTCTAACTTTTTTATTTTTAACTTAATTTATATAATTCTTTGTATAATAGGTTTTGGGAAATGTAGCATGTTGATTAAAATATAAAAAAATACTAGTCAAATACCTTATTTATAAACTGGCTAGAAAGAGACGAAAACAGTGTTTAACTAAGCAGTGCTAAAAATGTTTATGAGTAAAGCCCCTAATTTGTAACTCACTGTAGTCATGCAGACATATTTTATAAAGCTATCACTAACAGTCATTTATTGTGGGCACATTCACTGTCACCAAAGAAAACCCTACATAAGTCAAATAAATGAAACTTATAAATTGTTCTTTCAGAAACGTGGCGCAAATGAAACGACCACATACAAAGTTTTACTAGCAAGCTTGCGTTAGACGTTGTATAAAGTATTTTAAGGTGAATCCGTAGGTGACATTGGGGTGAACGAACTCAGCTGCATTATCTGAGAGACGATAGGTATTACTTGGCTCTGATAAAGTGTTCACTTATCTTTTGCCTACGTTGGAGAGTATAATAAAACTAAGAGAAAAGTTCACGTTCATTTTATGTGAAATATGAAATATGCAAAAAGGACTTTAACGCAAACTGTAGCTTAAACCATCAACATTTATAGTGTCTATATTATTACACAAACCCCGTATCATAGTCCTGCTGGGCGTCGGCCTTCTCGAAGAAAATAAACAGTTATAATCTTAGTCTACCGCACTGGCTTATTACGGATTGGCAGACCTATTTTATTGTATTGGAAACTGCAAAATAGTGACTTTTTAGCAAAGTCCAGAAAACCATCAAGTATAAACACAATGCCTGCAGAATTAAGGGCGCGTTAAAGAAAGGAATAATTAAGATATTAACACGTTTCGGAAGCGAGTTTGGCCTCCAGATATCTCACTCACCGTACGTAGCCCCTTGGTGTTACTCCAAGTCGGTTTTCTGTGAAATATGTTCACAACCCGATGGAACCCACCCATTTATGCTGTAGACAAAACTGACTACAGTATGTCTACTATCTATTCATATTGAAACAATAACTTACCGTCAATGGGACACAAGATAATTATTTTAGTGTTTCGTGTATAAAAGCTAAATATTTTTAATATCTTCATGTTCATAGTCTTTGCCTGTATCTTTATATAAGCTTGAAGTGGAAAATTTATATTTCCAAATCCGTATTTTCTTATTAATTTCTTTGCAGGATAAAGATGTGAGTGGTAGAGCCACGCTGTAGACAGTTTTGTCTACAGCATGAATGGGCTGGCTCGTCCGGGTCGTTACCACTGTCTCACAGAAAACCGACGTAAAGTAGCGGCTTGCTGCTGCGTTTCGTACGGTCAGTGAGATATCCGGAAGCCCAAATCCTCTCCCCTTCCCAATCCCTAATTATCCCTTTCCTTTAAGGTCGGCAACACGCCCACGATTCTTCTGGTGGTGGGCGGTGGAGATCACTTACCATCAGGTGACCCACTTGCTCGTTTGCCGGCCTATGCTATAAAAAAAAAAAACAAAAAAAAGATAGCTTCACACACTATTGTAACCACCATCAGGGTCATTTGTAGTATTCACTAAAAGCTACATTTTACTTTAGGCTTGTAGAGAAAATGGATGATAAATAAATAAATATTGATGGCGAATGTGAATGGTATAGTTGGGAGGGAAAGACCGCGGCAATAATTCTCGGATCAATTCGGAAATATTACCAAGAAAGGCCAGCTCAGAAGTACGTTAAGACGTGTATGTAAAGGAGGCCAAAGAAATGTATAAAGATCGTAGGAAATGGAAATATGTGATCTCCGTTTACTCCTATAAGCATGTGTATGTTTCTACTGCAGTGTGTTTGTATTGATATTAATTACCGTAATCAAAAGATAAATAGTTATTTATCTTTTAATAATTAATTATGAATTTTAATTTATAATTCAACATCCCAGATGGTAGATGATGATTTACAAGTTGGTAATGTCGTATGTAAGAAGCTATCTGGGTTGGTACTACCGCCTTGTCTATTTCTGCAGCCAAGTAACACTGTGTAAGCACTGTTGTGCTTCGGTTTGAAGGACATTATAGCCAGTGAAATTATTGAGCATTACTTAACATCTTATGTCTCGGGGTGACGAGTGCAGTTCAGTGCCATGTAGTGCTTTGTAATTCAAAGTTCTGTGTGGTGTTGCTTCTGTTTATGGGCAGGCGTGGCGCTTACCGTATATTAGGTTATACAATAAGTGATAATATTATTACAAAACAAGTTCCTAATAGAATCACTGCCAGAGTTGTGCAATTGAATATACCTGTTTACTTGTATCGAGGGTCGACACTGATAATGGATTTCACTAAAATAACATGCGCGTCGTAGTTAATGTACATTCGTTAATGGACTGGCCACGGCGCGTGTCGGCATCTGAGTACACTTTATGGGATTTTAATGGCAACTCTATGGGGTAACGTTTTACGTGTCAAATTGGGTTTCGTCGGCATAAATATAGTAAGTGTTTTATAGATAATTAAAGTTCTCCTGAAATTTTGCTATGTTATTGGCTATAGTAAAATTGTGGATAGTTCATAAAAAATCATTGGTTTTCGTTAAACTTATTAAGCTGGTCACGTGATTCGAATGTATTTACAACTTTATGCATAACATCATTCCCAATGACTGCGACATGCTCGGTGAAGACGCTGCTGAGCCCGAAAAAATGGCAAAATGGTCTGGACTCATTTGAGCCACAAGGGCTTGTAGTGAGATTATATCATGAATCGTGATGGAAGACAATGAGATCATTGCCCAGCAGTGGCATGATGTAGGTTGGATAAAGAAACATAAGTGGTAGAGCCTAGCTTTAGACAGTTTCTTCTGGTGCATGATTGGCAGGCTCGACAGGTTTGTTACCACTGTCTCATAGATAACCCACAAGAAGTAACAGCTTGCTGTAGTGTTTCATAAGTTGCGTGAGATATCTAAAGGCGCAAACCCCCTTCCACAGTCCCCTTATCATCTCTTTCCTTTAATCTTGGCAACGCGTTCATGATCCTTCTGGCGTTGTGGGCATCCACGGGCGATGAAGATCACTGACTATTAGATGACCCATTTGCTGGTTCACCAGTTGGTTTCTCTAAAACAGTGGTAACGCATATGACAATAACACGGTTGAGCTGGCCATTTCATGCTGTAAAGTGGTTCTACCACTTTTGAATTTTCAGTAAATAAAGGCAGCTGCATCGACAATGTTCTGCCCTAGCTCACTATTATCACATTACATTATGTTCATATCATCATTATAATCAGACGTCCACTGCTGAACATAAGCCTCCCCCAAAGATTTCCAGACCGACCTGTTGGAAGCAGCTTGCATCCAGCGACTTCCTGCGACCTTTATCAGGTCGTCTGTCCACCTTGTAGGCGGACGTCCATGTAATAACAAATGTAATAACAAACATAAAATAACGACGAATTATAGATGTAACTAAATTATAAAATAACTGCATACTTAACCTGTAAATATATATATCGGCGTACGTCATTTTATTACGGATACCACTTCGCGTAATAACGGTGCGAAAGCTCAAAAGCGGCGTGTCATCGACTCTGCCCGAATGTCAGCTTTTTTCGAGGGCTCGCATTTCTCGTGGATCTCACGATATTTGTAAGCGGAAATTGTGATCACAATGGAAATTTCCTGCCAATCTATTTTATTATTTTTGCTCACATATGACAATAGGGTAAATGTTGACAGGGGGTATATTTAATAGAGATGTTTTGACAAAAGATTATGTAAATATGCTAACGTCCGAACATTGGAATGCTACTCATATATTTGTGAGCGAGTTAAACAAAAGCATATTATGTTTGGAAAATGTAGGGTGAGTTACAGGGTAAAAAAACTGTTGTCCGTTACATAGTCGACAATTTGAGCAGGGTTTTTTGTGATTAGGGCATAGCCTCACAATCATAAGGTATGTATTGTATTACTAGGTGGCAGGACTCTCATGTGCGAGTTTTTAGCCTGAGTAGGTAACACAGCTTCGCCTATTTCTGCCGCCAAGTAGCAGTACACCCAACAGTCAAATAAACCCAACAGTCACTCACATAGTCTTAACCCCACACTAGGTTAACCTGTGTCGTGGGTATCAGAAACTACGACTTGCAGTCCCACAACACCCAGACCCGAAACAAATATTTGCAGCAGTGTGCAATGTGTTTCGATTTGAAGGACATTGTAGCCAGTATAATTACTGGGCATTATCAAATTATCATAAGTCTCATCATGACGAGTGCAGTACCTTGCAGTGCTTTGTAATTTAAAGTACTGATTGGTGTTGCTAGCGGCTACAGGCGACAGGCTAGCGGGTTCCTCATCTCGACATTCGGTAGTATGAAGAAAAAAAAGGCAGTATGTCACGCTTTAATAATACCAAATGTGACGTACGTGAGTTCGTGAAATGAAGCATATGTGCATAAATATACAATATTTTTTACTCAAATATACATGTTTTCAACATACCATAAATTTATCACCCAATATAAAAAACAATACGTTACACAAATATTTAGGTGATAGAGCCACGCTGTAGACGGTTTTATATATAGTATAAATACTCACAGGCAGAATTACCACTGTCTCACAGACCTACGTGAATCGGTAAAGCGTTGATTATTCTTCTGATATAGTACATATTCATGGGCAGTTCAATATCATTTAACTTTAGGTGACCCACTTATACGTTTGCCGCCCTATGCTATAAGAAACCCAATCGTTCTCCAATTATCTGCCGCGACATTGCAATCAAATTACAAATCCCGTAAAATATAACATTTGTATCTGAAACACGTAAAATATGAGACAAAAATATTTTAAAAATAGCCATGTAATAAGCCGTAATCTTATAGAGGCCGTGGTGTCTCCAGGGATTCTGTACCCATTTCTGTACGCAGTAATGCGGCCTCATTCCAACGTCCCACAGAGCCGATATACGAGCAGGATTGCGCTAACATTATTTTCTCAAGGGATTTGTTACGAGAAATGGGGTGAAGACGAGGTTACAGCCATCTTAATCGTGTAACAAAAAGGTTGATGAACTCACAGACTTGTGTGCAAAGTACATGTTAAAAATCTTATGGGTGTGATTGATCTATTTATTGGGAGTTTATTGATGAATAAATAATGAGAAATAGACAAATATATTAACAGCTCGCGTGATAGGACCCACTTAATGTCATCGTGGTGCTTTAGATCTGGCTTCTCCAGTTGTAAATGTTACACTTATGGTTCATACGTCCTTAGTTCATCATTTTGTCTCCAACTTTGCTGAAGAGAGTAGTGGACAATTCATATTTCCAACTCCTCCCTAACCTGACTGATTTCGTTGCGGGAAATAGACATTTAGGCATTCTCAGAGACTCTCCTAGTTTCACTGCTCAGTGTTTACAAAAATGCGTGCCACTGTTGATCCTGGTGCACAAGAGTTACAGTGGCGCATGTGTGGACGAGATAGTCTATCAAAATAGGGGCCGCGGGCTTGAAGTCAGTACCCTAGGTAGCCACTGAAAACCAGCGCTCTGCTGTGGCTCACGTCGCAACATAGCTCTAAATCAGTTTAGAGCTACACCTCAGGGTGGCCACTAAATTGTCACGGTGCGAGCGTGCAACGATTAGCGCACCTCGTTAAAAGTATTTAATATACAGTAATTATTCTTGCCGGTCCCCTACATTACACAAAACTTTTAAGATGTAAGTTTCCCAAAAATTCTTACCGGGGCCCTGAACTACACTACTATTTCTTGATCGTTTGATCGACTGTATTAGTTTTAAGATTGAGTGAGTGAGAGGTATTTTGCTTTATATATGTAGATATAGATAAATAGATACACCACAAAGAAGGAAAGAAATTTATTTTGTTTGTGTATCGGAAAACACAAACATGTGCCTGTTCTCCAACGTTCGGACCCGAATAAATATTTGCGCATGACACACATATTTTGACCCAATGTAGGAATCTGCGATCTTTCGTTTTAATGTTGCTCATTTTGCCATGTCCGAATTATTCTGGAACGGCACACATGTGTTACATTTGAGTAATATATAAAAGCTCATTTCCTGTGTAACCTTACTAACAGGACAACTCATATAGTACTCATTTCCCTAGTCTCACGAGAGTCATTTTAAGAGTAGAAATATTCCCTATGGATTAAACCTTAACTCCAGCCTATTTACTAGTAATATCGATTCAATTGCCGTATTAAATGGAGTGTGAAGAAGCAGTTAGACCTATAATAGACACATTGTTTGTCGTATCAGATAACGCCAAACGTTGATCTCTCAACCAATCATAATAAAATGGCACGAATGTTCACTGTAACTCCTGTGCACCAGGATCAACAGTGGCACGCATTTTTGTCGACATCGAGCAGTGAAGCTCGGCAAGTCTCTAGGATGCATATATATGTCTTTGTCCCGCAACGAAATTAATCAGATACAAGATATATTAGTGGCGCATATTGCCGATTGATATTTGACAGCAATTGAAAATCGTATTTGTATACGTACATACATATGCACTCACGCCTGTAATCTCCGGGTAGGCAGCGGTGTAACCTGTAACCCAGCATTTTGCCGAGCTTATAGTTACCCATGATGTGATAGGCTTATCGCCATACCGGGCACAAATTCCAAACTCCGGGCTGATACTGAGCATATTGTGATTGAACAATCTAAAAGCACTTTTATCCAGCCCGGGATCGAACCCAAGACCTCAGCACTGTAGTCATACCACGTACACAATACAACTGCGACACCAAGGCAGTCGTATTTATTTTCACATGCCTTACCAAAATGGTAAGGCATGTGAAAAATTAATGAAACATATTACCAAGATATTCTTTTAAGTGATTTGGATACAAAATCTTTATTGGAACGAAGTTCCTTACGGCAGGCTTGGAGGGGATAGGGATTTCGCTGCGTGACCGAGCTGAAAAAAATGTGATAGTAAAACCGTAAGAAAAATGCGTGGAAAAAATGCGTGGAATAAAAGCGTTAAATGAGAAGTGCGCAGGCGCGACAGTCGCATAACCAGCCAGTTAGTTCCTTTTTTAAAATGAAATTCATTCAGCCAGTTATATTTGAAGTATATAAAAATACTCCTTCGATTTTTAAAAGATTATTACATAAGTTGATAAAAAATGCTATACAATAGCTTTACCGCGGCAGTCTCCGAGTGCCACACGTCTTTTTATTATTTCTATTTTTCTATTCTATTTTTATGTAATTTTATGTTGTCAAACAAAAATAAAGAGACATATTTTGTTATTTTAGTTGATAATTTGAATTTTTTGCAATTTGTGTCGATTCTACATTAGCCGAAGGAACTTCGTTCCTACCTGGTGTCCCACGACACACACCAATTTTTTTTAAATTAAATCTACCTCAATTAAGAAATAATTGTTTTTATAATAGGCTATTTTGCTAGTTAGCAACCTTATCACAGTATACTATTAATGGCTAAGTTCGAGGTAAGTAAGTCCGTTGAGGTCTGCTTAATGTGGTCACTTGAGACTTATACGAGGCCATTAGCACTGTTTGTAATCTGATTTTTGCGTATTTTCGTGGGCTAACAGTTATTCAAATATAATGTGAATATTCAGCCTCCGTGGCGCAGCGGGCGAGTAGCCGGCTGTGAAGCGAGAGGCCGCGGGTTCGATCCCCGCACCGAGACAAATGTTTGTGTAGCCCGCAAATATTTGTTTCAGGGTCTGGGTGTTGTGACACCCAAAGTTTCTCGAAGTTCCTGATACCGACGACACAAGACTCGTATCTTACTGTGGGGTCAGGACTATGTAGGTGACAGTTGGAGGTATTTATTTATTTATTGACCGATATTTGAATAAAGAACATAATTATATGTCAACAGTTATCTACGCTATTAAAAAACGTCTATTCCCAGTTTTAAAACTATTGGTGGATTTATTTTTCCAGATTTACTCCGCGAAATGAAAGTTCAACAATGCTATTACCAATCGCATTTATATGGCATTTCCATAAAAACATTAAATATGAAATGAAGCTATTAAGCTACGTCGCGTCGCGTCGTCTCATTTGTAATTTTATTAACGCGGCAAATTGTGAATGTCCTGTTCGTTCGCATAAAACTAGGTATCTTAATAAAAATCTTTTAACGACATCATTGTTTTTTATTAGTCGCCATTTCTTATGTCGAGTAACTATATTATGTATAAATCTGTGTAATGGTTCATATTCTCGGCGAGAAATGATGTATATAACCTATATTGTTATGAAGTATTATAAGTATTGTATCATCATATTATGTATACATCCATGATTGCCTGGAAAAGATCGCTTTTAGATACTGTGCTTTTAGTGATAAGGCCGCCATTTGTGGCACATTTATTTACTTATTGTTTTCATACCCACTCACGCCTGTCCCCGAAGGGATAGGCAGTGGTTTAACCAGTACACCCACGTTTCGTTGAAATTGCCCCAATCAAATGTGTTTTAATAATCGTATATTACATAAAGTGTTTCTCTTTGCAGAACAGGTCGCCGCCGCCCGCGTACATCCCTTCTGCTTTAATTTACGCCCCACCGGAACCATTGGAGGTGAGTCTAACTAAATTTACATTATCATCATTAGCAGCAACAGCATTATAAGCAGTGCCAGCCCTAGGCTATCTTAGGACAGAGCATATTAAGACATGGCGCCCCTTGCCTCTTAATATTTTATGTGGTTTGGTATATGTAAAGTCTGAAGTCTGTGTACCACAGGACAAGGTTCTTCTTGGGCTGGCCCTGTCTATATATATTTGATTGCATGACGAGACGAGCAAGACGCTCGCCTGATGGTAAGCGCCACGCCTGCCCATAAACAGAAGCAACACCACACAGAAATTTAAATTACAAAGCACTGCATGGCACTGAACTGCGCTCGTCACCCCGAGACATAAGATATTAAGTCTCATAATGCCCAGTAATTTCACTGGCTTCAATGTCCTTCAAACCGAAACACAACAGTGCTTACACACTGTTGCCTGGCAGCAAATAGACAAAGCGGTGGTACCAACGCAGACGGCCTCTCGCATACGAGGGACCTACCACCTTGTATATGTAAAGTCTGAAGTCTGTGTACCATATGACAAGGTTCTTCTTGGGCTGGCCCTGCCTATACTATAATGCATAAAACACAATTCGAATTACGAATGAAAACACATTGTTGATCCAACTCGGTTTTGTCAGTCAAAGACGCAAATTGAAGGTATATGCGCACGAGCTGTTTGATCGCATGACCTATAGGTTACCATCAGGTGTAGTGCAGTCACTGTGCCGTGCTCAGTAAAAAAAAAACAAAAAAGAATCGATGAGAGCTGGTGGGAGGGAGAGAGCTGATGCATTTTTGTACCAGACTGGATAGTGACCGCCGCACATATTGATAATGAAAAACCCGACATAGTTGTTCAGGAGAATCGCATTCCGAGATCAGTCAATATATATCTTATAGCTTCGGGCTAGCATGATTGCCGACCGTCTCGACCCTGTAATTGACCCTCGACATTGTAACCCTCGGGTTACAATGTCTATTGACGATCAATACTATAATCAAAACTATATTAATACTATATTTTATAGTTCTGTGTGGTGCTGCTTCTGTTTAAGGGCAGGCGTGAAGCTTACTATCAGGCGAGCGCCTTGCTCGTATCGTCAATCAAATAAAAAACAAATGGATTGCACTGTACTTAATATCATATCCAGTGTGGTTACTTTGCCATGCTAGTGTTAGTGTAGTATGCTAGATGAGTGGTAGAGCCACGCTGTAGACAGTTTTGTCTATAACAGCATGAATGGGCCGGTCGGCGGGGTCGTTACCACCGTCTCACAGAAAACGGATGTAAAATAGCGGCTTGCTGCTGCATTTCGTACGGTGAGTAAGATATCCGGAGGCCCTAATCCCCCTCCCCTTCCCAATCCCCAAATTATCCCTTTCCTTTAAGGTCAGCAACGCGCCCATGATTCTTCTGGTACTGTGTACATGGGCGGTGGAGATCACTTACCATCAGATCCACTTGCACGTTTGCCGGCCTATGCTATTAAAAAATGCTAGAAAAAACTGTTGTAAAACTGTGAGTATGATGTCATCAATACCTAGCCTATATAAACCATGAATGTCGATTAATATGTCGTTAATCACGCACAATTACCTCCTTTTTAGTTCAGCAAAAACCCGGGATTTTCAAGTACTCTTCGTGGGCGATAGGTTTTTTATGCCACAAATTCTTAAAATACGTTACTCAAACTGGCTTTGTATGGCGATCATACTTATTGTCAATTAGCTTTGGTATTTTGATCGACGTTTAAGTTGTAATTAAACAGAATATCCTCTGACGATGAACGTGACTTGCAAATTAATAAATTATAATTATAACATTAATACTGTACGTGACGCAAATACTGGACGTGTGGTATGAAGATCTGTTGATAGTACAAAATAATATCATCCTAAATAGGTATCCTAAAAGCACACCAACTGCAACATAGAAAACGGTACTCACCTTCTTTGTCTATTTCTATGTATGTTCTATGTAAGTACTGTTGTGTTTGGCTCTAAAGGACATTGAAGCCACTGAAATTACTGGACATTATGGGACTTAACATCATCACTCATAATGCCCAGTAATTTTGCAGGTTTCAATGTCATTCAAACCGAAACCCAACAGTACACATTGTTGCTTGGCGGCAGAAAATTTAATTTTGAACGGCGAAAGGATTTAAATCTGAAATACGCGTATTGTTTCCCTAGACAATGTCTTTCAATAACTTACTATGACTTTACTTAACTTTGTATAGAGACATCGAAGGTAGATTTTTTTTTCTTGGATCGGCATATTGCTCTCAACCGACGGCATTATATTATTATTTAGTGTCTCTATACTGCATCCCTTGACGGTTGCTAGTATTATAATCGACCTGATGTTACTGGTTATACACGGGCCTGGACCACGATCCACCCGAACGAACTTCTTTTATTACGGTTACGGTGTGATTACGGTGAACGCTGTGCAGTCGGGTGCAAATATAATAATACAAGGTGGTAGGTCCCTCGTATGCGAGAGGCCGTCTGGGCTGGTACCACCGCTTTGCCTATTTCTGCCGCCAAGCAACAGTGTGTAAGCAGTGTCTTATGTCTCGGGGTGACGGGCACAGTTCAATGCTATGCAGTGCTTTGTAATTCAAAGTTCTTTTGTGGTGTTGATTCTGTTTATGGGCAGGCGTGACGCTTACCATCAGGCGAGCGCCTCGCTTGTCTCGACATTAAATCAAATTTAAAAATATATATATATTTTGTTTGTATCATAATGCAATTTATTTATTGAAACTTTTAATAAATTTTCAAAGTATTCTTCGTTCAAAATGAGCTTAGTTTTTGATAAACTTTTGCCGGCAAGTAATATCAAGGAAAATTTTAAAAGTTTGACAAACTGAGCGCTAAGTACCTTACGTTTGTACTGACCGCATTAACTAACCGCAGTAAGTGTATTGAACACCTAGCCAATCCCGAGCAAACAATATTTCATTGAAATGCAAAAGTACATACACTTATGGGAATTATAAATAAATAAATAAATACAGTCACACACATAGTCCTGACCCCACAGTAAGATACGAGTCTTGTGTCGTGGGTATCAGGAACTACGAGAAACTTTCGGTCTCACAACACCCAGACCCCGAGACATATATTTGAGGATCACACAAATGTTTGTCTCAGTGCGGGGATCGAACCCGCGGCCTCTCGCTTCACAGCCGACTACTCGCCCGCTGTGCCACGGAGGCTGTCAATTAATTAGCCATTGTACGACCTGTGATCCAGATTTTCAAACTAAATATATTCTCTGGACTAGGAAGGAGATCAGACTCTTTTGATTTATTGGCATGTAACGCGACCTTTCGTCCCACCCTAGAAGCATACTGGCCCACCCCAGAATCTAGCTAACCACCACCCATATGTGATTTAAAACTTGGTCCAGCCACAACTAACTAACACTAACAAGGTGGTAGGTACCTTGTATGCGAGAGGCCGTCTGGGTTGGTACCACCGCTTTGTCTATTTCTGCCGCCAAGCAACAGTGTGTAAGTACTGTTGTGTTTCGGTTTGAAGGACATTGAAGCCAGTGAAATTACTGGACATTATGAGACTTAATACCTTATATCTCGGGGTGACCAGCGCAGTTCAGTACCATGCAGTGCTCTGTAATTCAAAGTTCTGTGTGGTGTTGTTTCTATTTATTTATTTACACTTCATACACAAAATATGTATATAGGCGGACTTAATGCCAGAGGCATTCTCTACCAGTCAACCTTAGGATGGTGCAGAGATAGACAAAGGCAGTCTTTATGGGCAGGCGTGGCGTTTACCATCCAGCGAGCGCCTTACTCGTATCGTAATTTAATCAAATAAAAAAACCCAAGATATAACATATGCTGGTGGGAGGATACTTGTATCCGACTGGATAGCGACCACCGTACACTGGTGCTAAAACCTGCCATAGTGGCCCACCTCGTGTGGGTCGCGTTCCAGGGTCAGCCAGTGTATATCCGGTTCTCCTCAGGGGGCTTGCCCTTTTCCCATCCCTTTTCCTTCCCCTCCCCCTTGGCCCTTTGGCAGGTCGGCATGATCTTGCCGACCTACGATGGACACATTGTTTATCGTTGGTCGACACTATTCTTGGATTGCGCTACACTTACCATCAAGTGTAGCGTAGTCACTTTGCCGAGTCAGGATTAAAAAAAAAACTTAAGGGAATTAGCCAATGCCCGACCTGTGATCCAGATTTTCAAACTAAATATATTCTCTGGACTATGAAGGATATCAGACTCTCCTTTGGTTTATCCATGTATGCCCACCACCAGAAGGATTATGGGCGGATAATTAGGGATTGAGAAGGGGAGGGGATTTGGGATTCCGGATATCTCACTCACTGTACGAAACGCAGCAGCAAGCCATTACTTACGGTTTTCTGTGAGACAGTGGTAACGATCCGGTCGAGCCAGCCCATTCATGCTGTAGACAAAACTGTCTACAGCGTGGCTCTAGCAATCCGACACTCCGAACTTATTCATTTACCCTTGACCATTGTCCACAGTTGTTATGCGTGTTCTCGGAGCGCGCGTCGCGTGTTTGCGCGGCGGCGTGCGCGGCGGCGGAGCGTGCCGGCGGCGAGGCACGCGTCGTGCGCGGCGCGCGGGAGACGCTCGAGGCGCTGCGACGCGACAACGACTCGCGACTGCCGCACGTCATCGTCATCGACGCGCGACAACCGCAGCTGCTTGATGCGCCTCTGCTGGCCAGGTAAATATGCGTAGACTGTACCCCACACCATATTTACGCCATACATTAATCCACGGCATCAACATTTTCATTGGTTTTTATTTGTTATTTCAACTTTTTGTTTAGGATATCGCAAAAGTAATATGTCGCGATTTTTTATCCGATCGATTTTGATTGACATGTCGTTTATCTGTTCATCTTCTGCTTCGACAGAAAGTCAGAAAAATTCGTAATATAGTTTATTATGCATAGAATTTTGATTTATAGTAGATTTCTCAGAATTATCTTGCAAATGTCATTTTTCCAATTTAAACGTAATTATGACGCCTACTAGTGAGTGTGAACGCATAGTGATCATTTCTCTAAACGTTTGTACAGATAAATAAAACTAATTTAAACGTATTTTATCGCAGTAAAATCCGCCGATAAAATCCGTTTAAATTAGTTTTATTTCAGTGAGTAACACTCGCGTAAATCATTACTTAACAAAGACGGGCTTATTATCTGAAACATAGACGTAGTCCTGTGAGAACTATTTTTATAAGCTTTCTGGCTTGATACTTAACCCGCCTGTATATGTATTTTGATATTACCTCCTATATTATTATGCTACCCCTTCCTAAGACAGAGCCTGATTCCTGAAATACCATTTTTGGATTTTTCGAGGTATATACAGCTTATTTTAGACAGCAGCTAGCTAAGCTTTAATTCTATTGCAATTTACCACCCATGCCCTTCACTCTTAACCACTCATAAAATTAGGAAATTATGTTCGATTAAAATTGCTAATTAGCCTCAATAATTGATTACAATCTGATTGTAATTAATTATTAAGAACTTAGTTATTTTTATTAAAGAGAAAATCCATGATAATTCTACTACTATTATAGAATATGAAACTATATATGTTTGTGAGTTTATGCATTTGCATGTTTGTTAGTCTATCACGCCTTTTAACAACTGCACAATTTGAATTAGATTTAGCACACAGGTAGACTATGATCTGTATTAGGACAAGGGTTACTCTTATCCTATAAAAGGCCGTCCACGCGGGTAAAGCCCTGAGCAAAAGCTAGTGTAGTATAAAACTAAACAGCCATGTCACGATTCAAAGCGGTGCCATTTACTAATTATGTACTTACGTCTTTTTAAAATATAAATTGCAATATAATATTGCATATGCAATTCGCATTCGAACAAGATAATGTAAAGTATATGACATATATGGCAATAAAGTAATAGTAAAGGTAAAGTATAAATATTTATTTATTTATTTTATTTATTTATTTTAAGGGGAACATACAGTGTTACAGAAATGACAGTATAAAGTCAATAAAAACCTTTTCAGCACTCGATACCATTACAAATGCCCGGTTTCGTACAAGGTTCCATATAGTCTATTATATTTTTCTTTTCGCCACACTTTCCTTGTATATCATCCCACAAAAGGCCGTCCACGCGGGTAAAGCCATGAGAAAATCTAGTGTAGTATAAAACTAAACAGCCATGTCACGATTCAAAGCGGTGCCATGACAATGAATGCAATTTGCTCATCGTATGCGACCTGATGCCAAATTGGAGCGGACTCAATACTGCGTCGCTGCACGCACTCGCAAATTGAAGTGGACCCCTTTGATACTGCCCGGGGTTGTAACAAAACATCAGTCCGAATCTGACGGTCATTTAATTCCCAGTTCTCGATATCAACCCGAGCCGCGAACGGCCATTGTTTCATAAAATGGGATATTGATTCTTTGAGAGATATGGATGTTACATAGTATGATGTTTATGAATATTAATATAAGTTTCCGTATAAATAGTTTGATAGTAGTCTATTTGTGCTATATATTAGAGTTATTTGAATTCATTCCGATTAGCAACGACCACATTGGGTGTCGCAGTCTAGAGAACTCGATAGGGAGTTTACCAGTTGGTAATGTTACCAAATACGAGCGGTATTTAATGTTTATTGGGAACGCTTGTCAGAACATACATCAGGATAGTGAGCAATGTTAGTGTCTGACCATCAATCCATCGATTATATTAAATATATACTAGTTATTAAAACCCATTTTAATAACTAATACGGATTAATCACACGCTACCTTTATTCCCAAATAGCTTTTGCTCGCAGCTCCGCCTTCACCCTATAGTATTCAAAGATATGAAGGATCCTGCTGGTGAAATAATTTTCAGGATCGGCTCAATAATTCCACAGTCCAACTCAAAGTTACAAACCCACTACTAGTCCATTGAAAAGTTACATTTGGGGTTGCGTTTCTTAGAGGAGTCAATTTTATTTTTTTGATGTGTAGGGGGGGTAAGTGTAAAGCTAAAATCAAGTTTGTGGGGTCGCCACCCTTGTCCCACGGCCGCCATCTTGAAAATAGGGGTTGAAACGGTTTTTACGATATATCTCTTAAACTATTTATCTGATAAAAAAAATTTGTTAACGTTTTTTGTTGCTAATTAAATTCTCTATAACTTTGGTCCAGTAACTTTTTGTCGTAAAACTATAAATAAAAAAGTTATAAGTGAAAATGTAATAAAGAAAAAAATAAAGATGATAATTCTCTTGACAGCCTAAGATACAAACAATTCGCCAAGGCAGTGACAAAAAGTACATTTAATTTATCTTCACTTCCTCCAACACAAGACACAGCTCGCTTTCATACTTTCCGAGTCTACCATCAGGTCCAGTCGTGGCTTGGTAATAATAATGATCCTGAAGACTGGGGCTGGAAAAAATGTGGAAAATTATTGATGCCAGTGCAGAGCTCTAAACCTCCAGCACCCCCTGAGCTTCTTAAATTGATCTTTTGTAAATGCAAAGGAAACTGTGGAACGATGTGTGGATGTCGAAAAGCATGGCTAAAATGTTCCGCAGTGTGCTTCCATTGTTCTGGAGAGACTTGCAGTAACGTAATGGAACTCTCAGAATTAACAAATGAAAATGACTTCGATGATGAACCGCCGACATTGACACCCCTTCCTTCTCCAGTTCATTATTACCAAGCCACGACTGGACCTGATGGTAGACTCGGAAAGTATGAAAGCGAGCTGTGTCTTGTGTTGGAGGAAGTGAAGATAAATTAAATGTACTTTTTGTCACTGCCTTGGCGAATTGTTTGTATCTTAGGCTGTCAAGAGAATTATCATCTTTATTTTTTTCTTTATTACATTTTCACTTATAACTTTTTTATTTATAGTTTTACGACAAAAAGTTACTGGACCAAAGTTATAGAGAATTTAATTAGCAACAAAAAACGTTAACAAATTTTTTTTATCAGATAAATAGTTTAAGAGATATATCGTAAAAACCGTTTCAACCCCTATTTTCAAGATGGCGGCCGTGGGACAAGGGTGGCGACCCCACAAACTTGATTTTAGCTTTACACTTACCCCCTCTACACATCAAAAAAATAAAATTGACTCCTCTAAGAAACGCAAGGTGAAGCCTAAAAAATGTAACATTTCAATGGACTATACTGGGTCTGCGTGAATGGTCTCGATCCTGTTTCCATTGTAGACTGTTAATTGCCTTTTAAGGACAGTACTTCCAAAAAGAGTCAAGTTCGTCCCGCAATCTTCTTCTAGCCCTGCCATACCTCTTTTGCTTTGTTGGCTTGGTTCTACAAAACCTAAAAAAAATATGTCTCTAATCATTACTTTTCGCTACTTAATGATCACTCCAAATTTTAATAATCCTTTTATCATATAGCTAGTAAAGTACTAATAATAATATAAGAGAAGGCCGGAGTTAAATTGGGACAAAAAAGCAGAATATCATGTCATATTTGATACAACAATTTTTCCTTCGCTTCAAAGAAAATGGAATTAATACAAGCAGGGTTTCCCAGAATGTTTGATCAGTGTGTTTCGTTTTATTTTTAACAAGATATAATGTTGTTAAGCTAAAAAAACATATACGATGGCTATACGAACAACATAGATAAATAAAAAAAATGTGTGCGTGTACTAGTGTACACACGTAAGAAGTGAAACTTCTTTATGACCTTATTTTTCGAAAAATGATCTACTATATGCAACTTTACAGAAATTGGTTAAATAAACTTAAATTAGATAAAGTTTAAACAAAAGGCTTTTATTATCATAGACATGAATACAAAAAAAGTGTGCGTCTCGGGACGCTCGTAAGAAGAAGTCCGGTCAAAATACGGTCAAAGTCAGGTCAAAATCCGCTCAAAGTCCAGCCAAAGTCCGGTCGATAAAGAAGTTTCACTTTAAAAACATTTCGCCGTGTATTTCTGTCCCATGGTTGTAATAGGGACGAACCTATCGCCATACCGGGCACAATTCCAGATTCTAGACTGATACTGTGGTTGGATTGCACCATAATAGCAGTTATAGTTAAGGTTTATGTCAAATATGGCGATAACAGTAACGCTGACTTTAACATTGACTGCGGAGTGTTGCACCATCGTATTCCATGGCATAGTTACGGTTACTTATGTTAGATATTAAGGATCAAGATTAATTATAGTAAACGTTCTGTTAGAAAAATAGCGATTGTATTGACTTGTAAGAAACTGGAATGAATCGAGAACAGATATCTGGAAACTTTTGTATTATGTACTTCACACTATAACTTCCTACTAATATTATAAACGCAAGTTTGTAAGTATGGATGGATGGATGCATGGATGTATGTTTGTTACTCTTACACGTAAAAACTACTGAATGGATTTTAATGAAACTTTACAATAATATAGCTTATACATCAGAATAAGAGAGGCTACTTTTTATCCCGGAAAAGCAGATCACGCGGGCGGTCGTGTCAAAGTCGTGTCGAAGTAGTGTCGAAGTCGTGTCGAAGTAGTGTCGAAGTCGTGTCAAATTCGTGTCAGAGTTGGGTCAAAATCGTGTCAGAGTCGTGTCAAAGTCGTGTCGAAGTCGTGTCAAAGTCCGGTCCAAGCCGACTGGTCACTGTGTGACGCCACCTGGGACTTCGAAATAATCGATGTTCCAGGAAGGTCGGCTAACGCTGGCTGGTCGATGGACCGCTCGCGTTACGGAACGTTTCGGTTCACCCTCCCATAAGAAGTTATGACTTCAATAAATGTTACCTACTTCTAGCCAAAATCTCTGAAACCGCAATTTGTGAGGTGCATTGCGTCATTTGTCGTCCTATATGAATAGAAAATAAACTGGAACCAAAATTGTTCAACTTATTAAATATACTTATTACTTACTAATTATGTACTTACGTCCTTTTAAAATATAAAGCTTCGAACAAGACAATGTAAAGTATATGACATATGACAATAAAGTATAAAGGTATGTAAAGTATAAATATATGACAGTATAAAGTCAATAAAAACCTTTTCAGCACTCGATACCATTACCAATGCCCGGTTTCGTATAATATATAGTCTATTATATTTTTCTTTTCGCCACACTTTCCTCGTTTATCATCCCTTTATCTTATGTTCAAGGAATCCAATCCCAGGGGATAACTTCGTTACAAACAGGTAACATCGGTCTGAAAAGGAAAAGATTTAATGACACAGCTCTTGTTTGACCAAATTGTGGCTGAATACGCACTTCAACTAATGTGTCTGTGAATGTAGATGTCCCTTTTCGTTCAACTGCAAAAAATCTAAGATTTATTTCTGAGAATGTAGCTTTTGTTCGCCAGTATTTTATTTGAAACTAGCATTCGCTAGCGACTCCGTCCGCGTGAAGTTCTGCACCGTTGTATTATCAATATCTTTAAATAGGCATAACTTTTTTATTTATGAATCGATTGATATGAAACAACACTAATTGCTAAGTGAAGCTTACCACAATATATTAATGAAACATCAAAATCGGATAAGCCGTTTCTGAGATTAGCGTGCACAAACGCACAGACAAAAAATCTAACAATCATTTTATGGGGGTGCTATTGAGTTAATAAAGGTCCCAATAATATTTTTTTCTCATATATTCCATATACAGACAGCGATTCGTTACATTTTTATTGTCAATGTATAGATGTATAGCTAAGAGTCCTAAGGGTATATTGTATACTCCTTTCATTCATATTGCAACACTGTCGTTTTATACATCATACATGCTTCATTTTACTGCTTTATCGTGAACGTGGTTTACCCACCTTATTAAATTCCTGACCCGTTCCCTCAAACGATGTATAATATTAATGCTATGTTCGAATTTATGTCATGGCTAATAATTTTGCAAGTAATATTATTATAGTGTGGAACGTTCAGGGAAAATAAAGATAGTTGAATTAGACCAGAGTTACCAACTACGGTTAAGCTTCGGGCTTGATGGATAAAATGGATTGATGATGGTCGTAATAAAATGCTTCCAATAATATGGTGGTATTAAAGGTTTATAAGCTGCTTAGTATCTTATGTTTGTGGGTTAAAAATAGGTATTTTCTTATGAGCCTGAATGACGAGACGTGCGGTTCGCTCGCCTGACGCCTGTTCATATAAAGAATCTTGAATTATTACAAAAGTCACTGCATAGCAATTGACTACGGACGTCACTTGTAGAATGCCGTAGAAACAGACAAAGCGGTGGTACCAACCCAGAAAGCCTTTCGTATACGAGGGACCTACCACCTAGTTAGTAACATTTTATATCTATACTAATAATAAAGCTGTAGAGTTTGATTGTTTGTTTGTTTTTTTTTTTTTTTTTTTTTTTTTTTTTTTTATCCTGGCTCGACAAAGTGACTACGCTACACCTGATGGTAAGTGTAGCGCAATCCAAGAATAGTGTCGACCAACGATAAACAATGTGTCCATCGTAGGTCGGCAAGATCATGCCGGCCTGCCAAAGGGCCAAACGGGAGGGGAAGGAAAAAGGGATGGGGAAAGGGTTAGGATCAGGGGGCAAGCCCCCTGGGGGGAACCGGATATACACTGGCTGACCCTGGAACGCGACCCACACAAGGCGGGCCACTATGGCAAGTTTTAGCACCAGTGTACGGTGGTCGCTATCCGGTCGGATACAAGTATCCTCCCACCAGCAAAACTGTTTGTTTGAACGCGCTAATCTCAGAAACTACTGGTTCGAATTGAAAAATTATTTTTGTGTTGGATAGTCCATTTATCGAGGAAGGTTTTAGGATATATAACATTACGCTGCGACCATTAGAAGCGAAGCATCAGTGAAAAATGTTGCAAAAACGGGGAAAATTATTCATATTTGAAGGCTTCCGTTGCTAAGCTACCCAAATAATATTATTTGAAGGCTTCCGTTGCTAAGCTACCCAAATCTATACTAATATTATAAAGCTGTAGAGTTTGATTGTTTGTTTGTTTGTTTGATCACGTGGGCGGAGCCGCGAGCAAAAGCTAGTTACTATATAATTATAATTTTAATGCACACCAATGTCTGACGTTTTGAGCTTTGTTTATTCATACCTACGATGTCGAGACGCCGTACGATCAGTTTTATGTTTTTATAATTTAACTTTTTGTTCAAATTAATTTATTGTAAAAACGTAGAGTTTTTTACTCGATAACAAGGTTTTTTTTGTACTAAAATTTTTGTGAATTGATAAGTAGGTACATTCATTAAACAATATTATTCAAAGATTAATGGCAATCAATGTTTCGTAATTAAGCTATTATATAAATATATATTTATTTAATAGCGTTCATTTCGTAATTAAGCTATTTTATATACATTTATTTTATAGCGTTCAGGCCGATACTCAATAGATTTTGTTTACAGCAGAAGATATTACAAGTAGCATAGACATGCTTTAGATTGTTTAGCCTATAGTATTAATGGCCCAGCTCGACCGGGTTGTCACAGTATCACAGAAATAAATAAATACACCCAACAGTCACATACATAGTCCTGACCCCACAGTAAGATACGGGTCTTGTGTCGTGGGTATCAGGAACTACGAGAGACTTTCGGTCTCACAACACCCAGACCCCGAAACAAATATTTGTGGATCACACAAACATTTGTCTCGGTGCGGGGATCGAACCCGCGGCCTCTCGCTTCATAGCCGGCTACTCGCCCGCTGCGCCACGGAGGCTGTCAAAACAGAAAACTACATAAAATAGCAGCATTTTGTTGCGTGTATACCCGGAGACCCAAATACTTGCTCCCTTTCCCAGTCACGTAATTATCCCTTCCCTTAAATATCAGCAATGCGTCAATGATTCTTTGGATGATAAAATATCATCAGGTGACCTAGTCGCTCGTTTGCCGGTCGTCTGCTACATTATAAAAAAAATCTCGTGGCAAAACTTAATGTATTTTTTACGATTTAACGTAGAAATAAATCACTCTTAAGGCTTTAAACACATATTCAACAGTGATTTTAGACCTGATTATATAAAAAATATATCGTATAGTTGTCAAATATACGGAAATAATAAACCGTCTAAGCTTCCGGAAACGAAAATGTTAAGGACCATATTAACATAATTTACCAAATATAAAAACATATTCTAAATTGGCTCCGTATCAAAAGGCACATCGGTACGAAATCTCCACCGGCAACATAATATGTCAGGCTCATATTTCTTTATTGTGCGACTCGCTTCTAATATCGTATTGAAAAGCTTCCTCTTACAAAATACCCGTTGATAAGGACGGAAAAGAGCTATCTCTGTACCAGAAAAATATATTATGTCTGTGAGTTTTATTTAAGGGCTTCTTTTTTTATAGCATAGACCGGCAAACGAGCAAGTGGGTCACATTACTAGAAGAATTATAGGCGTGTTGCCGAGCAATGAAGCTCGACGAAGCTCTGGGAATGCAAATCTGTCTTTAACCCACATCGAAATTAATCATATTGAAAGACAGGGAGGAATTTTAAATCTATCTATACCAAAAACTGAGCCCTAAAGCCTTCTAAGTTCCTCTTTATGACCCTAACCGTTGTCCGTCAGTACGGCCCTGGACATAAATCCCATTGAAGGCCATCCTACGTGACCTCAGTGGGAAACGTCGCAAATAACGTTTTTGTCTCACACAACGTGATCAAGCAATTAGAATAATCCCTGTTTGTATAGTATATGATGAATGTAAATGGGCGGTTTGGGACTCGCTCATTATCCTGTGCTATTACTTATATCATATCATATTACAGTACACAGGAGAGTGTTTCTGAAATGTTTGAACTTAAAGGGTAATTGACTATGTCTAATATAATATATTATTTTGTATGCAATCGAAAATAATACGAAAGGATTTATTTTTACGAAGATAGCATTACAATTGGATAAATAATGGGGCCGCAGTTTATATTTTAAATATTGGTATGAGCAAAAATGGGCGAGTAGTGATAAATCTTACTATCTTCTTCGTACTTCCCTCCGCTGCTATGGAGGGAAGTGGACTATTAATATTTCCAACTCCTCCCTAACCTTCTATCTGATTAATTTCGTTGCCGGAAAAAATAAAATATTCTGCTGCGTTTCGTACGGTGAGTGAGGTATCCGGAGGCCCAAATCCCTCTCCCCTAATTATCCCTTTCCTTTAAGGTCTGCAACGCGCCCATGATTGTTCTGGTATTGTGGACGTACATAGGCGGTGGAGATCACTTACCATCAGGTAACCCACTTGCTTATTTGCTATGCTATAAAAATACATTAACGTAGGTTTTAAAGATTGGACAGCTTTTGTTAATTACTGCGGACTGGTAAGGGAATGTTTAATCTTCGATTAACATTTCGTACATAGCGAATTAATTGTCGAAATATTTCACGGTGTAGACCTATACAGGTAAGATTTACAGAAAGGTTACATTTTTTAATCTGAATTAAACGTTTAACCGCAATTCACGTAAATTGTTGAATTCCTTTAGGGGTTTATGTCTTACAATCGTAATATATTATTTGAATTTGTGTTACTTTCCATATTTGTCTCTGCTTAAAATTGAGTTTAAAGTTGAGACGAATACCATTGCTTCGCGTCATGTGGCTATTGGATTGATTGGTGCGCTGGCATTTAAAAAGCCATTTTTTATTTCTTAATAACACAATAATTATCACATACAGTGAAGTGTAGTTTGTTTTGAGAATTAGCCACCATTTAACCATCACAATTAATATACTACCGAGATAATAGGGGGCGAAGTTATCGTCATACCAGACACAATTTCAGACTCCGAGCTTATACTGAGCAGCATTTAGTGATATAAAAACCCAGTAACACTTTTACCCAACCTGGGTATCGAATCCGTAACCGCAGCACAACAGTCGTACCACGTACGCATTGCAACTACGCAACCGATACAGTCAGGCATCAAGGAACCTTAGAAGAAAATATTCTCAGCTTTGCATCCTAAATATCATCGCTTAGGATCTCTTAGCATATACAAACTTTACTGGGCTTTTATATATTTAATTTACTGTTGCTGGTGGTAAAGTACCTGAAACATGTTTGTACCCGACTGGTTAGAAAATACAGAACCTCATTTTTAACTACGGTATAAAACCGTGTCTTAAGAAGATTTATAAGTTGTGCCTTTCGTAATTATACAATCCATCAAGTACAGAAAATACAAAAAAAATATGAAAAAAATACATAAATCAGTAGCGTTTAAAGGCTTTGTAAGAAAATACCGCTGACAAAAAACAAATCAACAGCCGCTACGAAATAATTAATTAAAACTCTTTAGAACAAACAAGGCCGCATACAACCTTAATAACGTTTCTAATTAAGCCATAGGTAATTCTAAAAAGTGTATTACACAATTTATTTCCACTTTTAACGTGTGTAATAAGTTTTATTCTGGAATTCTGAGGTGGTCGCGTGTTAAAACAAAGGCGGAATAGCGTGTGCTTTGATGCTTGAAAAAATAGCTTGTTACTTACTACATTGCTTTAAAATTTATTTAATAGAACAGTAACTCTAGTTATTGTAAATAATTTCAAATGCACATATAAAACGAAGGTTTTGACGAAATTAAAGCGTAGTTTTAATAAACGTCTTCGTTTACTAACCATTTATAAATTTGTATGATTTTGTAAAAAAAATGTCTAATTTAATACCCAATCAATTAAAACAATTCGACTGTTTCTTAGCATTCATTTTACCAAATTTTGAGTTACAACACTCTACTCCAAACAAAACCACATACCTACAATAACAAGTTACAAACTCACGCATTCATAGCAAGATGTACACAAATGAGTCGAAGTATCTATATAACTAAGTGAAATTTATCGTATTTGACAATCAAGTAAACAAAAGGATTGGGACTAAAAACTTTAACCAATTCTTCATTAGCAACGTAACGCAGTCTGCGTCTGAAGATAAGTAATAATAATTATTATTATATAATAAGATAAGATCCTGAGCTCTCAGCTGAGCCACCCATGCACAAGTACTAAACAATGCTCCTTTGAGTCTAAATTAATGGGAGTTGGGGTAAAAAGAGGGTCTGTCGGTGATTACTGTATGATAAATCGTTATTGTGAAATGGTGACTTTATTTCATATGGCGCATTTGAATACTAATCATTTTAATATTTAAAAAAACATTATATTAAATAAAATAATAATGCAAAAACAATTTTCACGGGCTCTTAAATTATTCCGAACCTGTGTACTGACGTTCAAATTCTCTAATTTCTGTGAAAGTGCGAGTCGGTGAGCGTAACTTGATTTAACAATTGCTACTTTATGTTCGGGAGAACCGGTTATACACTGGCTGATCCTGGACCGCACACGGCGTGTGGGTCACTATGGCAGGTTTTAACACAATATGCACAGTGGTCGCTATTCAGCAAATTGTTGTTAGCTTACTTTATGAAGACGAATAAATTATTATTATTGTTGATTTCTTAGTATTGTGAAATAAAGTTAAAATCAATATTTCAGTGTCAAGATTTTTTAAATTAATAAAAACTGTCTATACGCAAGCAGCACTTGGTAAAAAACTAGACCCATAACACTTGCGATATAAAATGAAAATGTATTCAAGAAAACTTCATTAATAATAAGTTTCCGCTTTGCAAGATGATGTCTAACCGCGTCAGTGGTCGCTTTTGCGCCCGCTCCACCATTTCACGAATAACGCAGTTCATTTTCAGCCTCGACCCGTCAAAGTTTGATTGCTGTGTTCGTTTCGGATACTCTTACTTCTCGACTATTTCTGAGGCTATTTAAAGTTTGGTCCGTTTATTCGTTTCATAACTTTATAAAATAAGTGTTGAAGTTTTCAAACATAATATTACGATTATGGTCTTCATATGATGTGTAATATAATGTAATGTTTATTCTTCTTTAGACATATTGTGTGTGAGCGCTAGCTCACCGGGGAGTGATACGGACTGTCGAGACGAAAGTCGCAGGTTCGAAACCAGTCCCAAGAGTACACCTTTAACTTTTCTAAGTTACGTGAATATTAATTGTTAATTATCGCTTGCTTTAACGGTGAAGAAAACACCGTGAGGAAACCTGCATACCTGAGAACTCGATAAGATTTTTCGAAGGTATGTGAAGTCTGCCAACCCGCTTTAGGCCAGCGTGGTGGTCTAAGGCCTAACCCCTCTCATTCAGTAGAGGAGGCTCGTGCCCAGCAGTGGGACCTGTATAATGGACTAGTATTATTATTTTAGTCATATTGTGTTAAAATGGAGTATAAATATAGGTAATTTAACAAACGGTGGTTCTAAAATTTATCTACAATTATGTCATTAAATTTTCTTTCAACGAAAGATTAGAGTTCCAAAAGCAACGCTGTAAACGGCTCGACCAGATTGTTATCATTGTCTTACAGAAAACCGACGTGAAGTAGCATCTAACTATTGTGTTTCGTACGGCGAGTGAGTTATCCGGAGGCCCATATCCCCCTCCCCTTCCCAATCCCTAATTATCTCTTTCCTTTAAGGTCGGCAACGCGCCCATGATTCTCCTGGTATTGTGCGCCTACATGGACGGTAGAGATCACTTACCATCAGGTGACCCACTTGCTCGTTTGCCGACCCAGGTAAAAAAATAATTCTACCAACCATTTTTCTCCATCTACTGGACTCCGTACTCCTATGCCTTATGCTTTTTCAGAATAATCATTTATTAATCATACATAACTTCTTGCAAATATATCCCGTTAACCAAGTAACAGTTTGCCATACTACACAATAATTTAACTATTTCGCTCTTGGTAATGTTGGAGAAGGATAGTACGGTGGACGTTCTTCTTCTTCTTAGTCGTTACACTCTTGGCAGAGTGGTCGTGGTCGTCACGTCAGGGTTTGTGGCTCGCTTGACAATCCTGCGCCACTCCTTTCTGATTGCTGCTTTCCTGGTGCACGTATACAGTAAACCATCCAGTACTGCTTTGACTTGGTCCGTCCACCGCATCTGTGTTCTCCCTCGCTATTGTTTAAGTTAGATAACTTAAACAATAGCTGTAACTAGCGAATTCTTGGTGGCACGAATTTTTTGGTTAACAGCTAAAGTTATGACGTCATCTAACATTTCTCAAATGGTGCCACTCATGATTTGCTTAACCGGTACTTTAACATGTTTGTCATTGCTGAAGTAAGTTGGTGCAATCCAGCATGAGAGTATCTATGTGTACGACAACATTAACCGTAGGTATACAGGTAATAATGCTGGGCGAATTAGTTACCTACTACGTTTACTATTTCAATGAAAAATACAAACGGCTTTCATAAAGTCCCTTCTCAATTACGTCAATTATTTAGAAGCCAGTGACTTGAAAAGTTAACCTCATACAAATGTGTGTTTACGTTAATACCTTTTAGAAATACAATTAGGCCAAGCGTGAATGATCTTCAGAACCTCTCGTATTTTAGCTGACCACTTAACTTTACGTCGGTTTTCTCATAGAAAACCGACGTAAAGTAGCGGCTTGCTGCTACGTTTCGTACGGTGAGTGAGATATCTGGAGGCCCAAATCCCCCTCCTCTTCCCAATCCCTAATTATCCCTTTCCTTTAAGGTCGGCAACGCGTCCATGATTCTTCTGGTATTGTGTGCGTACATGGGCGGCGAAGATCACTTACCATCAGGTGACCCACTGGGTCGTTTTCCAGCATATGCTATGAAAAACAAAAAAAAAAGATTCTTTTTGTGAGTTTTCATAAGGAAAAAGTCTTAGGTTGATTGGGTGGTGATGGTTTGGTGGCAGTGCTTTAATACTTTAAAATGGGGATTGGGTCAGCAAATTTCTCAGAATACTCCTGTAACTAATGTACTTTACTTTATTAATAATAATGACCTAGTCGATAAATAATTACAAAATAAATTATAGCTCATCGGCTCGCGAGAACTTGGATTAAAGCCAGTATCCATGACATATCGCTTCCGTCTAACCAAGCTGGATCTAAATCGTCGGTTCCGAATGAATTGTAAACATCAAATAGATTATTGAGATTAATCAAGGTGTGCTACGCTTAAAATGAATCATTTTATGGGTGCTATATAGACTAAAGTAATCTTAAGGCACATTTTGAGGTACGCGACGGAGACATGGAGACTGCGACGACGCGTGGCGACTCAATTTTTATTACGTTTTACATTTTTTGAGTGTGAGTGGTAGAGCCACGCTGTAGACAGTTTTGTCTACAGCATGAATGGGCTGGCTCGACCGGGTCATTACCACAGTCTCACAGAAAACCGACGTAAAGTAGCGGTTTGCTGCTACGTTTCGTACGGTGAGTGAGATATCTGGAGGCCCAAATCCCCCTCCTCTTCCCAATCCCTAATTATCCCTTTCCTTTAAGGTCGGCAACGCGTCCATGATTCTTCTGGTATTGTGGGCGTACATGGGCGGCGAAGATCACTTACCATCAGGTGACCCACTGGGTCGTTTTCCAGCATATGCTATGAAAAACAAAAAAAAAAGATTCTTTTTGTGAGTTTTCATAAGGAAAAAGTCTTAGGTTGATTGGGTGGTGATGGTTTGGTGGCAGTGCTTTAATACTTTAAAATGGGGATTGGGTCAGCAAATTTCTCAGAATACTTCTGTAACTAATGTACTTTACTTTATTAATAATAATGACCTAGTCAATAAATAATTACAATATAAATTATAGCCAATCGGCTCGCAAGAACTTGGATTAAAGCCAGTATGCGTGACATATCGCTTCCGTCTAACCAAACTGGATCTAAATCGTCGGTTCCGAATGAATTGTAAACATCAAATAGATTATTACGATTATTCAAGGTGTGCTACGCATGAAATGAATCATTTAACGGGTGCTATATAGACTAAAGTAATCTAAAGGCACATTTTGAGATACGCGACGGAGACATGGAGACCGCGACTGAAAAATGGTTATTTTTACGTTTAACATTTTTTAGTTTGTTTTAATTTTTATTTTATAGATAAAAATTCCACGTATCTTTATCTTACTCGTAGTAGGATCTGCACAACATGCTTCGGTGCTACCGAAAGGTTTTTCGACCGGCCGCCTGCCTGACGTCATGCCCTCTGGGAAAAAGAAAACTGAATTAATCATCTAAATATGTGCATAAAGTTGTTGTTTTTCATATCCGATTTCACCTCCTTATGTGTGGAATTTATTTTTGAAATGAGAATGAGATTAACTTTGAGCTGTCGAATAAAATAATAATCAGTTCACTCTATGAAAAGTTAAATTATGCTTGATATTTACAAGATAAACAAATATACGCGTCGAATTAAGTACCTCCATTGTTTTTGTCGGTTAATTCTTCACGCAGGTAAAATTGGCTTTGGACCTAAGATGTTACTGGCTTACTTACACTATAAAACTACTTAAATTATAATAAACGCGTAGACTCTGATATTAAAATAAATGTTTATTCTAAAATTTCATTAACAAATATCATTAAAGTATCTACTTTGTTCGCCTCGCTTTATAAGTAGATATCGAAATTTGTTTGCAACCTTTATTGAATAGATTAAATGAACATTAATAAAAGAGCTCCGTTATATTTGCTCATTCGTTGGAATTTGTTAATGGATAGCCGGTTCATTACGTTTTTAATTACAGTTCATGCCTGTTACTTTCACTGTGCAATGGAACTCCTATGAAATATTTATCAACACGGCAATTTTTTTTTTGGGAAGCGACTTGTAGTCTGTAGTACTAGATGGCTTCGCTTAAGTATCAATAGGCATCAATGCATTCAATAGCCCTAGCGTGTTTTTTTTTATAATTA
This sequence comes from Amorpha juglandis, assembly GCA_949126905.1. Lineage (NCBI taxonomy): Eukaryota > Metazoa > Arthropoda > Insecta > Lepidoptera > Sphingidae > Amorpha > Amorpha juglandis. Next base: position 10,630,213 of record OX421383.1, read on the forward strand.
TCACGTCATCCACATTTTAGGGAAAAACAGTAATAATTGAATAAGAAGCTGGTGCTGGTGGGAGGATACTTGTATCCGACCGGATAGCGACCACTATGCTAAAACCTGTCATAGTGGCCCACCTTGTGTGGGTCGCGTTCCAGGGTCAGCCAGTGTATATCCGGTTCTCCCCAGGGGGCTTGCCCCCTGATCCTAACCCTTTTCCTATCCCTTTTTCCTTCCCCTCCCCCTTGGCCCTTTGGCAGGCCGGCATGACCTTGCCGACCTACGATGGATAGATTGTTTATCGTTGGTCGACACTATTCTTGGATTGCGCTACACTTAGCATCAGGTGTAGCGTAGTCACTTTGCCGAGCCAGGATAAAAAACAAAAATAGAAATAACTGGATGCGATTATTTTTCATATTTCGACTCATTTTTCGGGGGTAGGTGCGAAATAAGTAACAGCTGTTTTTTAATCATCTGTTTTTAAAGTTTATATAAAAATACTCAACTTTTGTTATATTGATATATTTTAATGTTAAATTAAAAGTTAGACATTTGTACCTGCCGGGAAGTGTTATCCTTAAAAAATTCACAGTACTACTTAACAATAACGAACATAACATGGCACAGTCACAACACAATTTGGAGACTATCTTGGAGAGCCAGTCCCAACTTCAAGCTCTCTTTACGCAACGGATGGACGACATGGAGAATGAACTCAAGAAAGCCAGCAGCGCTTCTTCTTCACTGACAACCACGTCATTAGCGGATGAATTCTACAGCTTCAAAGAGTTTGTGCTAACAGCATTTCGGTCCATTCAAGCGCAGATTGCCCTCCTTTCTGACAATCTGGACAGGCTTGAGACGCAAAAAAGACGCAAAATCTTGTTGATCCGCGGTGTTCCTGAAGCCAAAGATGAGTCTACCGCAGCCTTGGTCACTGATACAGTGGTCAATCGCCTAAAAATTACGGATTTTAGCGAATCTGAGATCGTTCGCTGTCATCGTATGGGCCGCTCATCCGCCGACGATCGACCCAGGCCAATTCTTGTGAAGCTTTGTACATTAACATTGCGGAACAAGATATGGTACGCCAAGACTCAATTGCGGGGGTCGGGTATTACATTGTCCGAGTTCCTGACCAAATCGCGACACGACGTCTTTATGGCGGCACGGCACAAGTTCGGCGTTACCAAGTGCTGGACTCGGGATGGGTCCGTCTTCTTTCTGGGACCAAGTGGAGAGCGTCATAAGGCCAATTGCATCGACGATCTTGACAACATTGCTGCGCCGGCCTCCGGATCAGGCAAGCAGCAGCAAGTGCGAGCGCCAAAGAAGACTGCGGCTACCTCAACGAAAAGTAAAAGGACTGTGTCGTCCAGTAAAAAGTAAAAACTATTTCAATGTTTTACTGTAGCTTAGTGATCTGTGTTATCGTGTTTGACAAGTTACTTTTAATAGTAGGTAGAACGACTTTTTGTTTTTATTTTTCTCGCATGTTTGTCATCATTTAATTTGTTATTTTACCTGTGGCAACTTAAGATGATAAAGAGATGACATTCTCGTACCTATGACAATCCAATTATTTGTTTTTTTCAATTTGTTTCGTACGTACGTGTATTGTTATTTTTTTTTTTTTTTTTGTTTTCTCTTCAAGATATTTTTTCAATTTTAATAAGTAACTTTGTCTAAACTGTCCCTTTTTTCATATTTTAATCTTTATGTTCAAATTGTGTAGCTGTAACTTTTGTAATAAATTAGGATTAATAACATAACCGGCAGACCAATGCAATGTATAAAGCACAACACAATAATAGTTTTAATTTTTGAAAGCTATATATATATACGTATATATATTTATTATTTTTTAGTATAATGCATAATATTTTAAATAATGACAGCGGTGACGATGAACATTACACTTCTGTATCGTCCAATTCAAGCAGCAGTGATGATAGTTTTTATAGTGTACCTTCATTATCGGACACTCTTGAGAATCATTTTTCTGATGTACCTAAAAATTTCAATCTCGTTCATATCAACGCGCAAAGTATTCCGGCCCATTTCCCCGATATGCTGGCGTCCTTAGACAATAAAAATATTCATGCTATATTAGTCTCCGAATCCTGGCTTAAGCCATGTCTTCCTTCTACTTCTTATTCCCTTCCTGGCTTTCGCCTTGTCCGTAATGATCGCACCGGCAAGGGTGGTGGTGGTGTGGCTATATATCTCCGCGCAAATATTCCTTTTTCTGTCATAAGTATGTCGCCACAACCACCACTGGCCAACGCCGGTGAGCATCTCTTTATTGACATTACTCTTTCTCATTCTAAAATTCTTCTTGGAGTCTACTATAGCCCTTCCCTACGTGTTGACTATTTTTCATCTTTCGAAAAAATTTTAGAAAATCTTGTTCCTAATTACGATCATGCAATTATTATGGGCGATTTTAACACATGCCTTTTAAAAAATGATCACCGAACTTCGTCGCTAGAAAATGTGGTAAAGTCATGCAACATGCATATTTTACCTCTTAGTTCTACCCATCATTTTCCTAACTCCGAGCCTTCTCTTCTAGACATCATGCTAGTATCCTCTACACAGCATGTCGCTAAGCATGGACAATGTTCGGCTGACGAATTTTCGTATCATGACTTGTTGTTTTTGTCATACAAAATTCGTCCTCCTAAACTTAAACCCAAAATTATATTGCAGCGTAATTTTAGTGGCATGGATGAGGAAGCTTTTCGTAAGGATGCAGAAGATACTGACTGGTCTCCTATTATTGAGGCTGATTCCATAGACTCAAAACTTGCTATTTTCAACTCTATGATAACACAACTTTACGATATCCACGCTCCACTGCGATCTATAAAACTTAAACATCTTCCCGCGCCCTGGCTAACGGACGAAATCAAGTCCTTAATGTGTAAAAAAGCCAAAGCTAAAACTAAATTCAAGTGTAATCCTAACGATGACACCAAGGCTAAATATGTTAGGTTACGGAATCGCTGCAATAGGGTGTGTAGGGACGCGTATCGTCGCCACATTCATGACTCTGTCGATGAGGAAAATCCTGCTAAAGTCTGGAAATTCCTCAGGTCTCTGGGCATCGGTAAACCTCGACTAAACTCAACTCCTAAGAATCTTGACATCAACAGTCTCAATCAACACTTCTCTTCATGTTCTTATATTGACACTTCAGTTAAGAATCAAACCATTAACTATCTCAATTCTACACCGATTCCCAGCCACGCTCCTTTTGTTTTTAATCGATTTACCGATCGTGATGTTAAGAAAAGCATCCTTTCTGTGACATCGAATGCGGTTGGTGTGGATGGTATTAGCCGAAATATGCTAATGCCCATTCTAGACATTATTCTGCCTTCAATCTGTCACATTCTGAACTTTTCCATTCTGAATGGAATTTTTCCTTCCAACTGGAAAGACGCTCAAATCATACCTCTTCCTAAAAAACCTAATCCCCAACACTTTTCCGAATACCGACCAATATCTATTCTCCCCTTCCTCTCTAAAGTGCTTGAGCGTCTTGTCCATTCTCAGTTAAGTTCCTTTCTCTCTAGACACTCTCTGTTAAACTCTTTTCAATCAGGTTTTCGTTCAGGTCACAGTACAGTGACTGCCCTAGTTAAAGTCACCGATGACATTCGTCTAGGAATGGAAAAAGGGCAGCTTACTATGTTGTCGTTACTAGACTTTAGTAACGCCTTTAGTACTGTTGATTTTGACATCCTTCTTGCCTTGCTTCGCTCTATTAACATATCTCCGACGGTAATCGATTGGTTTCACAGTTATCTGTACGGTCGCAGGCAGCGAGTTCGCCTTGATGATTGTTGTTCATCATGGTGTAACACGACAGCCGGCGTACCGCAAGGCGGCGTTTTATCTCCTCTGCTCTTTGCTATTTTTATCAATTCAATATCACAAAATCTTTCTTCTTCCTACCACCTTTATGCAGACGATCTCCAAATTTATTGCCAGGCTTCATTGGAGAAACTCAATGAGGCTGTTGCGATTATAAATCATGATTTGATGAGAATTTCCGAGTGGGGTAATCGCTTTGGGCTCAAAGTGAACCCGGCCAAAACTCAACTTATAATAATAGGCAGTTCGCGACTTACAACTAAAATTAACTGGCCTCAACTTCCTCCTGTGGTTTTGAATGGTATAACAATCCCTTTTAGCGAAACTGTTAAAAATCTGGGAGTGATTTTAGATCGTGACTTATCTTGGGGCCCTCAACTTGCAACGGCTAGTCGTAAGTTGTTTGGGTCAGCTGCATCTTTAAAAAGACTTCGAAACTTCCTGCCTACTGCCACTAAAATTACGCTTGCACAATCTTTACTTCTCCCCGTTCTTGATTATGCTGACGTCTGCTATCTAGATCTAACCCAAGTCCAACTTGATAAACTTGAGCGCCTCCAAAACTTTTGTATACGATTTATATTTGGCTTGCGCAAATATGATCACATCTCTGAATTTCGTTCTAAGCTCAAGTGGCTCCCTATTCGCCTTCGCCGGAATAGTCACATTCTTTCCCTTCTTTATAACATTTTATTTAACCCGTCATCTCCGCACTATCTTAAAGATAATTTTATGTTTCTCCATAGCTCGCATTCGCGCACTTTAAGGTCATCAGAAAATTTGACTCTTAAAACTCCTTTACACTGCAGTACTTTCTTCGATAGTTCATTTACTGTCCAGGCAGTTCGCCTGTGGAATTCGCTACCGATATTTATACGACAAGCTCCTTCATTGAGTATTTTTAAATCTCGAGTGAATAGCTTTTATTTGTCTACGCTAGATTAATGCACTTATATCCATTAAGTAGCTCATATAAATTTTATTTATTAGTATATATTATAATATTAATATTATAAACTCCTTTGCAAAAAAAACGGGCACCTTACACACACACTTTACCTTAGCTTTTCTATGGGTAAATATTATTATATTTTTAGTATGTCATTAGCTTGGATGACTAGAAATTTCTTATTATCAATGAGAATCTAGTTTTTTAACACTTTTATCCTGGTATCGGTGTTTTAGTCAATGTAAACAGAGAGCCGTGTTAAAATGGACATTTTTATGGGTATAATGAAATTAAGACTACGAGTATTTTTATGGTATTTTAATAAAAGAGACATTAAAAAATAAAAATTAATAACGAGTATGACCTCCTCTTGCAGCGATTACGGCATGTAATCGTCTTGGCATGCTTCCCACCAGGCTTTTGATGGTGTCCTGTGGAATGTGTTCCCACTCAGTCGAGATTACACGTTTAAGCTCTCTGATGTTTTGTGGAGGTGGTTGGACAGATCGTACTCGCCTTTTTAGGAGGTCCCAAACGTGCTCAATGGGGTTAAGGTCGGGGCTCCGCGCTGGCCAATCCAAACGACGAATACCGACCTCTTGCATATAAGCATCTACGTCGCCAGAACGGTGGGCCCGAGCATTATCGTCCATGTAAATGGCATCTTCACCAATTACAGTCAGTGCGGGTTGTGCATTTTGAGAAAGGATTTCTGTTATGTACCTATGCGCATTTAGTGAGCCATTTTCTATGAATACTATCTCGGTACGATAGTTGGAAGTTACGCCCGCCCAAAACATAACGGACCCTCCACCATAAGGGGTGATTTCTTCAAAACACACATCGGCATAGCGTTCCCCTGGTCTTCGTAACACTCGCCGACGTCGGTCCTCACCATGCAGACAAATTCGAGCCTCATCGGAGAAGAGTACGCTACTCCAGTTACCTGGTGTCCAAGATAGGCAATTTCTAGCGAACCTCAACCGCGCAATCCGGTGCTCACGGAGTAACTTGGGGGCCCGCGCTGGTCGTCGACTACGTATATCAGCAGCTAAAAGTCTTCTCCTCACAGTCCATAGGCTAACTTGTGCTCCTCGTACCTCTTCAAGGTTTCTTTTGAGGTCTATGTAACTGCATTTGCGGTTCCTCAGCGCCTGAGTCACTAAAAAGCGATCGTCTCGCGGCTGTGTGCAACGTTTTCTCCCAGAACCTTGCCTTCTCTGAACGGAACCTGTCTCTTGGTATCGAGTCCAGGTTCTTTGTACGGTTGAACGACTCACGTTTAACCGCTGTGAGACGTAACATTGGCTACACCCCTCTTCCAGCAGCGCTATAATTTTACTAGCTCTCATTGCTTTTTCTGCCATTACGATAGACACAAAGATATCTGTTTTAAGTCACAATAAGGCAGAATTATGCGATAAACATAAATTGTTGTACTAAAAATAACGAAAAGTTACTTTTAGTTGCTTGATAACCTTTTAACCGCAAACCCGCGAAAAGTGTCACAAAATGAAAAAGGGATTAATAATTTAAAAAACAAAAGTTTTGAATTTGGAATGAACTTTTTTTCATACCCAGACTCTTTATTAAGTGCCAGTAACATAGTTTGGCTATTAAAACCTCTGAAGAACTAAATTATTACCAATAATGTTAAAAAATCAAACCCGCCCGTTTTTTTTGCAAAGGAGTGTATATGTATTATATGTAAGTGTGTATGTATGTATTATATATATGTTTATTTGTATATATATGATTATATATGTTTTTATTTCTTTACAATATATAAGTTCTGTTGTGACTCTACACCCCTGCATTTCTGCTATATTTTAATAATCCATAACATTTTCAAGGTTGTCTGGTAGAGATCGCTATTAGCGATAAGACCGCCTTTTGTAGCTTGATTTAGTTGTAAGGCCCTTAATGTATAATTTTAATTATTGGTGTGCAATAAAGAGTTATCTATCTATCTATCTATCTATCTATCTATCTATCTCATGTTCCTCGGAGAAAATTATTCAATTTTATAGGAAGAACACACTTTTTGATAATTCACGTCCATCGTCTTATAAATCACTCAATATATATAGTTAATAAACGCAAAAAAAAATACTATTTTGCCAGACAAAGCAACGAACAAACAGATATAAGTTGTAAAACCTGACTAATCTTTATTATAAGAATGTATGTACCGTATCCGTAAACAAGTTTCAAGTTTCAACGTAATACTTATTTCTAAGAATGTTTTAATCTTCTTGTTTATTATAATTCGATTAAAATCTGCTAAACGTTTACTTCCTCATACGGAACCGTTATTATTATATTTTGTTAATTACTTCGTATATTCTTTGTACATCGGCGTCGGTTTACGTATACCTTAGTAATTTCTTGTATAATCGAGTTCCTTTGAAACCGGACCTTCTTGGAAACAAGTATACGGAAGCTATTTACTCAACAATTAATACTGTAAACATGATTTTGTTACACATGTACTCATTCGTGGAATTATTGGTTTGGATTATATTATACTAGCTTTTGCTCGCGGCTCCGCCCGCGTGATCTGTTTTTTCCGGGATAAAAAGTAGCCTATGTCTTATTCTGATGTATAAGCTATATTATTGTAAAGTTTCATTAAAATCCATTTAGTAGTTATTACGTGAAAGAGTAACAAACATACATCCATCCATCCATACTTACAAACTTTCGAGTTTATAATATTAGTAGGAAGTAGGATAGTAGGATTTGCCAAATATTTATGCTACATGTTATACGTTCTTTTTAATATCTTTCTTTTTGAACCCCCGCTCAGTTAGAAAGGCGTTATAGGGTAAATAGATAGACAGAAGTTTTATTTCGGCTTATGTAACACATCACACAGAGTAATATTATGATAAAATAAAATATAAAATAACATGGTAAAAATAGCTCTGTGGTACATTTCGCCGAATCAGGCCCCAGCTTAGCAATATACTTCGCTTCAATTAAGCAAAGCACTTGTAATTCTGTTGGTACCTGGTTGTAAACACACACATTTAAACTATATCTATACTATTCCAAATGGCATTATATCGTAACGTTGTAGTATAAAGGGTTTGTCTGTCCACCAGTATATCTGTGGCATCGTAGTGCTTATATTAATATTAGAAAGTGTTCTTAGCTATGTAACCTTGATCTGATGCTTCAACCAAACCAACAGCTTTCAACTCATCGATAATTAATTGCAAATATATTGTGTTTGAACTAATCGAATAGGTTTCGATGAGTAGTTGGCTAACAGATTGTGATCAGAGTCTGATGATTGACGGGATGAGCTAATTGTTATTCTAATCGATTTCGGGGATCTTAAAGGTTTATTCCTAGTGTCACACTATTATCACCTTTCTTTATTAAATTTAGTTTTTTTATAGCTAGGACTTAAATAGAGCATTGTCTTTTTTATCGATTGAGTAACATGTCTATATTCGACTTGAACAACACTAAATAATAAATAGCTGATACGAATGAAGCCGTTCCTAGGGCGCATAATGTATTTCATATATGATCGATCTTATCGCGTGATTTAAATTAGCGTGAAAATTAGATTTTTTAGGATCTAGTTCAAAGACACTCACTGTCAGGTGTACGTAACGACCCTGAAAATGTAATATTGTGTCATGAGACTTAACATCTTATGTCTCGGAGTGACGAGCGCAGTTCAGTGCTTTGTAATTCAAAGTTCTATGTGGTGTTACTTCTGTTTATGGGCAGGCGTGGCGCTTACCATCAGGCGAACGCCTTGCTCGTCTCATCATTCAATTGAATAATATGTCCACACCTTTCTATAACACGTTGTATAAACAATAATACAGACGAGAATGACATTAGGCTTTCGTGTGAAATGGAGCCGCCCATTTTATATTTTAGGAATATTTCCTCGTGCAAACGTTTTAACTTTTTTAATTAGTTAATAACGTTGGCGAGTTGCGTTTACGTATAAAGAAACATTACAGTTTGAAATTTCATGAACTCCGAGCGTCGGCAATATCCCAATTACAGTAAGGCATTTATTAATTATATTGTGGTATTCCTTACTTGCATTATTATATTCCTTATTTGTAAATGTTTTGTATGTTGGGCTTGACTTTTAATTTTTCGTTTGTTTGCAGGACTGGTATAATTTAAAACAACAGATACATAATGAATTGTCTTACGTTTTAAACACTGACCACAGTTGTCCTATTCTTTATATTTGCATATAGAATAGAGATTGAAGAAGGTTTCTTGTATGATATAGGCGAATATATTGCAGAATCATCAAACAAAATCTTCACATTACTTATCATATAGACTTAACAGCCTATGTCTCGGGTTGACGTGCGCAGTCAAATGCTATAAAGTGCTTTGTGTTTCAAGGTTCTGTTTGGTGTTGCATCTGAGCAGGCTTGACAAAAAACATTAGACTAGAGTATTCTTCATTCAGGATTACATAAAAAGAACTCGAATTGGTTCGTATAATATACTACTGGTGAAATAAATCTAATGTATACGGATTTATAAATCTGAAAAGCGTTCAAAACGACGGGACCAAAATTTAAATAAAAAACCGCGATAAAATCCATACTTTTATTGCATAATGTGTAATGTATATATCGGGGCGAGCTCCAAGTAGATGCGTCAGAGAGGAGGGTTTTACACCCCTTACTCTTCACTTGATATAGTCAAGTTGTACGGCGTATGATTAGTCTCAATAATAACGACACAGGGTTATCACATTATTGTTTATTCACTCTTTTAAGCTACCACCGGCTCGGAAGGAATGACGTAGGTGGGGAAAAGAGCCGGCGAAAGAAAAACCACCCGTGTTACAATACTAACTAATTATTAAGATTAACACTGTACTCAAATGACCTTATCAGCCATAATTCTAATAATTAACTACTGTTTCGACTCACGGACGGAACTTTCAGTTATATAATAATGTACTCTGTGGACGGAACTAGACTACCTTTTCAATGGCAAGACGCCATATTATATAGAGGTATTTCCAATCTCCCTACTTCGAAAGTGGAATTACTAAAGTCAAATCAGTAACAAATTAAAACCGAAGTAAAGCCAAATCAGCAACATACTTAAATTTATAAATTACTTAATTATCAATATTACACAAAACGGTAAAACATTCTAATTCTCCAATATTCATTAAACGATGGTCAAATTAGTTGCTTATTATATTTTATTACAATTATCTCACATATTTATTAAGTGTCGGCTGTCAAATCTGTGTCTTATTTTAAGCACTCCGACATATATGTAATATTCGCTTAAATATTAGGTCCTTACATATGAAATTGGCGTTTTGTATGGAGGAACAAAAAGTCGAATATTTTTTAATATAATATATTTAATTAATCAAAGTATGAACCATTATTTTCTATGCATTTTTGCCATCTCATAGGTAGTTCATTGATCCCTTTACTAAAAAAACCAGTCGGACGGGAATCAATAAAATCTTTGAAGGCGATTTGGACTGCCCCATCGGAGTTGAATTTTTTCCCTTGCAAGAAGTTATCCAAATTTCGAAAAAAATGGTAATCTGTTGGAGCAAGGTCCGGGGAGTACGGAGGATGTCTTAGACTTTCCAATTGAAGCTCTTCTAATTTAGTAGCCGTCTCTTGCGCAGTGTGTGGTCTAGCGTTGTCGTGAAGCAGCAGTGGCGTGGAGCGATTGACCAGCCTAGGTTGTTTAGCCGCTAGCTTTTCCATCATGGTTTGCAATTGCTGACAATAGACATCAGCCGTAATAGTCTGGCCAGATTTGAGAAAACTGTAATGAACAATACCGGCACTAGTCCACCAAACGCATACAAGTAACTTTTTTGGGGTTAATTTTCGCTTGGGGCAGGATTTGGCTGGCTGGCCAGGATCCAACCATTGCGCTGAGCGCTTCCGATTATCGTAAAGAACCCATTTTTCATCACAGGTAATGATTCGGTTTAAAATACCTTCATTATTGTGCCGGTTTAGTAATGTAACGCAGCAGTCGACGCGCGTTTGCCGTTTTGCTTCAGTCAATTCGTGAGGTACCCACCTTTCAAGCTTTTTAATCTTCCCAATTTGCTTCAAGTGAATTAAAACAGTTTTATCACTAACATCGCAGCCTGCAGCTAACTCGGACGTGGTTTGCGATGGATCCGCTTCCACAATAGCCTTCAACTCTTCATTATCAACTTGAGTCTCAGGCCGTCCACGGGGCTTGTTCTGCAGGTCGAAATTTCCAGAACGAAAACGTTGGAACCAAAAACGAACTGTGTTTTCTTTTGCAACACGACCGCCATACACATCATTCACCCTTCGAGTTGTTTCCGCAGCACTAGTGCCACGGCGGAACTCGTACTCGTAAATAATGCGATATTTTAAGTTTTCCATTTTGTAAAATGAGTGACGCAAACAGAAAAAAACAGAAGAAAAAAAACAAATGAATGACGATCATCGAAGCACAAATACATGAGTCTATAGCTGTACAAATTTGAATTTGGAATTCCTTACCAAAGAGGAGAAATTTGTGATTAAAGTGGCCAGTACGAAAAACGCCATTTCATATGTAAGGACCTAATATAAGAAAACACTGCTGGTGCTCCGCGGATTTTTCCGAACTTGGCTGACACACTGCCTTATGTTTAGACAACAGTCTACTCTAATCGTGGTTTTGCAAGTGCTATTACTGCTAATTAAGTTTGAAATACTATAGAATACTATGTTTTAGCATCGCAATTTTCTCCGTTGTTTGTGTAAAACTCTACAAGCTTACATAATTCGTTCCACGAAGTAACGAATCCTTTTAAGATTCATGATATATTATTTGTGACTGAAATCGTAAATGTATGGTATGATTTTCAGAATTCCCAAAATTGAAACAACTGTTTGTGTTAATGTACAGTTGTTTAAGGTTAATAGTATTCAGTTGTTACAACGGTATCCAATGTTACTTACCTTGTTATTTGGCTATTTAAAAAAATATGACATAATTAAACGTAATGTCAAAAATCATTATGAAGTCCTCCACGACGTATGGACGTCGATTGTGAAACATCTATTCGTCTTTTTCATGAGATTAAGCTGTAAAATCCGAGTTTCATTTTGAAATTCCGGTTAAACGTGGCAGAATATAGTTGTCCGGTGAGATCATACACTTAACCGACGCAAAAAAAGGTCCTCAAAGGTTCTGATTAAATATTTTTTATGTATGTTTAGGCATAACTCCGCCAAATGTGGACCAATTGGATTATGCTTTTTGTATTCGATAGTTTTAACTCCCAGGGTAGTCCCATTTAAATTTGAAGCAGGAGAATGAATCGGGGATGAAAGACTAAAACTTCGAATTTTATTCCCTGAATTAGATGACTCATTCACTAAAAAGTACTAAATTAAAACTTTTTAACAAAAAATAAAACCGACAAAATAAGCTAAAAATAAAACTAAAAGAAAATAGGCCGTGGTATCAATAATTCACCATGAAACAGCATTAACACCGACTCAAAATTATTTAGTCTTATTTTTAGCATTTTAACTCTCCCAGTAGTTATTTTTTTGTTTGCCTTACAACGGGTCTTGTGATGTAGAAGCAAAACAAAACAATTAATGTCGTGCCAACCATAACACCAAGATAACATTACATGAAACATAATATCATATTCAAATTCCTTTGTTTCAGGGCAATAAGAGGAACGAAAAACACTCAACATATTATTCTCATAGCGGTCGTGAAGAAAAGGTATGTTTTTAATATTCATCATCGTAATAAAGAAAATGTTATACATTAAGCTCGTTACGCCTTTGAATCTGATATTACAAAGAATGGGTTTTGCTTTCCCCGACAAATATCAAAAGAGTATATTGACGAATACAATAGGTATTATTATAATAAGCTTATTTTTGAACGTGGACTAGGTATTCAGTCTATCAGGAGTGTCTTGCTTGAATAGTCTAATTCTTCATTGTTATATGAAGGAGAATATTCTTAAATATATTTTGAAATATGTTTTGCATTACCATTCATTCTGTTGGATTATCATTACTGTTGGGTGTTTTTTTATTGAACACATAAAATATATTGGCCTCTGAATATGGGCCATATGAGATGGCTTACAGTCACTCAGTGAGGAGAAATGAGGAGATCCGTAGAAGAACGAAAGTTACCGACATAGCCCAACTGATTAGCAAGCTCAAGTGGCAGTGGGCAGGCCACATAGCTCGCAAAACCGATAACCGATGCGGCAGAAAGGTTCTGGAATGGAGGCCACGTAGTGGCAAGCGCAGCGTTAGACGTCCGCCTACAAGGTGGACAGACGACCTGATAAAGGTCGCAGGAAGTCGCTGGATGCAGGCCGCTTTGGGGGACGCCTATGTTCAGCAGTGGACGTCCTATGGCTGATGAAGGTGAACAATGCAATTTAAAATCTTACACCAGAAGATCAAAGAGAAAACAGAAATTGTAAGTGGTAAAGCTATTCTGTAGATACTTGTGTCTACAGTACAGCCATACACTCGTCAAATCCTATCACTCTCTATACGAAATGCTTTTGTTAACATTTTTTAAGGATGGAAACAGCAGGACGTATTCTCTTCGAAAATCATTATTCATACTTTTAAACCAAGTTAGAAAGTAACTTATAAACTTCCCGCCTCTATACATAAGAAACTCGTGAGTATTTTACTAAGTACGTTGGAATTTTTTAAAGATTATGCGACAGGGAAAATCTAAGTTTGCGGATCACTTATAAGTTCAAGTAATTCAATTTAGCGTATTATTTCCAAACAAGCTTAAAATATTCTATATTTTAGATAGAATATACGTAAGAGCATGTTACATACAAAATCTTTTAAAACAAGCAATTAGAGAATCAGGCCGGACCTATTATAACCCACCCATTAAAACTCTAGTATTGACAGGTATTAAGAAAACAGACCTAGCGTTTAAACAAACCCGTATTTACAGTTTATTACATTTCTCTATGCTCTAAAATTTACCTACATTTTTATATCAGTAGATGGCGTCCCGTCTGTCCTCGTATCGACCGCGAGGTTCCTTGCATATATGCAAATATGTTCATTGCATACAAGTTCTATTACATTAGCGTGCCTCGAGCGCTGCAGCCATAACTCGGCTCGACTCGCTACGTCTTTACCTACTATTAGATATACAAAACCCAAGTGAAAATGACATTAGCTAGCTTATGCATACGCTTAATATCAAGTATAATAATCCTCACAATCATAGATGGTCATGTATTGGTAAAATTGAAACGTCTAAATAACAAGTAAGTAGCACTTTGTATATAATACCGCGATTTTGAAACTAGCAGGTTTACTGGTCGTGAATTATGCTAGTCTATTAATATTATTAGTCTATTATTATTAGCCTATGCTGTCCAATGTTGGGTAAAGGCTTCTCCAAGACCCTGCGATATAACGCACCCTGTGCTATTATGAGCCAAATTTATCAAGTTCGTTCCACCATCTCCTATTCGATCTACTGCGACGCCTCGGTTGTTAGTGTAAAATGTCTAGTGCTGGAGCTTGTTGATCATCATTGATATCTAAAACTATAATATTTGTGACCTTACTCTACTCGGATACTGTGGTATTAATCGCTGCTCGAATATTGTCTTTACCTTATTCTTTATCCTAAAATTACTGAAGTTCAGGGTTAATACAGCGCAGATATAGAGTCGAGGGACAATAAGGCAATCCATGGTCGCCAGCATTATGAGTGCCTTAAATTACTGGAGTACATTCAAAATCTTCAGGCCGGCACAATCATTCATACACTCAACCCCGGAACGCAACTCGCCTGAACGAGCCACTTACATTTGTTTTCCTGCATGTATACCTATTATGTATTGTGTGTCTGGTGGGATACAAAAACGTATGGCACCAGTTCAGACTCGGATACAGCTGAATAATAACTAAATTGTAGAAATAATTTGATTTAAATTGTTAAATTGGAAACAGTTAAAAATTTTTATTCAGATTTTTTTTTCGATTGCTCTTCAATAGAGGAACTTTTATTATTTCCATCATATTTCAGATTTTTCCGCTTCGACGGTTGATGGAGGGTGGATTTGTTTATCCGTTTTGATGGTAAAAATAACGCCGTAATCATTCTTAAATATTTTATCAGAATTTGTAGTTATTGTATTTCCTCGTGATGGTCCGACTTATTTTATTCAATTTGTATCTCGGAACGCTTTTTGATTCTAATAAATGCTTCAAAAATGCTATTACTTGGAACTGGTGGGAGGATATTCGTATCGAACTGGATAGCGACAACCGTACACTGGTGTTAAAACCTACCATAGTGACCCACCTTGTGTGGGTCGCGTTCCAGGGTCAGCCAGTGTATATCTGGTTCTCCCGAGGGGCTTGCGACATGACTTGATGGTTGGTCGGGACAGGTACAGGTATACCTTGTATTATTGTGCCTGCATCGGTCATCCGCTTGTCCTGTCGCAGGCCATTTATACAGGCCGGCATGATTATGGTGAGCACCGATAAACTCATTGTTTGTCGGTGGTTGCTGGTTTTTTGGACTGCACTACTCTTACTATCAGGTGTAGTGCACTTTGTCGTGCTCGGATAAAAAAAAACTATAATACTTTTACTCGTTTGAATCTATACCAGCGCCTCAATTTCACCACTACACAAAGTGCCACAAGTTGGGATACCATCTCCACCATTTGGATGGCTAGCGTTCCTCAACGGTGCGATATTTACTGATAAAAAAATCACAATATAAAAACTGCTGCAGTTTTCTGGGAATGACATGACGCAATGACAGCTCTGGTACAACAGTTAAATGTTAGTGTGCCGATTGAAACTTCCATTTTCGTCTAAAAGTACCTTACGTATTTTCAAGGAATTGAGAATACATTATCAAATAAAAAAGGAAATTGATAAATTTCAACTATCAGTATTTGCAAGTCAAGCAAAGAATAAAGGTTTGATAGCTTAGTGAACCGGCGAGTAATTACAGTGCTCAAACCGTGTAAGGTTTTGCAAGTTTTTCAATTTCTGTCACGGCCTACGGTCTACGAGATAATGTTTCGAATATGGATTTTCATTAAGTGGTCTCTCGTATCCAAGAAGATGGACACAAGGAAGACGGACGGAAGAAGTCCAGTGAAATTACTTGGCATTATGAGACTTAAAATCTATGTCTCAGAGTGATGAACGCAGTCCAGTGCCATGTAGCGCTTTTTAATTCACATTTCTGTATGGCGTTGTAATTGTTAATGGGTAGGCGTAGCGCTTACCATCAGACGAATAACATGCTCGTTTCGTCATTCAGGAAAATAAAAAAATACGAAACGCAGTCTCTGTCTCTGATGCGTACTTCAAAACAGGCCTTAATCTAATTCATAGCTATAATTGCTGCTCTATAAAACGGTATTTACAAAATTACTCGTAATTTCTGATACTTATAATAGACATCTGCCTGCCCAACCCTCTAGGAGCATTATCGTCACACGTATCGTGTCACCAAACAGCTAAAACTTTATAACTTGAGGACATTTCATACCGACTTCACACAACTAAGTTAACCCTCATTTATATGCAGAGAATTTATCGCGTGGCACAGGTGAAAATATTACAAAAAAACACTTGTTTACGAGGCTCGGTCGCATCATCGAGTCTTTTCAATTTTAGGTAAATATAATTTGCATATTAAAGATTGATTGAATTTTAAAAATCGTTTACAACCTCCGTGGCGCAGTGGGCGAGTAGCAAACCACTGCATGGCACTGAACTGCGCTCGTCACCCCAAGACATAAGCTGTTAAGTCTCATAATGCCCAGTAATGTCACTGGCTTCAATGTCCTTCAAAAGGAAACACAACTGTGCTTACTCACTGTTGCTTAGCGGCACAAATAGACAAAGCGGTGGTACTAACCAAGACGGCCTCTCGCATACGAGGAACCTACCACCTTGTCTAGGTGTGTTTTTTCCCCAGGGCGGTTGACGTGAGACGGCCGGTCGTAAACACTACAAACCTAATATCTGTTCTCTTCTCTTCTGTAACATGTGTTAAAAAGTATGTTACGCCGACCCCACTGCGAGTGGGATAAGGGCAGGTCGTAGAAAAGATAATAATGAGGCAAAATAAAGAAAATGCGAAACGCCCGCAGGTACTCTTTTAATATGTTTCATACACAAGCATAATATGAATATGGACGGCAGAAATTAAATGGTACAAAGCAATTTCGTTGCCAAATAATCTCTGTTTAATATTTCTGTGGATTTATCCTAAAGCATTCAAAGAATTCAAAGTTAATTTGCGGAAATTAGAAAGGTTAACCGACGCAATTATCAACCGACTTCAAGAAGAGGTTGTTCTTAATTTATTTATTTATAGATTTTATTATGTGTGATATCGGAAACCTCCGCCAAATGTGGACCAATTCGGATCATTCTAGTGATGTGTCGGATATCTGAAGGGAAAAAAATTGTTATCGTATCAATTTTTTTGCTGATCTTTAACGGATCTTTTATAATAGTGAATTTCATTACATTAGATAGATGTAATAGTTTAAAGGTAGGTAAGTAGCAATCAAATACTATTAACTTAAATAAATTACTTTTTATTACTAAACATCACATATTTTATTCTTCCCAGAGAGGAGCCGGTCCTAAAAACTACAAGTAAAAATATTCTGTATCATGTGTTACAAAGCATATTGCAGCAACCCTATTAGGATTGGGTTAAGGGCAGGTGAAAGAAGAAGACATCATATATATGGCACATTTATATTGCATGAGCCCTCCCCCTATAAGATCGGAAATAAGCTCAGCTAAATGTGGGTGTACTACTTACACCTCTACTGTGATCGTATGTCTCATCTAATATAATTAGCTCAAAAGATACAACACGTAGTACAAGTTGGTTAACATTATGAGAAAAGTTCTTCAAAAATATCCCAAACTTGCTCATACACCTTTTAAAAGTAATGAAAAATAGGAGATAAAGTCTTTAAACGGCTATTACACTACACGATGTTTCGAACCCAATTTCTCGGGCGCCCTGTTCCCTTTCTAGTCCGCGGAGTTATTCCATTACGCTGTCGATCGCTTCCTGTCTGAAAGTTTGGGGACGGGCGTGGATGCCGATGCATCTATCAAAGCATCAATTAAAATTACTTTGAATTGAAGGTTCCTTGCCTCCCTGATTCCCATTACAATACTCTAGACACAATAGACACCTACGGAGACCACTTGATTACCCTAATTATGGACCATTTCTCCTTATTTCTTATTACACCACTCTATCTCGAGGAAAGCACAGAAAGCGTGTAGTGTAATAGCAATTTTATTCCTAACGCGTGGCGCCAATCGTAACCTTTTACAGAAAGTCGACCTGTATCGGAATTACTTTATCTGTTACGGACTGTTTGTTATTTTCTTGCTTTGAAGATGTTTTTGTATATTAAACATATGGCTTATTTCTTTATTAGGTAAGTTTCATTAATGATGAGGCTAAATATTTACAACTCTAACAAATTTATGTTCTAATTTATTTATTATAAGTGAAGTTAGGATAATTGTATTTAGCCGTGAAATATACATATTTGATACGGGGTAGTCCACCCCGTGACCACGAAGGCTGAAAAGCCTTCGAAACGTCGGGATCAAAATAAAATCATAAACCGCGATAAAATCCGTTTAAATTCGTTTTATTTCAATGAGTAACATTCGCGTAAATGTAAGAAATTAGTATGTGTTAATATTTAATTTAATTTAAGTTTAGCATAATTGTCATTGTTGGAAGGAAAACGGGAGGAAATCTGCATTACGAGCACAGTGGACTTTAAGCTAAACGCCTTTAATTAGTAGAGGAGGTCTGTACCCAGCAGTGGGATAGTACTATATATTGCAACGCTGATATTTTTAATATCGACATCCCATGCTAATACAAGAATAAAAATCAATAATATAAGCTACTAGCGACCCTCGCCGCACGGGTAAAAATATGTTTGTTACGACATCACATTACAAATCTTTGAATTTTGCGGCTTTTCTGTACTACAATATGTATGTATTAGACATATAAACCTTCCTCATGAATCACTCTATCTATTGCTGAAACTGCATTAAAATCCGTTGAATAGTTTAAAAGATCTAAGCGAATAGACAGCGGAAGCGACTTTTATACTATGTAAAGATAATAGCTACTAGAAAATTTTAATATGGTGACGTATTACTACACATATATATATAGAAACCTCAGAATTCAGGCATAAGCATTCCACTGAGTCCTCATTCAGGCGGCTAATAACTTCCACCTTTATACTTGGCACATGGCTACAGCGAAGTTGCCTCAAACTTTGTTAATATTTGCTTCGTAATATGAAGTTAAAAGTTATGTTGCCCAACTAAGGTGTATTTGCATTACTACGGGTATTTGCTTTACAATCCTATAGAAATATAGACGTAGAGAAGAGGAGTACTACATGGACTGAGAAACCGTAAGGTCATGAGTTCTAAACTAAGGTTCACATATTTTTTTATTTGATTTAATGACGAGACGAGTAAAGCGCTCGCCTGATGGTAAGCGTCACGCCTGCCCATAAACAGAAGCAACACCGCACAGAACGTGGAATTACAAAGCAATGCAGGGCACTGAACTGCGCTCGTCACATAAGATGTTAAGTCTCATAATGCCCAGTAATTTCATTGGCTTCAATGTCCTTCAAACGGAAACACAACAGTGCTTACACACTGTTGCTTGGCGGCCATATAATAATTTATAATAATATGAATTTAAGTCCCATATGGCGTTCAATATACCATCATGGGACGGTAACAAGCTCGGCTAATCATAGGTGCAGCATAAGTTACACCTCTGCCTACCCTTCTGGGCTATTACAGTCGTGAGCTTATGTACGTGTAGTCGTATAGAGGTCAGTGTTTCTTATACGTATTGCCATATTGATTATGTGATTATACGACCAAGGTGTAACAGCAGGGATTCTCAAGCTATGGATAGAACCGTGTCAATACCTTGTCAATACATCAGTTGAAATAAACGCACACGATTTTTTTTATTTGGTCTGATAGGTAATTTCTTTTTTATCCTGGCTCGGCAAAGTGACTACGCTACACCTGATGGTAAGTGTAGCGCAATCCAAGAATAGTGTCGAGCAACGATAAACAATGTGTCCATCGTTGGTCGGCAAGGTCATGCCGGCCTGCCAAAGGGCCAAGGGGGAGGGGTAGGAAAAGGGATGGGAAAAGGGTTAGGATCTGAGGGCAAGCCCCCTGGGGAGAACCGGATATACACTGGCTGACCCTGGAACGCGACCCACACAAGGTGGGCCACTATGGCAGGTTTTAGCACCAGTGTACGGTGGTCGCTATTCAGTCGGATACAAGTATCCTCCCACCAGCAATAAAATTCATGCATAGTGTTACTTGGCTGGCCTCAAGTCACCGCTCACAAGGGGCGTCGATGTTAAGCTAGTCACATAGACACGTACCAGCACAGACACAAAATATTATTTCATGGATTATCTATGAACGAATTCACATGCGCGACAATAGACACGGGCCGGCGCCGGATGACAATAATGGTGAGAATAATTGACATATTCTGACGTCTGTATAATCGTATCTATAGAACGGTATGAATGGTATGAATGGTACTTTAATTTTTACAAAGACTAAAGGTAAGCATAATCGTAGAAAGCAACAGATTAACTTGATCAAGTAAAGTAGTCCATTTTAATTTGCCAGTATTGTAGTAGGTTCTGTAACAATATATGTGACACCCATTTACCCAGACAAATATGACATTAAGCGCGTGATCCCCGCCTCTGCAAATACAATAAGTCTTCGAGTGATAGCGCCACACTGTAGACAGCTTTGTCTGCAGCATCTAATGGCCGGCTTGATCGGTTTGATACCAATGTCTCACAAAAACCGGCGTAAAGTAGCAGATTACTGCTGCATTTCATTAGGTGAGTCAGATATACAGAGGCCCAAATTCCTCTCCCACTCCCGAGTAAGCAGAGAGATTTAACGTATCTAAGGACCAGACTAAAACGTTTCCAAGACACCCACGTAAGATTTTACTTAACTCGTACTTGAAAAGCATTTCTTAAGCATCAAAAAGTCGAAGTACTCAATGGGGCGATAGGGAACGTTTAAGCAAAGAAATCACAAAATTTCCATTGACAGTCATAAAAGATCTCGGAGGTAAATCTGGATGCTTATTCATGAATATTTAAACGTCTTTCTGATAGACTCTTAAAGTATTTTATTTACCCAACAACATCTAAATATCTATATTGAAAAGAAATACGCTTTGCAATAGAAATAAAAAATAGACTTGTGTATTACACATTATCACAATAGTTTTTTTTTAGACGTGGTAGAGCCACGCTGTAGACAGTAATGTCTACAGCATGAATAGGCTGGCTCGACCGCGTCGTAACCACTGTCTCGCAGAAAACCGACGTAAAGTAGCGGCTTGCTGCTGCGTTTCGTACGGTGAGTGAGATATCCGGAAGCCCAAATCCCTCTCCCCTTCCCAATCCCTAATCATCCCTTTCCTTTAAGGTCGGCAACGCGCCCATGATTCTTCTGGTATTGTGGGCGTACATGGGCGGTGGAGATCACTTACCATCAGTTGACCCACTTGCTCGTTTGCCGGTCTATGCTATAAAAAAAATCCCAATAGTTCGATAAAACATAAATTACCAAACACTATCATTACCTGTATTAGATGCTGCTTCATGTATAACCAAACTATGTTAACTATGTTCTTAGCATAGGCCAGCAAACGAGCAAGCGGGTCACCTGATCGTAAATCTACACCGCCTATGAACATCCACAATACCAGTGGAATTAAGGATGCATTGCCGACCTTAAAGGAAAGAGATAATTAAGGGAATTAGAAGAAGTAGGTCAGAAGTACCCCAAACCGTGCATGCATGAAGAATTTAATGTAAGTGAAGGAAGCTAGAGAGGTATGTAAGGATCGTAGCAGATGGAAGGCCATTGTCTCTGCCTATCCCTATGGGAAAGAGGCATGATGTATGTATAATGGAGGGATTGGGAAGAGGATTTGTTACTTTACGTTGATTATGTGTGAGACAGTGGAGTGATAACAAACAATCCGGTCGAGGTCCATTTATTCTGTAAACAAAACTGTCTACAGTGTAGCTCTACCACTTGTACAGTTGTATTGTTCGTGAGTAGGTATAGGCTTACAGTCAGGCGAGCGATCCACACGTCGTCATTCAGTTGAATAAAAAACCGCTTAAGGTCACTGGGAGGCCCCCATACCATTATTCTATATCGTAAGACCACAACAATAATGGTTCTATGAATTGAACTGCAAATTCAAGTAAATGTGTGCAGGAAAGTCAGTATAATGTCTATTCACTCGCATTGTTTCATGTCAACATGTAGGTACGTAATTTCGAAAGTTGTTTTATAATAATAATAATACTAGCCCTGTATTATACATGTCCCTGCTGGGCACGGGCCTCCTCTACTGAATGACAGGGGTTAGGCCTTAGTCCACCACGCTGGCCTAATGTGGGTTGGCAGACTTCACATACCTTCCAAAAATCTTATCGAGTTTTCAAGTATGCGTATGTATCACGATGTTTCCTTCACCGTTAAAGCAAGCGATAATTAACAATTAATATACACGTAACTTAGAAAAGTCAGAGGTGTATGCTCTTGGGTCTGGTTTCGAACCTGCGCCTTTCGTCTCCACAGTCCGTACCACTCCCCGCTGAGCTATCGCTGCTGCATTTTGTTTTAATTATTATAAATTTCATATGAACTAATTCTAATTTTAATTAAAGTATGAATGACTTCATTATCACACTGTCTTTCATCAGACTGTCTCGGTGGCGTATTTATATTGCGTACGCGGTACGACTGTAGTGCTGAGGTCTCGGGTTCGATCCCCGGGTCGGGTGAAAGTGATATTGGGGTTTTCTATCACAAAATGCTTAGCAGCCCGGAATTGTGTCTGGTATGACGTTAGGCTCGTTTCCTATCACAACATGGGACAGAAATACGCATGGCGAAATGTGGGTGTACTAATTACAACTCTGCCCACCCCTTTGGGGATTACAGGCGTGAGTCGTATGTATGTGTGACATAATTACTATTGTTATACCAACTTAATTTCCTTAATTGACCTAATAATGTAGTAATCTATTAAAAGCAATCGTGACATCATATTTATTTAGATTTAAGCTATATGAGTAATTATGTACCATTAAATAGCTAGGATCGACATGAAAATATCTAATTCAAATTAAATGTACTCTTTTCAAATGAGAATTAATTCATGCAAATTATTAATAGACGAAACAAGTGTTTGACGACCTTATATCAAAAGAATGTTTCCAGATCAAATATATTATTATTAGTACTGAATTCTCTGTCTCGGTGGCGCAGTTGTAATGCGTACGTGGTACGAATGCTGTGCCGATGATTCGGGTTTAATCTCCGGTTCGGTTATATGTGACTGTTGGTTGTATTTATTGATGTTTTCCTTTGGATGAATTATTGGTCCTCAAAATACAAAACCAATTTGAAGAGATCCAATGATGCGAACATAAACCAATTTATTAACAGAATCACTGTAATATTACCTACTTCTTTATGGGGGAGATTGTAACATCGCATAAAACCGTTCCCATCCCCGTGCACATCAAATCGTTATTATTTATCACATAAAATCGCTGACGCAAAACAACTAACGCGTTTCGGCTTTTTGACTGCTACATAAAATTCGCTTTTTATTCGGTGAACGGCATAAAGATTGGATATTGATTGTGCCAGCGGTCAATACGGTCTTTGATTTATGAAACAAATGCGTATTTGAGTGTTCTGAGAATTAGTAATCCCCGTCTATTCGTAATGGGTTGGCAGAGATGCCATGTAGGCACCCACACCCCATATATCAGATTTTATTATGAGAATCAGACAATGCGAAATTATCTCGCATCGCATAAAAAAAAGATAAACATAAAGGTCGCAGAAAGTCGCTGGATGCAGTCCGCTTCCAACAGGTCGGTCTGGAAATCTTTGGGGGAGGCCTATGTTCAGCAGTGGACGTCCTGTGGCTGATGATAATGATGATGATGTACAGAAAACTAGGACCCAAGGTTCAAGATTGACGCGCGCGCCATTTGACCATACCGCGATGATGACCAATCCATTTTTCTTCAAAACTCTATTCAAATACATATCATACGCTCAAACCGTTATCCTCCAAGAAGTAGAGACTATCCCGCCCACACACCTACCGCTGTACCCTCCAAGGGATAGGCAGATATGCAACTAGTGCTGCACCCACGTTTCGCCGAGATTATTTCTGTACCATCATGTGATAGAGAACGAGCCTATTGCTATTCCAGACACAAGTTCCAATCCTGGGCATTTATTATGTGATTTTCCGAATCGAATACTCAAGCTCAAATTTGATTACCCGACCTGAGAATTCAACCTAGTACCCCACGGTTCTCAGGCTTACTACACTGCTACTACACCAATGAGGCGTTTTAAATACACCTGCTAATGAACTATAACTACTCGTTGCTCACGTAAAATGGAAATTCTTGATAGAAAACGGTTTTTACCTAAGTGTTGCGCAGTCGATGTAATAATTACTGCGTTATTTCTAAGTTGGCAAGTTTTATCTCGCCGTTTCGGGCAAGGAACGCGATGCGAATTCTTGATTGCTTTATTTTTAAATCATGTTCGTATATAGAAACTTGTTCAACACTTAGTCGAGCGGAATGCAGAACACTTAGAATGTCAGCTATAGTTAAGAGCTGATGCCTTCATAGTGCAAGTAGAAACGAGACTAGTCTATACTAATAATAAAGCTGTAGAGTTTGATTGTTTGTTTGTTTGAACGCGCTAATCTCAGGAACTACTGGTTCGAATTGAAAAATTCTTTTTGTGTTGGATAGTCCATTTATCGAGGAAGGCTTTAGGATATATAACATTACGCTGCGACCATTAGAAGCGAAGCATCAGTGAAAAATGTTGCAAAAACGGGGAAAATTATTCATATTTGAAGGCTTCCGTTGCTAAGCTACCCAAATAATATTATTTGAAGGCTTCCGTTGCTAAGCTACCCAAATCTATACTAATATTATAAAGCTGTAGAGTTTGATTGTTTGTTTGTTTGTTTGATCACGTGGGCTGAGCCGCGAGCAAAAGCTAGTGAGTCATATAATTATAATATTTAATAGTTGTAATAATGGCTATACACACAGTACTATGATTAAAGAAGCGCTTCTGCAATATTTGTTTATTTTAATAACACGAAGGGCGATAGTGATGATCCAATGTAGAGCAGTTATAACATTAGGTATGTACTTATGGTCTTCTAAGTGCCTAATGAGGCGCGAAAAGGTGATACATATTAGCTACATATTAGCACAAAATCTTAAAAAAGAACATAGCAGAAGCGAATAATTTTAATAGTAGTCTTTTTATTTATTTATATTCGTTCAATCTTATTTATGCTTTAACGGACAAGAACACTTGATTCACTCATTTATATAATTACATTACTACTGATGAATATTTTATTATTAAAGCACTTTTGCTGTACGTCTGAGACTCTCTGAGTAGATAACGTCATAACCAATAAACTCATAAATCTAACAATTTACCGTGGTGTATGAACAACGGAGGAATGATCTGTCGGGGCCATCGTAAATACAGAGCGAAATGAATTGCACCCGCCACCCGCCAGAGACAACTAGTACGTGATGGGATGAGGAACAATTTAATTTTGAGCCAAGATAAATTGAATTTACGGACGGCACCGCTCGCTAAATAGATTGTTAAGTAAACAGTAGGTATCTGGAAAAACTTTTACGCACTCACGCCTGTAATCCCCGAAGGGGTAGGCAGAGATGTAACTAGGACACCCATATTTCGCCGAGCGTATTTCCGTCCCATGATAGGGGGCGAGCCTATCGCCATACTGGGCCCAATTCCGGGCTGATTTCTGGATTAAAAAACTCAATATCACCCAAGACATCAGCACAGCAGTCAACCGCGTACGCATTACAACTAAGTCACCAAAAAAATCCTAAAAATGTTACTAGTAAATAAATAAAAAACAAAATGCTATAAAAAATAATTACATTATAATACATATGTACTGCAAATTAATATAATTTTTATTATCAAAATTCCATGGCGATGGTCATGTATAGACAGTGTGTTGTGTCACATATTCATAGAGCCTCGGACAGACCTAATGAATCAATCCAATTTGCGTAAGTCGCTTTGCACAGACCGTCGATTTGCGGAGAGACGAAAGTTCTGATTTAGTAACACGCCCAGAGAAGGTGCCTTCACAGAAATTAATCAGCTACATATATTTACGTGGCAGTGATATTCACTTTAATATAAAACCAAATCAAATATACTCGTATTTGTATAACACCGTTCGTTAAAACAACCCTGTGGATCAAGTGATAGTATGTGATCTTTACCACCCATAAACACTCAAAATACTAAAATAATCATAGGTGGGACCGCTTTGGATAATTTTGTTTTTAAATTGTTTATAATAAATCGCATAAGGTTTATATGGAAAGGACAATTCCAAAGTAGCACTGAAAATTTATGGTTTCGTGAAAAACTGTAAGGGCTATTTCTAAAAAATTTGTATTTGAATTGAAAAGGAAAGTCGGACGACTCGGACAACCTGAAAACACATCATTTCATCATATCTCGTATATTTTCCCCTCGCATAGGGGGGATAAACTTTTGCACGGGAACAGTTATGCACGCGAGTGAAACCACGCAGGACAGTTAGTTACAATATATATACTCTTATTTTACAAAGGACATCAAATATTACTATCTTCAATGGAAGGCAAAGGAAAATATAATAAGGTCTTTATTTTATTGAAGGTCTCTACAATCTTCCACCTCGAGTTACTTTTTTTCATGAAAAATTGCTCTTTTATCAATTTGATATAACAATATTGTCTAACGAGACATCCGGCCGTCTGTCTCCGTAATAACTAAACATCGTTTGCTTCCTCTTTCAATCTCATTCATTGTTTAGTCAGCTTTAATAAATTTCGCCATTATATCAACGGGACTACCCGGAGAGGTTAGGTAAGGTATTTTTAATTATTTATTTAATTTCACTCTTATAAAGGCGGGCATAATGGTCAAGGCATAATTTCTATGTTTTGGTCGGTGTTTTTAAAGGTAAATACATATATAATGTAACTTGTATTGTATGTGAAGGCCCAGTAGTGTATAGTAGACGTTTATAATACATGGCTAGTATTATTATTAGTATTAATACGTTATGAAAATTCATTTGATATACAACGCCAATATTGTTTGACGACTTCATTATTTGATAACAATTAGATATTTATTAGTAACTAGCTTTTGCTCGCGGCTCCGCCCACGTGATCAAACAAACAATCAAACTCTACAGCTTTATAATATTAGTATAGATTTGGGTAGCTTAGCAACGGAAGCCTTCAAATAATATTATTTGGGTAGCTTAGCAACGGAAGCCTTCAAATATGAATAATTTTCCCCGTTTTTGCAACATTTTTCACTGATGCTTCGCTTCTAATGGTCGCAGCGTAATGTTATATAGCCTAAAGCCTTCCTCGATAAATGGACTATCCAACACAAAAAGAATTTTTCAATTCGAACTAGTAGTTCCTGAGATTAGCGCGTTCAAACAAACAAACAAACAATCAAACTCTACAGCTTTATAATATTAGTATAGATGCGTACGAGGCGGTGATTTTACTCTATCTACGTATTTAGTACCGTACATATTGGATAAAATATTGGTGAAAAAAATAAAAATATAGACGGAAAAACACGCATTAAACCTAAACGATTAATCACCGTAACACAGGAATATTGCATGCAAAAGAAATCCTTCAGTCGATATCCGGCGTAAAATATGAACGATAATAAATAAACTGTTACTTTTTTAACGGCTCTGATATTTTTTAACGCAATATACATCCCGGAGCATCTTGTTTTCTGTCCCAGTCGCCGGTTGGCGTTTCAATTACTTTTTAATATCGGCAAATTGGTTCGGAGGTCACGGTGGGATTCAGTGGCGAAATCCTATTTACAGAATGAAAAATTTCACCAGATCCTCAATCATTTCGCGAACCGCGGATTTTAAATTTGGAACGTGAACTGATTGGTTTATATTTTATACTTACTTTTTCACAGCCTGAAAAATAGAGTGAATAAAAATGCAGGGGAGATTAGTAACAGAACTTACATTGATATTATTATTGTACAGATGGGTGGACCAACCTATTATCTCTAGCGACATTATTGTCCAAAATATGTAATTATTTATATACGCGATATAATCCGTTTAAATTAGTTTTATTTCAATGATTAATATTCGCGTAAATATAAGAAATCATTTTTTTTTCATGTAATTATAATGCCCACCCAGTATCTAGGCAACACGTGCCCTAATAAACTGCTTCGGAACATGTTTATTCAGAATTATCCAATTTAATAAGCTCGGAACCGTATGCCCCTAGGAATAAATAAATACACCCAACAGTCACATGCATAGCCCTGACGCCACGGTAAGATACATGTCTTGGTCGTGGGTGTCAAGAACTACGAGAGTCTTTCGGTCTCAAAACACCTAAATATTTGTTTCGGTACGGGGGTCAAACCCGCGGCCTCTCAATTCACAGCCGGCTACTCGCCCGTTACGCCATTTATACTGTCAATATGTGCGAAGAGCGAACATTACTCTCGGTCACGTAGAAGAACCTTCACTGTGCGTATACTAGCATACTATGCGTACAGTGAAATAAAAGATGTTTGCACAAAAATAAAACCGACTTAATAATATTGATAATAGTACTAGCCCTGTATTATATACGTCACACTGCTGGGCACGGGCCTCCTAAATGAAAGGGGGCCTTACCATCCTCAAAACAGACTTACTTAAAAAAATTAAGAACTAGAAATAAAGATTCTTTCTATCTTTATTTTGTGCCTTTTTGTTTTCTTTTTGAAAACGATATACACTCAATCAATACGCTCACATAAAATTCGATAGGTCAAAACCAAATAAATGTTGGCGGTATCACGCATCCCTTTAATGAAGCAACCCTTTTTACTGGCTATAAAGAGTCCGACCCTCGCTTAGCTATCAAACGTTATTCACTTTGGTCAGCGAAGTTTAAAGTTTGGCCACAAAGTGCCAAGTCAAATTTAACGTTCGACGTCAATTTGTTGATATTTGGGTTTCTGTTTTGTGATCATTGTTTGAATTATGTTTCGTTTGTCTGTTGTGTTTCGGTTTGAACGACATTGAAGCTAGCGAAATCACTGGGCATTATGAGACTTAACATCTTATATCTCGGAGTGGCGATCGCAGTTCAGTGCCATGCAGTGCATTGTAATTCAGAACGATGTGTGGTTTTGCTTCTGTTTATGGGTAGGCTTACCATCAGGCGAGCGCCTCGCTCGTCTCATTATTCAATTAAATAAAAAAAATGATGTCTTAGGCTAGCTTTGCCCTCAGTCTCGCCTGTTTTAAAGTGGCGGTTGGCTTGGGAGAATCATTTGGTACATATACGGATTATAAATAAATAAATACACCTACCAGTCACACACATAGTCCTGACCCCACAGTAAGATACGAGTCTTGGGTCGTGGGTATCAATAACTACGAGAGACTTTCGGTCTCACAACACCCAGACCCCGTAACAAATATTTGTGGATTACACAAACATTTGTCTCGGTTTGGGGATCGAACCCGCGGCCTCTCGCTTCGCAGCCGACTACTCGCCCGTTGCGCCACGGAGGCTGTCAAATTATGAAAGCCTAGACGCACTTTAAAATTGACAATTCTTTTTTATTTTTCAACTCATTTAACACTACCTAATTGTTAGTTCAAGGTTATCAATGAAAACAACATCCAAATTGGTTCATCCAGTGTAAGGATTAATATGCTTAAACATAACAACAGCTACAAATTCAACCAAGCAGAAAAAAACAGTTTGATTTTAGTGTACATGTGTATAATTTTACGAAATTATTGGGAGTAGAAGCAAAAAACGGGTATCGGGATTAATTCATTTTCTTTTCTCAAAGGTCAACAACGCAACCATAATTCCTTTGGTGTTTTGATCATGAACATTCACAAATTTCATGGATGGTGATGACTACCGGCTTTCTCTCTTTCTTCTTTCTTTCTGCCTAGCGTTATCCCGGCTTAGTGCCAGGGTCCGCCTTCCTACTTAAACGCCTCCACTTCGCCAGATCTTGAGCATCCTCTATAGTGAGACCATTGGCTCTCATTTCTCCCTCCAATACGTCAAGCCAACGCTTTTTGGGCCGTCCACGGGATCGTACCCCTGGTACGATCTGGCTCAGGCACCTGTGACCGACCGGCTTTCTCTAATAAATATAAATAATTGCTTTTTTATGATCAGCATGCGCAGCTTTGTGGAAGATTACAGAATAATTGTAGGCGTAGTTGACGCGTTTACGCATGGCCGACGTTTACTTCTCTCGTAAACATCCTTTCTAATTTCCGTCATCATATTCCTGAACACGCGATAAATGTTGGATTATTCATATTTATAAATGTTTCTTATGGAACTTCACGCCTGTTACTGTAGTTCTTCTAGGCTTCATTAATTTTGAAATGCAAAATAGTATGGAGATTACCTTATTGTAAGTAACTATACCATCCGAGGCGGTTTTCCAACATTTTCTCAGTAACGTACGTGGTCTGTCTAAAAGTGCCTCACACATTTACTTTTTTTTTATTTGATTGAATTACGAGCAAAGCGCTCCCTGATAGTAAGCGCCACGCCTGCCCATTAACAGAACCAACACCACACAGAACTTTGAATTACAAACCTGAAACCACTGCATGGCACTGAACTGTGTTCGTTACCCCGAGATGTAAGATGTTAAGTCTCATAATGCCCAGTAATTTCACTGGCTTCAATGTACTTGACGTATTCAAGAAGTCCAAAATCAAAACGGTCATCTCTTGAACTGCGGTAAAGGTTAATTTAAACTAATATAATATTCAAATTCAGACCCCCTTCAAAATATATAGCCAAAGTGAGTGACATTATACTAAATAAATAAACAAAGGGTCTCAACATCCCAAATCCATCGGTCCCTATAAAAGGGCCGAATCTTTGACAAGCAATCACGGATGTCGATTGCTTTGAATCATTGCGGTCTGGCAACCTCGGCGCGATTATACGCCAATGTTGCCGGAAACCGAACAGACAACAAATCCAATATTGATTAGAAAATGATGTTTTATAGTTAGTCCGCCTAAAAAATATGGTGTTTTCATGGTTATTAATAACAGAATATTTGGAGGATTGTTTAATCGGATATATTATAAATAACAAATATTCAAATTGATGCAAACATTAGTTCGTTTAAATTTAACTGCGCATCATTATCATCGACAATTTGTTTTAAAATAAAATTGGTGTGTGTCGTGGGACACCAGGTAGGGACGAAGTTCCTTCGGCTAATGTAGAATCGACACAAATTGCAAAAAATTCAAATTATCAACTAAAATAACAAAATATGTCTCTTTATTTTTGTTTGACAACATAAAATTACATAGAAATAGAATAGAAAAATAGAAATAAAAAAAAGACGTGTGGCACTCGGAGACTGCCGCGGTAAAGCTATTGTATAGCATTTTTTATCAACTTATGTAATAATCTTTTAAAAATCGAAGGAGATATAAAAATACTTCAAGTATAACTGGCTGAATGAATTTCATTTTAAAAAAGGAACTAACGCTGGCTGGTTATGCGACTGTCGCGCCTGCGCACTTCTCATTTAACGCTTTTATTCCACGCATTTTTTCCACGCATTTTTCTTACGGTTTTACTATCACATTTTTTTCAGTTCGGTTACGCGGCGAAATCCCTATCCCCTCCAAGCCTGCCGTAAGGAACTTCGTTCCAATAAAAAATATGTATCTCTTAGCTTAATAGTTAGGGTTTTTAAGTGTTGATTCTTGTTGATACAGGTTGTATCTTTGGTCTTAGGTATTTATCATTACATTATATTTTGTACTGATCGTCATTAATAACATATTTAATACGATTACCTAAAACAACAGTATTACAAAGGATATTCAATAAGTCATCTAAAGCGTTTAGATTAAAAAAAAATATTACGTAAAACTGAACCTTTGTGGCTCAGCTGACATCACTTTGCTCGCTTTGAGCCACATGACGTGCGATCTATGAACCATATCAAAACTGCGGTGCGGTTTTTTATAAAAAAAAATAGTTCATATTATGGCGTGCTGACGTCTAAAACTTACTGTAATTTTATGATTAAAACTGACTTCATCGTTATCCGTTTTAGTTTTACAATATCAATTACTGGGTCTACAAAATGTATGCAATGTAAATAATTTATACACCTAAATATATGTACCGGTAATGTAGTCTAATATTATCTAAACTAATATTATAAAGAAAGATTTGTATTTTTGTATGAAACTTAAAAACT
The DNA here is from genome assembly GCA_949126905.1 of Amorpha juglandis. Classification (NCBI taxonomy): domain Eukaryota; kingdom Metazoa; phylum Arthropoda; class Insecta; order Lepidoptera; family Sphingidae; genus Amorpha; species Amorpha juglandis. The sequence goes on from OX421383.1 coordinate 10,662,601, forward strand.
ACTGGACCGGTTTCAAAAATTCATTCACCACTAGAATCCTACATTATCCCTGATGAACATAGGCCACTTTTTATCCCGGAAAAAGCCGATCACGTGGGCGGAACCGGGAGGAAAAGCTAGTTTCTAATATTAACGTAAACTGTCATAAACTAAACATAACTAAAATATAAGTCACTAATGTCGAATGAATGGTAACTAAATTTTAACAAAACAAAACTCGACTTTGAAAATTCTTCGATTTATATTTTTTGCCCAAAATTATTTTATTTTTCCATTTTCAGTGTTAGGTACAGCTATGGTTTGTAAATATCAACAAAATCGCGACGTGCTTTTGTCTTTTCAAGAGTTTATTTTTTTTAATCCGTACTCCATTATTTGATATTATCCAAATTTATATGGAACCACATCGCAGCCAGGCTCAATCGAATGATTTTTTTTCCGACAAAATCCGACCATAATTGGCGGAGAAATTGATGTACATAAATAAAAAAAGCAATAAACTCACCGAGTTGAGAACCTCCCATTCTTTTTAATCGTTTTTTTTTTAAATCACTGATATTTTTCGGCCTGTAATCAATTTCTTAACTGTTGTGCGATGACTAGTTTGAATATCTAAGAAGGTATCTTAGCAAGCATCGTATCACTCATATACATGTGCTAAATGCAAGCGTAGTGTATACTATATTGTTGTTGTTACTTTGTACCTACCTTTTGTTCGACTCGTGAACTTTGCACATGCACTTCCATGAAATGAATAATGGTTATTCAATATTTATTTAATAGGTTAAAAACTAAAAAAAAAAGAAACCAAAAACCAAAGTTTTTTGCCAAAAACCACGTTACTGTGGCATGGTTAGGTATGCCGACATTCGTCATGTTATGTATAATTACATTTTATTTGTAATACCGTTTAAATGCTTTATTAGTTTCGTAGCAACCATTAATCACCAACAAAATTACCGTCATAATTGCTTGTTTCAGCAGTGAGTTTTATTAAAAAAAGTTCGGCTACGAAACAAGGATATCTCTGGTATTCATATGCGGTTTATGGGTGACGCGACAGCGGCCATTTTTATCGACAGAGATTTTTTTTTTATGGATAAATTCCCAATCCTGAAAACGATGAATGATGACGCCGTATTTTATGTCTTTCCGACCCAATATCGGCGAATGCTGCACACAACTATTCATTTGCCACTTCGTCCATAAAAAAAAATTATAAAAGCCTACTAACACTAAGCTCTTAACTTACGTACGAATATTATGAATGTTTTATATCAATTCATATGCATACAGCGCGGCGGCGAAGCAAAGGAAAATCTTTGCACTTTTATAAATGTATGCGCTGGTAATGAAACGCAATTTTTGCATTAAAATGCATGAATAACAAGTCTTGAATAAATATGGGAGAATAATATTTTCTTTTAGTTTTGAGAAATGGATTACATTCCTCATACCTTTCACAGCTGCGACACGTAAATGCCATAATCGTTATTTTTTAATAATAATAGTTATGTATTGTAAATTATATGTTTTTATTGTGTTATAATATAAGCTGTGTGTTACTTTCTTTCTATTAACTTTTTAACATATAAAGTCTTCTACGTACATTTAAACACATTACAAAAGGCACAACAATACTTACAGTTTCCAATGACTCGTACAAAAGATACATCTCACACAGAGTTATTGAATAATTCAACAAAAGAGAGGCTCGTTCAACATTAGAAGCTTATTTCTGATATTCTTTATTTGCTGATAAATGATATTACTATATCATGTACCATATTACTAATAGAATTGGAGTACCTACACAATATGTTCAGTAATCGTATTACAGAATTGCGACTTATTGCGCTGCCGTCTTTTGAACATTGTGTAATATTGGAATGTAATGTCAATTTTTATAAGAGACCCAGCTTTTGACCGGGGCTATAGACGCATTAACAAAATAAAAAAGTCAAGAAATAATAGCCCATATCCAGGCCATGTTGGGTACCTGGGTGCCAAACAAACATCCATATCAATTCAGTCATAAAGACGTGATTGCTAACAAACATTTAAATTCATTCATGCACAAATTCGCAAACATCCAAATTTCAGATTAGTATTTTTTTAATAATTCTGCCTGATTTGTCTTGGGTCAATTTATTTTGAGTTCGTCCTTCGTGTGAATAAATAATATTATGTCTATCATTTTCATCCCCTCGTCTCATTTAGGGATAAGTCGTGGGAGATAAAACGATAATTGCTTAGGAAATGATTGTATGGTAGCATTACCAATGACTACCTGTGTTGGCTTAGCTTATTATATCCCATGATGTAGTTAATAGTTAGCGAGCCTATCGCCATATCGGAGACAAATACCAATCCCGGAGAACTCATGTATAAATCGAAAACTGAAACACAAATTCTGATTGTTCAACCTGGGAGTTGCACCCATAACGTCAACAGATTCTCAACCTAAGTTAGGTGCAAGACAAATGACGTGATTATATAAAAAAATAGGAATAAATAACCAGAGGGAGCGAGTAACCAGTAACCACTATGAAACACCTATGACTAGATTTTTACTGACGAGTCATCTCACACATACACTGCCTTGAAAAACCTTCTGTACGCTTCTATTAAAACAGCGCACTGTACTCCTTTTAGCGATGCATTATAAGTAAGTATTCAGTAAACCGTGGGATGCAGAAATATGTGTTTCAGTTTAAATTTATTTTTACAGACAAAGGATTGCTTATAAACATTGGTTTTAATTTGTTTAATTTTGAATTAGTTAGATAGTTTTACAATGCATCAAGTGATACTCCACAATTAAAGGTGTGTAAGCGAAAGGATAATTACGATATTGGGAGGGGGAGGGAGGAAATGGCAGGTATTATTCACACTGATGTCCTTTGAGCACATTTGATGCTTTTGCGCTGATCGTGCCTTACCAACTAACTATCTAGTCACATCAAAAGTCGTAAGGTATAACGAATACGTGGCGCTCCTTTAACGCATTTTCACACAAAAAAGTAAATTAGGGTTGCAAATCGCAATGCAGTGCACAGAGAAAGAAGACGAGGCTCAGATACGCTATGCTCTGTCTCCAACAATTTTCCACCTTGGAGTACCTATACTGTATTTGGTATGAAGATATATTAAAGGCGTAATGCGTCCTTACTCCGTTTGACGGCTACTGTAGCTTGCGGCTAATCGATTTTTTGTCGAAACTCCTACAAAAGCATAAATTAATCGAATATAGGTGGATTTTTCAATCTGCAAGTAAACGCTACTTATCAAATAAATTATTATAAGACTGTAAAATATAAAATTATCACTTTGTCAATATATACGGGAAAGCGTTACATATTAAAATTGACAGTATTTGGAGCTATCTGGTGATTAAATATATTCACGTATTGAAAAATCATCCCAAAAATAACGTCTTCACTCCTTAGAAACTCCCTAAGTACGTAAAATCCATGGCTAAACCTTCATCCGGTATTTACCGATCCTTGGGCATTTCCGCCTTCATTTTTCCTGTTATTTTCAAATATTTCGTTGCCACAGCAACGTAACAGGACGGCCTCCACTTTCAGGTGTAATGACGTACCACGTTATCTTCGATATGGACGCATTATGTGCTGACGTCAGCGTAATTGTTTGATACACATGATACGCGTTTCTGACGATATATTTACGGACGCAATATGGACAGGGAGCCCTCGGGTAGCTGATCCACTTGACTACTATCAAGCTCATTTTCCGTGAGTAGCTTCGTTTCGATGAGACGACCAACTATTCCCTATGCGAAAATTCTCTATTGTGGTAGCTAACAGAGGTAGCAAGGATAGAATATTTCGATTTGATGATACTCAAAAAATTATTATTTTATTTGTAGGACAATATGACAGTTAAATTAATCATACCTATTGGAAGGAGGGGCTTCCAATAGGTATCGATAACGAGGTCATAAGAATGATTACTAACCAGCTGATTTTTTTGTATTTACTTAGTTAATATTTATATAATTTAACTGTCATATTGTCCTACAAATAAAATAATAATTTTTTGAGTATCATCAAATCGAAATATTCTATCCTTGCTACCTCTGTTAGCTACCACAATAGAGAATTTTCGCATAGGGAATAGTTGGTCGTCTCATCGAAACGAAGCTACTCACGGAAAATGAGCTTGATAGTAGTCAAGTGGATCAGCTACCCAAGGGCTCCCTGTCTAATATTATTTATCTTTGATAAAATCCGATTTGAAAACAAATAACTTCCTTGGCGAGGTGGACAAATAGCTATGATTCAAAGTTTTCATATTTTTTTTTTATCCGAGCACGGCAAAGTGACTGCACTACACCTGATGGTAAGCGTAATGCTGTCCAAAAAACCATCAACCACCGACAAATAATGAGTTTATCGGTGCTCACCAGATTCATGCCGGCCGGTATAAATGTTTCTTCCCAACGATGGTGGTAGGATATTCATATTCTCACAATTCATATGCAGACTCGTACTTGACCTATTTTTGTTCTGTATGACATATGATTTTCACAAAGTGGTCCAATTTAGATGTTTTTTCTATTGATAGGATAGCTCCAAGCTGCTACCATTTAAATTTAAAGAAAAATACACATTGTGACGCATATCATATCAGTCGCCCAGCCACGTTACGTAAACACTGCGGTTAAAAATTGAAAATAGATAACATAAAATGAATGAACAATTATTAACCACAACCATGACTCGGTATACATATAGTCGGTATACCTACTTCATTATCTTTTTTAATTTTTCGCTTCCACACCACTCACTCATTGATCAGTAACGAATGCTCAAAATTACTAAAACTAGTACCATGAAATTTAGTCACATACTAAAGGAAGGAATAAGAAAAGGATTGTTGGGAATTTACGTTTTAAGGTGGGTTAAACTATTTATTTTGTATCCGAGCAAGGCAAAGTGACTGCACTACACCTGAAGGTAAGCGTAGTGCAATCCAAAAAACCAGCGACCACCAACAAACAATGAGTTTATCGGTGGTCACCGGAGTCACTCCGGCCTTTATAAATGCTTCTTTCCTCTCCGATGAGGAAATAAGCAAATCGAGGAGCCTGTGACGGGACAGACGGATGCAGGCACAGTAATACAAAGATGTACCCCTATACCCACCCAAATCACCCCTCAAGTCATGTCGCAAGCCCCTCGGGAGAACCGGATATATATTGGCTGATCCTGGAACTCAATCCACACAAGGCGTGTGGATCACTATGGCAGGTTTTAACATCATGTGTATGGTGGTTGCTAGCCGGGCGGATATGAATATCCTACCACCAGCGAAACGGAATTATGGAACGGAATGCGACTGTGTAATTTACTACAAATATAGCTAATAGTACTTTTTTATAGCTGAGGCCGACAACGAGCAAGTGGGTCACCTAATAGTAAGTGACCTCCACCGCCCATGATAATGATGTGTTGACGAACTTAAAGGAAAAGGATGAATATGAGATTGGAAAATAGAGGGATTTGGGCTTCCGCATATCTCACTCACCGTACGAAACGTAAAACCAAGCTGCTATTCGCGTAGATTTTTTGTGAGTTAGTGGTAAAAATCGGGTCGAGACGGCCTATTCATACACAAAACTGTCAACAGCGTGGCTCTGTAAGGATCGTATTCATACAGTGACATCTTCAATATGCCATTTCATCCATTCATCCATTTGGCTCCAATCTCAATACAATTTTCACACACAATCGTACAATTAAAATATATTTCACACGAACGCTCGGAATTTACATATGAATAAGTGAAACGCACACAAATTCGACACTATTTGTTTTGATAAACAATGGCGTTGACAAAGCGGACGTATTTGTATTCATTACGGACTTGTCCGGACAAAATCCGTACACCTATCCCAACCCGTCACTGTCACATCTTCTCTTCACAAACTACGTGGCTATACATTCGTACATATAATACAAAACTGAATTCATCTTGGATGAATCCGGGTAACAAAAGATTTTACATTAATAATTGAAGTTATGCGCTTCGGCAATATTCGTCTATTTTGGAAATATTAACGCGTGATGAGGAGCCTAATACAGTTTCACCAGTGGCGTTTATTATCACCAGTGACCAGTGCTCATTTCGTCACTCAACCTAAAAAAATACTTATTTTGAGTAATCAGCGCGCTTAACATAACGTCTCGATAAAATGTTGTCAACTCCTTTTATTGTGCTATCTTTCTATGTCTTTATCACTCTATGCCGTCGGGTGGACGTTACGGTACAAACTATCGAAACTTGTATATTTATATAGTCTTTTATTTTTCATTGTCGTTTATATAGTCTGGTGTTTTATTCTCGGGCACGAGATATCTCATGGGCTCATGCTAAGCGGACTGGTGCGGATAGCTACAGATTGATTGCATGTTTATGCTATTTTTTAACAAAAGAAGAATTCTGAAGAAGGTTCAGTGACTGAACTTATATAGGTCGTGAAACCAGTAAGATAGTAGGTTCGATACTTACTTCGAGCAATCAAACTTATTTATTTACATTATCAAATCCGAAAAACACACATACACTTATCACATCCTGAGACGCAAATCATCTCGGAAAATTGTGAGAGCAATGGTTGTACCTTTACTTACCCTTTCGGAAATACTGCCGTGAGTTTATATATGTTTATACATTTATATAGCGCACGTTGTAGCTATTAGCCCGCGGACAGACTGCATTCAAACATCTTGTCTCGAACACCTATCTCGAACCAAAACCGGGTACAAAGAGATATGGAATTTAATATAAATATATACAACACAGCCTCAAAATCGGATGTGTTTAAGTCCTTTAGGGACCTAAACATATCCGAGCCTTTTATAAGATCTACAGACAGGCTCCGGTCGAGCATAGAGTCTTTGTCTTCCAAACAACTGGGTATCTCAGTAGAGTTGTACCGATAATATCGATAAATATTTCATAGATATTTTGTTTCTCTTGATGTTTCGTTTGTTTGTATTTCACTCGATACCTCAAATATTTAGCACCGTTTTTTCTGCTTCTCCCGCCTGGCAGCAGTGTATAACGACCACTGTATAACATTGAAGCTACTGAAATTACTGCTGTGAGGAGTGCAATGCCATCCAAAACTATGCAGTTCAATGTTTGGGGAGGTTTGGTTGTTTGTATTAATTATGGGCAATCATGGCAAACATCATCTCATCATCTAGGTTCTTAAATAAGTGAGGTGCCGTATTGAAACAGCAAAATTGAACGACATAACCTAACTGTTAAAAATTCATAAACCGGTAAAAGTTAATTAAAAAACATGTGCAACTTTTAAAGGACTGAACAGATTTCCTTCAAACATAACTAAGCCATATCAATTAAACCAGGTTTAAGATACCACAGACAGATACATACACATATACAGGGTTATTTTTAAAACACCAGCAACCTCGCAGGGGTAGATTCCTAAAGTTATAAGCTACTACTTTTGTTCTACGACTTTTGATAATTTGTTAGATTTTATTTTCATACAAAAATAAGTATTCATTTAATTTCCGTCTTGAATGTTACAACGCTGGCTGGTGGGAGGATACTTGTATCCGACCGGATAGCGACCACCGTACACTGGTGCTAAAACCTGCCATAGTGGCCCACCTTGTGTGGGTCGCGTTCCAGGGTCAGCCAGTGTATATCCGGTTCTCCCCAGGGGGCTTGCCCCCTGATCCTAACCCTTTTCCCATCCTTTTTTCCTTCCCCTCCCCCTTGGCCCTTTGGCAGGCCGGCATGATGTTGCCGACCAACGATGGACACATTGTTTATCGTTGGTCGACACTATTCTTGGATTGCGCTACACTTACCATCAGGTGTAGCGTAGTCACTTTGCCGTGCCAGGATAAAAAAAAAAAAAAAAAAAAAACGCGCATCGCAGATTACGTAAACAAATACGCGAAGCGTGGGGAACCGGGCTAGCGACTTTGAAGGTCAACGCCCGAGCAGCTGAGCGGCGCCTTTGATGTCGTGCGCGCGGCCCGCGCCGCGCCGAAGTCTACGAAGAAAAACACGACACAACAATTTTTTTTTAAATCATTTCTTTTTAAATATATTGAGTTATATCCAAACTCGTAGAACAAAAGTTGTTCCGTATGGGGTCAGCTATCTGGTCCTGCGAGATTGCTGGTGTTTTAAAATTAACCCTGTATACTGTGGGTATGACAGATAGAAAAAAGGTCAAACTTACAACACGCCTCTTTTTGTGGACAGTTAAAATTAATTTGGAGGCCCTGAAGAACAAAATATATTTTGTATTGCATATTTAAGAGTGCTAACTCTACTGTAATAGGGCTCAATCTGTAAAAGTAGTGGTTATGTGGTTAATAAATAAAAATAAAATAAATAAACAAATTTGTATTAAGATACACTACAGTAGTTGTCGATAATGTACTATCCCATCACTAAAATATTTAGTTATAGTTGTCCGATTTGTGAATAGAATACGGAGACAGTGAGTAAGATGATATTGTTGGATCCGCTGGAAGACAATGGAGCCCGAATTTCAAACTCTGGTGTTTGTGAATGAGTATTACAGGCTTAGATCTATTTCACGCCGTAGGGTGTTGAGTAGCGTTCAAAGCCCTATTATTGTCACAATAGTCGTTCTCTTGACGGTGTTGATAGAGGCAAGTATTTAAGTCGAACTTTGGTATTGTTTTTAAGTATGGCTAATTGTTCGGAAGGAACGCTATTTTAATTTTAATCCACATAATATACATTAACGCTGTACCCCACGCCAATAACTTTGACGATTTGCGCCATACAAAAATTTAACGCAGTAAAGATTGCTCGACTGAAATTCGTTGTACCGTTGTTAATGGTTTTAATTAAATTTCAACTAATTGTTTAGGATGTTAGAAAGATAATACGTCACTATTTTTATTCGATCACAAGGATTATTTTGGTTTAGGATACCTGAAATCATTATGACTTTCTATTAGAACTTTTGTGTCAAAGATTATAAAATAGCATTACTTAATTCTTTTTTACATAATGAGGTCACATTATACATATTCTGCTATGGCAAAACGTTCCATAATGAATTACGAATATTAAACACATATTTTACACTTACAGCGCTTGGGTCAACAGTTTACTCACAAATTTATTGTACCCTAAAGTTATTTTTACGATTAGTTACAGCCCTAATAAAATACTATGATTAAGATTATGAACTACACGCTTAAATTTTTAAATATACTACTAGTGTTTGGCCATCCGAGCCTGGTCAGTCACCCAAGAAAAAAATAATTACTTAGACAAATATTCGGCCCTAACATAACATTACATTATCCTACACAAATATAAACTATAGTCTATGTTTTACATAAAAATAACAATATATTTCGTTAGGCGACACCTGACATGAGCCAAAGTAACATGATTTCCTTAAGAGAAAAAATATTATTTTTACCCCGGCCTAAGTGCTTCTCGGAGCGAACGGACTAATGGTTTTAAAAATTAAGCAGGGAGTCACTGCGTGAACGTTCTATCAGTTATTTTGACGACGCTTTTTGTTTGTTTACTCGTGAATCTTTAAACCGCGTGTGGCTCTTTTGTCGTTTTAGTGACAATGTTCTTAAATAAATAAACACTTCAACTCTCTACAGTGACACTCTTCAATTGCAATTAGAATGTATTTCTTGCTGGAAATGAAAAAAGGAAAACAGTAGATTTGCTTTTACGCCTGTTTCACCTCGGTAGTTTCGGCTGTGCGTTGTCCGTCAGACGACGACGAGAAGACACAGTTACTCAGCGAGCTATGGAGAGAGCTATGCTCGGTGTTTCTCTGCGTGATCAAATCAGAAATGAGGAGATCCGTAGAAGAACGAAAGTCACCGACATAGCTCAACGAATTATCAAGCTGAAGTGGCAGTGGGCAGGCCACATAGCTCGCAGAACCGATAATCGATGGGACAGAAAGGTTCTGGAATGGAGGCCACGTACTGGCAAGCGCAGCGTTGGCGTCCACCTACAAGATGGACCGACGACCTGATGAAGATCGCAGGAAGTCGCTGGATGCAGGCCGCTTCCAAGAGGTCGGTCTGGAAATCTTTGGGGGAAGCCTATGTTCAGCAGTGGACGTCTTGTGGCTGATGATGATGTTGTCCGTCAGTCAGTCACTCAGTAACGGAAAAGTTTTATATATATTGATTACATATATAAATACAATCTACGACTAATTCGGGTTCGATGGGTAAAAACAAACCAGTCTAAAGCAGAAATATTAGTGAGATTTCATATATTTTAATGACGATTTCGCTGTCGTCATTGTCGCTAGCTAGCATCGAATGGTTACAAAGTGCGTAGTAGAATAGCGCACACCCCGATGGTACTGGTATGACGTCACAGAGGCGGGCGGCTGACGTATGATGCGATGATGTTCCTATTAGTCATTACTCTACCCCGCCCATTTGTATGTCTGTCTGTGTATCAAACCAAAAGGGCTCTATCATTTTTACCGTAATAGGTAGCCGGCTTAAATTTTAACAGGATATGTGTCATTATGGCGAATATCCTACCAAAAAAAAGAAGAGTAAACTTTAAGGCGGATACACTGTAATTGCAACTATACAATGAATTAAAGTGTATTCATCTGTCTTACAATCAGTGACATTGGAGTAATATCGTTTATATTAACAAACATCATTATAATCAATAAACGGTATAAGCAGACGAAAATAACATTTTGTAAATTATCCACAACAATGTGAATTCAATATTTTAGGAATTTATTAAATAAAACTTGAAAACTGAGCTGTTATCCATTGAGGAGTTACATTTTTTACGCCGTACTCCATCATCAGATCTTAACTAAATTTATGTGGGACCAAATCGGAACACTATTGCCGGAGAATGATGTAGATACAATAAAAAGCAAAAATAAACTCATTTTATAATATGAAGCGCAAATCCCCGCAATCTGCATCCCCGACAAGCGCTAGTCCGGAAGCCCAAATCCCCTCCCCTTCCCTATCCCTGATTATCCCTTTCCTTTAAGTTCGGCAACGCGCCCATGATTCTTCTGGTGGTGGGCGTACATGGGCGGTGGTGATCACTTATCATCACGTGACCCACCTGCTCGTTTGCCGGCCTATTCCATAAAAAAAACAGATCAAATGAATTCGGTAAAAAAGACATAAGCGTCTAAACTGTACTCTAATATTCGTCTATTTGTTTCAGTGCATATCTCAAAGACGAGTTCGCCGTACTACCCTATCTAGAAGCGGGCTTCAACAGGGTGAGTCTGATTAAACTTTATTAAAACCTGCTGAAACTCAGCCTAGATAATAAATAATCTCAATAATTTACCTTCGCCACTCATGCTTTATGCTGAATTTCTAACTTAGCCACTCAGACTTTTGATCGTTCGAACACGCCCAATAAACAAAGTTTTGTAGATCTGTCGCTTATTATATCTAATATTCTGGTTACCAACAGATTTGCTTATTCGTAGTAAATTTTTGTCATGTTTTGAATGGAAGGTCTATCAAAACACTATTAAAAGTAAGCAAATATGTAAATAGAATATAACAAACGATAATTAGATGATAGATGTTTTTAAATCAATTTTAGTACCAAAATCAAGCTTGTAAAGAATTTGCTTTGATTTTTTTATAGCATAGGCTGGCAAACGCGCAAGCGGGTCACCTCGTCGTAAATTATCTGTACTGCCCATGTACATCCACAATATCGGGATAAACATGGACGCGTTGCTCGCCTTAAAGGGATGGGATAATTAAGATATTAGGAAGTGGGGCAGAGATTTAGACTACTGGATATCTGACCCAACGTAGGAAACACAACAGCAAGCTGTTACTTGTTGGTTTTCTGTGAGAGTAAATAAGCAACCCGATCGAGTTGGCCGATTCATGCTAGACAAAACTGTCTCCAGTGTGGTTTTACCACTTATCAAAACCTTTTGTACATTACCTTTTATAATTTCTCAACAATATCCCTAGTGAGGTTAAATTGACACCTTAGTAAAGGTAGTAATAAATAGTTTCCTCGTATGAAAGAATTGTATCATCGCTTGGTCTATTTTTCCCGCCAAGTAACACTTTAGCATTACGGTTTCTTGGACAATAAGCTCAGTTATTTTCCTGGTGGTGTTGCCATTGTTTATAGGCAGGCGTGGCGATTATCATCAGACTAACAGCCCGTCTCGCCACTTAGGCAAAAAAGCCAGATCTTTTATGCAAACTTAACTCAGACCAAAACCGCTATTTTTTATAACGAAACGAAGCAATTCAATTCAAAAATGTACAAGGAATTTAATAGAATACAATATTTAGTCATTTAAATAATAATATTATATTGTTCAAATTACTACTACTACTTCTCAGACTTTTTATGTTAAAGTGAAAATAAAATGTATCAAAAATTTTAACACCAATTTACGCTATTTCCCTTTTTTTATACAATCTTTTACATATGGCTTTATTTTTCGTAATAATTTATAATCAAACTATTATTTCGATGGATATTCTATACTACACTAGCGTCCGGCTTTTGAAGAGTTGATTTGTTGATGAGGTTTTGGGTTGCTAGAATCTTGGTCAACGCTTTAATACACCTGTTAGATAAAACGGCTTTCAAACTAAAAACAAATCGAATGTAAAACGCTATTTTGGGTTTCTGGAAGATTCATAGATAATTCTTTCATCAAATGGTGTGTCAATCACTAACAAGCGATTATACGCAAATTAGATCAGAGAATAATAAATTTTTCACTCATCAACATTTCAGAAACTCGAATTGATTTGACAACGCTATCAAAGTCAAAGTTTTGTTAGTTAAATGTTGATTTGATCAGCCTTCAAGAAACCGGGTATAAGTCTACGATTCGAAACTTCGTTTTCTTTTATAGCATGAGGCCCCAAAGCATATTACTACCATTTTATTACGAGGTGATAGGCCCCACGAATGCGAGAGGCTGTCTGGGTTGGTACCACCGCTTTATCTATTTCTGCCGCCAAGCAACAGTGTGTAAGCACTGTTGTGTCTCAGTTTGAAGGACATTGAAGCCAGTGAAATTACTCGGCATTATGAGACTTAACATCTTATGTCTCGGGGTGACGAGCGCAGTTCAGTGCCATGCAGTGTTTTGTAATTCAAAGTTCTGAATGGTGTTGCTTCTGTTTATGGGTAGGCGTGGCGCTTACCATCAGGCGAGTGCCATCAAGTAATTGATCATTTAAACTATGACCTCATCTCATTCATCATTATTATTAATAATGATGATATTTACCGGTGTTGACATCAATATTCTCAATTCAGCTTGTCATTGTATAATGAAGTTATATACATCTAAAGAAAACCATGATTATTAATTGTTTCACGATCATTCTATAACAATTAATTACCATATTAGTCATTAAGCATGTATGTACCATAAAAGATCAAACACATATTATGCGTTGTGTGTATCGGCACCAAAGGAAAATCACATTATATAAATATGAGTAGCTGAGGCCGCGGGTTTGCTTGCGTCACTGTCACCTACGCAATATTATGTTGTGTGATTAATTAATGACCTGATAAAGGTCGCAGGATGTCGCTGGATGCAGGCCGCTTCCAACAGGGCGGTCTGGAAATCTTTGGGGGAGGCCTATGTTCAGCAGTGGACGTCTTGTGGCTGATGATGATGATGGATGGATGATTAATTAATGATCATCATGTTTTCTACACCCACGATATTTCCATGTAAAATAAAGACTTGAGCATTGGGACTACTTAAAATTTACAATAGACAGACAATAGGTAGACAGTTTTGTATAAGTGGTAGAGCCACGCTGTAGTTTTGTCTACAGCATGAATCGACCGGGCCGGCTCGACCGGGTCGTTACCACTGCCTCACAGAAAACGTAAAGTAGCGGCTTGCTGCTGCGTTTCGTACGGTGAGTGAGATATCCGAAGGCCCGAATCCCCCTCCCTTTCCTAATCCCTTAATTATCCCTTCCCTTTTAGATTGGCAACGCGCCTATGATTCTTCTAGTATTGTGGGCGTACATGGGCAATGGGGATCACTTAACATCAGGTGACCCACTTGTTTGTTTGCCGGTATAAAATATATAAAAAAAGCTATATCAAGTACCATTACGTACAAACATACAAAGAAGTCGGGCCTTAGATATTATTAGTCTTTTGCAGACAGGAAACAACATATTTGATTTAATACGTAATTGTTTAAAAATAAATGGTACATTCGATGCTTTGTTCAATACTTTTGTTGTTGTCCATATAAACGCCAATGGGCAATTAATTGTGAATTCCTTCCATTATATTATAACACCTGAGATATGAACTAAAACTTTATTTTCTATAGTTTAATGAAATAAATAAGGTCAAATGGTCAGATAAAGTATTTTATAATAGATTGTAGTGGTGGTGGTTTCACAAGGTGGTAGGTCCCTCGTATGCGAGAGGCCGTTTGGATTGGTACCTCCAGTTTGTCTATTTCTACCGCCAAGCAACAGTGTGTACGCACCGTTGTGTTTCGGTTTGAAGGAAATTGAAGCCAGTGAAATTACTGGGCATTATGAGGCTTAACATCTTATTTCTCGGGGTGACGAGCGCAGTTCAGTGCCATGCAGCGCTTTGTAATTCAAAGTTTTGGGTGGTGTTGCTTCTGTTTATGGGTAGGCGTGGCGATTACCATCAGGCAAGCGCCTTGCTCGTCACGTCGTCAATAAAATAAAAAAAATGATTATTTAAAATTATGCTGGTACCGTAAATTTAGTACACAAAGACTATTTTTTCAACAATTTCGGCATTTATTTTATACAATCCAGAAAAATATCGATAATAAATTTGAGTTAAGAGAGAGAAAGTTGCCGTAATAACGATTGAAAAAAAAACATAAAAGGCATCTAACCTTTAAACATAGAACAGATAGTGAGAGTGCGTAAGCTTAGTAATAGACCTCGGTTGGCAGTTTTTGGGCACGAAAACTTAAAAAAATATACAGAATTACTTCATTACTGTTCAGCACTCTGAATTGATGAGACCTTCTATCCAGTTGAAAAGCAAATTACGTAGGGTATTTTATTCCGCCCTGAATCACTCTTCACTTAATTCCCTCCATAATGAAGCGTGTAGTTCCACTGGGCAACTCGAAATTACCATGTTGCATGGCGAATGGAACATTTATGGAAATGTACGGCACTTAGCGTCGACGACATTAAAGCAGTCTAGTAATACACTTAATAGAAGCTTCGAGATCGGTGGACTGCGCGCTTGGACAAAAGCTTTGACACGGAGTTTTGGCGGGAATTCTGACAGTACAGTTCATCGCTTATTTTAGTTTATTTCATAAACTAGTTTAGAGTTGTGTTTGTTGTATAAAAGTGGTGTGGATTTGTTCAATAAACATTGACGGTGATTAACAGTGTATGGAAACATTGAAATAAGTGAATTAAGCATGGTACTGAAAGGAGTTAACACCAAAACTCCGACAAGACCTTGAAATCGACCGCACCCGTGTTTCATTGTTCTTGTAAATATTGATTATTTTTGAGTTAGATATTAAGGATCGACAATAATTATAGTAAGCATTTTGTTAGAAAAATAGCAATTGTATTGACTTCTAAAACACTGGAATGAATCGAGAACAGATATCTGCAAACTATTGTATTACTTCACACTATAACTTATTAAATAATTTTATCTATTTATCTTTAATGTTATTCAAATTTTTAGAATATTTTAATCCATATTCATCATTGTAAAATTAATATTCCAAATAATAAAGTTGTATTGATTACTTAAACAGTGGAAGTGTGAACCTAATAAATATACCTATGCTGAAGACTAAAGGCAGATGTTTAAGCAGCACACCCACATTTTGCCGAGCGTATTTCCATCCCATGATGTGATAGATGCAAGCCTATCGCATTACCGGGCACAATTCCAAATTCCGGGCCGATATTAAGCATTTTATAGCAGAAAAACCCAATATCATTTGACCCGATCCGGCGATCGAACCCGATACCTCGTACCGCGTACGCAATACAACAACGCAACTGAGGCAGGCGTTTAGAATTATTAGTTAATTATCACAACACGTAAAGAGCGTAGTTAAATATTCAAAAGGGCTCAAACAGCTTGCTTCATTATTAAATAAGCAAATAGCTTGCATAATTACTGGGTAATTTTGATAATGAGTTAAAAGCATTTTACATAATAGTTTAACTAAAACCTAAATTTTCATTCGAAGTACTTTAAAATAACAAATACAATATAAGTAGTAGAACGTAAAGGAATGGCTACTCAATCATCGGAACGATTTGGGTTCTTATTGCTTTGCTGTGACGCTTATCAAATAGTACTGCCTACCCTATAGGGAATAAAAACGTGGACTCATGTATTATGTAAAATGGTAAAGCCATACTTACTATAGCATTTTGTACGGTAAGTGAGATTTCCATAGTCCCAGATACCGTATCGCCTTTCCAATACCCATCAAACCTATCCTTTAGGGTCAGCAAATTATTCATAATTCTTCTTAGTGTTTGTGGGCGGTAGAAATTGCTTACCATCAAGTAGCCTAGTTAATTGCTGGTATATACTTAAATATGATTATAATAATAATAAATACACCCAACAGTCACACACATAGTCCTGACCCCACAGTAAGGTACGAGTCTCAGTGTCGTGTATCAGGAACTACGAGAGACTGTCGGTCTCACAAAACCCATACCCCGAAACAAATATTGGATGGTGGTTGATTGGTGGATCACACAAACATTTGTATCGGTGCGGTGTCGAACCCGCGGCCTCTCGCTTCACAGCCGGCTAATCGCCCGCTGCGCCACGGAGGCTGTCAAATGTCACTATGGTAATGAACAGTCGTCTCTATGTCCTGGCAGGTAATGGTGGAGACAGTAGGCACGACGGCGTGGTGCGCCGAGGTGCTGCAAGCGCGGGCTACAGCGGCAACCGCTCGGGCACAGATCGCTGCCACAGCCGCGCTGGCCGCTGTCGCGGACCGCTGCCGGGACCTGGTCGCTGTTACGGACGACCAGCACAGGATACTTGTACGTATGATTGTCTTCCTTCCTTCCGTATTTTTTTTTTATCCTTGCTCGGCAAAGTGACTACGCTACACCTGTTGGTAAGTGTAGCGCAATCCAAGAATAGTGTCGACCAACGATAAACAATGTGTCCATCGTAGGTCGGCAAGATCATGCCGGCCTGCCAAAGGGCCAAGGGGGAGGGGAAGGAAAAGGGATGGGAAAAGGGTTATGATCAGGAGGCAAGCCCCCTGGGGAGAACCGGATATACACTGGCTGACCCTGGAACGCGACCCAAAAAAGGTGGGTCACTATGGCAGGTTTTAGCACCAGTGTACGGTGGTCGCTATCCGGTCGGATACAAGTATCCTCCCACCAGCGCGATATTTATTCTTGTGTAGTGTTAATCAAGTCTGCGAAACCAAAGATCACATTGACTCATACGCAAACGTTTCTTTATAAATTTTACTTGATATTCATATTGTTCGTATGTTTGATAGAAATCCGTAAAACGATGTATATAATAGAATAGAATTGAAATATCAAAACGGCGAACATTTATGCAATTAGTTTTTTCATAGGATAGGCGGCACACGAGCAAGTGAGTCACCTGATAGTAAGTGGTTTCTACCGCCTATGTCCGCCCGCAATGTAATCAAATTTGTTTACATTGTATTTCAATGAAATGTTTCATCATTTCATTTACATTGTACTCAGTAATCACGCTGAATTGATTATTCATTCGGGAAAAATATTTTGCTGTAGTAATTTCACATAGTCTTCTTTTTCATAAATTAGGTCTTTGAACAATACATAATGGCTGAAAAAAAATGGTGATAAAAAATTCATCCGGTACCTATATGAGGTAAACGATGCCATAGTTAAAAAAACCTTCAGAAACAAACATAGCATTTTATTTGGTGACTATTCAGTTGACGAATAAATCCTGGTGCCGAGTGATGGGATGGCGAATGGACGAGGGGCTTCGTCCTCTCGCGGAGGCGGCTGGCGGCGAAGCTCTAAGACTTGCCACAACCGGAGCCAGAGACTGGGAAGCACCGGTGACGCTACGACGCAGGACAGCTCCAGATCCTATTCTACTGCCGTGCAGGGGAGCTTCTATTGGGTTAACGAGGTAATAATCATAATCATAATTTAATTTGCATACCAAGTATACAATTACAATACAATATGTGCTTTAACTTAGTAGCCTTTGTAAGGCATTGCAAATCTGAAGGCGCTAATCTTAATATTATAATACATTTACATATCGATCCATATATTTACTTTTAACAGTTAACATTCAAAGATAAAAACGATATTTCACTCAAAATGTGTAAGTATATATTTATTCTTCAGTTTTTTTTTATATATTTATTCTTCAAAATATTCCTCTATTCTGTAGTATGGTATTTTATTTAATACAATCTAAGGTTTTTTTTTCTATATCATCACCAATGACATGAGGAGCTAAAAATTGGTTAGCATATCAACAAATTTGTAACCAAATTCTCGTGTTATTATTTATTATACTATGGCTTGCACCATTTTCCTTGTAATATTACGTGTAATGGTTAAATGCACATTTACCTAAACAGTTTGGCGACAATCTGTCTGTCGCATACATAGACTTGTATGTGTGATATTCACATTCAGTCACACAGTCACATACAGTCAATATTACATATTCGTAAAAACCCTATATAAATACTAACAGACCCGGCCACACGTTGCTGTGGGTAAGATATTATATCCTCAATTATATTGTAGTAAACTATTCAATACAGTATGCGCCATCTATTGGATACTTACTCAATCCGATAGATTACCTTACACCGCCGCGCCATATGTTAGAATCTTATGGAACTGGCACATAATTAAAACCAAATAATTTGCAATTATAAAAATTGTAAATTAAAATATAAACTAACTTGTCTCTCAATTTAGATCAAACTGTGTGCACACAATTTGCAAAATTTGATTAAAGTCGGTGCAGTAGTTTAGAAATTCATCTCGGACAAGCAATGTGACGCGATCTTTTTATATACAGGGTTAATTTTAAAACACCAGCAATCTCGCAGGACCAGATAGCTGACCCCATACGGAACAACTTTTGTTCTACGAGTTTGGATATAACTCAATATATTTAAAAAAAAAAAATGATTTTATAAGTTTTTGTTGTGTCGTGTTTTTCTTCGTAGAATGCGGCGCAGCGCGGCGTGCGCGCACGACATCAAAGGCGGCTGTCAGCTGCTCGGGCGTTGACCTTCAAACGCGCTAGCCCGGTTCCCCACGCTTCGCGTGTTTGTTTACGTAATCTGCGATGCGCGTTGTAACATTCAAGACGGAAATTAAATGAATACTTATTTTTGTATGAAAATAAAATCTAACAAATTATCAAAAGTCGTAGAACAAAAGTAGTAGCTTATAACCTTAGGAATCTACCCCTGCGAGGTTGCTGGTGTTTTAAAAATAACCCTGTATAAAGATAAGCGAGTTCCGGGTAACTAATGACCAAAAACATTCGTCATAGTGTCATTGAAAGTGACGTTACTGATGTGGTTTTTGTCTTTAAAATGACGTCAGCCACTACTTTATAGGGACGTGGTAAGAAGATTGTTAAAAAGTGCTGTTAATAATCGTTCAATACAGCTAATTTATAGAGCTCTTTCGTTTTCGTAATTCGTTTATTAAGTCTCAGTTATTAGCGTAATTAGCATTAACGAAGTAATCCATTTTTTAATTTATTTTGTTATACTATCGTCGTTTTTTGTATTTATTATTTGAACCAATGTTAGTTGAGTGTAAGTGGGACACAAGGATCATAGGCCCGAAGCCAACTTCACCACTCTGCTCACTAACGGACGAGGCAACGGCGAAACTTGGTTCCCTTAGCTCACCCTACGTAGGTAATAATACCTAACACCATCAAATAATGAAGAAAAGGTAGAAGAAACAAAAGGTTGCTTCAATACATGGGACCTCGTAGCGCATAATTATATTTTATTTTGAGAAATTCAATAAAGCAAGCTTTAGAATCCCTGTATAGCATATAGCATTGCGCCGATTAATAAAATCATTCATATACACTCACAATTCATACACACCTTCTTTTTTTATTTACATACACTTATGAACACTGTGACACTCTGGGGTCCTAATAGCTGGTGGCTTAGGTTTTAATTTTTTTTTATACTGCCTCGGCGACACAGTTGTAATGCGTACGCGGTACGACTGCTTTGCTGAGGTCTCGGATTTGATCCCGGGTCGGGATAAAAGGCTATAAAAAAAGGCTAGATTGAGGTCAAGAGCAAACCCATTTAAAAAAATAAAAAATAATAATAAGTGCTGGGTTTTTCTATCATGAAATGCTCAGTATCAGCCCGGAGTCTGGAATTGTTCCTGATATGGAAATAGACTCGCCCCCATCACATCATGAGACGGAAATAAGCTCGGTGAAATGTGGGTTCGGCATTAGTTGCACCTCTGCCTACCCCTTAGGAGATAAAGGCGTGAGCTTATGTTGTATTAATATGGCAGATAAAATTTATTTGGATACTGAATTAGCTCTGAAATAAATAAAAACGAGTACCCATATCTATGTATCCAGTCGTACGCTTGCATCTTTCGTGTTGCTTTGACGTAGGTACATAATAATATATTAATACCGTAGGTACATTGCGATTCACCTTGCGCCCGGTGCATCAGCTTGTGTGCTGTCATTCAATTCCACAATGTTGGTACGTGTACTATTGCATGTGTTATGGAGGTACAAACATAATTCAAGGGAAAAAGAAAGGGTAGGCTAAAATCGCACGACTGTGGACATATTATTTTTTTATTTTGACGCGAATATTACACGTTGAAATAAAACTAATTTAAACAGATTTAATCACGGTTTTTTATTCATTTTAATCCCCACGTTTCGAAAGCTTTTCAGCCTTCTTCACTCCGTGACCACGAATCAAAATCATCAAAATAAAAAAAAAACGGGATAAAATCCATTTAATTTGTTTATTTTTATTGATTGAATGACGAGGTGAGCAAGGCGCTCGCCTGATGGTAAGCGCCACGTCTGCTCATAAACAGATGCAACACCACACAGAACTTTGAATTACAAAGCACTGCATGGCACTGAACTGCGCTCGTCACCCCCGAGACATAAGATGTAAAGTCTCATAATGCCCAGTAATTTCACTGGATTCAATGTCCTCCGAACCGAAACACATCAGTGCTCACACTCTTGCTTGGCGGCAGCAATAGCCAAAGCGGTGATACCAACCCAGAAGGCCTATCGCATACGAGGGACCTACCACCTTGTAGGTAGCATACGCCCAAAATAAAATATGAGTGACCTACCACCTTAAATCCTGCCATAGTGGCACACCTTGTGTAGGTCGCTTTCCAGGGTCAGCCAGTGTATATCCGGTTCTCCCCAGGGGGCTTGCCCCCTGATTCTAAGCCTTATCCCATCCCTTTTTCCTTCCCCTCGCCCTTGGCCCTTTGGCAGGCCGGCATGATCTTGCCGACCTACGATGGACACATTGTTTATCGTCGGTCGACACTATTCTTGGATTGCGCTACACTTACCATCAGGTGTAGCGTAGGCACTTTGCCGAGCAAGGATAAAAAAAAAAAAAAAAAAACAACCTGAGATCACAGATTATGCTATATAACTGTTTTGTCTCATATTTACCATGAGTAAAAGTTAGCTATAAAATATAGTTTTGATCTGTCAAAGTTG
Source organism: Amorpha juglandis (assembly GCA_949126905.1). Lineage (NCBI taxonomy): Eukaryota > Metazoa > Arthropoda > Insecta > Lepidoptera > Sphingidae > Amorpha > Amorpha juglandis. The sequence goes on from OX421383.1 coordinate 10,684,426, forward strand.
CCCTGATTGACTGTAATGTTAATGTTATTGGTATTACAGGACGACGTCGCACGTGGTGTTCGTGTGCGAGCCGACTGTGGCGACGGAGTGCGAGCGCGGGCGCGGCTCGCTGCACTCGATCCGGCGCGGCTCGCTGGACGTGCGCTCGGTCGCGTCCGACGGTCTGCGCCGCACCTCACTCGCCAAGCTCCAAGGGTTGCCGCTAGAGGCTCCAATCACTAAAGTAAATACATTTTTATTTTGACAGCCTCCGTGGCGCAGCGGGCGAGTAGCCGGCTGTGAAGCGAGAGGCCGCGCGTTCGATCCCCGCACCGAGACAAATTTTTGTGTGATTTGTTTCGGGGTCTGGGTGTTGTGAGACCGAAAGTCTCTCTTAGTTCCTGATACCCACGACACAAGACTCGTATCTTACTGTGGGGTCAGGACTATGTATGAGACTGTTGGGTGTATTTATTATTTATTATTATTTTTCATTTATTTATTTTTTTACCCGAGCACGGCAAAGTGACTGCACTACCACCGATAAATTCATTGTTTGTTGGTGGTCGCTGGTTTTTTGGATTGCACTACACTTACAATCAGGTGTAGAGCAGTCACTTTGCCGAGCTCGAATAAAAAAAAAACTACGCCTGATGGTACGCGTAGTGCAGTCCAAAAACCAACGACCACCAACAAACAATGACTTTATAGGTGGTCACCAGACTCATGCCGGCATGAATAAGTGCTTTTTCCCTCTCCGGAGAGGGAAGAAGCAAATCGATGGGCATGCGACAACACAGGCGGATGGTCGATGCCGGCACAGTGATATAAAGATATACCCCTATACCCGCCACAACCAACCATCGAGTCATGTCGCAAGCCTTGAGAGAACCGGATATACACTGGCTGATCCTGGAACGCGATCCACACAAGGCGTGTGTGTCGCTATGGCAGGTTTTAACACCATGTATACGGTGGTCGCTATCCGGACGTATATAAATATTCTACCACCAGCAAAAACCTTTCCTTCAGGACAGAAATCATCACATACACGGTTTACGTATCTGGTATTCAGTTGCGTGCGGCGAGTCACAGCGGACGCACGTTTTTTCTTTTGTGACAAGCTTATTACAACTTTTTTGTGATCTACCCACTTTTTCTTTTTTTTGTGTAAATTATGGACGAGGTCATTAGACCTCGATCCAACAATACATTATGCAATAATACGAACGAAGAGGAGATTCAAAGAAGTGGTAGCATGAGTGAGGAGGAAATTCAGAGAAATAATAATATAGTGTGTGACTTAGAAAGTTTCAACAGGCATGAGGCAAATTTAAATAGATATATGAGTACTTCAAGACCAGACAAGAGAAATAGAAATGGGAGTGATGAACTAGAAAGTGAAGAAAATAATGATGATGGATTTACAGTAGTGAAGAGAAACAGTAAGAGGTTTGCGAAACAAAACACATTTCAACAAGACCTGTATGTGCGACAAAAAAGAACCCGAGACTGTGATTCCAGGATGAGTAGTGAAAGTATTGAAGAATTAAGTGAAATTGAGGTTTGTATAACATCTAATGAAGTACTACCCAAACAAATTGGTCTGGCCAAGTTATTGAAAGCCGAAAATATCACAAACATGACACACGTAAAGTACAAGTCTTCATACAAAGCTATATTGAAGTTCGAAACTAAAATAGACGCTCAGAAGGTCCTAGATAGTATAAAATTTAAAGAATTGGGATTCCGGTGCCGTTTGACAAATGAAGTTAGCTTAACCTATGGTGTCATCAAATATATAGAGCTGGATGTGAAAGAAGAAGAACTAGCAGAAACATTAACGTGTGAGACAGAAATAGTTGCGGTTAGAAGACTTAAACGTATGACAGACACCGCTAAGTGGAGTAACAGTGAAACCGTGCGCTTGTGTTTTAAAGGTGCCATCCTTCCACCATACGTGTTTGGCTATGGCTGTCGTTTTAAAGTGGAGCCTTATACATTCCCTGTTACCCAATGTTCAGTGTGCTGGAGATATGGACATCTAGCTCGTGTCTGTCCTTCCAAAAAGCAAATATGCCCCAAGTGCAGCGGCGAACATGGTAACTGCGAAACTACCAGATTCAGATGCTCAAATTGTAGGGGAGATCACATGTCTTTTAATAAATCTTGTCCCATTTTTTTAAAAGAAAAACGGATCCGAATAATAATGTGTAATAAGAACTGCACTTATAAGATTGCGCTATTAGAATATTTGGAAAACCAAAAACGTAACAAAGAATGCCCCGAAAAACAGGACAACAACGACACAGAACTTCCTTTCGTTGAAACGGTTGTATACAATGATACTTTAAACAGAAATTCAAAAGAAGATGAAATCATAAGTCATGGTATTGAGGACAGTTTTGAGTTCAGCAGCAGTGTTGAAGAAGATAATATAAGACATAAGAATAATAGTGGTCAGATAGAAAACAAGAAAAAACGTAAAATGCCAAACACAACAACGCAAGAGCATTATAAAGAGAAGAGTAGATATTCAGAAATAGTTAAGAGAAACATACAGAGTAAGGTGCCTTCTACATCGAAAACCCAGGAACAAAGCAGGAATGAAAACAAAGAAGAAGAGAACATAGGAAAAAAGGGGTCCATTATGAAAGACATCTTACTCAAACTAGAGAATATTTTCGTTGCTAGAATCTGTTTTGAAGAAAAGTTGATGTTAGCCTTAAAATTATTGGTTGAAGTAGTAAAAAATTTTTTTGTCAATACTATAAGTAATGGGAATGCAATTAGGAAAATTATAAGTTTCTTCCATGATGGATAGTGTTAATATAAGGTACAGTGAGCCAATAGATAGTGCGGGTTCTGCTGCCCAGTACTTACGTATTGGGCAGTGGAATTCTCAAAGCTTAGAGCCAAAAAAAACAGAATTTGAATTATTGTTAAACCAAGAAAAGATACATGTATGTTTGGTTAGCGAAACATGGTTGAACTGTGATAAAATAGTTAAAATAAACAGCTATAATATCTATAGAGCTGATAGAGATGATGAATATGGTGGAGTAGCCATCATTGCCCACAACTCGATTAGAACAAGATTATACCCAGTTACCTTAAGAAACCCAGGTATCGAGATAATCTGTATTGAAATATTGAACTGTAAATATGTAAAGTACCTAGTGTCAATATACTGTCCACCGTCAGTCAGGGTAACACAGTGTGACTGGGATCAGGTATTTTCATTATTTACTGAAAAAGCTATAATTGCAGGTGATTTTAATGGTCACCATTCAAATTGGTCAAATAAAGTCAATACGAGGGGGATTCATATATATGAAGCTAGTTTGGATAACAATTTTATAGCTATTAATAATGGGGATGCAACAAGGGTTAAATATGTAAGTGGACTTTTACAAGAAAGCGCTCCGGACATCACCTTTGTGTCAACAGATATTGCGGTTCTTTTTAAGTGGGGTGTTACAAGGGAGAACTTGGGCAGTGACCACATGTTTATTAAATTCCATCTAGAATATTCACAAGTTTCAGGTTTCACCAGAACCCGCAACTTTAAACTTGCGGATTGGCAACGTTATCGTGAAGAAAGTCATAATAGCTTTAGAAGCAATAATACAGCCGCGATTAAGAATGATGTTCAGTCAATGTATAATTTTTTTATAGAAAAGTTAAATCATGTCGCTGATCAAAGTATACCGTATAAAAAAGTTAGTAGGAATCCTTCTCAAGCATTTGTGCCTAAACCTTATTGGTCTGCAGCCATATCACTCGCTATTGCTAGACGCCGTCTAGCTTTAAAAACGTTCAGAAAAAATGCAACACCCGCCAACTTAGATATTTTGAATAAGAGTGTAGCAGAAGCGAAAAAACTTATTAGACAAGCCAAATCAAAAAGCTTCAGAGACTTTTGTGGAGGAATTGATGAGACAACAAGCTCTTCTGATATGTGGCGTAAAATGCGGTGGATAAAAGGTGTTAGAAACAACCGAGCTTCTGCTCCTGATGATCAGAAAGAATTGTTAATACGGGCTCTGGCCCCCGATTTCGTGGAACCTCCTTCACCTTTATGCACTTCACAAAACTCACAATTAGAAAGTGATTTTTCTCTTCAAGAATTCCACATATGTTTAAAAAGTAAAGATACAGCGCCCGGGGAAGATGGTATCACATATTCTATGTTGTATCATCTTTCTACAGAAGGCAAACTATTCCTTCTTAAAATATATAATTTAATATTTAATAACGCCTCTGTGCCGGTTCAATGGCGCAATATTAGAATAATCCCAATCCCCAAACTCAATACTGAAGTATGTTCTGCACCAAAATATAGACCTATTTCACTGATTTCTTGCGTCTGTAAAACTTTTCATACAATGTTAAAAATGCGGCTTGAGTGGTTTACAGAAAAAAACAAAATTTTAGGACCTACCACGTCTGGGTTCCGTAGGTGTCAATCAAGTGTAGACTGCATAACCAGATTAGTTTTACAAATTCAGGCAGGTTTTGTCAAAAATATACCAACAATGGCTTGCTTTCTCGACATAGATAATGCATATAATAATGTGCTAGTGAATCAACTTATTATCATGTTGGATGACTTAAAGGTTGGGGCTAAAATATGCAATTACTTGTTACACTTTTTGAAATTGAGATGCCTTAAAATTATGGGAGATGATGAAAGTAATAGACTAATTAGATGGACGAGTATAGGATTGGCTCAAGGAGATCCTCTTTCTCCTCTACTGTTTAATATAGCAACATATAATATTAGTAGATCAAATTTTGGAAATGTTAAAAACCTACAGTATGCTGATGATTTTGTTTTTTATGTGCAAAACAAGAATATTCAAACGAGTGTGTTGGATATACAAAATAGTGTGTTAAAGGTATCCTCATTATTAGGACAGATTGGATTGGACATCTCATTTTCAAAAACCCAAATATGTTTATTTAGTAGAGGGCGACGAAGAGATCAAGTAAATGTAAATGTCAATGGTAAAGTGATACCAGCTGTAGATTGTGTAAGGTATTTGGGTATTTGGATGGATAGGTCTTTAAGGTGGAATAGGCATATAAAAGAAATTCACACAAAAGCATCTAAATTATTAAACATTTTGAAGATTTTGGCAGGTGCCTCATGGGGGGTTCACCCCAAACATCTTCGTAGAGTGTATATCTCGCTAATTAGAAGTAGGATAGATTATTCAAGTTTTGTATATGACAATGCAGCAAAGACTAATTTATTAAAATTAGATAAAATTCAAAATTCAGCATTACGAACAATAGGAGGATTTATTAAAACCACACCCATCCATGTAATGGAGTCCGAGATCTGCTTGCCTCCATTGCATTTACGACGAAAATACCTAGCCACAAAATATTGTCTCAAATCTCAGTCGTTTGATAACAACGTAACTGTCAATATTCTTAATAGTTTGGCAAATCATACTACACATAGATATTGGCTCAATAAAAAGGTACCATTATTAATGACAGTATATATGAATACCAGAGAGGATATTGTTTCAGCCAGTAATCCTTTGGAAATGTTTAGCTTAGATACCTGGGTTTCTAATATAAACATAGGTGATGTAGTTAAGGCTCAGCTCGATAACATATCTCAAGCTAAACAAAATTATGATAAGAACACTTTGAAGTGTTCTGTTTTAGAGGAACTACAGGATAAATATAAGGGTTATTTGCATCTTTATACGGATGGATCAAAGAAGGATAGTGTTCTTGGTGCTGCCTACTTTGATCCCAAAAACAAAAGTAGTGGGCAATTTAAAATTTGTAACAGTTATATTGGTATAATGACAGCTGAACTTGTTGCAATATCGGAAGCCCTAACATATTTACAAACTAAAGGTGTTGAGAAATTTGTTATCTTTGTGGATAGTAAAAGTGCTCTACAGCATATAGCTCGATGCGCCTCTGGCCGCAGAGGGGTCTCGATAGCTTATGCTATATTGAACCAAATTCTCCATTTCACCACTAATAATGTTACACCAATATTGCAATGGGTTCCTTCACATATTGGTCTGTCAGGGAATGAGGAGGCGGACCGTCTGGCAAAGGCGTCTCTGGTGTTAGGCACAGACATTGATATCACACCATATTATTCCGAAATCTTGATAAAATATAAATTAGGTTATCACGATAATTGGCATGAGTACTTTAATGTAAGATCTCGTGATAAAGGTGTGTGGTATAAGACTATACAGAGCGAGCCGCCTCACATTCCTTGGTTCACCAATACAAACATAAATAGAAAATTTGTCGTAATGGCACATAGACTGCGTTCTGGACATGTTCCACTCAACAAGTTTAGATATCTTATGGGCTTAAGTACCAGTCCAAACTGTGAAAATTGTGGTTCAGTCGAAGATGTATATCACTTGTTGGTGGAATGTGTCAGGACAAGTATTGTTCGTGAGGCTTTGAAGAGAGAACTGGACATAAACCTTATGGATGTTGGTGTATTCCAGAGTATTCTATCTGAGCCTCATTCCTATGCTGCCTTTTTATTGTTAAAGAGCCTGTTGGAGTAACACTAAAATAGGGTACGATGGGGCTGACATGGTCCCCGGAGACCAAACGCCCCCAAAAAAATGTAGAATTAAAAAAAAAAAAAAAAAAAAAAAAAGTATCTGGTATTATGAGAATTCACGAGCACCCATCACACATGAATGGGCCGGCTCGACCGGATTTTTACCACTGCTTCACACTTGAACACCGACGTAAAGTAGCAGCTTGCTGTTGTATTTCGTACGGTAAGTGAGATATCCGGAGGTCCAAATCCCACTCCCCTGCCCAATCCAATTATCAATTTCGTTTAAGGTCGGCAACGCGTCCATAATTCTTCTGGTATTGTGGACGTACATGGGCGGTGAAGATCACTTACCATCAGGTGACTCACTTGCCCGTTTGCCGGCTTATCCTACAAAAAAAAGACAATAACGCGGATACTTTTAAGTTCCGACGCATTTGCGAGTAATGGGATATTACATCATACATAGTTCGTTTGTATAATAACCGATTTATTTATATATTCATGACAGTATGTATTCCGTAAAGTTAATTTAATAAATGATCAACTAAACATTGTATTAAGTATTACGTGTTTATATTAGTTCATCTCTAGTGAATACTTATAGAATTTAAGAGGTAGAGCAAGGCAATAAAAAAAACTGGTATATCCGGAAACCCAAAATCCCCTCCCGTTCCAAACCCCTTAATTATACTTTCTCTTTAAAATAGATAGATAGATAGTTAGTAAATCTTTATTGTAGCCACACACACATAAAAAAACAATAATAGACAAGCAAAAAACTGTTAAAAACAACTTACAAAGTAAGCAATGCGTACATTATTTTTCTGGTATTGTGAGCGTTTATGGGCGATGGAGATCATTTACCTTCAGGCGACCCACTTGCTCGTTTGTCGGCCTATGCTATAAAAAATGGAGAGTGTATAAATATTATGTCGGAACGGTAACAGAACAAAAAATATCTGCCAGCCAAATATGAGCACGTATGGAAATATTTTATAATCGCAACTATTAAATTTCCTTATTACACATTGCCATAATATTTGATAACATTTTTATTTAAACAATGTCAATGTGATTTGTTGCTATCGGACCATATTGCTAATATGGTAATGTAATGAATTTGTATTTCAAATAATTATATTATCCGTTATCATTTTGTAGCAACAATAAGCAAAAACCCGTCGGTTCATCGCCTATTCATACCACAGTGTGAAGGAAGGTAGATTTCCTGTAATATTTATGAAACTAAATAAATTATATGAGAATCCCCAAAGGTATAAGCAGAACTCAGAAGTGTAACAAGTACACATACCGATTGCAGATTTATTTCGCGTCAAGCGTCGGATATGACATTCGTCTATCAACGCCTTAAAAAGATGTCAATGACGTGATGCATACGTTCTATGTAAGGTACAATACAAACGCGCAGCAATGCTCGTCTATCACTTGACGCGACCATCCGAAGTTACATCATAGTCCCTTATAGGCGGCATAACTATCATCGGGAACACTTGCTTGCATAACTCATACAATGTAATGTAATGCTAATGGCACTAAACCGGGATAAAGCCGGGCAGAAAAAAAATGAGTGGTAGAGCCACGCTGTAGACAGTTTTACCTAGAGAATGAAACGGCCAGCTCGACCGGGTCGTCGCCACTGTTTCACAGAAAACCGACGTAAAGTAGCGGCTTGCTGCTGCGTCCGTTACGGTGAGTGAGATATCCGGACGCCAAATCCCCCTCCCTTCCCAATCCCTTAATTATCCCTTCCCTATATGGTCGGCAACGTGCCTATGATTCTTCTAGTATTGTGGGCGTATATGAGCGGTGGAGATCTCTTATCATCAGGTGATGGTTTTTGAGCCCACTTGCTCGATGGCCGGTCTATGCTATAAAATAAAAGACAATACTTTACGGAACTAAATTATCTTATCCAGTTCATGGTCCACCTGTGTATCGGATTTGAAACAAAGTCGTTCAGAAATTAAAGCATGATTGATTAACAAACATCCAAACTCACAAACTAGTAGGATTCGCAAGGACTTTGGTAACCTTACTCATCGAGTTGCGTTTTATTCTTGCAGAATGTGCGTCTGATTGCAATTTACGCCATTGGAAATTGTTCATCATTAGAGAATAGTTACTGTTAGTAAACGTAGCAACGTCATCAGGACACAAGTCAGTCAATCGCTCTCTGCTGTGACCATATTTGGACACGAAAGTTTGCATCTTCGCAACTCATTATGTATGTTTAGGCATACTTCACTGATGTTGATGTTGCTACTAATATTATAAATATGTTAATTTGGATGTTTGTTAATACATCACGCTTTATCGGCGGGACGGATTTAGATGGAATTTGGCATACAATCCATGATATTAATTGGGATATAGGCTAAACACAACGCCAAGTAACGCGTGTGAGCCGTTCAAAGTGGCCAGTGCACGTTGAATGAAACCGTCTCATCGAAACTGAGAAACCGTGAGGTTCTGGGCTCAAATAATAGGTGAGACAATCACTGTTTTTTTTTATAGCATAGGCCGCAAACGAGCAAGTGGGTCACCTGATGGTAAGTGATCTCCACCGCCCATTTACGCCCACCACCAGAAGAGTCATGGGCGCGTTGCCGACCTTAAAGGAAAGGGATAATTAGGGATTGGGAAGGGGAGGGGATTTGGGCTTCCGGTTATCTCACTCACCGAACGAAACACAGCAGCAAGCCACTACTTTACGTCGGTTTTCTGTGAGACAGTGGTAACGATCCGGTCGAACCAGCCCATTCATGCTGTAGACAAAACTGTCTACAGCGTGGCTCTACCACTCTAAAAATCATAATTAGTGTTTGAGTTTTCTAATAGACAAATTACACATCATTTGCCCGGGTCTAGAATTTGTGGCCGGTATGGCATTAGGCTTGATACCTATCACGTGATGAGACCGATGTATGCTTAACAAACCGTTAGTGCATTAGTTGCATCACTGACTACCCCTTCGGGGATATATGCGTGAGCTTGTAATTAATACTTGTAACAGTTTTTAAGTATTGGCAATAACAATATCGTGTTGTCATAAGTTGCATATTGTTGCAGGTTGTTGAACTTATATATTATATAAGTTCAACAACCATTAATCAGTTATGGTAAATTACAAAACTCTTATCTAGTTTTGCACTCAACTCCACGCACTAACAAATACCTACTACTACTACTACTACCCACCCTACCTACTACTCACAAGCCGATAAAACTGTATGTAATACAATATATTACTCATAGTTTATATAGCAGGCAAAGCGGACATATTTCCAGTACGCTCAAGCCAATAATTATTATTTTAATTATCCCTAAGTAGTGTTAGTGTGTGTTTATAATGGTTAAGTTTCATATGCTCTATACCAGAACAATGCGCATCTCTAAAAAGCCAAAAAACAAAGCCTATAGGACGGTGAAAATAAAAATAATACTGGAGAAACGGATAATAAAAAAGGTAATTTTTTAATTATTCAGTTTTTTTAATGTCATAACGTCGTATGTTGGTATTTATATATTGTTTTTTTTTATAAATAAATTGATTACTGAGTGACCCTGTGAGTATTTTTTAATGTACGACAAAAATGGATGAAGTTCTCAATTCGACGCGTATATTGTTTTTTGTTCGAAACCTCATAAGAAATACGGGACCTTATAGGATAATTTTATTATCAGTCTGTCTTTCGTGTATCATGGCCGTAATTTACAGAAACCTTTATTATTTACTGAGTAAAGTTCTTTAGATGCCTACATACCATCTTTCACGCATCTCTCTTACAAACAACGCTCTTCTTATACAAACTTTCGTACTTTACGTTACCCTAGGGTATAAAATTTCAAAAATTCTTTCTTAGTGCCCACCTACGTTATAAAAGGACTTCCTGTATAAAACATCATGCTTCCATACCCATCGGTTTAGGCGTGGCATTGTTTGTTAGTCAGTATCAACTGCCGTACTCAAAGACATTAATAAAGTTTAAGTTGTCAGCCATGTAATAAAATTCGATGAAGATTATTTCTCTAGTCAGTAACTGAGCATAAAGTATTTTCTGTACAGACTAATAGAGCATAGGGTATTAACTGACTCTTATTGTCGAATTTTAATAAATAACTTACTTACAATTAAAGTTAATTGAAGTTTCTGAGTACGGCGGTAAGACTTTTAAGTAAGTAGATGGTATATGTGAATATGTTGTAAATTCATAAATGTATTATTGAATTTAAAATGAACAGCTAAATTAGGCTTCAGGGCCGGCATAGTATCACTCGTGAAGCGACCGCTCAAGGCGCCAACCAGGGATAGATGCTTGCGCATATAATGGAAAGAAATCTTTACCCTTACAAAACCACACCCAATATCATAAGACAACGAGCGCCATATTTCGATCTTGCTCAATCCTAAAAGGAGTCACGTTGTTGGATTGTTGTTAGGCTGAGACCCAGCTAAGAGTGAGTGCGGGTAGCTGAGCGGTCGGCGTACACAAGAAACGCTTGATATTTAAGAGAAATTGTAAAGAAGACGCGCGGTTTTGTCCTAATGAGACAAATGTGGAGCGGCGAGGAAAACGGGTGAGGGAAGGCCGCGGTCTGCCGCGCCGCGTCACACCTCGCGCCTAAGGATGGACGATCTATAATACCAATATCGATATCGAGTATCGATGTATAGTCATGATACAAGGAATATATTACTGACCGATACTGGCACCGTACACATAATGAAAATATTACATATAGTCCTCCCATAGCGTCTCGTTCCGCCGAATCGCGTTTCGGAGTCAGCCAGTGGAGACCCAGTTACTTCAGGCCAGCATAATTATTTCGACCGTTGAGTGTCACAACATCTGACACTATATTTGGACCTGGAGCAATGCTTTTTTTACCGCTCTGATGAACTGCAGGGATCCCTGCTAATGGGATACTGATGACCCCTGCAGTATCTCATCATCGGGGTTGTAGAAGTTAGGATGGGAGGGTAGATGGTTTTGGGTGAGGGAGTTGAGAGGAAAGGGAAGGTAACAAGGATGGGAGCGAGGAACGGTTGATAGAAGAAAACAATAGGGAGAAGAGGGGAAGGCTACAAGGAGGAGATGATGAGGGAAAAGGAGAGGATTGGATGGGAAGGAAAAACCTGTATCAAATGACATGCTCGTTTACCAATACTATCTTGTGTGAGCGCTGGACAATTAGCCCCGCTTGCCGATTACTCAGCCTGCTTAGGGTAGCCCGCTTACCGCTCCGCTGCCCACATCCGCTCTTAGATGGGCCTAAAGTCAACTTATGTTGAGAAAAATAAAAATGCTTCGCAAAGTCTATTCCGCACTTGAGAATAACAGAGCAATAATACAGTGTTAATACAATTTCTCAATACACAACAATCCGCAAAGTCCTGGCCCGTAGTAATATATGGTTATCTTGAGTCGTAGATATCATAAACTACAAGAGATTTTCTCGTGTTTATGCGGGGACCGAACTAGTATATTATCTATAATTACACCGACCCAATTTAAATTACCTATAAGTATATTTTTGTACAGCAATTAATTCAGCACATAAATAAAACAAGAACCGAAATACATGTCATAGTGACCCACACACTTTATGTGGAGTGCGTTCCAGGATCAACCAGTGTATATCCGGTCCTCTCAAGGGGCTTGCGACATAACTTGAGGGTTGGTTGGGGTGGGTATAGAAGTACAACTTTGTATCCCTGTGCCTGCAGAGGTCACCCGCCTGTCCTATCGCGGGCCTCTCGATTTGCTTCTTCCCTCTTCGGAATGTGAAGTGGCATTTATACAGGCTGGTATCTTTCCGGTGACCATCTATATTGTTTGTCAGTGGTTTTTTTGGACTGCATTCCGCTTACCATCAGTTGTAGTGCAGTCACTTTGCCATACTCGGATAAAAAAATCGTATAAAAGGGGATGGCACTTGGCCGGTTTTTTATGATTTAATCTACGTTGCAGCCGTAAATATGCAACTTTAAACTGATCCTCTTTCTTCAGGTAATATCCCTTCTATCAGCGGCGACGGAGGGCGCACCTCCATCCACAGTAGCATGCATCGAAAGAGCCGTGGACATGCTCCGGACATCCGAGCTGTACTCCCCGCAGATGAGAGACGAGACCAAGCTGAGGGTCGAGGATCCCATCGCAACCGAACTCATTGGAGCCCTGCTGTCTGTAAGTTATCTGGATTTTACTTCTTTGCTTGATTGTGCTTGGTAATGAGTGTTTAGGAAATAAATAAAAAGTACAAAGATCTCAACAAAAACAACTTTTAACGCTATGCGGATTTTGTCAACATTATTTGCAGACAATGTAAACTTGCTCATCTCCTAATGTAGTGAATAACCTCGAATGTGTGTAAAATAAAATATTTTGGGTAAAAGGAGTTGAAATCCACATGTATAAAATCCATTCCTAATATATTTACTACGATACCTACAACTGCTATATGTATACTATCTGAAAGTGCCAATATACGTTATTTAACTTATCATGGTACGACATGAAAATGTTAGAAGAAATTCTTGGAAAATCAAAAACAATATGCAGCCTTAACGATCGTGATCTATACCTATATATCATTATAGACTTATACATGTTTGTTTTTATCGAAACTGCTCAGGTTTATGATTATCTTAAAACATATTCTTACAATATAATTTTTTCATTTGAGTTTTATTGCAACAAAATATAACGCCGCAGTTAATGATAAACTGCTAAAATATATGGAAACTTTGTGTTTTAAGTAAACATGTATATAAACTTGTTTATTACATATAACTTTAATTAACGGTATATTCCGCTAATGAGGAGGAAGATTATTAATTGAAACGCATATAAGCGAAACAATGCAATCAATTCCCTGTGGTTGAAATATATAAAATTAAATGAATAACCTCCACATTATCCGTGTATTGTGCAGATACTATGGAATATTAGAACCGGAATGTTTTAGACAAATCAGTACATAACCTGTTAAAATATTGTTTGGTAAATGAATACTATAATTATTGTGGGCATGTAGAGAGGATGTAAGTAAGAAGAATGACAAAACAAATATATTTAAATGGTGAATGGTACAGTGGTGAAGTAAAGACTTTAGGGAACGTTATCAGAATAATTCGCACATATTCTCGAGAAAGGGCAGGTCATAAGTACCAAATACATGTAAGAAGGTTGTAATGGGAGTGAAGGAGGCCAAAGAGGTGTGCAAAGATCGTTGGAATTTGAAATAAGTTGTCTCTACTTACCCTTACGCGGAACATGCGTGAACTTATATATATTTATTGTAATTTTACTAATTTGCTTAAAAAACAATATGATTCTCGAAGTCCCTTCTATGGAATTTTCCTCAATATAACAAGGAAAATAACCACGAATATACTCATTGTTTCCTTCAATAGAAGTTTCCACACGGTTCAATTTAATATGAATCTAGTGCTGGGTGTAAACTAAGGCCGGTTATAATGCTAGTGATTACAAACACGGAACCACTAAAACAATCTCGAAATAAATCTACCTATTTTTTTATATTCTTCACGCAGCATATCATTTTAGGATAGTTAAATACAATTATTATTCACTAAATTAAATCAATATATTTTTTTAAATAAGACAAACGCACGTAAATAAAGCTGATGCTCGGGGTCAACAGTAATCAGACACGCGTGAGAGGCGTATGCATTTCCAGCAAACATATAGATACATAGTTATATTTTTAGTGGTATCATGTTCGTCATCACTGGCACTACCACCTATCTTAATTTTCGCAAGCGTTTCCCCTACACCCTTTATATAAAATAGTAATATAATATAATACAATATTATATTATCAATATATGTAACAATACCACTTACGCAGCATGCGATGTAATGCTAAGTATACATATATATTTAGACTATGGCCAAATGTATCTTTACTAACATAATTTTATCTGTTTGTGATCCTGTGGGACCTGGGACAGCGGGAGCAAGCGAATGCGAACCTTTTTTATATGGTAGGAGGTTTGAAATTACCAAATCACTCTCTGTTTGTCTCTCAAATTTTCACTGCGCTAGCCTAGATGCCTTAGTTCTTCGCATACTCAGACCCCTAAGCTTCTTCTACACAAGTCAACTTTATTTGGTAGTGGTTTGTTTTTAGAATTTCACGGTTAATGCCTAATGATCTACAGTAGAGCAAGATTAAATTATTCTAATAAGAGCCTTAGATCATTAATCTGTAATGATTTTGATTTTTAATTCGGGTTTAAGAATGTAATAGGTAATTAATTATGCTTCCTTTTCTATTGGACAATGCATATGTATTTTAAAAGATACCTAAAGTAGATACCTAAGTATGTTTTATAAATAATTAGATTGGAATTATTGTGTATTGTAGGAAGTCATAATTCATTTTTCATTGATCTCGTTTTCAGTAAAATGTAACGTAGTTGCCCCTCTCATCACTTTAGCGGGTCTCTTACACTACTTACATGTCTAGATTCTAATGCTTTAACAATCTACATGTTAATCTACATTTGTTGCGTTAAAAACTAATGTTTTTGTATATTACTAACACATTTATTTATTTTTACAAATTATGACTAGCTTTACTTTAATAAAATTTAATTTTTTTGGATCATCATATTGCAATAATTACGAAGAATCAGTTTTATTTATTGTTGAAATATATGCCATTTAGACCCCTTTTTATTAGTCAATTATATAAAACTGATTAATCTACTATCACTAGATATATTACACAATAATATATTAAATTACATGTTTCAACATTTATAACAATTAAGTTGATGATCACAATCAATGTGTATTGATTGTTTATTGGCTATTGATCTATTGGCTTTCTGGAAAATGTTTTTCAAGCATTCTGTACTTGAAATTTTCTTCTAAGAGCATGTTAAAAGAAGAAATGATTTCAGCAGGGCAACACCAACGTGCTCTCGTCACGCCGTAGCAGCAATGACTCCACCGTCATCAGATCTCAGACCAACAGGACTAATATTAAACATAAGGTAAATATTTTTATGATAATAGACAGCTATTCTGTTGCCAGTTGTCATCCGATTAAACTAAAATTAAACTTAAACCAAATTAAGTTTAGTTATAAAATTTTTAATTTAGTCCTGACACAACTAAGCAGCAACTAACTAAATGAAATTTACAGATAATGATACGTTTACAGATATATTCATTTTATTTTAATATAATGAAAAACTAGCATCGGCCTCGCCTCACACTACACTGTCGGTGAAAATGCCTTTTTGAATATTTGTCTCATCTCGGTGTCCGTTCTGCCGATATTTGGCGGGATTTCACTTCATGTGGAAAACGACTTCGATTTTATTGGTTTTTAGCTTTAATTTTTTTAAGACACCCTGTCACCCGTCCAGCTTAACTGGCTCAAAAATGTGGCTATTTGATTTTAAAATCTGACAACACTACACAAATTGATACCTACAAAACCTAAACCACTTGTTTACTTCATAATAAATCTCATCCCTATTTGCGGTGATAACATTTAAACTAACCGCAGTGTATAATTGCCTTCTACTGAGTTATATATTAAAGATATTGCTATGATAACAATAATATGGACCCTGTTTTATACCGTCCCACTCCATTGCTGCGCACAAGCCTCTTATAATTTTTGATAGATAGGCATTAGTTATTATTAATATTATATCACTTACGTCTCTTTGTGCCATGGGCATAGCAAGTGCGTTTACAAGGTGGTAGGTTCCTCGTATGCGAGAGCCGGCTGGGTTGGTTCAACCGCTTTATCTATCTCTGCCGCCGAACAACAGTATGTAAACACTGTTCGAAGTTCGAAGTTCGGTGCCATGCAGTACAGTAGTTTATGATTAGGTATGGCGCTTACCATCAGGCGATCGGCTTGCTCGTCTCGTCATTCAATTAAATAAAGAAAAAAGCGAGTGGCCAGGGTGGGCCTGCCCCACCCCAAAATCCCGCTAACTATGTACACAGATGTCTTTGTCTATATTTATTCTAGTTGGAAGCAGTAATTTAAAATCTGATCCAAGCCAAAACAATATTCCTACACCTTTGTCTCATTCGGTTTACTTCATATACATTTAAATCTCTATTAGAGAATTTTTAGATATGAAGGCTTCCTTACGATGTTTTCCTTCACCGAGGTGTGTGCCCTATAAGCTGGGATCCAATCCGTAACCACTGTCTCAGTAATCCACATCCCACTAGGCTATCGTCACTTGTAAATATAGAAATAGCGATGTTTTCCTGTTCGTCCTTAGCAATTTAAATGTGGGCAATGTGCAAAACAAGTAAATATCATATATGTATATTGTAAATCTCTACTATGTATTACAAACCCACCCCGACCTACAATTTATCTTTCGCTTTTCGCAAAGCACAGAGTTTTTGCCTCACTAAAGAATATTGTGTTTACATACGAAACTTGGTAGTTAATGTACAACAGCTTGCACACATACCTACACAAATACTTTCTCGTGTCGGGGAAATACATATTAATATGGAAGAATTATTTATCCCGGAAAATGAAAAATTGTTCATAAGTGTATATTATATGTATATAGTATTATATGTACTCGTAGCAATATTAAAACTGTCTTAAATCGACTACCGTTATCTAAGCCATACTCTCCTAAGCCCCATTCTTTTCTTTAAAATAGGCAACGTAGCTTCGGTTTCTCCTACATTGTGAAAGAAATTAGGTGGCATACTTTCGTTTCCCGCCATATAAAATAGTTTCTCATCCGTTCATAATAGACCGGGTGTAAAATGAACACGAATTTGCAGACACCAGGTCAACTCCGCGAGCTTCTAGACACAGCTCTGAGCTGGGACTTCGAGATCTTCCGCCTTGAGGAGTTGACGCGCAGCAGGCCGCTGGCTCACCTCGGGTTGGCGCTAATGAGCGGCCGGTTCGATGTGTGCGCCGCGCTTGAGTGCGACGAACGGACGCTCCTGCACTGGCTCACAGTCATCGAGACCAACTACCACGCCGTTAACACCTACCACAACTCTACGCATGCCGCTGATGTGCTTCAGGTAATTGTTTTGTGGTTTCAAATTTTGTATTTTTTTTATTATCCTGACACGATAAAGACTGCAATGGAACCATGGGCAAGGTGGGGCAAGGTAAGGGCTCGCCCCACCATGGATACCGTTGTGAGTAAGCGGAACTATTGCGCAAGGTCTTATAACTTTATTTCTATAAATCTCATTTCTCCACAACTTACTGATCCAACTTTTTATTTTCCCTAGCGTTGTTGCCCTTTCAGCAAATCTCGTCCCATACCTTGAGGCAATTATTAGTTACATTAATGATCTGATACCCTCCCAACAGCATTGTAATATGTTCCCTCTTATTCCTCGAGTTCTCTCTCTCTCTCTCTTATGACCTTCAAACATATTATGTCGAAGTGAACAGCACTTCTAGTCTATAGTGGTACAATGGCGTGACTTATGTCTCAACCTACAAATTACTAATTCTAACCACAAAATGGGCTTTCCATATAACAATCGGTATTGAGTTGTAACACTGTATTTTTTTCATAGTTCCTGTTACATACGATATAGGTTATCCTAATGTGAGGACAGGACTATAGGCCTCGAATCCCCGGTCCCCGTGGGCATCAAACTATCGAAATATCATAGTCATGTCAATGTCAAGCCTATGTGCAAAAAAAGCTCCTCAGGGCTTCCAAATAGATTTACCGCCCGAGTTCCCATAAAACTCGCCGCCCCAGTCCCCCGATCGGCTTAATCCGCCACTGGACCTACCTAACAAAATTTTCAAATAGTATCACAATTCATCACCCCCAACTTATGATTGTCGCTTTATTATTGTGAAATTGGTAATAAAAATATTATAATGAGGAAAGATTTGATTGTTTTTTTGTATTGAATAGGCTCTGAAACTACTGCACGGATTTGAAAAATTCTTTCACCATTAGAATCAAACATTATCCCTGATGAACATAGGCGATATCTATAATATAACGGTGCAGAACTACACGCGGGCGGAACCTCAAGCGAATGCTAGTTTATTTATTTTGTATTTATGGCTCTTGCAGTACTATGCATTTAGCCAGTGTCAAGTACAATTCATTCTCAAGTTATTTTTACAAGAACGATGAAACACGGGTGCGGTCGATTTCAAGTTCTTGTCGGAGTTTTGGTGTTAACTCCTTTCAGTACGATTCTTAATTCACTTATTTCAATGTTTCCATACACTGTTCATCACCGTCAATGTTTATTGATCAAATCCATACCACTTTTATACAACAAACACAACTCTAAACTAGTTTATGGAATAAATTAAAATAAGCGATGAACTGCACTGTCAGAATTCCCGCCAAAACTCCAAGAATGCTAGTTGGTAATAATAAAGTTCGCTTCAATAGGCGGTGGCATACTTCCTGGAGAAGGATCGTCTGAAGTGCGTGCTGGAGCCGCTGGAGGCGGCGGCGGCGCTGATCGCGGCGGCCGCGCACGACATCGACCACCCCGGCACCTCCTCCGCCTTCCTGTGCAACTCGCGCCACCCGCTCGCCGTGCTCTACAACGACGTCTGCGTGCTGGAGTCACACCACGCCGCGCTCACCTTCAAACTTACACTCAGTGAGTCCACATCTTCATCACTTACATCGCCGTCAGATATCCGGTTCTCCCTAGGGGGCTTGCCCCCTTTTCCCATCCCTTTTTCCTTCCCCTTTCCCTTGGCCCTGGGATGTGATACCGCAGGGTCTTTATATAATTGGCAACGCGCCCATGATTCTTCTGGTGGCGTACATGGGCGGTGGAGATCACTTACCATCAGGTGACCCACTTGCTCGTTTGCCGGCCTATGCCATAAAAAAAAAAAGATCGTTGTTGGAGTGCTGCTTCCTTACCACACTGCTATAGCTTGTCTACTTTGTATTTTTCATTGCTGAAGTTCGTGAATATATTGACGGAATGGTTGCCGAACTCCTTTCATACAAATCTGTCTTGTCATAGAGCGGTAGTAATAGTTAGTCCCATTTCGCCTTCTCATTCTTTCCAAGTCCTTTTCTGGATAGGGACATTCTATAGAATTGTCCCATTGTTTTACTAAATTTGTATCAAGTTGTATCTATGGATTTGAAAAAAAGCGGTTCAAAATAGATAATTTACTAACCGACTGAAAAGCAAAGGAAGATCTCAATTCAACGTTATTATTTTTTATATTTTATTCTCCTACTTGTAATAAACTTCCTGACATACATGTTGAGCAGCAACCTCATCAAGCCAAAAATTCTAACGATAGTTTATTTTCAGATGACGATCGCGTGAACATATTCAAGAATCTCGACCGCGACACGTACAAGTCGGTGCGACACAACGTGATCGACATGATCCTCGCCACGGAGATGACGAAGCACTTCGAACATCTCGCCAAGTTCGTGAACGTGTTCTACGCCAAGTCCAGCGGCAGCAAGGAGGATGGAATGCATACTGATGTCAGTATTAACAATGTACTAGCTTTTGCTTGCGGCTCCGGCCGCGTGAATATCTTTTCCGGGATGAAAAGTAGCCTATATCCTTATCCAGGTTTATCTGGGTTGCAAATTTCATCCAAACCCATTCAGCTATTTAGGCGTGATTGATGACAAAAAAATATTCATAAAACCCATGAAAATCCAAATTTTCTTGCTTGCTTGCTGGATCTGATACATTTTTGTAACAGGCTAAGTGAGACAAGTATACAAGTAGAAAACCCCGCCATGGTCGTTCGTTCAGGCGAATCGCGTTACGGGGTTAGCTAGTGCGAGTATATATCAAGTAACTTCAAGCCGGGATATAGGTATATCTCGACATTGTATTTCGACTGATCTTACCTTCAAGTCTCTTTGCCCTGCTAAATTATCATTTCAACCGAAGAAAAAATATTTTTTACCCATACAACTGCAAAATATGCAATCCTAAAAGATTCATTAATAGTTGAAGTTTATTTGGAACTGTTAATCTTTGTTGAAAATTAACTCCATTGTGCTGTTTGCTAACAAAATGTTTTGTTTATAGGAACCTCTGTCGCTAGACATGACGGCATTGTCGCAGCCAGACAACGTGATCTTAATAAAGAGAATGATGATAAAATGCGCTGACGTATCGAATGCCTCCAGACCCCAGAAGTTCGCGTTTGAATGGGCGAGAAGGTAAGATTGTAAAAAAAGTTTGAAGTAATTTCATCAGTGATTATTGCAATGTGTCTTGCAATCCTATGTTATTTAGTTTAGGAAGAAAGTGACAAAGCATCAGTTACTTACGGCTGCTTTGTACACTAATGACGTATTCATGTAACGTTTAATTGAAAATTATTACGACCTTCTTTTTCAAATTTTTATTTAATAGGTTAACATTTTCAACATTTTGTTTAAACAAAAGCCTACTCTTGGCTGATTTTCTTTTTCAAATTTATATGCTTAGATAAAGTTAACATTTTCAACATTTAGTTTAAACAAAAACCTACCCTTGGCTGATATTTTCATGAAACTATGTATCGTTTTCTAACGTGTATAGTTTTGTAATGACCAGGATCGCTGAGGAGTACTTCCTGCAGACGGACGAGGAGAAGGCTCGGGACATGCCGGTGGTGATGCCGATGTTCGACCGCGCGACCTGCTCCATCCCGCGCTCGCAGATCGGCTTCATCGACTACATCATCGTCGACATGATGGAGGCCTGGGCCAGTAAGTATTCACCTTTAATTTGTCTCTCCATCAGAATTTTAAAGGTTATTCTACGAGCACATAGTGTTACCTTCCATGACATATTTACATGCTTAATAGTTACGAACCAATCTGAAGTAGGTAGTCTCAAATCAAAGTTCTATTCTAATTATAAGCATCCAACCCAAATCTGAGATTATGATCTGAACTGAGGATATCGTCGGCTTTTTATTATTTTTACTTGAATAAGATCTATGACTTTCTCAGAAATACTAATTCAATCTTCCCTCTCCAGGTTTCATCGAAATGCCTGAACTAGTCGCACACGCGAAAAACAACCGAGAGCGCTGGAAAGAGCTGGACGATGCGGGAGTCACCACCATCGCCGATGTGAAGCGAGCCCAAAGACAAAACGCCATACAATCCCCGCCCACCACCACATCGCAACCCACGGCCGAGGAGTGAAGCCACAATGTATCGCGGGCACCTGCCAACTTGGAAAAGATGGCGAAGGACAACTGTGAAAGCAACTTTGATTTGGCATTGAGCATGCAGCGAGTACGCTTGCAGAACGGCGAATGCACCCGGAAATTAAGAACGCAGCATCTGAAGATAACGTAACCCTGAGTACATCAAACCATCCGCCATATTTTATTGACAGAATTACTGAAAAAAATGGTGTACCTACATAATTTAAATAGTGAAAGAAAACTAAATATTTATAAAACTATCGTTCGAAATTACTCGAATTCGATCTAATGTAATTAAAGTGAAATAAACTGTAGCCAATAATTTTAAATCAATCAATTAGTGGATGAGTTTTAACAATGAAATGAAAGTACTAAGTTTACAACTTGTCTTTAAGTACCCTCATTTAATAATAAGTATTCAGTGCAACATCACTGCATTAAGCTAGGTACCAAACTAAAATAATTATATGGCCGAGGGTCTGTTTGGAAACGGGTCAAGGACGCGTTTGAACGTCAACGTAAAAAGTCTGATACGGATCATGGGCACGGACGATGCCTGACGGATGTGTCCGATAATACGCTTATTTTATACTAATTATATCCGTGTTAGAGTGGGTATCATTGAAGTTATAATTGTTGATATCTACTTTATTAAGTAGCCATATTTATTAGAATATTCAATATATTTACTTATATGAATGTATCAACTTTGAATTTTCATCGGTATCTTATACTATACGATCGGCATTACCACTTTATATAATGTGATTTACACGGGTAGATAAAATTATATTATGTATGTAGTGCGTTACATTTACAATGTTTAGGTACAATTAAATCCGTGATATAAGTGCCATATTGAATGATTGGCCAATGTTGTTCATTTGGTAAACGATCTAAAGGGAATTAAGAGGATCATTTCTCATTGCATCCCATGACAGTATATTCACTTTGCGAACTGTATACACTCATTCATAACTTGTACTTTTCGACCACTTCGACACTTGATGTTGAACTATTTTAAAATGTATTTCTCATCTATTGTTATAAAATTTGGCATAAAATTGGTCCATTTATACACTTGAGCTTTTCGAAGAATTCCTATTTTTATAATAACTATTAACTTTTAGGTAGTACACACAGGATGTTTGGCTTCGATGTCATATCAAAATTCCAAATTTTTCTATATAATTTTTACCGTTTATACTGTAATGTTTGATTTCATTCCTGGTGAATATTTTATAAACATTTTATACTTAGATAAATAATGTTATTTATTGATCGTCGATGCCACGTGCTTGATTTTGTAACTAATTGCAGAAGTTATATCTGCTAAATATGTTATCGTCTAGGGATAAATAAATTGTTTATGGGTGTCTATCTATATTATGCTTTTAAGAGTAATATTTGTATATAAAATAAAACAGTCGACTGTAATACTTTTGATCCAAAATGTCCGTTAATTTCCTGTTAGCTAGTATCGACTATTTAAATAAAGAAACCTAAACGTCTGTCTCATGCAGATGTCCAGTCCACGCGACCTTTCTGTCTTTACCATAACACATTTGCTATAAACCTCCGGTAACGGTTACGCAAAAGTTACATCATTTAAATCTCATCTCTTGATTCAGTCAAGATATCCGAGTTTTAGGATTGAGGCACTGTCACCATAAAATGACATCTGGGAGATTGTCGTAAACTATTTTTTTTGTTTCCGACAACCGAAAATCTTGAATGCGACTATAGGGCTAGCAAATAACCTTATAGGTGGTCCTGCGGTAGTGGATCGGCGCGGGAGGGAGGGTATGTGACATAACACTGTCGCGCTACACACGTGATTAATAGAGTACAGGACCACCTATCTACTCAGTTAAGCGCTACTCCTTTAATTATGAGGCTCTTTTAAGATTAATATCATAAATGTATGTTACGTATAAACACGTGGTTTCGACTAAAAGATACCTAAATTATAAAAAAAAAACAATTTCATAATTTTATTGTATTCGAATAAGGTCTAATATATTTGTAATAGCGTTTATTGAATATTCGTCTTTATGACGCTGGTATTTAAGTAAAATGTGTAGTAAATATGGATGAATTCATTAAATACGCTTCCTTGTGCTCAATGTGGTTACGTAGCGGTCTAAAGTTAAATGTTATATCTTCATATAAACTTTTTACTCGTAACTGTATGTAGTGAAATTGCCAATTCATAATATTTAGGTCACGGTGTTCAATCTCATATTTATTTGTGTAATCATAAAATCCACCAAATATACTTTACGCCTAACAACTTAATGATCAAATGTTATATTTATAATTAGCTCAATTAAGTTTATGCTAAAAATATTAATATTTCAATGTCTGTTTTGGAACGCGCAATGAGCTTCTGTATGGATTTTTGTGTGATTGAGTATTGTCGATTCGTACCTAAAACCTACATTATTAATTAATCCATAGCCCAAACTGATGTTAATTTATATATTTAAGTTACTATATATGTTTATGGTTGAAAAATGATAACTTAAGATAAGGGGGCTGGTCCCCGTATATAAATGTGAAGTTAGTAAAGTTGTTGTGAATTTTACAATGCAAAACATGTGTGCGTTGCATTACCTGTATAAGTACCAATAAATTAATGTTAATGTAATAAAAATAAATATTTCAAACTTCCGAAAGGAGTGATGAAACTGCTTGACGATTTATTTTAATAACCCAACGAAATACCTTGATATTATATGTGCAAAAAATATATATTTTGTTTAGATATTTTCTATTTATTTATACCCATACATATTTACTTATGTATTTAATTGATATTGGAACTTTTTACATCTATAGATTAGTTGCAAGATGCACCAAGCCGAAAGGACAAAAGTACCCGTAATTCTGATATATTTTTGTGCTCGCAAATTTTTCGAGAAATCCAATAGCTTCAGAGATAGGTATTGCCGTTTACAGATTTTATAAAAACTACACAAGCTTATGATCTGTATTTTCATTAACACGGAGGGTGCCGTTACTGTGTAATTTACCATCAAGTGAGCTCAAAAATCGCGCAACAAGATTATACGTTTTTGAAACTAAAAAAAATGTTTAGTATGAAACTAAAAATATTTGTAGATATACATAGTAGAAATTCTTATCAGCGATATTAAGTTTTACACAGCTTAATAACCATTCTCACCAACGTTATAGTATATATACCTACTTTAGTCACTCGTCATTCGCCTTTCGAAATCGGCAATATTTATTCCTTTTACTTCAGGAATAAAGACACGAGCTAAGAATTAAGATTAAAACCCAAAATTCCATCATAAAATATTTTAATATAAACAATAATTATTACAAAAAAAACACATTACAATATAACATACAATTCCAACATTGCAATATTATAAATGCAGTTTATACATGCATATATTTAATTTTACAAACAATTATGTTTCAGACATATGTTACAACTTTCAATACAATATTTTATAAGGACCCAGTTTCATACAACTGAACAAATAATTATAGTCTCCTGTACAATATATTTCACATTAAAATTAAGACTGGGAATAGTCGTCCGGTTTTTGCCGATAATCGGATCCGATAGTCTGATCAGACTATCGGAAGGCACTTACGCAATATATTTTATTACAGATGTCAACAAATTTATTTTTAAACGCCCAGAAGACAGGTCTTTCAACCATTATGCCTAGCGTTACGTGTAAAACTTTTGAAGATATAACTTCTTATGGGAGGGTAAACCGCTTCGTAACGTAACGCGTTACGGCGCCACTCTGTCTGGCTTCCCTTTCTCTCACGCATACGGCCGCAGTAGGCAGGCTCCTCCTCTCTCACTTTAAACCACATTACTTTAAGTTATCACTTCTGTCGAGCGTCCCGAGATGCACACGTTTTTTATACTAGTCAATTTTATAAAATGATGTTTTTCATAAATTTTATTTTGTTCCATAGAACTGGCTAAGTTCGCCAAGCTGATAAATCATAAGTTATATCTTTTTTATTTTCCATAGACGATAAAACACAGGTGTGACCGATTTCAGTCTTGCTGGAGGTTTAGTGTTAATTCCTTCCAGTACGATGCTTCTTAGACGCTTATATTCATTCAACCAAACACACAGTCATTTTGCAGAGCTAGGATAAAAAAAACACAAGTTCGATCAAGACTCTTGGTCGAAAATCACAAAAATCACTTATTTCAATGTTTTCATAAACTGTTCATTAATGTTTATTGCACAAATCCAAACACATTCATACAACATTCAATTAATGTAGGAATTAATTAATTTCAGAGATCAACCGTACTGTCAGAATTCTCGCCATCAACCCCTCAACAAAGAGTTTGTTCAACTAGATATATTAGCCCAAATCCCCTCCCCTTCCCAATCCCTTATCCCTTTCCTTTAAGGTCGGCAACGCGCCCATGACTCTTCTGGTGGTGGGCGTACATGAGCGGTGGAGATCACTTACCATCAGGTGACCACTCACCACCCACTTGCTCGTTTGTCGGCTTTGTTTTTTGTGTATTCACTTTGAGATCCACAAGTCATAGACACAACTCTGTATGATTTTTATTCTCTCCGTTTTACATAAGCACTCATGCCTATAATCCGTAAAGGGTAAGACAGAGGCGTAACCAGTACACACACATTTCGCCAAGCGTATTTTCATCCAATGATATGATAGATGAGCCTATCGCCATATCGGGCACAATTACAGTCTACGGGCTGATACTGAGAATTTCATGATAGAAAAACCCAATTGTCTCCTTTACCCGACTCGGGGACAAACCCGAGACCTCAGCACAGTAGTCGTACCGCATACGCAATACAACTGCTCCGAGGCAGTATGTTTTAATTTGTTGGAATATTCAATACACATCAGATTCCATAGTCGGATCGGACGTTTGAGGTCCGAGTAGGAAAAACATCCAGACTGGCTGAAAATGCGCACTACAACGTAAAAATCAGACAATCAAATCTGATATCAGGCTATCGGAAGCAAAATCAGCTGTCTATTCCCGGCTTATGACTTAATTATCTTATAAATAAAAAATTATAGACATTTCTATTGGACATGAAGATATTTTAAAATATATATTTATACAATATATGATACATTGTCATTGTTATGATGGAATGGATGTGTGCATCAAAATTAAATAGTAACATAACAAAATAAATATAACATTATGTCAGTACTATAAAAGTACCGTAACCCTTCTTAATTCGTTCGTATAACCCTATAGTGCGTTCTGCGACTGCCTTAAAATACCGATTTTATGTATCGGGTCGTAATAACTACGTGTAATAATAATGGTTGTGCTTTTAATATTTATCATTGATCATTAAGCAAGGGAGTAAATTCATCCAACCTCTACGCCTCATACCATTCTTTGGTCTTTGTAAACAATAGCCGAGACACCACTCGTGACTAACTTCAGTCTGGCCAAATTATTTTGCGCGTTTCATACAGAACACTTTTTTTAATGACTAAACCTGGATTGGTGTGTAAATCATCATGTACATAAACATAATTATTATGTTCGACAAATTTAATGACTTCATCTTTAGCAAAGTTTAACAGAGACCAAAAACGAAGTCAAATAATTTGTAAGTTACGCGACATTACAATAATTAAGTATTTTAGACAAAACCTTTGACCACCTCTATAAATTAAATGATGCACAAGGGATGCCATATTAGAATCTTTCTACTACCTTGTTTCTTCAAATCGTAAAAAAAATTATTAAAAGCACCACCACATCTAGAACATAAACCATTCGTATTCTTACATAAACATACACATTGAAGAAAAAATTCATAGACATATAGTCTCAAGAATCGCGGAAGAATCAGTCCAGAGACAACCAGACCAAGCCGATAGATGTCTCACCCTGTACATATAAACACAAGTTGCAATATTTTACATATGTAGTTTTTTTTATTTGCCAACTAGACTAACTGAACACATCATCCTACCACCTTCCTTTACTCTCGCCAGTCATCAGGTTTTAACCGACCTATGTTTCAACTTTAATTGACACCTAACGCCTAGACACCGATCAGAAAAAGCGCGCCAAAACTCACTACTAGATATGGACTACTAATGAGGGATTAAATTCTTATGGAGAACTCCTATGTATTTCGTCACGATGTTTTCTGTAACCATGAAAACGAATAATAATTAATAAAATTCTCACATAGCTTCCACAAGTCAATCGAGGATCCCGTGATATCCGACTTGCCGGACCGTTTCTCTCACCAATAGACTATCACCGCCTCCAAATATTTATACTACAATAATAGCCATTTTCAATAAACAGTATTAGTTCGATTTACTAGAGAGAACGCACAAATGACCAATCAGAAATACAGTTTGAAGGTCACGCGTAGACATTACTTAGTTTGATTGGTTAATATCCGGGACATATCCGGATAACAAACTAAAATCGTTTATTGAAAATGGCCATGATTGACATGAAGCAAAGAACGCACTATTAAACTCTCGATATATCCCAAAACTGTCCTCAGACTGACTGTTAACGACCAACACACATCAGACATCAGCGACTTTCACATGTGTTAGGGATTAACTAAAGTAAAGCATAGGTCGATGAAAACGGACGATAGTATTGCGACAATATTGTAACTACGACAAGGCGGTGTTATTCGCATCGATATTTTATTCTATACTAAATTATTGTATTGAAGAATGCAATATCACCGTTTATATGTTGTCCTAGTTACGGCACTGCTCACAAAAATTACTATATATCGAAGCACTTAATAACATTTATCTTTCAGTGTATCATGATTGATGACAGTGAAGTTATGTACATTTTGTACCAAATCCACCAAATTTACATTCATCTAAATCAGTAGTGTACGTCGGCAAGATTTTTGTATTGAAAACAACGATGAATTTTCTACAAAATTTTATCCACAATTCATATTAAATAATAGTAAATCTATTGAATTTGTTCTTTTTTTACCAAGATATCGTGTCGATATAGCCATATGTTGTGTTATCGAGTGTCTGAGATCATCGACACTACGAATACTATACGACTGCCAAAGATATCAGACCCCATTAGTGCAAACTAACCAGCAAAATGCTCGAGCGATTTTAGTTGATATACTGTCACATTAAATCACAATTAAAATAATGTTGACATTAGTGTGCGAGAGGTAATTTCCTGTTGCGTATGTTTGCGTATGTTCCTACTACCATGTGGGCAGTTGTAGGCAGATTGAAACATGTTTGAAATTGTTAGAGAATTCGCACTGGCGTTCAATCGCCGTTACATGCCCTTTTTGCCCCTCTCTGCAGAAATAGTACAATAATAACCATATCTCAATCCACCATCGTTAAAAATTTCTTGTCTGTGTGAGACAAGAAATTCCAAACATTTTGAAAAAGTGGTAGATCCCTCGTATGCGAGGGGCCGTCTGGGTTGGTACCACTGCTTTGTCTATTCCGCCAAGCAACAGTGTATAAACACTGTTGTGTTTCGGTTTGAAGGACATTGAAGCCAGTGAAATTACTGGGCATTATAAGATTTAACACCTTATTTCTCGGGGTGACGAGCGCAGTTCAGTGCCATGCAGTGATTTGTTATTCAAAGTTCTGTGTGGTGTTACTTCTGTTTATGGGCAGGCGTGGCGCTTGCCATCAGACGAGCGCCTTGCTCGTCTCGTCATTTAATCAAAATAAGATATAAAAAACATACTAATAGTATAAGGCCACGCAAACTTCCGCGGAATTGTTTGAATGCAAACGGTCGCGTGTCGATTGTGTTTACACGGCGGGTTACTCTCAACAAGCTTGGCTGCAACGAACATGCTCGAACATTTAACTGCTCAGTGTGTGCTGACCTTTAGGCGGACATCAATTAATAACAGCTATACATAAAGTACACGCGTGTTTATTCATAGCGTCACGCATTAAAATTCGATATTCCACCACAATTAACATTCAACATTACCCACTAGAAAAGTGTACACCGACAACAATTGTAACACCATAGACAAGTCATTTAAATAGACGCTATATGTTATATGAGGCTGCTAGAACCAGAGTGGCCTAAATGCATTTTGATGACTTTTGACCTATTTGTATTCTCGTAATTTAAAAATGTTAATATACAAAACCAGACCGGCATAAAATTGGTAACATCATCTTGACATAGATGGCAGTACAAGTCCATTTCGGCCCTAGTTTAAACTGACGAAAATACAATTAGGTCAAAAGTCATCAAAATGCAGTTAGGTCACTCTGGTTCTAGCAGCCTCATAATACTTTGCGTGCCAACTCCTGCTTGGGTGACGTAATGCGCACTATATAACTAGTACGCACCATAATGTAATTTGCACGCAATTTTCTCACACATATTGTAGTTCTTACGTCGTGTATAGATGGCTGGTCTGTGGATAAGTTCTATAACATTAAAATACATCAAAAATGAAGGTGATCTGCATCCGTACCGCTGGCGCTAGTGTGCGTGCGAACAACGCGAAGTGGTGTTGTGTGTTGTGTATTTTCGCCGCTAGATGGCGAGCGGTTTGTCACGACACTGCTCGGCGACGTAATTCGTGAACCGCTTCAGGAACTTGGGGTACTCGCGCTTGTACACCGCGCGGAGTACGCCCGCCGGCGCCCAACCCCCCGGGTTCACTGGAAACAATTACAAATTATACATCAATATACAGGGTTATTTTTAAAACACCAACAACCTCGCAGAACTAGATACCTAAGGTCATATGCTACTACTTTTGTTCTACGACTTTTGATAATTTGTTAGATTTTATTTTCATACAAAAATAAGTATTAATTTAATTTCCGCCTTAAATGTTAGGCGCGCATTTGAGTGGTAGAGCCACGCTGTAGACATTTGTCTACAG
Organism: Amorpha juglandis; assembly: GCA_949126905.1. Taxonomy (NCBI): domain Eukaryota; kingdom Metazoa; phylum Arthropoda; class Insecta; order Lepidoptera; family Sphingidae; genus Amorpha; species Amorpha juglandis. The sequence goes on from OX421383.1 coordinate 10,715,089, forward strand.
CATGAATGGGCTGGCTCGACCGGGTCGTTACCACTGTCTCACAGAAAACCGACGTAAAGTAGCGGCTTGCTGCTGCGTTTCGTACGGTGAGTGAGATATCCGGAAGCCCAGATCCCCTCCCCTTCCCTATCCCTAATTATCCATTTCCTTTATGGTCGGCAACGCGCTCATGATTCTTCTGGTGGTGGGCGTACATGGGCGGTGGAGATCACTTACCATCAGGTGACCCACTTGCTCGTTTGCCGGCCTATACCATTAAAAAAAAAAAAAACCTCGCAGAACTAGATACCTAAGATCATATGCTACGCACTACTTTTGTTCTACGACTTTTGTTAATTTGTTAGATTTTATTTTCATACAAAAATAAGTATTAATTTAATTTCCGTCTTGAATGTTACGCGCGCATCACAAAGATTACGTAATACACGCGTGCGCGAGCGTCACTTCAATAACGCTTAAGTCGTGGCCGGGCCGTATGGATCGATGAAACATAGAACTACGTACAAAAACACTACACAACAAAAACTTGTATAATATTTATTTTTTTATGTATTGAGTTATGTCCGAACTCGTAGAACAAAAGTTGTTCCTTATGGAGTCAGCTATCTGGTCCTGCGAGGTTGCTGGTGTTTTAAAATTAACCCCGTATATAAAACTCGTCCGTTACTGAGTGACTGACTGACGGACAACGCACAGCCGAAACTACTGAACGTACAAAGATAAAATTTGGTATGAACGTTTCTCAGGGAGTGTAGGGGAGCACTAAGAGAGGATTTTTGGAAATTCCATTTCTAAGGGGGTGAAATAGGTGTCGCAAGTTTGTATAAAACTTCTAAAAACTATAGATGGACACATGAAATAAGGGATAAAAGGTTGTATAAAAGTAAGCCTTTCACACGGGCGGAACCGCGAGCAAATGCTAGTTAATCATATATTGTGACAGCCTCCGTGGCGCAGCGGGCGAGTAGCCGGCTATGAAGCGAGAGGCCATGGGTTCGATCCCCACATCGAGACAAATGTTTGTGTGATCCACAAATATTTGCTTCGGGGTCTACGTGTTGTGAGAGCGAAAGTCTCTCGTAGTTCCTGATACCCACGACACAAGATACGAGTCTTGTGTTGTGGGTAGAAAGTACGACAGACTCAATCTCACAACACCCAGACGGAAACAAATATTTAATCACACAAACGGTTGTCCAGGTGCGAAGATCAAACCCACGGCTTCTTTCCCGCTGCGCCACAGTGCCTGTTCTCTAAATCATTCGAAACTTTTTTGATAACTTTAATCTCATCATTGTGTTTCATCAAATTATTAAGGAGAACATTTTCAAAATTTTGAATTGAAAATAAAAATGTATTTCCAATAATTCTATTAATATCTTTCAATATTTACTTTACGTAACTACTGAAAGATTATACGACGATATTTAACAAGTGCAGAATCACAATGTAAAACCCCTAACACTGAATGTATTGTTTACCTGTACTGCAGTAAGCGATGCTGGTGGTGATGTTCTCTCTGGTGGGTTGTTCCCCCGCGGGATACGAACTGCGACACGCGAGACACACCGTCACGAACAGACGGATACACGCTCCTGTGTTAGGCTGAAAAATAAAGAAAAATTTAGCTATGAGTAACGGGAGTATGAACTCATTTATAAAAATTTATTCGATTCCTTGTCATCGATAACATGTGCACGTGGGTATATCGATTTTTATTTGGTCATTGTGTTCCCCTGGTTTATGTTTTTGGTATCAATATTTTCATTCGGTAATTTCCGCAATAAATATTTAAGCATAATGTTATAGTTTTCCTTATCGATATTACTTTTTAGAAAAGCATCAACACCTACATCAATACCATATAATGGTATCATGGTTGTCTCACAAATACATAAATAAATAAATACAAACAAATACTTGTAAAGATATTTTATCTGGTACCATGTTACTATACTTTGTGTTTGAGCTTCCTGATTTATGATACTTATAAGGTAACAATTTCCGATCTTGCCCATTGTATTATGAGTTAGGTATCGATTACGGACCTAAGATTGAAATCTACATGATAATTTCTGGGAAGTGGCACTATGCGTTTAGGGCAAAGTTAGCGTTCTGGGACGCTCCATTTTAATACAAATGAAAGTACTTACGTGATCTATTATTCTATGGTATCGACTATAATATCGATAATTAAGTATCATTTTTTTAATTTTAGTTTGATTTTTTATTACCACCGAAAAAACACTTTCTTAAATGTTTTACTAATTACTGCATCTTTCTAAAAACCATAGCTTAATTGAATAAACAAATAACTTATATGTAGTTTAGAAATACTTTATAAATAATCGCTTTAGACAATTCGAATTATTTAGGGATCGATTTATAAATATCGATACTTCAAGAGCTCACGATTGGAATCCATCGATGAGGGCGATCTTTTTGTGTTGTATCATCAACCGTGCCGTGCTATACTGACCGGGTAGTCCGTGTTGGTGATGGAGTGGTTGATGACTGCGTACGTGTTGTCCGGGGCGGCACGCACGTGGTCATCAACCACTCTAAAAATACTTTTTTTTAAATGTTTTACTAATTACTGCATTTTTCTAAAAACCATAGCTTAATTGAATAAACAAATAACTTTCATGTAGTTTAGAAATACTTTATAACAATCGCTTTTCGACACATCAAATTTAGGGATTGATTTATCAATATCGATACTCTTAAGAGATCACGATTAGAATCGATTGATGAAAGCGATTTTTTGTGTTGAATCATCAACCAAATCGTAAGTACCGTGCTATACTGACCGGGTAGTCCGTGTTGGTGGTGGAGTGGTTGATGACCGCGTACGTGTTGTCAAACAATCGCTTTTCGACACATTGAATTTAGGGATCGATTTATCAATATCGATAATCTAAGATCTCACGATTGGAATCGATTAGGGCGATCTTTTTGTGCTGGATCATCAACCGTGCCGTAGCTAAACCGTACTGTAGGTGCCGTGCTATACTGACCGGGTAGTCCGTGTTGGTGGTGGAGTGGTTGATGACCGCGTACGTGTTGTCGAACAATCGCTTTTCGACACATCGAATTTAGGGATCGATTTATCAATATCGATAATCTAAGATCTCACGATTGGAATCGATTAGGGTGATCTTTTTGTGCTGGATCATCAACCGTGCCGTAGCTAAACCGTACTGTAGGTGCCGTGCTATACTGACCGGGTAGTCCGTGTTGGTTGTGGAGTGGTTGATGACCGCGTACGTGTTGTCCGGGGCGGCGCGCACGTGCGACCAGAACAGCGCGTCCCGCTGCGACGCCGGCCAGATGCGCTTGAACGTCTGGTGGAACACCATCGCGTCCGACGACACCTCCTCCACTATCGTCATCGTTTCTAACGTCGCTGTTGACACAAATATTGTTATTAGCATAAACAAATTTTGTGTTTTTGATTTGTTTGTGTTTTTTTTAAGTTTAATTTTATTGCATTTGGTTTTTATTTTATAATTCCGTGTGTATCCACAATTTGCATTTACTGCCATCTGGTCCATAAACAATGGCCAAATAAAGTTTCTTTCTTTCTCTCCTTCTTTCAAATATAAAATATTCGACAGCCTCCGTGGCGTAGTGGGAATTTGGCCGGCTGTGCAGCGAAAATCTGCGGGTACGATTCATCACCTAAACAATTGTTTATGTGATCCACAAATATTTAAATCACACAATACACAAATATTTGTTTCGGATCTGGGTATGTTTACGCCCCAGAAGGGTTAACTCGGCCGGTCTTAAATACTGCAAGACAAATCTTTCACCAATCCCACTGCGAGTAAAATAAGGCCATGGGGAAAAAGAAAAAGAAACAAATATTTAAAAAAACACTTTGGATGAGCCCACGAAATATATCGAGTGTGAGAGAATGGTTTTTCGTTTGTACCATACGCTGCAAGCAATAGATTCCCTAATAGAGATGGCACGAACGAGTAGATAAAATTTTCTCGAAATTTTAAGCGAACTGAAGACGATTAACGGTGGCCGTGCCGCTATCGTTTTCCAAAACTAAAAAGTGGCAGCAGGCGTAGAGGACAGGTGCAGTGCCTAAGTTTAGCCTAGTATTATAAGTACTATTATTAGACAGCGGACGTTATTCAAGCGATGTGACGTCGCTCATTGATTAAACAATTTATATGCACTGCACTATATGTACCTTAAGACGAAGTGATTTTACGTGTTAGGACAAGAAACAAATAGGAAAATGAGTCTTTGTTCATGATCTCGGGTATCCTCCACAACTTCTAGCCATGGCAACTCATTATAAAGCACCGTTACGATATTCCAACTTCGACATCGGCCTTTGTAAAGACAAGAAAAGTGCAAACGTGCATAGGTATTCGATTCCTTATTGTGGTGGAGAACGGGTCTTTTATCACGCTCTGGGCTCATATTAGAGTCATTTACTTCACCATAATTTAATCGAAATAATATTGTAACGCAAGCGAGAAGGGCAACAAACAAAATGTATGGTTCTTTTTTTTATCCGAGCACGGCAAAGTACTACGCAGCACTACGCTTGACTGGACCGTGCCGTACAAACAATGAGTTTATCGGTGGTCACTAGAGTCATGCCGGCCTGTATAAATGCTTCTTCCATTTTCGGAGGGAAGAAGCAAATCGAGGGGCCTGCGACAGGACAGGCGGATGACCGATGCAGGCACAGTAATACAAGGATGTACCCTCAAGCACCTCGGGAGAACCGGATCTACACCGGCTCTCCCTGGAACGCGATCCACAAAAGGCGTGTGGATCAATATGGTAGGTTTTAACACCATGTGTACGGTGGTCGCTATCCGGGCGAATATGAATATCCTACCACCAGCAATATAAAATCCAATGTTGAAATATACGTACTCTCCCACTCGTATCTGTATCTGGGGTTGAAGAAGTAATGGCACATCTCGCGAGCGGACACGCCGCGCACCTTGTGCATGGCTTTCAGGGGATCCATCACCATACCATCCACTTCCATCTCCCTAAAAAAAGAAATAATACTTTTTAGTGTCACAATCCTTTTTTTAAAGAATAAGCCGCTGCAAAGAGAGCACTGGTTGATCTGATAGAAAGTTATCTTCACCGCCCATAAAAGCGACAATATCAGAAGAATCATGGACTCGTTGTCGACCTTTGGGAGAGATTGGGAAGGGCACAGGGATTTTGGCCTCCGGATATCGCAGTCGCTGCACCTAACGCAGCAGCAAATCGCTACTTTACGTCGATGTTATTGACCCGGAAGATCCAGCCCATTTAAGCTGTCAAAACTGTCAAAATCTCAGTTATAATTACCTGTAACTGTCATTAAGTAATTTCTTAGAATTAGATTGAATTAAATTCTGATTTTTGTGCCCAGTAACGAAGCGTAAAATTTTCTATTTCAGTTATCAGTAATTCTATAAAATATCAATTACAATTAATTAACTTGGTAATTATTACTTTCGTAAAGCTTAAACTATTACCTAGACGTGTTCCTGATGACTACATAAAAAAACAACTGTTGAAAGACTCAACGGCATCGGGCGGAGTGCCGACGATGATACTGAATAAGATCATAGCATTTAAACTAACATTATGTAGTTATGTCTTTTTTCCGTGATAGCCAAACCGCCGCAGAGTCCTTCTTTCAGTCCGTCAACGGTAAAGTTCGGTGGTCGATCTCAAAGTTGGTTTACCTTCTGTACATCCTCATGTCGCCCTCCTCGGCGAACAACTGCCATCCTATCTCTCCGCCGACACCTTCGAACGCAGCTTGCATTTGTTCTGTTGATATCCTGTCGATCTAAACAAATAGAATAATCAAAATAACATTCTGCCGAGTTACTAATATTCATGATTTTTCATACATTTCTTCTAGTAATTCAGCTCGTTTGCGTTAGCAAAAATCCGTCTGTTAACCGTTAGAGCAGTGGCTCCCAAACTTTTAAAGCTACGGAACACTCAACAAATCCTCTTTATCTTATAGAACCCTACATTCAATGAGTATTACCCTGTATCTAATGAGCAAACATATCAAAAGCATTTAATGTATTAACAAGTTCATCTTCAATGTGGTCGGATATTTTGTGAATCCTCGCCTCAATTGAATGTCAAATATAATTTGCATGCGAAACCTTCGTGTCTTTCATGGAACCCACTTAAGGAATCGCTGCATTAAAGTCACAAAAAAGCATAGAAGCAAGCAGAAAGCATAGAAAATGTTATCTTTCGCTTCAAATTTTTGCAACAATAGCTGCCTAACTCCTACCTCAGTCCATAGCGGGTGCACAGTGAGCCTGTTGTCGATGGTGGGCGGCGGCAGCTCGACCTGGTCGCGCGTGTGCACGGGCGGCGCGGCGGCTGCGCGTGCGCATCGCTGCTCCTCCTCCATCTTGTCGAACCCTGTCTCGATGGCATCGTGGAACTCGTCGTCCGGCAGGGTCGAGTGCGGGCCCTCCTGGCGGCAAACATTGCGTTTCTTTCTTATAAAGTTACTTCAAGGCCATCCAGCTTGCACAAGGATTCTTAACAGTATTTAACCAGTGAACAAGTTTACTAATATTAAATTATCAAGCGATGTGATGTTTTTGAAACATGTTTAGTGGTTAAACACGATTAAGAACCGTAGTGCAGCCTACAATTATTTAATTAAACATGTTATTTGTCGTTATTTAAACGTCAAAAGATAAGCCAATTTTCAATAAACGATCTTAGATTGATATCCGGATAGATCACGGAAAACAAGCAAAAGATAAGCCAATTTAATTTGTAGGCGTGACCTTTAAACTGTATTCTAATTGGCTCATTTGCGATATCTATCCGAAGAATCCAAATAGGCAGCTAAAGTAAAAAAATCGGATGAAACGAAAAAGATATTGCAAGTTCGTTATTTCTTTATATTTCCACAAGTTTTGCTATGATGCATCGACTTATAAAAAAAGGGGGACACCACGTCCCATACATCGAAAGTGAAGTGACCCATAGTGTGCCAGAATGCTGTACGTATACGGGTCTCACGCACACACTCTCATCATAGTGTGCCAGTTTCCGCCATTACGCGACACGACCGCCTTGTGTAACGTTCACTCCAACTTGGATTTAAAAAAATATAATAATGCCGACATGTGTCATAAGACATTGTAAAAACAATTCGACATCGAAAAAGAAATATCAAGGAATTACTTAGCACAGGTAACATATGAATTTATAGTCACTTTTATAATGTTTTTGGTAAAATTATTTACGTAATATTCGGAACATAAACGTCAACTTCACGTGCATGTGTTGCCAGAAAATAAATGAGGTATTTTCCCCAAAGTGTGAGTATTCCGTTGTAATTAAGAACATTAGTTCAAAAATTACTTACCGACTTTAAACCAGGAGGAGGTTGTCAATTAAGCGTATATTTTATTTTATAATGTACGAACATATATTTTCCCATCAAATATGGACCGCTTTGTTGAAATATGTTGATGTTCGATAAAGTTTAAGTACTAAGCGGTCTCCTATATACAGTGGCGTAGCTAGCACGGGTGGCACCCGGGGTGGATTTGATTTGGCTGTCACCCTAAGAATGAAAGCTTTAAAATGATTTAATGTATTTTAACCGATTTCAAAAAAGGAGAATAGAGGAGAGGATTTCCCAATTTTTTAATATTATTTCGGGTTATATCAGGTCGAGTTCCCAAAACCGGTGACAACCGGGGTAGAGTGCCCCCCTCTCCCTTCCTAGCTATGGTACTGCATATATATTTTGTTAAAATCTGATAACGGAATATGGAGTAAAGATATTAAACTCCTCGAACAAACAAATAAATAAAAAAATAAATTCACCGAATTGAGAACCTTCTTTTTTGAAGCTTAACCGGCTTCATATTATCAAGATTACCAAAACATAAAATTTATCTTTAGAAACTCTGTGAGAAGTAAATAATAACATTAATGTCTAAAGGTATTTTTGGATTCTGTAAAATTTGTGTTGCGCGGCAGCGGCACAAGCCCCGACTTTTTTATTTATCAGTGCGTTTTGAACTTTGTTTTGTACAGTACTCTTTATTTAAAAATAACCCTGTATAATATAAAAAATATTGGATTCTTTTATAGCGAATAATATTTTTTTTTTTTAATTTGGAACTAGAACACACTCTGGCAGGCGCCGAACATAAGATCAATTTAATTAAATGTATCTTACAAAATATTTGAGCATTCGTTTCCACCACATTTCTAAATTAGAAAGTATTGAACGGTCCGTGCAAAGTAAGAGGCATGTGTATAGAAAATTAAATAATTTTAAAGGCTTTTAACTTATTTTTTAATTTTTTATTACACGAAACAATTAATTGTTTGAACTAAGTACTTAATTACTATCTACATACTTTATTCCAATAAATACGGGCCGAATATAATACCTCCTCTTAGGAGTTGGTTAAAACTGGGGAAAATTTTCATTTATCTGGTATCCCTCAACTTTCGCACACATATATCATAAACCTGCATCACTCACGATATTAGTAGCGTTCTATCCTCCTTTTTTATATATCGATGCTATGATGTGGTTATTTTCAAAAACAATGTTGGCTCCAAAATTAAATTACACCATATAGCCTACAAAACAAAATGTTCCATCAAGATTATAAATCAGTCATAAAAAATAATTATCAAACAAAATGTTATTCATATTCAGCTAATCCAGGACACATTTCAAAGCGATGCCGATAGGATAATGTATTATCGGTGAAACTAATAGATATGCAGTGCGGAGTACGCGCTAACGAAAAGGAAAACGACGCCGACTAAAAATTACCTCACAACTTGACCTCAAAACGAGTATTTAGGTCGAATTCAAATGGAATTATTCATATTGTAAAGTAAAAGTGTAAACATGTAGATTATAAAATAGATCCAATAGTAATATAATTATTTATTTTTTTTACTTGAAAGTGTCATTTGATTGGAAAAACAATTATAAATTAATTTTAATAGTACAAACGAACATACATAATAATTGTTCATACTTGTGATTTTTTAGCGATGTGCATTCAAATCATCAAATCAAATCAAATCGTTTATTAATCATGTAGGCAATTGAAATAGCGCTTGTCAGTACAAAAGTAAAAGAAACTTATATAAAGAAATCAGTATCAACTAATGTATACATACATACATAGCATCATCAAAATACACTCGGCAACTACACTAAATCTATTTATTATTATTATTTCTCCATATTTTTACTATGGAATAGTCCAGAATCAATATATATTTTGGGTCGTCGATATGGACCATAGGCATTTTCGAAACGGCACGTGTTTTAAAACTACCACCGGATCCAAAAACGACCCATCTTGAGAAGACCCGGCAAAACAAACTCAAGTGGGCTTCCTTTACCGCTGGATGCAACGCGGCGCGTCCCATACCTGAGATGATCCCGCTAGACAAACTCAGTGGGCTTGTTTTTGGTCCGCTCTTTCAATCCAAATTATTTGCAGAAATACAAAGCTTTTATTATATAATCAGTTATAAGGCAGATTGATATGGATCATGTGTATCTCCAGATTGTTGTTTTAAATTATTTACCACCGGTTACTGAAATATCACTGAAATTCTATTCAAACAAAAAACCGAGTTGTGGAGATTTGCGAGCATAACAAACACATAAAGAAAAAAAACTAGGATTTTATTATATTATTATGTATAGGTATATCACCTAATACCGATAAACAATCGGTTTTATGTCAACATTTGACCAATATAAAGAGATTTTCAAGAGATCAATGATCCTTTATCACTAATCACACATATATGCGCGCACAGCGCACGTATAGCGTATTTGCGCATCGCAAGCCAATATATATGTCAGCTGTATTTATCCACAGACAATATTGAATATAAGTGTATAAAGCTGTGACGATTAGATAACTCGGTCGGCTCAAACCACAAACATATAAAACAAAGACTAACCTAAATTCTGTATTTACTGTACCCAAGAGGTGCCCAAAGATTCGTCTACCATATTTCTTGTATATTTATAATTATAAAGACACGAATAAATAACAAAGCATGTACACACATAATATGTCTGATCTTAGAGCGTGATATTATTTTAGATTTTATTGTGATCTTATTTTCAAACGAGCATATTGGTTGGTTAAAATCTGTAACTAACTACGCACTCTTAGGGCCTGCTCTTAGAACCTCTGGTGACACGGCACGACAAGGGATTTTTATGCGACGAAGAGAGATATAACAATAGTATGTGAATAAAATTGAAATTTCTATGACCATCGTCGTAGGTACAAAAACAAAGCTGCGGTATGCTGAGGCATGCCGGGTCGGCAGCCTTCGGTATGCCTCAGTATTCCTCGAAATGCTTCGGCAGCCTTCGGGATTCCGAGTTGCACAAGGCAGCGCCAGCGTCGCACGTCGCTATTAGCCTAGCGTTCATGATAATCATAATACATACTTCATTTTAAATACATACACACTACAATTAGCTTACAATATTATAACTGAAGAATTAACGACCGCTGTGAAAAAAGCTACACTCGAGCACACTGTCGCGACGGTATGCATCGGCGTGTCTAAAGACGCCATGTCATGCCTAAAGATACCACGGCATAGTTGCCGTCAGTATGCGCTTGCATGTGGTGATGCCGAAGTATTCGCTGCCGTGCATGCCACCAGCGGAGCGCAGATCCTTATGCAAATAATTACTTCAATATTATTGATTTATTTTTAAACAAGCTCAGGAATAGCAAGATATCGCTATTACGTAGATACAACTTAGATGAACATCGTAGAACAGGCAAATGGTCGTCAATAAAGTTTGAATACCAGAGTCCTGTACCTTAACTCATGTAGGTTACCGTGAGATTGCACACCGGTGACCTATATCCAAAGCACAATAGCTATAGTTTACCTTTAGCGACCCCGATACGGCCGAGTCTTTGTTTTTGACCGCATTCAATACAATTCATGACTTTTGGCTGACCTTATGCTCAACTGAAATCTTATTGGGTTAAAATGAATCGTTCAATCTAGCAATCGATTAGTAAATGCCAATATAGTTTGTCGCGCTATACAAATGTGATATCTATAACGCCCTACTATGAATTCTGTTGCGATACGTCATTGTACAAATGAATTTAGCTGTTATGGTTACAGTATAAATATCAATTCAAACTCTAATTCTGTCTGTAGACATTTATTAATGTGTAATTTACAAGCTTGGGTCTATTCGCATGAAGGCCAATTAATATTTACTTTTATTAAGAATTGAGTGCAACTAACAAGTCGTCTAATATAAAAACGCTTCCTATAAGCATGAGAAAAATTATAGGCCTTTTTCGTATGCATCGTCAGTGTCGACTATGTGAAACCCCTCGAGTGACATAGTTATGAAATTTCTTGGCCTATTCATTTTACTTGTATTTTAACTCTCGACAAAACTGTATTTTTATAGCATAGGCTGGCAAACGAGCAAATGGGTCAGCTGATGGTAAGTAATCTCCACCGCCCATGTACGCCTACAATACCAGAAAAATCATGGGCGCGTTGCCGACCTTAACGGAAAGGGATAATAGGGATTGGGAAGGGGAGGGGGATTTGGGCCTCCGGATATCTCACTCACCGTACGAAACGCAGCGGAAAGCTGCTACTCTACGTCGGTTTTCTGTGAAACGTGGTAACTATCCGGTAGAGCCGGCCCATACATGCTCTACCACTCGAAAGTGGTGTGTGTATCTGCCTGTTACATCGTACTGCCTAAACGAATGGACTGATGTGAATGCGGTTTTTAACCGGACATTGTTTGCATATCGGTACTAAATTGTTAAAAATGTATGAAAAAACAGATGATATTTTTAAAACAGCTTCGTACATGCACTCTAACCATTGTCACGATTCTTATAAGCTACCATTGTGGTTACGATTATTATTCTATAACAACTCGATACCGGACAACGGTTTATCAATAGATTCTAGTTTAGTTTATGAATAACGTATTGTGTCTATCAATAGCCGCCGGTAAGTAAAACTAGGTTGGATTTGACGTCGCATCGCACAAACAATACCAGAATACTTGTAAGCTTGAGTACGTGAAAGTTAAACGCACCATAATCCAACGACAAGGTGGTAGGTACCTCGTATGCGAGAGGACGTCTGGGGTGATACCACCGCGCCGTCTATTTCTGACTGCAGAATTCGCTAAGCAACTGTGTGTAAGCACTGTTGTGTTTCGGTTTGAAGACATTGCAGCCAGTGAAATTACTGGGCATTATAAGACTAATCTTATGTCTCGGGGTGACAAGCGCATTTCAGTGCCATGCAGTGCTTTGTCACACAAAGTTATGTGTGGTGTTGCTTCTGATTATGGGCAAACGTGGCGCTTACCATCAAGCGAGCGCCTTGCTCGCCTCGTCATTCAATCAAATAAAAAAACGACTTGAATCTAATAATAATAACACTAGCCCTGTATTATACACGTCACACTGCAGGTTACCGTCCGTCTCTACTGAATAAGAGGGGTTAGATCTTATTTTACCAGGCTGGTGTAATGCGGAATGGCCGACTTCACATACCTTCGAAATTCATATAGGGAACTTCTCAGGTATGCAGGTTTCTTCACAATGTTTCCTACATCGTAAAATAGCGATAATTAACAATTAATTAATACGTAACTTGAAAAGTCATAGGTGCATGCACATGAAGGTGATTTCGAACCAGCGGTTTTCAGCAACAGTCCGTACCACTGCCCGCTGAGCTATAGTGCCCGATATGGCGACAGACCTAGCCCCTATCATATCGTGCAACCGAAATAAACCTAGTAAACCATCAGTACATTTATTATACTTTTGGCTACACTGTTGGTGATACAGGCATGATATGTTTTAAGTAATCCGACGGCTATGGCAATTTTATAATATTGCGATGTAGCATTTAAATAGTAAGTTATGTATATTCTGTAGATATAGTGGATTGGGTGCAAAGGAAGGGGATATTAGCAAGGGATACACGTGAACGCATCTCGATGGTTTCTTACGTTTACGCGTATGTTACACATTGAAATAAAACTAATTTAATCGGATTTTATCGCGTCCACCCCGTGGCCACGAAGGCTGAAAAGCTTTCGAAACGTCGGGACAAAAATAAAAAATCGCGATAACATACATTTAAATTAATTTTATTTCAATGAATCTCGATGGTCTGAATTAGACTATGGATCATGTCGATAATATATATTTATATTTATAATGCCCACATCCTTTCAAAATGAATTCTATTTTCGATATGTATTAAGAATGCACACAAATAAACCGCAAAGTTCTAAAAACGGCACGTTCGATCTTTACGTTAATTCGTTACGGATAATGGTTATTTCCGAAACACGATAATATTTACCTATTTGTTTGCCAAATTTAATTTCCTTCGATGTTACAGCATTTTCGTTAAAACATTCAACACCAAATTATATTTATATTAATTATAGATACTTTACTCAATATGTTATCATGAGTTTTCTAAGATTATTTGATGCGGGTTTTGATTTCCTTTTGTCCTGAACTGATAATTTGAGTTTATCTCAAAAATCCTCTAAACTGATAATTCATAATACATAATTTGTTAACATTTTCTACCTAACAATTCTATAAGGTTGCTTCTACTTGCCTTCATTTTACAAAAGACTAACATAATTTCGTTAGTACAGCACAGACTAGTATATACATTACACAGATAGAGCATTGACGTCCGTAGAACAAAGGGTGGGCTAACACTCCCTGTACTATACAGTTGATTTGATGAAGTCACCGGCGCACCCCTTAGCAACGGGAATTGTAATACGACTCCCTAACAACACGTCAATGGATATTTTTAGACGTTTCTATCCGTACATTACGTTATAGGATTTAATGGAAGCGAATAAATGTTTGTTAAACATTATACAAGATTTACAAATCAATGAACAATAAGTGGTGCTACATTGTGGGGAGATTTTGAGAGGAGCGATCGAGACAGGAGACCGCGACACGCGACTACTACGACGCGTTCGCTTTGTATGAAATTACATAAAATGGATTTTTTTATTGTTTTTTTTTTTATGGCATCTGTTATACATTATGCCAGTGTCAAGTTAGGTTTATAGACCGATGATTTTCCAATTTGAAACATAAACAAATTATAGTAGAATGAAACCCATTGTAAAAGGAAGAGAATACAACAAAATTGATAGGAAAAATAAATTAACGGCGATCTGAGGTCGGGAAGTGGGAAGGGGGGGGCTTTTAAGGGTAAAAAACGGTTTATCTCGTTTTCCGGAAAAACTACAAGTCCTATGGAAAAAAGTTAAATCGCAAAGTTGTAGGTAATAAAAAGATCTACAACTTTTGTATACACACTCTCTTCACATAACCTCAAAATATATGTGAAAAATTCAAATAACCAAGTTTTTTGTTTTTATTATTATCTATTATAATAAATCATTTTTTTACACGAAATTTGGTGAAAACTTACCTTTTTGTATCCCAAATACACTGTAATTTTTTTGATTTAAAATATTTATTTTTGCACCTTATTTTGACTTAATATCGAAAAAGCAGCCTAATTTTCAAACGAAAATTCTCACGTCAAAATATGAGCTTTTTTAATAAAAGTCTGTTGGTTTCTTGTTCATTGAATTCTCTACTTTCTGATGGTGTAAAAAAATATATACATTACTATGGTAAATGTGCTCAGAAAATGAAAAGAAACGAACTACTAAATAACAGGTAGTAAGGCCCAGACCCACCTAGCCCCTTCCCCACTTCTTTATGATGGGCTAAAATTTTCCGTAGATCACTCAGGTATATAAGTTATATTAAAATAACAATAAAGAGGCATCTACGCATATAATTTAAAGAAGATTCTACAACTTTCTCAAAATATTGTAGATATGTCTTATTAAATATTAACTTATAACTTTACATTTTCTGAGCACATTTACCATAGTAATGTATATATTTTTTTACACCATCAGAAAGTAGAGAATTCAATGAACAAGAAACCAACAGACTTTTTTAAAAAAGCTCATATTTTGACGTGAGAATTTTCGTTTGAAAATTAGGCTGCTTTTTCGATATTAAGTCAAAATAAGGTGCAAAAATAAATATTTTAAATCAAAAAAATTACAGTGTATTTGGGATACAAAAAGGTAATTTTTCACCAAATTTCGTGAAAAAAAATGATTTATTATAATAGATAAAAATAAAAACAAAAAACTTGGTTATTTGAATTTTTCACATATATTTTGAGGTTATGTGAAGAGAGTGTGTATACAAAAGTTGTAGATCTTTTTATTACCTACAACTTTGCGATTTAACTTTTTTCCATAGGACTTGTAGTTTTTCCGGAAATCGAGATAAACCGTTTTTTACCCTTAAAATCCCCCCCCCCCCCTTCCCACTTCCCGACCTCAGATCGCCGGTAATTTATTTTTCCTATCAATTTTGTTGTATTCTCTTCCTTTTACAATGGGTTTGATTCTACTATAAATTTGTTTCTATTTTTAGCATTTTCAACCGGATAATCACCGGTCTATTATTGGAATTCTGAGCTACATTTTTTAACAGTTCGAATAATAATATGATAAACCTTTTTTGTTGACTGTAAAGTTGGTACACGCATTGAATTAAATAATAAAAAAACGAATATGATATGATATGGATTTTGTAATCTATTGAACAATGTAAATAGTTTTCTATGCATGAAAAACGCCCACTTACCACTTAGATAACGTTATATATTTTGTGTCAAGAGAAAAATGATCCATGCTGTCTGATGTACATGACTGAGTATAAAGACACGAAATAAGCAACATACCTTTTTTTATTTCACTTTATGGGATCCTTTCTTGGTGGGCCGGTTTTATAACTTGCAACATTTATGAAATGTCAGAACTACACGGAATGAAAAAATTTAGGTTAGATATGTTTCGGGGCGAGCTTGGGTAGATGCATCGCGGAGGAGGGTTTTACAACCCTCACTTCTTCACTTGACGTAATCAAGATGTACGGCGTATGAAATGATAACGACGTAGGGTTATCTTATTATCGTTTATTCACTCTTTTAAGCTACTACCGGCTCGGAAATAAGGTTGTAGGTGGAAAAGAGCCGGCGGCAGAAAAACCACCCGTGTTACAATGCTAAGAGTACACCAACATCTTGAACCGACACACTTCGCGGTTATAAATCACAATATTTACAGTCAACGAGTAATTCACTACTGTCTCGACTCACGGACGGAGCTAGACTACCTTTTAAATGACAAGACGTCATCTTATATAGAGGGATTTAATTCTCCCCACTTCGAAAGTGGAATTACTTATTGAACAACACAAACCACCCTCAAATTATCAATATAACTGGCGGTACCGACAATTCGTCAAATCAGTAATGAATTTATATTTATAAATTACTCAATTAGGTTGTCAAATCAGTGTCATATTTTAATCACTCCGACACGGCCATTCTGCAATAAGGTCGCCACTGACCTTAATGAAAACATTTCTGTCTAGTTATCTTAATCACTCCGACACGGCCTTTACAATAAAGTCTGAGGTCTTATGAAAATCTTTTTACAACGATTTGGAGGCCCCTGTCCTCAACGAATGTACGTGTGTGTAACATGATTCGGAGACCCCTGTCCTCAACGAATATACAACATGATTCGGAGGCCCCTGTCCTCAACGAATACACAACATGATTCGGAGGCCCCTGTCCTCAACGAATATACAACATGATTCGGAGGCCCCTGTCCTCAACGAATATACAACATGATTCGGAGGCCCCTGTCCTCAACGAATATACAACATGATTCGGAGGCCCCTGTCCTCAACGAATATACAACATGATTCGGAGGCCCCTGTCCTCAACGAATATACAACATGATTCGGAGGCCCCTGTCCTCAACGAATATACAACATGATTCGGAGGCCCCTGTCCTCAACGAATATACAACATGATTCGGAGGCCCCTGTCCTCAACGAATACACAACACGATTCGGAGGCCCCTGTCCTCAACGAATACACAACACGATTCGGAGGCCCCTGTCCTCAACGAATACACAACACGATTCGGAGGCCCCTGTCCTCAACGAATATACAACATGATTCGGAGGCCTCTGTCCTCAACGAATGTGTAGATGATTCAACGAATGTGTAGATGATTCAACGAATGTGTAGATGATTCAACGAATGTGTAGATGATTCAACGAATGTGTAGATGATTCAACGAATGTGTAGATGATTCAACGAATGTGTAGATGATTCAACGAATGTGTAGATGATTCAACGAATGTGTAGATGATTCAACGAATGTGTAGATGATTCAACGAATGTGTAAATTATTCAACGAATGTGTAGATGATTCAACGAATGTGTAAATTATTCGGAGGCCCCTGTCCTCAACGAATGTGTCTATTGCCTAGACCAGGTAACATGATGGCCTTTAATCCAATTTATTCTATTCACAGAGGACAAACTCGTGTCAGGATTATCTAATTGTAGGCCTTACTTTAATTGCACTTTTAAACACGCTTTAACCACGACAGTATTTCTAGTACTGTACCAGATAGCCAAGCTGAAGGCTGGCTACTATAATAACGACCACGATTTCATAAAAACCGTGCGCACAAACTGAGAAAAAATCACATCTAACACGGCCTATCCTGACGCGTGCGTGTCCTCGAGCACTTTAAGTATTTACAGATAGCACCCACAAAATACCCTTCCTCATCACTTCACATGGGTTATCTATAGCCGGGCAAAAGAAGTGATGAAGAAAAATTTTGGAAACACAGCTGTTAAGTCTATGAGCTTAGAAGAATACAACGCAAATGATTCGTTTCTAGGCGGAGCCGGCACTTAATACCACTCTGCACCAGCCAAGCTGTACCGTATTTTTCACAAGAACCGCTCAGTCGTTGCAATTCACAGCTTCCATCTGCCTCCATGACGCATCGAGCATCTCGCACCTCCTGTAACAAGAATACACGGCAGAATTACATGGCTCACAATTACATACAATCATTTGTATTAGGTGCGGGAGTCGAACCCGAAACCTCCCATTTCACAACCCGACGCCTGTCCGCGGCGCTGCGGAGGCCCGCTGTCATCTGATACCATGGGTATTAATCATATTTTATCTTGGGTGCGGGAATCGAACCCGCAGCCAGATGCCTATCCGCTATGTTGCGGAGGCCAGCTGTCATCTGATACCATGGGTATTAATCATATTTTATCTTGGGTGCGGGAATCGAACCCGCAGCCTGATGCCTATCCGCTATGTTGCGGAGGCCAGCTGTCATCTGATACCATGGGTATTAATCATATTTTATCTTGGGTGCGGAAATCGAACCCGCAGCCTGATGCCTATCCGCTATGTTGCGGAGGCCAACTGTCATGTGATACCATGACACTTTCTTATATTACAAAATTTCAGCGCAAATTTTTATGCACCGCTTCGACCAATCCTGACGTATATATGAATCCTAGTTTGGGTTTAGACATCAATATTACTATAAGAAATAACAAGAGAATTAGTTCACATGGAAACCTCTTCATCATCGTCAGCACCAGGTTGGAACATATCAGCTTCACAATAAAAATGGTTATTACAGGTTCGTGTGTGTCTGAAGCGTAACTTCTTAATATTTTTGAAGTGATATCTTCTTAAGGGAGGGTGAGCCGATGCGTTCCGTAACGCAAGCGGTCGAAGGAAGGCTCGAGAATATTCGAGAACATTCCGTGACACGTCACGCGGGCCAGATAACCAGCCAGCGTTAGCCGAACTCTCTGGAACTTCAAGAATTTTCGAAGTCCCAGGTGGTGTCACACAGTGACAATCAGCTTTGACCGTACTTTGGCTGGACTTTGACTGGACTTTGACCGTACTTTGACTGGACTTTGACCGTACTTTGACTGGACTTTGACCGTACTTTGACTGGACTTTGACCGTACTTTGACTGGACTTTGACCGTACTTTGACTGGACTTTGACCGTACTTTGACTGGACTTTGACCGTACTTTGACTGGACTTTGACCGTACTTTGACTGGACTTTGACCGTACCTTGACTGGACTTTGACCGTACCTTGACTGGACTTTGACCGTACCTTGACTGGACTTTGACCGTACCTTGACTGGACTTTGACCGTACTCTGACTGGACTTTACATGGCGTTGACCGAACTTTACATGGCGTTGACCGAACTTTACATGGCGTTGACCGAACTTTACATGGCGTTGACCGAACTTTACATGGCGTTGACCGAACTTTACATGGCGTTGACCGAACTTTACATGGCGTTGACCGAACTTTACATGGCGTTGACCGAACTTTACATGGCGTTGACCGAACTTTACATGGCGTTGACCGAACTTTACATGGCGTTGACCGAACTTTACATGGCGTTGACCGAACTTTACATGGCGTTGACCGAACTTTACATGGCGTTGACCGAACTTTACATGGCGTTGACCGAACTTTACATGGCGTTGACCGACCTTTACATGGCTTTGACCGACCTTTACATGGCTTTGACCGAACTTTACATGGCTTTGACCAAACATTACATGGCTTTGACCGAACTTTACAGGGCTATGACCGAACTTTACAGGGCTATGACCGAACTTTACAGGGCTATGACCGAACTTTACAGGGCTATGACCGAACTTTACAGGGCTTTGACCGGACTGAAGTGCAGTGCAGTGCAGTGCAATCCAATGAAGTAATAACTTCTTATGGGAGGGTAAACCGTTTCGTAACCTAACGCGTTACGGCGCTACTCCTTTCTCACTTTAACCCACATTAGTTTAAGTTATCACTACTTTTGAGCATCCCGAGACGCACACTTTTTTATTTTTTCAAAAGGGGGCTGTACCAAATGAAGTGACAAACTATTGGGGCGTGTATTCAAGCGCTCACAGATAAGGGTCTTGTAAGTAATAAATAGTTCGAAATCGGAGGAACACTCCTAGCCTGCGCCGCCAGTACGGAAGGTATCCTTATGGGGAAGACGTACGTCTGTCACCCACATACCTTAAGACCAGCTCAAGAGACCCAAGAACTAAGAGTGGACTCCCTAAACAAATCGATTCGAACCGTGTAACCGGGCCATAGTGTCCATTCAATGTCCCAGTCCCAGCCGTCAGAGAGCCAGGTCCAATTGATCGCCCCACGAGTACCAAAACATCTTTTAAGGGGGAAACGTAAGTTTACCACCCACATACCCCAAGACTCTGCAATGTGGTAGAGTAACCAAACCCAACATCCCCAGCTTGGGCACATGTGTAATACATGGTTTGGTATGTACTTCGCCTTGCGCACACTTATTCACGCATAGGCATCCAGTTTCAGCAACGACGTATTCAGTGATGAATACCATATACCATTGGATGTATACCAAAACATTTTTTTTTTTTTCTTAATTTTTTCTGTCTTTCTGTCTGTTTGTTCCGACTAGTCTCTGAAATGGCTGGACCGATTTTGACGGGACTTTCACTAGCAGATAGCTGATGTAGCAAGGAGTAACTTGGGCTACTTTTATTCTGTCTTTCTGTCTGTTTGATCCGACTAATCTCACGAAAAAAAAAAAAATTAAACATAAAAGTAAACTCTGCGAACTGAACAATAACCACGCGGATGAAGTTGCTACAACAACTAGTATTTTATACGAGTGTAGCCGAATTGAAACTCAAAGACGTTACGCCTTCGGGGAAAGAAGGTACCATTTGGGGTTTTATCATTCTGGCCTCTCCGGTCTAGACTGCTTCACAAAATGACTTGTGACTTGTGTGACTTGAATGAGACTGATGATGACCGACTTGAATGATGACTTTTTTTTTTGTTATGTGTCCAATAATGGGGGTGACATTTCATTATTGAAAAACTCCCGAAATAAATAAATGGGAAAAAAAACACGTTTTATACGCGGTTTACATAAAATGGAACGGACTCACCAAATCCTTTATCCTGAACTCAATGCCAGCGCCGGTGCCACATCAGTAGAACTCGTTCATTATTCCTTCTCTGCATGAATTGCCTGGGTTGATCCTGCTTCTGATTTCGGGGCGAGCTTGGGTAGATGCATCGCGGAGGAGGGTTTTACAACCCTCACTTCTTCACTTGACGTAATCAAGATGTACGGCGTATGAAATGATAACGACGTAGGGTTATCTTATTATCGTTTATTCACTCTTTTAAGCTACTACCGGCTCGGAAATAAGGTTGTAGGTGGAAAAGAGCCGGCGGCAGAAAAACCACCCGTGTTACAATGCTAAGAGTACACTAACATCTTGAACCGACACACTTCGCGGTTATAAATCACAATATTTACAGTCAACGAGTAATTCACTACTGTCTCGACTCACGGACGGAGCTAGACTACCTTTTAAATGACAAGACGTCATCTTATATAGAGGGATTTAATTCTCCCCACTTCGAAAGTGGAATTACTTATTGAACAACACAAACCACCCTCAAATTATCAATATAACTGGCGGTACCGACAATTCGTCAAATCAGTAATGAATTTATATTTATAAATTACTCAATTAGGTTGTCAAATCAGTGTCATATTTTAATCACTCCGACATATGAGATACGTTTGAGGTATGCAACGAAGCGATAGTTTCCAGACATTGCATACAATACATGTTATAGACAAGTGGCAACAGCATGGCTTTAAGACAATTTTAATATCCGACACGAGATGTGGATATAAAATTGAATGAACCCTACAGAGCGGAAAAACTATCCTATTTTGTCTACTGTGGCTATGTTGATACACCAATTTGATATTTAATGCACCATTTATTTTCATAAAAATAGAATACCATTACAATAACCCACACAGCTATCATCGCGACCTTCCACCGTCAGCGACGCGTAATGGACTATACCAGTGATTCCCAAAGTGGTCTATATCGACACCTGGGGGTCTATGACAACCTGCAAGGGGTCTACGTCAGCGATCTCAACACATACACTGATAGTACCTATTTACTTACATCATACTGTCTTATAATATCAAAACATATACATTATACGATACAATACGAATGTGGGACAAAGACGTTTATTCGTTTCCTGAATCTTGAAAAGGAAAGTGCTAAGAAAATATTTTAAAAAATATAAACAGATAGTATATCACACAAATTATAGTGAGTCAGTGTTATTTTGTTTGAAAGTGCTGGAGAAAAGTACGTACATTATTTTTTATTAAATTTTATTTTTGTACTCGTAGTAAGCAAAGATAGATGTGTTGTTGGTGTTTTTACTTTAAGTTTTTAACACTAAACTTCACTACAGTTAGAAATTTACAGGAAATCAATATCAGGTAAGTAAGGGGTCTACCCAACACGGAAAAACATGGCAAGGGGTCTACGACACAAAAAAGTTTGGGGAACTCTGGAATATACGAATCCGCAATAAACGTAGATGTACAATCGTTTTATTTTGCTTTACGAAATATTTTTGTTTTATATTTATTTAAAAGTTTATGAATTATAGTCAATATTACATTTAAATTTGTATTATAATGTCAGCAAATTATAACTCTACACATTTCGTCGTGATCTTAGAATAGTGTCGGATGTGAAAAAAATACGAAAATGACTTTTTAGTATATTTGGGTACTACATCATCAGATCTTTATGGGTACATAAAAAAATATTTTTTTTTCCTAAAGGATTT
This sequence comes from Amorpha juglandis, assembly GCA_949126905.1. NCBI lineage: Eukaryota > Metazoa > Arthropoda > Insecta > Lepidoptera > Sphingidae > Amorpha > Amorpha juglandis. The sequence continues at coordinate 10,737,840 of OX421383.1, forward strand.
TAAATTACACAGTCAATATACTGACGGATTTGATATTCGCTCATAGAAAAATGACGGTTGAATATTTCCGTCTGCCTACGATGCGCGGGATTGCCCCGCCGTCCTTTTCCACCCCCGACGGATATGCGCAACCGTCACTGTTCGTTGAATTTATTCCCGCGTTGCATCTGATTTGTTTTAATCGCTATTACTCAATTACCCTAATTAAAATCATGTTATAAATATTGCTTTCGTGGCTAGTATTTGACATACTATGTACTACAATAAAATTAGGAAGATTAAAACTTATAATGAAACTTTTGAAGGAATTAAACAAATATGAAAAATTTACGAAATTCCTTCACCAAGAGAACAGTAATGAGGACTACATACCAGAGACTCCGGATAAGTTAGTGCATGAGGTTTATACATTTTTTCACACTTATAACCTGTTTATACGCAAAACTATGAAAGGTAAAACTTTGAAAGGGCGGTATTTATTATCCGTCAATTTTCTACGGAATACTATCGATACATTTTGTTATTTATTTTCCAAAAATTTTAAGTAACCAATTGTAAAATTAAATTATTGAGTTTAAATAGTATCTTTAACGGGGATACAACTTTTGAGCTGTACGTAACTATACTACATTGTTATATGGACATGATACTGACGAAAGATCAGTACCGACGATATTCTGCGTACACGTTGTTCTATCTGAGTGTCGTATTTGCCAATCCGATTTTGTTCTCGAAACTCAAATTCACTTGAGTCTTTATTCTTTTCAAAAAAAAGTTTGTTTTTATTGATTTCAATTTATTACAATTAAAACATTAAACTAGTTAACGTAATAGTTGTGTAAGTGAATTGAAATAAATAAACTTTAAATATTTTATGATGTTTTGATATATATACGGTGTGCGTTATTGATACTATTGAACCACCGCTAAAAATAATATGCTTATTTTTTAACTAACATAGAAAAATAATAATATTTAAAGTGTTTCACAAAGTCTTTTTTTAGAAAGCCATTTACCATTATCCTCAGGAGTACGCGTAATAATTTAAAAAATAGAAGCTATTTGTAGGGATGTTTTTCAGAGGACGACGATACATTAAGTGAGGTCGTAAAATGAACATGTGAGGAAAATATGAATCCTAATATACCATCACCCGCATTCATTCTTAGAAAAGGTCCTTTTATGCCCGTGGATCAGAATTCATCCTAATATTTAGTCCTATTAAACTATCAGTAAACTGTCGCTTCCTGCTTAAATGTCAGCTCAGCTCCAACACTATTAGATACCACTTTGATCTCACATATCCACTTTGATCTCAGATTTGTCACCTTTCCCTCAACCAATTTCCTCAGCCATTGAAAAAGAAACATCTATGCTATCACCGCAAAAACTATGATAAGTATGTAAGATATGTAAAGATTTTTTGTCCTGTTTACGATTCGAATGATTATAGCAACTGTTCATCTACCAACGCAGCTGGGTGTTAATGCCAGTCGTGTCCAGCCCCTACTGTTTGATGTCGGGGTAAAATATGGGTCTGCAATTATGGCAACTGGGAAGAAGAGAAGAGACAGCGCCTAAAAATTAAGAAAAAGAATATTCATCCAAAAAGGGTATAACTGTTCCAGCAATAACTATGTGTAGACTTTGCACATGCAGAAATAAATATGGAACATTGTTGTCATTTGAAGAAAGAGAAAAGTTTTCAAAAATAAGCGATTGTAAGAAACAACGGCTTCATTTTGTGAACTACACTACAAAAGAGAAAAATAAAAGGGGTCCTCAAAGTGTATTAAAGCGTGATCATCAAATTACATTCAAATATTTTTTTGTCAGGAAACTCCGAAACTCGTCGATAATACCGTAGGTCTAGTACGATTTACAAATACGTTCATAGTTTTAAAATCCATCTCATTCATTGTAATTCATCATAGTTCCTATATGGAGAGCATGGAGATAAAACGAGAACCGTCATCGTTTTAGAAAACTAAGAACTTGTACTAAGCATACGGGTATGCAAAACTATGTTTTTGAATACATCATTAGTGAAAGATACGCACGAACGGTTTGGTAGAAGTACGGTGGAAGCACTTCTGTAAAAAAGACATAAGGGGGAAACATAACAGTCATAAGAAGGTTGTTAACGAAGAAATAGTTATATCGGTCTGTGCCTATGTAAATGCATTAATATCGGTAGAGTCTCATTGTAACACAGCAGTTTCCAAAATACTGTATTTAGATGGTAACTTAAACATAGCTCGGATGTTCAACTTATATAAAGAATGGCCTGAACTTAATAATTACTCATTAAAGCTTTGAGTTTTAGATAGTATATAGACATTGTAAATACTCACTTTAATTTGAGTATTCATATACCCAAAAAAGATGATTGTGATCAAAGTCACAGTTTTAAACAAAAAGAAAACCTATTCGACGTTCTCAGTGATAGAATTAACTAATTGTTTTTGTACTTAGTAATTAATAACTCCAAAATGGCAAATACATTCAGGACCTTGAAGAAAAATAATAAAAATGATGCCATTGCTTCCAATGGACGTATTATTTCTACTACATTTGATTTCCATAAGGCTTTATCGTGTCCTTATGGGCCAATGAGTGTATTATAAGAAAAAATGCCTTGTTATAATTTCACATATATCACATGGCTGACAAACAAGGTTACTGTTATATGTAAAGCGAAATTGTTGCCAAACGTGTGGCAAGCGAAGTGGGCATTTGTGTTTATGATTTCATAAAGAAGTTTGCATTGTAGTGTGTAAAAGAATTTAGTTTCTGTTCAGACAATTGTGATAGCCAGAATCTAAATCGTATAGTCTTCTACATGTATGCACATGCAGCCAAAAGATTTGATATTACTATATAGAATCCTTGAAAAAAGACACCTAAAATAAAGCCGCCTCTGTCCATAGTGTTATAGAAAGGGCTTTTATTTACATTCCAGATGAATGGAAATTACTGGCACAGTGGGCTAAGGTAGCAGGTCTAAAGTAACGTAAACAAAAGCATATAGTATAACTAAAATCGACATAATTTTTGTTTTGTGTCTAATACGTTATTCTTATTAATTAAAATGGTTACATCCTTATAATATGAGTATAATTTTAGAAAAACTTAAGTATAATATATCAAAACCGTCAATTTTGTTTTCATTTGTCGATAGAAAATGATCGTAAAGTAACATCCGTCAATCCAGCAAATTTTTTTGTTCGAAGAAAAACGTTGGATGGTATTATGTGGCTGCGTTGACTCCGAAGTAAAATGGAGCGAGTGATTTTTCTAGAAAACCATTAAATAATTACTTATTATTTCTATTTCATTTCAAAAAGTACCCCATCAATAAGATAAGTTTAAATTTTCAACATTTTATATTTTGTATTAAAAAAGTTATGGTAAAAAAACTGTAATAAATATTTGAAATGGCTGCCCTGTAAAATTTATAAAATGTCACATCCGTCACTGTTCTACGATCAGGACGATTTGGTCTATTTATTACTCTGTCACGGCAAAGTGAATACTGATCACCTGATGTAAGTTCAGTTTAAATACAATTCAACCACAGACACTTCATCTTTCCATGGTCAACAGAATTATGACGCCCTGAAGGAACTTCCTAAGTGTATGCTTGCGGACCCATCGAACACGACTCCACGGAACGAGCCACTATGGCGGATACCGTACATAAGGTGGTGGTGGTGGTGGTACATATAATACATATAAAATAGACTGCAGTCCAAACCTCTTATTCCAAATCACTCTACAATACATAAAATTTTTATACTTTCATTTAAATTATTTTTTAAAATTACATAATTAATTTTAATTTTATATTAATTTATATAAGTTTAGAAACTGACATCAAAAGTTTAGTGACTGACATTGAATGAATTGAGCTCTGAATTTTTTTTCCATCCACTGAACACTGAAACTATACGATTAAGCGATTTAATCGATTTTATCCCCCAATACATACATGACAAGGTCGGAGTTACGTCACACTCCACGATGGTACCATGGAGAATCACTCACAATGACCGCTTTGTCTGAAGATTAAGGAATTAGCACATCAAAGTCCATGACTTCACTTCACGTTCATTGTACGTTAAGTTACAAACATGAAACGCAAAACAAGTTGAATGCTTCTTTGAAAGTACAATTTACAAGTATGATTAGATTCTTTCAATATTTATAAATAAGCATAGTATAGACCGTTAATGGTGGTCTCGATGAATGACAATTAGTGAATGATATACATAACAAAGACTTGGCTGTTGATTCTACCATATCAGTGAGTTTTTATTGGATTAAAACTAGAAAGGTAGGTTATAGATTCCCAAAACCCTTAAGCATTCGGACGAAAAAAATAAAAATTGCAATGAAAATTACAGGATTTTAAACTAGTGATAAAATTTTAGCTCTATGACAATCTTCACTTACACAGTAGTGTAAAGCCCTTACTAATAAACATTGTATATGTTGGTAATAGTTATACAATACTTTGTCTTGCTATGTTGAGTGACATTTATTATAAGAAGAAGCGAGACAAAACACTGTATAAGTATGACACTCGTATACAACATTTATTAGTAAAGCCCTAAGTGCGTAGTGTTATCGCTTAGTAAATTAGAGCGATAACTTGCACATCCATATAGATCGTTTACAAAATAAATAACATGCATACGAATATTAGTAAAGTTATCTACGTTGAAATAAATTAATAAACCATACAGCGTAGCGTGTGAACGCGAATTTTCAAAGTTTTATCGATTCCATTGAAGGCACTAATCGTAGTACCACTCCATAGCATATTCAATACAATAACGACAAAACACCCATTATTGTATATAAATTATCATTAAAAACCAACATGTGAAATGTAACATACCTTCTGGAATACAGTAAACCTGTATAATTACATGATAAATTAACGCACACACGGTACAACGGGTCGCGCGACTTGTGTGCATAGCCGTCAGTTATCACATAGGCCGGGGTGGCGGTGATGACGTCATACACGACGATCCATAGCTACGAGTGTTCACTATGGTCAATATATCGCAGATAATCTACTGCCGCAGGCTGTCATTCTGACATTTCACCGCCCTATTGCAATTTATGAGCAAAAACGCTTTATATTCAGTAAAATTAGTAAGTATTGAGTTTCTCAAAAACAACCGTACGATTTCCAAGGTTTTATCGTTGCTGTCATTTCAAAATGTCGTATGTTTAAATACCCTGTTTCAGGAAACACAAAAATTGTTTCTTTTTTATAGTACTGTGTAAAAAGTTATTTTCTGAAAAGGCATAATTTTACTGTGTCTATTCAACCATAATATCCTTAAAAACAGATTGTAACTAGTACATGGAAATTTGTAAACATATGACCTTTGAAAAAACCTACGACATTTTGATATGACAGCGACGTTATGAGAAAAAACACGTTCTTGACTTAATAACACTACAATAGTTAACATTATGCAAAATTCGCAGATGTTGCAGAAGGAAAGCAAACAAGCAAGTGGATCACCTGAAGTTTTGTAAGTCACTTATTGGGAATAAATACTACATGAATGTTTTCAAAAGTAAATAATTATAAATCAATGAACACGTTACTAGAAACTGCAGAAGCTATAAGACCAAGTGCCGCCGTACAGAGGAAAGGTCCGCGCCATTTCAATCTAGTTAGAAGGAAATTGCACATTTCTGAAGCGCAAACAATTTATAGCGACCACGACTGCAGGCTTTGCAGCAGACATGACTTCTGGGAGTGCGTTTATTTTTTTCCGGTCTATTTTTATTAATATACTGAGAGTTCGGTTTATTATACTGACAGCCACCATGGCACAGTGGTTGAATAGCCGGCTATGAGGAAAGAGATCGAGAGTTCGATTCAAGCACCGAGACAAAATATGTTTTTTGATCCACAAACATTAATAACACAATTATTTCATATTCACATTAAAAGTAAAAGGTATTATGTTTTACTATGCCAAATCCAAAAAGCTTTTTCTAAAAAATATGTCAAATTGTATGCATGCATGTAGTAATGTGAAATTGAGATGACCATTTTTATACAGCAGAATATGGATTATACGAATTCAGTCATTCCTGGTTTAGAACAAACAGTCTTAACACAACGACTTCTAATTAGAAATATATTCTGCTATCTAGGATTCTTTGAATTTTGTTAGTTTTAACACGAAACACGTGTAAGGAAAAGAATTTATTTTTTAGAATTCTCGTTTCAAAATGATACTTCCTTAGTTTCATTTATGACAGAGGGAGTTGTGTTAGTGTTAAATAAGTTTAAACACTCGCAACTTCTAACAACGGCGATACAATGTTGCGAACTCAAAAACTTGCTTTGCGTGCTGAAACTTAAGTTTGGAAGTAAACTTTTACTCAATTTGTAATGAATGTATTTCATATATGTATAAGGTATATTGGTGTATCATAGACTGCCAAGGGGATCAACGATAATCCCCAAAAATATCACACAGATGATAACTTTTATAGATCACACTACTAAAAAATATATTAATAAATTTTGATGTATAATGCAACAACTATAGGCGAAGGCAAATGTAGGAAGTAATTGAAAATATATTAAATAATCTATCTAGAAGTTGTAAATTGATCATAAAGCTAAGCTTGAACGTAACCTAATTGATGTACCAATAAGTGTTTGACGACAGCACGACTCATATCGCCATCATACAGTATAATCGCATTAAGTAAGAGAATCAACAATTTAGAGATATACAATGTACATTGGTACCTTTTTATTGAATGCCAAAAACTGTCATCACGTATACAGAAATCTACGCAAAACAAATAGCTCATTTAGTTGTTCTTGAATACGAGCGATTACGTTCTTAATCCTGGATTCAAAACACAATAAGTAAAGCCAACAAATTGCCAACGAGGGATAATCTATTCACCACAAATAGTGATGAAAGCATTACAGGTATCAATTTTCATTATTACACATGAAATCCAACCTTGAACGCCCGTGAATCGCACGCTACTGGCAAAAGTCACGCATCAATTAATTCTCCATACACGTACAATATGTTCTGTGGAATTTTATCGGAAACTTTTATACTATTTTCATAGCATTCCTAACTTTCCATTTTACGTAGGTAGAGCTTTTCTTTATATTTCATTTTGTATCGTTTCTATGCCAACAAATTCACATTTTATTCATCGTTCTCAAATTCAAATGAGAGACTTATTTTTTAAACTTGAATAACCTTTGAAAATTACTTGAATTCCTTTTACGGTTGAAAACAATAGGAACGGAATCAAAACCTTCAAATATTACCATAATTCTGAGACGAAATATCCCTATAGACCTTTGTTGTAGTACCGGGCTATCATAAAGAACTATGACGATGACTCGTTGCCATCATTATGTTAACGCTTTCGCGTGCTCTCTCGCTCGATGCACTTACAGCTATGCGTTGTCTCTCATTACTTGCCTCGTTGGATACACGCTCGCGCTAAGCTAGCGTGAGAAGACCAATGTAATAACAGAAAATAGTTTTGCACCTACAGTAGCGACACTGCACGATGTCGCTTGGGACAAGTTACAATAAAGTTACAATACTTCATTACCGCACTTAATTGTCGTATTGAAACTGCAAACTACAATGAGTTACAATACTATGGATATAAGTCGTCTTAAAGAACAATGTACGGTGCCGCTAGAGTAGTGCTTCGATCCAGAGCGAGTGAAGGGCTATTATCATCATAGTAATCAAATTATTTTATAACAAGCTGTTAACAGTCTTTGATAACAATACCAGAATTATGTAAGGCTAACACATAAAAGCGACAGATTAAATGAATGTCTTTTGTCTTTTGAATTGAACTAGCCTGCTATGTATTAAAAAACTAATAATGTAGATCAAAACCTCGTAGATCAAAGACTTGAAACATTACATTACATTTGTTGCTCATTGAATGTTAGGATCAAGTCAAAAAACTATATAATAAGAACAATTACCGATTGTAAACTTAAATACCAATTGGTAATCGATAAAGAATACAATTAATAGATGACATTCTATTACTATTTGGACGACCACAATGTGAAGATAAAATCGGCACGCGGCATCGCGTTATAATGACTGGATCGGAAATAGCCGAACCATTTACGTCGGAAATATAACTTAAACGACGTAGGTCTTCAACACGCACATTTATTTTAATATCAACTATCACGTAAAATCATCACCATTACGAAGTTAATAAATAAGAAACTTTTTATATCTATATTAAATCAAATAGAACACAAAGTACAAGCCAAATCTTTCTGTAACATGTGTTAAAAAGCATGATGTAGCGACCCCACTGAGAGTGGGGTACCAGCAGGTCGAAAAAGAACATTCGGAATACAATCCATTTTTCCTGGTACCTATTATGCTAGATTTTATTGAGATGGGTAAACGGAAGGAATATACCACTTCCAGAATGGAAACGACGTTTCAACGAAAGTAATGTGGGAAAATAGACCAAAAACCTTTGACTCAATTTGTCATTGCTTTACTCAAGCCGAGCATCAAGCTCAATAACAAGTATAACACATGCACGAGACAGTAGTGAAGACAGTTGAGAATCCAACAGATGAGCATCGACTGACGAATCGTAAGCGTGAAGCGGCGACACCCTACGCTCCTTCATTCCGCCAATCAGATTTATAAATGAAGTTTCTCACGACTTGTTTAGTAGCTACATCTAGTTGTGGATACTTCTATCCAACCTTTATTAGGCTGATGTCGAGAAGCGAGTTCTTCATCATACATTTTATTACTATTAAAGACAATTAACTCGGAGTCTACATTGACTCTCTGAGTTAATTGTCAGACATCCGCTGAGCTTCGTTACTTGATTTTATTTATCAATGTGTGCTAGCATCCTGGCTTACAGAAATTTAAATAGAAGGCACGTGGATAATCTCTGATGACGACGACGACTTGTATGAAGATGATTCAAAAGGATTTCTTTACAAGACGACAGGCATTATGCGCGCTGACCATAACGATGTAGTCATCGTACACGCTGCGTCATTAACAGAATGATAACGTTCCACTTAGAATCACGTCATAAACTCATCAAAACGTTTTCCATTTCATTAGTACGCGTGATTCATAGCTGTCAGTTTGGATTGTATCGAAGTGATCGCCGTAGTTGAATGTTGTCATTGTTCGAAAATTTAGGGCTTGATTACTAAACGTATTTTAACCTTTAAACTAGGTTTCTAATAACTAGTAACTATGGTAATCCATATAAACTGGTCAATATAAACCTAGTTAGTAGAATACGTTTTGTAATAAAACCCTTTAAGTTTAAGTAGGTTACAAGGTGGTAGGTCACTCGTATGCGAGAGGCCGTCTGGGTTGGTACCACCAGTTTGTCTATTTCTGCCGCCAAGCAACCGTGTGTAAGTGAAACCAGTGAAATTACTGGGCCTTATGGGACACAACATCCTATGTTTCCGGGTGACGAGCGCAGTTCAGCGCAGATTTGGGCCTCCGGATATCTCAGTCACAGTACGAAACGCAACAGAAAACTGTTCCTTCACATCAGCTTTCTGTGAAACAGTGGCAACAACCCAATCGAGCCCATTCATGCTGTAGACAAAACTGTCTACTATGTGGCTCTACTGCTTATGACAGTATGCATGATTTATTTTCGGATCAATCTATAAATACGGATTAAGATTACATTTTATTGAAATTGACCATTAGTAGTTAAACACTCAATCAAAAGCACGAAGCTTCATTACGATCGCAAGTACCTAACATAAAGACGTACCAACTGCCAACCTCGACCTACAAAGTGGAACGATCGCCAGCAATCCATCAAGATCCCACCTATACGACTTTAATTTTAAACGCTCACATGAACACAAGGTGAACGTACTTGATTCTTTTCACGATTTTACTTTCTTCCAAACATACGGTCACGCTAGGATCGGTGTTACAAATTAATATAATTAATAGCTTGCGATGTATACATACATGTTCATGACGACCTTAGTCTAGACATGTGTGAGGTCGTGTGATGAACTTTTATTACATTTATGCAATGACACGCCATGCTTGACCTATAACAATGGTGTGGAATCGGTTAAAAGCTAACGGTAATTAAGTCCCAATGACGGAATATTTTTTATTTTTTTTTATTTGATTGGATGACGAGATGTGCAAGGCACTAGCCTGATAGTGAGCGCCTGCCCATAAACAGATGCAACACCACACAGAATTTTGAATTACAAAGCACTGCATGGCACTGAACTGCACTCATTACCCCGAGACATAAGATGTTAAGTCTCATAATTCCAATTGGCTTCAATGTCCTTCAAACCGAAACACAACAGTGCTTACACACTATTGCTTGGCGGCAGATATAGACAAAGCGGTGGTACTAACCCAGACGGCCTCTCGCATACAAGGGACCCTACCACCTTGTGAATACATTTTATCCTTAAGTATATGCCATTATATATTATATGCTATTATATAGTATTAGACTATAATTTTTTTGGAAGTGATTATTCTGGTTTGACAATTTAATGTTAAGATATCTTAACATACATAAAAAATACAGACGAATTGAGAACTTGTTTTTGTAGTCGGTTGAAAATATAACATACTTCTAAATCATACACGTATGTACCTCTATCAATCTGCTTGGCTCATTCGACGTATTGTTTACTCCATTAGGGTTGTCAAATCATAGTAAAATTATAAAAAGGACAAAAATCAAATAGCATAAATAACCTGTAAATCTATTGATTAGCTATGTTACAAAAATACCAGGACACTTAATATCAATATATTTCCACCCTATAAAATATCCTAATTAGAGAAAGGGTGACAACCCTAAGTGACATCGTCCTAGACAATGAGCTGGGTGCCTGCCTTGGTAAAACGTATATGTTACACACGACTAGTTAAGTCCAATCACTTATATAATCCTTTTTGAGTGGTAGAGCCACGCTGTAGACAGTTTTGTCTACAGCATGAATGGGCTCGCTCGACCAGATCGTTACCACTGTCTCACAGAAAACCGACGTAAAGTAGCGGCTTGCTGCTGCGTTTCGTACGGTGAGTGAGATAACCGGAAGCCCAAATCCCCTCCCCTTCCCAATCCCTAATTATCCCTTTCCTTTAAGGTCGGCAACGCGCCCATGACTCTTCTGGTGGTGGGCGTACATGGGCGGTGGAGATCACTTACCATCAGGTGACCCACTTGCTCGTTTGCCGGCCTATGCCATAAAAAAAAAATACAAAGGGATCATTGTTTGAAAATTAGTGGTGGATCATTTCTCTTGAATTGATTTATAAAATTTACAAGTGTTGCTACTAGTAATTGCACTGTAAAACAACACTGTTTTATAAGCTTAATACGAATACATGAACTTCAATGGTGAAATTTAAATTACAATATTTTTACAAGGTGGTAGGTCCCTCGTTTGCGAGAAACCATCTGGGTTGTTTTTTTGCTTTGTCTATTTCTGCCACCAAGCAACAGTGTGTAAGCACTGATGTGTTTCGGTTTGAGGGACATTGTAGCCAGTGAAATGACTGGGCATTATGACATCACATCTTATGTCTCGGGGTGACGAGCGCAGTTCAGTACCATGCAGGGCTTTGTAATTCAAAGTTCTGTGTGGTGTTGCTTCTGTTTATGGGTAGGCGTGGCGCTTACCTTCAGGCGAGCGCCTTGCTCGTCTCGTCATTCAATCAAATAAAAAATAAAAAAGTTCTAACGGGACCCTAGGGGACTGTGTCGTATACCATACATAACTTTACCCAACACGTACCTCTAAAAACAAATTTTCTTCGGCGCGATAATGAATCCCGTTACCGGATAAAATGTATACTATGTCCTAATCAAAGCTGAACGAACTGGAGTGAAATTTGTCACCATTGTTGACCATGATTCTACATGCATTGCAAATCCGTTCATCCGTTAAGGCGTCATTGAATATCAATCATTCAAACTTTCACATTTATGATATAAGTAGGATATTTTTTTTTACGAGCACATATCTATCTACACCGTCGTAGAACAAAATCGCAATTTTCAGTATAATAATAGTATAGCATGTCAAATATCTATGTTCAAGACTAGTCGATTAACAAATTCTATAACTAACAGAGCCGGCCACGCTTTGCTGTGGCTAATGTATAAGTTAAATTATATCGTAAAATCTTCAATACAGTATCCGCCATCCATTGGATACTTACTCAATCCAGCCGATAAATTACCTTACACTGCCATCTGTTCCCAGATCGCTTTGTCTTATAATAAACAATAATTTGCAATAACAAAATATTGCGACTATAAATTGATATAAAAACTATCCTTCCTATTTCTCAAGTTGGAATAAACTGCAAACAGTTTGCAAAATTTGATTAAAATCGGTTCAGCAGTTTAGGAGTTCATCGCACACAAACAACGTGACACGTAATTTATAATAATGATTACCGCCATTTATAAAACACTATACGAAATACCTATAACTCTCACACAAATACGATATAGAAACACTTCGCCGGTGAAAAACAAATGACATATTACATGAGTCAGTTATTCTTATTCAAACAAATGTATCGATACAAAACTATTTCTTATTCAGCCTTGACTTTAAAATCCGAACTGATAAAGATACAAAATACACACGAAGCGTAGACTATATGAACTAGTTTTGCATGGAATGGAATATGTATCCACGAGTATTGGCCATATTAGTATCCAGAACCGGGTCTGCGATAAGCATAAAATTGGACATATATGATCTCTGGCAAATCCGAAAGCAAAAAATACTACTGTAGAAATACACACATATAATACAGTCTCCATTGTGCATGGCGTCCTCAGTCCCCAAGTCAACATTTACCAAATAAGTATTTGAATCGGCGCGCCCGCACACGTAATTATTATTTATATTAAATTAATTTTTATTATTATTATTTTCACATTTATATTCATAAGCAAAACCAATAATTTCTACCGGTCTTTTTGGAGCCAACGCCGGTGCTGCTGCCCAGAAACTCAAATTGCACATTAACTTTACTGTTATTTTGAACTTTTCAGTGTTATTTTGTCTCCGTTTTTAAGTTTTGTTTTTTAGTAATACATAATTGGTTTTAGCTTTATGGCACATATGCTACATAGAAATCAAATGTACAGGACTTCGTTTCTCTTATTGTTTATTTTAATATAACCTTAACATAAATACGTCAACTAAGAATGGCAGTAAACAAATCTGAAGACATATTGACACATTAAATGCGTGCTAACTTTAAATATCCACAAATGTTTATAATGCGATCACATGTATATTGATTGGTTGATACCTGTCAATACGATTCAATATACTATATGTACTACTTCTTAATTTTAATGGTCAAGAAATCTTGGTTGACGGGAAGTAATTTGGCAATATATTTTTTTGGTTGCTCCACCTCTTAAAATATTTCTTGATTGCATATTTGTAATCATTTTGAAAGTGATTACTTTTAAACGGTGTACTCAATTAAAAAAATATAGAATACTAGCTGTCCCTCAAGGTTTCACCGCAGACATTTTACTACCCTGTTCCCATGGGTCTTAGCGGACACATATAAACCTTTCTAACAATGGTGACGATCGCTTAAAAATCCTTTGCGTGGTTTAGGAGGCGTTAGCGGATATACAGACAGACAGACGCGGAAAGCGACTTTGTTTTATATTATGTAAAGATAAAGGAAAGAAGATAAAGATATTAAACATCCAAATCATTTCAGTCAAAGCGATATTAATATGACATAATAAATTAAATATTACGAACTACAAAAAGAATGCACCATAATATTTCTTTTTAATTTAAACCAACTGGATTTCATACCATAAACATAAACGTTCCGATTTGTGCTGTCTATAATTTTTTACAATGGCATAAACACAATTTTTTTAATAAAAAACGAAGCAGAATGTCACATAACCCGTTTAGTTACAATTATCAATATGAAGATCGGATTTTAGCAACAGCTGCACCACACGTTTCAATTATAGAAGCTGATGTATAAAATCGATTCAACCCGTTTCCCGAAGCTCTCTATACTGTAGTTACTACGTGCTTCTCGTACATTGGTGCATGAACTTCATACGGTTTAACACATCGACCTAGAAAACAAGCACTGTACAGGTATATCGCCTGGTGACCTGACAGTGTGCACGGCGCCGGGTTTCTCTGATTCATGAGTATGCATTTCTTAGAACACCGAGTTGTACTAGATTTTCTATATCAGTCGGATCCGACCAAATGGAATTGCTCCAATTCAATTACACGAACATAGAATAAATGAATCGAAAAGCCCGATAGGGTTTCTGAAAGCGCAAAAGTTATTTAATAGCCGATAGAATGTAATTACGTAGGCAAGAGCAATTGTGGATTTTCGAAACATATTACTTCTTTTTTGTTGATAACAACTTCTATAATTGGCAAAGTGTAATACCATTACAACACGTAGAACAGTTTGGACTTCGCATGATGACTTTTTATCATTACAGGATAAATAGTTTTTTTTATTGGCATTTAAAATAGTCCGGTCGCACGGATGGCTTAAAAACGCTGTCTGTCTATTAGATGGTGACATGAGAGCCCCTGGTCTAACTACGCAGAATGCTCAAATCCGGGCGAAGTGGATACGAAAGTGGTAGGAAAACGGTGCCTGACATTAGCCCGAGATAATATCAAGAATAAAAAAGAAAGGCGTTTATTATAAAACAAAGAAGAATCTGATTATTGTGCAAGAAGTCGGCAGTCTAAACCACCTCAGCGAAGATACGGCGCAGGCCAAAAAATTGTACCAACCGACGTCATACCGTCTTTTGTCTGGATTATGGACTGATAGTTTGTTGTCTGTGTGCGCCGGGCGTTACATACATTGAAACAAAACTCGGTCAGTTAAACTGGGTTAACTAACTACACTCTCCATCTACAATTTGTTATGTCATTAATGTATTACGAGCGCAGTAATTAGTTTCATCTGTTCAAACAATGAAAGAACGTAATAATATATACCCAGCCATGAAACAAAACTCTTCTACGTGTAAGACGGGAAATTCACAGCGATAAGGACGATGTATTTTCTCGTATTCATAGAAATAAATATTGTTTTAACACGTCACTACTCCGCTTATGTTTCCTATCAGAAATCGTGCAACAACGTAGATAATGTGATTTAAATGCACTTTAACGCAACGACCAAACGCAAAAGTTGATATTTTGAGATGATGGCGAATCATCTGTATTAATCATCTTGCTACTTACGAAGAAATGCAAGAAACTCGTACCATTCATTATTGTTATATAAAAAACTTTCTAGATTCTACGCAAATCATTTACCCATCAACATCTACTCTGCCATTACTGCTATCGTTAGTTTGGCTATTACTTTTGTATTGTATTCACTATTTTTCCATATTTCCATCATTCCTAAGCATAAAGGATAGATATTTGCTTTCAAGTATAATCACCAGACTGATACCAGAAACGTAAATAAATATCTAACCACTTTGCAAATAATTCCCTTGTTAGAGCCTGTCCATCAAACCAATTACAATAAAGATAATTGAAAAGAGGGTAGATGTTTGTTTACATTTCTGGTAAAAGTCCAACAACTTCACCTTACATTAATAACCCCCGTAAATCTGGAAGTTTATTACAGCAAACATATAAAAAAATTGTTACTCGTAAACAGAAATAATGAATCACAGATGACTAACTTTATGACTTATCATCTAGTTATAATTTCAAATATGTAGCTAACTGATGCTCAACATGTGTTTTGAATTCTGTATTATAATGTACATTGGAAATAACAATTTATTACATCGAACAAACTTAACTGTTTGTCGAAACTAAACTTTATAATAAATCAACTTTTGGTTGCCACAAAAGCCAAACACTAAAGTTTTTCCTTTTTGTACTTGTTTATTCAAGTCAACATACAATCAGCAAAAGTTTTAATGGATCGAAATTCGAATAGTATTACCATTGTAATTTTAGTATCGCTGACAATTTCTGTTTGCTTTCAGTATATTTCCATGAATGTTAGCTTAAAGACCTTGAGCATACCTTAAATTTAATGAAATGTAAGCTCTAATAGGGCATTTACCTATATCGAGTTTTACAAAAAAAATCTATCCATAGTTTGCAAAGCCTTGTTGATACGATAGCAAGTTTTTTAATGATTATATCTTTTCAGAATAACTAATAATTATTCTAAAAATTATTTCTTTCCGACAATCATATTAATTAATTGAAATAGAAAATTGTAGGATAAAATTACAAATAAACATTATGATAAATAAGGGAAATAACATTATATAAAAGATATTTATGTTTTATTTATCTATATTAATTTGCGATTGAAAAGAATATTTAACAGTGTTTTGTTTACTTATAACAATTGAACGCAAGCTTCTTCAGTTCTACCTTCATCTTATCGCATAGTTTCATTTTTGAAGTAAAATACTCAAATAAACATGACAGGTACTAGGCAATAAAATTCCCATCAATAACTATATTTTTATCACCAACAAGAATCGCTTATCAGTTAACTACAATATGGAATATTTTCCTCGGAATAAGTTAAACCAAACACGAAAATGATAAACATACTGAAACATCTGTATGAACGCTCACCTTATGCAGTAACTTTTTGAAAATTTTGAACTTCATATTGCACTAACAGTGTAAAAAATCTCACAAAAGCATCACTCAACTTAATCAAAACTAATTTTACACCAAGGCCGGTGATAAAACCACGTATATGAACTGAAACGATGTTCAAGACGTAAATAAAATAAGAGAACGTGGCACGCACGTCCGTTGCACTCGGCGGCCGGGCCGTGAGTGAGTGAGAGGGGACTGGGGGAGAAAATACTAAACACAAAACTGTATATTGAACAGCCATACGGCATACCCCTATCATGATTAATGAGACCAAGATACACACTACACATGGTATACGCATGTGTTTGTGATGGCATTTTGTGTTAAAAATAGTTTTATAGCGTAATATGTTCAGAGTTTTTGTGAAGGGATTTTTATCGATTGAACGAATCTGGGAGGAGCAGAGTAGTGAGTACTACTTGGTATACTAGGTGGTAGGTCCTTTGTATGCTGCCGTCCTTCTGGTGAGGTCGCTACCACCGCTTCGTCTATTTCTGCCGGCGAGCAGCACTATGTAATCACTATGTGGTCCGGTATGAAAGACATTGAAGCCAGTGAAATTACTAAGGATTAACTTGAGATATGGAGTGCCATGCAGTACTTTGTACTAATTCAAAGTACTGTGTGGTGTTGCTTCTGTTGTTAGGGGACCCATATGTTCGTCTTGTCATTCAGGAGGATAAAAAATGTAAATTGGCTCTCAAATTTGAAATTAGTTATAACAAGAATTTGATTGACCAAACCTACAGATTGGCTCTACCACTGAGATGGATTGATTATACACTACTACCATAACCTACTGGAGTTTAATCTTCCGTAATTATCCTGGAGGACCGTGAACCTTTCAGTACCGTGCATACTGTCTAACATAACAATTACTGATTTCTTACGTTAACGCGAATGTTACACATTGAATAAAATCAAAAACTAATTTAAACGGATTTTATCGCGGTTTTTTATTTTAATTTTGGAGCGAGGAAGTCTGCAGTTCCTGAACATTCAGACGAAGGCTCCAAACATTATCTTAGATTCGATAAACAACAAATCCATGCCAATGAACACCGATTCCTACTAGGATGATTCGCGAGAATAATAGAATTAAAAAACATATGAATTTCAGTACAGAAGATGGTTGGAAGCTAGCACCAGCCTGGGATCCAATTTTTTTTATAGCATAGGCCGGCAAACGAGCAAGTGAGTGAGAGTGGAGATCACTTACCATCAGGTGATCCACTTGCTCGTTTGCTGGCCTATGCAATAAAAAAAAACCTGATAGTAAGTGATCTCCACCGCCCATGTACGCCCACCACCAGAAGAATCATGGGCGCGTTGCCAACCTTAAAGGAAAGGGATAATTAGGGATTGGGAAGGGGAGGGGATTTGGGCTTCCGGATATCTCACTCACCGTACGAAACGCAGCACCAAGCCGCTATTTTACGTCGGTTTTCTGTGAGACAGTGGTAACGACCCGGTCGAGCCAGCCCATTCATGCTGTAGACAAAACTGTCTACAGCGTGGCTCTACCACTCAAACACCGATTATACATTTAATAAAATCGGAACCCAAAATACCAACTGCCAGACCTCAAGACACCGTGAGCTCCTTCTGCGTACATCGGACCATCATCAAACATTAAAAAATTTAAACTGACGGTGGATAATGTAACATTAACATTTTTGGACAACCTACACCTCAGTCCACCCCGTGACTACGAAGGCTGAAAAGCTTTTGAAACGTCGTCGGGACCAAAATAAAAAACCGCGATAAAATCCGTTTAAATTAGTTTAACTTCAATAACAATTACTGTATCATACACAACACAACAATTACGGGGAATGCTCTGAATTGTTTGACATTATCCTACCTTCACCTTGACAGAACCACGCGTGCTGCCTTGCGGAATCACAACTTCGTGGTCTCCTCTATCTCGGCTCGAATCAAGAAGTTCGCAAAACCTTACTTCTGCAGGACCAAATAGCCGTGGGATAGTTTGACTGGCCCACGTGTTCCCTCCTTTCTACAATATGGAGTTCTTTCATCAGAGTAATTTTCATGTAAAGCAACCTTTAGGCAACCCGGCATAAATCTACCAACCTTTGATAGATACATAGTTTGTCGTTGGTCGCCACTATTCTCGAATTGCGTTGCACTTACCATCAAGTTGGCGTAATCACTTTGCCAAACTAGAATAAAAAAAACGTGAAATTTGCAAGTGGTAGAGTCACATTGTAGTCACTTTTAAACGCGTCCCTGATTCTTCTGATGTTATGGGTGTTCATGGGCGGTGGAGACCAGTTTTCTCTGCTAAAACATAAAATATTACGAAAGACATGTATGGCTCATCAGTTACTACTACACATACTACATAATATGTATAATCAAGTCGCTTGATTACACCACTTGTTATGTCTGGCTTCATCTAATTCCCCTGAATTATGCTGGCTTCAATATCATGAGTTCATTTTAAATAAGCAGTTTTCACTCGATTTATGTTCGGGATTTTAAATTGGAACTAATTTTAATCTCCAGTTACATACAACATGTAACAATTCTTAAAATTCTGTATTGAATATCTGTATTCAAAATATATATCTGTATTCCTCTAAAATACTTCATGTTAATTTCCAAATATTAACATATTATTCTTTTAATTATTATTATTTATAACAGAGGTCGCTAATACGTGTGAAGAATTTAAGAGCTATATTGGTATATAAGAGGGTAAAAATTAAATTCACGTAGCATGACGTAGCGAACAAAATCGGAAAGTTTAATATTTCCATTAAAAAAAATAGAAATATATAAATTCATAAGCAACATTATTACAACCACATTAATCGTATATGATACTAGCTTCTGCTCGCGGCTCCGCCCACGTGATCAAACAAACAAACAAACAATCAAACTCTACAACTTTATAATATTAGTATAGATTTGGGTAGCTTAGCAACGGAAGCCTTCAAATAATATTATTTGGGTAGCTTAGCAACGGAAGCCTTCAAATATGAATAATTTTCCCCGTTTTTGCAACATTTTTCACTGATGCTTCGCTTCTAATGGTCGCAGCGTAATGTTATATATCCTATAGCCTTCCTCGATAAATGGACTATCCAACACAAAAAGAATTTTTCAATTCGAACCAGTAGTTCCTGAGATTAGCGCGTTCAAACAAACAAACAAACAAACAAACAAACAAACAATCAAACAATCAAACTCTACAGCTTTATTATTAGTATAGATGATATAACATTTAAAGATTTATGCTCACTTGTTAGAAAGGACTCTTGCATCTATTCAAATCAAAATTAAATCAGTCTTACTTGTTTTAATTGTTATTCGAAATTCTCCCTCAAAAATAATTCCTGAATGAAATTATAAAATTGGATTAATCTTTGTAGTTAATATAATTTTAATTTTGTAATCATCTAATTGCAATTTTTAATTGATGTAGTATTTTAATATCTTGTAATTTCGTCCTATTAAATTGTGTTTTAGTTTTATATATACATACATATTTATCTTAAAATTTCAGAATAGTGCATGTTGTGACTGTAAACTGGTGTTGTTACTGTCATATATTGTTAAAATTGTGGTTTTTCATTAGATTAAGTTTTACAGTAATAACCACTGGCTTTCCTTAATAAATAAATTACATTTGTAAGTTTTACTTACGGGCTTACATAAGAGTTGGGTTAGTGGCTCACATGTACACCTGGACAGACTTTAAAATCTGACATGTTTCCTTACATACAGCTAATTAACTGAGTGACACACAGTAAGCAACTTACGATGTTGTTTACGTTAGAGACATCTTCGTAAGTTCGCTAACGTAATGAACTTACATGAGTAAACGTAGCAAATATAAACCAGGCTTTATAATCTTCGATCAAGTCTATACTTGATCGAGGTTTATGATACAAAAAATATAAGAAAGGAATGGATGTCACTCACCTCGTGATCAGGCCCCGGTTTTGAAGCCAACCTGGCTTCAGTCAACTGATTCTTCAGTGCCCTGAAACAAAAAAAATATTTTAATGGAATGACACGAGTGATTGGAGACAGTAAAACGCTACATTAAAATCCAATGTCTTGGTGTAATTCAAAGTTCTGGGTGGAGTTGCTTTACTCAAACAACGAAAAAAATGACAGTTCATTGATCATGAAGGCACGCGAATTTATTTCATGCGACATGGGGTCTTTTAAGTTTTTTTTGTAAACGAACATGTGGTGTCGCCTGATAGTAACTGATCACTGGTACCCATGAACAGCCACAGTACAATATAATTTTTCTAATTATTTTATTTTAGTCAATCGTAAGAAACAAAGCATTTATTGGCAGGTATTGTGGTATATTTATATTATTATTATTACTACTTATTTTTAATTATGGATACTTTTTTAATAGCATTGGCCGGCAAACGAGCGAGTAGATCACCTGATGGGAAGTGATCCCCACCGCCCATGTACGTCCATCATACAAGAAGAATCATGGGCGCGTTGCCGACCTTAAAGGAAAGGGGTAATTAAGGGATTGGGCAGGGAGAGGGATTTGGGCTTCCGGATATCTCACTCACCGTACGAAACGCAGCAGCAAGACGCTACCTTACGTCGGTTTTTAGTGATACAGTGGTAATTATCCGGCCCAGCCGACCAATTCATGCTGTAGATAAAACTGTCTACACCGTGGCTCTACCACTTAGTCTTATGACCTTAATCGCTAAATGAACGCAATAAACAAATTATACCGAAAAAAAACGAACATACACCACCATTAAATAACAGCATCAACGTTAAGTGATGAGTTCATAAAAATACTCAACTATTATTCATAATTACGAACATTTTCGTACACCAGAGTTGAACAATGTTAGTCGATACGTCATAATTAAAGCAAGGTAAATGTACCTAGTTATGTCCACAACACATTTTAATTTCTGTAGTTATTATACTTTATTTTCTCAGTGAACTAAATTGTGTATATAAAAAAACAGTCAGGTGCGAGTCCGACTCGCGCACCGAGGGTATCTTTACCCACCCCCTTCAATTTTACTTTTTGTATTTGGTAATTTTTGTTAACCATAATAACTCACATTCAATGTCATTTCATTCTGCCTGTCGTCATTCCGGTCCAATGTCAGGGGTCACCTTCCCATCATGATTTGACAGTTGATCTGTTATTATGTGGTGTTACTCTTCGTCTGACCCGCACAACCCACAACAGAAAGCCAGCTTCCCCATTGCCTCGTCCGTTACTTATCAGAGTGTACCACGCGCTTCGTTCGCACGTTCTTCTTCTTTCTAATTTATGGCTTCGCATTATTATGCATTTCGCCAATGACAAGTATAATTTATTCTCAAGTCTTCACAAGAACGATGAAATAACAGTAGTGTGGACGTTTTCAAGGTCTTGCTGGAGTTTTGGTGTGAGTTCCTTCCAGTACGATGCTTAATTCACTTATGTTAATGTTTCCACACACTGTTCATCACCGTCAATGTTAATTGCACAAATCCACACCACTTTTATACACGAAACACAACTTTAAACTAGTTTTTGAAATAAATTACAATAAGCAATGAACGCACTGTCAGAATTCCCGCCAAAAATTCACCGGTGATGTTAGCTTTGGACTTGAGATATGCACCCATATGTCCCCGTACGTATGGTGGCGACACAGTAAATCTGTTTTTTTTAATATATATAAATACACCCAACAGTCGCCCACATAGTCCTGACCCCACAATAAGATACGAGTTATGTGTCGTGGGTTTCAGGAACTACGAATGACTTTCGGTCTCACATCACCCAGACCTCGAAACAATTATTTATGGATCACACAAACATTTGTCTCGGGTGCGGGGATCAAACCCGCGGCCTCAGCTTCACAGCCGACTACTCGCCCGCTGTGCCACGGAGGCTGTCAAATGGACCTCGACCGGATTGTTTGTTATCACTCCACTGTCTCACACAAAACCAACGTAAGAAACAACAAAGCCCCTTCCCAATCCCTAAATTATACATATATACATCATGCCTCTCGCTTCACAGCCGGTTGCGTCACGGAGGCTATCAAATCTGTACTCACATGTATAGTTCCTCGGCCTGCCGCGCCTGTTTCTCGCGCCTGCGCAACAGTTCGACGCAGTGTTGCAGCGTGTGCAGCGTGGCGCCGCACGTGGCTCGGAACGACGCGCTCGTCGCACGCACCTCGCCCGCGTGCAGGCTCAAGTCGTTGCCTATAACAAATTGTTAAATATGGATTATATTATATTATTGAACAGGGTTCGAGGATATATATCAATGGATATCAATGGATATATATCAAGATATATATCCGATATATATCCGATATATATCAGACTGAGTTTCATGATATATATCAATAAATATATATGTCAAATGTTTTATAATATATTGCAATACAAAAATGGTTAAATAAATTGATATCAAGTAATTTTTAGCGTTTGTTACTGTATTTCTACTTCCCAAATGTAGATGGCGTGGAAGTAGAGTTAAAACATACTCCCTAATGGTAAGTTCTAGTCCATTAATGGCAATACTTTTGTCCTAAAAGAAGATTTTATGTTTTTTAGTTGATTATGTCTTATCTAAAAGTAGATTTTGCAATATGCAAACAGTATTCATAAATAATACAATAAAATAATAATATGGCTTTCATACAAAATGGATATATATCAAACTTGATATATATCGGATATATATCATAAATATCCGATATTTTGATATTTATAATAAATATCGGATATTTTCGAACCCTGTTATTGAATATAATATAATATTTAATACAAGTAAAACATTTGGCAGTTGGTTACGCACTGACGTTTATTTGAATTAAATGTGGCCAGTAGCTATGCTACTCTTCCAAGAAGTCTTAAACATACTTAACACAAATGTAATCCATTTGGGTGGTAGTGCCCAGCTGTTAGATGGTTTTGTCCACAGCGTGCTGTATGTATTGGTGCTGCCACACCGCTGTTTTAAAATGCTATAAATGTTTGTAAACATTTTCCATCGGTGTGGGAGCACTTAAAACATCTAACAATTCCTAACAGAATGTAACAATTCCTAACATTTGTTAGTAAATGTATAGTGTTTGAAAATGTTTGTAAACATCTTTAAACACCGATTTGGCAGCACCATATGAATACATAATTGTTTGAGTATTTTGCTGGTGGGAGGATACTTGTATCCGACCGGATAGCGACCACCGTACACTGGTGCTAAAACCTGCCATAGTGGCCCCCCTTGTGTGGGTCGCGTTCCAGGGTCAGCCAGTGTATATCCGGTTCTCCCCAGGGGGCTTGCCCCCTGATCCTAACCCTTTTCCCATCCCTTTTTCCTTCCCCTCTCCCTTAGCCCTTTGGCAGGCCGGCATGATCTTGCCGACCTACGATGGACACACTGTTTATCGTTGGTCGACATTATTCTTGGATTGCGCTACACTTACCATCAGGTGTAGCGTAGTCACTTTGCCGTGCCAGGATAAAAAAAAATGAACTCATCACTTTAACGTAAATGCTGTTATTGTATGGGGGTGTTATTGGTGGTATGTTCGTTTTTATTGTCAGTATATTTTGTTGATTGCGCTCAAGTAACTAATACACTCTTAAGTGATAGCCACGGTGTAGACAGTTTTATCTACAGCATGAATGGGCTGGCTCGACCGGGTCGTTACCACTGTCTCACAGAATACCGACGTAAAGCAGCGGCTTGCTGCTGCGTTTCGTACTGTGAGTGAGATATCAGGAGGCCTAAATCCCCGTCCCCTTCCCAATTGGGAAAGGAAACTTTAAAAAGAAGGGATAATTAAGGAATTCCTTAATTATCCCTTCCCTTTAAAGTCATCAACATGCATATGATTCTTCTAGTATTGTGGGCGTACATGGGCGGTGGAGATCACATACTACCAGATGACCTACTTGCTTGTTTGCCGGCCTATGCTATAAAATACACAAATTAGTGCAACCGTAAACGTAAACCGTAATTTTTTTTAATTATAAAACAGTGATGTAATATTTAGTATATGAGTGATAATATACGAGTTATTTCCTTGAAACGAATGACTTCTAGTATGGACTATGACAAATATCATTGTTTATCATTTTTAAAATAAAGCTTGAATCGGATACATCCGACTTTGATTGAATGTGCAATATTTATATTAAATATTTTTTAATAAACATAATTTTTTAAATGGACTCTTGTACGATTGTCAATCTTGTACAATTAGACAGCCTCCATGGCGCAGCGGGCGAGTAGCCGGCTGTGAAACGAGAGGCCGCGGGTTCGATCCCCGCACCAAGACAAAGCTTGTGTGATCCACAAATATTTGTTTCGGGGTCTGGGTGTTGTGAAACCGAAAGTCTCTCATAGTTCCTGATACCCACGACGCAAGACTCGTATCTTACTGTAGGGTCAGGAGTATGTATTGGTATTGGTTGTGGGCTCCTTTTCCCGCACTTAGCCTGTAAAAATGCAGGTCATTGTGCGTGATATCCATGCCGGCTATAGAACAAGCCAGCCTAACTCCGACCAGAAGCGCAGGATCTTCCTGGTTTCTCCACAGGCTTCTCGGAGTGACCCCGGTGAGTCGAGGATTTCTGCCCGTTGTGCAGCTACACCTTCACATTCCAGGATGACATGGGCAGCTGTTTCGTCGACCAACAGACATCCCCTACATACTGTATGTATGTGACTGTTGGGTGTATGCACAAAAAAACGAAATTACCATCAGCCAGTGTGACCGCGTCGATAGCGTCGTTGAGGTCGTCAATCTGTGGGTACGAGGCGATGCACATGTCGAAGTACTGCTGCAACTGCACCGCCTGCTTGGACAGCAGCTCGTTGTATGTCTCCAATTCGGATATCTTCTCTGTGAGACGGCGGGTTGTGCGTCCTGTGGACAAAGATAAAAAGGTTATAAAGAAACGTACATCCCTTTTTGAAGTGAAACTTCTTTAGAATCGTTGTGATTTGAAAGTCGATGAAACGAAAATGCGTCACGACAAAGACAAACATATTCATAAATCGGATTTAGCTTGCCAGAGAATGAGACAGATTACAAGTATACTAGCACGTGTCTGCGCCTGCGTACTACGAAGCCTTCGAAAAATGTGTCATAAACAACGTGGTTTATTATTCAGGTGTTTTAATTGTTTTGGATTTGCGTATTAAAATTCTTTGGTTAATTAATTTATTTTAATAATTCTAAAGTTTCACTTCTGCCGTGTGTGAATTGCACATACACACTTTTTTCCATCTGCCCTTAACGCATTCGCAGTGAGATCGGAGCAACATGATTTTTAACACGTTACAGAGGAATCAACTTTGTAATTTTTACGACCGGCCACTAAATATTAGTGGTACAAACATTTTGTCTCAGTGCGGGAATCAAACCCGCGACTCTCGTTTTACAGCCGGCTAATCGCCCTTTGTGCCACGGAGGTTGTCTGACATAATTATTATGTCGAGCGTATAGTACCAACCCTGTATTATATACATCGTACTGTTAGACACGGGCCTTCTCTAGTAATCAGTGGGATTAAAGCATTATTAAAAGTAAAGTAAATGAAAAAAAAGTCTAGATTGTTGAAAAAGATTACTGTAATTAAATTTACCGGAAATTCCAATCATATCGATGCAGGAAGTATGGAATTTTGAACAACCACTGAAATCTAAAATTAGATCAGATGGGGAAACTTTGATTAATACAGCACTGGTTCTACGATTTTCGAAGCCGGAGCAAAATTTTGTTTTCGGCGACTCAAAAAACATCGTAGGATACAATCTGCTTTTTATTACGAACGGGGACAATAGCTTCCCTTTTGCGTCTTTTGAATCAAACTTACGATTTGGAGTTTTAGCAAAACGGAGCAAAAACTAGGCATTAGCAACGCTCTACTTGAAATCAACTTAAAATACGTTTAAAAATCAACTAGAATGAGTTTCTACATCAAATAAATTCGATAGTACAATACACCCTCGATACTTATCACCGAAACCATATTTTTTTTAAACTCATGGTACTCCTGTTAGCCTTACGATCCTGGACTGTGTCTATACTCCCAACATTATTCTACAATACTTTTTCGATAATCACCTAATTCTAATATAATTTATTGTTACAATCTTATTTTTTAAGCTGCATTATATTATTAACAAACATTATTATACAGGTAACAACTAATTAGTTGAATGTCAGGTGTATAATAATTAAGTATTACAATAACTAGCTTCATTAAAATAAAATTATTAATACAAACTGGTTTTAGTAGAATTATCCTCATAGACTCGCTGTTTTAAAAATAAGGTAAAATGTATATTATCGCCTACATGACTTCCATCAGGATATTAAATGTAGCGTATAAACATTCCAATATTATTTTAAAACAGGTTTCGAGAGGTGACCCTATACCTACTATTGATTTCGATGATCGAGTTTGGTCTTACCTTATGGGCACGCACGGCACAGGTCCAAGGAACCCATAATCCTGAAACCAGTTCCGTCTATACCATAAGGACACGCGGGGCACTACATTAAGGCCTCCAGACTAAAAGGATCCTAAATGCCGAAAATTAATGACTGTATTTCCTATCAAAAGTATTCAAAAGTTGTGTCATGTCAAATGCAATTCGGAGCACAATGAAATAGTGAAGCCAGTGGAATTACTGGGTATTATGAGACTTGACATCTTATATCGAAGAGTGAAGATTGTAGTGCCATGTTTTTAGTACTTTTAAATGAGAATCCTGGGCATTGTTGTTCATTGGTTCATGTTGGTGTTCTGTTCACGGGCAGGCTTAAGATCAGCCGTGCAATGTACTCATCATTTAAGTGAATAAAAAAAATAATCCTTTGATGACGTACCATGTGACCCTGTGGACTGCAGTGACGTAGCAGAGCCGTGTCTTCGCAAACCGCCGCCATTTGAGCTGCTGTCTGAACTGGTTCCGTAGCCGGATTCAACCTGGATGATAAATAACAGGAACCCATATTATTATTTTTATTTGATTGAATGACGAGACGAGCAAGGCGCTCGCCTGATGGCAAGCGCCACGCATGCCCGTAAACAGAAGCAACACCACACAGAACTTTGAATTACAAAGCACTGCATGGCACTGAACTGCGCTCGTCACCCCGAGACACAAGATGTTAAGTCTCATAATGCCCAGTAAGTTCAATGGCTTCCATATGGCATAAAAAATTAAGGCTTGCTTATACTGAAACTGCTTAGATTAAATGCATCAGTTTTTAGTACTATATAATAATTTTTTTATTGATGTTTGTTATTAATGCAAATAGATAGTTTCCGAAGATTGTCGAGGCACCAGATAGCGTTCGACAATACATTTCAAATTATTGTCTGGGGATACAAGGTTCAAAATTGTTTATATATGTAACTTTCTTATGACACATTTGTAACGCAATGTCAAAAACAATCAATATATTATAAAAATGAATGTTTTGTCTGTATATCCTTTATTGAATCGTAAACTATGCATTTGATCTTGTGATGATCTTTAGCAAAGTTGTTGTGCATGAGCCCACGAAGGTTTCTGAGTTGGTACGACCAATTTTCGACAGATGACGCCACTGTAATTCCAATGAATTTCATATATTTGTGTAATGTTTCTTCTTGACATTTATTTTAGTTGGCGGCGTAGCAACGGATAGCTTCCGGATACCTCTCATATCTCGGATATCACTCACCATACGAAACGCAGCAGCAAGCCGCTATTTTACGTCTGTTTTGTGTGAGACAGTGGTAACGACCCGGTCGAGCCAGCCCATTTATGCTGTAGACAAAACTGTCTACAGCATGGCTCTACCACTCAAAAATTATATCTCCATGAATCATTTTACATATAAATATACAATATATTGTATACTATGTAATTAGTTTCCGTATTTGTCTTAGCACTCATGTTTCTTATCAAACATTACTCACGAACGAGATAGTAATAAATTATTAGCAATAATGATAACACAATATCAAACAGGTAAAATATTACTAGGAGGTATGTCCCTTATATGCGAGAAGCCGTCTAGGTAGGAGCCACCGGCACTGTTGTGTTCCGGTTTGAAGGATATTGACGCTAATGAATCTACAGGACATTATGAGACTTAACATCTTGTCTCGCGGTGACGAACGCAACTCAGTGCCATGCAGGTGTTCATAATTCGAAATTCAATGGGTGTTGCTTCTGTTTGGGCAGGCGTGGCGCTTACCATAAGGCGAGCGATACGCTTATCTCGTCATTAATGCTTATAAAAAAAACTGTATGAATCATTACAATCATGGAAAACAGGGGATTAGTTGGCGGTAAACAGCAGCTTGTGAGCGACATTCGGCTTTTTACCTCCTTGTTTGCGGTTCTTTCGAAAATTATCAATTTCGAAAACGAATGTTACAATTTACTTAGTGTGCTTGTATAGCCAAAGTCGAAACGAAGTAAGATAAATAGCGATAAATAAGATTTTAAGTTTGTGCACGCGCCCAGCCCATACAAAATAGGGTAACTACCCTTAGTTAGGTTAATTACAACGATATGTCATGATAGATGCGCTTTGTTTATTCTATACAAATAGCAGTCAGTTCTCGGGACAGTGTAAAGAAAAGTCGCACTAGACGCACTGGGGCCTTATTCTCCATGACTCGGGAAACTCGGAACGCAACCGATTCGCAGTACCGAATGACATTATGTAAGCTTATGTCAAATGTTCATATCCAATGCGTAACCCGTTTATAAACTTTGACATTGGCTTAGAGCACACCACACAATGCCGATATCACGAAGTTAATGTAACGTGGTCGGGTTAACGTAATATGGGGGATGTGACGAATCCACAAGGTCATAGAGCAGTGTTTCCCAACGTCGGACTCATGCCCCACAAGAGGGCAATTTGATAGTTAAAGGGGGCAATTTAAAAATGGACTCGACACGACTTTAACCCTTTCGCTTTGGGTTATTTAAATGAAATGCTAGATATCGGTGACAAATTTAACAAAAAAATATTAAAGTGGGACATGGCCCAAAAAAGGTTAGGAAACACTGTCATAGAGAGTGGCCCCAGTAAGTTGCGTCCCGCCTATGATTCAGGCTTACGCTATCACGGGTCGTTGGATATATCATTATGCGTCTATGATAAAACATAACTGAATTATTGTTATTATCAAATCTTATCACTAAAAAGATAAATGGTTTCAACTACTAATAAATAGATAAACACAATGTGTTTCTTTACAGGATTAACCATGTGAGAATATTTCTAAGGAAGTATAATACAATTTGTATGGAAAAATATTTAAGCTTATGCAGACTGTTGAAGTAAAACCTATACTTTACGATGGAGCATTCTCTAATTGGATCAAAGAAAATAAAACATAAACCATTCTAGTATGGCATTACTCAATGGAGTAATGCCCTAACCACAACACCTAAATATTATGAAAACATCTGATTAAGGCTGACGAGCCGATTGCAGATTAAAATGACAAAAAAAAAAAAACTAAACATGGTGAAGCACAAAGTGGAGCGTATGTCACATTGGTACTAAACTACCTATTTTATGAGTTATTAGGTATCCAAAAAAATGAAATTTTACCTGTATATAATCAAACCAAATATAGTTTTCAGGGAATTAAATACGCGTTATTCATATGCTCGTCCATGTATATTTATTTATTTATTATTATTTACTTCAATGAAAGAAGTACATAAAAACATTATTAATTTGCAAAACAAAGTATAAAGCTTCATGCAAATGTGAGTACATCTCTAAATAAAAACTATTATAAACTAGCATAAGCTATTTACTTAGATATTGTGAAATATTCGTCGGCATCAAAAGTGAGAAAATCAGCGTAAAGGCCGTCGAGTCGTTGTGATAATAATTACTCAAGGTCACTTCATCGTGTATTGAACTACCACCCAGCAATGCTGTTTATTCAGGGAAAACCCGACGCGAAACACGTTGTTCTTTTCACATGGTATACTACATGGTATACTTTACATAATGATAATCCGAGCATAGTTGTCACAGACACTTGGTGCTACTAACCAACATGAATTATGGTCTCTTTACTAGAAGGGAATTAATTAATTAAATTATATCTCACCATTGCACTTCGACAACCCAGGTCTACCATAATTCCAGCAATATGACCTCTAATCTTTATTACACTTCCTTCAGTCTATGAAGAAAAAAAGACGAAAGAAACTCCCTCAGCAACATGATATTTAGAATTTAGAAATAACATTAATTGAAATAAACAACCTTTTATTAATCAATATTTATCACCAATGATAATGAGCTCAACTGAAACCTGAGTGCCCCAAATTGTTCCTTAAATTCGGATTCAGTGGATTCTCTTCCTTGCACATTATCTGACTCATTAAGACTATATAGTAATACCATATTCATGAAATGGTAATTAAAACAGCAACGATATTATAAACATATTCCAAATACAGTATGGATCGGCAGTCAAATTACGAACTTATTTTACAATAGTAAAATTTTGTCCATTATCACTGAATAACAGTCAAAACAGTAGTTTAACAAACAATGTTTAAAAGTGTTATAATTGCTGGTTTGCTGACCATGCTATAAAAAAATCCACAGTGGATCACCCTAAGGTGGCACATAAGGAAGCATAATACTAAAATAATGAACTAAACACATTTTTAAGATAGATGTCCAAATTTTAAAGAAATCATTTACACAGTATTCAAATTCAACACTATAATAATATTGCCCATAGTTCGCTTTCAAAGGCTGACTAGATGATGGTCCACCTGATGGCAAGTGGTTACTGTGGCACCAAGACAACACCGGGTCATAGCCAAATCACTGCCTACTATAAAATACTTTTTAAGCCTCATTTGAAGGTCCAATATTTATTAATATAACCATCCAAAGACAAAAATTATTAAGCCACAGGAATTGAATGGCAAAAGGATGATAATTGATACAATTAAACACAGTACAATTTAATTTTAGCCGTTGACTCATTGAGTCATTACTCAACGGTTCGAGTATTTGATAACAATTTACAGCACATTCCTAACACATTTATCTATGAATAAGATATCAAGGCCAATAATAATTTATGAAGTTGTAAAAATTTTTACTATAAAACAAATAGCTGGTCAACATATATATTTTTAATAATAATAATAATACACAAACACTCCTGAACACACACTAGGTTAACCTATATAGTATCAGAAACTATGAAGGACTTGCGGTCGCATAATACATCCAGACATAAAAAAATATATTTGTGGTCACACAAACATTTATCTCGGTACAAGAATCGATCCCATGTCAACTTACTTTGTAACAGTCTACTTGTCCACTGCTCTACAGAGGCTATTTAACTTATCTAGTCATGTGATACAAATCACCAGCAGCATATTAATCATAAATATACATAAAAACTGTTAATTGAACAATGTTCACAACCAATAAAAGTGCATTTTATAAAATGTTTACACAACATACTTAAGACAATTAACAGTAATTAATAAGTACTCACTTTAAATGACTCCAGCACATCGATCCACTGCTGCTTCTCCTCCGGATTGGTGGCTCGCAAGTACCAAACACAATCGTTTACAGACACATCAAATCTGCAGTCATCAAATTCGTGAGGCTGAAATCATCAAAAATAACATTCCAAGGTTCCACATCACCGTCTCGGATCGCATGACCAACGCGCCAATGAGACATTTATTCAACAACAACAAATTAAACATGACAAAAAAGTCTGTTGCAAGGGCATATCAATTTTTTACTACGATGTTTAAGTATGCATAGTCACCTTCACTTTGGCTTTTTTCAAACATAAGGCACCGCGGCATCCAAGATTACTTTCCAATTCACTCTTATAATACGATAGCGTAGAATCCTTCAAAACAATAAACCTGTCCTGCCAACCGTGAATGTAGTTTGTCCATTTACTCAAGTATCCGCGAAGTTCAGGATTTCCACCCTCTTCTAAATCCGAATTATCACTCACAGCTATATTTTCTTCGGTCATTTTGCAGAAAATCTATACAAATTGTGACATTAAGTGAAAATGAAAACAAAGAAACTAAATTAATGAATTTTATCAAATTCTCGATAAACTAACGAAACTGTTGCCACTGTACTGTATTGTAACTCAGCTGAATTTTAGAAATAAATGCCTACAGCCGCGCGGTACGTAAACATGCGATAGGGCTGCCCGCCTCCAGCATTTTAATTACATTTGCCTACTTTGTGATTCCATTTAGTTTTGTGATTATAAAATACTTTTTTATGGATTCAGTTAGAGCATTACACCCATTCTAAATAACGACAACAACTAAGTAATAAAAAGTACCTTTTAAGTTGCCATAACACAAGCGTACCTACCGTACCGCATCAACAGCCTATACAACACGCAGAAGTTAACTAGGCACCTCGGTGTAATGACGTCATAGGAATGTACTACTGCATAAAAAATTCAAGTACCCTTATGAGACCTATCAATACAAGTGATTGTGACTGCGAATGTGGATGTGCACGTTTTCAAGCGAAGTTCATGGGCGTGGGTTCGCGTTTGTACCTACTAAATTGGTTACTAAAATATGTTTTGTCTCATTCTCACTCTCACAGATGACAATTAATGTGTGATTGACGCTAAACATATAATAATTAATCAATAGATACCTATTCAGCGTTTATCAATAAGGGGGTTAAATGTAGATATATTTTTTGGTAACAGTTCTATATCCATAAAAATAACAATAACAACGAAAAAAACACGAAGGAGGCGCGTGCGTAACGGTAGAATTTAATTTACTGACCGTAATGACGCGTCGAGGGCGAGAGCGGTAGGCGGTGGGGTGTGGTGGGAGGGGACGCACATTCCACTGAGGTGCCAAGTTGATTTCTGCGTGTTATAACTACCTATTTCACTCGTGCCCATCACTTTCATTTAATCTATTTTATTATCTATGTTTGAATTAATAAATATAGATTTATTAATTCAAACATTTATTTTCGGGAGTTAAAAAGAAATACTTATCCATTAAAAAATACACATTTTTTACCTACTAGTAAGTAAAATTATTTTATAGTCTTACCTTTCACAGTTTCCAGGTAATGTAAAAAAAGTTATCCCTGGATGCGTTATTGACGAATTCATACAACCAAAAACAGCACAATACATCCTACTCGTCATTATAAATATGTACTTGATCTTATTTTTAGTGAAAAAATTGCGTGGTTATTGTTAAAAAAAACACACCGTCCGTTCGTCACTGCGGCACAGTCGGGACTGTCTGCACACTGAACGCACACGTATATCGAGTCACGTGGGCATAGCTCGCGATTCATCCTTTTCTATGAAGATGGAATACTGTAGATAATTATACTGTGCTGTTGCTGTTGTTTTTGACAGTTTTTGACGTTTCTTATCAGGGTTGTCAATAGATATAGCATGAAATGTCACATCAATTTAATTGGATAAAACAAAAACAGTAAAGATTTTCGAAGCAATTTCTAATAATCAGCTTATTAATTATAAGGTTAACTATGTGATCAGACTGAATGAATTATCACAGGTCCGGTGTTCTGATTGCTAATATCTCCTGAATCAGCACCGCACACCCGGTAGTGAAGTGTTCAGTCCTGAAGTTTCATAAGCATTAGCACTTTTAACTCGAGTCCCGAACCAGTCACAGCTTCGACGCCGCACTCCACAAGTATACGCTCGGTCAGTGTAGGGCGTAGTTAACTACATTTTGTAATCTGATTACTAATTTCGATTAAAAGTAGTTAACTACATGTAGTTATGATTACATGTAACTTAACTACAGTAATCAAACTACATGAAGTAGTTATTAATTTGATTGCTGCAATCTAGTAGTTATAACTACTGATTATTTAAGTTTTATGAACTTATATTTTGCAATTAAATAAACACGTAAAGTGTAGTAACATATGTTTTGGTATATGGCTGCTTAAAAAAAAACAGTTTATTGCACATGCCTCTCAAAGTCCGTCAAAGTCCGGTCAAAGTCCTGTCAAAGTCCGTCAAAGTCCTGTCAAAGTCCTCTCAAAGTCCTGTCAAAGTCCGGTTAAAGCCCTCACAAAGTCCTGTCAAAGTCCGGTAAAAGTCCATCAAAGTCCGTCAAAATCCTGTCAAAAACCGGTCAAAGTCCTGTTAAAACCGTCAAAGTCCTGTAAAGTCGGGTTAAAGCCTTCTCAAAGTCCTGTCAAAGTCCGGCCAAAGTCCATCAAAGTCCGTCAAAATCCTGTCAAAGTCCGTCAAAGTCCTGTCAAAGTCCTTTCAAAGTCCGGTTAAAGCCTTCTCAAAGTCCTGTCAAAGTCCGGTCAAAGTCCATCAAAGTCCGTCAAAATCCTGTCAAAGTCCGTCAAAGTCCTGTCAAAGTCCAGTTAAAGCCTTCTCAAAGTCCTGTCAAAGTCCGTCAAAGTCCGGTCAAAGTCCGTAAAAGTCCTGTCAAAGTCCGGTCAAAGTCCATCAAAGTCCGTCAAAATCCTGTCAAAGTGCGGTCAAAGTCCTGTCTAAATCCGTCAAAGTCCTGTAAAGTCCGGTTAAAGCCTTCTCAAAGTCCTGTCAAAGTCCGGTCAAAGTCCATCAAAGTCCGGTCAAAGTCCGTCAAAGTCCATCAAAGTCCGTCAAAATCCTGTCAAAGTCCGGTTAAAGCCTTCTCAAAGTCCTGTCAAAGTCCGGTCAAAGTCCATCAAAGTCCGTCAAAGTCCGGTCAAAGTCCGTCAAAGTCCTGTCAAAGTCCTGTCAAAGTCCGTCAAAGTCGTGTCAAAGTCCTGTCAAAGTCCGGTTAAAGCCTTCTCAAAGTCCGGTCACAGTCCATCAAAGTCCGTCAAAGTCCGGTCAAAGCCCATCAAAGTCCGTCAAAATCCTGTCAAAGTCCTGTCAAAGTCCGTCAAAGTCCTGTCAAAGTCCGGTTAAAGCCTTCTCAAAGTCCTGTCAAAGTCCGTCAAAGTCCTGTCAAAGTCCTCTCAAAGTCCTGTCAAAATCCGGTTAAAGCCCTCTCAAAGTCCGGTAAAAGTCCATCAAAGTCCGTCAAAATCCTGTCAAAGTCCGGTCAAAGTCCTGTTAAAAACCGTCAAAGTCCTGTAAAGTCGGGTTAAAGCCTTCTCAAAGTCCTGTCAAAGTCCGGCCAAAGTCCATCAAAGTCCGTCAAAATCCTGTCAAAGTCCGTCAAAGTCCGTCAAAGTCCTGTCAAAGTCCTCTCAAAGTCCTTTCAAAGTCCGGTTAAAGCCTTCTCAAAGTCCTGTCAAAGTCCGGTCAAAGTCCATCAAAGTCCGTCAAAATCCTGTCAAAGTCCGTCAAAGTCCTGTCAAAGTCCAGTTAAAGCCTTCTCAAAGTCCTGTCAAAGTCCATCAAAGTCCGTCAAAGTCCGGTCAAAGTCCGTAAAAGTCCTGTCAAAGTGCGGTCAAAGTCCTGTCAAAATCCGTCAAAGTCCTGTAAAGTCCGGTTAAAGCCTTCTCAAAGTCCTGTCAAAGTCCGGTCAAAGTCCATCAAAGTCCGGTCAAAGTCCGTCAAAGTCCATCAAAGTCCGTCAAAATCCTGTCAAAGTCCGGTTAAAGCCTTCTCAAAGTCCTGTCAAAGTCCGGTCAAAGTCCATCAAAGGCCGTCAAAGTCCGGTCAAAGTCCGTCAAAGTCCTGTCAAAGTCCTGTCAAAGTCCGTCAAAGTCCTGTCAAAGTCCGGTTAAAGCCTTCTCAAAGTCCGGTCACAGTCCATCAAAGTCCGTCAAAGTCCGGTTAAAGCCTTCTCAAAGTCCGTCAAAGTCCTGCCAAAGTCCTCTCAAAGTCCGGTCAAAGCCCATCAAAGTCCGTCAAAATCCTGTCAAAGTCCTGTCAAAGTCCTGTCAAAGTCCATCAAAGTACGTCAAAATCCTGTCAAAGTCCTGTCAAAGTCCGTCAAAGTCCTGTCAAAGTCCGTCAAAGTCCGGTTAAAGCCGTCTCAAAGTCCGGTCAAAGTCCATCAAAGTCCGTCAAAGTCCGGTCAAAGTCCGTCAAAGTCCTGTCAAAGTCTGGTTAAAGCCTTTTCAAAGTCATGTCAAAGTCCGGTCAAAGTCCATCAAAGTCCGTCAAAGTCCGGTCAAAGTCCTGTCATAGTCCTCTCAAAGTCCTGTCAAAGTCCGGTTAAAGCCTTCTCAAAGTCCTGTCAAAGTCCTTCAAAGTCCGTCAAAATCCTGTCAAAGTCCGGTCAAAGTCCATCAAAGTCCGTCAAAGTCCGGTCAAAGTCCGTCAAAGTCCTGTCAAAGTCCGGTTAAAGCCTTCTCAAAGTCCTGTCAAAGTCCGGTCAAAGTCCGTCAAAGTCCTGTCAAAGTCTGGTTAAAGCCTTCTCAAAGTCCGGTCAAAGTCCATCAAAGTCCGTCAAAGTCCGGTCAAAGTCCGTCAAAATCCTGTCAAAGTCCGTCAAAGTCCTCTCAAAGTCCGGTTAAAGCCTTCTCAAAGTCCTGTCAAAGTCCGGTCAAAGTCCATCAAAGTCCGTCAAAATCCTGTCAAAGTCCTGTCAAAGTCCGTCAAAGTCCTGTCAAAGTCCGGTTAAAGCCTTCTCAAAGTCCTGTCAAAGTCCGGTCAAAGTCCATCAAAGTCCGTCAAAGTCCGGTCAAAGTCCGTTCAAAGTCCGTCAAAGTCGGGTCAAAGTCTGGTCAAATACCAGTCAAAGTCCTGTAAAGTCCGGTCAAAGTCTTGACAAAATCCAGTCAAAGTCCAGTTAAAATCAAATTCAATTAATCAAGTCCAGTTAATTTTGACGCGTAACAGAAAAATCTGACGCATAACCGAAAAATCTGACGTAACCGAAAAATGAGACGATTTTTATTTTTTCCACGCACAGCGATTCATTTTTATACAGGGTTATTTTTAAAACACCAGCAACCTCGCAGGGGTAGATTCCTAAGGTTATAAGCTACTACTTTTGTTCTACGACTTTTGATAATTTGTTAGATTTTATTTTCATACAAAAATAAGTATTCATTTAATTTCCGTCTTGATTGTTACAACGCGCATCGCAGATTACGTAAACAAATACGCGAAGCGTGGGGAACCGGGCTAGCTCCTTTGAAGGTCAACGCGCCGCTCAGCTGAGCGGCGCCTTTGAGTCGCGCGCGCACGCCGCGCCGCGCCGCATACTACGAAGAAAAATACGACACAACAAAAACTTGTAAAATCATTTTTTTTTAAATATATTGAGTTATATCCAAACTCGTAGAACAAAAGTTGTTCCGTATGGGGACAGTTATCTACCCCTGCGAGGTTGCTGGTGTTTTAAAAATAACCCTGTATATAGATTTAATTTAATTAATTTAATGTATTTACATGAACGACTATCGCGCGTGTTTTCTTTTTTAATGACGCAAAATCATTTTAAATATGTAGTTATAAAAAGTAATCAAGTAATTATGATTGCAACTACAATTAGTAGTTAGTAATCAAAATTTTTAACTACATTTTTGATTTTTTTATGTAGTTATTAGTTATGATTACTAACTACTTTATGTAATCGTAGTTAGTAATCAGTAGTTAGATTACATTTTGCCCAACACTGCGCTCGGTTGATGCTAATTGCTGGCGCGGCGCAATACGATAATATACAAGTATCGTCATCTTACTCCGCAACTACCCCGCATTTCTCTAGGATTTACTAGTCTGTATTGTATCTCCAACGTATTAATGTTATAATGCGGCTAGAAAGCAGGATCAAACTATATCATTTTCGACCACAATTTTACCTATAAATAATACGTGAAAAGAAAACTTTATACCCCTATAATCATACTGCGCGCACGGAATGTGAGATTTGAAGCACAGTTAAAATTTAAATGGAGTGCAGAAAGCTAAAATTTAGTAATAGCATATATAAATGAGTTGGTTGCTGGTGACGACCAGAAATCGACCATTTAGCTTGTTTGATAACACTTTAAGTAATTGAGTAGGTTTAGCTGAGGTTTAGCGTTAACTAGCTATTTTCTTTCTCGATTTCTTAAATTAAATCAAATTTTTACGTGACGGACTGTTCGTTACAGTCAACATTTCAGAAAGTTTTTATTTTTGGGATAATTCATATAAATTTACAATCAACCATAACATTGGCATGATAAGAATGTGTTTTAAAGACATCAAAACCCGTTACGCGTGAAAGTCATAAAACGCTGTACCGTCTGTGCGAACTTCTAATATTTTACGGCGAATTATGTAAGTATTAATGAATACTTATTTATACTCGTGGAACGATGTTTTAGAACTAATCTTTATACATACATAAAATGGCACTCACAGTACAGTACGTAAACGTCAGTTCTCTAAGTAGTCTGTGAGTACGTACATATTTCACATAATCTCAGATCAAATAAATCTAAGCACATAATATTTCGACTAATTTTTGTTATCATAGACAAAAATAATGCATCGATCACACGATAGTAGATTCATTTCTATTCGATAAATTTAATATTAATTTGTTTAAATAAATCTAAATTATCTCTAAAACACACAATTAAAATAATTTCATTTTTATATAACACCGATTGATTGAAATTTGAATTTAATTTCGTCTCTAAATATTTATTACATATTTATTGTACTTATTCAAGTCCACGAATTGTACCGTAGTATACGAACGAACTCTTTTTGACATTTCCGTTTATCGCCGGAAGTAACACTTCGCTACGTATTGATTTTTAGAAATGAATTCTATCATTGGTGGAAATTCTATAACCGCCAAAATTGTTCCCATTTAGCCAATGAAACGACGATATTCTATTAACAAAGCGCAATATCCGTTCAAGATGGCCGACAAATCTATGCCTATTTTTGTTCCATCAGAAAAGCCTGTGAAACTTGTAAAGTGGAAAATAAAACAAGGTGCTTTTGTGTCACAAGGCCAAATATTATTTTTGTACAATGATTCGTCAGGCAATGGAGGTGAAGTAAAGAAATTTAAAGTGGTGCGTGCTGGTACTATCTCATCGATCAAGGTGAAGGAAGGAGACATTGTAGAGCCTGGGTAAGTGACGTCACACCAATTGCGCATTAATAATTTCGGGATTAATTGTTCTAATATTTGTACAATCATTATTTTATTGTTTAATAAGTTTATGTTATGATACTTTGTTCTCTCGCGCCATCTCTGCCGAATCGCTACATATGTTGTTTGCGCGGCAATTCAAACTGCGTGATTAACTGGTTATGTATTTCTCCCGCCAAATTTTTTTTCTTACCAGTTCTCATAATTTATTTTAGTTACAACGTTCTGATATATAAATCTGAGGACGTGACAGTGACTATTTAAGGATCATGCATCCAGTTTGTACAATATGTGATGCTGTATTGTGGATGGTGTTTGCAGTTCATCAGTAGCGGAGTTGGAAGGATGTCGTCACACGACGGTGATGAAGGAGATGTGCGCGGAGTGCGGCGCCGACCTCCGCACTGACGATGAACCGAAGAAGGATGTCGCTGTCGTGCCCATGGTACACTCCGTGCCTGAACTTAAGGTCTGAACTGAACGTGTTTGCACCATTAATAAACTTTTCATACACTTACAAAAATGGACAAACATTGGCAATGTTCTTTACGGCAAATCTGCACCGACGTGGATTTTCTCGGACTTTTGCTGACTATAAAAATAAAGTTCCATTGCTTAAAATTATGGTTTTAGATGTTTAGTTCCCAAAGTGGTCTAGGTGGACAGCCAAGGGTCCACGGGAGACTCGACGGGGGTCTATGTTGGTTTGACAAAAAATGGGGGTTCGCAATTCGTAAGCAGGGGACCACGAAATTTGTCTGCTTTAGTTAGTTAAGAACTAAAATGTTGGCTTGACTTCACCTATCAATGTAGGCAGACAATTTTTTAAGAACCTCAGCGACTGTTACTTGTAAAAACTTGCAACGTTTTGGGAATATGGTAGAAATGTAGTTGCAGGGGGTCCACCGGAACTAGCTAAATTTTGAAAGTGGTCTATGGGAGACAAAGTCTGGGAACCTCTGATGTACAGGATATCTGTTCACACAGTGTGCCCTTTAAAATACATCACTTTTAGCCTCAAAAGTTATGCGTTAATTTGATTTAATTCAATTCAATTTATTTATTTACATACTTGAAATCCATTCCATTTTTGTTAGTATAATTGCCTAGCCTATATTAATATGATATATTATTGTTTAAACCATATCAAAACATTTTTATAATCTTCTACTATTTACCATTATGTTCAGGTTTCTGAAGAACTTGCTCAGAAATTAGGCCGTGAAGATGCTGGTCGCTTGTTGAAGGACAGAAA
Source organism: Amorpha juglandis (assembly GCA_949126905.1). Classification (NCBI taxonomy): domain Eukaryota; kingdom Metazoa; phylum Arthropoda; class Insecta; order Lepidoptera; family Sphingidae; genus Amorpha; species Amorpha juglandis. Next base: position 10,778,925 of record OX421383.1, read on the forward strand.
GTTGGTGTTGCTTGTGGACTTGGATCAAACATTGGTACACACAACAAATGACAACATACCACCCAATCTAAAGGTAAATCATAATGCATAATTTATTTTTATGAATTGAAGCTTACTTACAAATAAATGATCAGTTAAGTTTTTTGTTTGATATAAACATCATTCCTTCATTTTGGGATATCCATGTTGTATTTAAGTATTTAAACCAAAATGCAACCAAAAACTGCAATTGATTACAGTGACCACTTCTAATGATAATAATTGTACTGTTAACAATTTACTAACAACATAAAATATTTGAGATTATGGTCTCCATTATTTTGAATGTACAATCTTAACAATCCTCTAATGATTGCTGGTAACATTTTACAGGGAGTTCTACACTTCTTCCTAAGAGGCCCCAGCAGTTCAGGTCGCTGGTGTCACACAAGACTAAGACCTAGAACAAAAGAATTCCTAGAGTCAGCATCATCAAACTATGAACTACATGTGTGCACTTTTGGTGCGAGACAATACGCCCATGCAATAGCAGACTTGTTGGATCCAGAGAAAAAGTACTTTTCACACAGAATATTGTCTAGGGATGAGTGCTTTGATGCTAGAACAAAATCTGCTAATTTAAAGTGGGTATAATTTTATATCTAGAAGGTACAATCTGGATAATAAAATAAACTCGATTAAATCTTTTTTGAGCATATCCCAACCTAACCAAGCCATTTTGTAAGAATAATAATAACAGCCCTGTATTACATACATCTGCTTCCTCTACTGAATGAGATGGGGTAAAGTAAAAAAAATGCTTATAAAGGTGGTGGAAACTCTCTGTAGACAGTTTTATCTACAACATGAATGGTCTGGCCAGCTCAAAGAGAAGTAAGATCATAGTGTTTGAATCAGAGGCTATATATTTTGACAATGACTATATTACTGGGAGGGTAGGCAGAGATAAACCAGGTTAACTCAAAATTCACTGAGTTTATTTTCTCCAATAATGCAATAGGTGGGGACAATTTTTTGTAATTTTCCATGAATAAAACTGTGTATACACATAAAGGAAGTCGCTGGATGCAGGCCGCTTCCAACAGGTCAGTCTGAAGATCTTTGGGGGAGGCCTATGTTCAGCAGTGGACATCCTGTGGCTGATGATGATGATACACATAGGATTGACAAATATTATGACAATGATTTCAGGGCGTTATTCCCTTGCGGCGATAACATGGTGTGCATAATCGATGACCGCGAGGACGTCTGGCGACACGCCACGAACCTGATTCATGTGAGGCCATATTCATTCTTTCAGTCTACAGGAGACATTAATGCACCACCACCACCAGGTAATTATTTTGTAAATAGTAACAGTTTAACTGCGGCCAATAATATTATAATGTATTAAATCCAGCCCTGCGGCTCGCAAGAATAAATTGTATTGGTCAAATATTCATTTATTGGATTAAGATACGGGTTACGACAGAAAATACTCTGTAACTTCTCTTATAATCCATATATTAAAATGTTCTTCTGAAGACTTTCTTTCTTTAAGGCTTGAAATAAAGACAGATACGAGAAAAACAGCTTATTTTTTACTATTATTTGTGAAAGCAAAGATAATTATTTGTAGTAGATAATTGATCATAACAAATATTAATCTTAAAATCATATTTTTTTATATGTTAGTTGATGAAAAACCAAAGCTACCTAGCGGTAAAAATGGCGCCCAATCACCACCATCGCAAGAAATGCCCAGTCTAGACCCCGAACCTGACCAAAAAGGTGAAAAAGATAAACCAAGCGATGGTGGCAATGGTAAAATAATCAAGGACATTAAAGCTGATGAAGCAAATGATGTAAAGGATGTAAATGATGAGGACAATGACAAGACAGAGCCTGAACCAAGATGGGTGGAAACTGAGGACGGCCAAATAGAAATGGAAGACCCTGATGACTACTTAATTTATTTAGATGATATCTTAAAGAGAATACATCAGTGAGTATTTGTTGAGAATTTAATATCTAGAGTACTAATATGGTGGATTATGTGTCTAGGCATAATTATTTCTGTTTCACTATTTAAAGCTACTACATCTCTTTTTATAATGGTTTGTGTATGTGATCATGTTACTTCTGAACGACTAGATTGATTGAAGATATATTATTGTGTTATGTCCATTGTGTATTGTTTTTATTAAAGTGATGGTTCATAGCTTCACAACCATAGTAACATGCATGTGCGTAAAACCGTGAAGAACAGCTAGTGAAAAATAAAAGTTACTTCAATAATTATTCTAAATTATTATTTGCTTAGTGATATTATTTCAATGGCTTAACATCATTTTTATACATTTGTTATAGACATTTTTATGACCTGTACGACAAGATGGGGAAGAAACAAATACCAGATTTAAAATGTGTAATACCTGAAGTTAAGAGTAAAGTGCTGGCTGGAACCAGTCTAGTTTTTAGTGGATTAGTACCAACTCATCAGAAATTAGAGACATCTAGGGCATACTTGGTAGCTAAGAGTCTAGGAGCTGAAATAACACAGGATTATACTGAAAACACCACACACCTTGTTGCAGTTAGATCAGGTAAGCTTAAATTAATATTATTTTTTTTGTATAAAAAGACCTCCTTTATTGTAAGAATGTCAATTACTTTGCCAAATATGTCCACACTTTAAATTCATTTAGTAATTATAGGCCATCAGATACCAGTAGTCATTATTTCTCTATAAGATTAAGACCAGAAATTGGTCGTTTTTTTTTTTAATAGCATAGGCCGGCAAACGAGGAAGTAGGTCACCTGATGGTAAGTGATCTCCACCGCCCATGTACGCCCACCACCAGAACAATTATGGGCGCGTTGCCGACCTTAAAGGAAAGGGATAATTAGGGATGGGAAGGGGAGGGGATTTGGGCTTCCGGATATCTCACTCACCGCACGAAACGCAGCAGCAAGCTGCTACTTTACTTTACTTTATTTTTTTGTGGGAACGGAACGGTGTCAGTAACGAACCGGTCGAGCCAGCCCATTCATGCTGTAGACAAAACTGTCTACAGCGTGGCTCTACCACTCAAAAAAATAATTGTAATGAAAATAGTTTTTATAAAAATAAAATAGTTAAATATTTTTTTAATGCATATACATAATAGTAATAGGTTGATTATTTTCCGTCCTATTCATATTTGTTAATAATAATTCGTGAAAAGGTACAGCGAAAGTAAACGCTAGCAGACGTATTGGTGATGGAAAGGTCAGCAAATTTCACGTGGTGACTCCCGATTGGCTTTGGACATGCGCCGAACGGTGGGAGCGAGTGGACGAGCGACTGTACCCTCTGCAGAGAGGTGGACAGGTACTGTAGCATAATCTGTTGTAAATATTTTTATAGTGCCTAACATTATTACTAGCCTCATATTCACAAGTTCTCTTTCCGGCTCCAAAGGACCAAAAATGTATGAACACGTATTGGATATCGTGTAAAATACTGTATAAAGCTCCATTGGTATAGTTTTTTTAATTATTATAACTACAGTTAAGTGTTACTACTATACAAAGTATTGCATACTTTTTACGCCAAGTTATAGATTGTTTTTATAGTAGATGTTGGCAAAATAACAAATGGGTTACCAGATAGTAACACCCTCAATACCAAAACTCATGGTGCGTCGCCTACCTTTAAAGGAAAGAAAAGGGATTAGGAAGGGATTTGAGCCTCCGGAACTCTCACTCTTCCAACGAAACGTAGCAACAGGCTGCTACCTCATGTTGGTTTTCTATAAGGCGAGCGACTTGCTCGTCTCGTCATCTAAAGCTAATAAAAAAAAGTGCGAGATAATATGAGGCTGCTAGAACCAGAGTGGCCTAACTGCCTTTTGATCTATTTATATTTTCGTAATTTAAAAATGTTAAATTATAAGACCAGACTGGCCTAAAATTGGTAACATAAATGGCAGTACAAGTCCATTTTTTTTTATCCTGGCTCGTCAAAGTGACTACGTTACACCTGATGGTAAGTGTAGCGCAATCTAAGAATAGTGTCGACCAACGATAAACAATGTGTCCATCGTAGGTCGGCAAGATCATGTCGGCCTGCCATAGGCCCAAGGGGGAGGGGAAAGAAAAGGGATGGGAAAAGGGTTAGGATCAGGGGGCAAGCCCCCTAGCGAGAACCGGATATACACTGGCTGACCCTGGAATGAGACCCACACAAGGTGGGCCACTATGGCAGGTTTTAGCACCAGTATACGATGGTCGCTATCCGGTCGGATACAAGTAAAATTTCAACCGTGGTTTAAATTGTCGAAAATACAAATAGATCAAAAGTCGTCAAAATGCAGTTAGGCCACACTGGTTCTCTAGTAGCGTCATATATGAATGAATGCAATGTAGTTGTATCCACAGAGCAGCTCCCGCCGACCGCCGGCGCACTGCAGCAGCCCGCCACCCGCGCCCGCACCTCCGCCCCCTCCATCTCACGCGCCAGCACTACGGAAACGCACGCCGTCCGGACGGTTCATGGACACCATCAACCCGCTGCTGTCGTTCTCCAGCGACGACATCGCCGATATGGACAGAGAGGTCGGTGGTCAACGTAAGCAAACAATATTACTGGTTGTTTGTTCGTCTGGTCTGATCGTATTGCCACTGCGGTTTCGTTACTGGGCCCTGGATTACGTTTGTAAGTTAATTACGTAAGTCAGTTATTAAGGAATTACTGATGTATAAGACAATTGAAATTGCTAAATGTTAATTTTGTTAAATTTAGATATACGTCCAAGTGGTAATATATGCGTGTCATATCTACGTAAGTATTACTGTCTTAAGTCTGTAAACAAAACTTGGAAACTTAATTCAGGCCTAGGGGGTAACAGAATATTAAAACTATACAGTACTTGTTGAAAGTAAGAGAACCTACTTATTGTCAAGGAACGGAATCGTAGTGTACGCCCAAGTTTTCAAAATATTAATACTAATTACGTTTTACACTTATAAATTACTAGGTAAATATCGCATGCTGCCATAGTGCATGGATAAAAGATTTTTTGAATCGAATTGGTAACCATCCAATATTATTAAGAAACTTCAATTCAAGAGGTCTAAAACTTGTAGAAGTGTGATAAGGGAAAACTCAATATAGTAATTTTATTTTGATCTGCTTAGAGCCGCAATGGCACCCATCAATTTGTTTTATTTTCAATAGAGGCTATTTTCTTCCAGGTGGAGGACATATTCAATGAATCTGATGAGAGTTCATCAAATGATGAGAAACCAGGTGACGATGATCTTGACGATGAAGAGAATCCTCCTGAAGATAGACTGCTTTCATTGGAAACAGAAAGTTCTCAGGATAGGTACATCATTTATTTATTTTTTGCCTGTCATACTTTTAAAAAAAAAATACGGGTTGCACTCCGGGAGTGCCGACAGAAGTGAAAACTTACTAAAGAAGATGCGAGAATACAAAATTACAGCAACATGTCCACTGGACATGATAAAAGTTCATTCTACTCTCTTCGCGTTTATGCGAGCCTGGTACTTTTTTTACGGCACCATGTTCCAAATTATAAAATAAGTAATCGTCACTTTATTATTATCAATATCAAAAACAAAATTACGGTAACATGTCTATTCACCATTAAAAAGAAACGAGCACAGTCCGATCAAAGTCCTGTGAAAGTCCGGTCAAAGTCCAGTCCAATCCGACTGGTCACTGTGTGACGCCACCTGGGACTTATCGAAGTTCCAGGGAAGTCGGCTAGCGCTGGCTGGTTAACTGGCCCGCGTGACGTCTCACGGAAGGTTCTCCAATATTCTGGAACCTTCCGCTCGCCGCCGCTCGCGTTACGGAACGTTTCGGTTCACCCTCCCATAAGAAGTTATCACTTCAAAAACAGTTATTTGTTTTGCAGTATTGTGGATCTTAGGCACTTTTACATAAAATAATATTTTTTTATTCTAGATTAATAGCCACACAAGACGCAGAGAGCTCCAGTGAATCAGACTTAGGTAAAGAATACTCACTAAATTGTATTTAATTTAAGTACATATTGCTATCACAATATAAACTACGCTGATGGGATGGGACCTGATATTCTTTTGCCCGACTATAGTGATCGTGATCACCATACATATGGCAAATAATGGCTCTCCATAGTGCCTTGTTCCGGCGAGTTGCGTTCCAAGGTCAGTCAGCGAAAACGTCAGGCCAGCATAATTATATTTGGACTATGCCCTGTACTTACCATCAGGTCCTGTGTAGTTAAAGTGACTCCAAGATGTCATGAAGTCATGCAAACATAAAAAAAAACTGAACTCATGCAGGTGGGTTTATAACAAATGGTAACCATGGTTTTGAATATTATAAACATTTTGAAATCGAACATATGTCTATCTCTCTTACTCCATTTCAAAAGTGACGCTGACAATGGTTTCAAAGAGAAAGCAAATATTTTTGATTTGAATATGTATTCAGTATTCTCTAGTCAGTATTTTTTCCCCAATTTGATTTAAAAATATAATACGACTCAACCCAATTTTGCTCGGACAATAATTTAATCGTACAGTAGGTGATAAATGTGATAAAGAAATAGCAATACACAGCTTTTGTTGTTTTGGTCGTAACTACAACCACAATACATTTTACATTATCAAATTTTCAAAACATTGTCTAGTGTTATGTTACTCATTATCGTTCATCGAGTTGTAAGTTATTAATACTCTAAGAGCAGGCTAATTATCATTAGGATTTGTAATAATCGAGGGCGTCAGAGTATTTAAATATACACGGGAACATTTACAATTCGCCATGTGGTAATTTGACAGTTTTGTTTACAACTAGAGTAGGCCGGCTCGAGCAGGTTGTTAACACTGTCTTACGTAATATCGGCGTAAAGTAGGCATTTCGTACGGTGAGTGAGATATCCGGAGGCCCAAATCCCATCCCCTTCCAAATGCCTTAATTATACCTTTTCCTTAAGTTCGGCAAAGCTTTCATGATCCCTCGAGTATTGTGAGCATTCATGGGGAGTGGAGATCACTTAATATCAAGTGACCCACTTGCACATTTGCCATCCTAAAATAAAAACACAAAACCAGAACAAACAATACCATTTCAGAAATATTGATAACACTATTATTTCTAACCACTAAGACGCCAAATATTTGATTCGGATTTAGGTGTTTTGGGACTGTTAACAGGTTCCCTGTCCCCATACAAACCACTTTTTTTCATCATATATGTCCCACTCTTTTTTTCGTTTGTTTATTTCCCACTTTTTTTTTATAAATCACTTCGGTTTGTTTTCTCACTCTAAAGGATGTTACCCACACGTCCCGATACTAAAAATGGGAATTAACCTGCTACGTACATTTCAAAGAAAGGCATGAATTTGACTCTAAATTTGAATCATATATGATTCATGAACGTACAGTTCTTGGTACAATATATATCCAATGAATCATATATGATTCATTGGACAGGGAACCTGTTAATATATTTTAATTCCTGATAGTTCCTTAGTCTTTTTTAATTTACAGATGATGAAACACCCAGACCTCGCAAGCGACCGAGAAAGTCATCACCCCAGTCAGAAGACGAACCACCAGACGATGACGACAGCTCCTGGAATCTGATGGGAGCAGCTCTTGAAAGAGAATTTTTAGCACAGGACTGATGCCACCAACAACAGTTTACACAAATTATGAGTCTAATAAATATTTTTTTTTCTTTGAATTCTCTTTTTTTTCCTTTATATAATGATTTCTAAATTTATATTTTATTGTGTGGTGATCACATACCATCAGGAATTACTTGCTCATTTGCTGCCCTAAGCTATAAAACTTATGGAAACTCATTTACAATTTGAGCACATAATTTAAAACATAGCGTTGTACTATGCTGTGCAACTACACTTGCATGGATCACACATCTGGTGTGTGCTATCCCCCATATATGACACCACTTTATACACTCGGCAGGTGTGCGCCACAGTTGACTTATTAATAAATAAAACAAAATTCAAAACAATTTAACTAATCTTATTACATCTAGAAACTACTTAAACAATATATTTAAATTAAATAGCATAAGGATCATTTTCATCAAATACATGGAACTTTGTATAGGTAGGTTTTGAAGTAAAGTCTTTCTTTCCATCTTGCCAGCCTCTTGGGGGTGCTGCTTCGTAATCAAATGCAGATTTTAATTTTCCAAATAGCTCGGCTTGTTTATCAACATCTTCTCTGTATCTTTCTTTAATTACTTTCTTGCCTGTGATTGGATCAGTAATATCACCAAGTTGATAAACCACCTCCTTGACTTCGTGGGTAATCAATTTGGTGAGTTTTTGTGGTAGTGCTTGTATCAGTACTATGTCGCCGGTCTTACACTTCTTGTCAGGATCATTGCAGTAATAAAACTCGTCTTTTCTGAAATACTAAAATGATAAATTCCGTAAATTATAATCCTTATTGATTATATCATATTTCATTTTAATTATAAAAGATAGATATTTGTAAATACACACCATCAGTAAATTCTCGTCGAGTTCTAACCTCTTAACTCTAATTTTAGTTGCATTTTGTTTTACTGTAGGAACACATTGGCCAAGTAATAATAATTTTCTCGCACTTTCAGCTACATTTCTAGCCATTATTGCTGATAAAAGTATTTGGGGAAAGAATAAATTTTAGAACATTTTTAGTAAGAGCACGTCAAACTAGGGGTGCTCGATATATATCGATATGTGATAAAATATCGATACATTTATTCGATATATCGAATCAATGCGATATTATCGAATCATTGAAGTCGATATATAATATCGATATATTTTATCCGATATATCGAATCAATGCGATATTATCGAATCATTGAAGTCGATATATGATATCGATATATTTTATCCGATATAAGGATATCGTAGAATATTTAGGAAAAATCTATGGGATGTAGCTAAAAAAAAAAAAAAACAACATCAAATACCAGAATAAGTATTGAATGTTGTTTTTTTTTTTTTTTTTTTTAGCTCTTCGATATTATTTTTGTTAATCATTTTCTAATAAAGTCTTTTCCTTCCTACAATTCGATACATCGAAAATATCGATATTTTTGACCGATATATCGCTATATATCGATACAATATTTCGATATATTATATCGGAAAAAATATCGATATTTTTTGTACACGATATATTATATCGGAAAAAATATCGATGTTTTTTGTACATGAACATCACTACGTCAAACTGTCAGCCAGTTACTCAAAGATAGCATAATATTATAGTATGTGAAATAGGGATGTTGAAAAAGTTTCGATATATCGATACTATGCGTGCCAAATAAGAATAGGACTGTCAATACGCCATTTTGTTCAGCAATACGCGCAAACTTCATTACCAAAGTGTATGGTGTGCAAAAAAAACAGTAAACAAATTATATTCAGTTTAAATGTTTAATGTACGTTTTTTTTGGTATTTCTAATACATTTCACGCCAAATTAATTATAAATGAGTAGGATTTCAAAGAAAAAGCATATTTATAAAAATAACAAGGAAGTCCAGTAGGCAACAGATATAAGACACACGCGCGTATACACGAAAGCGTAGCTAACGGCACACTGGTAGCTTCTCAATACAGGGTTGCCAACTGTTTGAAAACTTTCCCCCTAAAGCAATTTCAAAACCCACTAAATTCAAAGTAAAACCCCCTGACGGTGACACAAGTATATCATTTTCAATATAATGACATAAATTAGAATAGTTATTCAGTTAGGGGTGCTCGATATCTGTCGGATGTAGCTAAAAAAAAAAAAAAAAACAACATCAAATACCAGAATAAGTATTGAATGTTGTTTTTTTTTTTAGCTATTCGATATTATTTTTGTTGTTTCCTTCCTACAATTCGATATATCGATAGAATAGAAGTATGGAGTAGAGCAATTAAAAAAAAATCAATAAAAATTTTACCCCTAAAAATACCCCCACAAAATTATTCCCCCTAAAAAACTCCCTGTCGAGTTTTTTTCCCCCAAAAATTAGGGGGAAAACCCCCAAGTTGGCATCGCTGTCTCAATAGCGTCACAAAATTGCGTCATATTAGGGTGACCAGTAGCATTAACTGTGTATTTGTTCATTTTTTAAACTGTTTCCATACAATTCCATAATTAATTTATCCAAAATTATCCATTTATAAAATTCAACAATAGTATTTATTAAATGAATATAATGATTATTCAATAATTAAATCTATATCTATGAACAATAAAAAATATATGAAATTTCTTTTTTGCCCTATTTTTGCTAGCACTACTATTTTCACAGTTATCATGTGAAGTTGGCAGCAAGCGCGATCCTATTCTTTGTTGGTACGCATAGTACACTGATATATACTGCATAAAATCTATATTTTGATTTGACATATTGATGTATGGATGTTTTTAAGATGGCAAAAACAGTCATCCAAATGACAAGCCGATATATCGATATTTTTTCTCAACATATCGAAATCGATCTTGATACTTTATTAGTCCGTAAAAACAAGATTGCCGAAGCGCTTATTTTAAATCGCAGTACTTTGTCCGATAGATGGTCGGCCAATTGATTACATTCTTAATTGTTTTTAATATTTGGGCGTTAATTGTCCGAGTCAATATAGGTACATATAAAATCCAAAAAAAAACTTATATTTTCTTAAATATTAATATTTTATCACCAATACCATACAAGATATGTGCACTAAAAATATGTACCTACCTAATATTATGTACATCACTTAATTATTTAAATTCATTACACTTTACAGGATATTAAAAAATAAGATTATTGCTTAAAAATTACATGTGTACTCTGCTTTGATTAACAGTTTTATACACATAACATATTTTAATAATATCAATAACAACCCTTCACCTAGGCTTTATCCAGATAATTTAAGAATGACACCAACACGTAGTGATTGTATTCTCTTTGCCAATATAATAATGTACTCTGTGAATGACACAATTACTGTGGTTACATGTAAAAGAATAAATAAGAATTTAAGAAAAAAATTGTAATATTATGTTTGTTGAGCAATGAATCCTTCAGTCAAATCAAATACACCAAATGTCCACACACCCAAAATTCCTGTTTTTTTAAATTCATTATTAAACTATGCAGGAATCAATTTCGTAATTGGTTTGACAATAGTTACTAATGCAGCTAATGAAGACACTGCACCGAGAGTTCCTATAGCACTTGGGTTTAACTTAGTAAACCCTAAAGCTGTCAATGGGATAAACAAGTCACAAGAATTCTTAAGTGTATCTATAAAGACATCTTTATGGCAATTAATGAGCCAGTACATATGTTTAAAACTTGCATGCACATCAATATTTCTTATTGAACTGTTCAATAATTCAGAAGGCTTCAAGAATGTTGACTTATTTATTTGCAATAAATGCAAAATTTCATAAAAATCTCTAGCCAAATTGGCAATTATAGATAACAACCAGAATTTGTTGGCAGTGCGGTTCCAATTATCCGAGTCTGTTTTTAGGAAGCCACTTTTAGTGAGCCATACAATATGATCTGCATAGAGGTAGAGGCTGTATGCTAGCTTGTTGACTGTCAAAGTAAATTTTATGAATGGATCTTCAATATTAATGCTGTTGAGTGCGGTGTAGCCTATGTCTATACATCTTCCCAGCCTTAAAACTGAAAAAACAAAATTGATTAGACTCGTTTATGATAGAGAACTTAACAAATATGTACACTAGAGTTTTGTTCATCTTAAAACTAACTGCCACTCAAGAATGAGATCCATATTGAAAACCAATTTCTTGGGGCTTGTTTCAAAATGTACTTTTGTTATCCTGGTGTGGCAAAGTGAATACACTGGACCCGATTTTAAGTATTATGCAGTCCAATGTCGGCCATCAAGAGAAATTGCATCCATTGACAGTTGGCAGAATTATGCCAGCCTGTACTTATTGGATATACAACCAACAGACCCCGGAACATGACTAGCTTGAGCAACCACTATGGGGAGTGTTTTAAAATAAGTATGGTGGTCAGTATCCAGTTGGGTACAAAAATGACCACCCTTCAACCAGCAGATTATCCAAAATTTTATCTGCCAAACAAAACAATAACCAATTTAAGTATCTAATGTATATTGTATATGTATGTATATTGCTGTCTTTTACTTTATTTGATAAGAAAGTTTACATGAAGAAATTGTGAAAAGCACTTAATAGATTTTTAACATTTGATATTTAATTTGATAAACATGGCCACTACTCATCTATTACAACTAATATAACGCTTTTGGCCAGATTATTCTTTGTGCATTGATTGGCTTGGGCTACAAAAAAGAAAGAAAAGTGTACATTTTTATACAATTCTCTTCAAATTTAGCTCCTAAATAAAAAATATATAATACCATCTGATATCTGTTAAACATGTTTACTATAATAAGTATATGACTATAATGATCATTAAGTCAGCCTAAGATAAGCTGGCTTAAATAAATTGATAAGATTCAGAATTGTTTTTTGACAAGTATAAATTATTTACTTAGTACCATGTGATAGTGAATAATGCATATTTTTTTATTTGCATAATTTGCAGAATTTATGCAATGAATAAGCTAAATTATTGAAAAATAAATCAACTCTAGCAATTTACACCATACTAACTCAATATTATAGATTTTATTTCACAGGCATATGAGAAGAAAATATATTTTTAATTATTAAAGATAATTGTGAATTAAAAATAAATAGATAATTTATATTTAATAATGAAATTGCTTTAATCGCCTCATTCATTGAATGAGAACTGAGGTCATGAAAATAAAATTTAAGTTTGAGTTTTTAATTTGAAATATCACATATGAGTTGTGCAGGATTGGAATTTGTGCCCAGTATGGTGATAGACTCACCCCTTATCACATTAAGAGGCAGTAATAGGTTTGAAGAAATGTAAGGGCAGCACCTCTGCCTACCATTTCGAAGATATAGGCATGCGCTTATTATCTTAGTAAGTTAAAGTGTTTCTCCTTTAAAATGCATATGAAGAAAAATGTATTATTTGCGAGTTAGTATAGTGAAGGAACAGTTACTGGTATTGAAATATTTTATTTCAATCTTTTTACATAATGTGTGTACTCCTAAACCCAAATATAAATAAAAATGATTTAAACACTAGAAATAATTACTTTTTCTGAATGAACTAAAGGTTAGCTCCAAGTTCTTAATCCTGTCCACTGAATATTTATTTGCATTCCTTATTTCCAATTGATGCCACACTAGTCGACTAGTGTACTGCACTAGCCTGTGTAAAATAAAATATTTTAAATTAGTTTGCATAAAGTTATGAACCTTTTGCTAAAGATCCAATTGAAGTTATTGTTACCTCGCTAATTTATCCCTTCCGTTCGTTTGGTTATTTACTTTTATAATAACTTCCATGGTCACTATAAAGATAATGTTTTATTATAGTTCAAAAATGAAACAATTATTGATAACAAAGATGTTACATTATATTTTGCATTAACTTTTAGCTGTCTATACAATACTAATTAGCTATTGCTTAGCTCATACGTAAATCAATGCAAAATTAAGAAAATTGAACTTTGAGTTTTGTTTTGTTTACCACTTTTCCTATTTTGCCACAGACTTTTTTTTTATTGTTATCGCTTTGTTTTTTTTAAAGGAGAAGGCAAAGGATTGCCACAGACTATTTACTTATTAGCAGTGCTAATTACTGCTAAGCTAAGTACTGTGCTAATTAGCACAGTGACCAGTGTACTCTAAATATGATGTAAATAGAGATGTAATATATATTTTCATATATAAAAAAATCGTATCACGTTGCATGTCCACGATGAACTCCTAAACGACTAAACCGATTTCAATAACATTTTTCAAACTGTGTGCAGTTTCATCCAACTTGAGAGATACCTTTTAAAATACTCTAAAATAATAAACGAATTACAGAAATACGTAGTATCTGTAAGTAGTCTGTCGAAATCACTTAAAAGAAAGGTAAGTATTACTCATCAGGGGGCATTGGCAACTTTGTTGCCATAAACTGAATTTTAGAATGAAATGAAATGAAATGAAATCGTTTATTAATCATGTAGGCAATTGAAATAGCGCTTATGACAAGTCAGTACAAAAGTAAAAGAAACTTATATAGAAATCAGTATCAACTAATGTACACATACATACATAGCATCATCAAAATACACTCGGCAATTACACTAAATCTATTTATTATTATTATTTTTCCATATTTTTACTATGGAATAGTCCAGAATCATCATATATTTTGAGGGGTCGTCGATATGGACCATACGCATTATCGAAAACGGCACGTGTTTTAAAATTACCACCGAATCCAAAAACGACCCACCTTGAGAAGACCCGGCGAAACAAACTCAAGTGGGCTTCCTTTACCGCTGGATTCAACGCGGCGCGACCCAGCCCTGAGAAGATCCAGCTAGACAAACTCAGTGGGCTTGTTTTTGGTCCGGTCTTTCAATCCAAATTATTTGAGGAAATACATCCATACTACCGTTTAGTTTCAGTATAATAATCACGATAGCAGTAGGTAGCTTAATCAGGGAAGGAATATACAATGTATCTTATTGCATTCCTTAACTAGTATAATACTCTGAAGCAATGCTACGCAATATTAAAATGATATCGAGTATGTCATCTCTGTACTTGTCTTGTACATGCCGTATCCAGAGACAAATAAACTGTCGTATATTTTCAAGACTTGTCTGCATTCACGGAACATTGAATACTCTGTAGTTTGCTTAATGCGTTTTATTGGTCTATACTACTGACCAATACACAGAGTACTTTATGGACCAATAATAAATGTCTATACTATTATTTGATTGGTGTTACTGTGTCGTATTACCAATTTACAAGTGTTTACTTTTTACTAAGATTATTAAAATTAATCTAAGTTTTTATGACAGCTTGTATGAATGTTTGGTTTATCATGTAAAATAAAGTACAGAACTGGTTCACGATATTTTTTTAATCTCAGCCTTTTTCAGAAATGTTAATATAATTATCTATATTATAAGCCATATTATTTTTACGTTGGCATCCCTGAATGTTGACCGAGAACGCAGTCTACTTTCCGGTTTCCGGGTGAAAATATGAATGACCGTGAAGTTTACGGCGTGATCGGCCATATTAGATTTTTGCTTGTGAGAAGCTAACGCTATAATCGATGCATTTACGATATAAAGCCGTCATAATAATATCTGTGCGGTCAGTTGTAACAGTTTTATATTTTTCGTGACGTGGAGGTGTTCAGTGATATTAGTAAAGTGACGCGCGTCTTTATTTCGTTTGTGGTAAGACAAAACATTGTGCGACGGAGTGGTCATATTCTCGAACAAAGCGACATTTTGAAGTGACGTGTAATGTTGTGCATTTCAGATAGTGGTTCGTCGAACTGAGCTTTCATGATTGGATTACCGCGTAGCGATAGAGATAGAGATCGAATAACGGTGAAAATTCGTAACATGAAGCGGAGTTCGTCGCGGGATAGCATGCCGCGTTCTAAGCGGACGCGCAGTAGCATCGGCAGATACGATGACAGTTCCGACGAGCGCGTCACCCCGGAAAGGGTGCGACGCCGAGTGCGTTCCCCTAGCCCCCGCGGCCGTTATGTGTCGCCGCACCGTGACGATTACGTGAGATCTCGCGAGATAAGAGAAGAATCGGTTCGACCGTATTACAAAGTGTTGTGTGTCAGTGCATTGCACCCTAAAGCGTCCGACGATATCATAAAAGACACTCTTTACAGAGAGTATAAGAAATTTGGTGACTTTAGTATAAAGATCTCCCACGAACTGGACGAGCGTGTGGCCTACATTTGTTTTCGAAGCAGCGAAGACGCAAGAGATGCCAAACATGCTAAGCCGAGGATAATATTGTATGACAAAGTGGCTATTGTCGATCCAGTGTACGAGCCTGTGCGTTCAGAGTACAGAAGCCGGCCAAGGAGCATCACCCCACCTGATTATGACCGCCCTTATTCATATGCTTGGTCTCCTGTGCCCGAAAGACGAAGACCCCCACCAGATGACAGGGCATATGGAATCCCTCCTACTGTGCCGCCGCATCATAGAGATTTTCGCCCTCCTATGCATGAGTACCCAATGGCTGGACCACATGGCCCTCCAATGCATCACCGGCCGCCCATGCATCATCCCCCTCATCCACATTACATGCCACGCCCCTATATGCCCCGCCCTCATCACCCTCCCTTTGAAAAAATAGAAAACAAAAAAGACAAATTCCCCAACTACTTGCATCATGTGCAGCCTGAAGACGATCCTTTAGCTACTAGAACACTTTTTGCAGGCAACTTAGAAATTAATATATCAGATGAGGAACTGAGACGTATTTTCGGTAGATATGGTATTGTAGAGGATATTGATATAAAACGTCCCCCTCCTGGCACAGGAAATGCATTTGCATTTGTACGTTATCAAACTTTAGACATGGCTCATAGAGCCAAAGTTGAATTATCTGGCCAGTATATTGGTAAATTTCAATGTAAAATAGGTTATGGTAAAGCAACTCCCACAACACGTGTGTGGGTCGGTGGTCTAGGACCTTGGACTTCTGTTGCACAGTTGGAAAGAGAATTTGACAGATTTGGAGCAATTAAAAAAATTGAATATGCAAAGGGTGAACCACATGCATACATATTGTATGATTCAATAGATGCAGCTCAAGCTGCTGTTAAAGAAATGAGGGGTTTTCCCCTTGGAGGACCTGATAGGAGACTACGCATTGACTTTGCTGATGTAGGTACTGGTGGTCCCTACAGACCCAAACCTTATGCTCCACCAGTTGGTGAAGATGGTAGACCGGTAGAAGGGTATGAGGGTTATGAGGGTGGTAACTGGGAAGAAGGGTATGGCTATGGAACTCCAGGATACAGAGGCAGGGGTGGTCATAGAGGTCGCGGTCGTGGTGTTTATCGCGGCGTGTATCATGGTACTGGAGATTATCGTGATGAGGAATGGAGACGGGCGCCTCTTGACGCAGATTACGAAGGCAGAATACGCAGATCCGGATCTAGAGAACCAGGTGTAGACCGTTCACGCTCACGGTCGCCACGACGTCGGTCCCCAGACAGTGACTCTGATGGATCACCTCGCAGGAGTGGTGGCATGCTCGCATCTGCCAGAACACTACCAGAAGTCGTCCGTAAAGCTACCACCATTTGGAATGGAGCACTGATATTGAAAAACTCCTTATTCCCTACCAAATTCCATCTCACTGATGGAGATTCAGAAATTATTGACAGTCTCATGAAAGATGAAGATGGTAAAAATCAGTTGAGGATCACACAGAGGTTGCGTTTAGATCAGCCGAAGTTGGACGATGTTCAGAAACGAATTGCAACATCCAGCTCACATGCCATATTCTTGGGTGTGGCAGGATCAACAGCTTCCATTACAAATGAAGACACAACAATTCAAACCAGGCCAATGAGGAATTTGGTTTCATATTTAAAACAGAAAGAAGCAGCAGGCGTCATATCTTTATTAAACAAAGAAACAGAGGCGACAGGAGTACTGTACTCATTTCCACCGTGTGACTTCTCAACTGAGTTATTAAAGAGGACATGTCACAATCTAACAGAGGAAAGTCTAAAAGAGGATCACTTGGTCATTGTGGTGGTGCGGGGAGGGTCTGCATAAACAATATTTTAATAGATATACCTATAATTTCAATATGTTAGGCTAAGTTTTCATATTAAACTTATTGTTTTCAGAGAGCGCATATTTTGCTATGTATAATTGTGACGTGTAGTGATGTGAGGTGTATGTAAACTTAGTTAAGTGAAGGTTTAACATTATAGTGTTCTATGTGCAATGTTGACCAAAAGTGGTAGCCAGCAATAGTTGTTATTGCAAATGAACTTGTAGAGATAGTTTCTGCTAGAAGTCGATCAACAATATTTAAACAAAACAAATTCTAAGTGTATTATTATAAAGTTCTAGTGTATTTTATTCAGTGTATGGATAGGTGATGTGTAGTGTGTGTGTGAACAAATAGATTATTTCAGCTCTAATGTTGTTTTTTTATACCTTGTGAGACAGTGGATTATGATTGTGCCAGTTTAACCCATAATGTGATTCATGTGGAAAGAACAACCAAGTGAATAGGGCAATTCAGTGAATTCCAATTTCAGTCTGTGACAAGTGCACAGGATAAAAATCACCCTGTGATAACATAAACAACTTGTGTTAGTGTGTGTGATAAATAAAGTAAATGTGTCATTCCCATTGGACACAAGTGGCATAATAATAGGCATCATTCTTACAGTTCTGTGTGCTAAATAATGTGCTCTAAAAGGTTTCATATTGAACCCATGGTGAACATGATTAGGTAATAATCATTTAATCTGGATGGATTTTGGTAAGTCAGTACTGGTGAAATTCAGACAGGTCAGCATTTTGGTGGAAAGCGGGCCTTCGCATCACTCTTGATCAATGATGGTAAGGTTTAAAGGTATTAAAAAACAGTTTTAAAATAGAATATTATAAGATAACAAATTAACAACAATAATAATTTTCCTTAAAAGTAACCATTCATGTATTTGGTTAACACAAAAAATGTAGGCTATCTTATCAGTAGTCACAAGATTTACTACATACTTTGATTATTAAATTGTGATTTAGTTGGTCAAAACAAAATACAAAGCTATAGGTATTCAAGTTTTTAAGTAGTGTTCAGACCCTAAAATGTATTTGACTGAGTTTAGAAAACTATGTTGAATTGTTTATAGTGATGTGAATGAGAATGATAAAGCCATAATGGGTTTAAATCTTTATATTTTTAGTATTTTTATTAACATTGACAAATAAATTCTCTTGTCTAGTTAAATACCTAGCAGTATTTATAAATAGTGTTAGTGTGTGTAGTGCCACAATTATTGTTCAAGTATTTAATTTTACTTGAAACGTTAACTTTTGTACTTCTAGATGACGTCACTAAATATTCGAGTATTAGCAGAGCGTTTTCAGTCACGTGAGCATCAAATAAATGTATTTAATTATTTTAACGAAAATTAGGCCATTATTTTGACATTTTTAATTATTAAATAGTTTTTTAAAATGTATAATCTAGAATTACAACAGTTACAGCGGTTACGCACTACATCCGATCCGAACCCGTGAAAATAGGGTCCGGCGTAGGCGTAGAACTATTTCTATGGTAATTTACGCACTAGATCCGATTTCCGTCATCCGATTTTTCTAGAATCTCCATCCCGGAGATAATTTTGACGGACCGAAGTAGCCATAGTATTATTTTTATGGACGCTCGCGCACTGCGTCCGACTTGAATCCGAACTGCGTACGAGCAGAGGCAGCGGGGCGGGGGGTGTATGCGGCGGGGTGGGTTCTTTACTTCTTCTGCGTCTTCTTACGTATAGTAGTATGTATTGCCAGAAGTTGACGTCGATTGAAAGGACTCATGATCAACGACGTGAACACTTTGCTGTGGCTCCGAGTAAAATGACTTATGCCGAATGGTGGCTTGGATTGGTATCAGAGATCGGACTAGTGCGTAAGGGATATCCGAATTCGGTCCGAGTTTTCTAGATCCATATTTTCACGGGGTCGGATCGGATTCGAATCGGATGTAGTGCGTAACCGCTCTTAGGCTCATATTTTTAGCACAGTCAATTAGACTAGATCCACAAATGTTTCTGAAAATTTCGGAAATACTAATGGCAGGGCAGTATTTAGGGTTGAACTAAAAATATTCAAAAATTTTACGACAGCGATACATTGTTGTGAAAAAATGATCTGGATTTTTGAGAGTTAGGGATAATCGAAGTTTAAATGGATAATAAAGCAAATCCCTTGTTTTAAGTGTTTATTAGTGGGAATTAAGAATATTTTATTTCCTTTAAAACAACTGGTAGTGCCATAGAGCTTTTCGACTTACCAATCCAGTTGTTCCTAAATACTCTTAGTTTAGGGCAGAACTGTGTTTTGGAATCTGTGAGCGAAACGACGTTGACGCGGTAGCGACCGGCGAGTGCCAGAATCAAATATCTATCTACAAGAAAATTCTGCAACAAAATCTTATTTCCTGCCTATGTTTATAATCTAGTACGCATCGTAGTTATGTTACGTCGCACACAGGCGGATTTTCTATAAAAGCTGGTCAATAAAATAAATAAAATTTAAAATAATAAAAATTAAATTAGGTTAAAGCGTAACTTAAGAGTTTAGGGTTTTGCTCAGCTTTTTGGGAAAATACGCCTGTACTATTCATATTATGTACTAAAAATTGACACGTTTGGTTTTCAGACAGTCTGAAGTACTTAGGGTGTCCATTTTAGATTCCCTCGGTAACTGGCACTCGCAGTTTGATATCAAAGGCTAGTAATAATTATTTTTTGTTCACATAAAGACGAAAAGTATGAAATATTGCTCTTTTAGCGTATAGTTTTGGGAGATACAATCCAAGATAGAAAATGTCTTGTTTCTAGGTACATTTCGGATTGAAGGAAAAAAGCGGCCTGTCGATTAAGGACCTACCAGGAGCGAATGGATAAGTATCTGCTGTGCAAAAGGACCGAAAGATGTATTGTTTATTCTCTAATATTTTACAAATAAATAATTAATTTATTCTGAATGCACTTCTTTTTCTTAAGAAATTTTTATTATTTTGCACATAAAACATTAACACTAGATATCAGTCAACCTAAATAGTTTCAGGTTTGAAATTAAAAGGACTAAACATTGACCCAAGTACGCGACCAAAAGAGGAGACTCCCTCCAACCTGAATATTTTAAGATTTTTGAGTTTAAGCGCTCAGTAATGTTGCTGCCACACCGGTGTTATAAAATGTTATATAACATTTTCTAACATTAACATTTATTAACATTATCTAACATTGTAATAAAATGTTAGAAAATGTTTGTTAACAAATGTTGTATAACATTTTATAACATCGGTGTGGCAGCACCATTTAGTAAACATTTCTTAACAATTTGTAACATTTTTGAACATTCTTTAACCGCGGGCGGCGGTACTTTTGAGAGCGGCGCCGTCAAAGAAGAAGGGCCGATGTCATGTTTTCAAATGTTAGAAAATGTTAAAAAATGTTAGAAAATGTTTGCAAACATTTTCCGTCGGTGTGGGAGCACTTAAAACATCTAACAATTCTTAACAAAATGTAACAATTTTAATGTTAGAAAATGTTTGTTAACATTTTATAACATCGGTGTGGCAGCACCATAACGAGTCATCAGATCAATTTGTTAATTTTGAAGTAGTTACCCAAAACTCTTAGTTAGATTTGGCTAGTATATGTTAATTTTTCATAATACGCTTTGTATGTAGAGAAAATTGGAAAAGAGGCCCTGAAAATTATTAAATTCGCGAAAATCGGAAAGAGCTTTTTGAATTACTTCTTTTTGTGTGAAATTAGAGCATAACTCACGATTCTAATCATAACATACAGGTAAAGTAAATTCGGGACCATCTACTTTCGGGAATAACGTATTTCAAATAACCAACTGAATTAATTTTTCGACACTACGTAACCAAATGGGAATTTTTGAACGCCTAGAACGATTGAGGCCATATTCACACAAAATATTTGTTTTGTCGAGACGTTGGTTCATGGGGATGTAATCATCATCACTCACCATCAGACGAGATAGTGGCAAAAAGCAAGCCTATTATGATTTAAAGAAAAACATGCTATGACTCGTGAGAGCAGTACGTAGCATGCAAGCGGGTGAAACTGCGAGTGACTAGTAAATAAATAAAAATCACTGCCTACCCAAAATGCACGGTTTAATGTAGGTTTGTGGTTGAATGCAGGAATTTTAATAATTAATTCATCTTTCATTATTAAAGTTTAATACTCCGTCCTTATAAAAATTATTATAATCAGACATTGATAAACCTACTTAGTGACTGATTGACACTGATTAACATACCTGTCATAAACTTTATAATTACCTAATTTCAATACCAAAAGTACAATTTATTTACTAACGATTATGACAGACAAGGGATGTAATGAAGATAAAGGTAAATTTTATATTTGTTTTACGTATCTGTAGTCATTGATAGTGTTCATGATGTTGCTGGTCAAGCAATTGACTTCCCCTCATGTCGACAGAAAACTGAGATGGTGACCGCGTTACCGGAATTGGCTTATACAGACAATTAATTATCCGTATTATTTTGCGGCATATTTTATGCCTTACCCTTAGGGTCAGTTTGTTTTGTCAAAAACTGCATTCGGTGGTATGGAACTGTGGCGGAACCTACTACGTCTAGTATAAAACTGGGCCCTGTTGTGATCAAAAATCAAACCTTGCGAGATATAGCCTTTTTGTGGACAAAATCTTATTCTGATTTTAGATCATAGAAAATGCTACAATTTATCAACCCATAAATGCCCAACTTTTACCCACCGTTTCTCAGTGGTCAGTATTCTTGGACTACATTGCACTTATCATTAGGGGTAGCGTAGTTACTTGCCGAGCCAGGTTAATAATCTGCGCTTTTACCTCTTACGTTCATAGTCTAATAGGACAACCATTGTTCAGAAGTAGGTGCACACTTCCATAAACACCTACTGTTATTATCTATTTTGCGTATTTTCTTATTCTGATCTGTGGTAACAGAACATGACTCCAAGAGCATTCGTGAGTTTCCTAGTAGAAGTCAGGCAAGTTACGACGAGTATCTAATGGCTATGAAACGAGTTCATCATAGATTTTCAACAAGGAATTCCATACCTGACGAGATGTTGTCTCCTCGAGAACGTCGTAGGAACCGTGAGTCCAACAAAAAGACGATGTATGTATTTTATTAAAATTCAATTTAAAGAAAACTAGATTGCAATTTCGTTTAAATAAATAAATTTATACGAATTTTCTTAACTACATATTTAGGGCCATAATTTCCTTTAAGGCCCTTCCGTGAGCAAATGACCTTGACTGACTCGCGCCATACTGACTCGTGTACTTGGCGTGTGAGTTTTCGTGCAGAATATGCACGTATTTAGCGAATAATTGATTTAAAAATCAGGCTTTGGTCTTTTCGAAAATTTAAAACGGGCAAAATATTCGTTATTAAATTGCCTATCCAGTGATGTTAATCTCATATGAAAACAATCTGTACTTTAAAAGGAGACGCACGGAATCTTTGCATTTTTCTCATTTTTATGGTTCATTTATAACGACAATTTAAAAAAATATATCATCATTAACATGAATTTGAATCGAACAAAGTAAAGCTGACAGATTGTAGTAATATATTGTATATTTTAATCAATATTTATTTTAAGTAATGACTAGAAAGCCTCTAAAAATCTCGATCGTGTGGCGTTTTGCTGGGAGCATGGCCTTAAAAAGTAATCGAGTTAAATTCAAAGAGAAAAGTTGAATTCCGAATAGAGTGTAGAAAATGTATCATAAAAATGTTTCTTAACTGCAATCGATACGGACGCGTTCAAATCAAAACAAACAATCTACTTCACATACCTAAGAGACTGAGCTAAGTTACCAGAGCTTACATTTCATGCAGGATGGATAGTGTAAATGGAAACTGGAGTACGGTAACGGAAGCTGCAAGGATTGGGATCATTGCTTCCATGGTGCCAGACGAGATAATATATCAGCACTGCGACCGTTCCATTAGAAGATACGAGACTGCTCTTATGTTTATTGACATATCTGGTACCGAGTTTTATCCTCTTTTCGTTATATTCGGATAACAAATAGAAGCCTATTAAGCGCAAATTAACATAATAATCGTTACTACCGGCGCGGCGTTGTGACTGGTTTTCAGAGAGTAGAGGGCGGGGGAAGTGACTAACTTAAGTCCACTTTTTTTATGCGAGCATGGCATAGTGACTGTACTACACCTGATGGTAAGCGAAGTGTAGTCCAAAAAAACCAGCGACCCCCGAAAGACTGAGTGTATCGATGGTCGCCAGAATCATACTGGCCTGTATACATGTTTCTTTCCACTCCAAAGAGGGAAGATCTGGCAGATGGTGCAACGCAATCCAGACAAGGTGTGTGGGTCACTTTGGCAGGTTGTAATACCATGTGATGACAATTTTATTCTATTTTGAAGGCTTCACCGAACTATGCGAAAGCTATACAAAAGCAGGCCACGGAGGGCCTTCGAAGTTAACACAAGTACTTAATTCGTACATCGGTGCCATGGTGCAAGAGATTCTTACTCATAAAGGAGATGTTCTCAAATTCTCTGGCGATGCGTTCATATCAATGTGGAAGAAGACGCCTCGGTTGACGATGCAGGATGTTGTACACACTGCTATAGATTGTGGATTGATAATTCAAAAGAACTATGGGACTTATCGTACTGATGTGGGTGTTGTACTTAAGGGTTAGTTCGAAATTATTAAGTTGGTGATATTTACCTATCTTTTTAGCATATTGTTTATAATAGAAGAACAGCGTCCCCGACGTTGTTGCGTTAACTGTTACACCAAGCGCGAGTAGCCGTCTGTGAAATTAGAGAGCAAACGGCCCACCGATGCAAAATATTATGATAGTGTGATTCACAATTATTTGTTTTGCGTCTGGACTCTGGGTGTAGTGCCGATTGTGCGTCTTATTGTACTGGTGTGAACCCAAAGTCTGATGTAGTTCATGATACTTAAGAAACAAGACTCGTAGTGTGGTCGGGTTTGGTGTGGCTTTGACGTTTAAAGAAAATCGTGAAAGTCAATGGTCTCAATGCAGAGAATACTCAAGGCCGGGCAAAGTGAAAGCAAACATCTAATGTAAGTAGGAGGGCTTCTCTGAAAGAAGGATAACGAGGCAGGCAGTAAAAAGATTATAGTCAGATATGTTTTTATACCAACAGTTAAAATAGCTATATCAGCTGGTGTATCCCATTTCTCTATAATCGGCGGTGAGAATATCGCTCAAACACATTACGTGATAGTCGGTCAACCTGTTTGGGATGTGAAGATGGCGGAATACATGAGCACCGCTGGAGATGTGCTCACATCAGCCAGCGCATGGATCTACGTTAACGAAGCGGAGTACTGCACACAACCTTGTGGGGACGGGAGACATACGAAGGTAGTGTTGACTTGTGATTAATGTTATAAATAATGACTCGTTATTTTAAACTGATTTATTGCCGAACTCAGAAATGTCACTAAACTTTAATTGATATTAAGTAATTTCTTAGAAATCGATTATTTCTCAAAGACGTCAATTGAGGTTTTTCAGTAACATAGTATAAAACGTTTTCTGTATTCAGTAACGGAACATAAGACATTAACTGGCTGTAATTGTGATTATAATCGAATTTTAAGAAGGGCCGCACACTAGAGCAACAGGTGCAGCAAATGCTTAATTAATCAATTTAATGTAGGTGAGGCCGGCATGATATTGCCGACCTACGATGAACACATTGTTTGTCGTTGGTCGACACTATTCTTGGATTGCGTTACACTTACCATCAAGTGTAGCGTAGTCACTTTGCCGAGCAAGGATAAAAAAAAGAAGGTACCTACCCATACATTCATCTTTAAGACTGTATCATCATCTAGGTGACTACCTAGCTAGGTATTTTCCATAAGTGTTTAGATCACATATTCTACAAATGCTAAATGTGGTGATCAAATATTGGTACGTTTACTATACGCTACTCTGGTTTGCGGCCGGTAAGTCGGAAAGACCATAGAAGCAATTTGAAAGTGATTGAAATCAAAGTTGAAACTAACCATGTAACCAGTACCTGACTGTCACTGACAAGACATATCCACTATTAATAAAAGTAAGTCATAAATAAAGCGTGCACAGTGATTTTTTTAAGCACCACATCGCAACATGTTTTAGGTTCTAGGGGTTGGTGCTACATGGAAAAGAGTTGAAAAATTACATGGTTCAATAATAGGTATACTTAGGTACTTTACAGTAGTAGGACTAGTTTGCTTTGTAGAAGCATTTGCTTTTTTAATAGTGCCATAGATTCGATTCCTTCAGATTAGTTCGAAGCTATTAGACATGATAGAATAATATAGGTTTATTCTTTTTATATTTCTTTATCATAATTCGTAATATGTACTTTGGGCTAGGTAAGGTCCCTATTTAAAAGAAATTATAATGCACCTAATCTCTATTTTTGTAGAATCCGAATCTCCCAGCCTAACAAAAAGTATTCCAAGACGCAATGACGACACTATAAGTGAAATAAATTATAGAGAATTTTCACGTAAGAATGACAAAATATTAGTCGTTTCTATGAACTTGAAGATTCCAATTTAATAGACTATATTCCCAGTGCGTCCAGCGGTTATCGCAGCGATACGCAGCTCATGGTGGCCTGGATTAAGGGGGTTCATGGTGAGCCCAGTTTTACGCGCAGTAGACAACGATGAACCAATGGATTTCCTGACAGAAGTGCGTCGTGTTGTCGTTGTCTTCCTTAACATTATCACCAAAACTGTCACCGAAGACGTGCTTATTGGCGTGGTTAATAATGCTTACAAATGTGTTACTAGGTTGGTCAATTTTAATTAATTAGCGTAACGAGTTTGGACTGTAGCTCTCATTCGGTTTTGGGTAACGTTACTTATTGATTTAATAATAAAAAAATATAACAACTACCCAATGCTGCCCGGTATGCCGAAAGGCTTCCCGGTATCACTTTATGGGATAGAAATTGGCTCGGCAAAATCGGTGTGTAATTATAACACCCATTTATTAAGTACTTTTCAGCGTGACGTCAGAATCCGGCGGGTTGGTCAACAAAGTGTCCATGTTCGACAAAGATATGATGTTTCTTGTTGTGTTCGGCCTGAGAGGACTCAAACACGAAGATGAGGCTCAAAAGGCATTGCAGTGCGCTTTTCAGTTGAAAGAAAATTTAAACGACAAAAATATTACCACTGTTTCAATTGGTGTTACGTCTGGTTAGTTCTGAATAATTATATAGGTCATCATACTTATACTGTCCCACTAGAGGGCATCGGCATCGGTCTCCTCTAATAACGGAAGTGGCTAGACCTTGTTCACCACGCTGGCCTAATGCGGTTCGATAGACTCCACATACCTTCGAAATTCTTAATGAGAATTTTCTGATATGTTGGCTTTCTCCAGATGCTTTCTTTCCCTGTTATAGTGACTAATAGCACGAGATCCGGCAGTAGAATCTCTACGTTCATGACGTAGATGCTCAAGCTCAAATTTCTACATTCATTTTGAATAGGACAATACATTGATAATAGGGTGCCAGTCAAAAAGTGCCCGCATATTTTTTTTTTTTTTTAAATATAATTATATTTTGGGAAAAAATTTCGTTCATGGTGTAGTTAAATAAAACATTGTTCCTTTGCTACTCGGCCGCAACTACTTGGCAGCCAGGTGTAAACAGTTAATACTTTTTTGTACGGCAACTATGGTTTTTTGAATTCTCTACATACATAGCTGTGTAATAGGAACAATGCTTTATTTAACTACACCATGAACGAAATTTTTTCCCAAAATGTAATTATATTTAAAAAAAAAAAATTATGCGGCCACTTTTTTACTGGCACCCTATTATCAATGTATTGTCCTATTCAAAATGAATGTAGAAATTTGAGCTTGAGCATCTACGTCATGAACGTAGAGATTCTACTGCCGGATCTTAGGCTATAATATAATTAATGATATATACACGTACCTTGAAAAACTCGAAGTGTATGCCTCGAGAATTGGAATCAAACATAAGACCGAATCGAACCATACTGCTAGACCGACTAAACGGTACTCATTTTTATTTCAGTCTATGGGAATTACGCCCAAGCTACGGTAAACTTAATATTACCGCCTCGTTTACTCTTAACTGGATTTAGGTTATTTACTAGAGTCACTCCCCCCTCTCCTGCTCCCCCGCCTTAGCCGTCAAATTCCCATGTTATTAATTTAAATTAAAAACAGCTCGTATAGATATTATTATATACATTGAAGTCTCGGATCGATCCTAAAGTTCCGTGCCGTCCCGGTAGCACATTCCACTCCTCTCTAAGCTATCACCGCTACTTAGACATTAGAAAAACTAGTAAGACATTGATATTAATTCTCTAGGTACTACTTACTGTGGCGTAGTTGGGCATGTCCTGCGTCGAGAGTATACTGTCATTGGACCGGCTGTTAACAAAGTAATGAACTAAATTTATTAATTAGTGAGGATTGCACCACCGTCGATTAAAGTTAAATTTGCCGTAACGAGCTATGGTTCACGGTTTATAGAGGTTTTATCCTTTGTTTTCAGCACTTCTAAAATTTGTGAATGTTGCCAACCATTTTTGGTTACAATAACTTTAACTAACGTATGGTGCAATCCACATTTAATGAAAATATAGTGGATTATAAATTATTGATTCTGAGCTGCGTGAATGCAGCTCAACTTCTTCAAATTACAGATGTCTAGAAAATAACAATTCAACGCTACAATAGCTATAAGTCTGATTTCTACAAGAATAGTTTTTCGCATGAGATAATTGCGTGGCCATGTTTTTTCTATTGCCTAAAAAGACACGAGCATGGAGCCGGCTTTGTGGTAAGCGATCACCGCCGCGCCGCCTATGGACTTATAGCAATGCCATGGCACACCGAAACCGATGACTACCGTGCATTATACTATCCCCGCCTGAAACACTTATTCTTCAAGAACTGATATTCTTGTGTAAATTAGGCTTTAGGTCCCCATTATACCACAACAGAATGGAATGAAACAGACGTCGTCGATGCCCAATATGCACGTTTTTCATATGTTTTTTTAAAAAGCGAAGACCGTTCCGTTACATTCCGTCATAATAATAATATGACAGGGTCGTTATATTCTTTAGGTCTTACTAATAAACTTTAACGCTTTGTAAGCACTGATTAGGTAAACACTGTTTTCGTCTCTTACTGGCGACTTTATAAATCGCGTTGACAGACAAAGACAAAAGAGCCTAACTAAGCGATGCTTAATTATCGTTTATAAGTAAGGCGCTTTAGGTACAATACATGTTACAGATATAAGTATCCCCGACCCCCGTTGAATTTTGTTTACAGGCAGCGCGATTGATGATATCTTATCCTAACAAAGTGACTTGCGACAAGGAGACTTTTCTCAGGAGTAAACTTGAACAGGAGTTTTTCAGACTTATGGAAACAAAGCCTCTAAAAGGAATTGCTAAACCTGGGCCTATTTATGAGTTTAACACACTGGGGTTAGTTGTATTTTTATATTAAAGATTCGAAGTAGGTGTGATAAAGGGAGTAGCTACCCCGCCATCGAAACTTAAAAAAACAATGTACCTATCTATAAATGTAATTTTGCTGGCCCCGACGTTCTAAGGCGTGACTTAGGTGATTCAACTCATATAGAATACGAATACAAAATTTCACAAAAGAACACGCTGTAGACAGTTTAGTCTACAGCATGAATGGGCCGGCTCGGTCGGGTCGTTACCACTGTCTCACAGAAAACTGTACGGTGAGTGAGATAACCGGAAGCCCAAATCCCCTCCCCTTCCCAATCCCTGATTATCCCTTTCCTTTAAGATCGGCAACGCCCCCATGATTCTTCTGGTGGTGGGCGTACATGGGCGGTGGAGATCACTTACCATCAGGTGACCCACTTGCTCGTTTCCCGGCCTATGCTAGAAAAAAAATCTCTGTCTTTATCCTCTGAAAATGTCGGCTAGCTCCTTGCCCACTTCTGACTCATTGGCTGGCAACACTCCTGCATCTACATTCTACAAGTGCAGGAAGTTCTAGTTTATTATTTGTTTGGATTATTAGATGGCCTGAGCGCTTGAGTACTTACCGCCACCCCCTACTGGGTCGTAACGAGGAACTGCGCAAGTACAAGGCGACTCTACACAACGCAATCGAACAACAACACCAAAGCTTCACGCGTTATCGGGATCATAAATATGGCATGGCTTTTATTGTGAGTTAGTTTAACGTTAATAAAGTTATGTACCCATTCACTTACTGGTTCTTGGACAAGTTGGCAGTGTGTATGGTCTATGAGTCGAAGGGTTCTCGATTTGGCTTCTGTGTCGGGGTCATTAAAAATATAATAAGGTCATGCCTATATCTCCGGAAGGGTAGAAAGAGGTGCAACAAGTTCAGTGAGCTTACTTCCATCTCATGGTGTGGTAAGGGCGAGCCTATCGTCATGCCGAGCACAAACTCCAATCCCGAGTAACTCACGAGTCTTTAGTCTAGTTGTAATATAGACAAAATATGATCAAGTTGTTTATTAACATCATCATCAGCCACAAGACGTCCACTGCTGAACATAGGCCTCTCCCAAAGATTTCCAGACCGACCTGTTGGAAGCGGCCTCCATCCAGCGACTTTCTGCGATCTTTATCAGGTCGTCTGTCCACCTTTATTAACATACATAAAGATAAATATTTCAATGTATGTGCAGGGTCCAAAATTAGTAGGAAAAAGTCGTTTGGCAGAAGAATGCATACACATAACACCAAACTTTATACGAGTCGAGAAAATCATATTGTTGGAAACTGAGAAGGTGGTAATATATTTTTATTTGCTTTTAGTACATTTATTTAGGTTTAAGATAATCATTGTCGTATTTAAAATACTGATGGTGTGTAATCGTTTCCATAATTATTATTATGTTTATTCTTGAAGACATTTTCTTTAAAAGGTTCCTTACAATTTATTCCGATTAATACTGAGCAAAGCCTTTCCTGGAGGAAATTCAAGAACCGGGAGGATGTATTACGAAAACCGCATTAGATACAAGTATGATACATTTTTTTATTTCATAATTGCGTGCCATGAATACCGTTGCGTTGCTTTGTTTACCTTGAGAATACTTCTTGCTTTCTTGCTTTCTGCCTTGCGTTATCCCGGCTTAGTGCCAAGGTCCGTCTTCCTACTTAAACACCTCCACTTCGCCCGATCTTGAGCATCCTCTATAGTGAGACCATTGGCTCTCATGTTTCTAGAATACCTACTATAATAGAATACCTAGAGAATACTATAATTAAATAATATCTTGTATTTATAGTTTATTTTTTGGTTGGCAGTATCGACGTAAACTCTGCGACCCCATTACAAATCCACGGTATCAACACAGTATTTGATTGTCGATTCCCGTTGCCGGAAAATTTTCACTACTCGGGTGATGTTCTAAGTGACTTCTCAGTCAAGACTATTATCAAGGAGATTTGCAAAAATGTAACCTTTTATATAAATTAAGATTTTCACACTCACACTCATCTTCAGCTACCATAGAGATAGCTAAGTTGGGATAAGAGTGAGCACTGCCTACCTTACAAATGTCATTGCCTCCCTAGGGAAAATCCCTAGCTACGAGTACATCCAACTAAGTTGCATCTAATGTGGTATTTTTTTTAATAAGTAGGTACTTGTTTTGGTACTTGTGCATTTACAGAATTTTACAAGTCTCTGGGTGTGTGTGATAGAGGAAGCCCAATATGCTGATGATGAGTCGTGGCGCATATTACTTTTAATTTTAGAAACCAAGACTATTTTTTTACTAATGACTGTTACGGATGGGGATAATATGTTGTCACGTAGGTAAGTATTTCAAATATTTTATTTAGAAACAGTCAGAAAACCCATAGTGTAGAAATTGATAAACTAAATCAGGTTTACGACGGACTAGTTTGTTTGTTGTATTCTAGCATAATATGTACCTTTTATATTATATGTACTTAACTATATATTATAACTGTACCGAGGCTAATATATTGGTCTTAAATATGTAACTACCTACTGTGTACACATGCTTCACCTATGTTTTACAATATTGAAATTGTAACTATCTATTGAAATTACCTGTGAAAGAAACGTGACTAAACTTTTTTCGCAGGCACAGGAAACAGTTGTCTCGCAAGCAACATGATTGTTAAAGTCCAACTAGGTGGTATTGATAGATTTTACCACGCGGCACTTGCTTGCCAACTACTGGATGTGCAAGCCATACCTACTGATTTAGAGAAGTATGTGTTTTTACTGTTCAAATTATTATTAGGGTTTTTATTAATATTTATGGGTACAGTACCGTTGCTAGGAAATAAATCATTAGTGTCCGTAGTGAGATTCTGATATTGCACCCTTGAAGGTGTTCCAAGGTTCGAAAGGATGAAAACCATTTGGCTAGTTACCAGCCCCGCCAAACTCCTTTATTGATTTTAGCGAACTCAATATTCATAATGTAGACATTTTGTCTTAATTTTATGTACGTATCTATTCCTACTGTAGACGTATTTCGATAAACGATAAACTTTTTGCCTAAGTTTATAGTCGTTGAGTAATGGTGATCATCACAAAAATATTCTTAACTACAATCACAAATGATTAATAATCATCGGTAATAATACACTTTACCAGGGTAATAGAAAGCGCAAGCGGTGGTATGCCCGGTTGGGTTCAGAACTTCGTGATATCACTAGTTCAACACGGTGCGTTGTCCGTGGTGACAGTGGCTCGCAGTGAGGCGATAGAGTCGAGTGCCGTGATGCCATCCTTGGCGCTGCTGCAGAGACCCGATTGTGATATAAACCCGCTGTGTGATGATCCGTTGATGAGAAGGCCTAGTCACCAGGTTATATATCTTTATAAAGATCCTTGTTGAGTATATAATACCTAACTTATTTGGCGCGGTCAATCTATGGATGGGTAATCGCTTAGTGGTTTTTCAACTGAACACCTCTGTGCTTCGGAGGGCACGTAAAAAGTCGGTCCCTACTGTTATTAACTGATAGCCTGCAGTCGTTATACTAATGCGGAGGCCTTCGAGCGGCTTGAGAACTTTTACATTAGGTTTGCAACTAATCATTTGATATAGAATATAATATTCTCGTGGGAGGACACCTACAGTCCTACAGGCTACATGTTCCTTGCTGAAAGAGATCATTCTATATATGGTAAAAAAACCTACCATAGTGGCCCGATCCGAATAGTCGTTTTCCGGGGGTTGAGATATAATTCTGCCAACCATTGCAGGTCGCAATGTGTCGATAGTTAACATTATATTTGGAATGCACTGTATATCCCAGCAGGTGTACCTAATGCATTCACTTTGCTGTGCTAGGATAAAAAGAATTTGAATTGTACGTAAATGTTGCAGAGTATTTACAGTATAGTAAGTGTCAGCATAAGTAAACAAGACAGCACGTATACCATGCAAGATACTGAGACGATACAGATGGCTGTTCTTGCCGATTCCTACAATTTCGACGATATCAAAGTGGATATGACAATGGATGGTAATTTTGTAAGCGTATAACGTAGTGGCCTGGCTTTGTAAAGTGATCATATACTAGGTAGGACCCTCGTATGCGAGAGTTTTTTTTTTAAATGAGAGATGGGGTAAACGAGCAAGAGGGTCATCTTATGGTAAGCGATCATCGCTGCCCATGACACCATCAATATCAAAGGAATTGTCGGTGCGTTGCCAATCTTTGAGGAAAGCGTAGGTTCTATTCTGGAAGGTTCGTAAGTCGTATCGGTCTGGAAACACCGCCGGTGAAACCTGATTCCATAAGGATGCCGTACAGGAAACTTCACGTAAATCGCACCATTGAGGAAAACCAGTCATCTGATCAGACGGTGGGGATGGAATCGCAACTTTTGGCGCATTGTGCCGATCAGAAAGGATGCGGCTTCGACTAATCGAGTCGATTCCACGCTTTGTCTATTTCTGTTTCAACCAGTTGTATGTACCTAAGCAATGTTTGATCAAGTTGGAAGGACTTTGGAGCCAATGATATTATGAGACATAACATGGTTGAACATAGTTAAAAACTTTTGACCTTAATCCTAGCCTTCTTACAAAAGGTGGACTAACTTTAGTGTAGGTTTACATACAACTAGTTAGTATGGCAGCCCTTATGACAGTAACTAGACGGTTTAAACTAGTTTAAAGCCAATATTAAAGTTAGTCTTTAATAAGGCTTTCCAATTTTAGCAATAATTTTGAAAACCTATGACTCGCTAACACCATTCGAGAAGATGCTATTGAAATGCGGTTCTGTTCTTGGAGATGTATTTTCTAGAAGAATGCTGCTTCACTTACTACAAAGTGATTCTCCTAGAGAGGTAGCTCAAGGTACCACATTTTATGTACTCGTATTATATCTATCCTTACCTACCTATTTTTTCACAGTAAATTGAGAAAAATGTTGAGTGGAAGTTATTCTATTATCTATGAATAGCAATTTTTTTGTCAATTTCTTTTACTACCTCTCCCTTCGGTATCAAACTGGCAAAAGGGCGCCAAAATACAGATTTTTCAGATTACTCGTCCTAACCTGAGATCTCGTTCTTGCACGGCCGGTTGCGGGGCTGGCCGAGACAATGCCGTTTAAAATAAGCTTAAATTATAAAAAAAAATATATACATTTTTAGCTCTGTTCTATTTTTTTAAGCTGTGGCTAAATTGTTCGCAATACGGGTGCTGGAATGCGAAGGTGGTGATTTCACCAGAGATACGTCTCTAGTGTTGGTCCACCCGGCACCAGCATTACCGGCTACCACCATACCACCTTACTGTGCGTGTATTGGGACGCGGCAACCACGTGAGTCGTAATTCTATTATATCTATACACACATTCTTCAATTGTCTGTTGTTTCGTAATAAAATCTTTTTCTTTAGCTTCTATGTTTATTTGTGCATTATCAAACCCCTAACATGATTTTTCAAACATTTTGTCTGTGGGCTTATTTGGCGGGACTTTCATTAGCAGATTCAGGACTTTTCAGAAAGTAACTTTAGCTACTTTTTATCTCGGAAATATTTGGTTCTTGTAACTGACTGATTCATCAATGTTCAAACAAAATCTAAACAGTTTAATCAATATTCTTATAGATAACTGTTGTAATGTTATGATACTTTTTGGTAAAACTGTTAAGAAAAGTAAAATAAGGTGACGTCTGTCATTACATAAAATATTCTCATGGAAGTTTGCCTCTGATTATTTTATGAACGTAACATTGGCGACGAGGAATTTGATGCGAAATGGCGCTACATGGCGTTTTAAGTTTGTTTGACCATAATAGTCAATTATGGCAAACGTTTAAATCAAAGGTAGCGCAGTACTTTATCGCAAATGACGTGGTTGACGACACCAAGAAACGAGCAATACTATTGAGTGCGCTAAGCGATGGCTCATTCAAGCTCGCTGCAGATTTAGCGTTACCCAAAGTGCTAGAGGATATGTTATATGGTGAAATTTTGGGAATTCTTGACACGCATTTCACTCGTTCAAGGTGTGGTTTTGCTGAGCGGTATAACTTTTATGCAGCAAGTCAGAAGCAAGACGAAACTTTTTCTCAATGGGCAGCTAGACTGCGCGGGTTAACTGAATTTTGCGCGTTTAAAAACGTAGAAGAGGCACTGAGAGATCGGTTCATCATGGGGTTATTGCCTGGAAAGGAACGAGACAAGCTATTTGCAAGTAATATAAATGATTTGACCCTTAAACAGGCGGTTGATTTGGCGGAAAGCGTGCGAGCGGCACGTTTGGGCGCAGCAGCAGCAGCAACAGTGACGGTGCAGGAGCCGCAACACCAGCTATTTAAGATGACGCACCACTCCACAAGCTGCACTAAGGATTCTAACGGCAACACCAGAGACTCTACAAGGAATAATGATTCCAAAGGCATGTGCTCTGTATGCGGATATAGGAATCATACATCTGCTCGATGCCGATACGCAAATTATAAATGTAAAAAGTGCAACAATAAGGGTCATTTACAACGAATGTGCCAGAAAATTAATTTAATGCAAAAAGAGTTGGCTAGCGAGAGTGACGACGATGGTGAGTTATATTATATTCAATCAGTAAATGGTAAACCCATGACGGAAGAAGTTTATATCCAGGGGGTACCGTTAAAGTTTCAAATCGATACAGGTTCGGCAGTCACAGCGATTTCTGAACACACTTTTAATAGATATTTTAACACGTTCACTGTGCATGACCCATCGATGGGGCATTTTGAGATCCTCATCGTACGTGAATG
Organism: Amorpha juglandis; assembly: GCA_949126905.1. Classification (NCBI taxonomy): domain Eukaryota; kingdom Metazoa; phylum Arthropoda; class Insecta; order Lepidoptera; family Sphingidae; genus Amorpha; species Amorpha juglandis. The sequence goes on from OX421383.1 coordinate 10,814,989, forward strand.
CACCATCGGTGGGTCATGAACCCCTCGCAAGTTTAAAGGTTTGTAAGTCTATGCTCATGTGAGTTTAAACACGAACTAAAAGAGATTGACGTGAAAACCGGATAACTTTTTTAATAAGGGTTCCCAGTATTCACTATCAAAAATGCGTGTATTTTGGGTAATAATAAAACAATAAACAATACAGTATACAATTCCCAATTTGTGTTTGCACTTATGAGAGTTGTCTCATAACTATAGCTACACAGTTAACGTGTTAAAGAATCGCCATTATCACTAACCAGGACTCGACTGTTATCATATACAGGAAAGAGTATTGAATGTGCAGGAATAGCTACACTTCCGGTGTCTTACATGAATAAAACACGTACTCTCGGTGTTTATGTGATTCGTAACGGCGGTCCACCCCTGCTGGGTCGAGATTTCATATCTCTTTTTAAATTAGAGATTGCGCCTATTAATTTTTGTGAAAAGGGCAATAGTATTTTAAATACCTTGCAATCTCGTTATCCGTCAGTTTTTTCGAACAAATTGGGCACTTTTAATAAGTATAAAATAAAATTACATTTTAAAGGAAATATTAAGCCCGTTTTTGTCAAAGCACGTCCACTAGCTTTTGCTCTCAGAGAAAAGGTAGACAAAGAATTAGACAGGTTACTATCTTTAGGCATAATTGTTCAAACGCAACATTCTGAATATGCTTCACCTATTGTACCGGTTTTAAAACGTGACGGTTCGCTTAGGTTATGTGCAGATTATTCGGTAGCGGTGAATAAACATTTGGTTGTGGAAAAGTATCCATTGCCTACAGCTCGCGAACTATTTGCAAAATTGCATGGTGGTCAGCAATTTAGCAAGTTAGATTTATCGCAAGCTTACAATCAATTTGTTCTCGATGTTGAGTCTCAGAAAGTGACATGTATTAATACTCACCGTGGTCTTTTTAATTATACAAGGTTAGTGTTCGGACTCGCTAGTGCACCAGCTATTTTTCAACGAGCGATGGATTGCTTGTTATCTGGTATGGAAGGTGTTTTATGCATGCTTGATGATGTTTTAGTGACTGGCGTACTCGCTTTTAGTGACTCGGTTTAAATCGTAAGGATGACCGAAATAATGAATTAGACGCCGTAGAGGATCGCGCCTCATACGTAAATTTCGTTGTTGATGGTAGTTTACCGGTCACTCTTCACGATATTAGAGCCGAAACAATTAAAGATAATATTTTAAGTAACGTTATTAAGCATATTCGAAATGGTTGGCCGAAGAAAATGGTAGTTCCTGATTTGAAACCATATTTTTTATGCAAGACAGATTTGTCGTTTGAGAATGGATGTGTTATGCGAGGCCATAAGTTAGTCGTTCCTACAAGCTTAAGAAGCAAAATTTTAGAAGATTTACATAAATCTCATTTTGGCATAGTTAAGACTAAAGCTGAAGCGCGTAGTCGGTTCTGGTTCCCAGGCATGGACAGCGTTTTAGAGAATATGATTGGTAATTGTCCAGTTTGCATTCAGCTTAGGCAGTCACCATCACGCGCCCCATTAGCATGGTGGCCTTATCCGCCACAGCCATTTTTCAGAATACACATTGATCTTTTAGGTCCTCTTAATAATCGTTCTTACCTTATAATTGTAGACGCCTATTCTAAATGGGTAGAGGCCTATGAGTTAAACAACACGTCTTCATCGGTAGTTATAGGAAAGCTTTATGAATTTATGTCACGATTCGGGTTACCACATACATTGGTTAGCGATAATGGCACACAGTTTGTATCATCAGAATTTTCTAGATTTTGTATTTCAAATGGGATATCGCATGTAACGTCCCCAGCTTACCATCCGGCCAGTAATGGTCAGGCGGAAAGTTACGTAAAGATAGTCAAAAAGGGAATCAAGTCTTGTATTATGAGTAGCAGCGATAGTACACAATTAAACAATAAACTATTCAAATATTTATTTGATTATCGCAATTCTGTGCATTCCACTACAGGCACTTCGCCTGCCGAATTAGTTTTCGGTCGGAAGCTTCGGTCTCGCCTGGATATAGTCAATGTAGAGAGTACGAGTAAAACAACGTCATCGCCTACTCTCGCTAAACATGTGGAAAACCAACAGTCTTTGCAGAGTAAACAATACGGAGGAAAGAATTTACAATCCTTTTCGTGTGGAGATGAAGTGTATTATAAGAAGATACTAATAAATGGTAAAAAAACATGGAATAAGGGAATTGTACTTAAAAAAAAAGGAAAAGTGACTTATTTGATAAAAGACTGTATTACTTCCGAAGAGATTAAAAAACATAAGAACCAGTTAATAGCATGTAAAGGGTTAAGTCAGAAAACGAAATCTTCGGAATCTCTTATAGACTTAAGTGATTTCTCCAGCGCTGAACCTTCCGTAAGTTCTACGTCGCAAACTACTTCCGGCAGCCCTGCGTTAGAAGTTACTTCTAGCGATCGCCAACCATCGCAGGACCAAGAAGAAGAAGCGTGGGAAGAAGCGTTAGAAGAGCAACCGCGTTCTGTAGTAAGGTCGCTTAGGGAAATACCACGGGTGAATTATAAGCCATTTTTGTGATATTTTAATATGTGAAATGGGGAAGGAAATGTTGTAATGTTATGATACTTTTTGGTAAAACTGTTAAGAAAAGTAAAATAAGGTGACGTCTGTCATTACATAAAATATTCTCATGGAAGTTTGCCTCTGATTATTTTATGAACGTAACAATAACCCTGAATGAAAGTTTTGTGTAAATTATTTTATAGAGAACTCGACACACTGTTCCTCTCTCTGCTATGCTATCGCCGCTTTATTATGAGTTATAGCTAGTTACTAATCTGTATAATTTAATGTAGTTCAGTTATATTGTTACATCACAGCGCATTGTAGCGATCTACCGATGTATGCATTCTGCGGGTACATGCGGTTTCGACACACGCTATTCAGAACAACTACCTACGAGTTATTAACAGAAAGTCAGAAGGTATTGTCAATATAATAAAAAAAAGTTGATATAGTTTAGAATAATGTACAAATAATTATGCTAGCTGTACAAATGTTACCCACGGGCGACGCTATTGCCAGAAACAACCACCCTATTCGAGGAAGCTATTCCCACTTTTTAATATATTATATGGACTATTTATTTTAACGTTTGAGTGGTAGAGCCACGCTGTAGACTGTTTTGTCTACAGCATGAATGGGCTGGCTCGACCGGGTCGTTACCACTGTCTCACAGAAAACCGACGTAAAGTAGCGGCTTGCTGCTGCGTTTCGTACGGTGAGTGAGATATCCGGAAGCCCAAATCCCCTCCCCTTCCCAATCCCAAATTATCCCTTTCCTTTAAGGTCGGCAACGCGCCCATGATTCTGATATTGTGGGCGTACAAGGGTGGTGGAGATCACTTACCATCAGGTGACCCACTTGCTCGTTTGCCGGCCTATGCCATAAAAAAAAAAAAAAAAAAAATATGAAATTTCGATTGAATTGTGCAGTACAGAATAAAGAAGATTACACATGGAATTAAACAATTTTGATAAAGATACCTACGTACTATGACAGCTCATAGTGAAATATTAAGAAAACTGCATATTTATATTATCTGCAAGTTCTGTTAATAAAATATTCATGCTTAAATTGTGATATTCACGGATACATACTTGACAAATTCTATAAATAGGTATTATAGATATTATATTCAAAAGTTGCGTATACCAATCATTTACCACAATAGTAAATCGCATTTAAGTTACTATATTGTTGTGGTGGGTTTAAATATGTTTTAGCACGAAATGCACGCTCGAGCTTTATTGTATCTGGAGCGGTACACTCGCCGTTGTGTGACATGCGGTGCTGGTTGTTTCATTAAACTGCTTGGCCTGCGATGTGATGACGTATGATTTTTTAATCCTATCTATAATACGCGCACAGTAACTTAGTCGACATACAGTTATAATCGTAGCTATACTATATATGGGCGTATCGACGGTGGGGCAAGGTGGGGCGCTTGCCCCAACCTGGTTTCGGTTGTAAAAATTTGGTGTGAGAAATCGTAAATCTTTGTTTCTTATTCCACGACTGCCTGATCCTTGTAATTACTTTCCCTGGCATTGTCACTCCTACAGCAAATCTCGCCCCACCTTGAAGCGTATCTTGGTTACGCCTTTAACACTGTCGCGGGGCATAGAGAGTGGGTGAAATGAATAACTTTAGCCCGGAAATTTATTTTGGTCGTACCTACATATTATCTTTAGATCTGTTAGATACATACAATGTGAAGAAAATCATCTATGCCAAATCTCACCAGGTTTTAGATAGGGTTTTCATTTTTCATCAAAATTGGCCGCGCTGTAATAGTTGTTCGAGCTTACTCCTGTTTTCTAAAAGAGAAGAAAGTATTGACGTTATTGGAACTACATTCCAGGGTCTTATTGAAGAAAGTGAAGAGTTGAAACGTACACGCCAACAGATACGCGCTCTGAGCGCTGAGACCAGAGTGCCTGGGGAACAAGAGTCGTATACGATATTCGCAAACGAAACTATATCTGACTTTGCAGTAAGTTGGCAATGTATCCTCGAACCAGTCAACCGAACAACGCCTGCTGGCTTGCGGAGCCACAGCTTGATAGTCTCCATCGACTTAAAAATTCCGTAAAGGCTTATGTTTGCCGTAATATTAAGCTGTAACACAATACAGTGGCTTATGTGTTCCCTCCTTCCTGACATCGGGTCTTTCACGCGGAGTGTTAAGAAGCATTTAAAAAGGCCAGCATAGTTCTGACGACCTACGATAAATTCATCCTCTACCAGTGGTCGCTGTTATATTTGGATTGCTCTATATTCGTACTTAGCATTGTGTGCAGCGTCGTCGGTACTTATCGTCGGCCACTGCCGTGCTAGGTTAAAAAACTCCAAATAACTATGTATTAAAAAATCAGTTTAGGCATATCTCATAAATGATGGTGCAGAAAGGTTCTGGAATGGAGGTCACGTACTGGCAAGCGCAGCGTTGGGCGTCCACCTACAAGGTGGACAGACGACCTGATAAAGGTCGCAGGAAGTCGCTGGATGCAGGCCGTTTCCAACAGGTCGGTCTGGAAATCTTTGGGGGAGGCCTATGTTCAGCAGTGGACGTCTTGTGGCTGATGATGAGGATATCTCATAGAAGTTATATTTAGATTGTTTAATAAATTTAAATGGCTGACATTTATTTGCAGTTTAATATGCCTGCAGCATCAAGCTTCGAGTTATTTGAGAAAGAAGGTACTTTATTGAGCCCAATTTTAGGTAACTTGTCTGTATACTTTTTTATCAATAATAAATAACAAGGTTGTCAATTTCGACTGTTTAACGTAGCGTTTAGGTAAAATTATCAACACGAGTCGTGAGCATAGATGGACAGTAGTGAGAAGGGGATAGTTGACCAATAGACGACGAGCATCATCTGACGAACAAAGCGCGTAAAGCATCGGCGTCCGGCGATCCTACATACCGCCAATCAGATATTTATAGGACGTGAAATTAATTAAATTATGAATCAAATTACTAATAAGTCCGTCATATCCGAATTCTCATTAATAGCATTAAAATTATCATCCACGTTTCGTAAGGTCAGCTTACTCGCTACAACTATGGCCGCCCTTCATTAACTGATGTTCAGATGACCTAATACCTGGATTTTAGCAGTTGCACTTGCTCTAAAAAAATATATTATGATCACCGCAGCTGTTGTTATTCGTTGAAATATATTTAATTATATTTAATTACATTCAGGGTTTAAAAATTACTTAGTTACAACTTCATCTAGAACCATAATTTTAGGTACTAAATATTTATATTTATAGACAGCAAAAGTCCGATAGAATCCACGTCGGTGCAGATTTGCCGTAAAGAAAAGCGTGTGCGTTCATTTTCATCTTTAAAAGTGGAACATTGCGAATGTTTGTCCATTTTGTTGTCTGTGTATTGTCAAATTATAGAACACTGTCGTGGCGCTGGTAAGATTTATTTCATTTTATACGCCATGTATAATGTACCAATCTGGTTACCTTAACAGTATAATTCACTTTACAATACTACCAATAGTAAATTGTGAAATTATTTTACACATAGAATGTAAAACGCTGATTTTTTATGGAGGCGAACAAATGACCAAGTGAATCACCTGTTGGTAAGTGACGTCTCACACACAGTGACAAAGAAAAAGATATTTGAGGGATTGGAAAGCGAGAAAGGATGTGGGTTTCCAGATATATCATTCACCGTATGAAACACAACAGCATGCTACTACTTTAGGTCAGTTTTTTGTGAGACAGTGGTAAAAACCCGGTTGAGCCGATCAATATATGTTATAGACAGTTCTGTCCGTCACCCTGAGCCATAAGATAGTTAGTTCCATAATGCCCAGTCATTTCACTGTCTTCAATTCAGCGATGCAATTCAATATCAGGCGAGCTCCTGATAGTAAGCGCCACGCCTGCCCGCTCATCTCGTCATTAAGTCATGTAATTAAGTAAAAAACCTATGATTATTTATATAAGTAGGTAATATATATAATTGGACTCTAAGTACATACTTTGTTGGAGTTAGACCACTGCAATAAAGTATATAAGTTTCAAAATATATAATTAAATTGCAGGTGAATATGACAAGCTATTTGAAGCGTATCTAGAATACGCTAACGTGAGCATTTTAAACTTAAACATACCTCAAGCTATACGCCTACTCTTTGAAGTGGAAAATTTTGTTATGGTACGAAAAATATCAGCTAATTCTCAAACGTATAGCTAATACCGAGTTCACACCGTACTCAAAAGGGTAAAATAGAAAAATTGTCGAATGTTCCTTAATTAAATATTAAGACGCCTAAGATTACTCTAATATTATGGGTATGAAATGTTTCCATGGGGATAGGCAGAGACCACGGATTTCCACTTGCTACGATCCTTGCACACCTCCTTGGCATCCTTCTCATTAAATTTGAGTATGGATGACGATGGTTATTATACGATGACCCATTAATTATTAGTTTACTGACCTTGAGACGTTAAATTGTTACTATATCCTATTGAATGTACCTATACGACGGAAAAGTGACTAAAACCACATATAAGAAAATCTAGATTATAATTAATTACGTTTTCAAACCGCCTAAACAAATTCTTAGGTCCCAACATCACGAAGTGCTCAATCACACTTTAAAATACCTAGTTCTAGGCATGAAATCCGAAAAATTGGTTGAGAAATTAATAATCGTATATACGAATTTATTATGCAGAACGAAAAATCCTGCACCAAAGAATTGTGTAAAAGTTGGATAAAGGAATTCCAACTTGCAAGTATATACTCAATGCGTGGTCTGTGCATGATAGAGTCTGGAGACCTCAATGAAGCCAAAAAACAATTGCTGGAAGCTATGAGACTTTACAGCGATCCTTTTCCTACTTCAAGGTAAACAAACATATTTGATTATTTTTTATAGTATAGGCCGACCAACGAGCAAGTGGGTGACCTGATGGTAAGTGATCATCACCGCCGATGTACACCCACAATACCAGAAGAATCATGGGTGCGTTGCCGACCTTAAAGGAAAGGGATGATTAGGGATTGGGAAGGGGAGGGGGATTTGGCCCTCCGGATATCTTACGAAACGAACTGGCCCATTCATGCTGTAGTCAAAACTGTGTACAGCGTGGCTTTACCACTCAAAATTGTTTACAAGTAAATATTTAATTAAAACTAGCCAATATCTTATTTTGTGCGTCCTTGCTCAACCTTAACATTAGGGCGACAAATCCTCTCGCTTTACTTAGAATTAAAATAATTAATTGGATCAAACATTTCATTTCCAGACATTCGTTTCCCATCATACTTTTACTGCACGCCGAAACGGCACAAACTTGCTAAATCATCACGGAATTTCACTATTGTATTCAAATTTCAAATCCGCCCATTCATTTCAGACATTGGGTTCGCATACACAACATCAGTGCATCTATACGTCAAGTAATGAATCTATATATTGCTCCAAACATGTATGTGGGGACGGACCGTGGAGTGGTCGGTTACTTTTACGAAGACATCGCTAAAACGCTCAATCGATTGTATCGGCTTTTTGTTGTAAGATTTGCAGTGTATTATTTACTATGTCACGCTTTGCTAAGGAGGGTGTTGGAAAAAAGGAAACAAAATCTTTTCCAACTCCCCCATTCTTTCTTTCTAAGTATTTTCGATCCTGGCTTTAAAGAGTTGCAATGTCGGGTATGTGAACGGGATAGTGTCTGCAATCTATGTTATTTATTTACAAATGGGTCACCATAGCGGAACCCTCGGTACGCGAGTCCGACTGGCATATCCATAGTGTCAGACAATTTTATTTTTTTAGCCCTGTATTATATAGCCCACTGCTGGGCACAGGCCTGCTCTACTGAATGAGAGGGATTAGGCCTTAGTCCACCACGCTGGTCTAATGCGGGTTGGCAGACTTCACAATGACTGCCTGAATAATATTATAGTGAAGTAAACCCAAGTTCTAGATTATACCCAAGGCCGGCCCTATAATACGTCGAAGGGGCAGTCGCTTCAGGCAACGAACCGAGGGGAAGACGCCTAATATACGTTCACGTTATATATGATGTTTGACGTTTATATAATATAATATACGTTCTTAGAGTTCACGCTTTCTCCATACTAAATTATATGGGACAATGGGCGTCATAAAATGAGTCTTGGACTGGTGCTCAATATGTCTAAGAAAGAAGCTGTTTAGACACGACTTTTGTGACTTTCGTAATTTCAACAGGAAAGCAATGAACAGGAAAATGCTACTTTAGCTGCCAAATGCGCTTTAAATTACGCACTGCGTACTAATTCTAATTTTCGCTTACTTTGCGTCAGTTACGGCAATATGATTACTACGTATCGACAAAAACAAAAGGTATAGAATGATTCACAGTTTAAATTATCTATTAGCGCTCCGGAATACATTTTTTATAGCAGAGATTAGCGTACAAACAAATTACCTAATGATAAGTTATCTCTACCGCCCATGAACATCATAGTTTATAATAGACGAATTGTCCACCATAAAAGCAAGGAATAGAGCATTGGGAAAGGGAAAAGGGTTTAGGCGTACGGGAATTTCACTCACCGTACAAAACGCAACAGCAAACTGCCTTTACGTCCGTTTCCTGTAACACAGTGATGGCTTGTGATAAACCAGTGAAGCCGACCCTTTCATGCTTTAGAATAAAAATACAGCGTGACTCTTCCTTACCTTACCTGCTTAGGAAAATATCTGCTAATAAATTAGTTTCTTCAGTTCTCAACGTGCGTGAAACTTGAGAAGCGTGCGATGGATTTGTGCCACCGCAAGCAAGGACAATTGGACGTCACAGAAGTGTATGCCGTGTGCTACCTCTACACCACCATATTTATGTTTTAGTTAGTTTTTTTTGGATATTATGTAGTTTATTAAGGTTCAGGACAGTTTTGTTATTGATACGGCAATTCATGGCGCATTTTTGTCTGAAAATACGGTATATGGCAGGATTTTGGCGTACCATTTATTACGGCATTTCAGTTTACCTAAAAAAAACATGAATGATTCAAACTTTACTACGACGAAACTTTTGTATCCAATTATAATGAAATAATTGGGAACCTATGTTACAACTTATAGTGCAATAACTATACAATTTGGCGAGATATTTGGCGCTGTTGTTAAGCGTTCAATTTTCGAATTTCAATTTGACAGATTATTCTTTATATTTTCAATTTGTTCCGTTACTTCAAATTTTGACTGATTAAAATACTGGCAATACGGAAATTCAGTGATTTTTGTCCTAAATACGGATAATTAGATACGGCAAACCGGAGTTTTATGATACTACACTAATTCAGGATCCAAAGAATGGACGCGGCGTCCGCGCCGTTGTGTCTATTTTTCCTACCTTTGAATGTCTTTTTAACCGTAATGGCTAAAATTTGCCCAAATAAGTATAACAAATATTATTGTTTACTAAGTTTTGCTCGCTCGCTTCGCCCGCGTTAATGGCCTTTTATTATTATGATACTTCTATTCCTATACTATTTACAATAGTTTGAAAATACAACATAAATTGTTATTGCCAGACCGAGGATTTGAGCCCATGACATCACTTTAGCCATTATTAGCCACTAGAGCAATGAAGCGATTTAAATTGAAGTTAATGTACTTCATTCAGTGCAATTTGTTTCTAGCGTGGAATACGGTAAAAAGATGGAAAGTCTCGAGTTCGGACTTACAGTGATGCACATGATATCCAGCCTAACAGATTTGAACACTCGACAGATGTTAGTGCTGTGGATGTTGAAGCTGCTACTATCGGATCTAAGGATATATGACATGGTGGTCATTATGAGAGAGTTCTTTTATATGACTGATCATTATGATTTTAGCTGTAAGTCTTATGAAATAAGTTTTACACGAGATAGAGCCACGCTGTAGACAGTTTTGTCTACAGCATGAATGGGCTGATTCGACCAGGTTGTTACCACTGTCCCACAGGAATTTGAACGTGAAGTAGCAACTTGCTGTTGCGTTTCATAAAGTGAGGCAGACATCCGGAGGCCCAAATTCCGTTTCCCTTCCCAATCCCCTAAACAGTTCTTTCTTTTAAAGTCGGCAACGCGTTCATGATTATTCAGATGTGGATGTTCAAGGGTAGTGAAAATCACTTACCACCAGGTGACCCACTTGCTTGTTTGCCGGCCTGTGCTATAAAAAATCCATTCTAAAACTCCATCCTTGTTTTTCAGCCGAAACTTGGTATTATTTCTACGCAATGGTGATAATGCTTGATACAGGTTATTGTGTAGAATCGTACGGCACGTGCGAAAAGTTTTACATCAAAAGAGGTGATGCCATATTAAGGTCTAAAACGCCCGAGGCCGCTTGGAATTTCTTCGTTTGCATGTGGCTAATGTAAGGGAAATTATCATCGATATTATTACGGGTCTTATTTTCTTCTTCCTCTGCTTGGCGTTATTCCTACCTAATGCTAGGGTCCACCTTACTTATTAAATTCTGCGCCCAGTCTTGGTCGTCCTTTATTGTGTGACCAGGTATTTACGGGTCTTTTGGGAATTTGTATTTCAAGGTAACAAATTAACCGCCTTGCAATTTCGTATTACAAAGTTTTAATTTGAACTTATTGGTCAAATGGTATATGATACTAAGAAGCTGTTGAAATTACTGTTCAGTTAAGAAGTTGCCTATTCATTGTGAAGGCATATCTCTGATGGGTAGCGTTGAGTGTCAGACGCGAGCGTAAGGTAGGGTTTTAGGAGGGTTTTAACAGTGCACTAATCCATTCAATCCAAATCATTTTACTTTTGGGTAATTATCGCCCGGCGTCACTGATGTCCACGTTTTTCACTTTACGCGATCGTTGGAAGTATATAGAAGCCCTAACGTCCAAATCTGGAAAATTAGGTACGTTTAGCGTATTATCGTTCGATGAGCTGTGAGTGTCAGGAACTACGAAAGACTAGGAAAATCAGGAACTAGTGACTATAGACTTACTAGTTATATAATTTCGATAAACTCATCAGTTGTTACCTGTAATGTGAATTAGGATTGAATTTGGCGTAAAGCTAAACCACTGTCCAGACATGCGACTAAGCTAAACGCATATAATTGCCACAATTTTACTTCTTGTAGAACTATAAGAGTAGGTGCATGGGAGAGATCAATTTTATGGGAAGAAAAGATAAAACAAATGATATCGATGAAATTTGAACAACACGAGTTTAAAATGATGATATTAGTAAGGTTAATGGAGGGATTGCTAATAACTTTAGTGAATGAGGTAACGCTACATCAAAGTTATTAGTTATGGATCTTAATTATATTTTTTTAAATCAATTTATTTATAGTAACAAAGAAAGAGACAAAAAAGTGATAAAAACTGATTCATACAAAGGGTGTAAGGAGCCAGTGTCCGTAATCACCAACACTATACCACTAAATAAATCGCGAAATAAACTATGTGTTTGGATAAATAAATACAACGGTTATTCATATCATATCAGTAATAATTTTTAAATCCTTTTTTTATAGATAACGCTAGTAAAAAACCACTTAGTTTACGTTCTAGCTTTTACCTAAAAGCGCAGGCGGCGCGGAGTGTGCGCGAGGTCGTATAAATAACTAGTTTTATTTCGCGATTTTTTTTAGTGGTATTATGTCTGTAATCACCAGCACCACCGTCTTAGTTTTAGAAGCGTTTCGCTCATACCCGGTATAGGTATTCAAGGTGGTAGGTCGCTCCTATGCGAGAGCGTCTGGGTTGGTTCCACCGCTTTGTCTATTTCTGCCGCCAAGCAACAGTGTGTAAGCACTGTTGTGTTTCGGTTTGTAGGATATTGAAGCCAGTGAAATTACTGGACATTATGAGACTTAACATCTCATGTTTCGGGGTGACGAGCGCAGTACAGTGCCATGCAGTGCTTTGTAATTCAAAATTCTGTTCTGTTTATGGCCCGGCGTGGGGCTTACCATCAGGCGAGCGCCTTGCTCGTCTCGTCATTCAATCAAATAAAAAAAAGGTACGTACAAAAATACCTACAGCTAGTAACTGTATTGTAAAGTCTGTCCACTGCCACTAAGCGGAACTAACAACTACACTACTTACCATTACCCTGTCGATGGCGTACCTTCCTACGCCTGATGCTTGTCTAAATTCCACTCGCTGTTTCACTGAACAAAATAACAATTTGTTCGCATTTTCAGATAGATAACAGAAATATAAAGAAAATAATCGTTTTGGAGAAGGCAGTCAAAACAATGTTCCTAGATATGAACAAAGCGTGTAAACACGCGCCTATGTACAAGCCAAGGTACCCATTTTCATATTCAACTATTAAGCAATTATTAACCTATTGATGATTTGTGACGATAAGATGAATTAAGGTTAAAAGTTTAAAAAATAGCAAATGTCGACTGCATAACGACCACCGTACCTCCAGTAGGTACCTACCTACTGGTCTAAGATCCCGGGTAACATCGACCTTCACCCATCTGTTTACAGAGTGAAAAATATATTTTAGAATTGAGGGTATAAAATGTGTTGCTGAACACATACCAATAGGGTTGCCTAAAAAAATATTGTAATTATTTACAAATTACGACAGAGTTCAGTTATACTAATGTTATTGTTTTATTTTGTTTTTAGATATCAGCTATTGTTCGCTTATTACCACTTCATAGGAGGACGAAAACTGCGCGCGTTTAGTTATTTAAATAAGGCACGGGAAGCCGCCAAACAGTGTTCACATGGCACTATTATAATATGGACTGAGCACACGAGGAATGTCAGTACATTGTATAACCACCGTAAAGTACCTTTAATCAATTAAGTAATACAGAGTAGGTAAATAATTCTGATGAAGAAGGGAATAAAGTAGAAATCGCTTAATCGACTTGACTAGCGCGCTACTCAATTTTGTAGCTTTCTGCACACAAAATTGAGCCGTTCAAGTTTGATGGATCGGTACCAATTTTAAATTAGATGACTTATGCCTACAATACCTACGCGCAAAATAACTGCGCCTTTCTGGTCTAAAGTAAGTCACTAAATAGTGACGGGGTAAGTAAGGTATAGGAAGCGTCAAATTTCAACCCGGCCAAGTAATTTTTCGCGTTTTATTTATCCTGGCTCGGCAGTGATTACGCCACACATGATGGTAAGTGAAAACCAATATACCTACATAAAGATGCATTTTATGACAGGGTGGCAAACGACCACGTGGGTCACCTGGTGGCAAGGGATATCCACTGCACATGTACACCAATGATATCAGAAGAATCACGGACGCTTTGCCGACTTTAAAGGGTTGGGATAATTAAGAGATCGGGAATGGGGGAATTGGACCTCCGGATATCTCACTCAGCGTGCGAAACGCAATAGCGACGACACGATTTTCTATGACAGTGGTAACCCGGTCGGGCCGGCCGATTCATGCTGTAAACAAAACTGTACAACGTGTCTACCACGTATGTTGTAATTAATCCTGGAGTAGCTGTTATCATTGATCAGTCGATAGACCATAGGAAATTAAACGTAAGCCTTCTAGGCGATTTTTTTGGCTGTTAATACGTACCGGTAAGAATATTAATTTAGTGTAATCTCGGCACAATATGATGCATATATCTATGTGAGTTGCATTGTAGGACCTTGCCCGTCAAGTCGCTTGTCCTCCCCAGGGGGAGGGGGGCCTTGACACTAATTAGATAACCTTCTCGCCATGAGCTCTTGAGTGGGTAATTAGCTAAACCGTTCTACACCCTACACATATCGTGCGGAGGTTAATTGGCTCAATTGCAGCAGGTGAGATTCTGCCAATGTTTGTTTGTGATTCATTGCTTGAGAATCAGGGCGTTTGTACTGGTCTTTTTGCCAATAATTTGAATTTGGAATTTCAACTTTGTTTTAATAATTTTCAACTAAAATAATTGATCGTGTTTAGGTAACATAATTAACATATTTTTTTAAAACTATAATTGCCTATCAAACAGTATATAAAATAAATCTTAAATAGCTTATTAAACGCTGAATTAGCTATTGGACACTAAAGTATCCAATTTGATGGAACGAGTAGGTACTTACAAAATGATACCTACACAATGATTACAGCGGGCAAAACTATAATTCAATTTAAATTCGTACCTACCTAATAATACCTATTGTTTTCGCCTCCTCTACTCTAAATAAGAGTTCCTGTCCACGATGTATAATTTTTAACACCCACATAATTATAGCTCAGTCCGGAAAATTAAAATGACATCATTATGAAGACAATGATGTTAACTGAATAGAGTGTAATTTTATTGTTCCTATTGTCAAAAATTGCGTGATTCATGAACTAAATAGGTGCTTTAATGGCCAGAACATTCACCGAGACGTCATCTTTATTTTTACACTAGAGTCGAGACTAATTTATCTAGACCTCAATTTTATTTAAAGTACGTCACTGCATAAGGCAAACACATAACGACTGACTTTACAACAGAATACCTTATTCTTGTGTTCTATTGACTTTACCTTAATTTAAATAAATAAATAATACCCAACTATCACACACATAGCCCTGACCCCACAGTAAGATAGGAGTCTTGTGTCGTCGGTATCAGGAACTATGAGAGACTTTCGGTCTCAACACCCAGACCCGCAACAAATATTTGTGGATCAGACAAATACTTATCTCGGTGCGGGTATCGAACCGCGGCCTTAAATTTCACAGTCGGCTGCTCGCCCACTGCGCCACGGAGGCTAATTAGTTAATACATTTATTGGGTGTCGTGTTTAGGGATTGCAATCCGGAAAACCGGATCCGGTAATCCGGCGGATCCGGCATCATTAAACGTCCACCGGATCCGGTACCAATATACCGGATCCGGCGACCGGATCCGGTGCTACAATTTTTAGATATTTAAATAGAGCTGTTGCATAATTAGGTACTTTACTATGCCAAAGCAAAAAGTCATACGATCAGAAATGACAAAAATCTTGGAAAGGGTTATTCAAGATGATAACTCTAAAGAAAAATTTGGAAGAAATAGTAGAAGAGAACTTAGATTCACCCTCACTAAAAAAGATTTGATATTACAGGAAGAATTACAAATCCAGCAAGAAACCATGTGTTATAGCTTACATACTAAAAAAGAGAAAGATTTTCGTAAAGTACTAAAAAAGTAAATGACTACATTTGAAAGGACGGAGTTTTGACAGAGTTCGAAGAGAATACTTATCTGCTATTTATGATTATTTGTTGACAATAAAGCCGACAAGTGTAGAAACTGAAAGGACCTTTTTTGCCGCAGGCTATATTTGCAGCTCTATTAAAAGTCAACTAGCAGATGACAAAATTAAAATTATTTGTTTACTACGATCCTTTTTTCAAAATCAACATTGAATTTCTGTACATAATGAATACTAAGACAATTATTACTTAAAAATCTACTTAAAATAATTATTTTTCGTAAGTTGATTAAACTAAAAAGTTGAAATTATAAAACAAACTCATTATTGTGATAATTGTGCCATTCATTACAAAGATTCATCGAATCATGATGGTGTCTGTCATAAATATAAGACTTGTTTGTTGCAATAGTTAGCATTCTCAAATACTTTATTAATTATTGTGATCTCATCTCAGTAAATTACGTAAGGTTAATTGTATTAGATTTTATAATGTTAGCTACTAAAATAATTGATCTATATGTCAAAGTGAAATCTATGAATATTGAGCTACTTGTTTCATCGTTAAAATTTTACTAGTTACCTACACTACTAGATTTTATTTATTTGTTCGTTGTCTAATCTTAACATTAGATTGGAAATAAAGCTGATTTTATATGTTTTATGAACTACCTATATTAAGCACAATAACACTTGATTAACTTACTAATAGTTCATTTTGAACCGAAAAGCGAAAATCATCCTGACTTGATCAATCCGGCCGGATCCGACCGGATCCGGCCGGATCAGTGAAAATCCGGTCGGATCCGGCCGGATTGAAAATGACGCCGGATTGCAATCCCTAGTCGTGTTCGATAACGAATTATTCAGCCAGTGACAGATTTGAGACTACGGTTATACTCGGCACCTTGACCCAAGAAAGATAGTTTCAATCTATTTGCGCGGCGTGAATGCAGCCTAATAATTATGTTATTGCAGCACTGGAAAGGAACACTGAGTCCTAAACATATGGATTATTGGACAAATCATATTGAGCCTGATAACTTATTGGATTATAGAGATTTTCATCCAGAAAAATGCAAGATTGTGCCCTACACTTTACCTCTACCAAGGGACCTAGAAAGATGAAGGGATTTGATTACATACTAAGTGGTTTTTAACAAACTCATTTTTGTTGTCAACTACGAAATTGTATTTTAAGTTACATTTATTTAAAATTAATAAATATTATTTTCTTAATTGTTGTTGCTTCTTATTAAAACCTAATGGTTCGTTCCGAGCAACGGTCGGACGTCGGTTGCAGCCACAGATCACGGATAATATACTAATATAACCTATACGCCAACCGGTATGGAAACCAAGAGTGCTAAATTTTACTGTGTAGTACCTTGTTTGTGCACACAGATTTTAAAGTGCGCATCGCACTGAATGTCGCATTTAGTCGTGGTATCGTGGCACACGAAGGGAGTAGTAGTAGTAGGGAGACATTAGTTCATTAAAGACATTTTTAACGCTTAAAATTTGAAACACAATTACTCGTAATAGTGACTCAGTGGGTTACTCGACTTTTGCTCCCACCGTCTTATCAACCAAGTTCTGACGTCACTATGAATTAACGGTGTCCTGCGTTGTATACACGAGTAGGCTGCACCTCGTTCATAACCCAGCTCGCGTACTCACGCATCGTTTAATTGCACTACACAGATATGGATATAATGACAAAAAATTTACTGTCAGTAAGTCAATCTGTCGGTAAACAGAATATTAGGAACGGCCATAGGTACTCATAACTATACTTTTGTTTTTAAAATATAGGGCAGCAAACGAAGAAGTGGGTCATCTGATTGCAAGTGGTTTCCATCAATCATTAACACCGACAAATGTTGATGCGTTGCAGACCTTAATGGAAAAGGATTATTAAGGGATTGGGAAGGGGATTTGAGCCTCCCGATATCTCACTCATTATACGAAATGAAGCTGCTACTTCACGTCGGTTTTCAGTGAGACAGTGGTAACAATACGGTCGACAACAGCCCATTCACGCTGTAGACAAAACTGTCTACAGTATGGCTCTACCTTTTTATGAAGACATTTTTAACACTAACTGTAACTACACTTATCGCCTGTTTCACCACCTCTGAGTAAAAGCTATACAAAATATGAAAATGTTACTAATAAACACTATGGATATTTAAATAATAATCATATTACAAGTATATTAATTAAAATAATTTAATAATTATTAAATAAAAGATTGATACCGAGTGTTATTTAGTGGTTAAATCATTTATGATGTGAAATGGTTTTTGGCGTTAGTAACATTTAATATAGCTGCCTTCATTTACCAAAAAAATAATAAAAAAATGTTATTTAAGCATACCTAATATTGATCTATTAAAATATGTTACATACACCATAAATTATTAACAGGTTTTTTTGATAAAATGCATGTGATTAAATTAAAAACTTTCTACATGATAAAGGCAATATAAAAAATGGTTTCTAAAAAGCATAATATTAATTATTTTATTTAATTGGCCACTGGAATTTAATGAGCCCATACCATAGACCATGATTAACATAAGTTGTATTATAAAATTACATAACATGCTGACATTTAACACAACACACACTGTATTAATTATGTGCACCATGATTAAAACATCAGTTTACATAGGAAAATTTTGTATGCTTAATTTATATACAGATTGTAATACTTAAATAATCTATTTTTTTTCACCCAACAGTCGCACACATAGTCCTGACCCCACAGTAAGATACAAGTCTTGTGTCGTGGGTATCAGGAACTACGAAGACTTTCGGTCTCAGAATATCCAGACCGCGACACATATATTTGTGGATCATACAAATATTTGTCTCGGTGCGGGGATCGAACCTGCGGCCTATCGCTTTACAGACGACTAATCGCCCGCTGCGCCACGGAGACTGTCAAAAACTATTTTATTTGTAGTCTGTGGTCCATACATATTTTGATGATGTAAAACATATATAATTTATAATGTAATCCATGGTAAACCAATAATTTATGGAATGACAAAATGAGCAGTATCACAATTAATAATTAATAACACAAAAACATACATATTGTAAAATTGCAGTAGGTATATTTTATTTACAAAATTATAGTACATCAATATGAAATTCATTTACAAATTGAAAATAACTACTGACTAAGTTATGCAATATCGTATTAACATTGTCATGCGCCGTAGTTTGACTCACAAAATATTAAATTAAAAAGTCTAAAGAATGAAATGCCATATTCTAAGCCCTAATGAAATAAAAACCTTTCAGGTCTGAACCACATTTGTAAATTTTACTTATGGCCATACGTAAGACTTGAATAAGTGGCTTATATATATGTTTACACCTTGATGAATTTCTAGATTTCACATATTATGTTTCCTTACAAAAAGGCTTAATTAATCTAATTATATTTACAAAATACAATATTCAATGCTGCCTACATTATTCATTTGTCTGTTAGTCCACTTACGTGATTAGCTCATGTGAGTAAAAGGTTCAAGTGTAATCCAGCCCTTAGACTAGGTAGAAGTGTAAAGCCTTGCAACTACTTATTGATTTATAATTTAGGACCATGTAGAGATTTAGGAATTTCCTTAATACTAAGTCACTGAGAAGTTTCTAATCATGTTAATATCTCACAAGCACCACTCATATATTTTTGCCACAATTTTTATAACAACTTCAATATCTACATAATATAGCCATAACACCACTTCTTCATGCTCTTAAATTGAGCACTAATTCAGTGCCAAATTGACCTATATTTATTTAATAGACAGCATATCTTGCGGTCCCTGTAGTTGGGCTCTTGAAGTCATAATTCGAAGGCCTGAACAACATATTACTTCCAAGATGTGCTTACATATGTTTACTACACGATGAACTGTAAAATCTGACATATTGTCGATGAAGTACCAATACCTCCTAAGTGTTGAGAATCTAATTTTACACCAGACTGTTCAAAATAAGGTTTTATTTATTTTGATCAACTATTGATAGTAAATAGTTTCCAATACATTACCTTTTTATTAGTTACTAAGGGATGTGGTTTATGTTTACGTCTACTGAAATAAAAAAGTAATTTTGGAATAAGTTGACAGTTAGGAGGTATTGGTACTTCATCGACGATATGTTTCAGCTTACGTAATTGATAGTCACTGTCACCTACTTACAATGTTGTTTAGTAATTTACATTAGTAATTACACTGTAAGTCCACTTGTGTAATTAGCTTGCTTGAGTAAAAATTACAAATAGTATTCAGGCCTAGTATCTGATATAGTTAGGCATAATTGTTTTTTGTTTTTGTTACTAGAGATTGTAAGGCCGCGAACTCAAAGTCAGCGGCAAGCGGCGGCGGTGCGGGAGCGGCGGGTTAAAATGCATAGATTTAAATGGAACCGGCCTCGAAAGCAGCGGCGCGGCGCGAGCGCGAGGAGCGACGTACGAGCGGCGCGCGTCAGTCGAGCGGCGCTTGCGCGTCTGCATTCACGTGGTGTTGTGTATTTTCAAAAATGCCCGCCGACGTGGTGGAGCAAATTATTTCAATGTTTTTTATATGGAACATCATATTCACATCAATTTCGTTCACGAACAGACACTAATTTCTCATAGAACAACACTACGCCGCTCTAGCGCCGCGCGATCTGCCCGCTGACTTCGAGATCGGGGCCTTAGTCTATCTTGCATAGACAGTACATAAAGTAGGACAAATTGTTTCAAATATTTTATTAATATTGAAACATATTTTCAGATCTAATTGAGTACACACCCCACCTTGGAATACAATGTTCAACAGACACAAGATCTTGCACCCAGTACAAGTGGCATTATTGTCATTACCGGTAATCAACACTTCTCGAATGTACTCTATGAAAGCAAGAAATCTTTTAAGCTCTTTGGCAAAGGTAGAGACTTCACTGAACCATTGTTCACATATTGCAGTATTGCATCCCGGCACACACTTTGAAGAGTTTTCACTGAAAATGATAATGTTGTTTAAGAATTTCATTAGGACCATTATTGTAACTAATAAAGAGAGCTCTCATATTTATGGTAGGGATGTCTGTGAGTGGATCAGCTGACATTAAAGTAATAAAGTAACCATTTCACCTTTAATCCTGGAAGAGAGCTCTTAGTAAATAGGAAATCAAGATTATGATGGCTCAACACTGAAACTCTACTAATCTCATTATCTTTCTACTTATTTTGTAATACACAATAGATTATATTAATGTCAATAGATGAGAATGTTTCAGAAATGCAGAGTTTCAGTGTTCCACCACATTTTTGTAAACAGTAAATAATTAAAGTCAGACCTGGGATTTGAACCCAAGACCTCTGGTTTCTCAACTTAAGTAGGCTGCCACTAGACCAAAACAGCTACTTATTACATATCGATAAATTATTTTCAGTAATAATTGCATACTTATGAAAGACTTCAATGTATACTACTAGACGGGCTGTTTAGAAGTAAAACTATGTTACATAATGGGGGAGTGTGCCGGCTGACAGACAGGGAGCAGGAGAGGAGTTTTAGTTAAGAGTAAGCGAGATAATATTGAGTTACGGTTAAGTGACCGTAACATGGTGGAAATTTCTATCTAACACTCACCCAGTGTATACTTATTAAAATAATGTTCTAATAACTTAAGTACCTACAGAGAGTCATTACAATAACAGGGATAAACAATAGCCAATAATTGTTAGTAATTAAATTAATAAATAAATCATTAACTTAACAACAACTTTATATTATGGATCATCAATAACATACTGCAATTAAAATAAGAAATTTATTTATATGCTAGGAAAATTATTACCAAACATGACACCTATGTTTGTAAAGTGCTGGTCATTTATCTTGTGTCTCAAGATATAATTCTGCACTTTAACCATTTTATTATCAAAATGTTACTGTAGTATATTACAACAAAATATATCATCTTTTGTTAAAACAATACCTATCCAAAGGTCAACTGAGTAATTAGGTACCTACAATAAATCTCCTCTCCGAAGAGGGAAGAAGCATTATGGCCGGCATGATTCTGGTGACCTGGTGATTCTGGTGGTGATAAACAATGAGTTTATTGGTGGTCGCTGGTTTTTTGGACTGCACTACACTTACCATCAGGTGTAGTGCAGTCACTTTGTCGTGCTCAGATAAAAAAAAAATGGTGTAATTATTAATAAACTAAAATTACTAGTTTTAACCCCCATTAAATAAAAGGGGCTTTTATAAGTTTGATTCCTTTGTCTGTGTGTATGTATCTGTTAATGGCACTATAGTGACCGATTTATTTGAAAACTGATTTTTTTTAAAAGGTTGTTCAAATCAGATGATACTGGCTACTTTTAAATGTGTTGCTCCAACTAAGGTATATAAGTTTCTTAACATAATGGGTTTTAAAGGCTACATTATATAGGCCTTATTACAAAAAATAGTCTAACCTTAAACTGGGTTTATATCTACAGCTTGCTATGGTAATGTATAGTAATTTGTGGATATGAAGTGTAAAGTTAGAGTATATTTTGTAATAAGACCATATGTTTGTATATTGGATGAATATCTTACCACCGTAAAGTTGAACAATCTTCACTTGTTTAGTTGTGCCATACACATCAACAACTGCATGTAACGGACCTCTAGTGTATGGAATTGACTTAGTAGATGGTCCTTGGTCCTCACCATTTATGATAAAGTGCATCTCTGCTAAATCTTGGTCGTTTTTATTGGCTTTTGGACACGGAACAAACATCACACCTATTCTGCTACCAGCATCCATTGGCAGGATACCTTGAGGTGCACCATTCTGGGACACAGTTTGTGGTTTCAACACCATTTTAGATATGTAGCCGCGAGGCGTTTTTACTACGTGACCATCGCCTAATACGGATACGCGAGGCTCGCTTTCCCGCCTTCCACTCGCAACTTGATTCACTAGCTCAACTAACACGTTGTTCTGTGACTTTGATATAGGGAATATCCACGACAAACCGGTGTTCGCCAGGTCCGGCAACGCATACTGAGGCAGTCCTTTGTCACCCAACGCCGCTGTTTGGGGATGAAGTAAAGTTAGCCCCAGTCTCATGTGACCACTCCAACCTCGTTCAGTTTTCTCAATTTCTACTAAAAATATTTCACCAGGCAATAACGGTTTTTCGCTAAATGTCAGACCGTGCGCGAAACTTGCTTTTCTATACGCAACGGTATTGTCCTCGAATAAAATTATGTTTGAACCGTGGTAGTGATGAAATCTCGACAACATTTTTACTGATACATTTGCTACACTTCACAAAACATAAAAATGACACACAAATCGTCATTTAAATAAGTACACAGATTAAATAAAATCACATTGTATTATAAGACATTAACATATTGAAACGAGGAAAATTACAAAAATAAAACAATCGGCCTCTACTCGCTTGTCAGTCATCAAAAATGCCAAAACCAGCAGTCACTTCCGAAATCTCGAGCAAAGATCACAGACTACTTAGAGATACTACGTATCGATTCTCGAATGTCGATTACATATTCTCGAGTATTAATATTTTAGAGGTATGAGATCTACTCAAAAAATATCGATACATTGATATTTTTCTGTGATGAATCGATACTTTTCGGCGCTATAAATTTGATATACTAATTTATAGATATTTTTTTAAGCATAGAAATCGATATTTATTTAAAATAGTATCAAGGATGCCACGAAATGTATACCAAACCTGCAGTTAATAGTGCAATTAAATTCCAAAAAGGTCAAACAAATATTAAGCCAATATAACGATATTTTTTCACGATACATACAAATCGTTATAAAAGTTAAGTTAAGCCGTTCTGAATCCAATTAAATGTAAAACCTTTTTTATCTTATTAATTTGAATTTAAATGAGAGTTCTTAATACTTTTTCGAAATATCAGTAATATAATAATATAAATTGGTCTTTGCACTTTTGGATACACCTACCTACGATCTGCATTGAAATTGATAGAAATAGGTACGATAGATTGTTGTTTCATCGCAAACCCAAGACAACAGATAATTTATGCAATAAATATATTGAACCATACTTCTCTGTTGATGATAAGTGCCGTTTATTAGTATCATTACTAACTATAAAGCCTTTTAAATTAATATTGTTGCAAAAGTCAAACTATGTACTTGCACTATAAATAAAAATGTTCCTTTGTAGAGACAATAAAATTTTAAAGTGAATAAATTTAGAAAAGTTCAATCAGGTCAATGCAGAATTGACAATATTTATTTACTGGTAGGAATCAATAATATAGTATTTTAAATTACTAAAATAGTTGATTTTTACAACACAAAAAGTATAGTTATGATGCAACAACAAAACGCATTAACTCGACAAATCAAAAGTTCCAGACCCTCTCCAACCAATCCCGTCATAAACTCATAACATAACCTTAAAGTTACAAATTCAATATCCTAAAGGTGTTTGAGAAAAATTAATAGTTAAAATTTTACCTACTGACATACAAACGATTACGACACATAAGATTTGTTAAAGTGATTAAAATGACATTGTCCGGGAAAATACTAATGCGGATGTTCCAATTAAATATAAGAAATTGTTTTAAAAGAAGTCAAAGGACATGTTCTAGTTTATTAGGTAATAGGATAATATACAAAAGTGATTATATTATTCAAAAGAAAACTATTGGGAAGATGTTTGAAGGGGCCCAAGCACGGAACAGGTACTTACGTTTTATTATTACTTCATAATCATTCGTAACTAAATGATGTACAGAAAACCGACTTTCGAGTTACCAAAGTGGCAAAGTTCTAAAATTATATCGGTTTTAAGATTTAATAAATATCAACCACTGTATTCAAAACTTCAACCAAATCGATAATAGTACAAAATCTACTTTCAGGTTTCAATTGTAAAATCAACTCCCGTGGTCGATAGATCGTATTGACGATTGACTGCAGCGATGGTCGATTATGAATGATATTGCATCATTTGATTATTTGATTCATTTAACTAATTCAAAGACTTATTAATTAGTTATTATTACGTACTCGTAATCGGGACGCGCCGAATACTTCAATTCATTCATCCCGATCAACGGTACGATGAATGGCCATTCATCACTCGCAACATCTTCGAACTAGTCATTTTTTCAATGATTCTTTTTTAATAACCTCAAGTATTAATTTGTTCCATGACCCTAATTATTTCAATAAATCAATCAATCGTTTGATTGACTATTCATGTGTATTGTGTGGTTCAGTCGATCGTCAATACGATCTATCGATCGCCGATCTATGCAACAATCAATCATAGAGATCCGGATCATTCAAAACAAATAATTTCAGGGTGAAACCGATATTTAAGTATTCGTAAAGATATTAGTAATTTTTAATATTCATGTATCAGTAGTAACCCGACGTTGAATCGTGATATCCACTGAATTTCTTATTAAAATATTGCTCTAGGATCTAGATGGCTCAAATTTGAAAATATGGCTGAAACAATGCCGAATATTATATTTTTGTACAAATAACGTTAGTGCTTATCTCCGTGGCGCAGCGGGCGAGTAGCCGGCTAGGAAGAGAGGCCGTGGGTTCGATTCCCGTACCGAGACAAATGTTTGTGTGGTCTACGTACGTATACATAATACGTGACCGCCTTCCGTCTGTGGAAACCCTAGTACAAACCTGTTACTACATTATAATTATTGCGTACCTATTTTTCTTTCAGAGTGACTAACGGGACCTAGATGGCTAAGCATATTCATACTTATTCGTAAAAAATCATAGATCCCATAAAAAATGAATATAGTTGAAGCACAAATTTAAGTTGTTATACCTATTGTATTAAATGAAAAACAATAAATATCTTTTATAACACTATATGTGACGGACGTCATAATTATCATCTCTGAAAGTAACCTTTTTACACGCTTTTTATTAACTTCACCTGTATGTTTGTTTGTTTGTATGTTTGTTTGTATATTTGTTTGTATGTTTGTAACCGACTCCTTTGGGCGCGATTTTGACCCACTTTAAACGGCCAGATTTCGTTCAAACTTTGTAGATTTATCGAGGACCGATGACAATACACTAATTTGATAAAAAAAGATAATAATAATAATTTAATAATAAAAAAATAATAATAATTTAATTTAATTAATTATTGATATTCCGGTTAGGAATTAAAATTGTACTCTCTGGATCTTCGTTAATTATAGGGAATATCGTAGTATCTAAGAGCGTCAATAGAAGGCGCTAACTTGATATTCGGGTTTAAAATTAAAATTATACTCTCTGCTACAATATATTTTTATTTTAACTAAAAAATGAAAAATAAATAATAGTTTAAAAAAAACTAAAAAACACGCTTTTATAGAAAGGCTAACTTAAAAAATTTAAAATAAATTTGAAGAAAACAATGTATTTTATTGTAAAAAAAGCGTGGGGTGCATGGTGCCTATAGCTATAAATATTGTATTGACAGATATGAGTAGAAGGATTATCATTTATATAGTATCTTAAAAAGCACCCCACGCTTATTTTACAATAAAATACATTGTTTTCTTCAAATTTATTTTCTATTTTTTAGTTAGCCTTTCTATAAAAGCGTGTTTTTTAGTTTTTTTTATTATACTAATACCCATTAGTTGTAAACTTGATGAGGGGAATTTTAATAGATAAAGGGGAATTTATCGACATAAACTGGATGCATGGAATTCCCAAACTTAGCTCTGGCAACACTGGTGCTGACTGCGAAACGAGAGAACGGCTTAGTGATGTTCACGTACAAAAAATATCGATATTTTTCCGATATAATATATCGAAATATTGTATCGATATTTAGCGATATATCGGTCAAAAATATCGATATTTTCTATATATCGAATTGTTTGTAATTGTGAAAATAATTAACAAAAATAATATCGAATAGCTAAAAAAAAAAACAACATCCAATACTTATTCTGGTATTTGATGTTGTTTTTGACGTGATAACGTCTTATAATTCGATAGAGCCGGCTGCCCGCACGAAAAAACATGACTCATGCGTCGTTACCTCGCTCTGTCACGTTCCATTTAAGGCTTGAAATGCAAGCGAGAGCGCGGAACGAGCGACAAAGAAGCACAATCGGCCTTTGCGTTCGGCAGCGTTCGAGATTTTAAAAAATTAAAACATAAATATTAAATCTTCCACATATCACAACAACGTGTCTGAAATGACAGGTTAGACCAGGGAACATTTTCTCCTATATCAAACACATTGAGGCGGGCTTTTTAAAAACTAGATTTACGAAAAGGACATTGTTCGTCGTCCATACATAGTTGGCCTAAGAACCAAAAGGTAGGTGAATTTACTTTTTGGGTTTTAGATAATGTATATATTTGATTGAAACTATATTAAAACTACGGACACTTGAGAATTCTGAAAAATAAATAAAATACTTTCGGATTTTGAGGTTATAATTAGGCCAATAAATACTATCAAATATTAAACAAATGAAATTTAAAATTTTCTTTTGAAAAATGCTACCATTCCATCAGTATTTTCTTAAGACGTTATCACGTTCAACTATCGTCAGTAAACCGACTTTACAGACAACCGATTTTTTTTTAGCTACATTCGTGTATAGAAGGCCGAGATGTGGATCAGGTTTGCTTGGCGGCAGAAGCATCATCTTAACCTGATAGAAGTGCGGCCATAGAAAAAAGTCTTTCAGATGCCAACACAGCTGTAATGATGATTTTTCCTAAATATTCTACGATATCCTTATTTCGTACGATATTTCATATATCAGATAAAATATATCGATATTATATATCGACTTCAATGATTCGATAATATCGCATTGATTCGATATATCAAATAAATGTATCGATATTTTATCACATATCGATACATATCGAGCACTCCTAGAACGGCTGTTGACGGCTGTCGTCTGTCGCGCGGTGGCCGGTGCTTTGTTTACTTTTTTATTTTTATCATAAACGATAACAAGGGCCTCTCTTGTTTAAAATTTAACAAAACTTACATTAATTTATAGAGAGTCTTATAGACCTGACTGGTAAAGGTAAACATTTTATTTAATTTTCCTACATAATAAATTTTGCAATGATGAGTATTTGATGTCTTTCGGGTTTAATTGTGATGACTTGTAACTTTTGAAAGTAATATTTCGCACAATACTTATTATGTATTAAAACTTCCTTATATAGATTCTGAGTTTAAATCACTTATATGACTATATTTCATTTATTTATCATATTGTACGTATTTTTCTAGATAACCTTTTTTAAAAATTAGGCATGCTAATTTGTTCGACTTTATCAGAAGACTTTGCAAAACTCAAATCTAAGCAAATTATTATGGTATGTACCTCACCTTATCGTACATTGATACGTTACCTGATAATTTTGAATATATCATGATACTCATGTAAGATATGCATAAGTATAGATTAAGTCCTTATCTTTGCAATACCTTTATAATATGTGTTGATTGATTATTGTATATTAAGGTCGGGTTGGGTTCATAAGAGCTTGATCTTAATTGAAATACATCATCACATACAACAGTTTAGTATGCATATTAGTAAATCTTTATTTAATATATTTTTTTATCCTGGCTCTGCAAAGTGACTATGCTACACCTGATGGTAAGTGTAGTGCAATCCAAGAATAGTGTCCAACGACAAACAATGTGTCCATCGTAGGTCGGCAAGATCATGCCGGCCTGCCTAACTGCTTCTTCACAGTTAGTTTTATCTCTGTGAAATACTTTTAATGTAGGTAGAGGCACAAGTAAAAACTTACGAAAATAAGGTATTTTTATAACCCATAGATGACTTATGTGATGATAGTTTGTGATGTTTGATAGTCATATTAGGTTATGGTGTTCAAAATTGTACTAATAGCTAAAGTCTTGCCAATCCATTAGATATTCAGATAGAAGAGGTATAAGGCAATTTAATTAGGACCTTGATTAGTATTACATTTTAACAGTTCCAATTTAAACTAAATTATATATGAAATCTGGTATTTTTCATTATCCATATTAATTATTGTTGTGGTCTGCTGACAGGAGCCCTTTTCCAGGACAAAAAGTACTTCATAAAATGTGTTACACCCCCCCTTCTCCTTTTAATCTAAATTTTCAAAAATCCTTTCTTAGCAACATTACACAATCTAGTATCGGACCAAATTTTATGATACTAGCCTTAGAATTTTTTGAGGTTTCATGATTATCTATGTAACTCTGCCACTGTATGTCACATTTGTATATGTAAATATTTGCTTTTTTTGTTTATATAACTTTTTTGTGGTCGTTTTTCTACCAAATAAAAATATTTTTCTTTCTTTCTAACTTTGCAATAGCTGGCAAGCTTGGAATCAATATCAGGGCATGCTATTGTCCAGTCATCCAATCAATTCAGTGAAACCATTTTACTAGTTTATTCACGAATATAGGATTAATACAGTTCTGTAGAATATATCGTGAGTTTTAAAAGAGTCTTGATATAAACACAATAGGTAGGTATATTGTAATTCAAAATAAAAAATGTTGCAAGCCACAGGTGCTCTTTTACATGTCAATCCTAACTAATATTATAAATGCGAAAGTGATTTTATATATGATATAACCTAAATTGCTGAACCGATTTTGATGAATTTTCAATGTCGTCAATGATCCGCGCGCATCACTACGCATCAATACTCGGAATATTACATAGTTTTATCAGCCGATCAATACAATTTAAAGGTCCCACATACAAATACCTTTGTTTGATTGGTTGATTTCTGTGATCTATCTGTATAATCATTCAAAGATCGTTTATTGGGAACTGCCAGTAGCGTACATCAGTATACAGTTTACGACTTACTAAAGTCATTTTGGGAATCTGTTACAATTAACAAAGGTTGAAGTATGTAGTGCGATATGGTATTATTTTTGCATAGTTTCATTGCCCTGCTGTGATAGGTTCTGAGCATTAGGTGTTCTCCAGGTAAAGGGAAGATTGGCGATACTGGGTTGGAAAGTATAATATTAATAATTTCTTACGTTTACGCGAATGTTACACATTGACATAAAAATTATTTAAACGGATTTTATCGCGGTTTTTTATTTTAATTTTGGTCACGGGGTGGACAGTCCAACCCGTAACCACCAAGGCTGAAAAGTCTTCGAAACGTCGGGACCAAAATTAAAATAAAAAAAAACAGCTGTAAAAGCCGTTTAAATTAGTTTTATTTCAAAGTATTAATATGTCTGAAAATTCGACGCAGGCGTAATCGCTTTCAAAAGCTATGGATATTGATTGATTATAAGGCTAGGCGCTCAATACGACTTTGTGATTGCACCATAGAACAGCGTTGTGGCATAATGACAGCATCAGTTTCACTGCCCAGTTTGCTGTTATATGGCGTGGCATATATTTGAAACCCTTTAAGATACAAAACTGCGGTACCCTATATGCAGCAACGCTTTTTGCCGTGCTGCTTGAGTCGTGCGCGCTTGGCGTAAAGTTTTACACAGGTAGCTTAAATGTACTATATTGAAACAAGTTATAGCATGACATATTTTAACTTATTTGCTTACAAAACTTCAAGTAACAACACTCATTGCTGTAATTTACATTTTAATAGTCAAGTACACAGATCACGTATAATACAATATAACATGTTCGCTGGTGGTAGAATATTCATATCCGCCCGGATAGCGATCACCGTACACATGTTGTTAAAACCTGCCATAGTGACCCACACCTTGGGTTACATCCTTGTATCCCTGTGCCTGCATCGGTCATCCACTTGTGGCCACCATATCATATATGCCATATGGCCACTGTGTGAAGAAGCATTTATACAGGCCGGCATGATTCTGGTGACCACTTATAAACTCATTGTTGTTTTTTGAATTGCACTGCGCTTACGATCAGGTATGGTGCAGTCACCTATGCCGTGACCGGATAAAAACAATGTACAGTTCGCTGTATAGAAATCAAGCGTGCCAATTTTTTGTACGCAGAATACGAAGTCTATATCGCGGTCCGTGGTCACACATCTAGCCAGACAATATAATAATACCAGTCCTGTATTTGCTCGGAATGGACCTCCACTAAAGAGACGGGTTGGATCTTAGTCCATCACGTTGACCTAATGCGGGTTGGCGGACTTCACACACTTTCTAAATTCTTATTGACAACTTAGTATTCATGATGTTTCCTATACTGTTAGAGCGAGCGATAATTCACAGTGAATATACACGTAACTTAAAGTCAGAGGTGCAAGCCCTTGGCGCAGATTTCTATCCTGCGATTTTCGTCTCGGCAGTCCGTACCATTCCCCCTTGAGCTATAGCATCATAAGTATTATAGCGCAAAATATTAATATGCTATAGTTCTACGTGTGTGACGGGTTTTAGGACTATAGAAAGCGATAATAATGTCACTGTCAAGTTATGAGTCGATCGTAATAGTGTCTGATTATATTGATCTCAGTTCGAAACGGCAATTTTAAATAGCAACACGTTTAGCCTCGAACATTATTAACTTTCTAATCTGTTCAATCGAGATTTTTATACCTAGATGGATATTTTATCGTTTAGCGAATTTCTGCATTTATTAACGTAAATCATAGTGTTTAAAACGCCTTAATCTAAGCTGTAAACGAACAATGGGTAGTAAATCGATGTTATTAGTGTTTTCATTTTTATGTTTTAGTCAAGTTAAAGCCATGGGTGCCTTGAGTCCGTTGGATCCTTCTTCGTTTTCGCGACCTGGTAAGTTTATTTTTAATTCTGATATTTTTTTTCTATTTTTAGTGTATTTTAGTGTGGTTGTAATTTTTACGACCTGCCGACTACCTGATATCAACCCCTCTGGGGAGAAACACCCAGTCCCGAAACAAATATTTGTGGACTCAAATATGTTGTCTCGGTGCGGGATCAAACCCGCGGTCTATTGCTTAACAACCGGCTACTCGCCCACTGCGCCACTGAGGCTGTCGTTATTAAATAAAATAAATGCTAATAGCCTAATCCTTCCCATTCAGTAGAGGAGGCCCGTGCCCAGCAGTGGGACGTATATAACACAGGGCTAGTGAAAAAAAATGCTAATAAATTAACTAAAAATTAATTGATTATCGCCCTCGCCATTGGAGGTGATACTTTTACGTTATTTTATAAATGTAATATATTAAAAAGTTAAAAATATAGCTTTTAAAGAGTACTCTAGAATTAACTAAAACTTGAAAACGGACATCTAATTCATAATAATACTATCCTGAAGTCGTTAGGAATTCAGATGTTGCAATTTTTTCTCCTAGTAGCCCGTCATCACGCCTTAACTAAATAATGGGACCAACCTGGAGGTAAACCTTATCAAGCAAAAAAAGAATCGTCTAAATTCAGTACATTTGACGGAGATATCGTACCAGATAAGTACATTAAAAACAGACAAATTAAAATAACCTCCTTCGTCTTTTTAACTCTTTTTAAATCAGTTCAAAATAAAAATTATTGTTAACATTTAAAAGCCCTAAATTGACACTGGCATAATGTCTAACAGATACCATTAACAAAAAAAAAAACATTTCAAAGACTAGGTATTTCCATGTTGACTTTTGTATTAATAATCTTATATGAATTGTGGTGTGGTATTTCCTTATAATTATATTTTCCTATATGCCTAGTTTACATAACATTACCATATATAATTTCTTATTTGCTGTGTATTTAATGTCTGACATTTCCTTACTGCACCATAAATAATGAATACCTGTTCCTATTATAACCGGTATTAAGTTACGTCATGATTAATAAGTACTAGGGATAGCAAAAGCGGGCTAGCACGCCCCGTACATTTTGGCCGGGACTCCACCAAAACAGAGATGTGTGCGGTGTGCTGTGTGCTGTGCGAGAAGAGATGTTTTTCAGCTCGGGGGACTCCACCAAAGCAGAGATGTGTGCGATGTACTCATATCTCTCGTCTCCACTGCGCGTCGTCCGCGCACAGCTCACATCTCCGCTTCCATCGCGCCATACAAATATAACACATCTCCGCACAGCGATCTCCACTGAAGCTGAGCGGATAGGAGATGTGTCAATAACGCAATTCTATTGGTTGTTTAAAAAACATCTCCTCTCCGCTCGTCTCGTCTCCGCTTTGGTGGAGTCCCGGCCTTTTTGTAAGACTAATCCCGTACATAAATTGAGTGGGATCCCGCGTTCTTATGAAGAAGCTAAGATTAAGAGATAAGTCAGATTTGGCATCGATGTCACTTCAGGATAAACTTGTAACTGGCCTTGATAAGTATGTTTATCGGTAGTGTACCTCAACCCAGAGATTAGCAGTTAGAAGCTGTTTTTTTACTAGCCCTGTATTATTAGTAGTATTTTAATATTTCCAACTCCTCCCTAACCTTCTATCTGATTAATTATGTGCGGGACAAAGATATTTAGGCATTCCCAGAGACTCGCCGTGCTTCACTGCTCGGTGTCAACAAAAATGCGTGCCACTGTTGATCCTGGTGCATAGGAGTTACAGTGGCGGGTGTGTGGGCGGGATAGTCTGTAGCCTTGTATTATACATGTCCCTCTATTGGGCACGGGCCTCCTCTACTAAAAGTGAGGGATTAGGACTTAGTCCACCACGCTGGCTTAATGCGGGTTCGCAGACTTCATATACCTAAAATACTCGAAATACTCTTGGAGAAATTTTCATAAGGGTCCGCTTTCATCAACCGGCCACGGGAACCAGGGATCCGCTTGCGCTATTGTTTTTTAATTATTACCCAAGCTCGCCCCGAAATATATGAACTGTATATTTTTTAGTGTTTTTTTCTTATTCTGACACGGCAACGTACACCTGATTGTATGTACCGTCTGTCCAAATATGATGGCGATTTTCAAGAGACGTTGCATAAATTATGTTAATAAACCCGGCAACCACCATACACGGTGTTAAGACGCACCATAGTGACCCACCTCGTGTGGGTCGCGTTCCGGGATCAGCTAGGGTATATCCGAGGGGGCTTGCCCTCTCTTCCTATACCTTTCCCATCCCTTTATCCTTCCTCTCCCCTTTGGCCCTGGGATGAGATACTGCAGGGGTCACTAGTATCCCATTAGCAGGGACACCTGTAGTTCATCCCAAAGGGCCAAAAAATATTTTATCAATAAGATTTAATATTTTGATCATTATTGTTTGTTTTAGAACTAGCGGTGGTAAAGCATATGTCGATATCGTTAAATGTTGACTTCGAAAAGAAAGTGCTCAGTGGTGTAGCGAAGCTTAATTTTGACGTATTAGAAGATGTTGACAATGTGGTCAGTATAAACTTTTTATGAGCTTTGTATATTTTAACTTACAGGTAACATTATGTAAGAATGGATGTTTTCCAGCTTGAAAGACATTGAAACCAATGAAATTACTGCGCTGTATGATACTCCATATTAGCGCAGTGGAATGCCATGCGGTACTTTATTATTTAAACTTCACGGTGGTGTGGTGTTGCTTCGATTTACGGGCAGATGTCGGGCTTATTATCAAGAGAGTTATCGTCTGTCTCATTATTTTTAGTAAAATAAACAGGAAGGATATTTTAGAGTTTAATCATATAATACTAATTTTACCATATAAAAGCGACACCTTAAGGGCCTATTTCATAATATCTGTTTAATATTCATCCGCCAGGTATCGCATTAAACAGTCAATTTACGAAGTACCAATATTATGTACCTACGATATACGTTTACATTTCGTTTAATGTTTTTTTGAAGTGAAACATCTTTAGAATCGTTGTGATTTGAAACTCGATGAAACGAAAATGCTTCACAATAAAGACAAACATATTCATAAACTAGATGACCCGGTGAACTTCGTATCACCTACATATTATATTTGTGTAAAATGTGGTCAAAACTTAATACAAATGTTTCATTTACATTAAATGCAATTAAGTGAGGTACTGCACCATTGTACGTGAGGTAGCCCGTCGCACCTTTAATTGATTTCGACGACCTAAGTCAGGTCGTCTTCCACCTCCCCCCGATGGGACAGTCCTGTCCCTGTCCTGTCCTGTCCTGTCCCTGTTCTGTCCTGTCCCTGTCCTGTCCCAGCCCTGTCCTGTCCCTGTCCTGTCCTGTCCTGTCCTGTCCCTGTTCTGCCCCTGTCCCTGTTCTGCCCCTGTCCTGCCCCTGTCCTGTCCCTGTCCCTGTCCTGTTCCGTCCTGCCCCTGTCCTGTCCTCTCCCCCTGTCCTGTCCTATCCTGTTCTGTCCTCTCCCCCTGTCCTGTCCTATCCTGTTCTGTCCCTGTCCCTGTCCCTGTCCCTGTCCCTGTCCCTGTCCCTGTCCCTGTCCCTGTCCCTGTCCCTGTCCCTGTCCCTGTCCCTGTCCCTGTCCCTGTCCCTGTCCCAGTCCCAGTCCCTGTCCCTGTCCTGTCCTGTCCTGTCCTGTTCTGTCCCTGTCCTGTCCGTCCCTGTCCCTGTCCCTGTCCTGTCCTGTCCTGTCCTGTCCTGTCCTGTCCTGTCTTGACAAAGAAGACAAAAAGACATCAAGTGTTTCATACCCAGGAAAAGTTTGTACTCGAAAATTAAGTTGTCGTTTTCAGTGTTTTCCTTTACTTATTATTATACCCAGGAACAGTTTGTACTGGAAAATTAAGTTGTCGTTTTTAGTGTTTCCCTTTACTTATTATTTATGTTACACATTTTTTCTCACCGGGTAAACCTTCCCTGAACTTCCACAAATATTTCAAGATCAGAATTAGCCAAATCGGTACAGCCAGTCTCGAGTTTTGGCGAGACACACGCACAGCGATTCATTTTTATATATATAGATAGGATTTAGCCTGCGAGAGAATGAGATAGATTACAAGTATGCTATCACGTGTCTTTGCGCCGGCGGACAACGAAGCCTTCGGAAAATGTGTCATAAACAACGTGGTGTATTATTCGCGCGTTTTATTTGTTTGCACTTGCGTATTCAAATTTGTTGATTAATTAATTTATTGTAATTATTCTGAAGTTTCGCTTCTGCCGTGTGTGAACCTTATTTTTATCATTTATATGGACGATGTGAAACAAGCGCACTTGAAATAAGATATTAATGTATCGGCACGTCTGTTAGTACCATTGATACTGTAATCCTATATCATATTATCCTGTTTGCGAAATGATAAATTTATTATCTCGCAGCAACGTGGATTTGCAAAATACTATCTGAGGCGTGCATATTTTTTATGATAATATTTGTGCTCATAGCCTTGCATTCTCTAATAAAATTGGTAAACGATTAGCGAATTAAGCAAATTCTTGGCGTGGTCAGTCTATGGGTGTGTGACCGCTTAGTGGTATTTTAACTGAGCTATTCCATGTATGAGCTATCCTATGAGCTTCGGGGTGTATGTAAATTCGGCCCCAGCAGTTACCAACTGATAGCATTCGGAGACCTTCGGGCAGCTTAACTTACCTTTGATACTAGTTTGGCTACTAACCTTTCGATATAGATAGAGGATAATACTAACTTTTATGAGTGACTGATAAGACGAAGGAATCTAGAAATATTTCTTAGAGCAGACTAATCACTCCTGGGAACAAGTACTATACCATAAAGCATTTTGTGTCACCAGTACGTGCATACCACCAAAGGTATATTTTGTACATGTTAGACAGGCGGCCAGCCGTAAACCATCTACCAAACATACATTTTGCCGCATCCACATGCGCTCATGACTGACTGCTGCAAGCTGGTTATGTATAACGAATTAAAGTAGTTGAAAACGACTGTTCAAGGAGTTGATCATTGCCTGAACAGTAGACAATGATTGAGTAGTT
This sequence comes from Amorpha juglandis, assembly GCA_949126905.1. Classification (NCBI taxonomy): domain Eukaryota; kingdom Metazoa; phylum Arthropoda; class Insecta; order Lepidoptera; family Sphingidae; genus Amorpha; species Amorpha juglandis. The sequence continues at coordinate 10,851,607 of OX421383.1, forward strand.
GACATATACTCGAGCAGTTTGCTGTGGGTTGGTACGACCGGTTTGTCTATTTCTGCCGCCAAGCAACAGTGTTTAAGCACTGTCGTGTTTCGGTTTGAAGGACACTGAAGCCAGTGAACTTACTGGGCATTATGAGACGTAACATCTTATGTCTCGGGATGACAAGCGCACTTCAGTGCTTTGTAATTCAAATTTCTGTGTGATGTTGCTTCTGTTTATGACCAGCCGTTGTGCTTACCATCATTGCTCGTCTCGTCATTGAATCAAATAATTGAAAAAAAAGAAATCATATTGTACTTGTAACACCATTTTATGCTATTATTTGATTGAGCAATATGTCAATATTTCAGGTGTTAGATATCAGCAATCTGACCATAGAAGCGATAGAATCTGAAGATGGATCACAATTACAGTACAAAGTAGACGAGCCCGTACCGAACTTTGGATCAAAATTGACAATAACGTTGCCTAAACAGGTATCTTCTGGTGAAAAGTGAGTTATAATACTTAGTATATATTTTTTAAATTAGCTTTGCTACTGGGAATGAGTCGTCTCTACGAGATCGGAGATATACTAGCTGTAGAATCTATCCTATCTAGCTGTAATATATATCCGCATAATTTGTAGTCTGGTACTGCAGAGTATAGAAATGTCGAATAAAGCAAAGATCGATCTTGATACGACATGTATTGTCAAATCGCTAAGCCATGTCAAAAATACTAATACATAATACTCAATTTACAGTTGTGTAGCTCAAAAACTTTGGTATTTTTTTGTTATCCTGGCTCGGCAAAGTGACTACGCCACACCTGATGGTAAGTGTAGCGCAATCCAACAATAGTGTCGACCAACAACAAACAGTGTATTGTTGGTCGGCAAGATCATGCCGGCCTGTCTATATTGATTAATTTAAATTAATTCCTTTAATTATTTAAAGGAAAACGAAACATTTCAATGATGACAAAGCCAACGAAGTATGCTTAAAACTCTCCCGCCGCTTGCACTTTTGTGACGAGGCATTTACAGATTTCATGTACATGCCTGTTTTGAACGGCATGCAAGACAAAACGACGGGCTCAATAAGTGAAACGAACAGCTCGTGCGGCTGTTGTGAATGTAAGAGAAATAATGGGAACAATACATGTCACGGCAATAGGTTAGCTAAATCAACGTGGTTTATATCATGAAGTCATCACATTCATGTACAGTTGTGTTGATAAGTGGCATATTGTATGTTTAGTTTTTTTGTTGTTAATGCGTAGAAGTTGAGATTAGATATTGAAATAAAACTAATTTAAACGGATTTTATCGCGGATATTTATTTTAATTTTGGTCCCGACGTTTCGAAAGCTTTTCACCCTTCATGCTCACGGGGTGGACTGAGGTGTAGGTTGTCCCAAAATGTTAATGTTACATTATCTGTCCACTAAGGCTAAAAAGCTTTCGAAACTTCCGGACCAAAATTAAAATTAAAAACCGCGATAAAATCCGTTTAAATCAGATTTGATGTTGCTTAAATACCAGATGGGTATTAAGTAATAATAATCCATGTACCAGCTGCGCCATTCTGTGATGCCCAAAACATTTAAATTCGGGGGAAACTGATAAATTAGGGAGAAATAATTGTTAGTCCTTTCAGCATAGGACAACACTCTATAAGGTAGAATTTAAGTTGGTTAGTAATTTATGGATATAGTAAGTGAGTAGTAGTATATAAAACAAAACATATTAATGAGTTATTCATATTGTTTTAGATTAAAATTAAGTATAAAGTATAGGACATCCCCAACTGCATCGGCGCTACAATGGCTAGAACCCGCACAGACGTCCGGCAAGAAACATCCGTATCTCTTCAGTCAGTGTCAGGTAATAAAAAAAAAACAAAACTATGTAGGTGTAAGCAAGAAATAATGCTTTAGAAAAGGAAGATAAATCTTACTTTACATAGTATAAAATCAAGTCGCTTTCGCTGTCTATTCGCTTAGATCTTTTAAACTATTCAACGGCTTTTAATGCAGTTTTCAGCAATAGATATAGTGATTCATAAGGAAGGTGTTATGTATATCACGCTATAATCCATGGGAGAAGGGCAGTAACATGCAGGTGAAACCGCGAGGGACAGTTAGTATATTATAAATGTGAAATTTGCATGTTTGTTAATCACGTCTTGACTTCTCAAAGGATTAGGATGAAAACCATACAAGTAGGAATAAGACATCCACACGGACGAAACTGTAAGAAGTACATAGTATCTAGATTTCTAGAATGTTAAATTGCCTGTATTTATTACTAGCGATATCTTCTACCTGATACCAGTTGTAATTTGTATTTGGTGTTTTCTTCTGATATTTTCCATGATACTAGATGGTATAACAACGATTATCACGAGCCATCTGCGGGTCTAACATGAAACCTCGAGATAATTTTGTCGACACGTTTTCTCGTGCTGTATATCCATTTACATTAAACCTAACAAGCCGACCCAGTATTCATGCCACGAGAAAATGTTGTCGTCTTGTTTTCTCGTGCTATATTTAACTCTATATCGTGGGGTGCACGTTACGCTACAATAGATATCCGGCGCGCGAGATTTGTCATAGGTTTATGCTAAGCTGGCAGGTGAGTTACCTGCTCGTCTCGATGTAATCATCATCATTGTCAGCCCCTGTTAGTCCACTGTTGGACATAGGTCTCTCTTAAAGCACGCCATTGAGCCCGATCCTCGGCTTTACTCTTCTCGATTTGTATATAAAATATAGTTTTGTTTTATCCCTAATATAGATTTCCTTATGAAAAGTGTGATACTTCTTCTTCTTTTTTAATTTATTGCTTTCGCATTATTATGCATTTTGCCAGTGTCAAGTATAATTTATTCTCAAGTTATTTTTACAAGAACGATGAAACACGTGTACGGTCGATTTCAAGGTCTTGCCTGAGTTTTGGTGTTAACTCCTTTCAGTACAATGCTTAATTCACTTATTTCAATGTTTCCATAAACTGTTCATCACCGTCAATGTTTATTGAACAAATCCACACCGCTTTTATACAACAAACACAACTCTGAACTATTTTATGAAATAAATTAAAATATGCGATGAACTGCACTGTCAGAATTCCCGCCAAAACTCAAGTGTGATACTATTTTGACAGCCTCCGTGGCGCAGCGGGCGAGTAGCGGGCTGTGAAACGAGAGGCCGCGGGTTCGATCCTCGCACCGAAACAAACATTTGTGTGATCCACAGATATTTGTCTCGGGGTCTGGGTGTTATGAGACCGAAAGTCTCTCGTAGTTCCTGATACCCACGACACAAGACTCGTATCTTAGTGTGGGGTCAGGACTATGTATGTGACTGTTGGGTGTATTTATTTATATATTTTAGCCAATACACGCCCGTTCAATAGTCCCGTGCCAAGACACGCCGGCAGTGAAGTTTACATATGACGCTGAAATATCGGCCCCTGAAGAGTTCACTGTATTGATGAGCGCGCTTCGAGGAGAGGCGCGCAGTAACAAGACGTCATTCACACAGCCGATGCCGTTGCCAGCCTATCTGATAGCGATAGCCGTGGGAGTATTGGAGTCCAGGACTTTGGGGCCACGGTAAGTTTTTACTTTATAATAATTTTAATTGAAATAAAATTTATGAATAGTAGAGTCACGCTGTAGACAGTTTTGTCTACAGCATGAATGGGCTGGCTCGACCGGATCGTTACCACTGTCTCACAGAAAACCGACTTAAAGTAGCGGCTTGCTGCTGCGCTTCATAAGGTGAGTGAGATATCCGGAAGCCCAAATCCCCTCCCTTTCCCAATCCCTAATTATGCCTTTCCTTTAAGGTCGGCAACGCGCCCATGATTCTTCTGGTGGTGGGCGTACATGGGCGGTGGAGATCATTTACCATCAGGTGACCCACTTGCTCGTTTGCCGGCCTATGCTATAAAAAAAAATACTAGCTTTGTGCACTGTCCGACGATAGGCATCAATATACTATTGAGAAGAGATAGTCATTAGTCGACCACGTGGTCTAAATGGTAGACTTACCCTATAGTGTAATAACAATTTAATTAATATTTCTTTTAAAGCAGAGGCTACACTATAGGCAGTAATGTACTAATGAGAGGAGTTACGCATTGGTTTTCCACGCTTATAAGGAGTTTATTTTGTCCATAATAATAATACTAGCCTTGTAATATACATGTCTCGCTGCTGGGCACGGGCCTCTACTGAATGAGAGGGGTTAGGTCTTAGTCCACCACGCTGGCCTAATGCGGGTTGACAGACTTCACGTACTTTCGAAATTCTTGTGGAGAACTCACTAGGTATGGAGGTTTCCTCACGATGATTCCTTCTTCGTTAAAGCAAGCGGTAATTAACAATTAATATACACGTAACTTAGAAGTCCGTTAATAAATTAAATTCATGTTATGGGAGTAGTAAAAATATGTCACCATTAACGTTAGGTGGTTTTGTAATACAATTACATTGCACACAATGAAAGTGTGTCGAGATAAAACTGAAGAAGTTTCTTGAACAAACACCTTAAGCCCTATCAGCATGATAAAACTTACAGGCGGGATACTCAGACAATACCAAGTAATTAGTCCCTTGATACGAAAAAAACATTATTACTGTAATGTGACTTTTTACGCTGTAGGCAGTTTAGTGTACAGCATAAATGGACGTTTCTTATGGTGAGAGATATCCGGAGGACTAAATTCCCATTCCCAATAGCTTAATTAGGTATCCCTTTCTTTTAAGGTTGTAAGCGCGTCCATAATTCTTCTGGTATTGTGTGCGTTCTTGGGGGGTGAAGAGTAGTTATCATCAGGTGACCGACTTGTCCGTTTACCTGCCTATGTTATAAAATAAAATAGGTAGGATTTATAATTCTTTTGTTACTAATCTACGGTATAATAAATACCAAACACTACGCTTCTTTTATTGTACCGTTCGGGTAACTAACCCAACCCAACCTTTGTTTTTAGATCAAAAGTATGGTCGGAAAAAGATGAGATCGAACGTAGTGCGTGGGAGTTCGCCGAGACTGAGAAATACCTGCAGGCAGCTGAGAAACTATGCGGACCGTACGAGTGGACGCAGTACGATCTGTTGGTACTACCACCGTCGTTCCCGTATGGTGGCATGGAAAACCCCTGTCTTACTTTTGTAACGCCTACATTACTGGTAAGTTTATTTATTTATAATTCTTTATTGTACATTGGAATTGGACAAGTAAAACAATTAACAAAACACAAAAGTACAATTGGCGGCCTTATCGCTCAAGGCAATCTCTTCCAGGCAACCATGGGATGGAGATATAGTAGGAGCCAGAAAGGGTAGGGTACATAAACGAAAACTACATATATATACATTTATTTTCAATAATATATACTAAATAGATAGCTAATATAATATACATAATACATATTATATACATAAATACAGTGATAATGAAATCGTAAGCATAACACACATACAAACAGCTAGTGAGAGAGATAGTGATCCTTCACCATCTCTTTAAAGATGGGTAGTGATTTGGCTCGTTTTATCGCGACCGGCAATGCATTCCACAACGTTAAGTTCTTCATTGTGTAAAATAGTTTTAAAGTGAAAACTTCTTTAGCGGCTTTGAGCACTTTTCTTGGCATGGATATGAAATGTTAAACTCGCGTCGGGACACGTGACCTGATCGAAAATTCGAAAGACGGAGTATTAAATTATTTATGTAATATAAATTGTCATTTTTGTGTACGATAGCGCAATAAATGAATATTGTATTTAACCACATAAATGATAATACTTTTATACTGATAAATAAATCAATTCGTGCGAAATTATTCCCTAACCATCCCAAAATATTCAAAAATGCACAACGAGTTTTCACTTTTGCCGGCACTCCTGGAGTGCAACTCGTTGTTTTTTTTATCCTAGCATGGCAGTGACTAGATCTGATGTTAAGTGCAGTCTAAATATCATGTCGATTGCGAAGAGACATTGCATCCCTAGACGGTTTCTTTCTGCCTGGCGCTATCCCGGACGCTTCTATTACTCCAGGTGTTGAACTCCTCTGTAATAAAACTGTTGGTTCTCATGATTTCCTCTGTAAGTCAAACCAGCGCTTATCAGGCCGTTCGTGGAATGGTATACTGGTACAATTTGGCACAAAACAATGTACTCCTGCGATTTCCCTTAAACATGTATGCAACATTCTTGGAATTTATTTGCCATGTCGTGGCCTCGAAGCCTGCTGGAATAGACTCGTTACGTATACTATCCAATCGTGTAAAATGCACATCCACCGCAGCATTTTCATCTACGCAACGTGGTTTTCCTTAACTGGCGCTTAAGAGCAGGCCACGTCTCACAAGTCACATCCATACGGATTTATTATCTATAATCATGTTTTAAAATTAATACACCTATTACCCAACAATTACATAAACCCGACCGATTAGAATACTCTGTGTTTGTAGACTCCATAAATCTGAACATGATATACCCAGACAATAATATCTAAGACAAAAACGCGACGTAAAGTAGTGGCTTGCTGCTGCGTTTCGTAAGGTGAGTGGCATATCCGGAGGCCCAAATCCCCGTCCCCTTCCTAATCCCTAAATAACCCTTTCCTTTAAGGTCGCTAACAAGCCCATGATTCTTCTGGTATAGTGGGCGGTGGAGATCACTTACCATCAGGTGACCCACTTGCTCGTTTGCCGGCCTATGCTATAAAAAAAAACAAGCTGACCATAAACTGACTGTTCCAGGCAGGTGACAGGAGTCAAGCCGATGTCATAGTTCACGAGATCATGCACAGTTGGACTGGGAACCTGGTAACGAACAGGAATTTCGAACACTTCTGGCTCAATGAAGGATTTACAGTGTTCCTGGAGAGGAAGGTTGGAGCTTCACTGATATCTGATCCGGTGGAGGCGAAGAAGAGCAGGGACTTCCACAGCTTGCTTGGATTGCAGGAGTTGAGTGAAGCTGTGAGTAAATAACAATATCTATATACAATATACATATAATGAAAATGTAATGGCTGTCTGTACATGGAAGGTATATGAGATAAAATATTATTAGGACCTTTATCAACCCAATAGCATCGCACACAATGACTGTTAGAATTTTTGTCTGTTTGTCTGTGCGTTTGTGCAAGCTAATCTCAGAAACGGCTTATCCGATTTAGATGTAGCATTCACTTATGTATTGTGGTAAACTTCACTTAACATTTAGTGTTTGTTTCATGTCAATTGGTTCATGAATAAAAAAGTTATGCCAATTTAAAGATATCGATAATATAACGGTGCAGAACTTAATGCGGGCGGAGCCGCGAGCGAATGCTAGTTTTAAATAAAATCGTAGTTAGGTTACCGCCTAAGTCTACCATACTGTTCTAATGCCGGTTGGTAGACTTCACATACCTTCGAATTTATTATCGAGAATTCTCAGATAGGCAGGTTTACTCACAGTGTTTTACTTTCACCGTTAAATAAATAAATAATAAATAACACCCAACAGTCACACATATAGCCCTGACCCCACAGTAATATACAAGTCTTGTGTCGTGGGTATCAGGAACTACGATAGACTTTCGGTCTCACAACACCCAGACCCGAAACAAATATTTGTGGATCAGGCAAATATTTGTCTCGGTGCGGATCCCGAACTTGCTCCGTCACGTATCACAGTCGGCTACTCGCCCGCTGCGCCACGGAGGCTGTCAATATATTTACCTGTCAACATTGGCGTAGTTAGGAATTTTCTATAGAGGCGGCAATGAGGTTTTTTTTTTATTGCCTTAATAGGCAGACGAGCAAGCGGCCCGCCTGATGGTAAGCGGTTACCGCCGCTCATGGACATCGGCAATGCCAGGGGCACAGCCAAGCCGCTGCCTACCGAAGCCTTTCTATTATAGGCAGCGCCTACCCTTGTCTAGTTGTGCCCATTGTATCTACAGTGTTATTTTAGATACGATTCCCACTCTTGCCCCTGACTAGCTACGCCCATGCCTGTCAATAAGTCATCCCTTCGCGTTTGGATTTGGAACATTTCATAAGACATCAGATGCTTAAATCTCCAGGTGAACGACCATCTCGGAGCCACGAACCCCCTTACCCGTCTCGTGCCAGATCTAAACGGAGTCCATCCCGACGACGCCTTCTCAAGGGTCCCTTACGAGAAGGGATCTCTCTTCCTTCGCTACTTGGAGGACCTGGTCGGTGGGCCTGGTAAGGACTTGTGCTTGTATGTGTAGGTGAATGACGAGTTGGGTCCCACAAACCCGTTGACAAGGCTGGTGGTGGATTTGAATGGTGTTCATCCGGATGATGCGTTTTCAACGGTGCCTTATGAGAAAGGATCATTGTTCCTGCGATACTTGGAAGATTTGGTCGGGGGACCTGGTAAGGAGTTTTGTCTTAAACGGGAATTGAAATAAGAATGTCCTTTTTATTTGAAGTTGGTCAACAATTATAAACAACAAGTAGCATACCTACAATGATATGCATGAGGAAAGTTTTGTGGCTTAATTTGTCGTGAAACAACCGACTATGTCTAACCAGATATTCTGTGTCTATCAAAGCTAATATCATTCTACATAAGACCCAACTCGTTACATTAAATATTTTACTTTTCTGTGCTATTTCGTCTACGAACCGTAAATGTGGAGATAATTTTATCATTTTCTTACAATTATCTGAAAAAATTCATTTCGTCATTAGTTTTCTCACCACTCACGCGAGATATCTCATTCTGTGCATGCTGGGCGGGCAGTTTTTCCGTAGTGATAGTAAATTTCTGGTATGGACCATAGCTACTGTCAATTTTCCCCATAATTTTAAACACATTTTCTGATTGCAGAAGTGTTCGACGACTTTCTACGTTCCTACTTAACAAACTTCAGTAAAAAATCTCTGGACACGGACCAGTTTAAAGCTTACCTACTTAACTACTTCAAAGACAATGACAAACTGAACGCTGTCGATTGGGAGTCGTGGTTCTTCAAGAGCGGCATGCCTCCGATTATTCCTGAGTGAGTTGTTTTATTTTGTTACTTGAAATAATAAACATTGGAGTATAGAGCTCTTTTTTTACTAGACTAATTCACAGCTCTGAGAATCTGCCGAAGTCTGAAGGGGTAGGTAGAGATGCAACTGGTGCACGCATGTTGAGCTTATTTTCATTTCGTTGCACACTTCAGTTTCAGGCAACTCAAGTGTAATATTTGGTATAAAAAAATAGCCCATATTGTGAATGGTACTTATATGCAGGACTTTACTAGTTACTTGGCCTAAGTACCTACGCTATCACTAGGCCAATGATATAATGACAAATACAATATTTTTTATTGATATCGTTCGAAGTTCTCGTTTTGTGATGCAGTGACTTTATGTGTGAAAAATCTTACTTTCAGCTATGACACATCAATGACTAAATCAGTGACTGCACTAGTGGCTAAGATTACTCAAGACAACGCGACAATATCAGCGAGAGACGTGAAGACATTCACGCCTCATCAGATGATCAACTTACTGCAGGAGTTGATAGACCGTCCAGCCTTACCGTTGGAGACGTTGCATACTCTTGGCTCGGAGTATAAGATTGACACCAGTAAGAACACTGAGCTTCACTACAGGTACGGTTTGAATATAATATATTCTAGGCATTTATAATGGGATGGTTACATATGGACCGTTTATTTTGAAAGTGGTGTAAGTCCATTTTTGAGAAAAATTAGCTATCACGTAATTCATGCTTAATTTAATGTAAATTTTTTATATATAACTAGTCCGTGTTTAATTTCTCAAAAAAATCCCATGTTTTGTACAACTTAAAATCGGTCGGTAAATGAAATTGCATAATCATCGATCATGAAAGTGGTGTAATAAGTCCATTTGACAGAGGTAGAAAATTTTTTTTTTTTTTTTTTATTCTTTATTAATTTATTGGGGGTTTTGTCAAATGTGACGATGTCACCCCCGTAAAAGCAAAATTTACAAGATTCTTAATAACTAAACACGAAATTTACATTAACAGGCATTTAAACTTCTAGCAATCATGCAGATGAAGTACAATTTACACAATTTACCTGCTTTCATTGAATTTGGGTACGCTAAAATGCTGTTACAAATTCCTAAATTACAATTATTGACAGACCATAAATCTCGGCGCTGGGATTCGCTCTGGGCACACTCCATCAAAACATGCTGCACGTCATCTATGATTCCACAGTGGGCACAGTTAGGAGAATTGGTTATTTTCATCAAGTGAGCGAACTTGTTTGACGGAATATGACCAGAACGAAGTCTCATTAACGCAACCGCATGTCGTCTATCCAATTCACTATTTTCGAACCATGGGTAACGTAGAGGTTCATGCTGCATGGTCCTGTACCAAATTCCTTTGGAGACTGACCTTTTATCAAAATATTCTCGCCATGAATTTCTGCATGTCTCTTTAACATTGCCTAGCAAATCAGTATGAAGTGGTAGGTAGGGGTATGGTATTCCATGACTACTTGCTTGCCTTGCTGCTAAATCTGCCTCTTCATTACCCACGATACCTATGTGTGACGGCATCCATTGGAGAACTATGGTTTTATTTGCAGAACTAAGTTTACGGATAGAATCTAGTATAGAGTAGGCTATCGGAGAACCTCGAAAGCTCGAGGTTAACCGAGCCAGATGTTGCAGGGCACTTTTAGAGTCGGTAACGATTAGTACTTCATCAGATTGGATTGATGACACATATGATAGTGCTTCTGAGATGGCTATCAGTTCAATGTACATAATCGGAATAATGGTAGATATTTTAAATTTAACGCTGACTTTTGTTTGTAAGTCGTAGAATGCAGCACCACAACCAATATTATCTCTAGATCCATCCGTAAATATTTTATAAAATGAATTAAATTTTGTTTCAAGCATTTGATTACATATGTTTTTTAACTCCCTTGAATTATAAAATCTCTTGGCCAAATTCACAGTATCGACTTTACAGGAAACTATCTCGGATATATCCAGGTTACTTAACCACGTGTCTAAAGCGAAGATTCCTAAATTTGGGCTAGAATGGATATTCAAGTTCTTGTACGTTTTATGTACATCTATTAACAAAGGCTTTTTTTTATTTCTCCAATAGACTCCCTCACTTAAACTCGTCAGCTCATCTAAAGCATTAATAGTCACATTGCTGTCTATACTTCTCGATTTAAGCCAGAATTTAGAAGCAAGAAATTTTCTGCGGATTTGTAATGGTGGTAAACATAGCTCAGATTCCATGACATGAATTGGTGTTGATTTAATAAAGCCTCCTATAATTCTCATAAATTGGTTTTGGATTTTATCCAAACTATTTAATCGGCTGTCTATGCTATTGTCGTATATAAAGCTGCAATAATCCAATCTACTTCGAACTGATGAAACGTAAAGTCGGCGGAGATGCCTAGGATGTATACCCCATTTCGAGCCTGCTAGCATTTTAAAAATATTTAAAAATTTTACTATGTTTTGATGAATCTCTTTGATGTGTTTACCCCATTTTAATCTATTGTCGATCCAAAATCCTAGGTATCTTACACAATCGACTTGTTGTATATAATTATTTTCAATTTTACAATTAGCTTGGATTCTGTGGACACCCCTACTGAATATGCATATCTTGGTTTTACTGTATGAAATGCTTAAACCTAATTCTTCTATTAAAATTTTAAATGTATATAATGCGTTTTGAATATTTATAATTGAATTTGCAATATTTTCCTGGCATGTATATATAACAAAGTCATCTGCATATTGTGAAATATGGACGTGAGTGATATTTTTCATTATTTGAATAGTGACAGCATTAAACAATAGTGGCGATAGCGGATCACCTTGCGCTATTCCGGTACCTGTAATACGTTTTATAGTCTTATTGTCACTGGATTGTATGAATAAATGTCTATTATATAGATACTCCCAAAGATATTTGCATAACAATGAGCCTATCCCCAGACTGTCCAAAATTCGAAGCATTACCACTAAGTTAATATTATTATAAGCGCTTTCAATATCGATAAAACATCCTACAGTTACATATTTTTTAGAAAACCCATTTTGAATGCGTGTAACTAATCTAACTAAGTTATCAGCGCAAGATCTCATTCTTCTAAAGCCCATAGTTTCATCAGAGAAGTGATTATTTTTTTCAAGAAACCATTCAAGGCGGCGAGTAAAGATAGTGTGGAGAATCTTACATGGACAAGATATCAGTGCTATAGGTCTTACATTTGTTGCAACCGAATTGTAATTTCTTGGCTTCGGCACAGGAATTATTTTCACGCATCTCCATTGTTTGGGGATAAACCCATAAGTTAAAAATCTATTGTATAATGAAATAAGGAGGATTTTACCGGAATCTGGTAAATACTTGATCATAGAATAAGTAATTCCATCATGACCCGGTGCTGTGTCTTTTCTTTTAATGGAATTGGATAGTTCGTGAAGTGAAATCGGACCAGTCAATTGTTCGTTTTCTGATGAAAATATGGGTTCAGGAGGAGAGACATAGTCTGGAGCTATACTGTGTAGTAATAGATCAGCTTCTTTATAATCGAGAGATGTATTTGAGGTTCTGTATCCTTTAAACCATTTCATGCGCTTAAACATATCACTGGAAGTGATGAAGCCATCGACATTGTTACAAAAAGATTGCCATGACTTGCTTTTCGCATTACGAATAATTCTCTGTGCTGAGCTAATTTTATCTTGCAATAAAGTCAAATTATGAGGAGTAGGGTTTTTTCTAAATGTTTTTAGAGCTAATCGCCGTTCTGCAACTGCTTTTGATAACATTTCATTCCAATATGGCTTTGGTTTAAATTTTTGCTGTCGTAACGGGTCTTCGCAAATTTTAGAATAAGGTATAGATTCATCAGCCGCCTCATTTATAATGTCAATGAAAATATCGTATGCTAATTGATGATCATCTGGCAAAACCATATCTGTTAATTTGTTTTCTATTATTTTCCTGTAATTTGACCAATCAGCTTTTCTTAAATCTCTTCGTTTTCTAAAAAGTGTTGTGTGCTTATATTCTAGAGTAATTTTTGTTATCAAATGATCACTGCCAAGGTTTTCGTTAAGAACATTCCATTGGAAATGCATTGCAGAATCCATAGAAACTGCAGTCAAATCGGGCGCCGATTTTTGGACGCATCCGTTTACAAGTTTGATACGAGTGGGCATACCATTGTTCAATATCATAAAATTATTTTCTAATGCTGAATCTAATATCTGAGTCCCTCTCGAATCTGTCCTGCAAGACCAGTTAGAATGATGACCATTCAGGTCACCAGTGATCAGAGTATTTTTACAGGCTAAGGAAAATATTAGATCCCAGTCATTTTTCGAAGTTCGTATCGAAGAAGGACAGTAAGCCGTAATCACATTTTGGATATATTTACAATTATATATTTTCACATGGATAGCTTGGATTTGTGGATTACATAAATTAATATTACTCTGTTGAGCTTTTATAGACCAATGTGTTAGTATTGCCACTCCTCCATAGCCGTCTTCACGATCTGCTCTAAAAGTATTATATCCGTTTATACGAAATGAACTCTCAGGATCCAGCCAAGTTTCGTTAAGGATAGCTATATGAATTTTCTCTTGACACAGTAAGCTTTCAAATTCTGCAATTTTAGGCCGAACGCTTTGCGCGTTCCATTGGAGTATGTTCAACCTCACATGTTTTGAGTTGTGTGGATCCATTGTTTAATAAAATTCATACACGGCCATTCAGACATATAATACATCACATGGGATAAAATGAAATTCAATATAGTATTCATACAACTTTTGATATTTTCTTCCCAGGTATTCTCTCTACACAATATTATATCTTTTAGTTGTTGAAACAAGGTATGCCAGAATATTCTATTATCTTTTTTTTTCAACTCTTCCTCATTGTTCGATCCATTCTCTGATTTATTCTCAATATCACTGTCAGAAGTCATATCGCAATAATATGATATATCGTCTTCTTTAGGGTGAGTATTTTTTTGTCTTCTACTTTTTAAACTTCCTTGTTTTGCTTTGGTGTGCTTTGTGGATGGACCTTTTGTTTTCGTTTTGACTTCTGCGTTTTTAACTACCTCCACATAAGTGCGCTTGTTCTGTGAGTTGTTGTTGTCGACTGTTTCTTCAATAATCGGGTCTGGGTTATAGTAATCCGAGACACTGGGAGCCACATACAGATATAGTGCTTTTTTATATGTGCAATTGAATTCGGACATTAGCTCGCGTAGTTTCTTTTCCTTAATGTACATTGGACATATTCGTGATAAGGCCATATGTTTACCACCACAGTTGTTACATTTAAATGTCTTAACATCGCAGTTAGGATGGTTATTACCACACTTAGGACAAATAATTTTATGTGATGGGCATGTTTTTATTGTATGTCCATATCTCCAACATTGAGAGCATTGAGTAACCGGAAATATATATGGATTAATGCTCACTCTAGTGTCGAATAAGTATACGTAGGAAGGCAGTGACGCTCCTTTGAAACAAATTCTGATCGCTTCCGATGGTTCCCATTTACCATTTTCACTATTTCGGCGTTTTAATCTTTTGACACCAGTTATTGTCAGTTCACTTGCCAAAGCTTCAAATATTTCGTCGTCAGATAAATCTAGGTCAATATCCTTGATAACTGCATAAGTATAGTTTGTCTCTAAAGTTTTTTGGCATTTGTATCCATTTTCTATAAAATACTGCGAATTTAATAGTACTTCTGCACTTTCCTCGCTACGGAACTGTAACAATACTTTAAAGGGATTTATGTACTTCAATTTTATAATGTCCTGAATTCTTTCAGTTTTAAATATTTTTGTAAGTCGAAATTGCTTCGGAATTTTCTCTTTACCTGTAATACTTATTTCAACCTTATCCTCCGGAATTCTCACGACATCATCCGTCTCACATGATTTAGCAAATCGTTTGCCTCTTCTTGTAACTGTAGTCCATATCTCGTTGTCATCCATATCTCTGTTTCTTTTTGAAGGTCGTTCTAAAGGCATTTCATTACATGTCTCACTATAATTATTCACATCCTCTATCTCAATATCACGATCGGACTCATTTTGATCATTATTAGCCATTAATAAAGAACAATACGAGTATAAGCATAATTAGTCGTAACTATTGTAAGTGGTTATCGAAACGCGGGTCGGACTGAGCGGTGCGCAAAACCGGTTCTGAGTGAAACAATCAGCGCGTCTTACGATAACAACCGCTCGGGCGCGACTGAGGTAGAAAATTAATTAATTAATTTTATTTTATTATCTATATTATCAATTTATTACCTCTAAGTCCTGGAAGACCGTTAAAATTTGAAAAAATCGCCCTGGAGCCTTTGTACCTATTACGTACGAAAAATATAAAGACATGAAGCAGCTACTACCCTATATACCTCCGGTGCATCATGCATATTTTGAAACACTACCACATGCAGAGAATAAGTAAATTCTTGTAATCAGTATCTTGTAATGACAATGTAATTGCCGTCTAAAA
Source organism: Amorpha juglandis (assembly GCA_949126905.1). Classification (NCBI taxonomy): domain Eukaryota; kingdom Metazoa; phylum Arthropoda; class Insecta; order Lepidoptera; family Sphingidae; genus Amorpha; species Amorpha juglandis. The sequence continues at coordinate 10,867,169 of OX421383.1, forward strand.
TAAAATTTTATGTGTTGTTATGCGTATTTGTAAACAAAATTATATTAAAATGAAGTATATTTTAAGCGATATTTGATTTTTCAAAATTGAAATTAAACGACTTTTACAATTTTGAAAGTGGTGTAAGTCCATTTACAGCATATAAATATGTGTTATCGTAGTCTAATTAGCCAAAAACAAATTTATATAAACAAATTAAATGTTGATAAAACAATAGAATTGGCATTGTGCCAGACGTCATATGATTTGCCTGTATTTTTAAATCAACAAACATAGTAACCTTTAATTTTCTCGAAACAAAAGAAAATGGACTTACACCACTTTCAAAATAAACGGTCCATATGTAGAGTGTAAGTGGGCCACCAAAATCTTAGGCCCAAAGCCAAACACCTGTATGTACAGTACACTCAGAAGTGGCATAGAATAGCGAAACTTGGTTCGTTTGCGAGTTGTGCCGGTCAGACGGCGTTTTTTTATTTTTATTGCCTTGATAGGCAGACGAGCAAGCGGCCCGCCTGATGGTAAACGGTCACCGCCGCTCATGGACATCGGCAATGCCAGGGGCACAGCTAAGCCGCTGCCTACCAATCATAACGTTATCGTAACACTTATGTGTTCAAGTATTTTTTTGTTTTGTTTGTCTTTTGTAATATTACAATTAGTAGTCACTTGTTTTCATTTTAATATTCATATTGCAATATTTCTGTTATATTACAGGTGGCTGCGACTGTGTATCCGAAGCAAGGATCATACAAAACTTAGTGAAGTGTTCAACTTCGTGAATCAACAAGGCCGTATGAAGTACGTGCGTCCTCTATACAGAGACCTCTATGCGTGGGAGGACGTCAGAGACCAGGCCATAGACAACTTCCTCAAAAACGAGCAGTACATGATGCATGTAAGCGCGTACACCGTCAGGAAGGACTTGCATTTAAGTGATTAATTAAAATGTATCAGTGATTAAGTGAATACTTATTTGTTTTATTTTGATATATTGTGAATAAATATGGTTTTATTTCTTTTATGACAAAACTTTATTTTGTTTTAATTACGGGTTAACTACAAAAATAAACATCGAATTTACACTATGTTTAGAACTCTGTATAGTATAGCTTGGCAAAAAAGTGTAGAAACGGAACTAATTCTTTATTTCACCTGGCAACACTATTACGTCATTGACATTTGTAAATTTTGATTGTAAGTCGCGTTGAGTTTTCGTTTTAATTGAAGTATTTTCAGTGAGCACGTTTATTTCAAGCCATTATTGTTACAAACTGAATAAGCCGATTCGAAGTTCCGCAAGGGACATTATTTATAAAATTTACCGACGATGTCTTGCAGAAAAAGAAGCAAAAACAATTGTGTCGGACTTCGACAATGTTTACCAAAGAAGCGCTGATATGACTGGTTAGTGGAAGTTTATTTTGTTATATTTAATTCATTCTTATATTTTTCTATGTACATAGAATGGTTTTTATGTCTTGTACATCGTATTCTTTCATATTTTGCAACATTATTATCAAGCCTATAGGTTATGTTTACATTCATGTGACAGAATCAGTTTATAGATTGACTACCCCAATTTTGATACTTGTGTTCATCAATAATTAGTAATATCTTACATCACAAATTTCTGATTTAAAAAGTGGAAGTTTTTATCATAATGACATAATTCTTTCTTAATCGGCCAAACTGGTAATTTATTCTGGTTTATTCAAAGAGCAGTTTTTAAATTAAAATTTACAAACGACTTTTCACTAAGGTAATAATTTAAATATTTTTTCATTTATTAGGATGCAGCTGAGCGTCTTGCAGGCGAAAGCACTAGTACCTCTGGATCAGATGATGTGGATGATTGTCTACCCAGCATCAGTCATGATAAAATGGAAATTGATTTTTCGGATATAGAGTACTTGGAAGAGAGTTTCTCAGACTGATAGAGACACTGACAATCATTTTATCTAAAAATTTTAATGTTAAAATTAAAGTTAAATAAACAGACAAAATTAACACATTTTGGGTTTTCCTTTTTTTAACAGTAAATAGTCACATCTATAAAATAAGATGTTTCTCAATCTGAAATACCTAAAATCATAATTATTTTTTTGTACAATGGTGACTCACATACATATAGTAATATTTTAATGAAATAATCATTTTAGATACCTTCAGTCTTAATTACAATCAATAGTCGATTCCTGTTTTTACGTTTGTATAGTAACTCACATAATAAGAAGGTAAGTTCACTTTTTAGTTCATTATCCGCCATTACATAATTACAATACAATAACACTTTATTTCACACCAACGTAAAATAATAAACTTAACTAAGGATAATTACTAAGTGTTTGGTATTAATGCAACGGGCGGTCTTATCGCTTACAGCGATCTCTGCCGGACAACCGTGGGATGGATAGTGTCGGAAATATTGGTAGACGGCGCTACACAATAAAGTAGAAGAACAAGAGAATAATGCGGAAAACAACTAATATCTATCATACAAATACTTCTATACACATACAAATACACCAATATATATTATAGGTATATAACAAAAAAGCGAGTATAGGATATTATGTGTTCCGTTTGACGTCTGAAGTCCATATTATGAGAGTACATCGCTTCCTTCCGTCGGTTTTCGGCTAGGTGTCGCTACTTTCCGTACGCTTCCGGCCTAAGCGCCTTCTGCTGGCCTTAGCTGTAAACTAATTTACACGAGACAAGCCACAATTTTGTTTCGTCATTGTTGCGTCGTTTTTCAAACAGTCGTGACGGTTAGGTGATCTTAAGTATTAAGAATAATTAAATCTTCGATATTTCGAGAATAAAGTAGAAATTTCGATAAGATTTTTGAATATTTTGGTTTTCCGTACGCATTTATTCCAATATGGATAAAAATAGTGATAAGGGTGAAAAAAGTATCGCGTGTTCGGGTTCTTCAAGAAAACGGCCGGCCTCACCACCACCTACGGATTTGGATGGAGCATCCGAGCAGCATAGCGGTTCATCATTGTCATCAAGCAGTGACATAGCCCTCCGGCTCGTAAGTATAACAGCGGGAACGTAGCTTGGAAAGGAGGTTTGAAATTCTTTTTCAACAGCTGGTGAGTCATGTAAATAATATTTTGTGTGCGAATTTTATTGTCAAATTAATTCAATACGAGGGCTCAGTCATCGGCTTCTAGACATTTTCATTCTAGTACTATGAGTGTGGAGCCATCAGCTTCTTCTCAAATTCAAAATGAGGAGTTTTTGCGTCTACCCTCAGATACTAATACGTTTGATTATATTGCTAATTTAGATGTTACTATTAAAGACCCAGCGGTCTCTAAAGCGATTCCTGACCTTATAGCTTAAATTTCTTCCATACAACGATTTGACTCGCCGTAATGGAATGCAGTACGTTACTCAGATACCCAGAAAAAGTACGTGGCATTTCCAACATTTACTGAGTTAAGAGTAAATGAAGAATTGAGACGGTTCGAAGATCCTTTCGCCCCACTGCGTTGGTTTCAAATGTAACGTAGTTTGGCAATGCTTTCAAATGCTTTTTTGGCTCAAAACGAATTGGTTAATATTGCTTTGCAATCTTTTATTGATTGGTCAGCAAAGTCGGATACTGCTATAAACTCATCTGCAATTTCCAATAAACTTAAAGATTTGGTCGGTAATGGCTCAGATTATAAATTTATATCTCAGGACAACGTCTTCGGTCCTTGTTAAAAGCTGTAAAAGATAAGTTTATATAAGAAGACTTGGCTAGAATTCCCCCTTCAGTAGAATATATGTTCAATCCTGATGGCTAGGCTCATTTATTCAAAAGATTGGTGGGGTCGTTGGAATTGCAAAGCAAACCAATTCTGGACGGCCTAAAGCTAATTCTCCAGAGCCATCTATGTCTAAAAATTTCGAAAATATCATTTCAAAAAGAAAGGGTGGGCGAAAGGAGAAGTCGGGTAGTAGAACTAACCGTAGAGATAAATAGCTCGAGATTCCCAAGCTTATTATCATCTGCCCATAAAACCGGAGCACAGGCGCTTTCTCCGATTCAATTACATGGGCCAGCTGCTGCAGATGCCTTCCTTTCGGTTTGGCAGCAGCTCCAAAGAGGTTCACAACAGTGACAAACTGGATAGCAGAGGTTTTACGATCCAAGGCTCTACGTGTCGTAGTATACCTCGACGATTTTTTTTTTGATTGCTCACCAATCACAGAGCACTCTCGCCACCCAAATAACCTTAGCACTTCACCTACTAGAAACTTTGGGTTGGTGCGTCAATCTAGAAAAATCCGTCATCATTATTAGATCGTCTCGCAGCCGCCAGTTGGGCCCTCAAGCATGCGCAACGTCTCTTAGGGTATGTTAACTTTGCGACCTTCATCACCCACCGGGGAAGGTTGCATTGCCGCACGCTGCAGAGACAGCATCACTCCAACAAGGACGGTCGAATTTCTAGGCATTCTAGGGGACACACAAACAAATACAAAGTCCCTGCCGTTAGGCAAAGTAAACAACGTTTGCCAGTATTTAGTGGATCGTCTCACAGCCGGCAGTTGGACCCTAAAGCAGGCGCAACGCCTCTTAGGGTATGTCAACTTTCCGACCTTCATCACCCACTGGGGAAGGTTGCATTGCCGCACGCTGCAGAGATACAGCATCACTCCAACAAGGACGGTCGAATTTCTAGGCGTTCTAGAGGACACACAAACAAATATAAAGTCCCTGCCGTTAGACAAATTAAATAAGGTCTGCCAGTATTTAGTGGATCGTCTCACAGCCGGCAGTTGGACCCTCAAGCAGGCGCAACGCCTCTTAGGGTATGTCAACTCTGCGACCTTCATCACCCACCGGGGAAGGTTGCATTGCCGCACGCTGCAGAGGCACAGCAGTCAACTTCGCAAGTTTCCTCGCGCCAGCAAACCATTTTCGATGGAAGTGCGGCGCGAGATACAATGGTGGATAGACAATATCTCCCTGGGAACAGAGATTCACCCAAGTCCAAGACCAACAAACTATTTGATCACGGATGCCTCGGACATACGAATGGGGTGCTGTGCTGAACAACCAGAGAATTCAAGGTACCTGGGGACACCATCAAATAAACTGGCATTGCAACTTAAAGTAGATGTACGCTGTGTGTGCGGCTTTATCAGCCAAAGCCACAGCTCTAAAAGACTCGGAAGTCTTATTACAGAGCGACAACAAGACTGTGGTGGCCTATATAAAGAACCAGGACCAGATCACAAAAAACTATTGGACTTGACCATGAAACTACTGACACTGGTGGACGATCACATCACAACCTCACCACCTACCAGGAGTGTACAATACAGAGGCAGACCACTTGTCGAGAGATCTAAGCATCGCAGAATGGTACTTGGTAAGCGAGGCAACCGAAGAAATCTACAAACATTGGGGAACTCCGGTTATATAACTGTTTGCCTCGCAGAACGCTCATGTCGTTCCCATTTGTTTCTCGAAACTTGTCAGACTCGAACGCTTGCTTTCACGACGCGTTCAGCAGGGGTTGGCATTACGATCTCGCTTGGATATTATTTAAACACATGGCTGCAATTGAGGCGAGCAACTGACTTTATTACATATAAAAAGACAATTCAGATCTGGGATCATAGACAGTGGCAATTACTTGTAAACTAAGTACATAATATAGGTAATAGATGGCGTTCGTGTCCTTGATGTATTGTAACTTTTTAATAATCTCATCCACATCAAATGAAACTATTATTGCACAATATGCAACCATAAATAGTTATTTTTTTTACAAGTCCTAAGCTTTTAACACAGTTATGATGCTTTCTGGGACTGAGAGCTTCAGTAAGTACATCAGCCGGCAGGTCATCAGTTTGCAAATACTTTATAATAATATTTTTTTTTTTTCTTTAACAGCATCTTTTAAAAAATGATAATGGAAATCAATATGTTGGGGTTGCTTTAGTATCCGGTTGCAAGCGAAATATTGCGGGAGGGGTGGGAGGGGGTTGAGGGGGGGAGGTATAACCCCCCCTGAAAGGGGGGAGGTGCGGAAACCAATAGTTTAGGAGATATGATTTTTTTAAATTTTCAGGTTTCTGCTTACAATATTTTAGCACATATTGATATTTTCTATGTGGTCACGGGCTATTTTTCATCGGGAGAAGGAGGAAAGTCAGTTTACTTTATATTCAATGTTAAAAAAAACCTGTAACAAAAATTGCTTATGAAGCAAGTAATAATAACAAGGCGTAGTTGCCGGGACTACTACTTTTTGGGTGGTTTAAAAAAAAATAACCACGAAGGGGATGGCAGGGTCTGTTCGCTCGCTTCGCTCGCTAACTGACCCTGGCATCCCCTTCTAACCTAATTTGTCCGAGTCGGGGTGCTCCAAATACCGAGCTCGCTTCGCTCGCTCACGCGTGCATAAGCCTCGGTTTGTGAGGTTCCTACTTCTGGATGGTTAAGAAAAAAATAACCACCACCAATATCAATAAGGTAAGCAGGTCGAATGGGAGATAATAAGATCACAATAATAACACAGCCGGCACTCAACAACAATGAAAGTAGGTAGTTGTGAATAGGAAAATAATAATTATAGAAGTATTGTAAAGAAAAAAACGTTCCAGTAACGCGAGCACAACATATTAAGCATTTCGTTTTTATATAACTACTTGCCAGAAAGAGACAGAATTAGTCGCGTTCCACGTTCAATGACATTTGTCTCTTTCTAATTCAATATTAGTGTGTTTACAACTGTAATAACCTACAAAACTTTAAAAATTAATTTCACAAAAACTATGCATTTCCGCATAATAAACTGCTAGCATTTGTTAATACGGACTAGTGTCTAACGTTTACTATAAAAATTATCAGCAAAATCCTGCACCCGGATACTAAAGCCAACCCAATATGTTTACTTCCTTTATGTAAAGAACAATTATCTACTAGCTTTTGTACACTCTATCAATATATTATTATAACACTATGGGGTACATGTGATTAGTAATTTCATATTGCAGAGCTTTGAGATACATTGCTTCTTTGCAAGCCTCTGCCATAGACATGTACTCGGCCTCCATGCTTCATGCTGGAGAGAGTACTGTCCTCTGCTTTCTACTCTCCCATGAAATAGCTCCCCCTGACACAGTGCCGGATTTATATTTTTTGAGTGTAGACCACTTTATTTCCGCCGCCCCATGTTAACAGTTTATATATGTGTGTATAGGTTTCTAAAATACTTAATAATTTTGCATTTCCTTCCATAATACAAATATTAGGGAAGGCACTAAAGTTAAATAAACGAATGAGTTAGAAAGTTATTTATAAAATTATTAATTATTTAAAGATAATTAGTACTTTTATACTTAAATCGAGTGAGCGTCCTCTGAAATCTGCCGCCCCTATGAGACTGCCACCCATAGGCCGCGGCCTATACGGCCTATTAACAAATCCAGGACTGCCCTGATATCGTAAAACAGTAACCAGTATAGCCAGATCGAAATATTGACCCTGTCTATTGGCTAAAGAGGCTTTTAAACTTGACTCGAGACATCAGGGACTCTGTATTGAATTTGTTTCTTACAACCAAAGCACCTTACAAACCTGCCTCACCAACTATAATTGGTGACTGGGTGAAACGACTTCTGTCGGAAGCAGGAATAGAAGCCTCACCGGGCAGCTTTCGAGCAGCTGTATCTTCTTTGAATTGGGTTAAAAACTATCCTATCAATGAAATATTTGCTAAATCGAATTGGATGCACGAACGTTCAACGTTCCGAAAATATTACCAAAGGCATATACTTGATTCTAATATTCCAAATAATTCGGAGAAATCGCTATCTCAATATGTTTCTGTGCCTTGATTCTTAGTTAAAGTTTAAGTATATTGTTTTGCTGATTAACAAAACTATTTTTTGTTAAATGCAGTACATTTATCTAATGCACATCAAAGTAAATTATTGGTAATTCCATAATAGCTTCATTTAAATTTACACTACAGTAGATCACATTATTGCGTCTTTACATACAAGCCACCAGGAGATAACAAACAGATCTCTCATAATATGGACTTCAGACGTCAAACGGAACACATAATATAAAAATTTTACCTTCCAATAAAATTTGTATTATGTTTCCTAAGACGTCTGAAGTCCAAGTGATGTCTTCCTGGTGAATATTACATCCATCAATGCATTATGAGCCCAACAATGACGAAACAAAATTGTGGCTTGTCTCGTGTAAATTAGTTTACAGCTAAGGCCAGCAGAGGGCGCTTAGGCCGGAAGCGTACGGAAAGTAGCGACACCTAGCCGAAAACCGACGGAAGGAAGCGATGTACTCTCATAATATGGACTTCAGACGTCTTAGGAAACATAATACAAATTTTATTGGAAGGTAAAATTTTTATATTTAGATAGTTGTTTCTAAATTGGTTTTATAATAATTGTTATTTCATTGCATGTTAAATAATATTACAAGTTTTTTATAATTTATAATAACAAGTATCAAAACTAAAAACCAAACTATATAGGGGTGCCATATAAACGCCTCAGTGGCGCCTCCATTTATTTCTACATTTTTTTGCCAAGCTATATATCTGGTTGCTTAATAAAACGCCTCGAGAAAATTTTGTCGGCTGGCATTTACTCGTTTCATACTATCTTTTTATAGATTTATATTTATATCGGAAGACCACAAACGAGGAAGTAGGGTTACCTGGTGGTAAGTGGTCACCGCCCATTAAATTAAAAGTAAAGGCATAATTAAGCGATTGGGAAGGAGTAAATACTTTGGGTTTCCTAATATTTCACTCATCGTGCGAAACGCAACAGCAAGCTGCTACTTCATATCGATTTTCTGTGGGGCAGTGGTAGTAACCCGATTGAGGTAGCCGATTTTAAATGGTACAGCACTTAAAAAAACTATCTACAAGTCTACGGCATTCACATTTTACGCCAGGAGAATATGTTATCTAGTATTCTGTGTACTCGTTTTTAAATTATTATCAGTATTGTGTGGGGTGCACGTTACGGTACACAGTCACTATCAACAGTTTCCTATCTTAAAAATATTGACTTAGATAAGATTTTAACGCTTGATAATATCGATACTAATATCGATACATTGAATTAAAATATAATTTATGAATATCGATTTATCACAGCTCAAACTTCAATATATCGATATTTTTTTAACATCCCTATTTTAATGTCAAAGTCAAACCAAAAATAACCTCTAATTAGATTAGGTTATATTTATATTTCCGAAAAATAATATTTAATTTAATTTTACATATAGGTACAAATAGGTTAAATCTATGAGTTAAGAATTATTGACAGTAATAACCGTCATCATGTCAGCTGCAAAAAGGGTTCAGGTAAGCCTATAGAATTTGCTTCGCTACAGTACCTATTTATTTGTCCGATTTTGTTTATATTTCACTCACAATCACGAATTTTCAGCAATGGGCCACATTTGCTCGTACTTGGCACATATTTGACTGCAAATGGCAAGATCCATACGAATCTGCAACCGTTATTAAAAAATATTTAATGGGATTGCACAAACCCATATACCATCCATTAAATGATTGCGGTGATGTGGTCGTGTGCATAAATAGCAGAGATATAGCATTGAGAGGCGACGAGTGGAGAAAGCGCGCGTATTTCCACCACACTGGATACCCCGGTGGTGCTTCATGGACTCTAGCTTGGGAGTTGCATAACAAAGACCCTACTATGGTTTGTATAAAATATTAACTGCTATTGAATTTGTAAGATTTCATTTACAACAATTAGATAAAAGGATGACAAAGGATTTATTAATTCTTGATTGTTTTTATAATTATCAGAAATCACCAAAATATTTCTTTATTATTAATGAACTAAAACAAAATGCAACATATTCAGTGTATCAGTTTTCTATTAAAATTTTCATTTATTTCATTAAATACACAATTGACACATGTAAATTCTAATTATATATAATTAGTAATACTAACCCTGTATTATACAATATGCCTCACTGCTAGGCATGGGCCTCCTCTACTAAATGGGAGGGGTTAGTCCACCATGCTGGCCTAATGCGGGTTGGCAGACTTCATATACCTTCATAATTCTTATGGAGAATGTCTCAGTGAATGTGTAATGCAGGTTTCCTCACAATATTTCCTTCATGGCTAAAGCAAGAGTTAATCAACAAGTAATACACATGTGACAGAAAAGTCAGAGGTGCAAACTCTTAGGGCAACAGTTTGTACCACTTCCTCCTATCATTGATTAATTATAAATATTACTATTGTTTTAATTATTACTTAGAACATTAAATATCCACAATTGAGCAATTTGATTAAATTTCTTTGGACTTTATGACAGTAACATTACAAGGTCGTTGTAATGTTCCCTACTGTGAAATTTTTGCTGAATATGTTTCATGTAATGTATCCTGACTGAAGGTGAACCCTTTTAAATGTTTTTTTTTTATTTTTCTTTTAGTTGCTTTAGTGGTAATGGTTCTTAGCAATTTATGAAGAAAAAATAAATAATATTCTGATCAAAATTTGCGTTTTTGATGGTTAGGTTATATAAATATAATAAAATTATCCAATCTAGAATTTGAACCTAGAATCACACATCTTACATAAATTCTGTATTATTCTAGATAATTAAAAAGGCAGTGTACAGAGCAATGTCTGGAAACCTGCAGAGACGTCATACAATGCAAAGACTGTTTATCTACCCAGAGGAAAAGGTTCCTGAAGATGTCATGCAGAATGTCACCAATCAGATTAGGCAAATACGTCTTGTCCCAACGAGATTGGATCATATACCAGAAGATGAAGTGAAGAGCTTCCCCAAAGTAATGGACTACCCAGAAGATTATGTGCTAAAATAAATGTAGTTTTAGTTATGTTATTATATTAGATTAAAGATTTTAGTTATGCCATATATTTTGTTTACTTTTTTTACAAAAATATTACATGACATGACATAACATGACAATGGTGTGGTCATATTTGGATTGTTACATGCACCTGCCAGTGAGTGTTTATGTACCAGATGTTATCAAAATCTAGACATTCTAAAATTCTATGCTAGTTAATATCACTCTTTTATTAAGATCGATAGGATTAATCACATCCCACGAAGTGTGTGAGGGAGAATAATGCTGCAGTGAGACAAAAGCTCGGTTAATTATAAATTTTGTTGAATATCGACAAAATTTGATGACACGACAAATCTCATTGGATGATAAAAAATGCTTTCTTTATGTTTATATTAAATATTAATTCTGTTATCAGTGTTTGTTATTGATCGTATTTATGGATAAAATTAAGCTATTTTTTGTAGTGATAGTTTAAGAATTTTATATACAAAACAACTCGATAATTATGCAATTTTATCTACTAATAAAAAGTAAGAGTGCATTTATCATTGGTAGCATAATATTATTTTCGGTTATTGTAATTTAACTGTGTGTGTTACTATTTATACTCAGAGATGTAACCAGGCATATTTATTAACTTTCCAAGTTTCCCCTATTTTAGTCGATAAGGGGATGAGGTAGCAATTTCGTTTACGGGGGTAGGAGCAATATTATTTAAGTATATAAGCGCATATATGTGTGTGTGCATGCGTGTTGTATGCGTGTAAGTATGTGTGAGCTTGTAATTATCAGAGATAGAAATAAAGTAATTATGTTGTTTACGCGATAATGATGCGCTAGCCGTCATCCTATATGTGAATAATGGCAGACACGGTCCAGCTATATCTTTATACAAACTCGCATACCAAGATAAACTCAAATATCTATCCTCAAATAAAATACTTCGGTGAGAATTTGACTTGATTCCAGACACAGTTTTGGATAGCTAGGCATGTTGTATCTAATTTAAAATATGCGCTCCATCAATTCTCACATCACTAATTTTTGGAAGCAGTTAGATACAATATTTAGTCTTGGCAGTCTTTTTTAACCGTACTTACCACTCCCCGCTCAGCTAAGTATTTTGGATTACTGACCGCATGGGATAATTCTTCTTTCATCTCCGTCCCATGGTTGCCTGTAAGACATTGCCCTGAGCGATAAGGCCGCCAATTGTACTTCTCAACTTAGTTATATTTAAGTGTTATGTCCTGTACTCCTTGTGTGCAATAAAGTTTAAATAAATAAATAATTGGCAGGTAGAACAGAATGTGTATTGTCAAAAAGAAAACCACATTCTTTACATATTACTTTATTTATTGTTCATTTTTCACTGGTTTTACATGTATTTACAAAAAGAAGTTTTCATTGAAGGTTAAGATGTCTCTAGCAGGTAGTGGGAATTTAACAAATCACTAGTCAACAATATTTTTGATTAGGTGTCGGATAATAATTTTACAAATATAACTTAGCGCCATGTGGGATCATCGTACATTTGGACACGGTCATTAGGGAGAGATTCCGGGGCATCTACGAACACGGGTTCTTCCGCTTTGACATCATATACGAAGTGGTTGGCGTCAAGGTCAAAGCCCGAGATGTCCACTACTCTGACGGCCTCAAGTTCTCCAGGAGCAATGTTTGCCATCTCATCGACGGGTGCCTCAACCGGGACCTCGTATATGAAGTCCTGAATTTCACTATTTTCGTCAACGAATTGAACGGGCGACGGTTCGTCGACGGATCCGTCTAATCCCACTTCACGGGCCACGGATTCAGGAACATATGCCACTCCAAAGTCAACAAATTGGGGAGTTTCTACGATGACGGGCTCCACTTCCACATTGGGGGCGGGTGCTTCGCCCAAGACGACGGGCTCCACCTCATCAACGGGGCTGGCGAAAGCAGCACCGAGTAGCGCAAGCACGATGAGAAGTTTCATTTTGTCTATGATTAAAAACAATAAAATATTTGTTAAAATTATTTATTTTCCTATTGTTATTAATGTCCGATAATTAATTATGTAACAGGCCAAATGAAAACAGAAAAATAACATCACGGGTATCGCTTTTAAACAGCTTAAATTACAAATAAGTACTACTCACAATAGGTTTAAATTTTTGCGCTTCACCAATCTTCGTTTATCTTAACAAGCCCGAAGAGAGATAATGATCACATTTTTTTTTATAGCATAAACCGGTAAAGGAGTAAATGGGTCACCTGTAGGTACATATTTTTCTCATATGTGACTGACGAGGCTAGGAAAGCCGAAGATTGCAGAAGCGTATAGGTTTTATCGTAGTATTGTAGATACTTATTATAACTTGTATCCAGTATTCCAGTACGTACAGACAGAAGTCCTTAAAGATTCCTTATCATGTAAATATAAAATAACATGTTTGTGTACTTACCTTCGTTATATTGTGTGACAAATTAACAACGCCTCATTACATACCCTTACTTTTATATGTATGATAGTTGAATGACTTTATCAATAATCTCCTGATAAACTTATCACAATGAACTGATTTGTCCACGTATTTTTCCTTCAATAGGCGACGCGTATAAAATAGGGTTTGTTTTTCTTCGTCTTGTATCGCCTTGATACAGTGACAAATTTAAACTGATTCATTACGGGATTACCCTGTATCATAAACAGATTAGGTTGATTATTGTGTTTATATATTCTAATTTTAAAATCTTTTAAAATATTTCATCATTAATGCAGAGGTCTGAAGTGGTTTGTGTGCTACTATGACTGCTTCTAGCTGCCCGTATATGGCCGCTGTAACTTTTATCTTGATATAAGAATCGAACTCATGAACTACCGTTTCACAGCCGACTACTTATTCGCTGAATTGTAGGTCTAGTACAAGTTTTGATAGTTTTCGTAAACGATGACGGTTTCCGTTTTCTCTCCATACATTCTGTACATACATTAGCTTAGCCACTGGCGAAAAAATTATATCATATTAATCGAATACAAAATTAATTTCCGAACGATGGTTTGCTTTTATATTTCACAGTGCAAATTAATGGTTAGACTTTGCCAATAGTAATTTCAGACGAATTCGAAAATGGAATGTATTTGTAACTCGTATTAGGGAGTTTTGGCGGGAATTCTGACAGTGCAGTTCATCGCTTATTTTAATTTATTTCATAAACTAGTTTAGAGTTGTGTTTGTTGTATAAAAGTGGTGTGGATTTGTTCAATAAACATTGACGGTCATGAACAGTGTATGGAAATATTGAAATAAGTGAATTAATAATAGTACTGAAAGGAGTTAACACCAAAACTCCGACAAGACCTTGAATTCGACCGCACCCGTGTTTCATCGTTCTTGTACAAATAACTTGAGAATATATATATGTACTTGACACTGGCTAAATGCATAATACTGCGAAAGCCATAAATAAAAATAAAAAGAAGAACTCGTATTAGAACTACTGGCCATAATATAATATGGCGAGAGAAGTAAGTACCGAAGTGGTACCGATGTTGGATGTCGGGAAAGTACCGAATTATCTACGATGGACTACTGAAATAGTATTGAATGAAACCGTGTCAGTACCTACCTACAAGGTAAGTAATTGTAGAATGTGAAGGTATTTTGACATCGCCCCACCTTGATCATGAGTAGTTAAATTATACGTAAAGGGAATAATAACCCTAGAAATATACCTAATTAGCTTTTGTTTGCGGCTCTGCCCACGAGAAATTGAAAATAAATAAATACACCATACAACAGTTACACACTAGTTTAACCTGTATCGTTGGTATTAGGAACTACAAGGGAATTGCGATCACACAACACCCAGACCTAACACCAATATTTGTGGATCATACAAACATTTGCCTCGGTGCGGAAATCGCGGCATCTTGTACAGCCGGCTACTCGTCCGCTGCACCATGGAGGCTGCCGAAAAAACGTAGTCTGCCTGGCTGTGTGCCAAGCTTCATTAAAATCCATTCAGTCGTAATCGTGGAATTGATCAACACACATCTAAACATACAAATAATACTAGTAGGATACTATGTACCTAGATGAGAAAGGAATAACCATATCTCCACATTAAGTCGTTTTAAAAAACTAATTAAACAATCTAATGTTACTTCACCTTGCACAGACAACACACACCTTGGAACGGGGTCGAGTCAAGCCCTTTATCACTGAAGTGCGATGTGTTATCCTTTGGTACATATTTTTGTAGGCATCGAGTGACTCAGTTGTGATACTATAAACATACATACATTATAAGCCATAAATATTGAAGCCAGCGAAAATACTGGGCATTATGAGACTTAACATCTTATGTACGGGGTGACGAACGCAGTTCAGTGCCATGGAGTGCTTTGTAATTGAAAGTTCTGTGTGGTGTTGCTTCTGTTTTTGGGCAGGCGCGGCGTGGCGCTTACCATAAGGCGAGCGCTTAGCTCGTCTCGTCATTCAATCAAATTAATAAACAAAAAGCTCATGCTTGTATGGTCAAAGGTGTAAGCAGAAACCCGAACAAAAATGCTTTTTACCAAACCGGAATCAAACCCAGGACCTCACGATTTGCAGCCTTAGTCAATCAATGAAAAATCAATTAGTTAATATGTAAATGTAAGAATTCGGTAGCAATACATACCTACTACACACATTTAAATCAGATCAGGCAGGAACTATGGTAAAATAAAATTAGATACATAATCAATCACATATCATCATTGTCATTATCCCTGATCCATGATCGTTAACCCTGAAAGCAACAATCATTGCTTATAGTCGTGTGAAAAGAAATGAAAAGGCGCCAAAATGTAAGCCCCAGGGTGTGATAGCGGTAAATTGTTTTGCCCCGCGAAAACAAAAAGCAGGTTTCAGCGTTGTCCATGGTAGAGCGGCAATTCCTTTCTGCCCAAGTGAAGCCTGGGTATATGGTGTAGGGATATCAATACGTATTATAATAGCAACACGCCCGGATAGCAACCCTACATATGGTATTAAAACCTGCCATAGTGACCCACCTTGTGTGGATCGCGTTCCAGGATCAGCTAGTGTATATCCAGTTCTATCGAGGGGTTCGCGACATTACTTGATGGTTGATTGAGGCGGGTATAGGTGTCCATCCTTGTATCACTACCTGCATCGGTCATCCGCCTGTCCTGTCGCAGGCCCCTCGATTTGCTTCTTCCCTCTCCGAAGAGGGAAGAAGAATTTATACGGGTCGGCATAACTCTGGTGACCACCGACTCATTGTTTGTTGGGGTCGCTGGTTTTTTGGATTGCACTACGCTTACCATCAGGTGTTGTGCAGTCACTTTGCCGTGTTTGGATTAAAAAAAATCTTAGGCCATGCAGGACCTCTGAGCACTTAGAGTTCAACTTTCAGAAAGTAACTGCCCCAAAAAACTCACTTCTATCTTATGGACCTAGTTGCATTCAATATTTCTCTTTTAAATTGCTTTTTGAATAAATAATGGACGTAGTGTAATGAAAAGGATCCAATTCAAATAATAAAACTTTTGAGTAACGAAGAATTGAAGTTAAAAAAATATTCCTGTTGATGCCTAATTTTGGATTTTGCGTCATTATGTTACAATAAAATTTAATAATTTTTATAACCCTATGTTAGATCTTTTGCGTTAAACTAAATTCAATTATAGACACTGATTTTGGGGCTTATTTACCCCTGGGGCCCATATGGTAAAGACGGACCTGAATATATTAAAATAAGTCACGGCTTAGTGATGTGATCAGTGATTGATACCTGGCTAATCAAAAAGTGATTAATTACTTACTAGTTGTTTTTAGATAATACAATGCTCATCCATAATGTACTTGCCTGATAATATAGATGTTTAGCTGATATCATTAATGATACAAGATACAACCGAATCAATATATTAAAATTTCATAAATATCTGAAGGAGAAATAAAATGGGAAAGAATTTTTCGAAACAGAACATAACTTACTACACAACTTCTAGTGGTTTCTATCTTATCTGCATGTGGAAATGTTATGCTACTTATTTATTACTCTGTGAAAATATAGTTATTAAACATGACACCTACATATTATATTATGATGGGAATTATTTGCAGACAGTTCGACTTAAATGGTCTACTTATCTGTATTTTGATCCTTATTTAGTATCTCTGTAGCAGTTGTGGTGAAACCGTCGTAATTGTTTAAATATACACAGTGTTATGACGTCACAAACATGCGGAAAATAACTTGGCCGAACTGAATTAAACACTGCACTCACCCTTAGGCATTAGGCGTCACTATTTAGTCTCTAAAGTCTAAAACACAATCCGTGACACTGCTCATGAATAACTTCAGGCCGGCAAAGTTATTTTGATCGTATTGTACAATATTTTTTTATTTGTTTGAATGACGAGACGAGCATGGCGCTCTCCCGCTCATAAACAGAAGCAACACCACGCAGAATTTTGAATTACAAAGCACTGCATGGCATTAAACTGCGCTCGTCACTCCGAGACATAAGATGTTAAGTCTCATAATGCCCAGTAATTCACTGACTTCAATGTCCTTCAAACCGAAACACAACAGTGCTTACACACCACCTTGGTACCAACCCAGATGGCCTCTCGCATACGAGGGACCTACCACCTTATAAAACCAACCAATTTTCGAGAATTTGCGTACAGAATGTATGTATATATGCATATTATTTACGACGCAAACTCTCCACAACTATCTACTTATTGGGATATTATGTGTAAAAACAAACAAAAATTGAAATGGAAATCAACATTATATACTTTATTTATATTCATCTTCTCCATTACACCGTATTACCACTAAAATATATTTGGCAATATAAAAAATAAGGAATACATTAGACTCGATTTTTCTTTCAATCATACTACCTAATATTCAATATCTAAGGTACTATTATATCCGTTACGGTCAGAGTAATCAGTATGGACATTTGGGAGCTTTAGATTGTTACCAGAATACTAAACGTAACATTTACGCAAGAAATTAACACAAATACCCAATTCTATACCTTGACTGTAACATGAAAATAATATTTTAAATATAACTGCTTATATGAAAATACATAGTTTACAATAAAAAAAAAACAAATGACTATAAAAATATACAAATATAACAAAATTTTAGAGAACTTAACCCTAAACTTATAAGCAGTGCATACTGAAAATTATAAGTCTACCTTTATGGGCATATCTAGGAATTTGTTCAGGGGCAATATTGTAAAGACATATTTATTTAAATACCAAATAGTATTTTGATTAAAGTTATTCGCTTCGGCAATTTGCATCTAAGTACTGCAAATATGACGATGATGATCAAATGGACCTATTACAAACTTAGGTTATGCCCTTATTTCTCCCAAGTAGCTGTCCAGGCGTAGAAGATCAGACATTGGTTGTTTATTTGTATTACTTAATTCCTAAAAAACTAAGTGTAAACATAAATCGTAGTTCTATACAATATTATCTGTTTTTTTCCTAGACACGCCCATATCTATCTACATTGTTTATTAGGTCCACGATCTAGTTTTAATCCAGTCATGACTAATGCTTGACGATCCGTATACCGTGTTAGCGAAAAAAACGACTATTTACTCATTTATACCAAAATAGAGATCAGAACGAATATCCAAAAACAATATCAACAAACACTAATAGGTGCTAAGTAATGCTATAAGTATAGCTAATTTAGACACTGAGCTGGTTTTCGGTTCATCATTTATCTACAGAATGCTTCGATGGACATTATACATGGACTGCACTGTAGTTACCATCAGATGTAGTGAAGTTACTTTGATGTGCTAGGGTAAAAAAAGTGTGCAATTTACACACGAAGTGAAACTTCAAAAAAGTAGCCTACAAGAGAATGAGAAAATAAACAATACTAATTATTTACTAATATTAATAAATAAAATTTTAGATAATTTTTATAAATCAAAATTATTGGTCAAATTAACACACATGTGTTAAATATTAACCGACAAATTTTAATATGCAAAAAAATTAAATTCGTTCCAGTACCTAACAGTATTCTTGACTGTTCAGTGAGATTTTATCAACATCTGTTACCTGATTCCATTTAAGCCCGCCCATTCGCTTTTGCGCAATGTTCGAAGAAACGACAGTTTGGTTAAAACCTATTTAACTAGTTATTGCTTAGCATAGCACGATATTAAATGAAATATCTCTAAACAGATTTATATTCGAAGGCATACAATCGTTTTTAGGGTGAATGAACCAAATAGTACACTTGTTTTATTTCAACTTATTCAGCTTTATCAGCAGCTTATCTTTGGGTTACTGTGTATTTTTTTTTTGTCTAATATTGTAGAAACAGTTGTCTTATCGAATTGTTCAATAATTTGGATAACATTTTTCGTAGTATAATTAAACGGTTCACAGCACTACATTTGTCGCTTAAAATTTAATTTAAGTGTAATTTTATTTGCACCACCAATGTAATTTGTAACATTCATAAGGCAAAGTCTTGACTAACTCATCATTGTCGAGCCCAAACCCGTTAAGGAAAGAAATTCGAAATTTTGGGAGGATGTTGTAAAGGTTTTATGAGAAATATTTTATATACTTTACACGGACGGAGCCGCGAGCAAAAGCTAGTTCAATTATAAACGTGCCATTTCCATTCGTACAATAATATGCAGCATGAAATAATACGTGCAGAATAGACAAGTCTTCATAAGTGTAAATTATAACAATTGATTCGTAAACATATCCTTAGAGGAATTATATTTTAAAACAGATATACAATCACACATTTCTCCATTTATACACTTCTACAAATATTTCATACTTAATATATTTATTTATACTTTCATCCCACTGGGAACCTGTTTTCGCTCAAATACATTTTTTGCCGGAATGTTTGAAAATAAATGGCAAAGAATATGTTAGAATTTGAGGTACCCTCTTCAGGTGTTTTTACCCTATATCTGTAGGTTACGTAAGTAGTTGACTTGGAACTAAAGTGGTCTATGGTACATCTTTGATGAAATCAATCTATAACCATCTTGACCATAAAAATAAAAAAAATCTTTCAGTGCACTGGATTATAATATGTTATGTCTACATCAAAATACGCTCTCCAAAGATTCATTCGATAATTCGTAAGCACACACTACAAATGCATTTATATTCTTAACATTTTATTATTGTATCACAGACCACTTTATTTCCAGGCTAACCATTTTAGAACATAGACATAAAGTATAGACTATAATATCGTACATTAGAAAAATGTTTCATAACATCTAGACATCGAAACATCAGACCATGCTGTAACAGAATCTAATATATCGATACTCCCTTAAAATAGTGGTACAAATTAAAAAAAATAATATTTTATACAATTCCTATGAATAAACATCAAACTCTTTTGATTGTGTTCGACGTTAGGGGTCAACCAAAGTTAAGCATACATTGGTGAAAACGGAAATAAAAGTAATTGATTCAATACTTGTGTTATGCATACTTCCAGATTGGACTAATTTAAGGAAGCACCGAGGTGTCCGTACTGAGCAATCAATTTGATCGACTAATTTACATATCGATTACACATTCGTGAACATCTAAATCGACGATAGTGAGTCGCGATGACTATTTTCTTCTTATAATTATACAATTCTTTGACATCATTAATATATTTTTATTTTTTTAACTATTGGTTGGAGTTACGTTTAAGTATACGCATTTAAAATAGCTTTACATAGCCGAATAACTCAACCGAAATATCATTACGTCGACATTTTTTGGATTTTTTTTTCTGGATTTTTTGAACGACTTTGAAATGTCAATTTGAAAAAGTGGTTTGCTGAACATGATCATCTTGATAAGTCTAAGCTCAGTGATAATCTATTTAGGAGGGTAGGCTGATAAACGAATGGTGTTAAGGTATAATAACATATGCCCGTTCCACATATTGGGCGGGACTTGTGGAGAATTACCGAACACGAGATTGTGGAAGGCAAATTCGTTTGACGCGATATCGTAGGTACATTTGTCATATTATTTTACCAGAAACAGAACGGGAGAGGCCCGGCCCAATTTGTGGAGCGGGTTATAGTGTCAAAGCATTTTAGTTTAGGGCTGTAGATATTGACTCACTATTGTCACGGTAGAATCTCAAGGGTTTACAATAGTTGTTGCTAAAGTCGTGTTTGGCGTAGATTTAGGGTAGGCAGCGCGATGTCGCCGTAACTGCCATACTCATTTAATAGCCCGCGCTTCTGGCAGGAACGCGTCCCAGTAGCGGATAGCCTGCGAAGAAATAAAAAGTGTTACCGAGTCTATATAATCAACAGAATTAAAAAAGGGTACCTCAATTCAAAGTAACTGTGACGATGAACAAATCCGTTAAATCACCAGAATTTCCCTCGAACAGATATTTTCTTGTTTAACCTAGCGCAATAGCGCGGCGCGCAACTAGTCCTGGCGCAGCTCGTCCCAGCGCTCGATCTCCTTACAGTATGTAGCGACACTAGGCACCGGCACAGCAGTCGCGATGGTCAGTGTACCTGCGCCTGGTGCTGCATGTGTTCGTCGAGGTAGCGCAGCAGCGCGGCGCGCAGCTCGTCCTGGCGCAGCTCGTCCCAGCGCTCGATCTCCTTACAGTATGTAGCGACACTAGGCACAGCAGTCGCGATGGTCAGTGTACCTGCGCCTGGTGCTGCATGTGTTCGTCGAGGTAGCGCAGCAGCGCGGCGCGCAGCTCGTCCTGGCGCAGCTCGTCCCAGCGCTCGATCTCCTTACAGTATGTAGCGACACTAGGCACAGCAGTCGCGATGGTCAGTGTACCTGCGCCTGGTGCTGCATGTGTTCGTCGAGGTAGCGCAGCAGCGCGGCGCGCAGCTCGTCCTGGCGCAGCTCGTCCCAGCGCTCGATCTCCTTACAGTATGTAGCGACACTAGGCACAGCAGTCGCGATGGTCAGTGTACCTGCGCCTGGTGCTGCATGTGTTCGTCGAGGTAGCGCAGCAGCGCGGCGCGCAGCTCGTCCTGGCGCAGCTCGTCCCAGCGCTCGATCTCCTTACAGTATGTAGCGACACTAGGCACCGGCACAGCAGTCGCGATGGTCAGTGTACCTGCGCCTGGTGCTGCATGTGTTCGTCGAGGTAGCGCAGCAGCGCGGCGCGCAGCTCGTCCTGGCGCAGCTCGTCCCAGCGCTCGATCTCCTTACAGTATGTAGCGACACTAGGCACCGGCACAGCAGTCGCGATGGTCAGTGTACCTGCGCCTGGTGCTGCATGTGTTCGTCGAGGTAGCGCAGCAGCGCGGCGCGCAGCTCGTCCTGGCGCAGCTCGTCCCAGCGCTCGATCTCCTTACAGTATGTAGCGACACTAGGCACAGCAGTCGCGATGGTCAGTGTACCTGCGCCTGGTGCTGCATGTGTTCGTCGAGGTAGCGCAGCAGCGCGGCGCGCAGCTCGTCCTGGCGCAGCTCGTCCCAGCGCTCGATCTCCTTACAGTATGTAGCGACACTAGGCACCGGCACAGCAGTCGCGATGGTCAGTGTACCTGCGCCTGGTGCTGCATGTGTTCGTCGAGGTAGCGCAGCAGCGCGGCGCGCAGCTCGTCCCAGCGCTCGATCTCCTTACAGTATGTAGCGACACTAGGCACCGGCACAGCAGTCGCGATGGTCAGTGTACCTGCGCCTGGTGCTGCATGTGTTCGTCGAGGTAGCGCAGCAGCGCGGCGCGCAGCTCGTCCTGGCGCAGCTCGTCCCAGCGCTCGATCTCCTTACAGTATGTAGCGACACTAGGCACCGGCACAGCAGTCGCGATGGTCAGTGTACCTGCGCCTGGTGCTGCATGTGTTCGTCGAGGTAGCGCAGCAGCGCGGCGCGCAGCTCGTCCTGGCGCAGCTCGTCCCAGCGCTCGATCTCCTTACAGTATGTAGCGACACTAGGCACAGCAGTCGCGATGGTCAGTGTACCTGCGCCTGGTGCTGCATGTGTTCGTCGAGGTAGCGCAGCAGCGCGGCGCGCAGCTCGTCCTGGCGCAGCTCGTCCCAGCGCTCGATCTCCTTACAGTATGTAGCGACACTAGGCACAGCAGTCGCGATGGTCAGTGTACCTGCGCCTGGTGCTGCATGTGTTCGTCGAGGTAGCGCAGCAGCGCGGCGCGCAGCTCGTCCTGGCGCAGCTCGTCCCAGCGCTCGATCTCCTTACAGTATGTAGCGACACTAGGCACCGGCACAGCAGTCGCGATGGTCAGTGTACCTGCGCCTGGTGCTGCATGTGTTCGTCGAGGTAGCGCAGCAGCGCGGCGCGCAGCTCGTCCTGGCGCAGCTCGTCCCAGCGCTCGATCTCCTTCTTGATCACACGCGATATCGTGTCGAACTCCTGCTGTCCGCGCTCCACTTTCGCCTCCCACTTTAAAAAAAAAGCGGTTATGTGATATTTTTTTTTAAATTATAGTTAGTAATAGTTAACCTTTATTAAAGTGTATCTTCCGCCCTGTGGTATGGGGGCGTTTGTAGAATTCCACCACGGTATCCCCTGCCTGTCGTAAGAGGCGACTAATAGGGGCCATCGGGGTCGCGGGCGCACAGCGAGGAATGTCGTAGCGCCCAAGTATACTGTTGTACATGCTCGCCCGGGATGGACGGCAGCACGGGTGGTAGGCGTTCTGCTGTCGTTCACGCCGAGGGCGTCCTTCGGTGCGCGGGGCTTCTGAGGCCCCCACAAGGAGACGGGCCGCAAGGTACCGCGCAGTGGCGGTTCCGGTAGCAATCCTTGGCTTATTCAAGGATACCCCGGGGCCGCCCCACATGAGCCGAAGAAGGACACCGCGGGGTTTTTAGTTACCTATTTAAGTGTATCTTAACCTTCCTTAACACTAGGTCATAATAT
This sequence comes from Amorpha juglandis, assembly GCA_949126905.1. Taxonomy (NCBI): domain Eukaryota; kingdom Metazoa; phylum Arthropoda; class Insecta; order Lepidoptera; family Sphingidae; genus Amorpha; species Amorpha juglandis. The sequence goes on from OX421383.1 coordinate 10,890,958, forward strand.
GTTATGATTTCCAATGTAAATATCGATAGTATTTTTGCAATGGTAAACAACTTCAAAATATCGAAATACAATAATTGTCTTGTAATGATGAATTGAATGGCAATACTTAAGGAGTCAGTAACGGCGAGTATTTCGGAAACTAGTCAATTTATTTACACCTATCTATCATTAATATCATAATACTATCATAGTAAGGACAGACCTAATTGATTTCGATAATACTATCGTGGAGAAAAAAATCGAGAACAAAAAAAAAGTGTGCCTCCCGGGACGCTCGACAGAAGTGATAACTTAAACTAATGTGGGTTAAAGTGAGAGCGGAGGAGCCTGCCACAGTCGTGTCAAAGTCGTGGCAAAGTCCGGTCAAAGTCCAGTCCAAGTCCGGTTCAAGTCTGGTCAAAGTCCAGTCAAAGTCCGGTCCAAGTCCGGTCGAAGTCCGGTTAAAGTCCCGTCAAAGTCTTGTGAAAGTCCGGTCCAAGCCGACTGGTCACTGTGTGACGCAACTTGGGACTTCGAAATTATCGATGTTCTAGGGAGGTCGGCTTACGCTGGCTGGTCGATGGACCGCTCGCGTTACGGAACGTTTCGGTTCACCCTCCCATAAGAAGTTATCACTTCAATAAGTTAAAAATAAGGAACATACCTCAATAATTTCGTTAGAAGCTTGCTCAATTTTCTCTGGTCTGTTAGCTAATTCAGCTTTTGCTTTGTTTTCTCTCCGCTTGGTTAGCTGCATTTGAGCGTGTTGCCAATTTTGAAATACCTGTGAAAAAAACGCAATATTATTAAAACAATAATATTAGCACTGTATTATAATCACCCACTGCTGGGTGATACACTGTATTATATAATATTTTGAGTTGATATCAATATAAAGCCTCAGACAACAAGAGGGCAACAAGTGTGTTGCCGGCCTTTAAGGAAAGAATACACTCTCTTCTTTTTATTACAAATTTCTTTTATAATTAGTTAGCTTGATTGGTTAATTATTTATTATCTTATGGTGTAATTTTATATTGCATAGAACTAAATATTTTACCTTCACCCTTTCATGGAACACATCTTTGATGGCTCCAATGAGACCGAGGTAATCCTTGATGTGTTCTGCCAGTACATAGAAGTCCGTGTTAGATTGTTCCAGTCTTAAATGCTCTATCTGCAAATAAAATAAATAATTGGATTTCTTGTAATAACCCAATACAGGATTTCAGAGTGAATGCTGGATTTACATAAAATGATTTGTGGCTGAATATAGACTGTAGCAATCACTGTAACAATATGTAATAATTTAAAATTGTTTAAAATATTTGACAGGAGTTTGACCGGACTTTGACAGGTCTTTGACCGGACTGTGACCGGACTTTGACTAGACTTTGACAGGACTTTGACCGAACTTTGACTGAACTTTGACTGGACTTCGACCGGACTTTGACCGGACTTTGAAAGGACCTTGACCGGACTTAGACCGGATTTCGACTGAACTTTGACCGGACAATGACTGGACTTTGACCGGATTTTGACCGGACTTTGATAGGACTTTGACTGGACTTTGACAGGATTTAGTATAGTATAGCCTCCGTGAGTAGAGTAGAGTGTAGTGTTGTGTTGTTCGTACCTTCTCGTGCAGGTCGGCGGCGTGCGAGAGCGCGCGCGAGAGCGGCGCGTGCGGGTCGGCGCCGGAGAGCGCGGCGGCGGCGCGCGAGGCGTCGTGCGCGCGCGCGGCCAGCTCGCGGCGCTCGTGCGCCAGCGCGTCGCACGCGCCGCTCAGCCGCCGCAGCCCCGCCTCCAGCGCCTCCGTGAGTAGAGTGTAGTGTAGTGTGTGAGTACCTTCTCGTGCAGGTCGGCGGCGTGCGAGAGCGCGCGCGAGAGCGGCGCGTGCGGGTCGGCGCCGGAGAGCGCGGCGGCGGCGCGCGAGGCGTCGTGCGCGCGCGCGGCCAGCTCGCGGCGCTCGTGCGCCAGCGCGTCGCACGCGCCGCTCAGCCGCCGCAGCCCCGCCTCCAGCGCCTCCGTGAGTAGAGTGTAGTGTAGTGTGTGAGTACCTTCTCGTGCAGGTCGGCGGCGTGCGAGAGCGCGCGCGAGAGCGGCGCGTGCGGGTCGGCGCCGGAGAGCGCGGCGGCGGCGCGCGAGGCGTCGTGCGCGCGCGCGGCCAGCTCGCGGCGCTCGTGCGCCAGCGCGTCGCACGCGCCGCTCAGCCGCCGCAGCCCCGCCTCCAGCGCCTCCGTGCGGGACACGCGCTCCTCGAACCACTGCAACACGCACCGTGCACGATACACAATATGTAATCAGTTATGCCAAAAGATACCAACCCACAAATAAAAAAAAACGTGTGCGTCTCGGGACGCTCGACAGAAGTGATAACTTAAACTAATGTTGGTTAAAGTGAGAGCGGAGGAGCCTGCCTACTGCTGCCGTATGCGTGAGAGAAAGGGAGGCCAGAGTGGCGCCGTAACGCGTTACGTTACGAAGTCCGGTCAAAGTCATGTCAAAGCCCTGTCAAACTTCTGTCAAATTCCGGTCAAAGTTCGGTCGAAGAACCTGTCAAAGTCTGGTCAAAGTCCGGTCGAAGTCCGGTCAAAATCCGGTCAAAGCCCTATCAAAGTCCTGTCAAAGTCCGGTCGAAGTCCGGTTAAAGTCCGGTCAAAATCCGGTCGAAGTCCGGTCAGATACCGGTCAGATACCGGTCAAAGTCCTGTCAAAATCCGGTCAAAGTCCGGTCAAAGTCCTGTCAAAGTCCGGTCAAATACCGGTCAAAGTCCTGCCAAAATCCGGTTAAAGTCCAGTCAAAGTCTTGTTAAAATCCGGTCAAAGCCTGGTCAAAGGCCGGTCTAAGTCCTGTCAAAGTCCGGTTGAAATACGGTTAAAGTCCAGTTAAAGTCCGGTCAAAGTCCGGTCAAAGTCCGGTCGAAGTCCGGTCAAATACCGGTCGAAGTCCGGTCAAAGTCCGGTCTATGTCCAGCCAAAGACCTGTCAAAATCCGGTCAAAGTCTGGTCAAAGTCCGGTCGAAGTCCGGTCAAAATCCGGTCAAAGCCCTATCAAAGTCCTGTCAAAGTCCGGTCGAAGTCCGGTTAAAGTCCGGTCAAAATCCGGTCGAAGTCCGGTCAGATACCGGTCAAAGTCCTGTCAAAATCCGGTCAAAGTCCGGTCAAAGTCCTGTCAAAGTCCGGTCAAATACCGGTCAAAGTCCTGCCAAAATCCGGTTAAAGTCCAGTCAAAGTCTTGTTAAAATCCGGTCAAAGCCTGGTCAAAGGCCGGTCTAAGTCCTGTCAAAGTCCGGTTGAAATACGGTTAAAGTCCGGTCAAAGTCCGGTCAAAGTCCGGTCGAAGTCCGGTCAAATACCGGTCGAAGTCCGGTCAAAGTCCGGTCTATGTCCAGCCAAAGACCTGTCAAAATCCGGTCAAACTCTGGTCATAGCCCGGTCAAAGTCCGGTTGAAGTCCGGTCAAAGTCCGGTCAAAGTCCGGTTAAAGTCCGGTCAAAGTCCGGTCTAAGCTGACTGGTCACTGTGTGACGCCACCTGGGACTTCGAAATAATCGATGTTCCAGGGAGGTCAGCTAACGCTGGCTGGTCGATGAACCGCTCGCGTTACGGAACGTTTCAGTTCACCCTCCCATAAGAAGTTATCACTTCAAAAATAACTCAATGCCACCATACTGGTTAGAATGTGATATATTACCACACAATAAAAGCAACCCAATCATAGCTTTTCATATCTGATATCAAAAGTATCTATGATTCAACCCACACATATTATAGGCTTAAAATAATTCCGATAACAGGGTCAAAAATATTATAAAAATACATAATACAAATGAATTGAATGGATTTTTAATACTTATCCTGAACACTTACCGGATCGGCCTCATCCATCCTGTAGGTAAACTTATTGACAGTCTCGCCGACCTTGTTGAACAGCCTCAGAACTCCAGCACCGCTGAGGGCAGACGTGCTGGTTGCCTTAGGTAGCTCCGCTTCTGTGCAATAAAAAATGTCACTTTACCATTATATGTGTAAAATAACTTGGCCAAACTAAAGTTGACTTTGTCCGTCCTGTACTCCTTTTTTTTGTTATCCGAGTACGGCAAAGTGACTACACTACACCTAAAGGTAAGCGTAGTGCAGTCCAAAAAACCAGCAACCACCGACAAATAATGAGTTTATCGGTGGTCACCAGAGTCATACCGGCCAGTTTAAATGCTTCTTCCCTCTTCAGAGAAGAAAGAAGTAAATCGTGGGGCCCGCGACAGGACAGGCGAGCAAGCGGCTCGCCTGATGGTAAGTGATCTCCACCGCCCATCTACGCCCATCACTCACCGTACGAAACGCAGCAGCAAGACGCTACTTTACGTCGGTTATCTGTGAGATAGTGGTAACGATCCGGTCGAGCCAGCCCATTCATGCTGTAGACAAAACTGTCTACAGCGTGGCTCTACCACTCAAATATTTAGCTGACCTGACTCCAAAAACTCCCTGAAGTCCGGGTCAATGCTGAGCACGGGGTGTTGTGCGACACGGTTGACGAACCGCTCGAGTGCGGCGCGGCGTCGCTCAACGAACTGCGACTGGACGCCGCCGCCGCCAGTCGGCGTGCTGCCGTTCGCGCTCTCCGTCGATGGCGTCGACGTCATCTTCAGCTTCGTTGTACCTGAAATTATATTGACATTAAGCTTGCATTACATTACTCGCGAAGTTACCTCAACGAAGTACTCTTCAAAATTGACAGAAGTCCGAACTATGTGACCACACACTCGTGCAACCTCGCGAGGAGCTCAGTCGCCCGACTTCGAGTCCTTTGACTCGGGCGCAAAAACCGACAACGACTGGAAGTCGGCCGAGGCGAGCCGAGGTTGCACGAGGCGAACCGAAGTGCCCTTCTACACTATCGTATTCGCTCAACTTCGATCAATTTCGCGAGTAGTGTAGTGCACGCTAGAGCTCGATATTCAGCTTCGTAGCTGAGGGACATTCATATCAGTGTCGATAGTAACTTTCCCAGGGTGGAGCGTGATTACCTATCGATGCTCTTTGCGAACTAGATTGGGTTATTCAGAAGAAAATCATTTGATATTGTGACAATTACTTCTTATGAACGCAGCAATACGTAACTAGCTTTTCCTTGCGGCTCCACCCGCGTGATCTACTTTTTCCGGGATAAAAAGTAGCCTATGTTCATCAGGGATAATGTAGGATTGTAATGGTGAAAGAATTTTTGAAATCGGTCCAGTAGTTTTTAAGTTTATTCGTTACATACAAAAATACAAATCTTTCCTCTTTATAATATTAGTTTAGATTACAGAAGATTAAAATTATACACTTTTATTCTTTTAATGGACAATATTCAAAACAACGTCAAATGTCGACTCGTTTAATGATATTTTAATTTTGTAAAAATTCAGATTTGGTGCTTTTTCATAAAAATACCAATGGTATAGAAATAAGTAAACAAGGCCGTATCTATACGCTCATTTTCGATAAATGATGCTGTTACGTAATACAGGAATTAAACTCTCGTAGCTTCTGCCTACAACACAGGAAATCCTATATGCATATAATACAATCACTTAGGTAACAAGGATGTATTTTATAGATAAACTGAATAACATTTGTGTTGTGGCAGTAGCGGACTAAGCAGGCGGTCCACCCAGGCCCTCCCAATCTCAAAATCTCATACAATATTTAACCTCTCCCCTAAGACTTTATCCACCCAGTGCTGAGTTTGCCGCTGTGGCCCCCGATGGACTTTCTCCGCCACTGAGACATTTTTTTTATTTGATTGAATGACGAGGCGAGAAAGGCGCTCGCCTGATGGTAAGCGCCACGCCTGCCCATATACAGAAGCAACACTTTACAAAAGTTTGAATTACAAAGCACTGCATGGCACTGAACTGCGCTATTCACTCCGAGACATAAGGTTTTAAGCGTCATAATGTCCAGTAATTTCACTGGTAAATTCAATGGTAATTTCAGTGCTTAAACACTGTTGCTTGGCGGAAATTGACAAAGCGGTAGTACCAACCTAGACTGCCTCTCGCATACGAGGGACCTACCACCTAGTGATGTTCATGTATAAAAAATATCGATATTTTTGCCGATATAATATATCGTAATATTGTCGAATTGTAGGAAGGAAAAGACAACATCCAATACTTATTCTGGTATTTGATGTTGTTTTTTTTTTAGCTACATTCGATTGAAAAAAGTCTTTCAGATGCCACAGAGCTGTAATGATGATTTTTCCTAAATATTCTACGATATCCTTATTTCGATATATCGGATAAAATATATCGATATTATATATCGACTTCAATGATTCGATAATATCGCATTGATTCGATATATCAAATAAATGTATCGATATTTTATCACATATCGATACATATCGAGCACCCCTACTACCACCTTAACATTTCAGTAGATTCTCATTTGTGGGAAGGTGGCTATAGCATCACCGTACATATTATGGTGAAAAACTCATACATAGTGACTCGTTTTGGCGAGTCGCGTATCAGAGTCAGTTGGTTTTTATTGTTTACTAGCTTTTGCTCGCGGCTCCGCCCACGTGATCAAATAAACAAACAAACAATCAAACTCTACAGCTTTATAATATTAGTATAGATTTGATTTTGATTTGACAACGGAAGCCTTCAAATAATATTATTTTGGTAGCTTAGCAACGGAAGCCTTCAAATATGAATAATTTTCCCCGTTTTTGCAACATTTTTCACTGATGCTTCGCTTCTAATGGTCGCAGCGTAATGTTATATATCCTAAAGCCTTCCTCGATAAATGGACTATCCAACACAAAAAGATTTTTTTAATTCGAACCAGTAATTCCTGAGATTAGCGCGTTCAAACAAACAAACAAACAAACAATCAAACTCTACAGCTTTATTATTAGTATAGATATATGATTTATTTATTTCAAGTCTGTCTATATTATATTTGGACTGCGCTACATTCATCATGACGGGTTTTTCACCATGTGTACGGTGGTCGCTATCCAGTGGCGTACAAAAATAAACAGGTAGCCTCCCACCATAGTGGATTGTAGAGTTGTAAACACTTTGTCGGGCCACGATAAAAAAATAGTTACATGACAAGGTACTGACGAATATTCTACTTATTCACATTAGTGTGAAATATCTGATAAAAATCTAATCGATAACCGTGTGAATCATTTACACAATTCGCCAGACACGACTGTGTTGTGACTTATTTCGTGAATCATACGTTGTGAACGTAAACAACCTTTTAGACCATTTTTAAAACAATTTAACAAAATTGGCGTAATGATTGTTTTTTAATAGACTACAATTGAATAATTCGTTTCGCTATTTACATTAGCGTTAAAACCTTAAATAACTTTTTTGGTGCCAATGTCTATCATGCAGATCCTATTAAAAATAATGAGTTTTTTTATTGAACTACAGTTAAAAGGAAGACCAGTGCTAATTTTGAAGAATAGGTACTTTGTAAATCTATTGCTATCGCGCGCATCATTGCCACCAACACACACCTGCTCATTGCCCACAGATCACGAACAATGTAATAAATATGACATATACGTCGAAATGTATAGAAACCAAGAGTGCCATATTATGTTACTTTGTTACGTTATCTTGGTGCGCATTAATTTTATAGTGCGCTTTGGCGCGTCGCTGAATGTTAAAAATGCATGGTTTCAGTGTCACATTTCTTTGTGGCCATTTTAGATTCATGCGACTCTATACATTACAAATTATACATGTCTTGCCACGATCGGTTCGCTGATTGTATATCAAACGCACAAATTCTAAAAATGGTAGTGTATTCGGTAACATATTAATGTATTAGCAGGAAGTTTTAACAAAACTTTAAAACCGACATAAACAATAAGATTTCTTCCACCTGCTTATTCCACTCGCTGTGGTGTCGGCGTAACATGCTTTTAAAGACATTACAGAAGGATTTGGATTGTAGTTTTCACGACTTGACTTTACACGAAATTGATATTTTTGACTTAACAGTTTCAAGTTATTTTTTTAGTCGATTTTTTAGTTTTGTTAATAGGGATTTTATCAAAATGTTAGGTGCACCTATGGTATGTAAATTTCAACACAATAACATTCGCGACGAGTGAGCTGTTATCCGATGAGTAGTTTATTTTTTTTATAACTCTGTACATCATCAGATTTTAATTAAATTTATATGGGTCCACATCACAGCTAAACTTTATCGAATAAAATTTTCTCCGTCAAAATCGTTCAACAATTGGCGGATAAATCAATGTCAAAAATAAAAAAAGCAAAAAAATATATACGCACCGAATCTAGAAACTCCTCCTTTTTCAGTTGGATAACATTTTAGATATCGCAAACTTACCCACTATACTTTTCTCCGGCGCCGGTGGTATAATACGTCCGGAACGCAGATATTTCTCGGTGAGTTTCTCATGCAAGCCGAGAAAGTCGCTGAACCGACGCAGCACAGCGAACTCGTGCTTGTTGAATATAGGCATGTTGGTCTTCGTGAGAACCCTGTACGCTACGTAGGAGCTCATCATGCCTTCACCGATCTTCTGAGGCTCTGTTATTGTTATTATTATGTTGTTCGCGCGCTCCGTTGCGATCTGAAGACAAAGTATAACATGAAATATATGCCAAACAGCTTCCGTGGGGCGGCGGGCGAGTAGCCGGCTGTGAAGCGAGAGGCTTCGTGTTCCATCCTCGCACCGAGACAAATGTTTGTGTGATCCACAAATATTTGTTTCGGGTTCTGGGTGTTGTGAGACCGAAAGTCTCTCGTAGTTCCTGATACCCACGACACAAGACTCATATCTAACTGTGGGGTCAGGGCTATATGACTGTTGGGTGTATTTAATTATAAAAAAAATCTCCTATTAATATGAACGTGAAAGATTAGATGTTTGTGAGTTGGGATGCTTTATTATATCCTGGCACAGTAAAGTGACTACACTGGACCCTGATTTTAAGCACAGTACAGTCAAATATAATCTCGACCGTCAAGAGGCAATGCCTCCCTCGACGGCCGAATTATGACGGACTGATGTTACTGGATGTACAGTAGCTGACTCTGAAACGTGACTTGTTTGAACGAGCCGCTATGGCCGGTTTTTGAACCTATGTACAGTAGTCGCTGTTCAGTCGGGTACAAAAATGATCAAGTACGCCACCACCAGCTTGTTAAATTGTTTGCTGACCTCTGCTATTAAAAAAACACACCATGGGAAACCAATACACTGTTATTTCTATTGTTTGAAATTTCGTCTCTATCTAGCCCTCCAAATTTTTTCCATTGGGTACAAGGCAGATGTATCACTATCACTTGACTCATCTTACAGTCTTCTGTCTCCATCGCCACCTCAAAATGTTGCTTATCTTTTACGTGAATTACGTTTTTTATGTGAAATTGTGAATAAAGCATGTAATATGATTCATTTTATGATATTAAAAAAAGCTTTTTTTAGGGGCCTGCTGACCAATGTCACTGAACTGCCTTCATCTTATATCAGAAAATAGTTTATTAGGTTTATTTATAATTACTGTTCTTTATCAATAATAACTAGGGCTAAAAATGTGTACAATGGGATAGTATCATCAAGTAGACAGTAGTGGGAGCAGTTGAGCATCCAATAGACAATAGCCTTTGACTGAAGAACTAATCACATTAAGTTTCATCACCCTGCACTTCTTCATGGCTCATGAAGCTGAATGAGCTCATGATGCACCTGTACATTTGCTTCTTAATGCATACCTCTTCCAGGACTGGGCTGCTAAGTGTGGTTGTGATTGATGGGGGAGCATCACTGATGCTTGCCTTCTCCAAATCTTCACTAGCACCATTCACCTCTGGATCCAAACTCACTTCCTGGAATGAATAATATTTACATGTTGTTTTTTTTCTTACATAAAAATCGGTTCCTAATCTATTTTACACAACAGGAAAAAGATTGAATAATGTAGAAAATTATTTTATAGTTTGCTTTTTATTTTGGATAAAAAAGAGAAAAAATATTTTTTTTAAATATTTATAAAAAAAAAAAACAGAAACTAAAGCAGTATCCTGACTTTTGACCTGATATCAAGAGGTCTAACTATAGCGAAATACATACATAATAGATTGTTGTTTATTAATTGCATGCATTTATTATTAATCAACTTGCATAGACTAAATTGCTAGAGGAAGAGTACCTGATGATTTCTGTATGTGACTGGATAGTAACTACCATACACAGGATGAAAAACTCACCACCATGGCTTGGTAAGTCGCATTCTAGTCCACTAGTGCAAGTACAGTAACTTAAGGTTGACATAATTCTGCCATTCAGGGACACAATATCTCTTATCATTCTAATGTATGTTTGGCCTGTACTGTATGTATCAGATTCAGTATAGTTGTGTACAGTGCCAGGGTAAAGAAAGTAAGGATTGTTGAAAAAGATTTCTTTGAAAATTATCCTTAGACATATTTATCTAGATAATAAACCCTGACAAGGCAGTAAAGGAGCAAACTATACATAGGTAATGATAAAATAAGATTTCTGCTGGGCACCTACATGGAAAAATGTATTACCCTCTGCTAATGAGCGAGTTCTCTCCATATTAATATTATAGGAAGTAATCAAATGACAACATTGGGAAGTGTAATCCAACTCCAGCCAACTTTGTCAGCCAACTGTACAAACACTGTTGTATTTCTTTCATTTAACTGTGTGATCAATGATTATGATGTAGTGGAAAACATTTTTATACTACTTTATCCTTATGTGCGGAAATTGTTGTATATATTGTATAGATAATAATTCTTATAAAGAATGTTCATATTATTACATGCCTATTAAAAAATGCAAAACTATTGGGAGGACAAAAATATTTTTTACCCAAAGAACATTGTACCTATATAGTTGTGATAACACGTTATTGTCAACAGCTACTTTAAGCATTCTACATTTTTAATAGTTTTTTTAGAAACAATAGGCCACTAGATGTGCTAATGAAGTCGTTAATATTAATTAATCACGTGGTTAATCAGTTTTGAACAATAAACACACGAGAAGGGGCGTCGACGTGGTGGCCGGCGTCCTTCAGGGGGCGGACGCGAATTAACCGCTGTTGTAGCAAGATTCTAATAGGATACCTGGACGGCCGACGCGAAAAGATCCTCGTCATCTCGCTTGTCGTTATTGATGTCCACCGTGCTAAAGGGCGGCGTTTCTGATCCTTCCGACATGGTTCAACAAGCACGATACACGGCCGTCACCAACCGAGTGAAACTACAAAAACTTTTATCAATTTTTTTACTGAAAACAGCGAATTCCAATACTAAAGCGGTGACAGTATGACAGTAACGTTCAATTCAACCCCTCTCAATGTACTTTTTGTTTGGAATGTTATGTTTTTAGCATAAGAAAAAGATGGTGGATACGTTACATGTACAAATTAAAAAGAGATAAGACTATTACGATTAGTCGGCACAGCTCCAGATGACACTGTTATGTGACGTATGCAAGAGTTCCCATTTACCAAGAATGATTTGTATACATATTTATTTATTTTATTGATAATAGATATGTATGTATGTATGTACATATGTAATATGTACATATTTTTTGTATTATGTACATATGTACTCATAAAGTATGTGACGAAATAGATTCTAAGATTTAACGCATAATTTGTTATAATAATAACTGTAGGTATATAATGTATAGTTTATAAGTGATTTCAATGTTTTCCCAAGAATGAAGACTTAAAAATTTATAATCGCCGCTGGGGGAAAATAGTGAATTTTGATAAAGTGTATTGACCAACTTGTGCGCTCGATTCGCGTAGACAAAGTCGTTTAAGAAGTATTGTATTAATAGGAATTAACACCACAACTCCAGCAAGACCTTGAAATCGATCACACCCGTGTTTCATCGTTCTTGAAATATCTATCATATAATATGTCCAGGCTGTATGGGCTAGATCAGTCATCAGTACATATGGCTTCCCAATAAAAGAGAAAATTTAAATATACATAATATATGTATGTATGTAATATGTACAGTCAACCTGGGTAACTTAAGCTTTCAATGTAACATTGACTCACTAACTTGTATTTGAACGTTTAATTTTTTCTCTTCTTACTGATACACTGTATAATAATAAGTTGTTTAATTTATGAAAGTAAAAAGTGTTTTTAAACGAAACCTGCAGTGACAATTGATATTTATCAAATATATATTTTTTTCTCACCATTCAAAATTTTGGCGGTAAACAGAGTTAGAAATATACTTGCTAAAAAGTTGTGTATAGCAATTACTACAGAATAACTACAGAAGGCGAGTTCAGTTTTATGTTGAAGAATCATATGTTTTTTATGTAATAACACTGAAATATCCCGCGATATTGATAGATTTTTTAAAAAATATTTAATTAATCTTCGTGCCGTTTCATTTTCAGACCATTTGGGGTAACATTAGCTCGGGGCGAGGACAGACAATGCGTGAAAATTTCAATGATGCAAAAAAGTTTTGAAGGGTGGAAGTGGCCATCAAAGCTTGACATATTTAATTGTCACCCCCGAAATATAGTTAGTCGATTTGGAGGATCTAAAATCACAAAACGAGGCGATTCTTATGCGATTGATGATCAATTTCTATACATGGTATGGGGGAATTGAGAGCCGATATTATGTTTTGGAACGAAGTTCCTTACGGCAGGCTTGGAGGGGATAGGGATTTCGCTGCGTGACCGAACTGAAAAAAATGTGATAGTAAAACCGTAAGAAAAAACCGTAAGAAAAAAAGCGTTAAATGAGACGTGCGCATGCGCGACAGTCGCATAACCAGCCAGCGTTAGTTCCTTTTTTAAAATGAAATTCATTCAGCCAGTTATTGAAGTATTTTTATATCTCCTTCGATTTTTAAAAGATTACGCTAGCTCGTTATTATTTATAATTACATAAGTTGATAAAAAATGCTATACAATAGCTTTACCGCGGCAGTCTCCGAGTGCCACACGTCTTTTTTTTATTTCTATTTTTTTAGTTGATAATTTGAATTACGATGTTTTTTTATTTTAAGTAATTTATTATTTCCTAAAATACTGAATTTCCTAAATACTTTCTTGTACTTAAATAAAAACTAATCAGCAAAATTTAAGAGAAAAATCGAGAAAACCTACATAAAATTGAGCACGACTTTTTTTGCAATTTGTGTCGATTCTACATTAGCCGAAGGAACTTCGTTCCTACCTGGTGTCCCACGACACACACCAATTTTTTTCTTTTTTAAATGTGATTGAGTTTGTTTTATTATTTTTTATTATTTTAGGCATTGCTCAATAATTATAAGTACATCAAAACCTGATTAATACAATAATAACTTGATTTAAGAGGTCCATAAAATAGAAGTTGATTTCGATAAACCAGGCAGTTTAATGTTGTATTAATATGGCAACCCTACGTTGCCACTAAAAAGGAGATAGTGATATAAACGAAATGTATTTTTTTTATCAATATGACAAGCTAATCTTACCGAGGAGTAAAAAAAACTACATAAATTAGAGATTTTCTTCATCAACTCCTCATACTTATTAATGTTACCCAAATGTTAGTGTAACTTTGGCTCACCAAATTTTTGGTAATTTAAGGGTATTTTATTTATCGTTTTGATAAATAACACAGGAATTTAGATTATTGAGGTCAATATCCCACTAGAAACACTCATTTATGACAAATAACAATAAAATTAAATCCGTACTACTGTAAATGACCTCTAAAGTGAGCCAAAATTACCCAGGTTGACTGTACATACATATGTATACATATCATTTCCGTGGAGGTAATTTACACGTAAGACTAGGCAGTATAGGCATAAGACTGTAGCCTGTCCCCGGGACGAATAAAAAAGAAAAAAATCTGTGGACGTAAAATTTGCTGTCATAATATATCCACGAATTTGTTTTTTTACTGTTAAGTTTAATCTACTCTTATATCTTTACTCTAATATTAGTACTTACCGATATATAAAGTTGTTCTATGGGAAAATGTCTTGCATTTAAAACACACTTGAATACGAATGTCTTTGTAAAGTGTTGTTGCTAACAGGTGCAAGTCAACATGAGTGAAAGAAAATCAAAGATTCCCGACCCGCCAACGCCTGCGAGCGTGCCGGGCAATCTGCTATCGAGTGTCGCACCTCCTTCCCAGTTGCCTAACTTTGTTACAGCTGTTGTACCTCCTGCACCGGCGCCGCAGCCTGAATTGGTATGCATTTTATAAATCACTGGCTCACCTGCAGCTCCGCTTGTTTAAATAATTGAGTTTATCAGTACCCTAGAGCACTGTTCCTTACAAAATAAATAGTATATCTTTTTGGTCAAAAACCTTCTTACAAGTGCTAACAACAGTACAAAGATTGAACTTGACTGGCTATACAATGTGCAGTTGAATAAAAGAGGAAATATTTATTTTTATGTATCAGATTATCTAGACGATATTCATTGTGCGTCATTGGTATTTTCACATTATCGTAAATTGAGTAAGCAAGAGATTTTTTCATGATTGATGGATTAGAGACGTTAAAAAAATATGTGTAATTATTTGCAGAAATGTAGATGTATTTATTTAATTCCTACTCTTGCCAGCATGCTTGTTGTTTGAGGGGTATTGTGATGATTTTGCTAAATTAATGTCATAACTCTTATTCAGTCTATTTAAATGGTATTAATATTTTTTCATGACTTTTCATAATAGTACCACTGATATTGTAGATACAGCCAGCAGCTCCCGAAGTTGTTCAGCCAATGCCAGTGCAGCCTGTCTTAGTGCAGCAGAAAATGGAGCCACAACCACCAGAAACATTTAGGTATGGTGAGATATCTGGAAGCCCAAATACCCTCCCCTACCCAATTCCTAATATCCCTCTCCTTTAAGGTCGGTAACGCGCCCCTGATTCTTCTGGTGGTGGGCGTACATGGGTGGTGGAGATCACTTACCATCAGGTAACCCACTTGCTCGTTTGCCGGCCTATGCGATAAAAAAAAAGTATGATTAGTTTTGTTTACAGTACTATAATTAGTGATGATGACTTAATACAAACATAGGTGCTGGTGGTAGGGTACCTGATATTTTTTTTATCTCACTGGATAGCAACCACCATACCCATGGTGAAAATTCCACTAGTGTGTCTCATTCATGTGAGTTGCATTGAGATATCAGCCAGTATATATCTAGCAACTTCAGGCCTGCACAATTCTGCTAACCATTGAGGAACCCAATGTCTCTTGATGGTGCACATTGTATTTGGACTGTACTGTACAGGGTTCGAGGATATATATCAATGGATATATATCAAGATATATATCTGATATATATCCGATATATATCAAGCTGGGTTTGACGATATATATCAATATTTTTTTTATAATATATTGCAATACATAAATGGTTTAAAAAATTAATGTTATTAAGTAATTTTTAGTGTTTCTTACTGTATTTCTACTTCCCAAATATAGATGGCGTGGGAGTAGTGTTAAAACATACTCCCTAATGGTAAGTTCTGATCCATAAATGGCAACACTTCTGCCCTAAAAGAAGAGTTTATGGTTTTTAGTTGATTTTGCGTTTTCCATAAACAAGTTTTTTATTTTATAATTTTAGTATGTGTATGTAACACATATGCAAACAGTATTCATAAATAATACAATAAAATAATTATATGGCTTTCATACAAAATGGATATATATCAAACTTGATATATATCGGATATATATCATAAATATCCGATATTTTGATATTTATAATAAATATCGGATATTTTCGAACCCTGGTACTGTAGATAAAATTCAGTGTAGTAAGTTATCCATGCCAAGAAAAAAATATATATATTTTACTCTTGAGGGACTAATTGACGCCTGATGGCAAGGCTTTCATTGTGTATTCATAATAACTTGTAAAATATGAACATTGCCGAAGTGCTTGATTTTAATCATAATACTGTACCTATTTTATACAGCTTCCTCTACAACTTTATTTGTTGCATGCTGATTAATTTAAAGATTTTATTTTTTATGTTGCTTCTTTTTTTAATTAGATTTGTACTTTGCTATTATAGGCTTCCTCCAACTGACTATTCTTTATTTTTCTAATAAATAATCATAATAGTTTTTGTGACTATAGCTAAAACAAAGTGACATTAGAAACCGAGTAACTCACTATATGAAACACAGCAGCAAGCAGAATTTTAAATTATCCCCCTTAACTATCAAATTGCCCCCCTGTGCGGCGTGGGCCCCACGTTGGGAAACAATGCTTTAGACGAAACTGTCTACAGCATGGCTCTACCATTCAAAGACATGTATGGCTAACAACAGGGTCTTATGTAAATAAATTTTACAGCCCTGCCATTCCACTAAGCAAAGGTGAGCCAATGCAGTCTATAAGGTCGCCAGAAGACTCCCAGACTACACAATCACCTGAATCTTTACCAGAGTCGTCACCGGAAGTGGAAAAGATTGGTAAAATAAATATTTATTTGTTTTAACTCCATGAAAAAAAGATTTTGTGATTACAAGTATACCTACCTGTATAAGTACCTACATTGTAACAAGTTTGTTAAAATGAGCTGTTGGCAGCAATAGTTTCGATTTGTTGTTGAACAGCCGCCATGTAGTTTTGATGCTAGATGATTGTCTAAAGTTGTTTGCACATGCTGTGTTGCAGTTCAGCATTCAAATTAGCTAAATTATTTAAAACATGTAGTTTATCTTAACATGTAGATATAAAGTAAGAGCCGAATATGAATCATGAAGCATCTATGAATGAAACAGTCTTATCCGCCTTAGCTACATTACTTGGATGGAGGAGGATTGGGTATCTAGTGATTATTGGTGTTACACAAAAAGGATCCAACCCACAGCAAGTTAAAATGGAAATACTGAGTTTGTTTTGCTAAATTCATTAAATTGTTTCAATGCCCATTGGAATAAAACTAATTTAAACGGATTTTAATTTTGGTCCCGACGTTAAAACCGCGATAAAATCCGTTTAAAATAGTTTTATTTCAATGAGTAAGTAACATTCTCGTAAACGTAAGAAATCATTTGTTTTAATACAATTTTTTTTGCAGAATCGCATCAGTATTTCCATTTGAATTTGCTGTGAGTGGTATCCTTTTTGCGTAACTACGAACAACTGTTATAATTTAGCTTCAAACCTGATAGTAAAGCAATAATATAATGATGATAATTCTAGGTGACATAATGCCAGGAAGTGGTATATTGACTTGGATGAAAGGTGCTGTCTCCTCGGGTGGTATACTGCAACGAGTGGCCGAGAAGGCAAAGAACTCAGTTGATTCCATGATAACCACGCTAGACCCGCAAATGAAGGAGTATCTTAGTAAGTAAGCAGTTTCTATTACCATGTTAACAAACTTCTGTACTTCTGTAATCATAAGTACTGTTGGGTTTCGGTTTGAAGGACATTGAAGCCAGTGGAATTACTGGGCATTATGAGACTTGACATCCTATGTCTCGGGGTGACGAGCGCAGTTCAGTGCCATGTAATTTGTAATTCAAAGTTCTGTGTTGTGTTGCTTCTGCTTATAGGCAGACGTGGCGCTTACCATCAGGCGAGCGTCTTGCTCGTAACATATGTGTGACTGTTGGGTGTATTTATTTATTTCGTTAGAATACAGTTTTGTTGTCCATTTTTAATATTCCATGATATATTGCAGAGAGTGGTGGAGACTTGTTTGTGGTTGTGGCATCCGACAAAGATGTTAAAATATCACCAGTCAGAGAAGCTTTCCAGACAGTCTTTGGCAAGGCTACAGTAGTGTAAGTATACTTCTTTTTTTTTATTTATAGCTTTCGCACTATTATGCATTTTGCCAGTGTCAAGTATAATTTATTCTCAAGTAATTTTTACAAGAACGATGAAACACAGGTGCGGTCGATTTCAAGGTCTTGCCGGAGTTTTGGTGTTAACGCCTTTCAGTACGATGCTTAATTCACTTATTTCAATGTTTCCAACAAATTCACACCACTTTTATACAACAAACACAACTTTAAACTAGTTTATGAAATAAATTAAAATAAGCGATGAACTGCACTGTCACAATTCCCGCCAAAACTCGTAAGTATACTTACTGCCGATTTATGTAAGGGCCACATGTAGCCACATCATGGAGTTAATATATAGAGGAAGTGTGCACATAAAACATTAAAATCGCGCTCCGTATTTTTGTAAAAAGAAGCACCCAAGTTAGTATTCTGTCTCTTTTTAACATTGGGGAAAATAGTTCACTAAAAAGAGAAAAAATACTAATGGTCCAGTCATTTTAGCTTAAATTAGGTAAGAATCTCGGAATTCGAGATACCCGGCTGTAAGTCTGTAAATACTTGTATATTGACACCCTAAAAGTTGTCTCAAAACCTACATATGGTAGGGTGTGCGCAACTATTAAATTTCAAGGTCAAAGGTCACAAAAATTGTTTTTTTGCGCTTTTTTTGTAAATATCTCATTTGCTATGGGATTTTTGCTATTTGTATCTATTATCAATATTGTAGAATACAAACTTCTCTACAAATTTTGTTTAAAACTTTTTTTCATACGGTGTTATTTTCGAGATAGACGGCGGAGAGCGCGCGGTCACAAGTCCGTCATTTTGAAAGTTACATGAACGAAATTTTGTGTTGATTTATCGATAGTTCATCAACTATATGGATGCAAATATGCAATAACATTTCAACCCACGTCAAGTAAAAACTGAGATATTGTTTTTATTTTGCCAAACTCATTAGATTTAAGTAGGTTAAATTCCTTATATTATAAAAAAGTTACAAATGGAACATTTCCCATATACGATTATGATAAATAGAACTTTAAATTATTGATTTAAGTTAATGAATTTAGCAAAATAAAATCTATATATCAATTTTGGCTTTATGTGGGTTGAAATGTTATTGCATATTTGCACCCATATATGGCGCGTTTTCGACCGGAGGCACCGTTTGACCTGAAGTGATCCTGTGACCGCGCACTCTCCGCCCTCTATCTCGAAAATGGTTCACCGTATGAAAAAAAGTTTTAAACAAAATTTGTAGAGAATTTTGTATTCTACAAATTTGATAATGGATACAAATAGCAAAAAACCCATAGGAAATGAGATATTTACAAAAAAAGCGATTTTTGTGACCTTTGACCTTGAAATTTAATAGTTGCGCACACCCTACCATATGTAGGTTTTGAGACAACTTTTAGGGTGTCAATATACAAGTATTTACAGACTTAACAGCTGGGTATCTCGGATTCCGAGGTGAACCTACTAAAATGACTGGACCGCAACTCATATGCCTCACGGTCACAGATTTTGGACCGTTTTTACTCTATGGAGCGCGCACTCCCTATATATTATTACTCTAAGAGCCATATAGATAACGAATATTATTGTAATAATTGATGATCGAGTCTTGTAATTAAAACATGATGTTGTTTGTTCTGAGTCCTTTATTAGAATGTATCATCTTATTGCCTAAAAACTTATTTATACATATTATAAAACTGACGTTGCTTTAACCTAGTTTTGTGTAATTATTCACCGAAGACATATTTAATCATAATTATTAAGAAGTCCCAAATACCAATGCAATGGTGCAATATTCGCACAAGCTTGATTTTATTTACTTATTTCGTAATATTACATTACAACTCCCCCGAAAAAGGGCCTGCTACCCTTCCCCATTGAAGGAAAGAGAATTTTTTTAGAAAAAAATTAAGAAAAAATTCAATACTATTACAAACTGTTACTAAGTTTAGAATTTAACTTCACATATTTTGAGTAACAAAGATAACCAAACATTTATAAAACATACAATAAAAGTACTTAATATTAACTAAAATATCTCTTAGTATTATTCTTATGTATAACATATTCTTTATTATCCTTTAAAATCTTAACATTAGGAGAAACTTCCTCAATAACTTCGTAGGGGCCGTTATAGATATTTTCAAGTTTAGTTCCAGTTTGATTTTTTATAAGAATAAGGTCACCCTTTTTATAAGTTACGGAGTAAGTTTTCTTATCATACATTAATTTTCGTTTTAATTTACTTTGTAACAAATTCTGCTTGGCATCATACTGGGCTCGCTGTAAACGATAACGTTCAACTGCTGAGCTTGCAGTACATATTTGTTATTACCATCGGCTCTTTTACGATGCGATTAGTCATTTTTATTATATTGCCATTGTTGGCATTTCTTAACGTAGTCGATTACGTCATTCGTCATACCTGACCAGTAATCATATAATATGATTATTTTATCCTCGTGATCACTAATTCTTACAACATCGGTTGTAATTAAAATTCTAGGTACCTTTATATACCTTTATAACCTTTATTACCTTTATATTTATAACCTTTATATATGCAACTTTTCATATGACTTGCAAGTACTTTTATATTTGTTGCATTTTGCCTATTCTTTATAGGTAATTAATATTTCATTAATATTTTCTTTTTCGCACATCAATCCTAAAACTCTCGCTAACTCCGTCGTGGTAGATTACGATCGAGTATTTAGGTAAAATAGTACAACTTGAAGGTACATACGTGCATTTCATTAATATTTCTTTTTCGAACATAGATCCTAAAACTCTCGCTAACTCCGTCGTGGCAGATAACGATCGAGTATTTAGGTAAGTACTACGCGTACATTATCCTCTATTCAAATAACGACAAATCAAATTCTTAAAATCTTTGTCATTAATAAAAGTCAATTCTGTCACATCAGTCAGTTTTTCAGAATGTCTACAGTCTCAGGTTGATCAGACCTGCTACTGGCAGAAGTCTGTTCTGTCAAATCATTGTTATCCGTTATGTATATCTGAGATTTCACACGTTTAGTTTGTGCTCTCGTCAATACAGAAACTACTTGTTCTCCAATAGATTTTAAATCATCACACGTTATTGATACCGGGAGTCGGCTAAGTGCGCCTGCAGTTGCATTATACCGACCCGGGATGTGCACGATCTCAAAATCATATTCTTCAAGGTATAGTTGAAACTTAGATAGTCTACTGGAAGGATCCCTAAAACTAAATAAATATACTAATGGCTTATTATCTGTAAAGATTTTAAACTTTCTGCCATACAGATACGGTCTAAAATGCCTTACTGCCCATACGATAGCTAGTAATTCTAAATCTAAAAATACCTTAAAATACCTTCTAAAAATCTTCTAAATCTATTCTAAGTCTATTTTCTGCGTGCGATAAGTTACGGCTCGCATAAGCAACTACGTGACCATTACTGTTAGACATAACCCTAATCCTAAAATCCTAATCCTAATTTACAAACGTCGGTTCGCAATTGAAAAAAAAAATCGTCTACGAAAAATTACGTATTAACCGTCTATAATAATTAGCGAACGATAAGTATCGCTTTACATCATCCGAGTTCGTTGGCACTGGACACTTGACACTCGATTTTGCTGTCGTCATGAAAAATGCCATTCGATGTTATTCCATGACCTACATAAACCTTATTATATAATTTCGCACCGAGGCGGTATCGAATGTCTGTTACTCATCATTATAACTTATTTAATGCAAATATTTTAATTATTCTTATTAAGTTGTAATAAACTATCCTTACAATTAATAATTGTTTCATAACGTTAAAAAAAAATTATCTCCTAAGATACCGTTTGCAGTACATGACATATTCTTATAATACAATAAAAAAATTCACAAAATATTTCGTTAACAAAATTATTAAAGTAAATTGAAATAGATATTGAACATAAAAAAAATATTGAAAATTACATACTTTTAGTAATTCTTACTTCAACCTTTGTTGGTAAGGAGCGCGTTGACGATGATGATGGCTGTTGATGATGGCATGATGGCTTAGGGGCGAGCGGAGCTGGCGCAGATGTGGAGATTGTACGGCATCGCTGCTGATGATACAGGCTGTAGATGTGTGGTTGGGCCGGGCTATACCCTGGACTCCTCCAAACCTTCTTTCTTCTTTCTTGATAATTTCCTCCAACGCTCTTAATGATATCGCGTTGTCGTGGCTGAAGCTGCTCCGTAGGCGTTGATTTTCCCATGATGTGATATTGATATTTAAAATTTTCTTTCTTCTAAGTCTTGATTTGATTTTTCTTTTTTCTAATTAAATTTGCAGGGTCTTGAAAATAAGTAGCCATGGTGGCCATGTCCATAAGGCCATTTGGTATCCCATCATGGATACCGCTGGCAGGGTCGCCATGTAATAATTGATGATTGAATTAAGACATGTTGTGGTTTGTTCGGAGACCTTTAATTGAATGTATACAATGAATTGCCGAAAACTTATTTATACATATTATAAAACTGACGTTGCTTTAACCTAGTTTTGTGTAATTATTCACCGAAGACATATTTAATCATAATTATTAAGAAGTCCCAAATACCAATGCAATGGTGCAATATTCGCACAAGCTTGATTTTATTTACTTATTTCGTAATATTACATTACATTATATTAGACATCACTTATTCGACGTTTTGTATAAAAACCAAGCGTGCCAAATTTTACTATGTAGAAATACGTCATCGCAGGGCGTATAGATTTCATAGTGTGCATTGCACTGAATATTACGCATAATCACGGCATACGAAGAGAGAACACATATCGTCGATGAAGTACCAATAGGTACCTCCTAAGTGTTGAGAATCTAATTTTACACCAGACTGTTTAAAATAAGGTTTTATTTTACAAAAACTGTTTAAAATAAGGTTTTATTTATTTTGATCAACTATTGATAGTAAAATAGTTTCCAATATGTACATTACCTTTTTATTAGTTACTAGGATATGGTTTATGTTTACGTCTATTGTAATAAAAAAGTAATTTTGGACTAAATTGTCAGTTAGGAGGTATTGGTACTTCATCGACGATATGAAGTCTATAGATATATCATATACGTCGATCTGTTTAGAAACCAACAGGTAAATTGTTATTAGGTAGACTGGCATTGTCATCGCGGTGCGCATAGGTTTTATAGTGCGCAATGCGCTTAATCGTGGCACGCGAAGGGATTACATATTATTATACTCTGTGTACCTATCATGCCTGGTGTGTTGGTAATTGGTATTAACCCTGTAAACAGTTTTTACAACGTGAATGGAATGGATCAACTGGGATAGAATCACTGTATCATAGAAAACCGAATGAATCCCACTTGAAGTGGGATCTTGATTGAGGGTTCCGTATACCCAAACATTAACAAAAAGATTTTGTATGTTTACGCGAATACTGCTCATTGAAATAAAACTAATTTAAACGGATTTTATTGCGGTTTTTTATTCATTTTGATCCCGACGTTTCAAAGACTTTTCAGCCTTCTTCCACCTCGTGACCATGAAGGAAACGTTGGGATTAAAATGAATAAAAAAACCTCGATAAAATCCGTTTTAATTAGTTTTATTTCAATTAAGAAAAATATCTGATGCAGCGCCACAAGCCACCACCGTATATGGTTTGTTAATCATATTAGCCATATTCATAAGCGAGCAAGAGAGAGGTAGAGTTAAGGAAGTTTAGTATAGGAAGGCACTCCACACTGAAGTAAAGACGCGTACGCACCGTGACGAATCCACCATAGAGATAACACTGAGTTTCATGAATTTTTAGTTTTCGTTATGAAAGTTTAGGGTAGACGTGATTTGAAAAGGGCATTAAATTTAATCCAGCGTAATGAAAAAGCCAGTTTTTTCCACATCAACTCACGATACTGTTCCTAGCACCGATAATGATGTATTGCGATTAAAACTTGACGATTTACTGTTATTTATTATTTTTAATCGAAAAAAGATTACGCGGACCGTATAGAACAAATGAACGTCGTGACGTCACTCTAATGCCCTTTCGTTATTTATTTCTTACAGAGGTTATCCAGCACAAAGTGACGTGACAGCAGCTCAACCAGTGGGATACGCCGCAGCGTATGCGGCTGCTAAGCAAAGAATCGCTCACATACGATCTGTACATTCTGAATTAAACAACAACATCCCCATTGTCGCTGTGGAGAACTTTTTACACGAGGCGATAGCTGAAAGGTAAGACATTTTAACTTGACCAGCTTGAAGTGAGGCACGAGTGGTGTTACGACTGTAGCACCTGTAAATAATTAGTATCTACAGGGATGTTATTTTAACAACAATAGAGAGAATTTAGAGTTTTCGTTATGCTAGATTTAAGTGGAACTGAGAAGCATTCCTTTTGGCAAATACTTGAATATGTCCTAACATTTTTTGTAGGCACTACTCATTAATAGAATAGATAGATATTTGGTTTTTAATATTATATAAGGGTATTTATTCTTCTTTTTGTTGTTATTGAAAGTGTCTTTGCCAGGAATGTAGATGTATTACGGACTTTGTATGAAGCTTTTTTATGGAACGAAATGTGGAGTACAAAAATACATTATGAAAAATAATATTTGGCATACAGGCAAGACAAGTACAAGAATATAGGTTAATTTTTATATCAAAAAAAGACACTGGGCCTTACCTATAAACTTCTCTAAGCACTGCTTAGTTAAACACTACTTTCGTTTATATGTAGCCACTTTATAAATCGCGTTATTAGAGAAGGACAAAAAGAGAGTTTAATTAATTAATGTTTAAGTAACGTTTTTAAGTGAGGACTATTTAAGCGGGCGGAGGGTTGTTGTGTGTGTGGCTGCGGACTCGAAGTCGGAGGGTGCGGGGCGGCGAAGACCCGTTCTCGAAGTCAGCGGGCAGATCGCGCGGCGCTAGAGCGGCGTAGTGTTGTACTATGAGAAATTAGTGTCTGTTCGCGAACGAAATTGATGTGGATATGATGGTCCATATCGGTGTCCTATCAAAAATCATTGAAATAATATGCTCCACCACGTCGGTGGGCATTTTTGTAAATGTACAACACTACGTCAGTGCAGACGCGCCTGTGCCGCTCGTATCGCGCATCGCGCATCGCTCGTACGCCTCTCCTCGCGCCGCGCCATATAAGTATAAACGTCCATATAAGTCTATGCATTGAAACGCGCCGCTCACGCGCCGCCGCCGCCGCCGCCCCGCGCTTGCAGGCTTCGAGTCCGCAGCCTGTATGTTGGTGTTGCGGCAGTGAATATGAAATGAAATGAAATCGTTTATTAATCATGTAGGCAATTGAAATAGCGCTTGTGCCAAGTCAGTACAAAAGTAAAAGAAACTTATATTATATAGAAATCAGTATCAACTAATGTACACATACATACATACATACATAGCATCATCAAAATCCACTCGGCAATTACACTAAATCTATTTATTATTATTATTTTTCCATATTTTTATTATGGAATAGTACAGAATCATCGTATATTTTGAGGGGTCGTCAATATGGACCATACGCATTTAATATATATCCGCAGATGGTACGACGTGAGCCTGGTGGTACTGTCGCAGCCGTCGCTGGGTATCGAGGTGCACGCGCAGTCGCAGGGCGCGAGCGTGCCCGCCGCCGCTGTATGCGCCGCGCGCGCCGCCACGCCCGCGCACTACGCGCACGCACACACCGGGTACAGCGTCACCATCGGGTCCATCATGGCGGACAGTCTGCAGGTAATCTGGCCCCTCCAGTTCTAAATGTCCTTACACTTAGTGACAAGGGTGCGAATAAAACACGATGATTAATTTCATAAAAATACGAGATGATCGAATATTTTTTTTTACCTCCGTCATTCATTATTTTGTCTCCCACTTTACTATGAAGAGAAATGGACAATTAATATTTCCAATTCCTCCCTAACCTTCTATCTGATTAATTTCGTTGCGGGACAAAGACATTTAGGCATTCCCAGAGACTCGCCGAACTTCACTGCTCGGTATCAACAAAAATGTGTGCCACTGTTGATCCTGGTGCACAGGATTTACGGTTGCGGGTGTGTGGGCGGCATGTGTGCGTACATTTGGTGTTCGCCATTCGGTCAGGGTTCTGGTGCTCATTATTACCAGTTCCTTAGCTTGTTCACGGTTTCATTAGTTCTTATTTGGCGTGCGTTAAAAAACTCACAAAATGTAGCAGTTGGTAACGACTACTCATATCAACTACATCTGTTTTTGTCGCTTTTTTGGGTAAGCCCAAAAAGTAAGTAACCTAACTAACTAAGCTAAAGACCGTATATCATCATATCCCCGGATTCATAAAGGTTACTGTGAGGTCTCTTAATGCATGCAAACGCATATTCGTGATTTCTATATAGATCTATTTTTAGCGCCCTAAATAATCATATTAAAAGGCGCATTTAACATTTGTTGGTGTAATCTTGATTTTAACAACCAAAGCACAAAATACCCGTATTAAAAGTCATTCAAATTTCTATTATTTATAATTCATGCAATAATAAAAATATATGATGCCACAGGTACCGCATACGCAATGGCAGGAGGCTTCAACGGGAGTGTCGAGGCGGGAGGTGCTTGTATTGGCGGCCAGGTCACTCGCCGGCTCATACAAACGGTTACTAGCCGTGTCGGCGGCCGAGACTTAAACTTAAACTACTTTATTTCGGAAAATGGATCTATGAAACAACGCCCAATAATCATCAAAAATAACAGGATTCTAACATTCTGTTTTTAAAGTTATCATGCTACTAAAAAGTACACATGTGGCATATTTATGATTTTATGTGTCTTATAGTGATGAATTCATTGAATCATCGTGATTTATTACGTTTACGCGAATGTTACACATTGGGATAAAACTAATTTAAATGGATTTTATCGCGGTTTTTGACGTGACAACGTCTTATAATTCGATAGAGTCGGCTGCACGCACGAAAAAACATGACTCATGCGGCGTTACCTCGCTCTGAGGCGTTCCATGTAAGGCTTGAAGTGCAAGCGAGAGCGCGGAACGAGCGACAAAGAAGCACAATCGGCCTTTGCGTTCGGCAGCGTTCGACATCCGTCTCTCTCCTACTTGAGTGAGCGATGCGTCTGCGTGGACAGCTGCTATACTATAGTACATTTACATGTTTTGATCGAGTATCAGGTGCAATGAAAAGTGAATGTGGTGTCAATTGTTTATAGCAACGATAATTACAGCGATAAAGGCAATGATTCTTTCGATATTAATTATATACTTGTAAAAACTATTAAATTGTAAAAAAATTGACATAATTGTATTTATGCGTACAAATAAATCTAACTTGATCAATTTCATTGTGATTTCCAATTACCTCCTTCTCTATATACATACAAATCTATTAAACAAATGAAATTAAAATTTTCTTTTGAAAAATGCTTGCTACCATTCCATCAGTATTTTCTTAAGACGTTGTCACGTTCAACTATCGTCAGTAAACCGACTTTACAGACAACCAATTTTTTTATTTTTTTTTTGGTCCCAACGTTTCGAAAGCTTTTCATCGTTCTTGGTCACGGGATGGATAGTCCACCCATAAAATCTGTTTAAATTAGTTTTATTTCAATGAACCATGGTGTTGCGATGTAATTTTTCATTATTAATTTTATGTTATATGTAAAAACAGATCTAGATAAATATGCTAACATAGAGAATTTAACATTAGTATATATTGTGTATATGTTAATCAGATATGTTACAATTGGTGTCTAATAGTTTGTGTCTATAATAAGCCTAATTTAGAATTGTTCTCAAAAATTTAATGTTATATAATAATTTGTGCCATCATCTGGGATGAAAAGGCATGAAGCGGTGAATAAAAACAATACTGGATTAATTTTTTACACATATGGATTAATTCAACTGTTATAAACTAAAAATGACCAATTTTTTATAAAAGTAAAGTTTCGTCCTGATTTACTTCAAATTTTCACCCGATTTGACCGTGACGTAAATTAGTGTGTTCACTAATAAATCCGTTAAATACAAAACAAAATATATAAAACTTTTTTGCTAAATAAACTGAATTGCCCAAAGAGTTTATGTAAAAAAATAAATGATATATTATATTCAAATAAAATATATAGGGTAGACCGGGTACAGTTGTAGCAGGGTACGATAGTACCAACGGGAATATTATTTTAACTACGCCTCGCACACACATTCCTTTCCCCTTGGCGCCCCCCTTGGTTGCTTGCCGAGTAACTATCAGCTGCTCGCGCGTGTTGCTCGACGCAGACGCTTATGACGGCGAGGTGAAATTTTGATGCAGTCAAAGTAAGTTTTTTCCATCTATTATCATTGGTCATAGCAGGAAATCAAAACATCATTTTTAACTCAGTGTAAGTTAAAACATTTCTCACTATTGTTGCTCTTATTTGTAAACGTATTTATTTAGATTCAAGTTTATAATTTAGGAGATTTTTTATAATATCGATGAAATGAGTATATGAGGACAATTGTACCAAAATTTCGGGGACGTTTGTAACGGCACAATTGTCCCCGTGGTAAAATTAACCCCATATTATATATATATTTATTTATAATCTATATATTTATTCTAACTATAACTTTAATTAATAACTTAATTAACTATATTTTTAGCGAGCCCGGCAAAGTGACTGCGCTGCACCTAATGGTAAGCGAAGCGCATTCCAAAAAGACCAGCGACAATCGACAATAATGAGTTTATCGGCGGTCACCAAAACATGCCGGCCTGTAAAAATGGTTCTTCACACTCTAAAGAGGGTAGAAACAAATCGAGGGGCATGCAACAGGACAGGCGGATGACCGAGACAGCTGTGCCTGGATACAAGTATGTGCCGCTAACCGCCCAAACCAACCATCAAGTTATGTCGCAAGCCCCTCGGGAGAACCGAATATACACTGGCTGACCCTGGAACGCGATCCACATAAGGTGTGTAGGTCACTATGGCAGGTTTTAACATCATGTGTACGGTGGTCGCTATTCGGGCGGATATGAATATCTTACCACCAGCAGTTAGAATTTAGAAGATAAAGATCATTGGGATATCTGTGTAACTGTAGTTATTGTTAACAATTGGGAACTGCAGTATTAAGAGACGCAATTCAGCGATAGACAGACAGACAGACAGTAGACAGTTTTGTCTACAGCATGAATGGACTGGCTCGGTCGGGTCGTTACCACTGTCTCACAGAAAACCGACGTAAAGTAGCGGCTTGCTGCTGCGTTTGGTACGGTGAGTAAGATATCCGGAAGCCCAAATCCCCTCCCCTTCCCAATCCCTAATTACCGCTTTCCTTTAAGGTCGGCAACACGCCCATGATTCTTCTGGTGGTGGACGTGCATGGGCGGTGGAGATCACTTACCATCAGGTGACCCACTTGCTCGTTTGCCGGCCTATGATATAAAAAAGAGTAGCTATACATAATAAAAAAATTGATAAAATTAAGTATGTAAGGGACAATTGTACCACGGGGACAATCGTTCCAAATGCTTTACCATACAACATTTTAATTTGTGATTTTCGTTGTTTTTGACTAATTATAAGTATACGACACCACAAATATGATGGTCAATACTTAATAAGAACTTATAAGAATACTTTGTTGTAATCTTTAATTTAGTTATTATCGTTTAGGGTGAGAAAACTATTGTTTTATGTTTTTAATTTTTATATTGATTAACCTTACGAAGTTTACTGTATTTTGTTTGTCATTAGATTACAAGCTATTCTGTTAGGATATTACCATTTAGAGAAGTATATTTATGTAATGATAACACTGAGTTTTATTAAATTACATCGCTGGTACAATTAACCCACTGGCGGGGACATTTGTACCAGTTCACTCAGTCCGCTTTAATGCTTAATATCTATGATTGTATTATTCCTACACGTCTAAAGATAATGCGAACTTATAGCCGAATAAACTACGTATCAATGGTTATTGACACTTTTGACACAATATTAATAATAAACTCAAAATTTAACGCTAACCAAAATATGTTACAATTGTCCCCGGTCTACCCTACTTGTAACACCCCGACGCATTTTAAATAAACTATATTAAGGAACAATTGGCTGAACATAGTTTGCCAGTTATTACCATGTAAGTAAATTGTCTCAAATATCGAATACAAGAATAAAATATTGTATTCGATGAATATAATTATATTCAAAGATTTTTTAGGTGAAAAGAAACGTAATTTCAAAACATTGTCCTCTAGGTACTACGCATAAATTATGCAGTTCGGCAATGTAATTTTGTTTTAAATTAGCACACATATTAAGTTATACACTATATTCCAGGTTGATCCGACTCGAAGGAGTAAATACATGTGTAATTTATATAAAAACCAAATGATGAAACCGAGATATGCCTTAGGCTGCGGACTCGAAGTCAGCGGCGGCGGCGCGGTAGCGGCGGACACCCGTTCTCGAAGTCAGCCGGCAGATCGCGCGGCGCTAGATCGGCGTAGTGTTGTACTATGAGAAATTAGTGACTGTTCGCGAACGAAATTGATGTTCCATATAAAAAATCATTGAAATAATTTGCTCCGGGCATTTTTGAAAATACACAGCACTACGTCAATGCAGACGCGCAGTTGCCGCTCGACTGGCGCGCGCCGCTCGTACGTCGCTCCTCCCGCCCGCGCCGCGCCGCTGCTTTCGAGACCGGGTCCATTTAAATCTATGCATTTGAACGCGCCGCACCCGCGCCGCCGCCGCGCCCCGCTGAGTTCGAGTCCGCGGCCTTAGGCATGTATGAAGTGAGTCACGTGATGCATAACGGTTATCATTATGAGAGTCTATAGTGTCAGGAGGCGGAGAGAGCTGGTGAAGTTATTAACTTAAAGATTTATATTTAGGCCGTAATGATAGACGATATCTCTATCGACCGGTACGATGAGTGACGCCACGCACATTGGCTGTTTGATTTATACATTTATAAAGGGACAATCTGAAACTTTACCTACAACAATAACAATATGATTCTTGAAATAATGTAGGTTTAAAGGTCGCTACCGATAAAAATAATTATTGTAAGGAATAATAATTGAAAGTATGCCTAATAAAATTAACATATATAGAGGCGGCAGGTAATAATACTGTGCGGCAGGTGTTGTACGATTTTAGTTAAGTCCTTATTCTCAATGACCTGGTTGTTCAAGTATTGGTTTGTGTCACGACCCGAGTATGATTGATTTTGTTGTGTGAATCAGTTGTTTACATTGACTTGTTGTAGATCGAGGATCGTTGTGTTGCTTGTCGATCGGTTCATTAGTCATTAATCAAAAGTAGTTTGATCAATTTGAGATCCATCGGTCGGCGATCCACATAACAAGTAACAACCAATAATAGAAATTCAAATAATTCAAAACGAATGATTGCAATCATCAATACTTTTATACGACCCGGGTCAAAAGATAGAATCAATCAAGATTGACACAGGTCTATTTTCATTATAGTAATTTAACTATAATTTAAATGGCGAGTTTTGGCGGGAATTCTGACAGTGCAGTTCATCGCTTATTTTAATTTATTTCATAAACTAGTTTAGAGTTGTGTTTGTTGAATAAAAGTGGTGTGGATTTGTTCAATAAATATTGATGGTGATGAACAGTGTATGGAAACATTGAAATAAGTGAATTAAGCATCGTACTGAAAGGTGTTAACACCAAAACTCCGACAAGACCTTAAAATCGACCGCACCCGTGTTTCATCGTTCTTGTAAAAATAACTTGTGAATAAATTATACTTGACACTGGCTAAATGCATAAAACTGCGAAAGCCATAAATAAAAATAAGAACTATAATTTAAATAATTATTTCTTAAGTTTACGCGAATGTTACTCATTGAAATAAAACTAATTTAAACGGATTCTATCGCCACGGATATTATGTCCACCCCGTGACCACGAAGGCTGAAAAGTCTTCGAAACGTCGGGATCAAAATCAATAAAAAACCGCGATAGAATCCGTTTAAATTAGTTTTATTTCTATAATTTAAATAGTTTAATATTAATTTAATTATGACTGTATGTAAAAGACTTAATTGTTAAAATAATAAAGTATATTTTTCATTAAATTAATATTGTTTGAGTTGTGTAAGCAGTGAATCTGCGCTCACTTTTATTATTATAAATGTTTATTGTTATTCACTGAGGAGTTTCTATTTTATAATATTCATTGATAATTAACCTTTACCGGACCACTTGTGGGGCAAAAAACCATGAAAATCTTTCCCAAGGAAGGGTCAATTTGTAATAAAAAATAAATTTGAAATTAAGGACTTTCTTCTTATTTGAGGTCGGTTAAAACCATTACACAAGCCTATGACGCTTGCACACCCCCACTGTAATTCCTATAGACCAGGGTCAATAGTGGACACATACTTTGACACCTGGTTTAGTCAACTCCAGTGGATCGTATTCATGGTAAATGACCACAGTGAGGTCTATTGATAAATATAACCAATAAAAGGATTGTTATCGTGTATTTATTTGCCTGGGGTTCAACCAATGGTCACAATAATAAAATAGTTACGGATCGAACAAATAAACAATTCATAATACATATACACGCATACATATCAGAAGCATAACATATCTGTGTATGAGTTCATCTTCAATGTGGTCGGATATTTTGCGAATTCGATAAGACATTTGTCGTAATTCAATGACATTATAAATGTACTTTTGCTGGTCTGAGGGTACTTGATTTTTTTTTCGAGCACACAAAGTGACTACAGTACACCTAATGGTAAGCGCAGTGTAGTCCAAAAAACGATCAGCGATAAACGATGAGTTTATCGGTGGCCAGCTGAATCATACCAACTTGTATAAATCCGACAGCCTTCGTGGCGCAGTAGGCGAATAGCCGACTGCGAAGCGAGATGCTGTGAGTTCTATTCCCGTATTGAGCCAAATGTTTGTGTGATCCACGAATATTTGTCTCTGGTCTGGGTGTTGTGGGACCACAAGTTCCTCTGAGTTCCTAATACGACACAAAATCAAAACGTTTATATTGCAAGTAGACCACAAATAAATACATTTCATTGAAATGTCTCTATCGGTGCTTCGGAAAAGCACACTGTTTTCAGTTATATAATAATGTACTCTGTGCACACTGTTCTGAGAAACCAAGAAACTCAGCCGTAGGTTTTTTGCATAATATTGACTTATTGTCCTCAAATTATTTTTACATGTCATATTGTAATATTTTGAAATAGGAATTTTGCATGTAATTTCATAGGAATGATTTAAAAAGTAGGTCAATTTCTAGTTTAATAAAATTTAAATACAATTATTTAGTCTGAGTAGACCAGTCCACACAAACAGCACCCGTTCACGAGCATGATGCATGTGCCAGCCATCGGCCTCCTCAACCATGTAACAGGGAAGTGACCGACCCGGCTCACGACGCCGCCGGTTAATCTAGTGTGAGGTCAGTACTATGTGTGTGACTGTTGGGTGTATTTATTATTTATAAACGCTTCTTCCCACTCCAAAGAGGGAAGACGCAAATCAAGGGGCCTGCGACAGGACAGACAGATGACCGCTGCATTTTTGTACTTATTCAAGAGAGCGACCTGCTCGTCTCTTCTATCAGGTAATTAACTTCGAAACCAGACCAGTAGTACCAGAGCGGATTGCATTGCTAGGACATAATTGTTATAGCATTTTCTTTTTTATCGAATGAGTGACATGTTGGTATTAAACTTGCAACTTGGACCAACATAAACTAAATGATAAACAGCTGAGCTTTTGTCCAAAATTATTATTCTCCCGCACTTCAATTAATTTACTAATGTAATCGATCTTATCGATCGTATTAAACGAGTGATTAAAATTAGCGTGAAATTTTAAGTATTGTAGATTTTGATAAGATCCGGTATATAAACACTCACTGTCAGGTGTATGTAACGACCCCTAAATATGACCACACCTTCCAGTAACACGTATATGTTCACGCATAATTGTAAGAATATTCCTTGTTTTATCTATTATACTTTTTATCAGCCCTGTACATATTGTCCTACTGCTGAGTCTCCGCTAATGAGAGGGGTTAGGATTTCTATAACTCCACAATGTCAATTCAATATGCTGGGTGTTGTATAGCGACCACTGTAAGGAAAAATCCCGTCAGAGCGGCGCATTCCGGAGCCCACAGGTTTATTATACTAGCTTTTCCTCGCTGCTCCGCCCGCGTGATCTGCTTTTTCCGGGATAAAAAGTAGCCTATGTTACTTCTAATACCTTCAAGAATATATGTACAAAGTTTCATGATGATCGGTTAAGTAGTTTTCGCGAGAAAGCGTAAGAAACAAACTTACATTCAAATTTTTTTCATACAAACTTTCATCCCCTTTTTAAACCCTTCAGGGGTTGATTTTTGAAAAACATAGTAGCCTATGTATTTTTCTGATGTATAAGTTATATTATTGTAAAGTTTCATTAAAATCCATTGAGTATTGTTTACGTGAAAGAGTAACAAACACCCATCCATCCATACTTACAAACTTTCGTGTTTATAATACTAGCTTTTGCTCGCGGCTCCCCCCGCGTGATCTGCTTTTCCTGGGATAAAAAGTAGCCTATGTCCTATTCTGATGTATAAGTTATATTATTGTAAAGTTTCATTAAAATCCATTCAGTAGTTTTTACGTGAAAGAGTAATAAACATACATCCATCCATCCATACTTACAAACTTTTGCGTTTATAATATTAGTAGTAGAATTCAGTTACTTGAGGTCAGCATTATACTGGCAACTACCTATCGAGATTTGCAGCGTCCCTCGATATTCGACATTAGGTATATTGAATTGGTAATAATGTGAGTTCTTCTGCGTTATATAAATATAAAGAACCTACATGCGAGGTATGCGGTTGTTTTATAGTTTACATTGTGGTGTCAACCGTTCAAACTACTTGCGCTTTGTTTTCCTCATTAGTCTCTCCTCTCTCGTACGACTGGTCAGTCAAAGGCAGTGTGTCCAGTTATTAATTTTTAACTGTACCCTTAAAATCGTTTTGTTTCATTCAAATGTGCGTTTGATCTGGTAAATTCTTCAATAATAATTATTGAAATATCATATAAGGTATGTATATATCAGTATTTTAAATCGAAAAAATCTACCTAAGAAGTATATCATTAATGATAGTTTTTTTGTGAGAGTGGTGAAAAATATTTTTTATCACCTCAACAATTAGGTACCTTTTGATTGCAACCAATAGATAGTGTGTAAGGAGTGCATATTTAAATATCAGAAGTAAAGTGTTTCGAATTTTAAATTATATTAATTACAGGAGGGCTTAAAATTTCATCCAAGCAATGATCATGCAACGTTATTGCTTTTATTTGTTATAAAATAATGAGACGACTTGAAGTTAAATGTAATAGTAGAGAGTTAAAATGTCCAGTTTTAATCAGATTAATCATGATGTAGCTTTAGGTAGCTCATCGACAAAATTAACTGCTCTTATTTTTTTTGCAGTCTATTTTTGGTTTGCACAAGTAGATCAACGAACTTAACTGTAGTCTCGCTCTACAAATCGGGTTATTATCGGTTTTACGAGATAAAGTTGGAAAGCATCTTAAAGTGCAGTTAATCGTTTACATATTTACCTACGTATGTATTTGCGCTGTATTTCTACATATTTTGATTCTAATAATACATAGCTCTGAAGCCATAGGAAGGGTCCATAAATGTGTCTATAATTCAACCCATGTATATTATATCGCAGATAGTGTAAACATGTTTTGTCTAGAAGTAGAAATTGACCTCGTGACCTTTGATTTCTAAGCTGGTGCTCTCTCACTGTCGAGGTCGTCGCTAAAGTAAACAAACATTAATAAAGTATGATGGTAAAAGAAAGTATTCTCGGTTATTTGTTCTGGGGACCAGTTTCTGCGAATCCAGTTTCAAGATCAGTCAGTCATACAAGTTAGGGTCGGCTTACAGTGAATGTAGGTAGCTACTTGAGACTTGTCATGCGTCATTGTGGACGAGTCACGGACAACGAGATATCCATTTGGTGTCATTTGAGATTAATGACAGTGTCCTCTTTACTACACAGATTAAGTCTGTTTTTCAATACTCTACTTTGATCAGGTGGCGCTGCATCACGCATATGTAAATTGACGCCGGTTTTCTCGTCGATCTTCTTTCTTGATTGTATTGAATTTGTCATCTGTTTGATTAATTAATAGAATTTTATTGATTGATTATTTAAAGCTCTTTTTCATTACTTGCTGTTTTTTTTTTATCCTGGCTCGGCAAAGTGATTACGCTACACCTGATGGTAAGTGTAGCGCAATCCAAGAATAGTGTCGACCAACGATAAGCAATATGTCCATCGTAGGTCGGCAAGATCATGCCGGCCTGCCAAAAGGCCAATGGGGAGGGGAAGGAAAAAGGGATGGGAAAAGGGTTAGGATCAGGGGGCAAGCACCCTGGGGAGAACCGGATATACACTGGCTGACCCGGGAACGCGACCCACACAAGGTGGGCCACTATGGCAGGTTTTAGCACCTGTGTACGGTGGTCGCTATCCGGTCGGATACAAGTATCCTCCCACCAGCATAAGGTTTAGGTGATACAGAAAATAAACAAGGTCTGCATTGTTAATTTTCTGCATGACCTAAAGGTTGATTGTATCTTTTAGACATTAAATGCCCCTGTACACTTTCCAAACAAAGTGTGTCTAATAAACACTAAAATAAAACTATCATTTTTTAGTTTTGGTCCACTACATATCAATATGAACGTAGGCATTATGGATACTTTTATCATCATTTTGGCCTGTATAACCGTGACTACTGGGAGCCCAACGGTCAAAACTTGGACCTTGCACGAATTGTCGGAAGCAATAGAGACAAACGGAACTGATACTGAAATGAGACCATACTTGGTAGATGCTTTGAATATGATTATGTTGGCTATTTTCACTGGAGAAAATCAGGTATTGTATTACCTATATTTCATAAATTCAAATGTATCGATCCATTTAAAACATACTGCCCCAAATGTTGCAATCATAATCAAAATGTTGTGGGTGGATAAGGGATTCATATTCAGAAAGTAGGTACTTGTCTTCTTCCACATCCCTTTATCCCACTAGCAGTGGGGACTGCGCAACATGCTTTTTACGTAGCATTTGTTCAGGATGATTTACCTTGTAGTTTTATAACCGTTTCTATGTATTCAGTAGGTACGAGTAATGGACAATAATCTCTGCTACGTACTACTATTAGACATTTATAAATATATTTATTTATATAAAAATAAATTCTATTATTACCGGATAATAGAAAAAACACGCCGAATTGTGAATATTTTTGAATTCAATGATACTTTAAATGACACACCTACTTTTTAATTTTTTACGGGTGATTTTATTATTTACTTCTCATCAAGCTCACTCACGCTGTTGTCGGACACACATTAGAACAGTAATATTTCTTATTACTTGGCAATGGTTCTTACTTATAATGTTCCCGAAATTTCCTACTGACAAGTTTTTAGTAGACATTTTCCGGACGTCCCTACTATCCTTTCGATTAATTGATATATGCAAAAAAATATGCCAGATATATTATAAACGCACGCACTATTCACTGCTAAACGTTGACTTCCAAAAGTTGCACTAAGCGACAGAAATTTGGATTTGAAAAGATGTTACCGTGATACTCAACTGTTTTCAGGAATCAATTCATGCTTTGATACGTTCACCCGACGGTGGGTCTCAGTGGACTCAAGACGAACTGATGAAAGCTATGAAAGACCCAGCCACGAAACCTGCATATAAAAATTTCTTTAGAACGGCTTTTCACTATCTCGAGTCCAATAAAGAGCAGGTAAGATCTGGTTTTACTATGTGAAAGGTTTCTCGAATATATACCAGAGTCCATCTTAGTAGGTACTACCATTCTGTCCATTTCTCCATCCAGCTGCCAGTATAAGGACTATTGTCTGGTTGAAATACATTGAAGCTATGAGTGAATATGTACTTTCGCGAAGACGAACCAACAAAGAAGCGCAGCATTTCCTTATAATGGCGGCAAAATCATCAATGTGTGCCTCCATAATCGTTCTGAGGGCGCTGCAGCGCCACAGTAATTCCAGCAGCACCTTGAGAGCATTATTATAATGGACCCGGAAGTCACTGTATGCCTTTTGACTAAAATTGACCCACAGGCTGCAAGTGCAGAGATAGTTTAACAGGTTTAGTACAGCGTGCAAACCTGCGGGCCAGCATGTTACATTGGACAGTAAGCGACCTGTGTTTCCTATCTATGTCTAAATTGTCGTTTAAATGGTCTGTGGTCCAATGTCCCAAATATTTAAACTAATTTACAACCGACAATGGCGTCTCGTAAAGTGTGATCTGGGATATAACTGAATATGACATGTACTGAGCTTGAAAGATGATAAATTTGCTTTTATTGGTATTATACATGTTACACATAAGAGTCCGTGGGTCGCAGCATATGATTCACAGAATGACTTGACTTCTTATTGCACCGAAAGATGGACTCAGGAGCACCATTTCATCGGAATAACTAATGTTATTGATACAAACCCCGCCCACATGACATCTAATACTAATGGTGCAGAGCCCATCTATCAGTCGATTCATATACATTCATATACAAATGCGGGGCGAGGTCAATCCACCCTGCCTCACGCCGCATCTCAACTGGTTCACATCCTAGTAAGGGCCAACCCACTTTACCGTATCCATTTGCCCTTTATACCAACACACCAACTACTATAGTTTTTCTATCATCATTTTAAAGCAGAGCATTTCACAGAAATCAGTGGAGGTCAGTATCCCAGCATTGGATATATCTACGTGGACATTGTCGGAGCTGAAGGAGGCTATAAACAACCGAGCGACGCATCCTAAACTCTTAACATATTTAGAAAAGGCTCAGACTGACTTAGAGAAAGATTCGGATAAGCGAGTAAGTAAAATATGTTTAGTGGAGTATGACGGCAACAACAACTTAGTGCCAAAGCCAACCTCACCTGCACGTGGTACACTGCTGATTAAAGAACGAGGCAATGGCGAAGCTTGATCCCCATTACGTCTTGTGGTGGGTAGAGGATGAGTAGCTTCACTTAGTACCAAATCTACCGTCAAATCATGCTGGGAAGGCGAACGCTGGCATTAGCCCGCCATAATGCTAGAGAGAAAGAAAGTACTTACATATGAATAAAAACAATGAAATGGTTCAATAAATAATCCCTTTTATTTTCAGAACAAAATAAGTATAGTTACTCCAGTTGGATTAATAAAAAGTGAAGATTCAAGCATTCTGTCCCGAAAATGGTGATCTTCTAAAGGTTCCAGAAAAATACATAATTAAAATATTTTCGCTTATAGAGTTTAAAAGTGATACTGGTCAACGGTACCTAAATTTTTACGAAAACATCAGTGACTGTCCGTTAATTACAATAACATTCACCCAACCAACAACAATACCGAACAGTCATACACATAGCCCTGAGCCTAGAGTAAGATACGAGTTTGTTTCATGGGTATCAGGAACTACGAGAGACTTTCGGTCTCACAACAATCAGACCCGCAACTTATATTTATGTGGCCCGTTGCGCCAGAGAGGCTGTCATAATACATCATAATGCTTTCTCGGTTTTAAAGGTAAGAAGTAGAGCCAAAAAAGGCACTTGGTGCAGAATAAAAAAGAAGAAAAAGGCAAATAAAATGTTACTTTGCTCTTTCGCATTTATTCTGTTAATCCTAATTATTATTTATGTTTTTGTGGGTTGAAATCTATCTAATCTTTAGTTACTTTAATTTATATGGGTACTTAGTTTTTACGACTTTGTGAATATGTTTCCGACGTATTCCAGAAGAACAAATTGCGAAGACTTTTTATGCATAACACGTGTCATTATGTCAATAATCAATTTATATTTTAAATGTTATTAATTAGTCATTAAATAAATTTACATAAACCGTTGTTTTTTTGGTTTATTCTACATTTCGATCTAAGTAATGTAGCGATAAATGCTATCAACTAAGAAGTACTCAAATGATGGTAACTCTACGTTTACCGTGCTTGGTTTGTTAATTATGTCTATATGTTATCTTGATAAACAGTTACATTACAGTTACAGACTACACTAATAGTTAGTACAGTGTAGTGCAAATAATATAATTCATACTGACTGACCCCGGAACGCGACTCAATGAGTCATTGTAGCGAGTTTTTCGTTAGTACCTATGTGCCTCACATTAGTTTGCTCTTTGCTAATATATGTACGTACTTTAGATCCATATGGGTTTATATCCATTTTCAACTTTCTATCCTCTACAAAGTCGTAAAACACCTCGGTAACTACATTCCAATAGCAACAAAAACTTTCTGTGTTTATGTAGATACATGACGCATATATTTTTTATATCAGAGACCAGTAAACGAGCAGGTGTGTCACCTGATGGTATGTGATTTCCATCGACCATGAATATCCACACTACCAGATGGGTCATGGCTGCGTTGCCGACCTTAAAGGAGGAGCATAATTAAGGGATTGGGAAGCGGAGGAGATTTGGATTACCGGATATCTCATACCGTACAAAACGCAACAGCAAGCTGCTACTTTACGTCGATTTTATGTGAGACAGTTGTAAGTACCCAGTCGAGCCGGCCCATTCATTCTGTAGACAAAACTGTCTACCACTTATAAGAACACCTACATATTTAAAAGAAGAGTTAAAATGTAGCTTTTTACTCCTTATTGGCTATCTAAATACAACAATAAGTCGTTTTAAATTACCAACTATTTTGGGATTACGTAAGGATTTAGTTTAAATAAAATTGGAGAGCAAAATTAGGTAAGTATCAACCACTAATGAGTTAAATTAAGGCTTTGAATAGTGACACTCTTTTTTTAACGTGCGATGACTAAACACTTTTGTCATTAGACATTAAAAAGTATTGACGTAATGGTCAAAACAAATGATTACCTTACAATTATTGTCGTTCGTGTACAAAGATAAAATGTAATATCGTATGGTAGTCATCAGGGGTGGATTAAAATGAGTCAGATAATTTTTATAGTACATACGTTTTATTGCGATAATGTAATATTGCATAAAACTATTATTTAGATAATTAAATAACTTGTAACAGAAGCAATTGAAACGTAACACCCTAATAATATAATAAAGTAAAAAAGTCAAACTTTTTTATACAGATATGGCATTAAATTATTACAGAACATTAACTTTTGTACATAAATTAGTCTATAAAAATCTCGCCAGTCTTGTAAAGAATGTCGACATACTAGTGTAATCTATACATATTGTAATAAAATAGTAGTCTGGTGTCCGCTGTCTGCCCATCTGTCAATTTATTCGCGTATCCGCTGGTCGGATATGGATATAAGTTCACTATTACATATACTACAGTAAATATATTGGTTACTAGCTTTTGCTCGCGGCTCCGCCCGCGTGATCTGCTTTTTCCGGGATAAAAAGTAGGCTATCACCCAAGTCAGCTCATACCCTGTCTGTACCTATACCAAATTTCATCAAAATCCGTTCAGTAGTTTCAGCGTGATTGACGGACAAACATCCAAACAAACAAACTTTCACATTTATAATATTAGTAGGATAAAAATACTTCATAATGCAGAAAAAAGATAGCGTGGAGCTAGGAGCAAAAGGTAGTATATAATAAGGCGTATGTATTAAAGGAAAATATTGTCGAAGAGAGAGGTATGATCGATCAGTGTCCATTTTAGTATGAACACCTAGATTCTTATAATAGATTACCTCGTAAAATACTATAATATATATATTTTTTACATTTTGTAAATATGTCAGGAGATATTGGAACAAAATGCAAAACTAATTATAATCACACCTCCTAAAATCGCAGTTTTCTGACCCGTAAGGAAAGAGTCCGTGATTCATTCCATAATTGTGTAACACATGGTGTTAAAACCTGCCATAGTCACGCACACACCCTGTTTGGATCGCGCTTCAGGATCAGCTCATATATTCTGTTCTCTCTGGGTGTTTCCGATATGACTTGATGGTTGGCAGCTGATTGATTTTTTTAATATTTACGCGAGCATTACATCTTTACATAGTATGAAATGTAGTCGTTTCCGCTGTCTGTTCGCTTAGATCTTTTAAACTATTCAACAGATTTTAATGCAGTTTTGAGCAATAGATAGAGTGATTCACGAGGAAGGTTTATATGTATATCATGGTATGACCCATGGGAGCAGGGCAGTAACATGACCTGAAACACACAAAGGACAGCAAGCCGGAAAGGACAGCTAGTATTGAAAAAAAATTAATTAAATTAATAAAAATGAATACATTATTTTATTTTAATATGAAATTGAATTTATTATTTAAAATAAAAACCGCAATAAAGTTCAATATATTTCCAGAGGTCCAAATCTCCCCGCTCCCCTTGTTAATCCCCAATCATTTACTGAAAGGTCGGCAAAACCCTGATACCACTGTAAACTGTATTGTAACTCGGCTGAATTTTAGAAATAAATGCCTACAGCCGCGCGGTACGTAAACATGCGATAGGGCTGCCCGCCTCCAGCAAAAACTAACAAAACAAAACACACATGCCCCGAGGTTTTAACACAAGCGTACCTACCGTATCATGATTCATGAACCGCCTATAACTACCTATTTCACTCGTGTCAATTACTTTCCTTTAATCTATTTACTTTATTTATTAATCCAGACATTTATTTTCGGGAGATAAAATACTTATCCATTAAAAAACACACACATTATGTACCTACCTACTAGTAAGTAAAATTATTTTATAGTCTTACCTTTCAGAGTTTCCAGGTAATCTAAAGAAAGTTATCTCTGGATGCGTTATTGACGAATTCATGCAACCAAAAACAGCACAATATATCCTATTCGTCATATTAAATATGTACTTGGTCTTATTTTTAGTGAAATTTTCTTTAAAAAAACAATACCGTCCGTTCGTGACTGCGGCACAGTCGCGACTGTCAGCCTGCCGCGCGCGTGCCTTGATCGAGGCGCGTAGGTATAGCTCGCGTTTCATCCATTTGTATGAAGATACAATACTGTATACTATACCTTTACTGTGCTGATACTATGGTACTGTGACTGATAATGGGCGCTGACATGTGTTGACTTAATGATTTCTTACGTTTACGCGAATGTGACTCATTGAAATAAAACTAATTTAAACGGATTTTATAGCGGTTTTTTAATAAACCGCGATAAAATCCGCGGTTTTTCTAAAGCTTTTCAGCCTTCGTGGTCACGGAAGCCAACGTCGGGACCATAATTAAAATAAAAAACCGCTATAAAATCCGTTTGAATTAGTTTT
The DNA here is from genome assembly GCA_949126905.1 of Amorpha juglandis. Taxonomy (NCBI): domain Eukaryota; kingdom Metazoa; phylum Arthropoda; class Insecta; order Lepidoptera; family Sphingidae; genus Amorpha; species Amorpha juglandis. The sequence continues at coordinate 10,934,241 of OX421383.1, forward strand.
TTTTTCAATGTTTTGACTTATTAACAAAACTAAAAATACAATGAATGTGCATTAAATAGAAAATTAAATGTTTGGCCTACAGTAAGTGTTCTTGGAATATGCGGTAGAGACTGCACTACACTGTATCTGTAATTATAAAATCTTTTAACTCTAATCATAATACATTATTATAACATTTGAAGAATAACATGAGTGAGTTCTATAAATAATTGGGTATTTTTTATCAATGTTCTCTCACCTCTATCCACGTCACCAACGAACACAGCATTAACTAGACTTAACTATAATTTACAACGCCAATATTTTCGGTAGATGCAATAAATTTAGATATAATTTTATTATTTTATCAACTGTATAAATGTTTGATGCGTGAAAATTATTTGCAAATTATCTGGCGACAGGTAAGTGGTCGTAACACTATTTGCATTAAATTTAATTGAATTTAACGATTAATACTACAGGAGAGTTTCTCTCTCACAACATTCTGACCCGAAATAAATATTTGTGGATAACACAAACATGTGTCTCGGAGCGGGAGTCGAATCCGTGGCCTCTCGTTTCACAGCCGGCTACTCGCCCACTGCGTCAAAAGGCTTGACATAGTTGCAAATTCTTTTTGTATTATAATTAACATGAAATAATACTTATATCTTGTATCTATTGCTTGACTATGATTTTAAGCGATATTTTATAAGTTATTATAGAAAGTAAATTCTTAAAACCCAATATCGTACATGATGTTAAATCGCTCAATCGTATACGTTGTATGTTTTTTTTTTATTATAACTTTTTAATACTTTAACTGTAGGATTACTGTCAAAATTCATATTGGCACACAAGCTCCCTTGAAGCAGTCGAATCCGCTGAAATGGTTTTAATGTTTACGCATATAACTACTTGCTTTATTACGTTGTTTATTAAAAAAATACTTGCAATGTTGCCAACTTAATTAGTATAATTCGGATATTTTCAGTAAACCGGACCCAAAATGAAATTCCTGACCGTATTCGTGGCTCTTCTGTCGGTGGCCTTCGGCTACCAGGCAAGTTGGACCCTGCAGCAGTTGGACCAGGCCATCAGCAACCCAGCAACTGATCCCAACATGTTGCCCTACCTCGAAGAGGCGCTTAATCAGATGGTTACTTATCTCTTCGAAGGACAACAAGTGGTAAGTTTATTCATAATTTCACGATCTTACATTCAGAGAAACCTACTTATGCTATTATAAATGTATAAAATGTTTTTGAATGTTTGGATGTTTGTGAGTTTGTGTATGCCGATGTTTGTAAGCCAAACACGCCTTAATGGCTGAAGTGTTTTGGGTAGAATTTGGCACAGGTGGACCATGACTTGGAGACTAGCCCATAAGCTATCCCGGAAAAGGCCGTTAAATAAACTAGTAGGCAAAATAATATTATAATATACCACGTGCAGACAATTGAACACGAAAGACAATTGGATGCCCATATTTCGCCTTTGCTTTTTGCTCCGTGAATAGCGGTGTAACAGTATATTCAAAACAGTGTCAGCCCTGTAGTTTATTTCCCTACTAATGGGCACTGACCTCTTCTAATGAGAGGGGTTAGGCCGTCTATCACGCTAACCTTAGGTAATGCGGGTTGGTAAATTTTACACACCATCGAATTTGTTATGCGGAATTCTCAGGTATGCAGGTTTTCGTATGGTATTTTCCTTCAATGAAAGTTAGCGACATTTAACGATTAATACGTATTTTCGAAAACTCAGATGTGCGTCCTGGGGCGTAGTATATCTATACTTATAAAATAACATGTCCTGACTGACTGACTGATTCATGATCGCCGAGCGCAAAGTAAACTATCAAGGCTACAAGCATGAAATTCGGACTGTATACTCATTTTGTTATGTAGGCAGTAGGCACCCACTAAGAAAGGATTTTAGAAAATTCCACCCCAAAGGGGTCAAAATAGGAGATGATAATATGTATGAAAGTCCGTCATTTTGAAAGTTACATAAACAAAATTTTGTATTTCGGTTATTGACGTAAAACAAATAAATGCGTGTTTCAGGAATTTTGTAAATTTAATTTAATAAGGGATGAAAAGGGGTGGTGAAAGTTAATGCGAAAGTGAGTTTTTTTGTTAGGGCGCATTTATATGACAAGGAATCCCACCGCGTTGCGGCCGCGCGGGCGCCTCGCCCGAATCACTCGAAAAACTAATGTAAACTCTATTGACTAAGCCATAATGTTTAATTCTTCGCAACGCTCCAACCACGCGGCGACTGTGCGATCGTGTAAACGCGAGCGCGGCCGCCTCGCGGCGGCCGCGCGGTTAGTTACTCTCAAAGAATTTCAACGTTAAGTCCTAGTTAATAAGACATACATTTGCTGTGACTGAAAAATTTTCGCGTCGCAGCCTTACGCTTTCACGCCTAAATCACTGAACCAATTTTGATGAATTTATCTACAGAGACAGATGGGACCCTGGAGACGGTTACAGGCCACTTTTATGCTGTTCATGCGGGCGGAGCCGCGAGCAAAAGCTAGTCATATATATAAATGGTTGTATTTTTTTTATGTGAACAGTCCGCCGTGACTATCACCATTCCCGCTGTAGACCTGTCCACCTGGACCCTGCCAGAGCTGTCTGCGGCCATCCAGAACCCCACTACTGACCCCGCTCTCCTGCCTTACCTCGAGCAAGCCCTCAATCACATCATGGAGGCTATGATTTCCGGAGTGCCTGTGGTAAGATAATACAATAATTCCAAAAATAAATAATTTATAATACAATTGTTAACATTAACATCGGCATATAATTGTTAATATTAATAATTAGTTGTCTGGCAGAAATCGCTTAAAGCGATAAGACCGCCCATTGTACACTTCTAGGTTAATTTCTTGGTTGTTTTTATTTATTTTTTTCTCTCTGTAATTGTGTGTGCAATAAAGTATTATTTTTATTAATATATATTATAAATAATTAATAATAAATAATTAATCCAATAGTTACATATAGTTCAGATCTACGGCATGTGCTGGGATCTAGAAGGAATTTTTTACCCGTAACCCTTACAATTTTATAAACCCCCATATCAGTTAGGCTAAATTAATTTTAATACTATTTGAAATAGATTAAGACCAACTTCCACGACGATCGTAAACATGTTTACTTAAATGTCAAATTTAAATATGATTTGACGATTCTTAAGCTGGTTTAGCGGTTAAAGGATTTAGGATCGTTGTGCAAGTTAATCTTAATATTATTGATGGTTCATAAATGTAGTCAGTACAAACATGGGCGCCACCAGGTTTACTTTGAGAGAGGTGCACCGTGCATCTGCATCTACACATTATACTATTAACTAATATAAAATTATTCACATATATTATGTAAATTAGATAATGTAGTCAAATTCAAATCGCGCGAGTACATATTTGATTGAGTATGTTTCGCTAATCGAAAGCATAGGTACTTAATATCTGTAGTCGATGGTTGGCGTTATTGGGTAATCTCCGCTGCCCGCTGCCAGGGGGCCGGTAGACCCTACTGCCGGCGCACATGAGTACAAACAAGAAAATTCAGGGAGAAACAAATAATTGTAATAATAATTATACAGGTCGGTGCTCCCGTCGTGATTCCCGCCATGGAAGTTTCCTCCTGGACCCTTCAGGAGTTGAGTGATGCTCTTGAGAACCCCAACACCAACCCCGAGCTGGTGCCTTACCTTGAACACGCTATCAACGAGGTCATGGAGGCTCTTATGTCTGGACAACAAATGGTAATTATTCATAATTCATCGTTAATATTCTACAAATTAAGCTATATATTATTCGGAGTTTTGATTACCAAATTGGTGCGATAGTCAAACCTTTTCCCTGAGTATCGTAGAAAATTAAGAGATATTGGCAAAAATAGAACTCATGTGATTTAAATAGTGTCTTGATATCCTAGACCATACGTTAAATTACTACTGTATTATATTTCACTTCATATATTTGACATGGATATTGTTCCTTTAAGATTAGTTCTTAAGTTCTCTTAATGCCCAGTAATTTCACTGGCTTCAATGTCCTTTAAACCGAAACAACAGTGCTTACACACTGTTGCTTGGCGGCAGAAATAAACAGAGCGGTGGTACCAACCCAGACGGTCTCTCGCATACCAGACACCTACCGCCTGGTGAATTGTTTGTTATGAGGTATATAGTAATTCAACAACAACAACAGGTCGATCTGGAAATCTTTGGAGGAGGCCTATGTTCAGCAGTGGACGTCTTATGGCTGATCATGATGATGATGATATAGTAATTCTACAATACTACTGTAGATTTATAAATAGGTTGTCATTCCTAGTTCAGACTGCATCTAGTATGAAACAATGATACTAACATCTGAAAATTTATCAGGAATCCGTGGTCGTCGCCGTGCCTGTTGGTCTTCTCCCCGTCGAGAGCCCAATTTCCCCCATGCCCGTGGTCCCCGTCCTTCCCGTGGAGACCCCTGTCGCCCCCGTCGAGACCCCTGTCGCCACCCCCACATCCCCCGTCAGCCCCTTGGTCCAGATCATCGTCAACGTTAACCAGAAGGTAAGAGTGATGGTCATAACACTTGGGTAAGGGACATAGACAATCCACAAGGAATTATAAATACACCAAGTCAAAAATATTATCCTGATCTTAAACTAATTTGGAAGGTCTTGCCTAGTAGAATGAAAGACTTCGTCCCACATCAATACCTGTAATATATATATTTTTTTCTTTGATTAAATGACGAGTTGAGCAAGGCGCTCGCCTGATGGTAAGCCCATAAACAGAAGTAATACCACACATAACTTTGAATTACAAAGTACTGCATGGTACTGAACTGCGCTCGTCACCCCGAGACATAAGATGTTAGGTCTCATAATGCCCAGTAATTTCACTGACTTCAATGTCCTTCAAACGGAAACACAACAGTGATTACACATTGTTGCTTGGCGGCAGAAATAGATAAAGTGGTGGTACCAACCCAGGCGGCCTCTCGCATACGAGGGACCTACCACCTTGTAACCAAATATCAATAGATTACACAACACTCATACTGATCAATCATTTGAACAGATACTTTATAGTACAATTATTGCATAATTGGCGTGTTTTGCGAGCCACTTCCATTTAACATTATTGCGCTAAGTGCAATGTACTGGAAATATTAAGATAAGAAAACTAATGGTTGGGTTCTAGCTTGGGAATTTTAGTTACACTCCAAGCGCCGCTTTTGATGAGGGTATAGGTTCATACAGTAGACCGATCAATATCACTGATAGCCTCCGTGGTGCAGCGGGCGAGTAGCTACGAAGCGAGAGGCCGTGGGTTTGATTCCCGCACCGAGACAAATGTTTGTGTGATCCACAAATGTTGGTTTCGGGTCTGGGTGGTGTGGGACCGCAAGTCCCTCGTATTTCCTGATACCCACGATTCAGGTTTAACCTAGTGTGAGAGTCCGGTTCGGTTCACCACGGGTTTAATTGTTATGGTTCGGTACACCTTAATTATACAACTATAATTAAGGTGAGTGAGGTCAGGACTATGTGTGACAGTTGGGTTTATTATTATTATTTTTAGTCAATAAGTTAAAATATAGTATCAGGTATTACTTAGAGAAAATTTAACAGTAGTAAAATAAATAAAAATAAATAAGACAAGGAAGAGGAAGCTACAAAAAACAACAAGTAACATGTTCATGCAAGTAACATTATATACTTAAGTATGGGTTTGAAGTCGAGATGTTTTATATATACAAATATATAAAGTAGACTTATTTGATGCTATTAATTCATTATACCCTGAGAAATTGGTAAATCAAGGAATCGATATAGTTTACAATAGGTTAAATTTGCAATACAAGAATTTTGCATTTAAATGCAAATTCATCTTACTCTAGAAGCCCTTATTATGTCCAATATAAGTATAACATGGAGTACTATAAAGTACACACTAGGATGATTAAATGTTAAAACAAAGTAAAGGATATAATTTACATAAAGTTTTCCCTTCACGAAATCCTTGCAATCCCTTTGAGGCAAACCTTTTCCTAGTTGGGAATAGAATACTGTATAATCAGAGAGTGATTTAATATAAAATTGAGTTAAAATTAATTCGTACTTTACCGTAAAACCGCCCGAAAAAATTATAACAAATCACCAAGTATAACATGGCAACCAAGCAGGAACCATTTGTAATCTAGAACTTCACAACGTTTGGAGGCACAGTTTGTTGAATAATAAGCCATGAAATGATTGTGTATATGGGAATATCATGCTGTAGTATTCCGTACTTTTGACTCCGGAAAGACTCAGGAGATGCGCACAAGAGAATAACCACGACCGTTACGTACTGGGTTTTAATGCAGAACTGACTTTCTGGTGACATCTATTGATTACCCTTACTTATACTATAATCTACCTACACCACACATGCTAAAATGCGTCATATACAAAAGAGGGCTTTTACAAGCTAATTATGAATTTTGGATGATAAATGTACAACGATTTTTTTTTCAGGCTACCCCTATTGTCCCTTCTCCCGCGGCACCCCCCCAGAAGCCCCAGCCCGTAATCATCGTTGACGAAGTTGCGCCCGAGAAGCCCGTCCCTGTGCCTGTCACCCCTGTGGACGTCATCGCCGTCACTCCCGAAGTCAACCCCATTGACCATTTGCACCCCGTCCCTGAAGTCCTGCCCGTTATTGTTGGTGCTCCCGTCTTTGGGCCCATTGTCTAAATGCACTGCGCACAAAAGAAATAAAAGCCGTTATTAATTAATCATTTTTTTTATTTTTCTCATCAAACCATTTTTCATAAAAAAATATTTTATATAGACTCGCAAAGCAGTTGCATGATTAGACACAGTCAAGGATCGTGCTCTAATGGCATGCTTTAGGTCTATGAGTGTATTCAGCACTAGTTGCGCGTCTGCTTACACAGGTCTGATATAGGAGTGAACCTATGTTATCTAAATATACCAACTTATATGTAATTATAACCCCTTAAGAGTTATGTGAGCAATTACATGTTCTTGTTTAATATGAAACTGACTAGGCGTTAAAAAATAAATATAAAATATATCAGAATGCTCAGTACACTAAAGGATAATAAGTTTATAATTATTCGACTCAATAAAATTACTGCTTAAAAATATTAATTATTTATATTTATTATTACTTAGTGTTAAAACAATAAGTAAAACGTGGAATTGTACAAATTAACATAAGCACTAATTTACTAATATACGAAATTCCGTAAAGCAGTTGTTTTATATCCCTTCAATTTTGCATATTTAAAGCTTTAAATAAATGCCATTAAAATTAGAAGTTTATAATAATATAGTTTTCTAAAATTACCACATATAGTAGAAAAGAGTCAGTATAAACAAGAAAACGTACATAAGTATATCATGAGTACCAAAAAAGACGAATGTGTTTTATGATGTCAACAATATTTTCTTTGCAAAACCGATAAGCGATAAGATAAGTTGAAATCTTGACGTGGGAACTAAGTTGTTATTTCCAGCAGGATCTCCAGTTTCAGATATAATGTCCACATTGTATCAGAAGATATTGTTTTAGTTATCGGTCATCCATCAACGAGGATTAATCTACCTCACCAAAGTCACCTCAGTAACAGGATTTCACTGATTTGGAATGTGATGACTTGTACCTACACGATTACATTTTCAACGTGTAAAAGAGAGGTGTGTTCAAATTTAAGCAACGTATAGTGTACGATATAAGTATTGCATCAACCGTAGTACCAAATCTGATTGCATTGCTAGGACATGAATGCATTTTCTTTTTCATCGAATGAATATTCGACTTACAACTTGCAACACTACCTAAATGATAAACAGTTGAACTTTTGTCTCACTCCCGCAATTTTATTCTCGCTCAAGCACATCACTTAATTTAAAAGGATGTGATCGAATAATCGATTCGATTTGTCAAGTAGTGCAATTCATATTTTGCTAAACCGGTACTTTAACATGTTTGTTATTGCTAAAGTAAGTTGGTGCAATCCAGCATATGTGTGAAGAGTTTGTAACATCAATGTTGTCACCCTGTGTTAGTCCACTGCTGGCCATAGGTACGCCATTGGGGCTGATCCTACCGACCGTATGTAACGATTCTTACATATTACAGTTAACAAAATAAACTTCGTTTTATTCAAGGAAAGTCGCGTATCTGGTGCGTCATAAGGACATTCATAACTCTTATCTTCACTAGAGGTGAAACAACAGAATGATACATGGATAAAATATAAATAAACTCTAAATAGAACAATATCTTTTATTGATTATTATTTTGATTGACAACGGGGTCACATGGTTCAATACTAGTAGATTAACTGCTAAATCGCATGCGATTCGAACCGGCTGAACGGACTTTCATTCGAATGTATCAATAATAACCATGTGGAACCATGTGCACTCGATATTATACACCCATGATATATATACATAATGATACTCGTTAAATAAAATTGATGAATATATATACCCTTTTTAAATGTTATAGTTATTAGAAACTTAGTCACTATTATCTTGATAACTGGAGGCCAAACTCTAGGCAAAATTCCTTCTCAATACCTTAATTATACGTTTCCTTTAAATTCGGTAGGGAACGCTTGCATAACGTACGCCTTCATTATAAACAAACTAAAATATGGTGAGAGGTTTTTTTTTCTTTCATTGAATTACCAGACGAGCAAGGCGCTCGCCTGATGATAAGCGCCACGACTGCCCATAAACAGAAGCAACACCACACAGAACTTTGAATTACAAAGCACTGCATGGCATGACTGTGCGTGGGAATCGAACTCGCGATCTCTCGCTTCACAGCCGGTTACTTGCTTATTGCGCCACGGACGCGGGTCATGTATTATGTGATGAGTCAAGTTGAATAAAATTATGTGCAACGTTTTAGGTTAAGGGCCTTAGGTTTAGCTGTAAGTGGAAGTAAATAGATAAATAAAAATTATTCTCATCACTAATCATCAGATGACTCACTTGCTCGTTTTCCGGTCTCTGCTATATCAAATATATAAAAGACTCAAGAGATTATTCTCACACAAATATCTAGCTAAATTGTGAGTGCATTCATTGCGCCCCTGCTTACGCCCGCTTTAGGACTCAAACGTGAGATTTTGAATAGGCGCCACCGACCTACAAAATCAGATAACATGACATTTCAATTAAATATAAATTGTTATTTACGAGTAGGTCAACAAAGGTTTTACGAGTGGTAGAGCCAAGCTGTAGACAGTTTTGTCTACAGCATGAATGGGCTGGCTCAACCGGATCGTTACAACTGTCTCACAGTAAACCGACGTAAAGTAGCGGCTTGCTGCTGCGTTTCGTACGGTGAGTGAGATATCCGGAAGCCCAAATCCCCTCCCCTTCCCAGTCCCTAATTATCCCTTTCCTTTAAGGTCGGCAAAGCACCCATGATTCTTCTGGTGATGGGCGTACATGGGCGGTGGAGATCACTTACCATCAGGTGACCCACTTGCTCGTTTGCCGGCCTATGCTATAAAAAAAAAAGGTCAAACATGCAGGCCGGCATGATCGTGCCGACCAACGATAGACACACTGTTTATCGTTGGTCGACACTATTCCTGGATTGCGCTACACTCACCAACAGGTGTGGCGTAGTCATTTTGCCGAGCCAGGTAAAAAAAAAAAAGATTTCAAAGTGATTTTCCTTATCTATATTTTTGTACAGTTATCTATTACATATGGGTCATACTTGTAGTCTTTAATCTAACGTTTTAAACTAAACATGGTGTCCTACAATAACTATTATCAAAACTAGAGATAAAACACGGCTTCGGTCGTATAATTTAAATATTTGTCACCATTAGGTGTTGATGAGATAGGCGCCAGGACTACTATTTCACTAGGTACGTATAAGGCTGTAGGGTCTGTAGGATCTCGTATGCCGAAAATTTGACATATATTTTGAGGTTATGTGAAGAAAGTGTGTATACAACAGTTGTAGATCTTCTTATTACCTACAACTTTGCGATTTAACTTTTTTCCATAGGACCTGTAGTTTTTCCGGAAATCGAGATAAACCGTTTTTTACCCTTAAAAGCCCCCCCCTTTCCACTTCCCGACCTCAGATCGCCCGTAATTTATTTTTCCTATCAATTTTGTTGTATTCTCTTCCTATTACAATGGGTTTCATTCTACTATAAATTTGTTTCTATTTTTACCATTTTCAACCGGATAAGCGTCGGTCTAATAATATAATAATTAGGACTGCCAAATATCGTGTTGCAGACTTCTCGTATTTGTCAAAATAATAATATAATAAAAATATTATTTTATTTTTTTTCTTATTCACATAAATAGTAACAAGTATCTATGAAATCCCTAATCTCAAGGTGCTAGGTGGTGCTAGGTTCAAAGACCTGTGTTACAGAAATTAAATACACCAAATTATTTTCTTTATCTACATGTAATCTAATCACTGTATTTCTAAGAATGTTGAAGTAATCAAATTGGATTAGTAAAACTAACAAACATACGTTTAATATTTTCGTTGAAAAGCTGCACTCTCATCGAACTATATCTTATCGCGATAATATACATTTTGAGTGAAGTATAAAATATTTTCTACGTTAAACCGATGCGCTGTTCAAAATTGCATCGTCAAATATTTTGACAAAATCTTATCTCAGCTTGTGGCTTGACTCATGCGAAATATCAACCGCTACGTGTGAAATATTGATATTCCTGATAATTTGTGGCATTTTTCCGACAAGTTGACGAGACAAGCCCACGTCGCACGATAATACATGATTTATAAAATCGGTGCGATAGCGTAACAGGCCAGTGTGCCAGCACAGTTCAAGGAAAAAACACTACATTTGACCTGCAAGATTCTGCTCATTTATTTCTTCTCGATGTAAGTATAAATTTAATTGATTTATCTTATCCTTGTGTATCTTATCAAAAGACGCTTAAAAATTCATTTATAGATATTTTATAATTGTTTATAGACGGAATAATCTTTTATTGCACTACTACATAATTTTATTGTTACGATATCTTACGCGTCGTGTCTTGGGCTTTATCCTAATAAATTAAAAATATCAATGTTTATGGTAGGTTAATCCGTAAGGATTTATTAGTTCTCTTCTACTATAATTTATTCAGTCATCGCGTTTAGATAATTTATTATTTGTATTTTTTTTTTAGCTTTAATTAGACTACTTACTTTGTTTGTGATGCAATTTTATAATAGATGCGCTATTGTAATGTCTTTAAAATAATGTTCATAACAGCGTCATTGTATGTTTATGTTACTCAATAACATAGTAAGTCGAATTCCAGTAGAGACTTTATGAAATAATTATATGCATTCGAATCAAAATGAAGTACTTTATGTTTAAATGTTTAATTGAAGCAATTCTATGAAAAGCTTGTAGGAATAGTAAGCGAACATCGAATTGCACGGTATTCGAAGAAAATTTAATATTGAATCTCTTAACAAGGGGTAAAAAATGAAGCAATTGTATAAATTGAAATTTATTGAGCAGACTTGAATTTACATTCATAGATAGGAAAGCTGAAGTTTTGTTACTCAAAGATAGATTAATAGTTATACTAATGCGTATAGCATGAAGGTTGGTACGTCGGAGTGGGAAAGACAATGGTGTTACGAATTTGATGGTATCCATATGTTTGATATTTCTTGATATACAAGCGGTTTGATTAAAATATTATTATTATTAATATATTTATTAGTCGTAGAAATTATTTTATTATGTAGCCGTAGTAACTATTGCGTATGGTAAAATTATTTCTATTAATCTTGTCTGCCTACCGACTGGACGTCCGTATGTTCATCACCTTGGGTTCCTTATTGAAAAACAGCCCAGCAGTATTGCATATGTAGTACCTGAATGAGATGGCCATTGTTGGCGCAATATTTGTGTAGTACATAATTAAAGTTTTTGTTTAATATTTTTTATCTCTTTTTACTTTGTTGTGACTTTGTAATTATCGTTCCAATAATAAACTTCCTTCGTTCTTTCTTTTCTTTTCTAGTTATTTTAATATTCATGTAGGCAGGTGTCGCCCCATTAGAAAAATTGAGTTTCACAATCACATGCGTTACTCAATGTAAGCTATCGATTGCTATACGTTTTGATTACGTATATTACGGTTCATAATGGGCTCTTCAATATTTTTTTAGCAAATATATTGAGTTTCATTGGTATATGGTTATGTAGTGGTATTGTTTTTAATGCAGTTCTGGAATAAAAAGTATTAATAATAATAGATACTTAATACTGTTTAACTACAAGCAAGATTTACCTGTGTCAATTGTTACAAGTTTAACGAATATCCAATTTTGTTGTATTAATTTTAGTATGTATAGTACATAAGGTGGTAGGTTCGTCGTATGCGCGAGATCTTCAGAGTAGTTACAACTTTTTGATCTATTTCTGCCACCAAGCAGCAGTGTGTAGGCATTGTTGTATTCCAGTTTGAAGGACATTAAAGCCAGTGAAATTACTAGATATTATGAGACTTAACATTTTATGTTTCGAGGTGATAATCGCAATCTAGTGACAAGTTCCGATTGGTGTTTCTTCTGTTTATGGACAGTCGTCATGCTTACCATCAAGCGAGCGACTCACTCGTAGCATTGTTAACGCTAATAAAAAAAGTATTTAACTCATATGTTTCTTTTTTCAGACTATCAATAATCCACACAATGGCTCTCCCAACCGTCACTCTCAATGAGCTCTCAAACGCTACCCAAGACAACACCATCAACCCGAGCCCAATGAAGGTTCTAGAAGGACTTCTCAATGATTACATGGATCTACAATATGGCAAGGAGACTCCATACACTACAGGCAAGCAGGTAGTACCTTCTGGAGCGACCATTGAGGACGTCGACAAGTCTATCAATGATGAAACTGTGGAGAAGAGGTTCCGTGATGTCTTCGCCAAGATATCAGAAACAGAGAAGAGTGGAGACCTTACTCCGCAGTCGAAGAATGATGGCTCTTGGGACCCCAAGCTGACGCCAGTCCTAGTTTTAATTACACCTAACAAGTAATTATCGTTTTATTGATATATTTATTTTAATGTATTATTATAATTTAAATGATTATTAATTATATTTAATATTCAGATCCTCAATAAAGACTAAGTTAAAACTTTGTGTTTGTAATTTACAAAAGAATAAGAATACTAAATGGTAGGTAGCTCCTTTGTTTGCGAGGCCGTCTGGGTCTGTACCTTCGCTCTATCTATTTCTATTTCAGGCAGCAGTGAGTAAGCACTGTTGTGATTCGCTTTGAAGTACATTATAGCCAATGAAAATACTGTACATTATGAGACTTCACATCTTTTGTCTCCGGGTGAAGAGCACAGTCCAATACCATGTAGTGCTTTATAATTGAATGGCTCTGTGTGTTGTTGCTTTAGTTTCATTATAAGCCTAATACCACAATAATGGTGAAAGAGTGTAAGTGGGTTACCAACATTTTAGACCAACCTCACCTGCACGTTTAACACCGATTAACGGACGAGGCAATTGTGAAACTTGGTTGCAGTTGCGGGTTCAGGGATCTGACGGCGGCTAGTCCCACATTATACCAACCTACCATTAAATCATGATGCGAAGACGCACCCTGGTATTAAGCCAGAATAGCATCAGAAAGAAAGAAAGATCCTAACAGAAAAAACGATTCGAACGATAAGACGGTTAAAATGACGAAAATTGTAACTATCAAAGACTATTTGAATTCTTTCTATAACAATATTAATGTGACTTTATAGCATTAAAAAGTAGCAAAGCATTATATTCCCTGTCTATAATAGTTATCAACTAGGTACTTGTAGACAACCGAGCTGCGCTCTTAAACTCTTGCAAAAAGAGTTTTCTCAGATATGAAATTTACCAAGGTTTCTATTGGTCGCACTCACAATCGTCATTTAGCTTTGTAGTATAAGGGTTTTGGCTGGAATTCTGACGATGCGGTAAACTAGTTTCAAGTGGAGTTTGTTGTATATACGTGTTGTGAGTTTGTGCAATTAACCTCAATGCTGATGAACAGCGTATTGTAAACATTAATTGAATTTTTGCATTAGGACCATAAGCTACTTTTCATCACGGAAAAAGTCGTTGACGTTAGTATAGCCGCGAGATATTAAATACACCCAACAGTCACATACATAATCCTGACCCCACAGTACGATACGAGTCTTGTGTCGTGGGTATCAGGAAGTACGAGAGACTTTCCAGACCCCGAAACAAATATTTGTGGACCACACAAACATTCTGGAGGCTGTCAATACTAATACTAATTTATAGATAACACGAACCCAAGGACTATATTTTTTTTATACAACAACATAAAAAGTTTCCATCTAATTGATATAAGACATAAATTAATCGATTTGTGTTTCAGCTTATATTTCGTATCTAGAATTTTTAAAATTATTAATAATTAAAAGTATCCACCAAGGTTCCGCAGAGAATGATTTTCGGAGAACGACTCACATGCGACTGAGATATATGTCCATAAAAACGCTTATCAGATATGGTCTGCGGTATCTTTCCACAAAATAAGATAATTTTGATATTGGTATTAGGCATATTATTTTATTTTATCTAGTATGGGTGTTGTAAATAATAAGTAATAGATATCTTTAGGTAATTTATAGTAAAAAAAGATCTAATGATATATATTTATACTTACTAACATTTTTAAAACGGGATTATTTTCTCGATATTTTTTTTATTTATGATACAGGAAGATATTCTACGACGAATAATAGTAAATCTATGGCCGGTATAAGAGAAATCAGTTAAGGTATTTATTAGCCATTTCTTAGAGCTATATTCGTGACGTCAATTATGATGATTTCTGTGTTCAGTAATTTAGGATAAAGTATTTTTGCACTCAGTAAAGGAGCACAAAGTCTGGCTTTGAATGTGGTAATAATTATTTATTTTATATTACTGAATTCTAATCAATGCACTTCGATTTAAATAATGCGCTTCGGTACATAATGTTTAGCTTCAGTAATTCAGGAGTAGAATAAATAATATATATTATTATCCTAATGTTGTGAGAGGTCGTTACAATCGTGTCTGTATTTTAACCGTTTCCAAAAATGGATAGATTCTCAATCCAGCGCGTATTTCTTGCGTGTGACACCCGTAGAATTCAAAAATGTACACCGATTTAAATATAATTATACATCTTAATATTATTAATATATAATTGATTAATATTTATAATTGTTATTTCTTTTCGGTATTGAGATGTTAATAATGTGTCTGCAAATTTTGAGCTCGTAGAGAACCATGTACAGAATGTTGTTTTTCATAGATTAGTAGATTTTATCAGGCTATCCACAAGTCGCAACCAATCTATTCCGCATAGATTACTGGTGCCAGGAAATGGTATTTGTGAACACGACGCACAAAAACTGCGTTTCACCAACTGACGAACTAGTGAATATAAGTAGTCAGTCAGTTATCATCTTCCTGATCTCCCTTGCAGCATTTTATTATAAGACTAGGTGTCCCTCGCGGCTCCGCCCGCGTGATATGCTTTTTTCGGGATAAAAGTAGCCTATGTTATGAAATTCATTGGAATGACAGTGGCGCCATCGGTCGGAAATTGGTCGTACCAACGATTCTATAGTATAGGACATACAGAAACATTCATTTTTATATACCTAATATATAGATTTAAACCCCATTTAAATGGGAGAGAGGGAGACAAGTTATGGCATAGGTGAAAATTCAACAATGACGCTTTATGAAGCAACTCCATAAATTACGAAAAGATGTTTTTATCAACTTTTTGATTTCGTATGATCATAATATATTTTATATGTGTACTAAACGGTGTCAGGACATCGTAAATAATGTCGTGAACGTAATGCACCGTTCATATTATCTAATGAGAGTATTCCCAGACCCGTACTTAGAGCAAGCAGCTATTTAAACACGTTTATAACTAAAACATGGAGTTTATATTATCTTCGTAGGAATTAATTGGGCCAACCTTATGCAGAGGCGACGATTCACATTCGGTAAGAGTTGACCTAGGGAAAGTTTAGTAGTAGATTTATTCATTTTACCGAATCATAGAATCTTGTTATGTTAACTAATAATTTTATGTATGACTAGCTGTCCCGCGCGGTTTAACCCGCAAAATATAATTAAAAGTTTTGCGTCCAATTGTGAATCTAAACCATCCCGGGACCCACTCAAACACACACAAAAAAGTAACAAAAAAATGTTAAGTGAAGCTTACCACAATATATTAGTGAAAACTAAATCTAAATCGGATAAGCCGTTTCGGAGATTAGCGTGCAGAAACGCACAAACAAACAGACCAAAATTCTAACAATCATTGTATGGGGTGCTATTCCGTTGATAAAGGTCTCAATAAGATTTTTACTTATATATCTTCCATGTACAGACAGTGATCCGTTACATTTTTATTACATGCATAGATATGATATATTTGCGTAATAGCCACTGCTGCTACTGCGTCACTGTCTTGTCATTATCAAATTTGTGGTAAGTCCACCATAAAAAATTAATGTCGATAAGTTAGTACCAAATCTCTTTATTGCAGAATTAATGAATCTTTATTGTGTACGTTCGTTTAAGTTTTGCAACGTTATGTGATAACGGCATTCGGCTCTGGACTTTCGTTTCGGTAGCTGGTGAGTTCAGTGTTTTAATATAATATATCCTAAATTCTATTATATTAATTGGAGGTATCAATACGTAAAAAGAAAATACTCTTTTCTGTCAATTTTGATTGAAATAACTCAGTCTATGGTTTTGTAAAACACAATAATAAATTATTATATTGGAATCAAACATTTATGTTGTAGGTAAACAAAATGAAATTCTACGTGTTGGCTTTCATCGTGGCGACGGCATTTGCCGTTCCCGTTCCTCTTGAAGACGATGGTGGCCCAGTCGAGCTGATCGTTAACGGAGTTTCTGAAGGAGAACCATTGGAACTTGGAGATATCCTGGGCATTCATGTAAACGAACACGTTGATGGAGTGGTAGCTTCTTCCACAAACCTTCTGCACCCTCTCACTGCTGTCGGTATGGCTGAGGCTGCCGCAGCTGCTGATGATTCATCTAACGTTGTGATCCCTGAACCAATTGCTCTTCCTCCTCCTGTTGCACCCGAAGTTGTGTCTCCTGAGGTTGTTATCCCTGAACCCGTTGTCCTCCCCTCTCCAGTGGTACCCGCGCCTGTACAGCTGCCTGGTGCTCCAGAGCCTGAGGTTGTATTACCCGTGATTCCTGAGCCTGTACAGCTGCCTGCTGCTCCGGAGCCCGAGGTTGTATCACCCGTGATTCCTGAGCCTGTACAGCTGCCTGCTGCTCCGGAGCCTGAGGTATCACCCGTGATTCCTGAGCCTGTACAGCTGCCTGCTGCTCCTGAGCCCGAGGTTGTATCACCCGTTGATGTCCCGGCTGCCGCTGCTCAGATCCCGAACGGTGAGGTATTCAACAATGGCGTGGTCCAAGTCAGCGTAAACACTGCCCAGGAAGCGGGCGTGTTCGCCACCCTGCAGTCGTGGGTGAACTTGATCATTAACTACTTCAACGAAGATAGCCAAACCACTCAACAAATTATCTAAGTTAAGAATAAAAGATTTGTTCTTTAAAATGAGTTGTAAATGTAAATAAAACAGTTTTTGGTCTTTATATATGGTCTTAGTATAAAAAAAGGTATGATGGAGATTTCTGTTTTTATATTGATATATAATTTTTATCTGTATTCAGATTAGATTTTAAAGCTTGTTCTATGTGTACATCAATACATCAAGCAGAAATATCTGTATTTCCTTTAAAGGGTACAATCCGAATCTAATACTTATTCAGAATGAGCTTCAAACGGGACGTTCCGAGTGTTTTTATTATACAGGGGTACTTTTAAAACACCAACAACCTCGCAGGACTAGATAGCTAACCCCCTCATAAGGAAAAAACCCGTGTGTGTGTACTTATGTACGCACGTACGAAGTTATACTTCTTATTACAAAACAAAATTAACTCCAAAAAATTCATCCCGCATACCAGTACTCTACGTTTGTAATAATAAGTATTTAACATTAATAATTTAATAATATTTAGTGTTAATTATATTAAATAAAAGTATTTTAATTTATATCAATAAATAATACATACGGATAGTTAACCTCAATTATATTGGAGCACTTGAAAAAGTATATAAGCACAATTTTTTTCACTAATATTCACAAATAGTAAGTAATATCAATCAAAATATTCAATTTAAATCACTACTGAATATAATTTATTAGCACATATATAATTCGCACTTGTATGAAACTCAAACACGTGTTGTGAATGTATAAACTAGAGACATGTTGATAAATATTATAAATATGAAAACAGTGATCAGAGGTGACGAGCGTACCAACATGCGCGACTAATATCGAGGTTCAATTCCTATTTTGTTGGTAGCTTTTTTTCGAGACTTAATGAGCGGTTAAGCAGACGGCTTCATACTGTTAATTTTGTGTCACAGGTGCGCGCGCATCTTAAAATTTCACTCTCATCATTTTTTCATAACGCGCCTAAAGAAGTATAACTTCAAAACTTTTCTTCTCTTCTTTTCTTCTCTTAGTCCACCATGCTGGCCTAATGCGGGTTGGATAATTAAAAATTAATATACACTTCACTTAGAATAGTCAGAGATGCATGCTTTTAGTGCGGGTTTCGAACCTACGACTTTCATTTCGACAGTCCGTACCACTCCCCGTTGGGCTATCGCTAAACCTTAAAAATAAGAGAAAATCCATCGTTTAAAAACTTGGCAACTAATATTTTCCATTTTCTAACATAATATGTTTATAGTTTGAGACTCAGTAGGGGGTTGATTTATGTGAAATAAAATATGATTTTCCTTGTTCGGTTGTTTACTTAAAAACCATATATTATTTTTATGCGTCTCGACATAAGTAGTAAAAGTGATGTAACTCAGAACTTAATGGTAAGTACACAACGATGTTGAGCGACGAGAGGTAACAGACTGTCAGTGAAAATAAATAATAATAAATAAATACACCCAACAGTCACAAACACAAGGTGGTATGTCTTTCGTATGCGAGAGGCCGTCTGGGTTGGTACCACCGCTTTATCTTTTTCTGTCGCCAAGCAACAGTGTGTGAGTTGTGTTTCGGTTTGAAGGACATTGAAACCAGTGAAATTACTGGGCATTATGAGACAACATCTTATGTCTCAGGGTGACGAGCGCAGTTCAGTGCCATACAGTGCTTTTAAATTCAAAGTTTTGTGTGGTGTTGCTTCTGTTTATGGGCAGGCGTTGCCTTTACCATCAGCGCTTTGCTTGTCTCGTCATTCAATCAAATAAAAAAAAAACATAGTCCTGACACCACACTAGTTTTAACGTCTATTGTGGATTTCAGGAACTACGAGGGACTTGTGCTCCCACAATACCCAGACAAGAAACAATTATTTGTGTTGTGTTATAAGGAACTTGAGGAACTGTGGTGGATTTTCCATTATGATCGCCATCCAGACAAGTACTCTACTAGAAAACTTTATTTTTTTTATTTGCCGGAATGAAGAGACGAGCACGTTACTCGTCTGATGGTAAGCTCCAAGCTTGTACGTAAACAGTCCAACAACTTTGAATTACAACGTACGCTATGGAACTGAACTGCGGTTAGCATCCCGTTCAATGTTAAGTCCCATAACGCCTATTTTACTGGCTTCGATTTCCTTCAAACCAAAACACAACATTGCATACTTATTGGTCGAGATAAAAAGATAAAGCATGATATTCTTATTATCTATTAAAACGTACCAGTACCGTATCAGTAAATACTCAGTAAATTCAAAAATCTTCGTGATATATCACACTCGAACACCAAAAGGATACAAAAATAAAACTAACCCGATAAACGCCGCAATGATTAATAAGAATAAAGCATTTTAATCGCAAGTGTTGGTGGGTCAGTGCGACCACTAGAGCACATTAGCGGGTGAAACATTTAGTACGTTTTTTAAGAATCACAAACAAAGTACGTTCGCACGCACGTGTACAGCACGCGAGTCCGCCGCACGCCACGCGGGCCGATTAGACCGCAGTGCCGTGGTCGATCACCAACCCACGCCTCGGCGCGTCACCTCCATCGCTCGCTAAAACTGGTTTAATGACGTCATAAATATTCAGCCAGTAGGAAATATTAATATGTAAGTGATTGTAGTTGTCGCAATTGTAAAAATATTTTTTTTCTTATTACATAATTATGTACATACATAAGCCCTCACGCTTGTAATCCCCGAAGAGGTAAGCAGAGGTGTAAGTTACACCGTGTAACCGTCTCATGAGACGAAATAAGATGTGATAGGGGGCGAGGCTATCGCTATACCGGACACTATTCTACACCCCGGGCTGATACTAAGCATTTCGTGATAGAAATATCCAATATCACTTTTACCCAATCCGGACATCGAACCCGAGACCTCAGTACATCAGTCGTATCGCGTAACTATTACAGCTGTGACACCGCGAAAGTCCGAAGTTTTTTTAAATTATTGAATATATAATAACCTAATCGTTAATATTATAAAACCTTCGACGTCAATAAGATATACATCTACTTTTTAACTGCTCAACAAAACAATTATACCTGCTTTCAAACAGATAAAAAAGCCCATACTATTTAGACCATTTATTTAAGCCCTTCGATGCCGCAAACACACGCAGGCAGACAAAATGGTTAAATTTGTAACATAACCAATGTGTTAAAAATAAACGACTAAAATTATTGCATAAAAGAACAACAGTAGGAGCTCACATATATCATGAATATTTTTAGGTCTAGCTCAAGAACTGTACCTGTACCTATACCTATACCTGTATATGAGGAGGGGAGGTGAATCGAAGGAGGTCATGTGTCATTGGATATCTGTACGGCACGAAGCGAGATGTTGCATTGTGCTTGTATTTTCACACTTCTAGCATATTCCATGTCAGGTACAACACTAATCAAAGTAAGTTCAAGCCTGTTACTCTAAAATGATAAGCAGACTGTGACACCACTGTTCTCCGAGGATATTTCACAAGGTCCCTCGTATGCGAGAGGCCGTCTGGGTTGATACCACCGCTTTGTCTATTTCTGCCGCCAAACAACAGTGTGTAAGCACCCTTTTTTTTAAATATTAGTGGCAAAGTATGTAGTTAGTATCTAAGCATTTAAACCGACCACAGTATAATTAGGGAAAACTCAACAAAGCATACCAGTGGGAGACGATTCTTATCCAGCTATTATCTCAGTACCTGTTGTGAATCTCAATGACTATCTGATTGAGTTTAATTCACTATTATATTCAAATGTAAAATAAATTGTTAATCTGCTTGGGATCTCTCTATACAAGCTCGCCTAGTAAAAACTATGTATGAATAACACTGAATGATTACTATTTTTACAAATTTGCGCACATATATTAAATTATGCATGTTTGGAATTTTTAAATAAATAATTTGTATATTTATTACTGGGTATGACGATAGGCTCGGCCCCTATCACATAATGGGATGGAAATAAGCTTGGCGAAGTGTGGGAGTACTGATTACACCTCTGTCTACCCCTTCGGGGATTACAGGTGCGATGGAGTGTGTTGGTAGCAATTGAATTGGCGATCGATTAAAATTTATAAATGTAAAAATTTCACTAATGATTTTTATTTCCTGCGAAACAAAAAGCCCAATCAATTTACGTAGCTAAAATTCAAATTATAGCACTTACAGATGTCGAATAATATATTTATTTATTTTTCAATTAAATATATTATTGACAGACCTGGCACAAACATTTGTAGCACACACGAATCTTTTTAAAATGGAACGCCAAATGTCTCGCTTCATTGCCAGCTACTTGCACACTGCACCACGGATACCTTATATTACTTAAAAAAATATATCAGTTAAGAAATATCGTTGTGATTATTGCTCGAAGCTTATTCATTATTACGGAACTCGATTATACACATGGCGTACTCACTTTGCTGAGCAAGGATAAAAAATTGCCCACTGAGTCCTGATGCCCACCCATCTGTGACATATCATGATACTCTTAATAAGAGCACATATTCAATTTAGTTAATATCGCCGTGTCCAGAATGGACATAATTATGAATATAAAATTTCACCCGCACCACCTCGATGTCCAGCGTTCCACAACAGCGCGATTTGTAAGACACTTCTTACCTCGCACAACCACTCTGTGGAACCAGCTGCCGCCGGCGGTCTTTCCGAACCGTTACGACTTGAGAACTTCAAGAAGAGAGCGTATTCTTTCCTTAAAGGCCGGCAACGCATTTGCAAGCCCTCCGGTGTTGCAGGTGTTCATGGGCGGCGGTGATCACTTTCCATCAGGTGAGCCTCCTGCCCGTTTGCCCCCTTATTCCATAAACAAAAAAAGAACAACTAGTAGATGTGTTAATGGAGATAGTTTTAAATAACTCACTTACACTTTAAAATTATGTATACAGAAAATTATATTCTGGGACACAGAATGCACAATTAATTCGATGCAGAAGAGAATTGTAATAGGTTGAAACATGTAACGAATTTCTTCTTAAAATGGGATGTACTAAGGGCCGTGCATAGCCGCATTTGGGCACATAGTTTTAGACGCTTTTAGAATGTAAAAAATGTGATTGAAAAAATGCATGTTTAATCACTTTGAATCTTGAAATCGCAATTAATATTGACTTTTGCTTCTTACATCTTGCATGAAATTTATAAAATAATACTTTAATTATTTCAATGTTTTTACCTCTTAGCTCGGAGGCCGTAGGCGTTTGCTCCGGTGCCCTTATGGTAATGATGGAACCGGTAATTTTTGTCTTACTACTTTGTACCTATAGTAGAGAATAAATGATGTAAATGTGACATAAAAGAAGATTTTTATAAATTATTAATTGATTATTATTAGTATTTGTATATACGAAAGTAAATATTAGTTTCAATTTATACAACATTATTAAAATTGTAGGATAATAGGAGTATACTAACAATAGTAAGCAGTAATGTATGTCGTTAAACAGTAAAATAGTTTCACTCTTAGTGGCCAAGAACATAACACAGAGTTTATGATCGCAATGAAAACATAATGGTATATTATGTATTTCAACAGAAGACGCTACGTGCACTATTTGCGCATTTAAGATTCAGTTGTAGAGTTACAACTTTTGTTGTAACTTGCACGTTCAACATAACAGCTAGTGCGGTAGACTGCACTTCTCAGAATCTGTTGCACAGCTGCAGTGTAACAGCCGCCGCGTGCAGCGCCGTAGCACGTCGTAGCACCGCAGGCGTAGTCAGCGTAGCATACCGCAGTACAGCTACAAAGCCACCCGTAGACAAAGCGTAGCATTATTTTTCGTAGCCTATTTTCATTTCATGTAAAAATATCCGTAGAACTGCACAGCGACTGTATTGTAATCGTGACTCAAACATTTTTCAAAAAAAGTAAATCTTAGTAAAAAAAAAATGTACATAGACATTTGACAAAGGAGATTTACTTGAATTTCTTGCCGATAACTGTTGCTCCGTCGAAGGCTTTAGGTTATAAGGTAAATAATCGATATTAATTTTAAATCGACTTTGTGACCTAGAAAACGACATGATCGCGTTTTTGTCATAGAATCGTTGACCGCATCGCATTTTGTCGAGTTAACTTTTTACTTTCACGAAACGTACGCACCGTCGAGTGAATCGATAGGCTGTGCGGCCGTCACGGCTGCAGGCAGCGGTACGACAATTATCGTGCCGCCTGTAACGCGAATTTAGGGCAACGAAACGCGGCGGCGCGGCGGCCAACCCCGCCCGGGCCAGTCCGTGTCGCGCCCCGCGCCGGCCGCCCGTGTGCCAGCCGCCAGCCGCCCGCTCCGACCCGCTCCGACCCGCTCCGACCCGCTCCGACCCGCTCCGACCCGCTCGAGCCGAGCGCCATGCGCACGTCCGCGCACCGACCGCGGCACCCTCGCGCCTCGGCCGCCGTCGCGTGCGACCCCACGCCGTCCTAACTGCGCTCTCCTCGGACATGATACCGCTCTCGTCCGATTCTATACGCGAACGCAGGTGAGCACTAAACAGTGGAAACTTTACAGTTTTAATGTGAAATCGATTGAACTTTTATTGCGTCGTGAAATCGATATATTACCGGTGAGTCGACTTTATCATTCATTATATTATTTATGACCGGTGTTTTGACAACTGGCCGCTTTAATAATAGAGCGCGCAATCGGTGTCGTTACACATTGTTTTTTACGAAAGAGAGTTGTTGGAGTTGGCGTAGTGAGTATCAAGCACTGAACACACGGCGCGACCCACTAGGTTCACATCCTGGTTATCCTGACCCACTTGAATATATCAGATCGATCACAACTGACAACTCTCGCCGTATTAATAATACATTAGCCGACGTCACTCCTAATAATACTAACGGGCACATTATTTAAAAGGTGAAAGGTCACAAACAAGTTACAAACTTCTCGCATCGGGACGCGAGAGACGTTCACCAAACTTCGTAATAAAAAGTAATGTACGTTGTTTGATCGTAATCAGTTTGACCTGAAATATGTTGAGACGTAGCGGTCAAGTCGAGAATTTAAATATTTCTTCAAACACATAAACATGCTAGCTAATAATGTTTATAAAGACGGTAATTTATGCGGCGACTGTATGCAATTGATCCAAGTGTTAGAACAAGTAAACACGAAGCATGCGGCTTGTCGAATCCGGCGTCTGTTCACGGATCCAATTATGCAATTGGAATGAGTCGTAACGCAGTCAGATTCTCAAAAGTTGTTTTTGTCGGTAGCCGGAATTCTATCGCACAAACAGGCATTTACCGTGTGAGCTTGTTTTCCGATCGTTTTATTCAATTTCCTTATGTTTCCCCGGGCATGCTGCGGCGAGGCGCACGTACTCACCAAATGAACCACCCGTTTGTCATACACAATAGTGCTTTCAAATACGTATTTTGTGCATTGTTTGCGTTGGTCGGTCGAAAGCTTTCTACTTAGCTGAGAGATTTATGAACGTTAGATCATCGAATGTGTATTTTATATTGGTAAACATTTTAAGAGGATAAATAAAATTTAAGAGAAAATTTGTTTATTCATTAAAGTTTAATAATTAAAATAATTTCTTGATACATTTAGTATTTTTTTTAGAATAAACCATTCTTGTCATTTGAACTCCCCATGTGAACCCCTTAGGAGGCTCTCGAATACTCAGTATTACATTTAGATCCCAACTAAGCGGTTCAAAAAATAATTAAATTTATATTTCACTCGAACACCGCCAGTCAGAAACGCAATAATGAATATCCTAAATTACAATTATTATTTTCTTTCTTATCCCACTTAATTCATAATTGCATGTCCTTATTTCAGAAATTTACTAATAATTGATTCGTGTTGACCCTGCAGGGAGTTTAAGTGGGGACGGGGGAAACTGGTCAGAAGGGAATAACCTACAAAAAGGCAAATTATTTGATATTTATAGGATAAGCGATCCATCTAGATTTCAAACAAAGTAAATTCGGTTTTGAAGCATTATGTTTCGATACATAAAAATCTTAGTATATCTTTTAAGCTGGATAGAAATTATGCATTATTTTTATACATTAAATATTCTCCTAAATATAGGCAACGGTACTGCCTATATAAGAACATGAAAAATAAAAGTAGTTTTTTCCTTCGACTACTAGTTTTTTCGCGACTTCGCCCATATGCAAGAGTTGTTATTTCCTTACTGAATACTCACTCAATGAAACATAGCACATACGGATAATATAGCTAGGTACTTAGAATATGGTCAAATTTTCCAAAGATGTTCCATTATAAAGAAACTCATAGTCACAAACTTCAGACTTATCCTCTTAAGTTATATGCACAGTACTATGATTTAAATAATGACCTTTTTTTATTTGATTGAATGACGAGATGAGCAAGGTGCTCGCCTGATGGTAAGCGCCACGCCTGCCCATAAACAGAAGCAACACCACGCAGAACTTTGAATTAAAAACACTGCATTACACTAGACTGCGCTCGTCACCCCGAGACATAAGATGTTAAGTCCCATCTCACCGCGTTGTCTATTTCTGCCGCCAGTGGCAGTGTGTCAGCATTTTTGTGTTTCAGTTTGAAGTCGTCGAACGTAAAATTAATTAAAATTACATTACGAGACTTAACATTTAACTTAACTTAACAAGTCTACAACTCACTTTTTTTTGAGTCGTAGAGACACGCTGTAGACAGTTTTGTCTACAGCATGAATGGGCTGGCTCGACCGGGTCGTTACCACTGTCTCACAGAAAATCGACGTAAAGTAGCGGCTTGCTGCTGCGTTTAGTACGGTGAGTGAGATATCCGGAAGCCCAAATATTCCCTCCCCTTAATATTCCCTAATTATCCCTTTCCTTTAAGGTCGGCAACGCGCCCATGATTCTTCTGGTGATGGGCGTACATGGGCGGTGGAGATCACTTACCATCAGATTACCTACTTGCTCGTTTGTCGGCTTATGCTATTAAAAAAAAAACTTTTTTATTAATAAAAAATAGCCTAGGGCGCTAATTTTAGAGATGTAATTTATTTATTTACTCATTTATTTAATGATTTTTCATTATTTATGAATCTTTGATTTTCAATTTTGAATAAAAAGAGGTTTAGAAACATAAAGAATTTAATGCCGCCTACCAATTTATCGAAACATTAACATTCTTAACATCAGAAGTTTGTTGTATTGAATTAGACCGAAGTTTGTGAAGTATTTGAATCAAAGTTTATCAAAATAAGTTTTGCGGCTGATCCGTTTTGTAAAGGCAATGTTACACAGATTTTAATTAACTTTTGAATAATTAATCTACATGTTTCGTATTTGGTAAAAATAATTAGCACGGTGTTATTGATTAATACATAAAAATACCTTTAACTATTAGATCTCTATCCTGTTATGCTCGAAATCATCGTATACAAAAAGGACTTATCTGAGGCCATGGACCCGTTTCATATAACTACTCTCTTTGCAGGTCTGTATTATGCCATCTTCACTTAAAATTTTAAATAAGGCGCTTGTGCAGGTTAAATACCTAAAACAAAAATTAATCAACCTATAAATTTTAATACTTACTCTTCACTATTCCGTATTTCACTTTGTAGTGTGCAAATTGTTTGTAAAAACACAATTCTGCTGAAGAGTCCAATAATGGTGTGCACACTTGCAGATTCGTTACATCAAATGGGCCCCATGTTTGAATCAGGAGTTTTTTTTATTTGTTCCACAAGGAATCGGCTAAGTTCAGAAACTATGCTGCCAAACCATAAGTAAATTTTAATTATAAGTTACGTTCAAACAATGTCTTCAGTAATAGAAATTGACTCTTCATTTAATTACATTTTAAAGCCTAAAAGGAAAACAGGTGTTGTGTATTTAAACAAATTTAAATTACAATTTCAACTTAACAGAAAGGGCAGGCAAAGGAACAAAGAGTCTACTGCCAATGATAATTCGATGCTATCAGGTCTTTTTGCCATCTGTACTTATAGGGTTAACATATTGTTCTATATAATATTTTCGAAGCGAATAATAATGGAAATATTGTTCGAGTTTTGAAATTGAGCTCATAACCACAATCTACAAAAAAACCATAATCACAATCTACAGCCAAGATACGATACTCATATACCAATAAATTGACAGTCTTTTGATAATATTCGTATATGCGAATGCGAGCGTAGGCGGCATTATGCTGGAACACGAGCCACGATATATTATTAAGGCAAATCTTCTCGTTCGGTAGGTGGCGTGTGGAAGAATTTTTCACGGCTCTTTAAATATGTACAAATAGCCGCATCAGTCTCGCCAGGTCAAGGGATATTCGATACAATCTAAGTTTTGTATTCTCTAGGGATAAAATGATGTACCGCGCCTTAGTAATAAAATTGGCGGGCGATATATAGAATTCCGGGTGTTTTTTTTTGTGTTTAATAAAACCTGAAAGAATCAAGAATTAACCAGTTTCGCTTTATTTAAACCCCCGACAAAAAGAGGATTTTTATAGTATAGGTCGATAAATGAGCAAGTGGGTAACCTGATGGTAAGTGATTAAATTAAACATTAGATCAGAATAATCAGAAATACAATTCAGAAAACAGTTTTAGATATTTAGACCATTAAAGAAAAGTGAAACAGAAAACAAGTCCATGGTACAGACTCAAATAACTGGCCTCTTTGCATGCGACTTGTTTAATACGAATTATTGAATTGGGGTCTACTCGGTTTAAAGGGACTTCGGTTTAAACCAGATACCCAGATTTCATTATCATTAGTTAACGTAATTTACTGGGCTTCCCATTAGGATTCAACCCTTTTTAAATTCTTTATTTATTGGGTTGATTAACGACTTGTGGAAGAGGCGATCGTCGTATTTGGTCTACACTGAATTGGTGTCATCAATTTAATAAATAACATGAAAATGTGTTTAAAGTATTTAGAAGAGATGCCTCAAAACAAAACTATTTGAGGAACTAGATTTTTTTTGAATCACTATCTACTGCGATTTGCTTTCCATTCTTTAGGTCTTTGCTTTTCATGATAGATTGAAACTTGATATATACATTATATTGCTATTTTAAACGACTTAAAAAATAGGAGGTTCTCAATTAGGCGCGTATAGTTTTAAATGCCTTTTTCGATACCTACTGCATAATTCTAACAATGATAATTTAACAGCACATACTCAGGTGAGCTCGGTGTTATTAACAGTTACGTGTACTTATTTTTAATAGACTTCTGTTCTAATTATCCACTTTTACCTTTTAAACGTGATAATACAAAATAACCTATGAATCGATGACCTCGCAAAGTGAAACTCACGAAATTATCAAACGTCAAAAATGGATCTAACAAAAGAAGAAGGTCAACACAAAGGAATAGAGGTAACAATGTGATTTTTTCACACAAATTTTTGTGTTCATTTTATCTTTTTTGTTTGGCCGTTTATTCTCGGAATAAAGTGTGGGTGTGCCCGAGGCTCTCATGTCGGCTACGACGTATCATAGCAAAACAAAGAACTCGCACTTAGGGCAGATACACATTCAGAAATTTGTTGACGTCATAGTTATTTATAGGTTCGATGATCAACTTCTTTTTTTTCCTTAACTGTGCATAAGTTCTAGCTTCAATCGTTTGCTAGTAACAACTTTGGAATAAAACATGTCATCCACCTTGATTTTAAGAATAGAATTGTAATTGTAAGCGCCACGCCTGCCCATGAACAGAAGCAACATCACACAGAACTTTGAATTACAAAGCACTGCATGGCACTGAACTGCACTCGTCACTTGAGTCATAAGATGTCTCACAATGCCCAGTAATTTCGCAGGCTTCAATGTCCTTCAAACCGAAACAACATTGCTTACACACTGTTGCTTGGCGGCAGAACTCAAACTAATCTATTTCTTGCAATTAAAATTTTATTATTTAGTTTTTCTGCCCGCACATTCACATATTCATCTTTTTTTAACTGAAAATTCATATAATATTAGTGTAGATGTAAATCATATGAAACACATATCGACATAGGCTTCTATTGAGGCCTAACCTCATCAATCTTCCATCAAGATGAGTGGTAGAGCCACGCTGTAGACAATTTTGTCTGCAGCATAAATGGGCTGGCTCGACCGGGTCGTTACCACTGTTGTCTCACAGAAAACCGACGTAAAGTAGCGGCTTGCTGCTGCGTTTCGTACTGTGAGTGAGATGACCGGAAGCCCAAATCCCCTCCCCTTCCTAATCCTTAATTATCCCTTTCCTTTAAGGTTGGTAACGCGCCCATGATTCTTCTGGTATCGGACGTACATGGGCGGTGGAGATCACTTACCATCAGGTGACCCACCTGATCGTTTGCCGGCCTATGCTATAAAAAAAATAAAATCAATGACCTCTTACGAGAAATAGTGGTTATTTAGTACTGACACCTAATTGCATTGCAACGTGAATCTCAGTAGAGTTTTATTATGTACTATAAACATAAACAAAGCGTCAGTTCGTGACGTAGGCTCTGACGTCAGTAACTAATACAACGTAAACACGCTTTTAAGTCCGCCCACGTATATCCAAGCATTTTTATCAGTTGTAGTGATTGGAAATGAAATAATGTAGTGACCAAAAATTTTGATGACCAATGTTCTACAAAATACTGTATATAGTTTTAATTGCACTGTCTTAGAAATTATGGTTTGTTCGTATAATAATATCAGTTGTGTATATGTATACGCTCCCAGTGTTGGGAATGGGCTTCTCTGCTGATGACACGGGTAAAACCTTCATCCACCACATTAATTTAATGTGGGTAGATTTCACATACTTTTGATATTCTAAGCTTAATACTAGAGCATTCGCAGATATACAAGGTTTCCCAGACAGTTTCCTCTACCGTAAAGCAAGCAATAATGGATTAACTTTTGAAATATTAGTTTTTTTTATTTTATTGAATGACGAGACGAGCATGTCACTCGCCTGATGGTAAGCGCCACGCCTGCCCATAAACAGAACCAACACCATACAGAACTTTGAATTACAAAGCACTGCATGAAATTGTATTACGCTCGTCACCCCAAGACATAAGAAAGTCTCATAATGCCCAGTAATTTTCCTGGCTTCAATGTCCTTCTAACCGAAACATAACAGAGCTTACACACTGTTTCTTGGCGGCAGAAATAGACGACGCGGTTGTACCGACCCAGACGGCCTCTCGCATACGAGGGCATACCACCTCATTTCAATAAACGAATGATTTATTCATCGAATCCGATAAAACATATTTTTATCCATACATTTCCTGGTAATCTATCTTCCGACGTGCCGGATATCCCAGTTGATTTTGTTATTCTGAAACATCGGCAAGTTGTGTAGCACCGCATTAAACTGCAATCAAAACTTGCTAACGCCTTTACGCTCTACTAATTCCCTGTAGCGCGATAGGGATTTATCGGGAGTGATGGATACCAGTATTTCTCGTTTTTTTCGTAAATGTCCTGCTTTTATTCAATACTTAGTTCTTTAAACCGGCTTCAGAAAGGACGAGGTTCTCAATTCGTCTGTATTTTTTAATCAAAATCTCCGACAAATGTAGACCAATTTTGATTATTGTTGACCAAATTGGACCATAAGTGTGTTCGATATGGCTTACGCATTTTACGCAAAGCGTATTTCCATGTAAATTTGGTGAAGATCTGAGACAAGGGATACTGGAAAATTCCACTATTGATAGCGGTAAACGCATCGCGATTCGGGTTTTAAAGATTTTTACTAGTTATAGATAATAATTTCGTTTAGAAATTATGAATTTGATAAGTGGAAACATAATCTCTGAACTTTAGCGTTGACATATTCATGAATATAAAGATGCAGAAGACATTGTTTATATTATATATACGCACTCACGTCTTGAATCCCCGCAGGGGTTGGCAGAGGTGTAACCATTACACCCTCATTTCGCCAAGCGTATTTCCGACTTATGATGTGATAACCACTTGTACGTCCGACCTAAAAAACTATTCTTCGAGGGTTCTTACACTACCATCTCGTGAGTGTTGTTGTAAACTAATTCGTCAGCTATCTAATAAACAAATGAAAGACGCATTAACTACCTGTAATTTGTTAATAACGACGGTTATATAAAATATGTCGCTATGGCTACAAAAGTATCCTTGGACGTACAACCCACCTTTTTTTTTGGCTAGAAAAGTATCCTTGGACGTGCAAGTGGATAAGGGACGACCCTATCGCCATACTGATCGAAAAAGACAAAGCGATGATACCAACCCAGACTGCTTCTCGCATACGACGGATTTACACTACTACTAGTATGTTAATAGTCGTAGAGATTTTAAGGAGAAAATCTTTCGTTTCATCCTTATTCTTTATATAGACCAAGTAGGAAATATTACCTACAGTAGGTCATGTATATGACTGGCACACTGCCGTAGAATAAAGCACGGTCGTGTTAGACATGGATTTTCTTGTACATTCTCAGCATATACGCGAAGTTTGCACTTGCGACAATGTGTGGTGGGTTTCAGATACTTCACGCGTATGCCACTGTAGTATTATTATGTATACTGAACATTTTTTTTTTTACTAGCCCAGTATTATATACGTCCCACTGCTGGGCTCGGGCCTCCTCTACTGAATGAGAGGGATGGTTGGATGGAATGGTTGTTATTATGTATTAGATAAAAGAGAAATCATTTCTACCTTGAACGCTGCCACAGTTGAATTTATTTATTACTAACTTATGCTCGCGGTCCTGCCCGCGTGAACAGCATTTACCGGGATAAAAATAACCAATAACTGTCTCCAGGGTTTTATCTCTGTACCAAAATACCTATATACGAAACTTAATTAGCGATAGCTCAGCGGGAAGTAGTATGGACTGTCGAGAAGAAAGTCGGAGATACGAAACCAGCCGCAAGAGCATGCACCTCTGACTTTTTAGGTTTTAAGAATGGTAGAGCCACACTGTAGACAGTTTTGTCTACATCATGAATGGGCCGGCTCGACCGGGTCGTTACCACTGTCTCAAAGAAAACCGATGTAAATAGCGGCTTGCTGCTGCTTTCGTGCCCAGTTATGGGATTTTGTGATACAGAGCTCATGTTTTATATTATTTATGATCTTATACTTAACATCTCATGTATGCGGGTTGGTAACATCTTATGGTCGCTCCCTCAAAATTGTGTGGTAGGTTAGGTAGGTAGGCTGCGTCTGTCAGTACAAAAAATGTCGGAGTTGGAATCGTTCATCCCCAATTTGACCCACACAGAGGGAGAGGGCCAACTCTTGGCTATACTCGTTTGAATGAAAAAACAATCCTCGAAATCGGTCCACATTTAGCAGAGTTATGCGTGATTATTCATAAAATAAATGAGTTCATCGATTAACTAATTTAAACGAATTTTATCGCGGTTTTTATTAATTTTTGATCCCGAAACATAACATCAAAATAACCCCACACACAACAACATCAAAAATTAATAAAAGAAAAACGCAATCAAATCCGTTTTAATTATTTTTATTTCAAAAAACTAAACAAATAAATAAACGCGTCGAATTGAGAACCGCCTCCGTGTTTTCGTCGCTTAAAAAAAAATCTGTGAAAGAAAACGCACTACAACTGTGCAAATAAGCTGGCAATGAAAATCATTCATCAAAATCATACGTATTCTTAA
The DNA here is from genome assembly GCA_949126905.1 of Amorpha juglandis. Classification (NCBI taxonomy): domain Eukaryota; kingdom Metazoa; phylum Arthropoda; class Insecta; order Lepidoptera; family Sphingidae; genus Amorpha; species Amorpha juglandis. The sequence continues at coordinate 10,967,578 of OX421383.1, forward strand.
CATTTCGGTATAGACAACCACGTAAACATGTCAATGAGAAGTAAAATAAACATGAAATAATTTTCTTTTCAACATCCAGTTTACAGATATCGTTGAATGATTCTCGACACATTACAATTGCTTTAGACGTTATTAGATTTTTCGAGGACCGCTTTGTATATTTATTTTTAAGCGACGCAACAAAGAGAAGGTAGTTATGTACCCTGCACCAGTTCATAACATAGTACCAACTTACTTGACATTCAAATGACCTTATTTACTAAAGTAAGGTCTCTATCCATTGGAAATATGATACTCTTGTTTAGACTAAAGTTCTTGGAACTAAATGAAAACATGTCGACAATAAAAGTGCTGACCTGGTGTCTAGACGGTGGCCTTGTTATGATCATAATGCGTAGATCTAAGCATTCATTGTCAACAGATGAACAGGTATAAATAAGGAAATTTGTCAATTATAATTCAGTTCGCAATAAAGCTTCATTGTGAAGACTTGTTTTTTTTTTAAAAACCTCCGGGCGCTCCCGCGTAACTTATCTGGCGCAGTCGGCAGGATACTCATATAATCCAAGCATCAAAGGATACTAAAATCGATCCTGAGCTTATGGTGATGAGTATCAGCGAACCAATTGGTAGGATACTCTTATAAACCGAGCATCGAAGGACACCAAAAATTGGTCCTGAGCTTTTAAGGTGTTGAGTGTTCGCAAACCAATTGCAAACAAATAAATTTGATAAAAGGAGGGAACCGAAGGTGGTTAGTCGTCTACAAGAGCAGCTTTACGCGAAGGCATTGGATCGAGTGGACTGTAAGTAGACCTTTTACATTTCCTGTCTCATCCTTGCTATTTCCTATGGTTAATTTTGTGCGACTCAAAATTACGTAACTTTTAACCCAACATCGTTGAAAGTTATTTGACTTCTGCACTAAAATAGGCAGGCTAATTTTAAGTAATTTTGTAATTTGTATTTTAATTTGTATTAATGTGTTATTAATTATATAATAGTAGAGTCATAATTTTCGGACAAAAATCGTCGAAAGTTATTTGACTTTACGAGTTAATTAAATAAGTTATTTTAAGTTTTATTTGTTTAAGCTTCTGCACGAAAATAGGCAGGCTAATTTTAAGTAATTTTGAAATCAGTGTTCTAATTTACTATGTGTTAATAAATATATTGTATAAAATTAAATTCTTAATTTTCGGACAAAAATCGTCGAAAGTTATATGAATTTAATTTTTAATTAAGAGAATTGTTTGAATTTAATAAGTTTATTTTTTATTTTTATTTGTTGAGATATAACCATTAAGTTTAAAGCATAAGTATTAATTAAGTTATTTACAATGGCCGAGCAGGTACAGATATTTTTTTAAGATTTGCACATCCTGCCTAATTTTTATAGGGACCATATTATATTAAATTTACTTAACAAAACAATGTGAATTTATATAAAGAAATGTCAATTCACCAAATACAGTAATAGAGTCAAATTATGTATTTGATGTTATTACTAGGTGATTTTGTGGTAGAGCCGCAGTTTTATTAAGTGAAAGGAATGTTTTAAATTCCTGTGACAATTTAAAAGGGATATTTATATACCCAGTAAACTATAATAACCTAATTAAGATAAAATTATGTATTAAGATAAAAGTTTATTCGAAAAGAAGTCAAATAATATTCATTTTAGACATACCTGTAATTAATGATGAAATTTAAATTTTTTATAAAGTAATTTCAATACTCATTACCATTTCCTTTGTTAAGACAATGATCATTTTCCAAAATATCCCTACCTCCTAGTAAAAGGGTCATACATGCTCTTACTCTACCAGCCGTGCAGTGAACTCTACGAGGCGACGTTCCTGTGCTACGAGGATGAAACTCATTTACCCTTAGAAGACACTTGTATTACATAACATCATTGATGATTTTTTTTATATAAAACCAGTTCGTGCCAACCCATACCGGTTATAACAAACTCTATAAAAATAGAGCCAATATAGAAATTAAGATAGATTCTCTACAGTAAAGCCAGTAAAGCGGAAAATATACTTACAAAAAGCTTTCATAATGAAACAACGACCATAGAGCCACAGACGCAATGGAAACTTATAAATATTTTGGATGCTGCCGAATTAAGAACACTTCAAAATCTGAATGAGCTGCTGAAAATAGTGACAGTGAAGTGAAAAATTGTGAAATGGGCATTCATGTGAAAAGTGTTAGAGCAATTACTCTATTGTTATATATAATCATAATTCTGTAAATTTTTGTGTGTATCGCATATAAATATAACCTTTTAAAGTATAACATGTATATCGAAATAATCAGAGAAATAACCATTCCTCTGATAATTTCGAAGCTATGGGGGGAGGAGTTATGTCCCCTGCACCAGTTCATAACATAGTACCAACTTACTTGACATTCAAATGACCTTATTTACTAAAGTAAGGTTTCTATCCATTGGAAATATGATACTCTTGTTTAGACTAAAGTTCTTGGAACTAAATGAAAACATGTCGACAATAAAAGTGCTGACCTGGTGTCTAGACGGTGGCCTTGTTATGATCAAAATTCCTAGAACTGAATACGCCTTGTAAATAAGTTAAGAGTATAAATAAGGATTATTGTTAATTATAATTCAGTCTCAAATAAATCTTCATCGTGAAGAGTTGGACTCTATATTTTTGATTTAAAAACTTCCTTGCGCTCCCGCGTAACTTTTATCTAGGTATAAAATACTTATGAACTTTTCATATTATGATTTTTTTTTTAAATAAATACACCCAGCAGTCACATACATACTCCTGAACCCACAGTAAGATACGAGTCTTGTGTCGTGGGTATCAGGAACTACGAGAGATTTTCGGTCTCATAACACCCAGACCCCGAAACAAATATTTGTGGATCACAGAAACATTTGTCTCGCTGCGGGAATCGAACCCGCGACCTCTCGCTTGACAGCCGGCTACTCGCCCGCTGCGCCACGGCTGTCAATTGTAGGAAAACAAATCAATCCTCTTAAAAGAACGCTTATTAAATAGGTTTCATTGCTTGGTATTTGTTATTAACTTAAACAGACCTTTCAAATAAACTTACCGACTGAGTACCGAATATCTTCCCACATTCCTGGAGCCCTTCGGTCTGAAGCATTGTTAGCGCTTATTAAACCGTCAAAAGTGACATGTTAATCACTCCGTGCACGGTGAACGGCAAATAAATGCAGAATTTCACCAGAACATTTGTCTGTGAAGACCGAGCTGGCGGGAAGCGGAAATGACAGTCATCGCGCATCGCCCGCCCGCCTACCATATTTTGTAATTAAGTTTTTGCGTATTAATGCGGTTTGTATAATAGAAAAAGACGGAACTTGTCATAGTTTTGTATAAGTTAATGTTTGGTAATTGTAGTTCGTAATAGCATTTTGGTATTTTATTTCATAATTAAATCGCCTCATTGGTTTAGTGGCAGCCAATTTAGGCTGAGAAATGGTGAGGTCCCGGGTTCAAATACCAGGTTAGGAAATCACAATCTTTAAATTTTCGACTCGAAAAATCACGCATTACTTACCTGGGATGGGTATTTGTTCGTTGTATATCGAAGGTTTCGCTCCCTCTCCTTCCTTTGTTTCCTTTCCATGATGTCTTGTGAAGGAAATAAGCACGGAGGAAATAAAAGTAGGTGCAGTGCTATTTGCACCTCTATGCACCCCTTAGGGGTAAAGGTGTAAGATTATGAATGTATGTATGTATATGACTTTTTAATAAAAAAATATGCGTTACATTTTAATGATGGAGTAGAGATATTAAATCTATAAAGTATATAATCTATAAAGTAGGTAATGTTCTATTAAATTTTATATTATTGGTGTACTAGTTACTCCTCTGTCCACCCCTTCAGGGATTACAGGCGTATATAGGCATGTGTATTATATTTTAACTAAGGCTCAAAGTAGCTTAATTTATTCTTTCACGGGAATTGAGTAAAAAAAATAAGAAAAATAAAATAAAACAAAAACTGATCTGATATAAAATAATGCAAACAATCTTCTCGTTTCCAACATTTTATAATACAAGGATACAAGAGCTATTTGGGGCATTTGAGTTGCTTAAAAAATGTTGGCCTTTAAATTTACATTAAAATCCGTGCAGTAAAATACCTATATTTAAAGAAAAACCGAGAATAGATTATTCTAAAATAAAAACCACATATGATTCACAAATACACAAACCGATTTCCAAGAGACTAAATTTCCATTTAAAAGTATTTTTGCGTTCAATAAATATTGGATTTAATAAGATCGACCTTGGAGGTCTCATTTCGCGTACTACCGAATAAATTAATCTTTCTTTATATGACGTTGGTGTAAACGATATACTTTTCTGAGTAAGCGGCAGTTAATAAACCGGCGTTTTGCGTGAAATCTGACTAAACTGAGGAAACTAAACAATCTAAATCACCGCGCTATCTGTCTTTCTTTAAACTGTTAGTAAACATGTGTAACGATTTTGTTTTTTTTGCTCATGAACCTGTTGTCGAATCGATTGCGAGGTGTTATCTTTGGAGACTATCTAATGATAGGTCGTCGTCTACGTCGTCGCTTTGGGTTAGTCATAGTACTTCGCATGGTGATGGTGTGTTCTTTCTTGTTTGGACATTTGTGGGGTAATTGCGTCGTAGTTGTTGGTATCTAAGGTGAAAAAAAGGGACAGCTAGTTTAAAATATAATAAAATTCGTTTAAATTAGCTTTATTTCAATTTTGTGTATTATTCGCGTAAACATAAGAAATCATTATAAAACGAAACTAAATAATAATTTACAGTTTGTTGGTTATGTGGACAATATAAATAATAATGTAAACTGTAAAACGGCGTATATCGCAATTTGTGGCAAATTATTTGCCTCAAAGCATACGGGTTGTGTAGAAGGAAATTTTGCGGCAACATTAAACAATTCAGAGAATTTTTACCAACGTGCTTAGAGGTTAAATACTGTTACCAAATTAAATAACGTAAATATTTGCACAACGTAGTAGCGTAGTAAAACGGCTTCATTAAAATAAAACATTTTATTTACATTTTAAACATTTATGAATGGAAAATAAAAATGACAAAGGCATTAAAATTCATACAGCCAAAATCTATTTATTATTTTATAAAAGACACAAGTCTAGAAGGGGGTTTTTACGATCTTTTTTTACATACGTATTTGTGTCGATATACCCTTAAAGCAATTTTCTTTTGAAAAATCAATGTCGATATTATGAGAATGTTGCGTTTTCCGGATGAGATGACGTAATACTTTCAAAGCATACTTTCAAAAATGTCGAAGCAAAAATTCAAAGGCAGAAAAGGTCTACAATATCTTTCGTACGAATCGTTGTGAAAACCTGTTTGTGTCTTAAGCCATTGCTTTAATGCTGTTAGAGTTACTAAGGGTCATTATTCGGCCCGTATCGCCCCTCCGGCCCACCTTGGAAAGGCTTTCAATTGTCGCTGGAGAACCGTTGACGCCCATTTCCTTTACTTTACGTGCACGGCGCTATTCTTCGCCCAACGTTGGAATATTTCAAGTTTATCCGTTCTACGGAATGGTCTCAAATTTGTCGACTACTTATCACAATAAACTTCGGAATATAAAAATGATTTTTAAGTTTCAGCTGTCACGGGTGTGGGGTTTAAAGTAGTTTATAGTTAAATTATATTTTCACATAATATAGTATTATTTTCACATATCTATAAAACGGAACCTTAAATCAACATCAAAACTAAGTATTTTAAGAGTATTGTAAAGTTACAGTACGCTTAAAATACCTTGGCTAGGGCGAAGTAAGACACGACAGGCGGGGCGTTGCGTCTACTACTACTGACTATTATTTTCAGACACAAAGGAGCAACGATAGACACAAGGGACGGGTAAAATGAACAACTTCAGGCCTTTTACGTATTGCACTAAAGATATTTAAAAATAAACAATCCTAATATAAGGAGGTAGCCGCTCTGATGACGGTGTATGTATGAAAAAATTATTAGGTTTAAAAACAATCATTACTATAAACGAGAAAAATTATTAATTTAATCAGACTTGTTCTGTAGGGAGGTATTTTCTATTATTATAGATCTTTCAGAACTGTCACCCGCCTATAAGTCGTCGTAAAGAAATAAAGGCAGCCTGATAGGATCAGAGACTGCTAGACGTTTTAATAGAGTCGAAAAAAGAATTAAAACTCTAGGTTGGTAGGCTTTACTTTTATGCAAAACTCTTTTGTCGCTGGATTATTGTATTACCGCTACATTGCAGCAAAAAATTGTTTCTTAATAAGATAAAACGCTGGCATTATGTTTTATGGAATTTTTAATTTTGGAACACTGGTGTAAAGAACTGTTTTCGTACAGCTAAATGTTTGTTAATTTTCATGAATTTTGATTATTAGCAGATATACAAAAAGGGAATGGGTAAACCGTGGATATTTTGAAGAAAATTACAGTTGAAATTTTAATTTAATTACGTTCTGTTGCAAATTGTAGAGATGCCTTCACTGTCGGGTTGGTGATAACAATTCTTATTATATTATAAATTCTTACACACTAGTACACTCGACTTTAGCTCTGCAATTTGCAGTGTCAAAGGCGCCAGACATAATAAAGAATCTGAGTTTAAATAAAATTAAAGAGACAACGTGCAGTTCATTTGATATTGAAATACGATTTTAGAAGTTCCTATCGACGCGGGCGTCATAATTATTTATTTATTTATTTATTTAACACTTTATATACAATGAGTATAAAGGCGGACTTAATGCTATAAGCATTATCTCCCAGTCAACCTTAGGGTGATGCAGAGATGATTATTTGTTCACAGAATTTTACCAATAGTCTAATTCTACGTCATACGTCTGCGTTGATTTTATATGATTTTTTTGTACTACTGATATTTTTAATAACCGTCAAAAAGGTATTGAACTTGATACCTGTACCCGTTCTTGAGATACACAGTTAAACACTGAAAAATAAAGTGGTCCTGTAAGTGTTCAGTTTTCTCCTTCTAAGATAAATAAATCAGATTGTTGCCGTTCACTGCTGAACGTGAGCCTCTTCAAGTATTCGCCAAATATCCCGGTCTTGGGCAGCCTTCATCCAACCGCAACCCACCATCGTCTTCATGTCGTCGGTCTATCGTGCAGCCGGGCGTCTCATAATACGTTTGCCTAGGGGCGGCTTCCATTCCAGCCCTGTCTGCTCCATGGACCATCGGTTCATCTGCAGATATGACATGCCCACTCCCAGTTCAACGTGATAATTTTGCGAGCAATACCGGTGACTACCTTTGACGGATGTCTACATTTTGATCTATCCACTAGAGAATAGTTCCATAGCAGGGTCAGCATAGAACCTGGGGACCAGTACCTCTTTAGGTACGGAGCTTGGTATTGGGGTTATAAAAGCAATGTACAATGATTGTACGCTTAGTCACAGATCAGTAATTTTCACGGTAAACAGTGCCTGTCTACTATAAAGGAAACTAATTAATCTAGGTAATACATCAAACCTTCAATACTAATTTGGTTAAGTAAACTTTTCATTATGTATTATTAACTTTAGATCATTTTACTTTACATTCATATTATGAATAGCTTTTAATTCTAACTAATTTATTGTTTCCAGAAGTCTCATTTTATTGTTGTCGATATTGCGTATCGTCAAAGTTTATTTTTTTATACACCTAACAGGCACAAACGTAGTCCTGACCCCACACTTGGTTTAAACTGTATTGTGATTTGCGGATACCAGAAACTACGAGGGGCTTACGATCCCATCACACCCAGACCACATTTTCATTATTTTGCAACAAATCGTTAAATATAGATTGAACTTATAAGATACAATCAAGCAACCACATTTTACAGCATTTAAAAGCGGGGTTTCATTTTCTTGGCACTTACCAAATTCGCCGATTGCACTTTAACCGAACAAAGAAAATAAAATACAGAGAACACGGATTTTAACATTGCAAAGTTAAAAAAGAACCAGTCGGATACGGTAGTGAGCAAATCGTTTGGGCATTAGCGTCGGTTGAATTCAATTTTCGTTTCGAACTTAAAACTTGCTCTTCCACTTGGATTTGTTGAATTTTCGTACGTTTAAACGTATATTTTTAAAAGAACTTCAATATAAGTATTGTAAAGATTTGTTCTACTTACTTTTATATTTTTACTAGATTTTGCTCGCGGCTCCGCCCGCGTGATCTGCTTTTCCCGGGATAAAAAGTAGCTTATGTCTTATTCTGATGTATAAGCTATATTATTGTAAAGTTTCATTAAAATCCATTCAGTAGTTTTTACGTGAAAGAGTAACAAACATACATCCATCCATACTTACAAACTTTCGCGTTTATAATATTAGTAGGATTTACATGCTGTTAAATAAGATACCACTGATATTTTGCATATATTAACATCCAAGTTATTACAGCTACCTCACCTTTCCACTAATTATCTGTAAAAAAACAAGGCTCCATTGTTTTAATTAATTCATTAATTGTTTATCGTCAAAGCCTCATGAAATTCAATTAATATTCATTAGAAGTAAGGAACCCTTTTTGGCGGGCTTTACTTACTATCCTTCAACGTCCTGCGGCCAGTAAACAAATTAGACGATTACAATTTGTATCATGAAGTGGTAAAATGGTGATGTTTAATGTGGGAATTTATTTTGGACAACACATTTTGAGCTTTGTGTAATTTGGGTGTAATTAGAAGAAATATTTATGATATGTGTAGGTTGTTTTTGTAGATCGAGGGTTTTAAGGCAGACTTCGGATGGTCGCGTCAAGCGTTTGAGGCGCCATTAGTAATACCGCATCTGTAATTTTAATTACTAAAAGTATAATAAGTTTTTGTAATTTTTTTTAACCGGCCGCGGCACAGGCATTGACTCCAAAGAGATCAATAGAAATTATTATTTAAGATTTTTCAGCGTTATTTTTTTAAGTCTGTTTTGAATTTATTTGTGTTTCCAAGTCGAAAAAATGTTTTTTTCTTTTTCTATACTGACGCAAGTAGATAAATTTATGTAATATTCTAGGACAGCACGTAAACTGTAAATAGTCCGGGGACGGGACGTAAATTGCGGGCGCAGGGCACGACTCTACGAGCTGTAATTGCAAGTGTTATATTATACAGTAAACCGTGTTGTTACTTTACATATTGCGATTGTAGGCTTTATGATTACTATAACCACTTGATGCAGGCTTCATCAGTCTTTCAACTTTGTAGTAAGAAATATTTTTTAAATTATAACTTATAATTCTATCACATATTATAACAATAATTGAGGAATGTCAAAAATTTATAATCTATACTAATAATAAAGCTTTTTAGAGTTTGATTTTTTAGAGTTTGATTGTTTGTTTGTTTGTTTGTTTGAACGCGCTAATCTCAGGAACTACTGGTTCGAATTGAAAAATTCTTTTTGTGTTGGATAGTCCATTTATCGAGGAAGGCTTGAGGCTATATAACATTACGCTGCGACCATTAGAAGCGAAGCATCAGTGAAAAATGTTGCAAAAACGGGGAAAATTATTCATATTTGAAGGCTTCCGTTGCTAAGCTACCGAAATAATATTATTTGAAGGCTTCCGTTGCTAAGCTACCCAAATCTATACTAATATTATAAAGCTGTAGAGTTTGATTGTTTGTTTGTTTGTATGATCACGTGGGCGGAGCCGCGAGCAAAAGCTATGTTTAATATATACACAGTAACGAAGTAATAAGTAGTAGTAACCGAATGGCGCGGTCAGTCTATGGATGGGTGACCGCTTAATTATATTTTAACTGTAGTTGAGTTGAGTATTGCTATGATTCGGAGGGCATGTAAAAAGTCTCGGCTGTCATGAACTGCCAGTGGTCGATAAGCCAAGTTTTCGGTCAGGTCTTCGGATGGCTTGAAAACCTTGACACTAAGTTGGCCACTAACCATAAAATATATAAATCGGAATATCTGAAAATAGTCCATATTTAAAAAAAAATTTTTTTTCTAGTCTGATGTAACAAAAATGCTATATTCATATCATAATTTATTACTATTCATATTATTCATTTTATTACTACTCGCATGGTGTATGATTACGCATAATGTAAAAGTAGCGGCAACAAAAAATCTACACGTCTCAATCAATATCAACAAAAGTCTAACGCACTTACGTCACTACATTGTATTAAGGAAATAAAACGCACCGTTGCGTCGTCACAATATTTATATGTTAATGTGACGTAACATTGCATGTATAAATCGTAAGTATAGGTACATGTGCCTGCCTTAGAACAAGTACAATGGCCAGCGGCGTCGTGTTCACAGTTGTAGGACATATTTTTTCCGCACGGGCGGGCGGTGTAGTCACACGATCAATATTTCCCACGAGACCGCTGCCCACAATGAGTATTATGACGACATTATTATAATTAATTATAGTCGACGCCATTTTTAATACCGATTGCCTGCAGTACTAAATATAGTCGCGTGAACTTTTCTGTTACGATGTTTTTATAATGGGAATGATTTTGAAGTGATTTTGGATGTTTTTTATAGCAGAGACCGATAAACAGCAACTTGATGGTAAGTGAAGAATCATGGGCGCGTTGCCGAGCGGGAAAGGGATAATTAAGGGATTTGTTACGAGAAAGGGATTTGGGCCTTCGCATATTTCACTCACCATATGAACACACAACGGCAAATTGCTACTTGACGATAATTGTCTCTGAGTCAGTGGTAACACTCCGGTTAAGTCCATTCATGGTGTAGACAAAACTGTGTACAGGATGGTTTTACAATTTAAATATACAGAATCATCTAGTATAATTTGCGGATTCAGTACAGAGAAAATGAACATTTCGGTAAGTTAGAAACGTTGACATACGCCTGAATACTGAAACGCTATTCAAGCATTTGAGATCCTTTGAGTGGTAGAGCCACACTGTAGACAGTTTTGTCTACAGCGTGAATGTGCCGGCTTGACCGGGTCGTTATTACTGTTTTACAGAAAACCGACGTAAAGTAGCGGCTTGCTAGTGCGTTTTGTACGGTGAGTGAGATATCCGGAGGCCCGAATCTCCCTCGTCTTCCCAATCCCTAATTATCCCTTACCTTTAAGGTCGACAACGCGCCCAAAATTATTCTGGTATTGTAGGCGTACATGGGAGATCACTTACCATCAGGTGACCCATTTGCTCGTTTGCCGACCTATGCTATAAAAGAAAAAGAAAGCTGTCGAAATTGTATGTAAATAAGTAACCGTTATCCCTCAAACAGTTGAGTAGGGTTTCAGTTTTCGGGCGTAAATCACTCAAAAGCTAATAAATCCATTTAATTTTGTAATTGTATAACAGTCTGCGGGCCGGACGTAATCGTTACGAGAACATTTCTAAGTTTTTATATAATTATGTAAGATTCATTAATCTGTAATTATAACGTTAATAATTGGACCTACTTACGCAAACAGGAACCAACCCACAGCAAGTTCAAATACTGATTTTGTTTTACTTAATTCAATAAATTTAAACTAATTCTATCTCGTAGTTTTTTTAGAAAATTGGACATGAAATATATTCCATGTACGATTTTGCAAAAAAATACAGTATTAAAATCAATTTAAATTAATAAATTTAGCAAAACAAAATCAGTATCTCCATTTGAACTTGCTGTGGGTTGGTTCCTGTTTGCGTAAGTAGGTCCAGTTGTTGGTATGGATAATAAAAAACTATTACATTTTGGAAGCAAAATTATGTTACACGATATAAAAAAGGCCCTAGTTAGTATTAATATTAGTCAATGGTTATTGTCTGCCTTGGTGGCGCAGTTGTAACGCGTACGTGGTACGACTGCTATGCTGAGGTCTCTGGTTCCGAAGTGTGGGTGTACTGGTTACATCTCTACCTACCTCTTCAGGCATTACAAGCGTGAGCCCGTATGTATGTATTTATGACACTAATTACTATGTCTGGTGGTAGGATATTCATATCCGCCCGGATAGCGACAACACGCTTTGTGTGGATCACGTTCCGGGGTCAGCCAGTGTATATCCGGTTCTCCCAAGGGGCTTGCGACATGACGTGATGGTTGGTTGGGGTGGGTATAGAGGGTTCCTCTCAAGAGGGAAGAAGAATTTATACAGGCCGGCATGACTCTAGTGACCACCGATAAACTCATTGTTTGCCGGTAGTCGCTGGTTGTTTGGATTGCACTACGCTTACCATCAGGTGTAGTGCAGTACTTTGCCGTGCTCGGATAAAAAAAAAACTTTTATAATATGTAACTATGGGCTATTTATTCAAAACGTATTGCCGTCACAACGTAAAACAATACGTGAAGACACCACCGCAATATGCTAAAACATTTGTATTAATATATTATCGAAATGCACATTTCCACCACAGCTCACAGGCTTCCAGTATCGACCAGTATTATTCCCACAGGTGCCCGACATGCGGCAGTTTTGGCTTCTTACCAAAATGCCTTTGTTTGCTGCTTCAGCTATATTCCAAAATGTATTTGGAAGTTATAAGCAGCGATAGCTCAGCGGGTGCTACAGACTGTCAAGACGCAAATCGTTGGGTCAAAACTAGCTCTAAGAGCATGCACCTCTGACTTTTCTAAGCTACGTGTATATTAACAATTAATTATAGCTTGATTTAACGATGAAGGGAACATCGTGAGGAAACCTGCATACCTGAGAAGTCATAATAATTTCGAAGGTACGTGAATTCTGCTAATCCGCATTAGGCCAGCGTGGTGGACTTAGGGCTAACCCTTCTCATGCAGTAGAGGATGCCCGTGCTCAGCAGTGGGACGTGTATAATACAGGGGTAGTGTTATTATTATGTATTCTATATTTTAAAAGATTTTTATTATTTATTGCTAACAATGCTTAAGCATTGTTGCTTGACAGCTGAAATAATAATAATGAAAAAAAAATTGGTGTGTGTCGTGGGACACCAGGTAGGAACGAAGTTCCTTCGGCTAATGTAGAATCGACACAAATTGCAAAAAATTCAAATTATCAACTAAAATAACAAAATATGTCTCTTTATTTTTGTTTGACAACATAAAATTACATAGAAATAGAATAGAAAAATAGAAATAAAAACTTATTAATTTAGACTTAGACTGGCTACTAAACGGTGGACGGCCGTGTCCTATAATCAAAAATTCAAATTCAAATTTCAAACCGCGTCTACATTTCCAAATGTCATAAGTTTCACACCCATCTGTTTTATTAACGGAATTTCGACTTTAACTTTGTGTGCTAGATATCAAACTGGTTATGCGACTGTCGCGCCTGCGCACGTCTCATTTAACGGTTTTATTCCACGCATTTTTTCCACGCATTTTTCTTACGGTTTTACTATCACATTTTTTTCAGTTCGGTCACGCAGCGAAATCCCTATCCCCTCCAAGCCTGCCGTAAGGAACTTCGTTCCAATAAATTGGTGTTATATTAGAAATTAATTTAATATATGCTTACTTTACTGCATAGCTGGTAAAGACAGGCCAGCCGAAATCGAGAAAGTGACTCTCGGATACGAGGGACCTATGACCTTTTATTATCATAGAATATTCTAGAGAACAATAAACCCATGCATGTTGCATAGTCCATACTCCACACAAATATCAAGTGTCTCGGGGATACTAAGAAGATCGAGGGGTAATATACAGCTAACTGACGTATGGTAAGCATCACTCTTGTTTATAGACAGTAGCAATACCGCTCAGAATTGTAATTTTAAATTATCAACTTTAAATCCAACAGTATCCAATTTCAAAGAAAATAAGTATTTGCAGATTATACAAACATTCTTTCGGTTACATAACAGTTCACTCCCTAAAGTTTTCCTTAAATTGAAGCATTATAAATAATTGCCTGCGTAGACTTTTCATCAGGAGATTCGGCAATGCTCCCGCCTAACAAAAATTGCTTCCCGTCATTACCCCCGAGGGCCTTGTGATTCTAAGTAGCGAGTCATTCGAAACGACCGCTTGATGGTGAAATAGCAAGGCTGATTAGCGCCTAAAGACAACCAAACCTTGACATTAGCTGCTGCCTTTTGTTTATAACATCAAAATATGTAATAGTATTTCACAATCTTGTCGAATGTAATAATTTATAATTTAGGTTTTGTATTTAATGAGTTGATATTTTAGGGAGAAGAAGAGTATGGCGCTCTGAAAGTAAATAAGAACTTTATTTTTAGTAGAATCCTAAGAAAGAGCTAGTGGGATAAGTGGGTGATCTCCATTACACATAAACATCAATAATATCTGACGAATTATGGACGCATTGCGATAATTATGTAAGGCGGAACTTTTGCTATTTAATGTCATTACTAGTGGCGGCTATCCAGTAAGAAATATACCCCAGAAGAATTAGTCACAGGCAGACTCTCAGACATAAAACCATAAGACTTTTTTATTCGAACACGGCAATGTGACTGCACTACACCTGATAGCAAGCGCAGTGCCGTTCAAGAGAGTCATCGACCACTAACAAGCAATGAGTTTATTAGTAGTCATCGGAATCATGCCGGCCTGTATAAATGCTTTTACTCATCATCATCATCATCAGCCACAGGATGTCCACTGCTGAACATAAACCTTCCCCAAAGATTTCCAGATCGACCTGTTGGAAGCGGCCTGCATCCAGCGACTTCCTGCGACCTTTATCAGGCCGTCTGTCCACCTTGTAGGCCAGCACGTAGCCTCCATTCCAGAACCTTTCTGCCCCATCGGTTATCGGTTTTGCGAGCTATGTGGCCTGCCCCCTGCCATTTGAGCTTGCTAATCCGCTGGGCTATGTCGGTGACCTTCGTTCTTTTCTCTGTTTGCTTTTACTCACAAAAAGCAAATAGAGGGGCCTGCGACAGGACAGGCGGAACTCTAAAGGTTTGCCGACATTCATTGGTTTACCAATTTTGATAGTACTAAAAACAAGCGATAGAAACTTTTAAATAATGTGAACCATTACTACAACTTCAATAAATAAATTAATACACCCAACAGTCACATACATAGTCCTGACCCCACAGTAAGATACGAGTCTTGTGTCGTGGGTATCAGGAACTACGAGAGACTTTCGGTCTCACAACATCCAGATGAGATCCAGATGATGATCCAGAGAATGTGGATCATACAAACAGTTGTCTCGGTGCGGGGATCGAACCCGCGGCCTCTCGCTTTTTAGCCGGATACTCGCCCGCTGTGCCACGGAGGCTAATCAGCGAATGGTGCAACCCACACTGACACACACCCTAATCACCGCTCCACATATCACGAATATAAGGCCATCAAGTGAACACACGTTTCATAATGTTAGTGAACTTTATGGATTTCCATGTACTCTTGTCAGTGTTGTTAACAGGTTTTATCTGGTACAGTGATTGTTAAACATCGTTAAAGACGCATAAAACAACGCTAACAAATTGGATGGGGACTGGAACGAATGGCTACCATCAACTAGCCCGAGCTCCAATAAAATAGCAGCTAGCATTAATGGCTTTCACAAGTAGTAAACATCTTCTACCGCAAAAATGATATTGCATTCTATTTTTTTTTACGTAACCGCCTTATTGGTCGCTTAGGCTGTGAATCCGTGAAGTTTTGGGTTAAAACTTCGATAAAGCAATCAAAATATTTTTTTCAGTTACGCCTCGAAAATCACACTAAAAAGAAATTCACGCAGGCGGAGACGCGGGCAACAGCTAGTGTGGAATAAACAGAACATAGTTTTACCAACTTTAGCCCATGTAATGCGTTTAAACGTAAGAATTTCAACGTCTTCCGAATATCGAAGTTCGTCAGTTAAATATTATTGCATTGCACTTGTTGGGTGTTATTTTATGCTCCGTATTTATTCCAGTTATGGTAAAATGTGTTCATTTACATGCTTCTGTGACGTAGTAAAATATATTCGAAATAAGATATTTATGTTTGAAAATTCTCCGAATAAACTTAAAGATCGAACGATATTGTGTTTCTGACATCGAATATCTATATCTAAACTAATATTATAAATAGGAAAGATTTGTTTTCATTGAATAGGCGCTGAAACTGCCTGGACCGATTTGAAAAATTCTTTCATCATTAGAATTCTACATTATCCCTTATTAACATAGGCTACTTTTTATCCCAGAAAAAACATTCACGCGGATGGAGCCGCGGGCAACAGCTTGTATTTTAAATTTTAACACATCAACTGCACTCACATTACTATGTCAAAATAATGTTAGCTCACGCTTTAATCCCCGAAGGGGGAAGCAAAGGCACAATTAGTGCATCCACGTTGCGCCGAGCTGATTTCCGCTCATTATATGATAATATAATAATATTTATTGGGGGTACGAATTATGTCGAGCGAGTCCCGAAGTTGAAAAAAAAGCAAATTAAATTTAAATTAATTTATTAATAAAATTACAATTAATGTCACAAGATACGCCGTGCATCCCTTTTCCGTCATTTGACTGTTACCCCTTACATCGGATTTAAATTGTTTATATTTGATAATACGTTTCGGAAATCGTAATTTAATCATTAAAATAATAATACATTCGAGTGTAATATCTTATTGAATAGCTAAATTTCAAATTGGCGAAGTTGTTAATTAATTAAAACATCAATACAGGATCATTAAGGCCAATATGTTGGTCTTCCGGTATCCATCCTTCCGCCTTTCCTGTTATAGAAAACGTAATCTACATAAGTCCCCTTGGGCATGGACAATCAATGCTACATTCGAACCAGACTGCATAACATTTGTGTAACTATTACAATTATGCCTTCTGGTACTTCTTGAACTTTTAGGTTTAGATTTTCTGTGAATATTCATATGGGGTATTCGAATTGCAAATGATTGTCTTTTTGGGAAATTATTAAATATCTTGTGGCAACATTGAGCAATGACTATAATTTATACCTTTTCAAGATACACAGTATATTGTTTAATGAAAAACAATCAGTTAAAATAGAGTTACAATACATTACACAAACTAAATAAATACAAAGCACAATTATTATCATCTATCTTTTATAGCCGATGAAGAAAGGAGAAGTTTCTCAAATCAACGTATATTTTCAGTGTATATTTTTTTTGTATTCAAAATTTACGATTTTTTACCCATTAGATTTATCAAGTCTGTTATTTTGTCTACAACCTAAAAGGTTATATCTTGGTAAAGTATTATAGTTATGATATTCATTGTTTGGTGAATGCGTGCCCATCGATCCGCGGCCGACCTTCAACCGCTATGAATGGCAGTGTTTACCTTTCCGTCGTGCTGTCACAACGTTTCTATCGTTACCCGCTTTTGTCATCGTTCGGCTTTTATTCTATTTTTTGCAGTTTTCGGGGTAATTTTGTAGGAAATATTGACTCGCTATAGACAAATTATTTATTATTTATCAGACGACCTGAGAAAGGTCGCATGATGTCGCTGGATGCAGGCCGCTTCCAACAGGTCGGTCTGGAAATCTTTTGGGGAGGCCTATATTCAGCAGTGGACGTCTTGTGGCTGATGATGATGATGATGATGATGATGATAGACAATCTCAGGTCTAATAGAATCCTATTCTACATATATCGAATAGTAAGTGGCTGTGGTGTTACTACCCCGTGACCACGAAGGCTGAAAAGCTTTCGAAACGTCGGGATCGAAATTAATAAAAAAACCGCGATAAAATCCGTTTAAATTAGTTTTATTTCAACTGTTACTTTTTTGAAGTTATCGGAAAGAAAATCTACGTTTTTGTAATTTATATTTTTTAATGTACCGGTTTGTAGGTAACTTTTATCTATTTTTACTATGAGTTGAAATCAGACATTTTTTGCCAGATAATTTGAAGGTGGCAATGTAACCGGACATTAAGTAACCATGTTTTTTTTTACATCAAACACACTGTATAGTGTCCTAGAACTGGCAAACGTATTATCATATTTCGTGGGTATCTCTTAAAAAGAGTCGTTGTCAAAACAATTCAATTTAACTTTTTCCATTTCATAGTACTTAAAGTTAAGTAAATCCGGTGCATCAGGTTAACCAAACATTGCCAGTATTAATAATTTAACACAATTAATCGGACAATCACAATAATACATTATTAATCAATCAGGCATGATCGGTTATTGGTTAATTATGTTCCATTGCAATAGGATTTCATCCTCTCAATTATTGATCTAATTGTATTCCAGACATGTATACTCAAAGGTATAGTCAGCTAAAGACAATATCAATATATAATAATACTAGATGACCCGGTGAACTTCGTATCACCTACATATATTTGTGTAAAATGTGTCCTGTTCTTGTCTTGTCCTCGTCCCGGTCTCCGTCCCGGTCTCCGTCCCGGTCTCCGTCCCGGTCCCCGTCCCTGTCCCCGTCCCTGTCCCCGTCCCCGTCCCTGTCCCCGTCCCTGTCCCCGTCCCTGTCCCCGTCCCTGTCCTTGTCCTGTCCCTGTCCTGTCCTGTCCCTGTCCCTGTCCCTGTCCCTGTCCCTGTCCCTGTCCCTGTCCCTGTCCCTGTCCCTGTCCCTGTCCCTGTCCCTGTCCCTGTCCCTGTCCCTGTCTTGCCCTGTCCCTGCCCTGTCCCTGTCCTGTCCCTGTCCCTGTCCCTGTCCCTGTCCCTTTCCCTGTCCCTGTCCCTGTCCCTGTCCTGCCCCTGTCCTGTCCCTGTCCTGTCCCTGTCCTGTCCCTGTCCTGGCTTGTCCCTGTCCTGTCTAGTATATATACCAACAAACCGGTTTATACCTGCGCTTATAGATGTTTCACATCAAAAAGACATCAAGTGTTTCATACCCAGGAACAGCAAAATCAACAACTACTAATAAATTAAAAATTAATAAAAAAAACATTGTCCAGCGGACAAAATTGTGAATCTAAACCATTCTCAGATCCCCTTGAACACACACAAAAAATTTCATCAAAATCGGTCCAGTCGTTTAAGAGAAGTTCAGGAACATACACACTCACAGAAGAATTATATATATAAAGACTAGATGACCCGGTGAACTTCGTATCACCTACATATATTTGTTTAAAATGTGGTCAAAACTTGATACAAATGTTTCATTTACATTAAATGCAATTAAGTAAGGTACTGCACCATAGCACGTGAGGTAGCCCGTCGCATATTTAATTGACTTCGACGACCTAAGTCAGGTCGTCTTCCACCTCCCCCCGGTGGGACAGTCCTGTCCCTGTCCCTGTCCTGTCCTGTCCCTGTCCTGTCCTGTCCCTGTCCTGTCCCTGTCCTGTCCATGTCCCTGTCCTGTCCTGTCCCTGTCCTGTCCTGTCCCTGTCCTGTCCTGTCCCTGTCCTGTCCTGTCCTGTCCTGTCCCTGTTCCTGTCCCTGTCCCTGTCCCTGTCCCTGTCCCTGTCCCTGTCCCTGTCCTGTCCTGTCCCTGTCCCTGTCCCTGTCCCTGCCCCTGCCCCTGCCCCTGCCCCTGCCCCTGTCCTGTCCCTGTCCCTGTCCCTGTCCCTGTCCCTGTCCCTGTCCCTGTCCCTGTCCCTGTCCCTGTCCCTGTCCCTGTCCCTGTCCCCGTCCCCGTCCCCGTCCCCGTCCCCGTCCCCGTCCCCGTCCCCGTCCCTGTCCTGTCCCTGTCCTGTCCTGTCCCTGTCCCTGTCCCTGTCCCTGTCCCTGTCCCTGTCCCTGTCCCTGTCCCTGTCCCTGTCCCTGTCCCTGTCCCTGTCCCTGTCCCTGTCCCTGTCCCTGTCCCTGTCCCTGTCCCTGTCCCTGTCCCTGTCCCTGTCCCTGTCCCTGTCCCTGTCCCTGTCCCTGTCCCTGTCCCTGTCCCTGTCCCTGTCCCTGTCCCTGTCCCTGTCCCTGTCCCTGTCCCTGTCCCTGTCCCTGTCCCTGTCCCTGTCCCTGTCCCTGTCCCTGTCTTGCCCTGTCCCTGCCCTGTCCCTGTCCCTGTCCCTGTCCCTGTCCCTGTCCCTGTCCCTGTCCCTGTCCCTGTCCCTGTCCCTGTCCCTGTCCCTGTCCCTGTCCCTGTCCCTGTCCCTGTCCCTGTCCCTGTCCCTGTCCCTGTCCCTGTCCCTGTCCCTGTCCCTGTCCCTGTCCCTGTCCCTGTCCCTGTCCCTGTCCCTGTCCCTGTCCCTGTCCCTGTCCCTGTCCCTGTCCCTGTCCCTGTCCCTGTCCCTGTCCCTGTCCCTGTCCCTGTCCCTGTCCCTGTCTTGCCCTGTCCCTGCCCTGTCCCTGTCCTGTCCCTGTCCCTGTCCCTGTCCCTGTCCCTGTCCCTGTCCCTGTCCCTGTCCCTGTCCCTGTCCCTGTCCCTGTCCCTTTCCCTGTCCCTGTCCCTGTCCCTGTCCTGCCCCTGTCCTGTCCCTGTCCTGTCCCTGTCCTGTCCCTGTCCTGGCTTGTCCCTGTCCTGTCTAGTATATATACCAACAAACCGGTTTATACCTGCGCTTATAGATGTTTCACATCAAAAAGACATCAAGTGTTTCATACCCAGGAACAGCAAAATCAACAACTACTAATAAATTAAAAATTAATAAAAAAAACATTGTCCAGCGGACAAAATTGTGAATCTAAACCATTCTCAGATCCCCTTGAACACACACAAAAAATTTCATCAAAATCGGTCCAGTCGTTTAAGAGAAGTTCAGGAACATACACACTCACAGAAGAATTATATATATAAAGACTAGATGACCCGGTGAACTTCGTATCACCTACATATATTTGTTTAAAATGTGGTCAAAACTTGATACAAATGTTTCATTTACATTAAATGCAATTAAGTAAGGTACTGCACCATAGCACGTGAGGTAGCCCGTCGCAAATTTAATTGACTTCGACGACCTAAGTCAGGTCGTCTTCCACCTCCCCCCGGTGGGACAGTCCTGTCCCTGTCCCTGTCCTGTCCTGTCCCTGTCCTGTCCTGTCCCTGTCCTGTCCCTGTCCTGTCCATGTCCCTGTCCTGTCCTGTCCCTGTCCTGTCCCTGTCCTGTCCTGTCCCTGTCCTGTCCTGTCCCTGTCCTGTCCTGTCCTGTCCTGTCCCTGTTCCTGTCCCTGTCCCTGTCCCTGTCCCTGTCCCTGTCCTGTCCTGTCCCTGTCCCTGCCCCTGCCCCTGCCCCTGCCCCTGCCCCTGCCCCTGTCCTGTCCCTGTCCCTGTCCCTGTCCCTGTCCCTGTCCCTGCCCCTGCCCCTGCCCCTGTCCTGTCCCTGTCCCTGTCCCTGTCCCTGTCCCTGTCCCTGTCCCTGTCCCTGTCCCTGTCCCTGTCCCTGTCCCTGTCCCTGTCCCTGTCCCTGTCCCTGTCCCTGTCCCTGTCCCTGTCCCCGTCCCCGTCCCCGTCCCAGTCCCCGTCCCCGTCCCCGTCCCCGTCCCCGTCCCCGTCCCCGTCCCCGTCCCCGTCCCCGTCCCCGTCCCCGTCCCCGTCCCCGTCCCCGTCCCCGTCCCCGTCCCCGTCCCCGTCCCCGTCCCCGTCCCCGTCCCCGTCCCCGTCCCCGTCCCCGTCCCCGTCCCCGTCCCCGTCCCCGTCCCCGTCCCCGTCCCCGTCCCCGTCCCCGTCCCCGTCCCCGTCCCCGTCCCCGTCCCCGTCCCCGTCCCCGTCCCCGTCCCCGTCCCCGTCCCCGTCCCCGTCCCCGTCCCCGTCCCCGTCCCCGTCCCCGTCCCCGTCCCCGTCCCCGTCCCCGTCCCCGTCCCCGTCCCCGTCCCCGTCCCCGTCCCCGTCCCCGTCCCCGTCCCCGTCCCCGTCCCCGTCCCCGTCCCCGTCCCCGTCCCCGTCCCCGTCCCCGTCCCCGTCCCCGTCCCCGTCCCCGTCCCCGTCCCCGTCCCCGTCCCCGTCCCCGTCCCCGTCCCCGTCCCCGTCCCCGTCCCCGTCCCCGTCCCCGTCCCCGTCCCCGTCCCCGTCCCCGTCCCCGTCCCCGTCCCCGTCCCCGTCCCCGTCCCCGTCCCCGTCCCCGTCCCCGTCCCCGTCCCCGTCCCCGTCCCCGTCCCCGTCCCCGTCCCCGTCCCCGTCCCCGTCCCCGTCCCCGTCCCCGTCCCCGTCCCCGTCCCCGTCCCCGTCCCCGTCCCCGTCCCCGTCCCCGTCCCCGTCCCCGTCCCCGTCCCCGTCCCCGTCCCCGTCCCCGTCCCCGTCCCCGTCCCCGTCCCCGTCCCCGTCCCCGTCCCCGTCCCCGTCCCCGTCCCCGTCCCCGTCCCCGTCCCCGTCCCCGTCCCCGTCCCCGTCCCCGTCCCCGTCCCCGTCCCCGTCCCCGTCCCCGTCCCCGTCCCCGTCCCCGTCCCCGTCCCCGTCCCCGTCCCCGTCCCCGTCCCCGTCCCCGTCCCCGTCCCCGTCCCCGTCCCCGTCCCCGTCCCTGTCCCTGTCCCTGTCCCTGTCCTGTCCCTGTCCTGTCCTGTCCTGTCCTGTCCTATCGGTACAGCCAGTCTCGAGTTTTGGCGAGACACACGCACAGAGCGATTCAATGTAAAACATTCCAAAATCAACAACTACTAATAAATTAAAAATTAATTAAAAAACCATTGTCCAGCGGACAAAATTGTGAATCTAAACCATTCTCAGATCCCCTTGAACACACACAAAAAATTTCATCAAAATCGGTCCAGTCGTTTAAGAGAAGTTCAGTGACATACACACTCACAGAAGAATTATATATATAAAGATTGAGTGGTAGAGCCACGCTGTAGACAGTTTTGTCTACAGCATGCATGGGCTGGGTCGACCGGGTCGTTACCACTGACTCACAGAAAACCGACGTAAAGTAGCGGCTTGCTGCTGCGTTTCGTACGGTGAGAGATATCGGGAAGCCCAAATCCCTTCCCAACCCCTAATTATCCCTTTCCTTTAAGGTTGGCAACGCAGCCATTACTCTTCTGGTTGTGGGCGTACATGAGCGGTGGAGAGCCAAAGTGATATTCGAAATTCTAGCCTTTTAGAAGATGCCTTCGAACTGAATCACTGTCAAGAAGTTATTTTTCCGACTATAAAAAAACTAACACAATCCCATGATAACATCCAGCTCAACATATCGAACACAAATCCAATTTTAGCCATCTCGTGTATCCGAAAGATTTGTCTTATTTCTCGGCCTAAAATCCAGGCCTTGTAAACATGAATTTAGACTATAGACAATTATTATTATGACGTAGTCGTTAAATGACCTAAACATTAATTAAATAATAAAATTGTTCCACGTAAATATTTGATTAAAGCTCGAGCCATTGTTGAATTGTTGCGACGAGATCATAATAAATGTTTTCCTTACTTTTGTATCGGCTTTCACTTGTTTCCACTCGGCTTGTAAACAGACCTTGGCTCGCTTTCTCCAAACTTCATAATTAGCCCCTGAACCTTTGTGCGTCACGGTTGAAAAATGAGGCCTATTTTATCCGCCATTTTTTATAAGTGGGATGAATTTTGTTTGCAATTTTGAAAATGTTTTTCATTGCCGTGATTTACTACAATAACGTTACTTGGTTTTATCTGGAATATTGAAGTTTGTTCAAGAGTTTATCAGTTGTTTTTTGTTTCTTTTGGAATAAATTTATATTACCCGATATCTTTGATAATTATTTATCGATAATCCGTTTAATTTATGAGCAATGGCCAATGATAAATTATGATAAATACAATAATTTAACTGCTAGGCTTTTGATAATTTAGTTATATAATCATTTAATACAATATCCACTCTTCTCACATGATAAATGATAACAAAAACCTTTTTTGAGATAACCCTTATATTGCTCTGCTACTAATGAGAGGAATTAGACCAGAAACGTACAATTATTATTTATTGTAAGTATCGAATTGGAGAGTTACTGAGCCACCCACATCTTAGGTCCAAAGCCCACCTTATCAGTACATGGTACAATCTGCTGACAAATACATGGTACAATCTGCTGACAAACGGTAATGGCAAAACTTGCTTCCCATTGCGTGTTGTGAGGTCAGAAGGCGGCGAAGCCCACTCTAATACCAATTACCGTCAAACCACGATGGAATGACGGACCCTGGTAGAAGCCGGGGTGACGCCAGGCAAAAACAAAGAATAGAAACCCACAATGCCAGAAGAATCATAGACACAAAAGGTGTAATTAAAGGGGCAGGCAGGATAAGGAGGGGCAATTGGGCCTTCGAATTTCTCACTCACATTGGTTTCCTGTGTTATCTACTTTTTGTTTTGATCAACAATATTTACTGTTTAGAGATAAAACAACACGAAAATAAGTAAACGTTACTTATCAGTTAAAATATAATATGGCAACATTATCTCATAATTTTCCTTTTCCTTTAAGGTTTGTAACGTATCCAGGATTTCGTACGCATGCAAACACGCACACAAACACGAATTTCATATTCGATACTTTCGATGATTTTCATATGCGAGCATGAACACTAACAAGAACCAAAAAAGAGAAAAAGATTTTTTTTATGGTATAGGCCGGCAAACGTGCAAGTGGGTCACTTGATGGTAAGTGATCTCCACCGCCCATGTACGCCCACCATCAAAAAAAGCATGGGCGCGTTGCCGACCATAAAGGAAAGGGATAATTAGGGATAGGGAAGGGGAGGGGATCTGGGCTGCCGGATATCTCACTCACCGTACGAAACGCAGCAGCAAGCCACTACTTTACGTCAGTTTTCTGTGAGACAGAGGTAATGACCCGGTCGAGCCAGCCTATTCATGCTGTAGACAAAACTGTCTACAGCGTGGCTCTACCACTCAGATTCGATTCTTTAGAAAGAAATAGTACAACTGGCAACCCTAAATGAAGGACGCCTCACATAACATGGACGACCGGATCGAACCGATCGTTAGGGCATGCCTCACTTATGATATTGCTATTGCCATACAACGGATAGTAATTTCCTTAACCGCTCGCACGCCGAAATTTGAATTTGGAATTTGCTTGTCGAGATAATAATATGTAGATACGTGAGAATTTGTTATAGGATTGTTATGGGTTTGTTTAAGCTTTTTCTTGGTTACGAGGATTTAATTTTACGATTGTGTTTATGATTTAAAACATGTTATAAACGATCTTATTATGTTCTAATCAATTAAGCAAAATCAATTTGTTTTGACAATTCTTCAGCTTCTTGCGAGTATGTATTTATTGTTTTCGTGTTTTTCACCTTCATCTTAGCGGCTGTGTTACCATCTCTTAATAAATACTACTTCTACATCCTAAAAACTGCGGAGGCGAAAATCATAGGTTCGAAACCAGCCCTAAGAGCGTAAGCGACTTTTCTAAGTAACGTGTCTATTAATTGTAAATTATCACCTGCTATAATGGTGAATGAAACATTGTGAGGAAATCTACATACTTGAGAGGTTCTTTATAAGAATTTCGAAGGTATGTGAATTGTGCCAGCCCGCATTAGGCCAGCGTGGTGAACAAAGGCCTAACCCCTCTCAATTTGGATTTGAATTTGATTTGAATTTGAAATAGCGGCTTGCTGCTGCGTTTCGTACGGTGATACGGTGATGATATGGGTGGTGGAGATCACTTACCATCAGGTGACCCGCTTGCTCGTTGCCAGCCTATGCTATAAAAAAAAATTGTAGAGTCCTCAAAAGTGAGACGTATGATTACATACGTCTATCGTCATATCCACCCTGTATTAACAGGGTCGGTATGATTTAAGTACAAAAGCCACATTCTGATAAATAAGGCCTTAATTATGATCGTTATTCAATGATTGATTAGTTTTACAACGTTGTGTCTCTTTCTAGCAACTATATAAATGGTTATTTAAATGGTTGGCATAATGGCACAGAAAGACAAAAGACTGTTAAACCAACCAATGCTTGAACAACGTTTTGTAGGGCTCTGTATATTGTATATTGTAAAAAAGTCTACTAAAAGTCAGTCTATGACATTTGATTACTTTAAATGCACTGGAATTTCCCTGAATGTTGCCAAAACAAAAAAGGCTCGGTAATTGATTCCGATAACGGAGAGCAATCGGTCAAACACACTAACAGCTATAAATATTCAGCAGTTTGTAAACCTGCACTCACGGTATTCCGAATAAAATTGGATTTAAAAATGCAAATGTTACTGCAGTACGAAAATCCCAATTTATTTTGTTTATAGATTGATAATATAAACTGCAATTATATCTTCTGTGCCATATCAGACATTACTAGCATTGAGCATAAGCTTAGAGATAAGACCGTTATTAATTTCGCTAGTGGGAGGGTACCTTTTGAGTGGTAGAGCCACACTATAGACAATTTTGGCTACAGCATGAATAGGCTTGGTCGTTACCACTAAATACTGCAAATCCCTCTGCTATTATATTGGCTTGTATGAATAATCAATCAATTAGACTGATATAATCAAATTATATGGAAATAGCTGAAAATACATGGAGTGAAAAGCTTTTAAGCAATGTAACGTGTGTTTTTAATCAAAATGTTATGAATAACTTTCTCTACTTGATTTGTATCAGTTTTATGCTGTTTAAGTTAAGCTGTCATTACAGTTAATTAAGCTGTGTGTCCTTCGGTTTGCGGGCACTTCTGAGTCCCCTCATATATGAAGACGGGTCGCAAGGTGGTACGCTGCAAGGGCCGTTCCGGTTGAATCTGGGCGCTTCTTCGCTCAGGAACCCGGAACCTCTTAATCACCGAACATAGCGACTGTGGGATTTTAAGATGGTACGGTGTAGGATGTATATAAAGACTCGGCCCAGCGATAGTTTGATTGTTTTCTATCTCTCCCCCAGGCGGACTTACAGTGACTAGTCTAACATAACCTTTCCGCCTTTTCAGGAAGGGCAGTAGTGTTAATTAGTTTTTCCCCGTGAGAACAAAAAAGGAAGTAGTAAATAGGATTAGTTTGAAATGCCTTTTACTAAACGTTTATTACAGTACGGTCTAATTTATGTCTAATCAATAAACTGTAGGAAAGGGCAGATTCAGTAAAAAAGGTTTTACGTAGCTACTCGAAACTACCGAATCTAAAAACGGAAAGGTAATGACGGTCATGGGTAGAAAATGGTAGCCATATAAATAAAGGTTTTAGTACATACGAAATGAACGCCCTTCCCATATAACCATGAGTGTGGAACGAGTAAAGCGGGGTTGCAAATATAGGGCCCTACTTATAATTTTACTTAAGCATTGATTAGTTAAACACTCTTTTGTCTTTCTCTGTCAACGCGATTTTTAAAGTGGCTGGAAAGAGACGAAAAGAGTTTTTTAACTAAGCAGTGCTTAAAAAGTTTATATGTTGGGTCCATATAATACAATATGAAGCGACAATTGGATGCAGTCTGTTTAAGAACACATTTATTAGAAGTTAAATATTATGTAGGATAGATATATAATTACACCTAACAGTCACAACCTTACTAGGTGGTAGGTCGCTTGTATGCCAGAAGCTGTTTGGGTTGGCACCACTGTTTTTCCAGTACTACAGCCAAGCAGAAGTGTGTTCAAAGGACACTGAAACCACCCTGATTTCGGCGACAATGTACCATAGAGCTATTTTTACAATGTTGTTTTTTGTTTTATCATAATATTACTCTGTGTGATGTGTTACATAAATAAATGAATACACCCAACAGTCAGTTTCACGGATAGATAGATAGATAGATAGAAGTTATTTATTTCGGCTTATTTGAAAGCCTCCGCGGCACAGCAGGTGAGTAGCCGGCAGCGAAGTGAAAAGCCGTGGGTTCGATTCCCGCACCGCGACAAATGTTTGTGTGATCCACGAATTAGTTTCAGGTCTAGGTGTCGTGGGACTGCAAGCACATCGTAGTTCCTAATACCACGATTCAGGTTTAACCTAATGTGGGGTCAGGACTATGTGTGTGATTAATTATTTGAAAAAAATAGTGAATATCTAAATGAACATCATAGACAACTATTTACTAATAAAAAAAAAATGATCAATTCAGATTACATAAGAGTTTTAATATCAGTTTTATTACGATCGAAATCGGCCAGTCTAAAATCTTGTTTGCTCAGTTACTCGAGCGTTTCATTCGACCATCTAGATAAAATCTCGATCTCGGTCATAAAAGTTATTCTTTACATAAATTTTATTTCTGACACAGATTGTTTAAGTATAAAGTTTTATGTTATTAACCTTTTATAGATTTTATGATTAATGTAACGTGAGATAAATTATTCCGATACGTAATTGACCAAAGTATATTAATGGTCCAGTCATTTTAGCTTAAATTAGGTAAGAATCGGAATTCGAGATACCCGGCTGTAAGTCTGTAAATACTTGTATAATTGACACCCTAAAAGTTGTCTCAAAACCTACATATGGGATGTAGGTTTTGAGACAGTGGCGATTTTTGTGACCTTTGACCTTGAAATTTAATAGTTGCGCACACCCTACCATATGTAGGTTTTGAGACAACTTTCAGGGTGTCAATATACAAGTATTTACAGACTTAACAGCTGGGTATCTCGGATTCCGAGGTGAACCTACTAAAATGACTGGACCATAAAGCATTTATAAAACCCCGACTTAAAAAACTTTTGACAAAAATAAAACCGACAAAAATATTTAAAAATAAACTCAATAAAACAGTATTTTCTTTTGACCCACATTTCACCTAGTTTATTTCCGTCCCATGAAGTGATAGGCTGTATATACGTGGTACAATTCTCTCTCCGGGCTGATACTATGTATTTCGTGATCCGATATCACTTTTACTCAACTTGGGGGTCGAACCCAAGATCTTGGTACAGCAGTCGTCCCGCGTACGAATGACAACGGCGCCACCGAGGCAGTCATCACTGAGTTAAATGGTAATTTATTTCTACTTTTTTTTATTGAAGTGATAACTTCTTATGGGAGGGTGAATCGAAACGTTCCGTAACGCGAGCGGCCCATCGACCAGCCAGCGTTAGCCGACCTCCCTGGAACATCGATAATTTCGAAGTCCCAGGTGGCGCCACACAGTGACCAGTCGGCTTGGGCCGGACTTTGACACGACTTTGACACGACTCTGACACGACTCTGACACGACTCCGACACGACTCTGACACGACTCTGACACGACTCTGACACGATTCTGACACGACTCTGACACGACTTTGACACGTCTTTGACACGACTTTGACACGGCTTTGACCGGACTTCGTAACGTAACGCGTTAGGGAGCCAGACAGAGTGGCGCCGTAACGTAACGCTTTACGGCGCCACTCTGTCTGGCTTCTCCTTCTCTCACGCATACGGTAGCAGTAGGCAGGCTCCTCCGCTCTTACTTTAATCCACATTAGTTTAAGTTATTACTTCTGTCGAGCGTCCCGGGACGCACACTTTTTTTTTTGATTAAAGATAAGCGCCACGCCTGCCCATATACAAAAGCAATGGCACTGAACTGCGCTCGTCACCCCGAGACTTAATATGTTAAGTCTCATAATGCCCAGTAGTTTCACTTCAATGTCCTTCAAACAGAAACTTTGCTTACACGCTGTTGCTTGGAGCCAGAAATAGACAAAGCGGTGGTACCAACCCAGACACCTCTCGCATATGAGGTACCTTGTATTAATTACTTCTAATATCTGGAATTATGTGCCATTAACAATATTTGATATATTAAGATGCCGTTGGGTGTTTCGAAAACGGAAACTTGGCGGTGAGTGGAAGCTTGTTGGATGTTGAAAGTTGTGTCGGATGTTGCAGTCTACTGTGGCATTGACAGGCTGTATTTCCAAACACCGTTGCTAGCGGATATTATTAACATTACTTGTATATGCAAAGTATCAATTAAGTAAACATTTTTATCGTAGGTCGTAGGATTATGGAGTCTTTTCTAACAACGGTCTTCTAAGGGGAGTGTGAAGAAACATCCTGCTCAAAGAGTCGCATATTGTAGGAAGGTGGGAACATGTGTAGGTTCCAGCAGGCAATACTACAGCTACAATACACACACGTTCGTAAGATATGACAGCAGTCATATCTTACGAAATTCTTAATTCGAGCCGTTATGGAGGAGACCACCTGGTGCTAAGCCAATCTATCCACAAGCCAGCGCATCGTTCCTTTAAGGAATGGTGACGATAATATAAGCAGTATTTAGGGAAAATAATTTTAACGGATTTGTAAATTCATTCGTAATGTGTCAATAAAATATGAACGAAACATTACGTTCCCAATTAACCAATTGCTTAAATTCATATTTATTGTGAAATCAATTGCCGTTAGTATAACCGAATAAATAATCAAATAATGATTTAAATAGGCCAAGCGGAACAAATTTTGGTTATTATCCATCATACATTGAGAATTTAATCCGTTGTTTGGGATAGATGTTTACATATAATGCGAATGAATTGTTGAATATTAGATCAATAGGGAGAATTCTGATAAAGAGTCAGAGTTTTGATCGTGCTTTGGGACCATTATTGAATGGAGGGGCGTAAGTAGAAACATTTATGGAAGCTAAATCAAATAGTAAATCTATTGTAAGCAATCAGTAAAAGGTATATCAAAAGGTATATGTATATAGGTAGGTATAAAGGTATATAGTAAAGGTATATACTATAGATTTTTCAGTACACTTTTGTACATCTTGCTATAAGGGTAGTGATCTCATCTCTATATGTATAAAGATAAACCAAAACTACATATTTAAAAGTACACGTACTTTATCAAAGCGTGTATAAATGATCTAAAATATCTATACGAGTATGTGATTTTACGACGTCTCAACATTTAACGATAAACAATAACCATAATTCGCTCTAAACGAAACCCAGTCAGTATAACTAAAAAATACAGGCTACTGGGTGGGAATGGTAATGGGAAAAATAAAATTGTTTATATTATTTATATATTAGGTACTAACATAAATCTTAAGGAAATTGTTACTAACACTTATACGGATTCTGTCCGAAATAAATGAATAATAATATAAGCAGCGATAGCTCAGCGGGGAGTGTATGGACTGTCGAGACGAAAGTCGCAGGTTCGAAACCAGCCCCAAGAGCATACACCACTGACTTTTCTAAGTTACATTTGTATTAATTGTTAATTATCACTTGCTTTAACGGTGAAGGAAACATCGTGAGGAAACCTGCATACCTGAGAACTCGATAAGATTTTTCGAAGGTAAGTGAAGTCTGCGAACCCGCATTAGGCCAACGTGGTGCACTAATCCCTCTCATTCAGTAGAGGGGGCCCGTACCCACCAGTGGGACGTATATAATACAGGGCTAGTAAAAAAAATAATAATAACTACAGCACGTTTTAATCCCAACTTTACAATATAACTTTACCCCGAAAACCCAAGTTCTCAATAGAAGTTCAAAACCTCTGCCTATCCTTAAGAAACTTTCACAACCGCCGACTACTCGCTTAATCTAACTTGGTAAGCCAGTTACGGTCTCCGAGCCACTTTGACCGGATTGGTGCTAAAAATTAAAATGTAATTACGCCGTACACTCATGCATTAGTAAACAGGGGATGGATGTAATTCCGAGGCTCACGTTCGCAGCATTTGTTCCGATACGGCGGAGGCCTGGCTGTAGGTTTCTCTCACCTTTCCGTGGATATTTTTCGTGTAATTTCTTCGTTGTTCTGTGGCTTTAGAATTTTACAAATATTAATGATTTATTAACCTAACCGCATTGTATAATTAACGTAACTTTTTTTTTATTTCATTGAAAGACGAGACGAGCAAGGCGCTCGCCTGATGGTAAG
The DNA here is from genome assembly GCA_949126905.1 of Amorpha juglandis. Classification (NCBI taxonomy): domain Eukaryota; kingdom Metazoa; phylum Arthropoda; class Insecta; order Lepidoptera; family Sphingidae; genus Amorpha; species Amorpha juglandis. The sequence continues at coordinate 10,999,241 of OX421383.1, forward strand.
CGCCACGCTTGCCTATAAACAGATACAACACCACACAGAACTTTGAATTTCAAAGCACTGCATGGCACTGAACTGCGCTCGTCACCCCGAGACATAAGATGTTAAGTCTCATAATGCCCAGTAATTTCACTGGCTTCAATGTCCAACACTGTTGCTTGGCGGCAGAAATAGACAAAGCGGTGGTACTAACCACGAAGCCGTCTGGCTTCTCGCATACGAGGGACCTACCACCTTGTAAACTTTGACCAAATTAATAAGTTATAGCAAATAAACATTCGCATTCATTGCTTGGTGTTTGGAACACTGAAGTATGTTTGGTTTATTAGTGATAAAAATACATAATCGATTTTTTTATTTTGGTACGGTAATTGACTACACCAGACTTGATGTTAAGTACATATCAGTTCATTTTTTTAGACGCATGAATGACGATCTGAGCAGGTCGCTCGTCTGTTGGTAAGCGCCACGCCTGCCCATATACAGATACAACACCATACAGAACTTTGAATTACAAACCACTTTATGGCATAAAATTTTTCGAAACGTCGGACCAAAATTAAACACTAACCGCGATAAAATCCGTTTCAATTAATTTAAATGTGTAATATTCGCGTAAACATAAGAAATCATATGCTATGTTCATATCACAAACAAAATAGATCAATATTTCGGCTAAGAATAATTACATTCGCACACGGATCTTGTGCGATAACTTTTGTTCCATTTTGTTTACTCCGAGAGACGTAAATTATAGAATCTGTATTCATAATGAATAACCTATTTTCTCAGCATGAAGTTGAATTGATTTATTATGTAATTTGATGAAAACAAAATGTTCCTTTAATAAATTACGACCAATTATAGCCAGTTTAGGGACGAGGAATATTATTTACGTGAATCGTTGAATGAAATCGTTGTTATAGAAATTATCCTTTGGGTTTATTCGTTTTAAGGCTGTTTATATACTTAAGAAGGAAAAGTCTTTTATTATGCGAACAATACTACAATTATAATAATTATAGCCTCTAGAATAACAGCTTTTATATTATTACGTATTTTTATGAATACCTATTTCAGACATGCTTACTAATAAAAATTATAAATAAACAATTCTTAAAAAATCGGCCAAGTATGTGTCGGACTATGCATAGTAAAGGAATCCGTAGTCAAGTTGAACGTTCATAGTTTTAAATAAGTATAAGATACCGTAAATCTACAAATAAACGACAAAAAAATCTACAAAGGCGCAAAAATAAGTTGGCATGTTTAAAAGTTATTTATAACATTGGGCGGCAAACGAGGAAGTAGGTCACTTGATGTTAAGTGATTTCCACTGCCCATGTACGCCCACAAAACCAGAAGAATCATGTTATTATGGCGATCGCTAAACTAAAATTTGTGTAAACGTAAATATCCCGTATTTCGAAAACTATACAACCTAGCTTAATAAAACCAAGGATTTCGTTGGAAGTACCTTTTAAGTTATGTTAGATTGTCTTTTTAAAAAAATCCATACATTAGTTTAAAAGTTCGAAGGGGGGGGGGCACATTTTTTATATTTGTTATACATATATAAACTAATGACTTTAAGGACCTATTCAGTGATACCACATAATGTGCTAAGTGCAAGAAAACATTCCTCTGTTAAATATATCGATAGCCATTAGCCATCCCAAAAATATGATCTTAATATCACTACAACTTTGTATAGCGTTCATATATAGTGCTAATAGTCGCCGAATAAAATAGCTGTGACATACGGACGGACATGACGAATTTAAAAGGGTTCCCTTGTTATTATTTGGCTATGGAACTCTACAATCTTTTTTAGTTTTGGCCCTAGAAATGTTTTGCTATTTAGAAAGAAAGAAAAGAAAGAATAACATTTAGTTGGTGCAACACAGTTTGGAAACAGAAATATAAATATTGATAATAATATAAATAATATTGCTATGCATCTTTCACCAAAGTTCAGCTTATTTCTAAGTTGGTGGCCTAGCGCTGATTTTCAACTGGACTTTGGACAACAGTCAGGAGGACTTGAACAAATAAATAAATAAATAAAATAAAATTTAGATAAAAGATTATCGAATTGATATTATTTTTAATACATAAATTTATCTTTTCGCACAACAGTATCAGAAGTGGCAATTTTATAAAGATAAAGTATCACAAAGGATTTGATTTAAAAATCCTTTGTATACGTTTGAAATGTTAGCCAACGTGTAAATAGGGTTCGCGAAGAGTTCATAGTGTAAGTTCAATAAATAACGAGCGGATTTAATAGCCCCAGTTTACTCTGATGCAAGTGTACAGTCTGGAAGTAATCCTGCATTTGCATACTCAGTGCGTTCAGACACAGGCTTTTGTTTAGAATGTTGGTGTTTTATTTGATTCTATCCTCGTAATAAGTCGAGGACAAAATTACACGACGACGTTATCAAGAATTTAGAACCGTATTTAAGAGTTGTATTTAGTGCAATGCGTGTGTTTTCATTTAAAAAGGAACGATTTACCTGCAATTAGTATCTCCCACTCATCAGCTGCTTTCGTAAAGCTGACAGTAAGTAGAAACATAAAAAGTTCACTCTAAATACGTATAAATTACTAAAAACTTCCTCGTCATTTCAATGTTGAATCAAAATACATCCCGCGATGTTCCGCCCGGAGTTTATGAGTTTAATTTATTAAAATTGCAATTAGGGAGCGTCGGCAAATTGCCGAAAGGTCTCACGAAGCAAAGGGCTAAATTTATCTTCGGTTTTCCCACCCAGTCGCTGGTTAGCGCGCTGTTTTCAATTTTTGGTTAATCGTTGGCAATTATCGTTTGCGTTGGCTTTGGGTTCTTTGATCTACTGAGCTAGATTAAAGTAATGCACTCGTTAAAATCGATTTATTTTGCCAATTAGTTTTAAATCGTGTTTATTTTAAAAATATAGCGTGTGTTGAATTACGGATTAATGTTGCTATTAGACGAAAAAAACAGAGAAGAATCCCAATTCGTCGCGTTAAAATATTTATTTACGTCCACGCATAAATTTTCAGTGATCCGGTTTTGACGAGTCTTTTCTCATTTATAAGGGTACCTCAAAATTGGTCCCTTGTGGTTTTTTTAATAAACAATAAAACCGACCCAAAAATATTAAATAATAATAGAACATAATACCAGTCCTGTATTAGTTTACTGCTGGACACGGGCCTGCTATACTGTATGAGAGGGGTTAGGCCTTAGTCCACCACGCTGGCCTAATGCGGGTTGGCAGATTTCACATACCTTCTAAATTCTTATAGATAGAACTTCTGAGATATGCATGTTCCTTCACGGTGTTTCCTTCACCGTTAAAGCAAGCGATAGTTAATATTAATATACATGTAACTTAGAAAAGTGAATGCTCTGGGCTGGTTTCGAACCTACGACTTTTGTCTCGCCAGCTCATACCACACCCCGCTGAGCTACAGCAGCAGTAATAAATAAACTGAATCAATTGTGAGTCGGCGATATAAATTAAACTGCAATAGAGCCAATCCGACTCATAATAGTTTAAGTTTATTTTTAGTCTTTTTATTTATTATTTATTAGCATTTTTAATATATTTTTATTATATATTTAAAAAAAAGAATTGTAATGAATGGTTTCACTCTGTAAAGAGTTATATGTGTTTATAGATATAAAAAATTTACAACTTTGAATATACGATTCGAATTAGGTACTTTCTTCCTGCAGTGTATTGTAATTCAAAGTTCTGCGTGGTAATGTTTTTGTATATGGGGAGGCGTTAGGTTTACTATCAGGTGAGCTGACAGAGCTGAGAACTGTTCGTTTTTCCATTCAGGCAAAAAGGGTAGTAAACGGTTCTGACTGATTCGGATGCGTTTTTATTTGACAGCTGATTTAGTCGAGACGGTTTCTAGCTACGTTAATAGATTTTTTCAGCCGTTTATAAATTACTGATCTTTTTCTGACTATAAAGATAATTCAAGTACGTAATACCACGTTAGAACCTACATTTTCTATAGATTCGAGTCATTGCGACCGGCGATCTTCGAGTTATTGTAAGCCACCACAAACCAGTCAGAACAATCAGCGTACCCGGTAGGTATTTACCTGATTTATATCCTTCGTGACCACAGCCGTACCTTAAAAGTGGTTTTATTACCACTCATGTGTATTATATTTCTGCCTTTAACCTGTTAATAATAGAGCTCACATTACATTGTAAACTTGCTAAATGTTGTCATGCTTACGTTGTATAAACTCGAAATTAGGAATAGTCAAACTAATGAAAAGAACATTATAAATTCGTTTTACTGGAAGCTATTCTGCCTGTATGATGTGAAATGATTAAAATATAAATAATATTGACCTGGTAACACCGACTCGTATCGGGTGGGCTTAAACGGCTCAAACTTCACTGAGGCTTAATAATAACTCCATGTTTTATGTTGTATTAAAGGACGTTGACCGATGCGGTATGGATCTATGCCCTTACCAGAAACCGCCATTACAAATAACTACATACTGAACTGTACTTAAACAGTTCAGTGAAACTACTGGGCATTATGAGACTTCATATCTTATGTCTCGGTGAGACGAGCGCAGTTCCGTGCCATGCTGTCAAAGTTCTGTGTGGTGTTGCTTCTGTATATGGGCAGGCGTCGCGCTTACCATCCGGCGAGCGCCTTGCTCGTCCGGTCATTCAATCAAATAAAAAACCATAAGATTTATATATTGAGTTTATTCCCCGTTTTTAACTTTAACTAAAGCAACTGATTTTTGTATACATATTTGGTAACAAATGATTTTTTAAGTCACGGAGGAGAATGTGGTCGCTTCCATTCCTATTAAGTTCTATGAAAATTATTTGTTTTTGATTTAAAGCTTATACATACAAATCCAATAATTAATATTCACTACGTTTGCCTACGGTTTCACTCGCATGGAAGTCGTTCCCGTTATACTTCCTGGATAAAAGTAGTCATGTCAGTTTCTGGACCACAAACGGTCTCTATTCACAAAATGATGTTGATCCGTTGATGTGGGAAATCCAACAAACATACTTTCGCATTTATAATATTATTTAAATAAAGAAATCACCATCTTTTTTTAGTGAAATTTATTTCTTAAATTATACAATTAAAGTATGTCATAAATCTACAATTATACATAACTAGCTTTTGCTCGCGGCTCCGCCCGCGTGATCTGCTTTTTCCGCGATAAAAAGTAGCCTATGTCTTATTCTGATGTATAAGCTATATTATTGTAAAGTTTCATTAAAATCCATTCAGTAGTTTTTACGTGAAAGAGTAACAAACATCCATCCATCCATCCATACTTACAAACTTTAGGATAGGATTATTGATTTAAGTTTATTTAAATCTAATTGTGATTCGTATTTTACGTGGTTTCCAGAAAATTCTAAAATTTATCACTTAACATTCCATACGAGTAGTAATCGAAAAACGATTCCCCACTCCAGTGGTCTAATCTCCTGGGATGGCGCCCCGTGTGAGTGCATGTCAAATACTTACAGTAGGGATGCGATGGATGTCTAGACGGATATACGCGATGAGGTAATATGATGCTCTGAAGATATCGAGTAAAAGGGATACATTTCGATTATAATTATTGTAATCATGTTATGTCTCATAGTTTGTTAGCAAAATAGTTTAAGGGTAATCTTATTAAAAATTATATCTTATAAACATCATGTGTCGGCAAATAATCGGCTATCCTACTTCTTACTAATTACTACTAATTATCGTTCTATTTTTATTAGTCTGCATGTCGAAACGAGCAGTTCACTCACCTGATGGTAAGCGCCACACTTGCTCATAAATAGAAGCAACACCTCACCTTCTTCCCTCTTTGGAGTGTGAAGAAGCATATATACAAGTCGGCATGATCCTGGTGACCACCGATAAACTCATTGTTTGTCGGTGATCGCTGGGCCTTATGGACTGCACTGCGCTTACCATCAGATGTAGTGCAGTCACTTTGCCGTGGTCGGATAAGAAAAGCCCGTCCCCGGTAGCGCAATAATTAAACAATACATAATTTACTTTACGATGGGACGTAAGCTAAAAATTTGCCGAGATTGTAGACAATGGAAAAAGATTAATGAATCCGTCCGCTTCAGTTGATAATTAATATGAAATGTGTTTAATAGAGTGAGCTTCAACATTGTTATTTTCATTACAGTTATAATACTCTTTATTTGAACAGGCGTGTTTTACATTTGTAAATATATTTTTACACTAGCTTATGTTTCACACTCGCGTGGAAGTCTGTCCCATAATCTTTTAATGGTGAAAAGTAGTTCAAATTACTCTAAAATAATCTTGAATCTGCCAATGAAAGTCCTTTCAAATCGGTTCAGCCGTTTCGAGATGTAGCCCGGACAAACAGACAGATCTTTTTTGAATAATCGTGTTTGGGTTTTGGTGACGTGCAAAAAGGAGCATATGAAAAAGCTATTGTTTGTAAATCACCGACCAACACTTTAATTTTATATCTATAAATATATATACATATAAAATGATAAAAAAGGTAGCATATCATAATAATTCATTCATAAACATACATTTAGATTACAGTGAACATCATGTCCGCAATCAGTCCTTAGTTGGTCCACAAAACATTTCAGTTTTCATAACATAACTTTATTAAAACTATAATATACCCTCAAATTTTATCAGTCTGAGGTTTCCAGATATTTTAGTCTCTACTTTGACTGAAAATTAGTCTGCGGTATTTCTAATAGTATGATCAATATAGTTTGTGGGTGCTGCGAGTAGGTGGGCGGACGTGGGCGGAACGCGCTTCCAGAGTTCAACATACTGTGGCACCGTTATGAAATGCATGCTCAACTTTAATTTAAAAAGCGACTTTTGAGATGAAGTAAATTTACTTTCGACTGCAGGCGATAAAAATATAGTGTCTTAGACATTAGACATGCATTTTATATATCTAGTTTCAGCTTTATTTAAAATCAATATACGTGTAACAGTATTTGAAAGGGTGTCGCGGGTTTGAAACCCGCCCAGGGGACACACGTCTGAGTTTTTGAATGTATGTATGTTTGCATTCTGTTTGCTTGGATGGCGAAGAAACCATTGTGAAGAAACCTGCATATCTAAACATTCTGCATATTCATTTCGAAGTATGTGAAGTCTAGTGTGGTGGACTAAGGTCTAAATCCCTCTCATTGGTAGAAGAGGCCCTTGACCAACAGTGGACATGTATAATTTTTTTTTTATATGGCATAGACCGGCAAACGAGCAAGTGGGTCACCTGATGGTAAGTGATCTCCACCGCCCATGTACGCCCACCACCAGAAGAGTTATGGGCGCGTTGCCGACCTTGAAGGAAAGGGATAATTAGGGATTGGGAAGGTGAGGGGATTTGGACTTCCGGTTATCTCACTCACCGTACGAAACGCAGCAGCAAGCCACTACTTTACGTCGGTTTTCTGTGAGACAGTGGTAACGATCCGGTCGAGCCAGCCCATTCATGCTGTAGACAAAACTGTCTACAGCATGAATCTGGCTCTACCACTCTAACTACAGCGAATAACTCAGGGATAAGGCTAATTCAGGGATTTTTTTTATTATTATAGCAAATCCAATTAGGAGTGTAAGTAGGCCACCAACATCTTAGGCCCAAAGTCAATTTGCACGTGGTACACTTTGTCGACTGACGGACGAGGCAATGGCGAAATTTGGTTCCTGATGCGATTTGTGAGGATCAGACGGCGGGCCACCCCACATAATCCTAAAACCATCGTAAAATCATGACGGAAAGGCGAACGCTGGGTTTAAATCTAGATAACGTAAGACAGAATGAAATAACAAATTTAATATTTCATAAAAGTTGTAATTTATAGCTTACTAGCTTTTGCTCGCGGCTCCGCCCGCGTGATCTGCTTTTTCTGGGATAAAAAGTATCCTATCACCCAAGTCAGCTCAAACCCTGTCTGTATACCACATTTCATCAAAATCCGTTCAGTAGTTTCAGCGTGATTGACGGACAAACATCTAAACAAATAAACTTTCACATATTTTATAATATTAGTAGGGTTATGAATACAGAAGAAACAACGATCAATATACTTCATATTCCTGTGTATTCTCTCCACGTCCTGTGGATCCAGCGGATCGTAAAATTGTTATTTAGCTTACGATACTTAGCGATCTCAAGCACTTTGCCAATCCGTCAAGATAATTGCGACTGAAGCAATCAGACTTCTTATTAAACAAAATGATTGCAGACGAAATTCTTATACTATTCAGGTATTTTACATTTCGCTAATATATAGTAACATATTATGTTTCGGCTATTTACTTATATATTTTTATACATACGCACGTCTGTAATTCACAAATGGGTAGGCAAAGGTGTAACGAGTTCACCCACATTTCGCCTAGCTTATTTCTGTCCCATGATGTGATAGGGGGCGAGCCCATCGTCATACCGGGTACAAATTCCATACTCCGGGCTGATACTGACCATTTCGTGATAGAAAAACCCAATATCACTTTATCACTGTTACTCGACCCAGGGATCAAACCGGAGTCCTCAGCACAGCTGTCGCACCGAATACTCAATACTACCGCGCCACCGATGCAGGTATTAGGCGCTGTTTATAATTTTTAGTAGGTACTTTTGTTAGTTGTATATTTTAAAAATAAAACGTTATATTTTTATTTATTTCTTCAGATAATAATCCCAAACTCCAGACAGTTTAAAATGTTGACCAGATATTTTGGTCTTCTGATTTGGCGACACTATGCGCAGGTATCGGAGATTATTAAAATATATTGATTTAAGAGATTGTTCCATGAAAAAACTTCAGCCACACAATCCTAACAAAACTGTTCCAATACAAGTTTCCATGTTCGTTTATAAAAGTATTATTTCATTTCCTTTTATTATTAACACGGCATCCGATCACGCACGCATCAAGGTGTGTGGCGTCGGTAATGTTCCGATCAATTTGACGATATGTACTAAACACTGGGGACCGTCGCCTCTTCTACTGATTTTCCAAAACATTTGGCATATTTCCATGAAATTATCTATACTAATATAATAAAGCTGTAGAGTTTGATTGTTTGATTGTTTGTTTGTTTGAACGCGCTAATCTCAGGAACTACTGGTTCGAATTGAAAAATTCTTTTTGCGTTGGATAGTCCATTTATCGAGGAAGGCTTTAGGCTATATAACATTACGCTGCGACCATTAGGAGCGAAGCATTAGTGAAAAATGTTGCAAAATCGGGGAAAATTATTTATATTTGAAGGCTTCCGTTGCTAAGCTACCCAAATAATATTATTTGAAGGATTCCGTTGCTAAGCTACCCAAATCTATACTAATATTATAAAGCTGTAGAGTTTGATTGTTTGTTTGTTTGTTTGATCACGCGGGCGGAGCCGCGAGCAAAAGCTAGTATTATATAAGCGTGTGTTGCCTTTAGATTAAGTTAAGGTCGAAGGGATATTCCAGTTTCAGTAATAATTTATGTTTGGGATAAGTAAAATAGAAGTTATTTTTTGGATCAGTAGGCTGGTAGACAGATAAGTGGTTACTTGACGGTAAGTTATCACTATGGCCCATGAAAACCATATCAGAGGCATCATGGGTGCATTGCTAACCTTTAAAGAATGGGAAACCATGGGAATTCTTTGGGCGTCCGAAATATCACACACAGCAATATACTTGACTTCACATTTATGAAAAATAGCGGCATAATCCTCGTTCAGGCTGCCAAAATTGTTTGTAGCGCGCTAGCGTTTGTAGCCTACTACTAGCTTGTTTATTTATACCGCCAAGCAAGTGTGTAAGCACTGTTGTGTTTCGGTTTGAAGGACATAAAAGCCAGTGAAATTACTGGGCATTATGCGACTTTACATCTTATGTCTCGGGGTGACGGGTGCAGTTCAGTGCGGTGTTGCTTCTGTTTATGGGTAGGCGTGGCGCTTACCATCAGGCGACCACCTTGCTCGTCTCGTCATTCAATCAAATAATATACAAATAAAGTTTACGATTAAGAAAAGAGAGAGAGAAAAAATATTTAGTTTTTTTACACTACGCAAACATGGATTAATAAAACCTTTAAACAGTGACCTTGGAAAAAAATTAAAAAAAAAACAATAAAACAACCTTGTCCCAACACATTAACATTACACTAGAATATACGAAAACACATAAGTGACGTACTATCAAACAACATCTTGATACCGTGTCATGGAATGACATTTCATCTCATCTGCCCGTGGACACTGTTAAACGAATCCGCAGCAACCCAAACAATACAAACAGTTATACGCTTTGTGGCAAAATAGGTCGGTTTCCCATTCATCACGATTGAATAGGGTTGCTAACGTAAAGTTTTTGGGGTTATAAACATTCGTTATTGGCGTTTAATTGGTTTGTTAAAATTTATATAAATATTTGGTTATAGTTAGTAGAGCGGTTATTGTAGTGTTGGAACATCATTTATGTAAATGTATTCTCATAATTTTGCGTTGTTGCCATTAGATTAATTTTCTTTGTGTCCAATATACCTATTATGTAGTATTGGCATTTATTATTCACTCGACATACACTCGCTAAAAAAAATGCGGCAAAAATATAATCCAAATAATAATTAATTTAAGATCCGCATCACAGCCCTAACAAGGAAATCTCTTCGTTTGTTCGCCTTTATCTATTTATGGGCAGCCACTGTTAGCCGAAAGTTACATTTAACGTTAATGGTGAGGTTTTGATTAATGTAAGAGCTTTTCAGTCATCGATTTCGATGTTATTGTAAGAGTTTCATGGAGGAAACGGTATTTCTTAGCTGATTCTGTGATTCACGGGGCGTGTGAACGCTGCCTTTGAATGAGTAAAATGTCTAATGGAATGTTTATCCTCCATACTTTTTTTTATATATAGCCTTGTACTATACCGCCCTATTGCTGGACACAGACTTCCTTTACAAATGACAGAGGTTAGCACCTTATTCCACCACACTAGCCTATTGCGGGTTGGCGGACTTCACATACCTTACACATTTTTAAATAATTTCTCGGGATGTAGGTTTACTCACTATGTTTCCTTCACCGTTATAGAAATAGACCATGAAATCCAATTCAGATTAAATCATTTAAAATTGCCGCTTCTGATAGCCTCTGTGGAACAGTGGGCAAGTATCTGGCTGCAAAGCAAGACGCCCTAGGTTCGATTTCCGCACTGAGACAATTGTTTGTGTTATCTAAGAATATTTGTTTCGGGTCTGGGTTTTGGACCGCAAGTCCCTCGTAGTTCCTGATAACCACGATACAGATCAACCTAGTGTGGGGTGAAGACTATGGGTGTGACTATTGGGTGTATTTATTGATTTATTAAATACTGTAATAGTTGTTTAAATACTAGTAGTCAAATGCCGTTGATATGCTCGCTTGGCTCACTCAATTGTCGTGTCTGTAAACAGGTGTAACAAGTCTTACAAGGTGGTAGGTCCCTCGTATGCGAGAGGCCGTTTGGGTTGGTACCACCGCTTTGTCTATTTCTGCCACCAATCAACAGTGTGTAAGCATTGCTGTATTTTGGTTTGAAGGACTTTGAAGCCAGTGAAATTACTGGGAATCATGAGACTTAACATCTTATGTCTCGGGGTGACGAGCGCAGTTCAGTGCCATGCAGTGTTTTGTAATTCAAAGTTCTGTGTGTTGTTGCTTCTGTTTATGGGCAGACGCTTACCATCAGGCGAGCGTCTTGCTCGTCTCTTCATTTAATGAAGAGACGAGAATTTTGCTGGTGGGAGGATACTTGTATCCGACCGGATAGCGACCACCGTACACTGGTGCTAAAACCTGCCATAGTGGCCCACCTTGTGTGGGTCGCGTTCCAGGGTCAGCCAGTGTATATCCGGTTTTCCCCAGGGGGCTTGCCCCTGATCCTAACCCTTTTCCCATCCCTTTTCCTTCCCCTCCCCCATGGCCCTTTGGCAGGCCGGCATGATCTTGCCGACCAACGATGGATACATTGTTTATCGTTGGTCGACACTATTCTTGGATTGCGCTACACTTACCATCAGGTGTAGCGTAGTCACTTTGCCGAGCCAGGATAAAAAAAAAAAAAAAAAAAAATAAACAAATACAGACTACGCTGTTAATAAAATGAGGACTATACATTCTGCTGACAATGTTATCACATTCTAAATTTGAAAGCGGTTACCTCAAACCTCAGTGGTTGCATTATCATAGTGATATAGATATGACCTTTAATTCTTAATGTAACATTGACGTTTTATTATCTGTTCTACGAGTATCGTCCGCTGTTATTTTTAGTTTAATTACATTTGCTAGCCTTGTTTCCAGACGTGTAAATACGTTAGATTGTAATATATTGAACGGCGATTTTCATAATCTTTCGTAGTTTGAATCTCCGGTTGTATCGCACAAATGAGCCTACCAAAATAGAGTTTGAAGGTAAGGCGTACAAATTACAAGTTTGATTGGTTGATTTCCGATATCTATCTGTATAATCTTTTTTTTCTTTTAAAATGGCCGTGACACCAATGAGCTGCGTTATTTGGTAATCGATTTTTTTTATCAAAGGTTTGAGACAATGAAAGATACATACTTAACCCCTTGACCTTGGGTCAAAAGTCAGGGTATTTTTTTTATTTATTTGTAATATTTCAATTTTATGTTTTGGATTTAATTTTTTCCTTTTTTAATTAATAAAGAAACGTTGTTCCAATTAAAAAAAAATCTGAAGAGCCTGCGTATACCTAGGAAATAGGATGGTTGAGACCTGTGAGTTAATTGCATTGTTTCTAAGAATAAATAGCGGTGTAAAAAAGTACACGCAATTCGAAATATTAATCATATTTTACTTTACTTCTCGTAATATAAAACCACAGAGATACGAATACATTATCATAAATGAACAATTAACCACCAGACGGAATGATAATTTGCTGGCAAATTTATGTGGAAATGCGATCTGATGGCAGAGCACACATGGATATAAAATGAATCGAAACAATTTAAATTTAATTTGAATTCCAAATTGACTAACTCTCATCCTAGCGATAAAAATGTCGGAGATTATTACAATAAAAAGGTTATTATAGAATATAATTATTCTAAAAAAAGAACGAAAACGCAGTTATATGAATTGTTAAACTACAACTTTTGAAGTCGGATAAAAATATAAGGAAATCTAATAAAGTTAATCAATAATGAAACACATTTAAACTCACTTTTTTCCGTTGAAGTTTAGTTTTTTGGATCAAAATATATACTGGGTGGGAGGGCTTTTCGCCATGAGTATTACAGTCGCTATCGTACGGTCGGCAGAATTATGCCATTATACACTGACTTTGGAACGTATCTTGCCTGAGCGAGCAACTATGGGAGGGTTTTTCAACATGAGTATCGCGGTCGCTATCCTATGAAGATATCAAGTAACCTCCCTACAGCACCAGTCTACTGTTAATGGTCTACAAAATTTTATTATCTCAAACAATATTAAATCCAAAGTTATACTTTACGACGCACCTGCGTCTAAAATTATTCTATAGAATAAAACGAAATTGAATGTAGCGATGACTAACGATAATGCATAAACTCAATTCTCCGAAATATACAATCATAAAAAACGTCGTAAGGTGAACTTGAAGCGAGGTGAGAAGTCTTCGCAAATGAATTGTTGCTGCTAAATAAATAAATAAACCCAACAGTTAGACATATAGTTCTGCCTCTACACCAGGTAACAGTCACACATATAGTCATGACTCCACACTAGGTTACATCTGTATCGTAGTTCCTGATACGAGGTACTTGCGGTTCTACAACACCCAGAACCAATATTTGTAGATCATTCAAACATTTGTCTCTTGCGAGAGTTGAACCTGGCACATCTAAGTTATAGTCAAAACTGTCTATATCTTGACTATCGCTTTAGTTCGCTGTTTTTTTTTATAGCATACGCCTACTACCAAGTGAGCCACCTGATGGTAAATGATCTCCACTGCCCATGTACCGCCATAATATCAGAAGGATTATGGGCGCGTTGCCAATATGAAAGGTAAGGGACAAAATTATATGATTGGAAAAGGGAGGGGGATTTGGGCCTCCGAATATTTCACTCACAGTATGAAACGCAGCAGCAAGTAGCTATTTTACGTTGGTTTTCTGTAAGACAGTAGTAACGACTCGGTCGAGCCGGCCATCATACTGTAGACACAACTGTCTACAGCTTGGCTCTAAAACACAAAATCTCTTCAAATTCAACCGCCCTAACATCTTATATATTTATTTAAACTTTATGGTACACAAGGAGTATAGAACAGAACACTACAATATAACTAATATGAGAAGTACAATTGGCGGCCTTATCGCTCAGGGCAATGTCTTACAACCATGGGATGGAGATGAAAGAAGGAGAAAGAAAGAGCAGTGAAGAGTGTACAATAAACTAATTTCAAAAAGTATCATCATCATCGTCATCATCAGCCACAAGACGTCCACTGCTGAACATAGGCCTCCCCCAAAGATTTCCAGACCGACCCGTTGCAAGCGGCCTGTATCCAGTGACTTCCTGCGACCTTTATCAGGTCGTCTGTCCACCGGTCGTCTGTAGGCGGACGTCCAACGCTGCGCTTGCTAGTACGTGGCCTCCATTCCAGAACCTTTCTGCCCCATCGGTTATCGGTTCTGCGAGCTATGTGGCCTGCCTACTGCCACTTGAGCTTGCTAATCCGCTGAGCTATGTCGGTGACTTTCGTTCTTCTACGGATCTCCTCATTTCTGATTTGATCACCGAGCATAGCTCTCTCCATAGCTCGCTGAGTGACTGTGAGCCATCTTATACACAAAAAGTATACACAAATATAAATGAGTCAACTCATCTTCAAGTGAGTGTGAAGTTTAAATCACTATTTTTACAAGTGGTAGTGATTGATAGTTCTAACAGATTGAGACTGCAGTGGTTTGTCCGACTTGAATGCCTTGGCTCGCCATTTTCATTTTACTGCGGCGTACTGTCGCCGATATTAAATGTACGACAAGATCCGTCTTGTACCATTGTGTTTCCAGTGTTAGAAGCTTAGATTACTTTTGTAACCGACTTAAAAGGGAAGTTCGGTATTCCTTATGTATTTATGAAACTTCAGATTTGAGGTTTTTTTTATTGTTGTTTCACCAACGTAATCAACATAAATTCAAAATGGTTTAGTATTTAATTAATTTACGCACCGTAACCGAACTTATTATTATAGACTTGCTTCCTATCACATCATGGGATGGAAATAATCTCGGCGAATTATAGTTGTACTGGTTATACCTTAGCCTACTCCTTTGCGATACAGGTAAACCAATTGTGGAGGCAGAACTATGTGTGTGAATATAAAACAAATAAGTCTTTGGAAATAATCGAATCACCGCAGTTAAAATAAGGAAAAGTAGAATAGATAGACACTATGACAATAGATAGAATGCAATATTCGACATATTTTAAAGAAAACCAGTACGTAATTACTTTTCATTAAAGAAACAAATCCCTTAATCGTAATCAAACAAAGGAGGATTTAATTACGGCGTCTCAACCTTAATCGAAAGCTAAAGTTTTCCAATAGTAGTAATTCTTTCGGTACAAAGGCATGGTGTTCGCGGAGTGTTGACACTCGAGCCGGGAGTGCCGTCGACTCAAGTGCGGTGTCAAGAGCCGCACCGCCCACGCTACGTGCCGCGGAGATACGTTCTGTGACCTCTATTGTGAAGTATTTTTTATATTTACTTCACAACTCTAGCGCTCCTGCTTGCTTTTTATAAATGTGCAGACCCGGCCACGCGTTGCTGTGGCTAAGGTATATGTTAAATTGTATTGTAGTAAACTATGCAATACAGTATACACCATCTATTGTATGCTTAATCAATCCAACCGATAAATTGCCTTACACCGCCATCTGTTAGAATCTTATGAAACTCACAGACAATTATAACAAATAATTTTCAATAAAAATATTGCGACTATAAATTGAGATATAAACTATCCTATTTCTCAATTTGGATCAAACTGTTTGCAAAATTTGATTAAAATCGGTTTAGTAGTTTAGGAGTTCATCGCGGACAAACAAGGTGACACGGAATTTTTTTATATAAAGAATAAAGATATTTAGGTACGCCAAATTTTTTGGGTGTAACATTTTACGATAATAAAACACTATAAGCATAGTGATACAATACACACGTGATTGTAATATTTTTTACCTTAACATTTTGATAACGACACATGTATGGTGGTAAGATAAAAACTCTTGTCGCTTTAAATTGGCTATTAATAAAAGAGTTCTTAGCGACATTCAATGATAAACATCTAATAATAGTTATAACGTATGACTCCACTACTACTCCTGTACATAACAGTATTAATAAATAAAAAAAACAATTTCAACAACATAGAAATAAATGCTTTTCTGTCGACATACGATTTTTTATCAGAGTATAATATCACCTTATGGTAAGTGATCTCCATCGCCCATGAGCGCCAAAATACCAGCAGAATCATAGAAGCGTTGCCGACCTTAAAAGAAATGAATAATTAAGGTGTTGAGAAAGAAAGGGGGATAACTACTTTATAATCAATAAAATAAAAATGGAGGAGGTTATCCATTTATTATATTCTAATCGCAGATTTTATGTATAATAACTGCACCAAATGTGAACAGAATGGATAATTATTTTTGCATTCGAGGTTTGACTGCTGTGATTTCTTTGTCCTATACTTTTTTTATATTAATTATCGATTGTAATAAAAATTTGGTGATTTGTTGTCCGCACACACGGGAAGGTTCGTGTTAAAATTCTAGTTTATGATTTAAATTGATGATTTCGATAAATACGAACATAAAACTCAATCATCTTGATAAAGTATCGTCAAACGAGATCAAAACCTTAGCAGAATTTGTTCACAGTTAATAGACTTCTCCGAACTCGACGTAGCTGGCTCAGATTGTATTAGAAACGTTCCAAATGAAGCAAACAAAGCATAAGATAGCAAATTGATTAGCCGATGCGAGGCAAAAGGGTCGGTTCCAAAGGAGCAACTGTTACTGTTGTCGTTTGTTATCCAATATCTGAATGGTTCATAAATACTTAATGTTATTGGATTAGGATAACAAAGAGTTACTACTAAAACATGATGGCAATATTGTTGGGACTTTACTATAGTGTTTAACTTTATATGTAATCTGTAATTTATTGAACAGCTTATTAAAAAATACCAAATATGTAAGTAAGGTCACGCTTGTATCACATAAGGGGTACGCAGAGGTGCAACTGGTGCACCAACGGTTCGCTGAGCTTGTTTCTATACCAAGTTATAATACCGAGTTCAAATGACAACGCAAGCAAGTCATGTGTGATTTTTCTAAATAATAATAATAATAAAAACGCCCAAAAATCATCTGACATTAAGATAAGACCAGTGAGTCGTGGGTATCCGGAACTATGCGAAACTTAGATCTCACAACATCCATCCAGGTATCCAGGTTTTCTGAGACACTGGTAACAATCTAGTCGAACCGGCTCATTCATACTGTAGACAAAAGTGTCAACAACACAATTAACAACACCAATATTATTAAGAGTTCAATTTATAAATTTTAGTTCCTGCGCTACTTTCAGCATTATCAAATAAGACGCTCGTTTCAGATGAAACATCTGCTATTCCTGTGAAAACATTGTATCTAGTTGTTGCTTTTACAATGTTATGTTTACTCAAAGAATAAACTTCAATGTTCCAATAGTTTACTATTGAACGTAAAAGCATCGTATTCTGTTTGCAATCTCCAAATGCGAATTGGACATTCTGCATATGTTGCTATTGGTTTAGTGGCAGACTAAGAATTGGGAGCTCTTAGATTTTATTCCCAGGTCGAGCAATTACGTTTTGTTTGAGTTTTAGTTTTTAAACATTACAAATGAATTGCTTTGGGTTGGAATTTGTGCCTGGTATTGCAATAGACTCGCCCTCTATCACATCATGGGGTGTTTAAAGTATCGACTTGTTGCGACTGTGAGTGAGATATCCGAAGGCTCAAATCCACCTTCTCTGCCCAATTCCCCCTCCTCCTCCCTTCCTCCTCTTCCTCCCTTTCCTTTAAGGTCAGCAATGCGCCTATGATTCTTTTGGTATTATAGGCGTGCATTGTCGGTGGAGATCACTCAACATTAGGTGACTCACTTGCTCGTTTTCTAGTCTATGCTATAAAAACACATTGACTCAGTGTAAGTAAAATTTATACTACAGAAATACATATAGAGTTCAATTTATCATTTTTTATAGGTGTTTTCACGGAAAACGGTTTACGAGGAAATATAAAAAACAACTCAAGTTGATACGGACGTAGATAATATGAGAAAGTGGAAACGGTAAATAGATTTATTATTTGATCAGCTTTTGTTTTATGTTTATTTTAGTCTCTACCAATTTTTGTGTCAGATAGTTTAAGGGGCAATCTTTGATCGAATTTGTCTTTCAGTAATTTTTAAGTAAATGATACGTATACAAACATATCTTATAAGCGTCTTTCAAAAATCACCTCTCAATTTAAATACTGCTAGAAGTCGGAATTATCAAGGTGATATCAGAGACTAGTTGTGGTAGGTTCATCGCATGCGAGAGGCCATCTGTGTTGGTACTTGTACTAAGCTTTGTAAATCAAAGTTATATGTGGTGTTGGTTCTGTATATAGCCAGGTGTTTACCATTAGGCCAGCGATCTGTTCGTTTCGTAATTCCAGTTTGTAAAATAAGAATTCTTAACAATTGTCACGTGGCGCAGTACGGTTTTGTGCCGGGTGTCTCCAACTGCTTGCGATCTTTCCGTATTCCTATTCCGTCGCGTACTCGACACTTGGAGTCGGCTGCTAAAGTAGTCTCTACAGCTGACTAGTAACACAAAAATATCAACATAATAATAACATCATCAAGTATCATATTAAGTTTATTAACAGAGGTCAGCAGCCTGCAAGCAGGTCAGCTGATGTAAAGTGATCTATCTTCACCACTGATGAACACCGACTGTACGGGACATCTATGTTTGATAGATGATGCTACTGTCTTTGATATATAAACACTTGATATATTTGATAATTGCTAAGTCTATGATAGATTAACGCTTGATGATATTGATATATGAGTAGGCGTTCGCCGTCGATCGCTACAAATGACGCACTGCCTATAATTTGTATAAAATTGTAGAAGCAATGTACTGCGATATGTTAACGCTGTAAAAAATATGGTAGGCCCGTACACCCACTATACAAGATCATAGATGCGTTAACGACCTTCATGATAGGATTGAGGATTTGGAGTGAGAGGCGGGTTTCTTTGGAAATCACACTCACTATATCAAACGTAAAGCAAGCTGTCACATAACACCCTTTTTCTCTGAGACAGTGTCAGCTCGCTGATAGTATCATATCGACAGCCTCCGTGACACAATAGGCAAGTAGCTGCCTGCGAAGCAAGAGGCGAAGCTGTGGGTTCGATTTCTTCACGGAGAATATTTGTGTGAGACGAATATGTATTGCGGGTCTGGGTGTTGTGGGACCGCAAGTCCTTTGTACTTTCTTATACTCACGAGGCTAACCTAGTGTGAGGTCAGGACTATGTTTGTGATTGTTGGATGTGTATTTATTTATCCCGGTCGAGCTCATTCATGTAGACAAAACACTAAGAAATAGGAGTAAGTTTATACACAGTTATTTACTTATAAAGAAAAATATAATATATATAATAATACCGCACGAATATGTTCGAAAGATACGGAGTGGATGCAGAACAAAATCTTTGTGATAAAAATGACACTTTCATCAACGTACGGACCGAGAAAAGACAAACTTTTCCTTCTGTAAAAATACTTTCAGTCGACAGCGGACGTGGTGTAACAATAGTGTACAATGGAAACTTGTGGCTACTACCACCACTAGCACGCTCTCGATAAATGCACCTTTTGTACTCAGCGCAGCAAAAAATCCACTACGTTATGATATGAAATCGTTTAGTTATTAGATAGATATATAAAAGAGTTCTATGTTTGTAGAAATGTGATGTAAATTGAAAACGCGCTGTAATTTTATGCTATTGAGTAGGTAGGTATTCCTGTATAGTTTCGATATCTTTATGTTATGAATGTTGATACGTCAGAATAGTATGTTTAAGCCTTTGAGAAGTCTCCGTGAACAAAATTAGAAGATTGTATTTGAATTACGAAGGGATCCAAATAAATCGTTTACGATCATGGATAAATCATGATTGATAGGATCCGTTAAACATATAGCTAACGCTTCTTATGCCGGCTCGAAAGTTTTATTGGTCCGCCACAGACTTGTTTACTAAATAGTCATAGCATAAATAACACAAAGTATTCAAACGCCGGCGTTTAGTACACCACGTGCTAAATAATGGCTTTTTAGAGCGTTCCCAACTGAGAGTAGACAACAAAAATAAAAAGAGCGTTTTGTTTTCAGGTGGCAGTAACGTTAGAATGGCGTCATTTGTACGCAAATAGTGCGTGTGCGTGTTGTGGAGCGGCGAGGCGATGGGGACGGCGCGCGCGTAGCCCCCGGCCGCCGGCCGCGCGCCGCTCGGCATGGAGGAGGACGAGAGGCGGCTCTCGTTCCCGCCGCCGGCGCCGCTCAACTCGCCCGGCGAAGAGATCGACGGCTCGCGGCTACTGGGCGAGATCGTGCGCACGCTAGAGGCGACCAACCCGGAAGCGGCCGCGCCGCTCGTCGCCTCGCAGTCGCGCGATGCACTCGACACGGAATGCGAGAGGCCGCGCCGCGAGGAGCTGCGGATCCCGCTCGAGGGCGTCACGTTCTCGAGCGAGACCGGCGGCGGGGGAGGGCGCGACGAGCCCCGGGCCGCGGTGACGCCGTTCACGCGGGAGTCGGCTCGCCGGGCCGGCTCGCGCGGCGCTCAGCTCGTGCGCGAGTTCGGGTTCATGCCGCGGCGCCGGCTCAGCGTCGAGGACGGCGCGCGTCTCCCGCGCAAGTACGAGCCCTTCCCGCCCAAGCTTTACGGGCGCCCGCTTGAAGAGATCGACAATTTCATTTACGATGAGGTAAGTTATAGTGTATTCCATCAGTCAATTCCAGAAATGTTAACAAATATCTACCCGATTTTCAGTTATCTTTATTGTATTTGGTGTATTGACAGGTCCAAACAAAGGAATGATTTGTCAAGTGAGTAGATATTTGTCTACATTTCTGGAATAGGTTTGAATGATAGAAATGAATAGAATTTACAATTATTGATATAGGAGATATAAATTCTTTTACTGACGGCCGCCCTTATTAAACTCTCAAAAGAGACAATTGTCATTTTAACTCCCACTAGAGCGAAGTCTGAAATAACAATACACAAACATTTTGCTACAAATCGTTATTTTTATATTTACTTCGTTGCTGCTTTATACCTTTAAACGTTGTTATAAGGAGCACTAACACGTTAATGGGAGTAAGACCAGTTCTCCAAGGCCCATTGAAATGTATCACATTGTTGCAATTTATATAAGAGCAGTGAGAGCAGGTGGGTTGGTCATTTTGACCGCCCAGTGCACGTAACAAGTGGTACATGAAAATGAATCGTAAAAGTAATGGTCGATGAGGGAAGCACATTATTCGTCAGATATCGTTGTTAATATCCCTCGTAACGGCATATTTCGCAAACTCAACTTTTATTTGGGAATCAGAAATGTTAAATGTGTAAAATTCGTGCGGGAGAAAAGAAAATCCATTTAAATATTTATAGTTTGGAAATGTGATACCTTTTGCAAGTTGTGTTTTACAAAAAATGTTATTACTATAATACTTTTGGGAATATCATATTATTGATATATAAATATTCATTACGTAATTAACATGGGTGTTTTGAATTATAATGAATTTGAATAATTTCAGATCAAAAAGTTTAAGCAAATATGCATTAAAATTTTTACCCACATCACGTAAAAATTGAGATGTTTAATATTAATATGTAATGATGATTTTATTTTGCTAAATTTATTAGATTTAAGTAGGTTAAATTCAGTAAAAAAACATAAATTGAATATTCATTGAAATAAAACTAACGGATTTTATAATCTAAAAGACTTTTCAGCCTTCGAAACGTCCGCGTCGCCGGGATCAAAATTAATAAAAAACCGCGATAAAATCCGTTTAGATTGTTTTATTTAAATGAGTAATATTCGCGTAAACGTAAGAAATCATTATATATTGAATATTTCTCATGTACAATTAAGCAAAATAGAACTTTAAATTATTGATTTAAGTTAATGAATTTAGCAAAATAAAATTGACATCTCAATTTTCACTCGATGTGGGTTGAAATGATGTTGCATCCAAATATACTTAATATATCCATTATATTTGCAAAATACCCTTTCATTTTGTCTTTATCTCTATTCAAACATGATACCGGTTGCTTAGTTGATTATTTGTGTGGTAACAATAGTAATTTATCTGTGTAAATATTTCATCTGCTTGTACCTTATATCTAAAATAAATTACGTATCCCTTTATTATGAACAATGTTGTTTGGTGATATGAGTATAAACTAGGTGGTAGGTCCCTCGTATGCGAAAGGTCGTTTGGTTTGGTACCTACCACCGTTTTGATTATTTCTGCCGCCAAGCAGCAGCATGTAAGAACTGTTGTGTTAACGGGTTGTAAGACATTGAAGCTAGTGAAATTACTGCGCATTATGAGACTTAATTGCTTATGTCTCAGGGTGAAATGAAATAGTTTATTAATCACGTAGGCAATTAAAATAGCGTTTATGACACGTCAGTACAAAAATAAAAGAAAGTTATGTACTATGTAAATCAATATGAACTAGCATCATCAACATAGACTTGGCAATTACACTAAATCTATTATTTAATATTTTTACTATGGAAATATCCAGAATTGTTAAATGGGGGGAGGGGGGATCGGTATGGACCATAGATATTACCGTAACATGTTCCGATTTCGAAACAATTATCTTTGCCAGGTCAGTGATGCGTCCATGATTCGTTATTATAATAGGTGACCCACTTGGTCGTTCGCCGGCCTATACTATAAAAAAGGAAGGTTAAATCTGCATCTAGTTTGCACTTAAAATGATTTGTATTATTGTACACTTATAGTGTAAAATAAAAATAGTCTTAATTCAATCTAAAAAGATCAATGCAAACTTTTCGTAGCGGACGCCAACGTAGGTGACCGCTTCCGAACTTATCGTAGCTGTCTGAAAAGGCTTATCTGTTAAGCGGCTCAAAGCTCAAGACTTGTTGCGCTCACTCCAAAACTCTATAAAATACACTTTACAAAACGAATTTTTAAGTCGACAATATTTTGAACTTATCTTTGGCATAAAAGCTTAAAAGATAATATGTCCGAAGATATGGTTTAAAAGGAAATGTTTTTATAGTTTAATATACGTTGAATCGCTCAAAGCAAAATATTCTGTGAACAAAACAATAAACTTTGATGTACATCTTTCATACATTGTATGATATAAAGAACCTAAAGATGTTATGGATCATATAAAATAAATAATCTTTTACTCGAATACATACAATGACGCTTGTAGTCCCCCAAGGGGTAGGCAGAGATGTAACCGGTACACCCACATTTCACCGAGCATGTTTCCATCTCGTGATAGCGGGCGAGCTTATAGCCATGCAGGACACAATTCCTGTCTTCGGGCTGATACTGAGTATTTCGTGATAGAAACACCCAATATCACTTTATCCAGCCCGGGGATCGGACCCGGGACCTCAGCTTAACAGTCGTACCGCGTAAGCAATACAACTGCGCCACCGAGGCAGTTGAATTTTTACTCGAATAATAAATAAATACATCCAACGTCTCACACATAGTTCTGACCCCACAGTAGCATATGAGTTTTATGTTGTGGGTATCAGGAACTTCGAGAGACTTTCGGTCTCACAATAACCAGACCCGATCCGATAACGTTTAATGAATAACGGTCTAATATCGATCACTGATCTACCAGTAGTAATAAAAAGAACTATTTAATTCATTTACTATATCATTTGTTTATAGGCTCATTGTTATTCCACGTATTTAAATATACAACTTTACGCTGTGTGAAGTTCGTCACAATTTCGTTATAAAAAGGACAAGAAAACCAAAACGCTATAAATACTTCTTTGTCCAAACGAAAGTTACAAAATTGTGAGGTTGTAAATCAAGTCAACTTCGTTTCCGGGGAAGTTGGGGAAATCGTCGAGTTTAATTTATTCCGGAAGGGTGTCGATCAATGCCAGTAGTACCTACTCCGGTTGTGGCGCCGCGACAAGCCGACCGAATAGATTTAGCCGCTTTTTTGTTCCAAACTTGTTGAGTGTTTTAAAAATGAGAGTATAGCACCTGAAATGAATTTTAATTTTATTGGATTCTTGTTTAACATTGCTATTGTTCTGAATATAATATTTTTGTATAAACTTAAATAATCTGGCGTTTCTACGAAAGTTTGGACATATCCAGCATTATAGCAATAAATAATATATTGAAAATTAAACGTTTTTGAAAAAGTAGGTTTATACTAACTGAAGTTAGTTGTATAATAGAAGTAGAAATTAAGACCTTGATTATATGAAATGAAAATCATGAGTCTGGTTTTAAAACTGCTTTTAAAACCAGACGAGTAGCCGGCTGTGAAACGAGAGGCCGCGGGTTCGATCCCCGCACCGAGACAAACATTTGTGTGATCCACAGATATTTGTCTCGGGGTCTGGGTGTTGTGAGACCAAAAAGTCTCTCGTAGTTCCTGATACCCACGACACAAGACTCGTATCTTAGTGTGGGGTCAGGACTATGTATGTGACTGTTGGGTGTATTTATTTATTTATTTATTTATTGTTTTTATTCATAACGACTTTTAAAAGGAGCTCCTTAATTATGTCTTAACGTATAAAAAAGTCATTCATTTGTAGGATTTACTTTCCGCCACGTTTGTAAATTGTTTTGTATGCAGCCTTCGATACTAAAAGGCACTCATTTATATCCTCGGCTAAAACATGTTACACGCTCGAGTGACAAACGACAATACATTAGTTAGGTAATAGGATAAATGTAGAGTAAATTTCCCATACTAACGTGCTGATATATTACCCTCTCGGTTGCGACCATCATTTAGTTCCAGTCAAGTATATTTAGTTTTTTTTTATTTATTAATTTAATGATAATGAATTCGATAAGATTTTTCGAATGTATGTGAAGTCTGCCAAGCCGCATTAGGCCAGCGTTGTGGACTAAGGCCTAACCTTTCCCATTCAGTAGAGGAGGCCCGTGCCCAGCAGCGGGACATGTATAATACAGGGCTAGTAAAAAAAATATGACGAGATGAGCAAGACGCTTGTCTGATGGTATGCGCCACGCCTGCCCATAAACAGAAGCAACACCACACAGAACTTTGAATTACAAAGTACTGCATGGCACTGAATTGCGCTCGTCACCCCGAGACATAAGATGTTAAGTCGCATAATGCCCAGTAATTTCACTGGCTTCAGTGTTCTTTAAACCGAACCACAAAAGTGCTTACACACTGTTGCTTAACGGCAGAAATAGACAAAGTGGTAGTACCAAGCCAGACAGAGGCCGTCTGGCTTGGTACTACGCATAGGAGGGACCTATCACCTTGTAAATCGTAGAAACAAAAATGTGTGACTGTTGGGTGTATTTATTTGTTTTGTATTCATTACACGATTTTGTGGAAGTTTCAATACGTGCCGACTAGTGTAGTGATTAATGTTTAAAATATCCTCACGAGAACAGTTGTTTATGTAAACGTTCTATTTATCATGTCTAATTATACTACAATTACGAGTTTTCAAAGGTGTGGGAATAAAATATGTTTATGGGATTACGTCAGTGGTCTTATTTGTTTAGTTTTGCAAATAATTTAAAAGTCTAATATTTGCTTGTAGCTCACTGGGTTTTGGCCCACTTGCACAATGCGTAAACAAACAAACTTTACAAGGTGGTAGGTCCCTCGTATGCGAGAGGCTGTCTGGATTGGTACCACCGCTTTGTCTATTTCTGCCGCCAAGCAACAGTGTAAGCACTGTTGTGTTTCGGTTTGAAGGATATTGAAGCCAGTGAAATTACTGGGTATTATGACACTTAACATCTTATGTCTCAGAGTGACGAAAGTAGTTGAGTGCCTGGTAATTTAAAGTTCTGTGTGTGTGAACCAATTAGTAAACAAGTTTAAGAGAGATCGGTTAGGCAAACGAGGCACCAAAATAAAGTAAAAAAACAGCAGCAAGCTGCTACTTTACGTCGTTTTTTTCATAACGACCTGGTCGAGCCAGCCCATTCATGCTGTAGACAAAACTGTCTACAGCGTGGCTCTACCACTCAAAATCCGATTAAATTAGTTTTATTTCAATGTTTAACATTCGCGTCAACATAAGAAATCATTTTGTAATATGATATTACAATTACAAACACATCATTATATATGTAACAAAGCATTACTTGTACATAAAAAGGTTCAGAATAAAAATTTCTTTTTGTGGTAATATCTCGGAAGGGCGCATCACGTTGCGAAATTGATGTGGGGTCGAGACGACATCGGTGTCAGCGATTTTATAACCATAAACAGGCGTACGATGGGCCGAGGACCCTTGTAGATAAGTGAGAGGTTGGGAAATATCATTGGCCTATATTCTGTTGAAGGGTGAGGCCATATTCTCCTTGCGTATTATGATAGCTTGGTAGCTCATGCTGAATATGGCTTACGTGTTTTTTTTTATTTGAATGAATGTCGAGATGATCAAGGCGCTCGCTTGATGGTAAAGCCTGTCCGTAAACAGAATCAACACCGCATAGAAATTTGAATTACAGAGCACTGCATGGCGCTGACCTGCGCTCGTCACCCCGAGACATAAGATGTTAAGTCTCATAATGCCCAACAATTTCGCTGGCTTCAATGTCCTTCAAACCGAAACACAACAATGCTCACGCACTGTTGCTTGGCGGCAGAAATAGACAAAGTAGTGGTGCCAACCCAGACGGCCTCTCGCATACGAGGGGTCTATCACCTTGTTGTATAAATGTGGGTTAGACAGTTAAATTACATTTCATGTTAATGTTAGATGGTATTGTCATTTTGTGTTTAAGAAAAGCTTTGAAGCCGGCACAAAAGAAAAAGGTTCTTAATACGTCTGTATAACATAGATCACGCCTGTTTCCCATAGGGGTAGGCAGAGACAACGCACTTCCATCTGCTACGATCCTAACACACCTCTTTGGCCTCTTTCACTCTCATTATATTCTTTATGCATACACGTCGGTTATAGACGTCGTCTGTATATATATTTTATACTAGCTTTTGCTCGCGGTTCCGCCCGCGTGATCTGCTTTTTTCGGGATAAAAAGTAGCCTATGTCCTATTCTGATGTATCCTCAAATCCTAAAATCCTTTCTTAGTGGGTGTCTACATAACAAAATGAATATACAGTCCGAATTTCATGCTTGTAGCCTTGATAGTTTGCGCTCGGCGATGATGAATCAGTCAGTCAGTCAGGACATGTTATTTTATAAGTATAGATATTAGTAGGATGTGTTCACGATCCCCAGGGGGGTTGACGTCAGATAGGCCGGCTATAAAAACTACAAGCCAACTCTCGTAACATGTTAAAAATGTAAAAAAAATAAGGGCAGGTGGAACAACAAGAAGAAGATTCTATACGTTTTCTATTACTTAGTTCTAAAAATTAGCACTGCCGATTTTTAATTGCACTGTAAATTTGTAATTTGACAGCAATTAAGACGGAATAGTCATTAACATTCTCAGAAAAATTGAGACATAAGCAAAAACAATAGACGACACACACAATAGTAAAACAAATCAAGAAGCTTTAACAAGATGTTATTGAATACCCAGTGCAGTCTGGTTTTCAACACTTAATATTTTCCAGCTTTAAACGTAAATCTCAGAAATCTCTCTCCCGAGGCACGAGAAGTATTGTACTAAATTTAAACGTTTGCAATGAGAAGCAAAGATTGTATTGTATTTCTGAATGCATCTGGATAGCGTAATGCGAATTCCGGAGTTTAAAATACTTAGAGCGTGAGAAATTTTATTGATCATTGGTACATTCGATAACAGATGGGGGCAGAAAGGTTCTGGAATGGAGGCCACGTACTGGCAAGCGCAGCGTTGGACGTCCCCCTACAAGGTGGTCAGACGACCTGCCAAAGTCGCAGGATGTCGCTGGATGCAGGCCACTTCCAACAGGTCGGTCTGGAAATCTTTGGGGGGGCCTATGTTCAGCAGTGGACGTCTTGTGGCTGATGATGATGGTACATTCACCTAATATGCTGAAGTGCATTACCTGGTACGGACCATAAGTCCCTCGTTCTTGATATCCCCGATACAGGTTTTCTTAGTGTGAGGTCATAATTCTATCTGTAATTGTTGGGTGTATATTTGTATAGCCTAGGTGGTGCAGATGTAATGGGTATACGGTACGACTGCTGTGCTGAGTTTTGGGTTCGATTCTCAGATAAAAGTGATATTGGGTTTTTCTATCACGAAATGCTCAATCAGCTCAATGTCTGGAATTGTGGCCGATATAAGCTCGGCTAAGTTTGATTAAAGCTCTGCCTACCCTTTCGGAGATTACAGTGCGTATGTAATGTATGTATCCGAATGGATGGCGACCACAGCAGGTTTAGAGAAAAATCTGCCATAATTACTTCTAGGGTCAGCGGAGTACATCCATAACTTCAGGCTGGCTGGCTGATTATTAGAAAATTGGATTAATTGATCGTTGAGAATATCAATCTAATTTAAAGTGTTTTATATTTACCATACGTAAAAACAAACATCCCTCTAATGTTTACCAAAGACTTAACCAGTGACACATATTTATCTGGCATTTTTCACCGTCTCGTAAACTATAGGTATACACTCGTTGGATTCGGTGATCGGTTCCAGATTAGAATAATAATAATAATAATAAAATCAGTTTATTGTCTTATTACATTGCCATAATTACATATTCTTATACTTAAACTATTATACAGACAATAGGAGGCGGCTCAGCTCGTGCTGACCGAGACAGTAGTTCCGAGCAGCGCTGGTTTTCAGCCTCTCCTGATTTCTTACGGTGTTTTGCGGAAAGTTTGTAGCGTTGGCCTATGTTTAAATATAAAATAATAACTATAATTAAAATAAACAATAATTTAACAATTATTTAACCTAATAATAAAAATAAACAATAATTTAACAAATATTTAACCTAATAATAAAAATAAACAATAATTTTAACTATATCGAAACTGTAGTGTGTGTGTGCGTGTGTGTGCGCTTGCGCGCGCGTATGAGTGTGTGTGTGTGTGTGTTTGGGCGTACCTAATAATTATATAAAAGTGGGCTATTAATTAAAATAGTCACATAAGCTCAAAAATTTCCAGTGGGAGTGAGTCAAGTTTTCTGCTGCAAGCTGTCTTTTGAGTAAAGCATTTTTGTACTTCAATTTAAATGTCGGTAAACTCAAAAAAATATACTAAGCGGATTACCAAACAGTGTCAGTGATTTGATTGATTTCTCTACATAAGTTCTATCGTCCGGATGTGGTTTAGATGGCGTAAGCCGTAACTAAAATTAATTGCTAGAAATACCGGCAGGAGCCACAGGAATGTCTGGTCAATAATATAGACTCACGCCTGTATCCTCAGAAGGGTACGCAGAAGTGCAACTAATGCCACAGGGCACAAATTCCAATTCCGGGTAATTTATTTATGATTTTGCGAGTCGAAAAAAGAATAGAATTGATCATAGTACATTTTCAGTGGAATAACAGTAGTAGTAAAGTGTAAAAAAAAATGATTTGTATGTATAACCAGTATTTATATGTAGATTTTGTATTATATATATGTAGATTTTTCTCGTGGCTTCGCCCGCGGAAATAAGTAAGTAAAATATTACTTCCCATATAAACTTTGCGACCCGTAGAGGTTAAATCTCTTATATACAATCAATACCTTCGCAACATTTCGATTGTTGGATGGACCAAAACACAATAGTGCTTCCACACAATAGACAAAGCGACGGGTCAACCAAGACGGTCTCTGGCATATATATTTATTTATAACTTTATTGTACATCACACAAAAGGTATTGAAAATACACAACAGACAATTTAAGATCACAAATAGAAATACAATTGGCGGCCTTATCGCTAACGGCAATTTCTTCCAGGCAACCTTTAAATACAAGGCATACAAAGGACAAAGTATTAACCACCTAAGAGATTTCTGATTTTATTCCTCAATATCAAATCATTTGTTCCTCGAATTAAAGATTTTGCTTTTTATGGCTGAGTAGATACAAATACATACTTTACTGAAAAAAAAAGAGTTGTACTATGGAATCATTTTTAAGAATTGGATAATGCCGTTTTAATTAATATATCGAATCAGAACATTAAATATTTAGGATAAACATATAAAGGTATTGAAAACAAATAGGATTTTATAACGAAAAAGTTCTGAAAATTCTATGTTGAATGGTTGAAAATTAAAACATGAGCACCAACAACGAGAGATATTTGTAAAACTCAAATACAAAAGACGAAAAATAAAATGGCGCAGTGTGTATTAATAAAACCTTTTTCGACTCGCCACGGCGCGGCCCAGCAGCCCACTGAAACAGACAGCCAGCACAATTTGTCGCTAATGTCAGATGCAAGCGTGGCTTTGTGGCAGAGTCACACCACTCCGGGCCTTAGTTCCGTAGTTTTTATTTCACTCTTCAATATCCAGTAGAGATGTGTGGCAGGATTGTTAAATTGAATGTTGGTACGACAATACCGTAGCAATCCTCCTGTAATCCTCCCACAGTAGCTATAATATAGAAAAAAAAACTTGAATATGATTGGTTAGATTGAGAACTCGATAAGATTTTTCAAAGGTATGTGAAGTCTACCAACCCCCATTAGGCCAGCGTGATGGACTAAGGCCTAACCCAGTAGAGGAGGTTCATACAGTGCTAGTAAAAAAAATATGTTGGTTAATGTTCATCAATTTTGATTTGGACATTTTTCTTCATGATGTGGTTTGTTTACACACTAAATATAAACGTATTATTCTATTTCTTACTTAAAACTCACTACAATGAAAATTATAGCATTCAGGATTTATGTAGCTTCCTATTAATGAAGAATGAATGTAAGTGAATGTGTATTCTTTTATGAGAAATAAATATCTTAAACGTATTAATGAAAGAATTTTAGAATCCAACGAATAGTTCTAGAGATTACTCACTACAAACAACCTCACAAATTCTTAAACTTTATTCAAAAGCTAGTGATTTGAATTTATTATTTGTTCGTCTCCTAATTCTGCTGTAAAAGTAATATTGAGAAATGAATGAAAAAAACTCTCACGAAATGCTCAGTAGCAGCCCGGAGTCTAGAATTGTGCCCGTTATAGCGATAGGATCACCCCCTGTCACATAATGCGATGACAAGTGTGAGTGTACTGGTTACAGCTCTGCCTACTCCTTCGAGAATTACAGGCAGAGAGTGCGTTTGTATATATGTATTATTTTACTATTTATTTTATTATTACACGGTGGTAGATCCCTCGTATGCGGGAGGCCGTCTGGGTTGGTACTAACGCTTTGTCTATTTCTGCCGCCAAGCAAAAGTGTGTAAGCACTGTTGTGTTTCGGTTTGGAGGACATTGAAGCGTGTGAAATTACTGGGCATTATGAGACTTAACATCTTAAATCAACGAAGCAAATAAAGAAACGTAAAATCCGTAGCTCTACAACAAATGGCATCCGTAAGCATCATAAATCAAAGTGGAATGTTAAAGAACATTCCATTTTGTCAAATCAAATATTTAAACCCACTTGTGCGGTCGTAAATCGATGAAACTACGAGTAAACTACAAAACAATACAGTTATCTAATGAAATGTGCCTGCTTGAAGTTATATGGGCTGCCAAAGTGGACTGTCGTCGTGATATTTAGTTCGGGCGTGTTTCGTATTACAAGGGAATAAAGACTAGAATGTGGTACCATTAGATAGGTACGTGAGATTTATTAGACATCGTAAACTGTTTACAGCGGCCCAATGATGGTTGTAATTCGTGTCTTCTCAGACAGAAGGCTTTGGTTTTTAACCCATTACAAAAATGAGAAGTTATCCCATAGAAAATACAAATCGAAACACGAAAGAATTTATTTATTTTTCATTCATTTAGATTTTTTCAAGGCAACTTTTCTCATTTATCTTTCCTATAAAAAATATTCGAATAATTTATTTATTTATTTCCACTTTATATACATTGTATAAAGGCGGACTTAATGCCAAAGGCATTCTCTCCCAGTCAACTTTTGGGTAATGCAAAGATGTACAAAGTAAGACGAAAATAATTACGAGCAATTTGAAAAAATAATTAGCCTAATCGGTCTAGCCGTTCTCAATTGATTTCGTTACGCAAAGTATTGAATTTTTTTCTTTTATAGACAACCCTATTAATTTTAGATCCTCTATTTTTCAATGTAAAAACATAACCCTCGTTCTTACGTAGTCGGGTAAATAGCCCGTTATTTTAAATTTCGTTCCCCGTTCAAGGAATACGATCAGCTAGTGCCAACATTTTTACTAGGGATACTTGCCGCATTCTCATTCCGAAGTTGCGCCATTCACGTAGACGGCGCGCGGCTTAAGTTGGCTTTCTTATAATAATTTAAAGTTAACACCGAGACAGGGCTTTCACGATCAACTGAGGTACCTCTGAGGCGTACCTCTGAGGTATTAAACGTAAATAAATTGAGAAATATTGAGCAACAACGTAATTCTCTCGGGGCTTAAATTGTAATGGGTAGGCGCGGCGGCCGCTTTGAATTCATAAATATTATTACGCTTGTAGATTTGTATTGGATACGTAGTGGTACTTTTATATATACCTGTGATTTTTTACTCTGACACAACATTGTGATCACACTGGACATTATGTATAGCACAGTTTAAATAAGGTAAAGCAACATTGCATCCCTCGACCATCAACAGAATTATGCTCGTCTTAGAGTGGTAGAGCCATGCTATAGACAGTTTTGTCTACAGCATGAATGGGCTGGCTCGACCGGGTCGTTACCACTGTCTTACAGAAAACCGACGTAAAGTAGCGGCTCGCTGCTGCGTTTCGTACGGTGAGTGAAATATCCGGACGCCCAAATACCCTCCCCTTTCCAATCCCTAATTATCCCTTTCCTTTAAGGTCGGCAACGCACCCATTATTCTTCTGGTGGTGGGCGTACATGGGCGGTGGAGATCACTTACCATCAGGTGACCCACTTGCTCGTTTGCCGGCCTATGCTATAAAAAAAAATTGGATATACATTGGCTGATTCTGTAGAGCGACTCTCCTGAATGAGACACTATAGCGATTTTTTTACCACGCATATCGTGGTCGCTATTCAGTCGAGCACAAACATAATAAAAAGCCCTTCCTCCCATCAGTACCTGTATATTTAAGGAAATATATAATAATCAAATGTAAAGTAGTAAAAAATAAATATAGATAATATTCATTCACTTAGCAAACTTGTTGCTACTTCATCATTTAGCCGGCAAATATGTTCGAAGTAGGAGATTTAATGGTTGTCATGTAGATCGATTAATGGACCGATTGTACCAAAGATAGATGATCTAGCTCGCGACAGATACCTGCCGTAATGGTAATACTTTCTTAGGATATACTTAGCAAGTTTAATGATCATCTTTAAGTTTTTCAATTGATTCGATTGTAACGATGTATTTTACTTTTTTCATAATGTTATCGAGTAATTAAAAGATTATATAGGTGTATTCAACTGGTCCTAATCGCGTATTATTTAAAGGCATAAATACTTAATTATTTATTTCGTTCCCGACGTTTTGACCGAGTTATATCGGCCGCGGTCAAGGATTGACTCAAGACCCATTCAAATGAATATTAAAGTATTTATACAAATTGCGCAAGTCTAAAAACATATATGAACTTTATTTATTTCGTTTCATTTATGTTGGTAATTAAATGTGTCATTTCAATTGGTCCCTAATATCATATTCATCATGTTATTTTGATGTTTCAAAACAGCAATTCTTTAAACATTCAGTAGTTCTGATTGTAAAATTGGTAGTTCTATTTTTTATTAATTTGTTGACTAAAAGCGGTGGAGTATAAGTGGCCACTAACATTTTAGGTCCAAAGCCAACCTCATCAGAATGTGCACTCTGCTGATTAACGAAAGATGGGCCTTCTTAAAATAGGTAATTTTTTTTAAATAGTCTAGACCGGAAAACGATCAACTGGGTTGTCTGATGGTAAGTGATCTTCACAGCCCAAGCTTACAATACACGAAGATTCATAAGCGCGTTGCCGACCTTAAAGTAAAGGGATAATTAAGGGATTAGGAATGGAAGGAGGATTTGGGCCTCCGGATATTTCACTAACCGTACGAAACGCAGCAGTAAGCTGCTATTTTACAAAGGTTTTCTGTGAGACAGTGGTAACAACCTGGTTAAGCCGACCCATTCGTGCTATAGGCAAAACTGCCTACAGCGTAGCTCTACCACTCAGTGACCTAATAATATAGTTTAATAAACATTGTTCGTGTAAACTGGAAAGTAATAAGACACAAAGCGTCTCGGCGCAATGCCGGAAGGTGGAATCTTGTTCTATGCTTTTAATTCATTCGCACGAACGGGAATACTGGAATATTAAACAGATAGTCCATTCATCCCGGTCCGCGACCCAGATGCCTCTGAAGTCGTTTTAACAAGCCCGCCCTAAACACCACCCATAACTTTTGCTCCATACATTTTAGATAAGTAATATACCTTATAGAAATATGGCTCGTTCGGCTAATAGAATATTGTGTGAAATACGACATGATTTTATTTTTTATGTTTATTGTGATGGGGTGATCTGACAGCCTTGGTGGCGCAGTTGTAATACGTAAGCGGTACGGCTGTTGAGTTCTGGTTCAATTCCCGGGTCCGGTAAAAAATTATATTGGGTTTTTTTAGTTATGCTCGTTATGGCGATAGTGATATTATCACATCACGGGACGGAAATAAGATATGCGTAATGTGGGTGTACTAGTAACACCCCTGTATACATCTCCGGAGATTACATGCGTGAATTCGTGTATGTATGCGTGGTGAACATGGTATTAATGTGTTTAGTAATATTAGAATATTGTTTAATGAAACGGAGGTTATCAATTCGACGCTTTTTTTATTTATGTATTTATGCTTTTTTATTGCCTGAAAGACGAAACGAACAGGGCGCTGGTCTGATGGTAATCGCCACGCCTGCCCATAAATAGACGTAACTCCACACAGGACCTTGAATTATAAATGCTTGGAATTGGATAGGACTCGTCACCCGGAGACATAGGATGTTGTCTCATAATGCCTAGTAATTCCTGTTTGTTGGTGCCTTTGTCTGCGTCTGCAGTTGATATCAATCAATCCAGATGGTCTCTTGCATATGCGGAACCTTCCACATATGTTAAGGGAAAATTACCACTTCGCCTCGGTGTTCTGTACCAGTATCGCAACGGTCAAGTTGTCCCATTCATGCGGTAGAAACAAATGCCCCCTTATAAATTTCCTGCAATGCGACAAGATATACATTGGGTTACATTAAAAAGGTTTGCTTTAAGCATTTAAATGACAATCCTAAACAATCTCAAACATTCAACCTTAAATTAACATAACCCGAAAATGCCGGTCTCAAATTTATACACAGAAAAACATGTTCTACTTACGTCACAGACAAAGTGTATGAGCCAGTCGCCAACTGACAAATATAGTGTATTTTACGCATTAATTCTATTCAACAGTAAATGGTCGTGTGTTGGATATAGTTGGTAATGCAATCTCTATTGTTATCTGTAGGTTGGACGTGTTAAAACACTTTGCCTCAGGAGATAAACTAAGTGCTCGTGTATTGTGACGTCATTTGACAGTTGAAAATGATATTGCTCGTAGCAAAGTTAGGTTATAAAATGTATAATGTGCTGGGAGGGGGTTAATAATTTCAGAACTGTTTATGTTTTAAGTTGTTGAAACTATGTAAAGAAAAAAATGTGTTTCTAGTTTTTATGCTTACGTCATGTTACGAGGTATTTATTTGTTACATCTGCAAATGTTTATTGAAGATATTGAAATTAGTTTCTATGTTAGTGATATTGAAATTAGTATCTAGAGTCACGCTGTAGACACTTTTGTCTTCAGCATAACAGAATCAAAAGGCTCGACCGGGTAATTACCACTGTGACACAGAATAGCGAACCGTATCATCAGTATTGCCTTCCACATGCTGACAGTTTACAAGATGTCGCAGAGGGGCAATCACCGTTTTATTATGATTCTTATAGTATCAACACATGTGACAGTAATAAACTAAAAACATACAAATATTGTAGCTGTGTTTGTTCATTATTATTAGTGGATAAGTTATACCGAGTATTTCAATTCCCGAAAAAAATAATCCGTATTGCCAAACATGACAGGTACACTTTTGCAGGTTTAATAATATTCATATTCGTATAAAAGCGAGCGGAGATTCAGTGTTTGTGACGTATATCACCCCTTTATTCGTGCCTTATAACCACAATTTATCATGTTAAATAAGCCTTAAATTAAATCTCGTGTGCGAACCGATTACAGTAATGTGTTTACCTCCTTTCTATAGACCTCTGTTTTTTTATTCTGAATTAAATATAATGGCCGTATAATATTTGTGTTAAAAAGTATCTGTCGTAATTTGTGTTTATAACTGTTTGTCGCATTAAAGAAAGTTGGGGTTTAATGGGATCCTGCAGGATTAGCGACAATCATGCACCACTAGAAACACTGCGGCATTGCAATCCTTGAATTTGTAGTATTAATAAGTCTGTGTCAGAAATAGAGAATTTGTATAGAAAAATCGGGTAATAGTCTATACAAGCTCCGAGCAGAGACTAAGTACCAGTAATGTAGTAGGATTCATATGATAATACTTTTCAGAAGTGATATTGTATTTATTGGACTATAAAGTAAGCAATCCAATCATAATTTTATTGTACCCTTAATCTTCTGCTATTTAATTGTACCCTTCCCTTATGATTTATTGTAAATAAATTGACATTTGTACGAAACCAAAATTTACGACTTACGCGGGTCGAAAAATATTGACACTTTCACACATTAATCATAAGCGACACGGCTAGGTATATAAACCTGCGACTTAAAAATATGACATCAATATAATCATAAGAACCTATATTAGAATATTCGCATACAGCTATGTGTATTTAACTACAAGTATTCTAAACATAACGCTAATAAAAATGATTGAATGAAACCAAGATTATTACTTATATGCAATAATGCTATATCCGGTTTGCAAAAGAACTATAACTAAAATGTGCTTAGAGATTTCAACAAAAGATACGATGGGGATATTTCCTTTGACGTGGAACTATTTTACTCGGAACAATGCAGATACCGAAGAACTTTAATATTAAAGTCCAATTTCCTTCTTTGTCATAAAACTATTTTGTTACTGTTTCGTGGAGAATGCGGGCTATACTTCTATAGGAATATAGTAGGGTATAGTAATACATACATATACATTTATTAAAAATAAGCTTAAAGTAGCGGATACAATACTTATTAAGGTTTATATAATATTCACAGAAATGACCCACAATTTAAACATAAATTAATGTTTAAACATTTTAAATCACTTTTACAACAATTTCAACGAAATAATATACGCTCAAATTTTTGAGAAATCATTTACACGCATTCTTTTGACTCCTGTAGCTTGGCCACTAGGCCGATGCTGTAGTGATACATAAAGCCGACTTAAAAATAACGACGACGATTTTTTAAACATAAAATCTTTAAACCATAATTTGACCAATTAGGTATGTAAAACAGTTTTTCGCAAATCATTCAAACCTTGTCCTTACACTTGAGGTTAATACCTTATCAATTCATTATTTTGTCTCCCGCTTTGCTATGGAGGGAAGTGGACTAATATTTGTGGATTAATATTTCCAACTTCTCCCTATACTTCTATCTGATTAATTTCGTTGCGGGACAAAGACATTTAGGCATTCCCAGAGACTTGCCGAGCTTCACTGCTTGGTGTCGACAAAAATGCGAACCACTGTTGATCCTGATTACAGTGGTGGGTGTGAAGGCGGGATAGTCTAAAAAAAATTATTCAAATAATTTTGGAAGTACGCAGCAAAGGTGTTCAGCAATTCATATCAAAAGAGTTTACTGTGTGAGTAAATAACCTCGACACTAGCAAACTTATTCAAGGAAATAGAATGCTGTATACGAAACAGAATAACTAACGATAAAAGTCAAACTATGTACACCATGTAACACGACCGCCAACAAACGTAAATCATTTTATGGATGCAAAAACTTTGTATTGCGAGCCGAGTTAAATTGCAAACTTAACTTAGCAATTTCCGTCTGATACTTAATAGTTGTGAGTATGCCATTTGCATTTTAAAGAAACTAAAAAAGGAAACAGCGACAGCTCAACAGGGATTTGTACGGACTTTTGAGACGAAAGTCCCAGGTTCGAAATCAGCTTTAAGAGCATGCACCTTTGACATTTCTAATTACGTGTGTTAATTATCGTTTGCTTCAACGGCAACGGAAACATTGTGAGGAAACCTGCATATTTGAGAAGCTCTCCATTAAAAAATCTAAGGTATGTGAAGTCTACCAACGCGCATTAGGCCAGCGTCAGCGTCAGCGAGCTAAAACAATAAATGTATCAATTTATTCTCAATAAGTTGCAACGTAATGATTCAGTTTATAAACGCGACAGCCGACGCGTCCACATCGCGTGACTGTTGCGTATAAATGGACAAATTCGCCCTGTGTTAGTTAAAACTATCCACAGTGCCCGCAATTACTACTGACCTTCAATTTCCATAAAATCTCGATGTACAGTATAAAATAATACCGCGATTTGTTTGTTGATTGATTGACGTTGTTTTTTGTAGTCACTTTATTAGCTTTACCGTTTATCGCCTTAAGTTTTTAATCCCCGATAAAAAAGAGGGATGTTAAGTTAGGTTAGGTTAGTGTTTTGGAGTTATTTATTTTTTTATTTGATTTAATTACCGTCAGGCTAGCGTCCTGTTTATCTCACCATTCAAGCAAATATTAGCTGGCTTGCGTTACCACAGCTTCGTGGTCTCTGCCATCTCGGCTCGAACTAAAAAGTTCGTTAATCTTTCGTCTGCCGAACCATTAAGCTGTGGAATAGATTGTCGGCACACGTGTTCCCTCCTTCTTATGGGGTCCTTTAAACGGAGTGTTAAGATACACTTAGGCAGGCCGGCAAGATCTTGGCCACCTACGATAGACACACTGTTTGTCGTTGGTCAACATGTATTGTATTCCTGGAATGCGCTACACTTACCATCAGGTGTGGAGTAGTCACTTTGCCGAGCCAGGATAACAAAAAAAAATTAAAAATACTTTGATCGCGATATATCTGAATTAAATACGTTATTGTACAGAGGAGTGTGTTTAAATAAATAGTGTGCTAACGTAGCTTAAGCGTATGTGTCACGCTCTCCTATTGAAGGAAATCCGCATGTCATTGGAATAATGGTTTCGATGGCGTGTTGTCAGTTGTAAATGACGCTGCGATAAGTTATGCTTCCAGTGAGATTACAAATGGATGTAAACATTGTTTGTATTATTTGTTCACTGTTTTTTGCTTGCGGCTCTACGCGTGTGAATGCCTTTGCCGGGAAAAAAGTAGCATGTGTTGTTATTATCCAGTCGAAATGTTTCAGGAATATAAACCTGTCATTGTACACAACATAAAAATATAGCTCAAATATGTAGATCCGCCTTTTTTACTATCTATTTGCTGTTGTATTGCTTTAACTTTAAGTAAAATCAATATAATTCGAACAAGGATTGCAACACACGGAATAAAATATGGCGGACTACATACGTAAAATGTCTTATTATCGATACCTTAAAACTATTGGCAGTTAGAGTGTATTGGTAATATAATATAATAATTAAGTATTTATTCACGAAATAAATGAAAATCAAAATAATAAGGTAAAATACGTAAAGTAAGGTAAAACTGTATGGCCTCGCTATGAAGTGACCGCGAACGCATGGCTTATGCTATAAAAATATTTACTTATACACAGATAGCACGACGTCTAAAGATGATCTGAAATATCTGTATGGATCTAAGCATCATAGTAGAGATGATCATGGTTTAATTTATTGTAAATCCTAGCAGACTGTCTAGAACATTAGTTCCCATAGTGGTGCAGGTGGACCCCCAGGGGTCCACGGCAGACTCGACGGGGGTCTACGTTAGCGTGACAAAAAATGGGGGATCGCAATTCGTAAGCGGGGGACCACGAAAATGTATCTGCTTTCTATAGTGAAGAACTAAAATGTTTGTCTTCACCTATCAATGTAGGTAGATAATATTTTAGATCTAATCTTCATATTTTTTGGGAATATGGTAGGAATGTAGCTACAGGGGGTCCACCGGAACCAGCTAAATTTTGAAAGTGGTCTATAATAAAAAAAGTCTGGGAATCTCTGGTCTAGAACCTGGTGCTAATAGAAAACTGATGCTAGAAACGTTTCAGTTACATCGAATCTTCGACGGGCTCTGTGTATTAAGTAACTGAAACAAAATGACCCCAGTTTCTAACATTAGGCGTTTATAATGAAACTCCCAACAGGTTGGCCATTGTTAATCGTTCCATTGTATTGAGGACGACTGTATTTACCCGTCCTTTGATATGTTTTTTCAATAAAATTATATTTGGTTTTCCTTTTAGTATGGGAACACACAATGGCCGTTTCATTTGCTAATGTTCCAATAGAATAGAGTAATCCAGTAGAAACATTTATACCTTATTGCGTTCTATAAGCATTGTCAGTTGGAAATTTCATGGAATTGATCCTGTGTTTCGACTTGTAATCGACAAAACGAAGGAAATTAAATGTTTTCCTCTTTGACTATCTGTGTGTGTATCTGTTTGTGACATCGTAGCACCTAAACGAGTGGACCGGATGCGGATTTTTTTTCACATAAATATAAACTAATTATATAGTCTCACGCACATACGCGCAAATATGCACCTAACTTTATAAGGTAGTAGGTCCCTCGTATGCGAGAGGCCGTCTGGGTTGGTACCACTGCTTTGTTTATTTCTGCCGCCAAAAACAATGTGTAAGCACTGTTGTGTTTCGGTTTGAAGGACATTGAAGCCAGCGAAATTACTGGGCATTATGAGACTTTACATTTTATGTCTCGGGGTGACGAGAGCAGGTCAGTGCCATGCAGTGGTTTGTAATCCAAAGTTCTGTGTGGTGTTGCTTTTGTATATGGGCAGCCGTAGCGCTTACGATCAGGCGAGCGCCTTGCTGGTCTCGTAATTCAATCAAATAAAAAAATAACTATCCACAGCAGAGTGAGTGAGCAGAGTGTTTTTGCAAAATATCATAATTTGATGAATGAATTTTGGCAATAAAATGTCCATTTTTATAGAGTTGTTGAGATTGAATTGTTAGAAACGGCAACAAGGCTCCAAAATTTATTTACCAGCGTGAAGTAAAATAAGAATCTAAAAATATCAGAGAGAAGTAAAACTCCAAAACTATATTATTTATTTTTAAAGCCTTCTGGCTTGTTATGGCTTGTCAGCTATCAGACAGCTGTGACATTATATAGGATGTTATCCAGCCGGCGTCGACGTCCGTTTACCGATCGAAATTGTATCGCTAAATGTGGCATCTCTATACAAAACACACATGTTTGACTATAGCTGGTTATATTTTGATGTTTTATATATTTTTTGTGCCGTTGGATGATGCGGCTAAATTCTTATTGGTATATAATATTTCGCTTTCGCTTTATATTCGTTTATTTAAATTGTGTTCCGTGTTTCTATTGAATCGTCAGTTTTAATTACGTATGTAATCATTTCTGTAGTCTATGGTATTGCTATTTTTCTTTATTCAATAAACTTATCTAAATATTTCATAACAGTTGCTACAGTTTTATTTCCTTTTAATGTGTAGCGCAATATAAGATAATAATAAAAAAACCCGTCATAGTGGCTCGTTTATATGTGATTTCGTAACATTTTTTTTACATTCAATATTCCATTTCTTTACATATTTACGCCTGTTTCCTATAAGCGAGACTGATACAAAACTAATATATACGCATCCACGCCTGTAATACCCGAAGGGGTAGGCAGAGGTGTAACCAGTATACTCACATTTCGCCGAGTGTATTTCCGTCCTATGATGTGATAGGGTATGAGCCTATCGCCATGCCAGGCACAATTCCAGACTCCGAGCATTTCGTGATAGAAAAATTCAATACCATTTAACCCGATCTGGGATCCAATCCGAGATCTCAGCACAGCAGTCGTATCGCGTACGCAATACAACTACGCCACTGAGCCATATACATGTTCATCTTTTTATTTTATATAATTCCTTCAATACAACTTTAGTCTATAACCCGAGTTTAGAGCTTCAGGGTAGGAAGTTGTTTAAAATGCTCTCAATTTTCTAACAAAAATCTAATATTTACCCACCGTGGTTTTGCCAATTACTTGGTCCATGATTGCAACACAGATACGTGCCTTGACTTAACTCTACAGATCTTAAGAGCTAGCAATACTTGTCAATATATATTCATTTTCTATCTTTTTATTCAGTGCTCTTCCGAACGGTATTGGAG
This sequence comes from Amorpha juglandis, assembly GCA_949126905.1. NCBI lineage: Eukaryota > Metazoa > Arthropoda > Insecta > Lepidoptera > Sphingidae > Amorpha > Amorpha juglandis. The sequence goes on from OX421383.1 coordinate 11,042,092, forward strand.
TGTTTGATTTTTGTATTGATTGAAATATAAATTTTCCCAACCTGGGATTTGACGGTAGGACTTCGTCGGTTTCTCAGTCTAAATACGCTGCCACTAGACCAATGAAGGAATAAAAAGGTTTACATATCTTGTTATAAGAATTTAGCACTTATTTGTCACTAGCTTTGTATTTTTATTTAAAAAAAAACAACTATTTAGAAAAGTCTTGTATATTGTATACATGGAAGTTGAGTACTTAAGTTATGTGTATTGTGTAGTTAAGTTAAAGGTTTGAAAGACCGTTCAATATCATTACCCTCTACGTATAACCCCCATACAACCTAAAAACGACCGAATTTCTATAGAGGAGATGGTAGGAAGCTAGCACAAAACTGGGATCAGATTACACGCTTAATTGAATCGGAACCCAAAAGACCAACTGCCAGACCTCAAGACACCGTAAGCCCCTTCTGTGTAGATCGGATAAACAAAAAACTCAATAATGTCTGGACTGGACTTCGACTGGGGTGGAAAGCTTTCGAAACGTCGGGACAAAAATTAAAATAAAAAGCTGTGATAAAATCCGTTTCAATTAATTTTATATCAACATAATACATTCTGTAAAAATCCGGATCTTCGCACCATTCATTCATACATTCGCACCCACACATAACATTATACGATTAAGTTTCGTGTAACTGTTACAACTTAGCTAGGCCCATAGAACGGGTCGGAAAACAAATAATATTTCAAGATTAATAACATTTGAAGTAACTTACCACAGCTACTGCGAAACTATGCATTCAAGTGTTATGTGAACACACGAATAGAATCTCTGGCGTTGAATATTTATACATATTTAATATTATGCAGTTCTATGAAAGCGACCCGCACTAGGGAATGCGCTATATATTTACAATTCTACTGGCTTTTGCCCGTGACTCCGTTCAAAGGAAACTCAGGTCTGTGATCATGAATATAATTTCATGTTGATCAATATGTTGAAAACCTAATTAATAAAATCTGGACACTTATTAGAAAGAGGTTTATAATTTCTTAATGAGTGAATTTTTTTTTTTTCATATATTATATAGCGAAGCCCAAAAAACACATTGACATTGCATTTGTTTCGGCGCTATGCTGCCCCAAACAGACACAGAATTTTAATTTCATTGCACACCGCAATGACATACATTGTATACAAAATAGAATTTGCATTTTTGAATATTATGTAATGTTCAATATTTTACTGTTTTTGTTTATTCATAACTATATTATTTATACAGAACATACGTTCATATGTGATTTCGGTATTTTTTTTTACATTCCATATACAATTTTTTTACATTATGCTTGTTTCACTAGGCGACGTTGACACAAACCTAATACAATGCTTAATAATGAATGCTAATTCGGTTAACATTAAATGCTATTGTCTAACAGATGACGGTGTTTAGTTTGCCCGCACTGCGACTCCGACTGGTTAGAATCTGTGTGAAAGCCTTTTGTCTTTGATTTTATTAGCTTCGTTTTTTTATTCATGCTAATCTTGGGCTACTGCAATGGATTTATCAGTAGTGAAATTAATATTATGTTTTGTAGCAATTATAATTACTTTAAATAATAACCAAGTTAATTAGTAAATTATAAATGTTCGTCATTTATACGAATTCGACAGTTAGGAAAATTATCTCCTGAACATGGTTTCGACAGTAGTTCATTTCGAATGCAGATTGTTAGGTGATGAAAAGTTTAGAGGATGGATTTCTCAGGCTGAAGAAGTCCAAAGAATATTAAACTCCAAAGAGTATTGGATGTCTGGTATCTGGAAATAATACAACTTGGCGAGACCAAAGCAACAGTTTAACATAATATGCTTGGCTGCGGTCACTGAATTTGTGTTATAACAAAATTGAAATTTCTACAACTGTTGCATTTAAGTTGTATACTGTGTGGATAATGGGCTCTACGTTTAAACAGTTTGAATAAACAGCAGCTGTCTCAGATACTTTTTATGAAATTATGAGTACTTTGTAGTAAATATTTAAAACGTTTTAACTGTATTGTTTCCTGTTTTGCGTTCACTTTATCAAGAAAGATAATAAATGGTTTGTTATCTTCATCGTTAACGTGAAAATATTTTTTTGTCAGTCTTTTGTGCCTTAGTACTACGATATCAAGAGATAATGAATATTTTTCTTTTATTTTATTACTTTTTATCTAATTCGCTGTTTATAAGGTTTTGAATACAATAAATAGTTCAAGCACTTTTGTTTTTTTTTTCAAATCACATTTAAGGTTTTACAATTACGAAATAGGCGGTATGCCAAAAAATCGAGCTTCCAACACACAAGGGTTCTTAACCAATGTTTTTCCCTATATGCCTAAATCGCTGTATGCTTTAACTGTATGAACTTGACATTTTTGGCTCTCGCAAACTAATAAATTTAGATTGTCCTATTTAAAAACTAACTGACCAAATATTAAACCGCATGTCTAACATTTAAAGCTATCTTTCGTCCATGACGAGTAGAGCTTTATCCAAGAAAATTATTCATCATTATAATAATAGACCTCCTTATTATTTGACAATACACATAATCAAGCTGTATTTCTGTGTTTATGTATTCCATTTTCAAACAAAAATTAAAGAAACAAAAAAATTTACTTAATAAGTAATAATCAACTAGTATTTTATAATCTACATCCATGGTATAAGTACTAAAGGTATAAACAGTTGAAAAGGTCCGAAGGGACCGAAATACCTGTCAGCCATCACCGATTTTCCATTTTCAAATTTGTTTATGGAATTTAAAAAAAAAAACTGGCATCGGCTGATACGCTTCAGTTACGAAGTAGTATGGCGGGATCGATAGATATTAAGATTGTTGGGAAAATTATTACCCTCCTTGTCAGTCAGGAGGTAAAAAGGCCGAGCAAATAAATTTAAAGTGAATAATTCGATGTTTCTAAATCAATACAATGTGCCGTAAATATTTAAAAGGTAAAATATTGGTATGCAAATACGCAGACCCTTTTCAATTTGCCATTCGGGTGTAGGGCGCCTTTTATGTACGTAGTTATTTTAATAATGCTTGCACGCCGCCTATTTTTTCTCAAGGTGGCACCTAGGTGTCAGTCCAGTACCATGAAGTTATTTTTTTTTTCTTTTTTTATCCTGGCTCGGCAAAGTGACTACGCTACACCTGATGGTAAGCGTAGCGCAATCCAAGAATATTGTTGACCAACGATAAACAATGTGTCCATCGTTGGTCGGCAAGATCATGCCGGCCTGCCAAAGGGCCAAGGGGGAGGGAAAGGAAAAAGGGATGGGAAAAGGGTGAGGATCAGGGGGCAAGCCCCCTGGGGAGAACCGGATATACACTGGCTGACCCTGGAACGCGACCCACACAAGGTGGGCCACTATGGCAGGTTTTAGCACCAGTGTACGGTGGTCGCTATCCGGTCGGATACAAGTATCCTCCCACCAGCAGAAGTACTTCGTAATTCGAAGATCTAATTTGTATTGCTTCTGATTATGGGGGGCGTGTCGCTTATCTTCAGGCGAGTGGCCCTTTCTGTATCATCATTAAATCTTATAAAAAATATCAGAAGACCCGTAAACACAGAGGGCTATAAAGGAAAAGGGATGTTTGAGTTATTTGTGTAAATATGTCGTTTTTATCCGCCGGGAGCCATTCAAGTTCCCACATAAAAAGTATTCTATATGTTAATTTTGGTTATGACCTGCCTCTATGCATATTGGATTGTTGGGAAATGAAGTATTGTTAAGCATAACAAACTTTATAATGTTATTTGAGAGCTTACAGGCAAGTCGCCGATTGTGGAATGAGAAGCCGCGGGTTCGATTCCAGTACTAAGACAAATATTTGTGTTTAAGATTTGTATCATGGGTATCAGGAATTACTAGGGACTTGAGGTCCCACAACACCCAGACCCGAAACATATATTTATGGACATAGACATTTGCCTCGGTGCGGGAATCAAACCCACAGCCTCTCGCTTCGCAGCCGGCTACTCTCCCTCTGCGCCATGGAGGCTTTTTTATTTTTGGAACGAAGTTCCTTACGGCAGGCTTGGAGGGGATAGGGATTTCGCTGCGTGACCGAACTGAAAAAAAATGTGATAGTAAAACCGTAAGAAAAATGCGTGGAAAAAATGCGTGGAAAAAATGCGTGGAATAAAACCGTTAAATGAGACTTTTTTTAAACTTAATTTGATATCTAGCACACAAAGTTAAAGTCGAAATTCCGTTAATAAAACAGATAGGTGTGGATAACTTATGACATTTGGAAATGTAGACGCGGTTTGAAATTTGAATTTGAATTTTTGATTATAGAACACAGCCGTCCACCGTTTAGTAGCCAGTCTAAGTCTAAATTAATAAGTTTTTATTTATAATTACATAAATTGATAAAAAATGCTATACAATAGCTTTACCGCGGCAGTCTCCGAGTGCTACACGTCTTTTTTTTATTTCTATTTTTCTATTCTATTTCTATGTAATTTTATGTTGTCAAACAAAAATAAAGAGACATATTTTGTTATTTTAGTTGATAATTTGTATTTTTTACAATTTGTGTCGATTCTACATTAGCCGAAGGAACTTCGTTCCTACCTGGTGTCCCACGACACACACCAATTTTTTATTTAATTGAATGACAGACCATCAGGCGCTCGCGCCACGTGAGCGCCACGCCTGCCCATATACAGAAGCAACACCACACAGAACTTTGAATTACAAAGCACTGCATGGCACTAATCTGCGCTCATCACCCTGAGACATAAGATGTTAAGTCTCATAATGCCCAGTAATCCCAATGGCTACAATATCCTTCAAACCAACAGAGCTTACACACTGTTGCTTGGCGGCAGAAATAGACAAATAAAAATAAACAATCAATGTCTGATAAACAATCAATGTCCCTCCATGCGTGTCTTTAAGAGAAAAAATAAGTGCAATGAAATCTGATGCCGTAACAGGTCTATAGTAGGTTAAACATGATCGTATTTCAGAAAGAGAAGTAATTGCCGAAGCACATATCTTTAATCGTAGAAATGAAAATTACATTTGAAAATATCGTGCTGCAACATGTTGCATCAAAATTCCACTGTTACAAAAAAGATTTAACAAAAAAGGTATCGCGCGCCCAACTAGCATTCACACAAAAGTTTAAAACGGACGCTGCAAATATAAAATATTACTTTTTGAATGGTTGGGAAGGTTTTTAAAATACGTTTCCCCCACACTGGCTCAGTTAAAACTTCATCAGACTGTCAGATATTTTCTTATAAAAAATGTATCCATTTCTGTTTCAAATTTAGCGGTTTTGGTTGCAAGCAGAGGCCGCGATTAGAAGCCTACTATCGAACCTGGAAGATCCATGTATCCCTTGTCCATGTTTGAAGTTTGGAATCGTGCAACCCACCATGTTTTACGCTATTTAGTAAAACAAAATCAGTATCTCCATTTAAACTTGCTGTGGGTTGGTTCCTGTTTGCGTAAGTAGGTCCAATTAATGATCGTTGAGAAGGTCGGCTTTCAATTATTGTGATAAAATTACAAATATCTTCTCTTTCCTCAAAGATAGGCAACGCACCGATGATTTCTCTGGTTGAAATAAAACTGATTTAAACGGATTTTATCGCGGTTTTTTGGAACGAAGTTCCTTACGGCAGGCTTGGAGGGGATAGGGATTTTGCTGCGTGACCGAACTGAAAAAAATTAATGATAGTAAAACCGTAAGAAACATGCGTGGAAAAAATGCGTGGAATAAAAACCGTTAAATGAGACTTTTTTTAACTTAATTTGATATCTAGCACACAAAGTTTAAGTCGAAATTCCGTTAATAAAACAGATGGTTGTGAAACTTATGACATTTGGAAATGTAGACGCGGTTTGAAATTTGAATTTGAATTTTTGATTATAGAACACGGCCGTCCGTTATTTTTAAGTTGATAAAAAATGCTATACAATAGCTTTACCGCGGCAGTCTCCGAGTGCCACACGTCTTTTTTTTATTTCTATTTTTCTATTCTATTTCTATGTAATTTTATGTTGTCAAACAACAATAAAGAGACCTATTTTGTTATTTCAGTTGATAATTTGAATTTTTTGCAATTTGTGTCGATTCTACATTAGCCGAAGGAACTTCGTTCCTACCTGGTGTCCCACGACACACACCAATTTTTTTTATTTTAATTTTCGTCCCGACGCGACGTTTCGAAAGCTTTTCAGCCTTCGTGGTCACGGGCCAATAAAAAATCAATAAAAGGGGTCAATAAAAAACCGCGATAAAATCTGCGTAAACGTAGGAAATTATTATGATTTCTCTGGTGTTGTAGGTGTCTATGGGCGGAGGTGATCACTTACCATTATGTGACCCACATGCTCTGTTGCCCCCTGTTCCATAAAAAACCATATATTTCCTTGCCGAATTGGTCAAATGTAATTACTGAATGATCGCAATTCCTCAGATCCCGTATCTTAAACAAGGCGTGATGTTCTGTCATTCCTTTATAACGTCAGGTTCGTTGAGACATGAAACATTTTACGGAAATGTAATTTAGAATGTTTCCGACAATGTTAACCCATTATTCAGTGAATTGCTACTCGACTTGTAAATTATGTAGGCATATCTGCCAATCAACACAGATCACCCCATTATATATAGTTGAATGGCGCTAAATGTGTAGCAATATTACATTTTTTTGTTGATTTTTTTATATTAATATCATCTCCGTCGTTATTCTAGCTTTGTACCTTGAATTACATTATGGACGGCAGACTTCGTACTATAACATGTGTAAGTTTTCCTTTATAGTTACAACATTTAGGATGTATATTGGCTAGTCTTTTGTTAGACATGATTTTCTTCTTCTTTTTTTTCTTCTTTTTCTTTAGAACTTAGCCTAGTAAACTCGCATTTTATCCGCCTTTATTAATTCTCGAAAAAGACGGATTTTATGAATTTGACCTCTTTGTCTGTTTGTAGGTTTGTGTGTATGTGTGTTTATATCCGATGATATCGTAGCGTGTAATTGGTTCGATTTAAATGCGGTTTCCTTTATTTGAAACCTGGTTTAACAGAGATAGCTGTTAGCTTGTTCAAGGAAATTTGTTCAGCCATTTAGAAATTATAGACCCTTTGTACTTGATGTCGGGTGTTTTTGACGGTTAGATTATAAATGGTTCAGATAAATAATAGATTAATTATGTACTGAAAATGAAATTTGAAACTGGATTCGGCATTATGTGGGGCGACATCTGACCCTCACAGCCCACAACGGGATAGTTCCACGTGGTGCAATAAGGCAAAGGTGAAACTACTAAATTTTCGATGGTGTAACTTAAGTTTCACCATTGTCTCATTGCACCACGTGCGGGTGCGGTTGGCTTTGAGCTTTTTTTTATAGCATAGGCCGGCAAACGAGCAAGTGGGTCACCTGATGGTAAGTGATCTCAACCGCCCATGTACGCCCACAACTAGAAGAATCATGGGCGCGTTGCCAACCATAAAGGAAAGGGATAATTAGGGAAAGGGAAGGGGAGGGGATTTGGGCTTCCTGATATCTCACTCACCGAACGAAACGCAGCAGCAAGCCGCTACTTTACGTCGGTTTTCTGTGAGACAGTGGTAATGACCCGGTCGAGCCAGCCCATTCATGCTGTAGACAAAACTGTCTACAGCATGGCTCTACCACTCAATAAGACATTGGTGGCCCACTTACACTTCTATAGAAATCATATTAACTAAAACTAAAAAAATCGGTCATGTGTGAATTCTTTCAGTTATTAATTTGGTTTATTTGATAAGATTTTTCTTTCACCTGCCCTTGGTGTCGGTGCAACATGATTTTTTAACACATGTTATGGAAAGATTTAGCTTGTAGTTTTTACGACCGGCCGCCTGCCGTCAACCCCTCTGGGGAAAAACGCCCAGACCCGAAACAAATATTCGTTGATGACAAAAATAAATAAATAGAATATTTTTTCTCGGTGCGGGAATTCGAATAAACCTTTTGTTTGTTTTTTCAAAGCTGGCTACTCTCCCGCTGCCCCACGGAGGCTGTCAATAAAATACCTATACGGCTTTAGAAGATAACGCACTGTAGCTAGGACAGACAGACAGACAGACGATTAAATCCTTACAATTATCTAATACATAAATGCAAAAATAGTATAATAGGTACAATTTAGCGTTCTGTGTCAATCATTTATATATTTTTTCTTATCAAACTAAACAGGTATCAAAATGTATACTATTGTTTGAGCCAATCGCAAACAAATGTAAAATTAGAATATATTTAAGAATCTATTTGTGTGTTGAGTTAATGTCTTGTGAATGTTCACTTCATTTATCTTCACAAGCAAAGTTTTGTAACAGCTATTTTAAGGAAGCTAACAATGAAACTGTATAGAAATGTTGTCTTCCATTCAGTATGCGAAATAACGTTGAAGTACCAATATCGAATATGTTTATGTTGATACTTTTACAAACATATACCATTACACTAAAATAAATATTTCCACCTGAGTTTTTAGGAAATATTCAATGTAGTATACAATCGGTAAATGTAGGAATTCCTTTTGTATTTTTGTTACAGTTTTTGTTAATGGAAAGGGGGCTATCGACCAAGTGGGTCACCTGATGGTAAGTGATCACTGCCGCCCATGGACACCTGCATTGTTTGTTGTATGACGTTTGACCAAAACGAACATCTAAATATATAAAACTCAAAGGTGACTGACTGACATAGTGATCTATCAACGCACAGCCCAAGCCACTGCAGGGATCGGGCTGAAATTTGGCATGCAGGTAGATGTTATGACGTAGGCATCTGTTAAGAAAGGATTTTGATAAATTCTACTCCAAAGGGGATGAAATAGGGGATTAAAGTTTGTATGAAAATCACGCGAGCGGAGCCGCGAGCAAAAGCTAGTATTCTATAAAATCCAATTATAGAGGTAAACATCGAAAAAAATCTAAGAAATCAAGTCTCAGTTACAAAGGTTTGAACATTCCCAGTAACAGATGTATTTCAATGAAAAAGTCCAGGGCCTACTTATCCAGGTTTCACTGTATCTATTTATAGGTATAATACATACAAAGTCACAGAAGTGCATTTTAATGGGCTCGACCTAAAGTGTGCATAAAGCTTTTACTTAATGCACTTTAGTTATTCTTTATTTTAATTTACGTCCGACAATTTTATATACTTAGTGCCTCGCTCTACTGGGACAGTAATCAAGAATTTCTGTAGTTCATAAAGTTTAAAATATGTTTTTTTTTAACTCTGCTTAAAGCTTAGACTCAAATAAAGGTAATCATTGTAGAAGTGTACATTCCCGGGAATTTCATACTAAATGTTTGATAAGAAAAAATATTAAAAATATACGAGTATATATAATTTTTATGATGGGTATTTATCATTCAATCAAATAATAAAATAAAAAATAATATCTCAGCTGCCTATTACGATTTAAAAGATAAAGCCGCTTAAAGGTAGGACAGTAGTATATTTAAAGACAGATGGCGTAGGTTTAGTAATTTCCGTTACCATCCCTTGGGTAATCTTAAACAGAATATCTTATCATCATAATTACTCTTATCTTAGTCACTAGGCTCGCCCTCTATCACATGATGGGATGGAAATACACTCGGCGATATGTAGGTGTAAGCTACCACAATAGAGAATTTTCGCATAGGGAATTGTTGGGCGTCTCATCGAAACGAAGCTACTCACGGAAAAATAGCTTGATAGTAATCAAGTAGATCAGCTGGCCCAGGGAACCCGGACCATACGTGTTACACCTCTGCTTACCCCTTCGGGGATTACAGGCGTGAGTGCGTATTATATAATCACAAAATTAAGTATATATAACAATTAAGTCTCTGAATAAACCCGCAACGCACTGTAAATTTAAGAAAACATGCAGATAAAAAGCCTTTACTGTAACATGCAAAATAAGATAACCTAAACAAAATGGCATCTGAAGGTATTTCACCTGTTTTGTATTCGTGGCGCGTACACGGCAATGCGACACGCGGTGACGTCACTAGGGGTCGATGTGGGCGTAATAAGCCACCCCCAACGTTTGAAAATATAAAATGTCAAACAACTTGTTAGCTGATGATAGCCGACGAAGTGGAGTTTCTAATTATGGGCCTTTGTGTATTTAGGTAGGTTTGTGCGTTGAAATGTTGTGTTAAATAAGAAAATGTACAATACGCTCTAATGACAGCCACCGTGGCGCAGCGAATAGCCGGCTGCAAAGCGTGAGGCTGTGGCTTCGATTCCCGAACCGACACTAATGTTTGTTTGATCCACAAATATTTGTTAAACTCGTTATTTGTCGGTGGTTTAGTGTAGTCACTTTGCCGTGCTCGGACAAAAAAATACAAGAATAACTTTGATATTAAAATTTTATATGCAAGAGTTAGGTAAACAGACAGATATGGTAACTCCGGGCTTCATATTATGGAACGGAAGTTGCTCGTTGCGAGCGAACGTTATTTAAAGGAAGAGTCTTGCTATTGTAATTTTCTTCGCACATATTAATATGAATCCGTACGCTTTTATGTATATCTGTGTTTTTATTCTCGCTCGAGCTACGAATGATTTTGTCATGTTTGTTATTTGTGTCACGTATCTTTACACAGTATAAAATAAAGTCGCTTCCGTTGTCTGTTTGCTTAGATCTTTTAAACTATTAAACAGATTTTAATGCAGTTTTTAGGAATCGATAGAGTGATTCATGAGGAAGGTTTACATGTATAATAATACATACATATTATAGTACAGAAAAGCCTTGCGAAGCCGGAGCGGTTCGCTAGTATCAAATAAAGTAGGATGATTTTTATTTTATGGTATTTTAGTGATTTTTCGATTTAAAAATTTAAACACAATTTGTGATTGTTTAACCTGGGATTTGAACCCAGGACCTCAGGGTTCTCAGCCTTAGTACACTGCTATAATAGAACAGTACGGCTAATTAAAAATATTGCTGCGTTGTCTTTACTCCAAAATAGATAGAATTTTAATAATAATAATCCAACATGTACTCGTAGTTGTTATAAGTTGGATGTTTATGAGTTTGGATGTTTGAATGTTTGTTTACAATCAAACCTTAATGGTTCAACGGATTTGAATGAATTTAGGCACACACGTAGACTTAGTAGTAAACTGTTTTTCATCCCAGAAATGTACATACACATTTGTATTTTTCACACGAGCCCAACAGCAATCAAAATATAGTTCGTAATATTTTCATTAACATTTCTGTATAATATCCGTGGATTCAACAGAACAGCATTTTTATTACCAGAGAATCTGCGAATTCTTTTAACTTTTAAAACAAAAACCGTGTTCGTGCAAAAAATATACGAACTTTATAATGTTCACAGTCTAATATCCCTCAATTGCTGGTCCGGTTTCAGTTCACCGTATTCAAATAAAATGGGCCACATGGGCCGGTTTCGGGTGATAATGTCGGTTTTGTGAAAAGACATGACGCTGTGAGATTGATGTCATGACAGATTATCCTTTCACTCGTATAAGGGATAAATGGACCATTGCGGACGGTCCGGATAATGGTCTAATCCAATCCTTTACTGGATTAAATGTAGGTAATTATTAGGGATTGTCGTATAAATTCGAAAGTGTAAAGAAGATTATAATAATCCTATATTTTATATGATAACGCGAATAAAAAAAATGTTGTCTGTACTACTTCTAATCAAGGAAGGAGAAATCAAGTGTAACAGCTCGCGTGATAGGACCCACTTAATAACATACGTGGTGCTTTATATCTGGCTTCTCCAGTTGTAACTGTCCTTACACTTGAGGTTAATACCTCCTCAATTCATTATTTTGTCTCCCGCTTTGCTATGGAGGGAAGTGGACAATTAATATTTCCAACTCCTCCCTAACCTTCTATCTGATTAATTTCGTTGCGGGACAAAGACATTTAGGCATTTTTGCTGGTGGGAGGATACTTGTATCCGACCGGATAGCGACCACCGTACACTCGTGCTAAAACCTGCCATAGCGGCCCACCTTGTGTGGGGGTCGCGTTCCAGGGTCAGCCAGTGTATATCCGGTTCTCCCCAGGGGGCTTGCCCCCTGATCCTAACCCTTTTCCCATCCCTTTTTCCTTCCCCTCCCCCTTGGCCCTTTTGGCGGCTTGGCTGTGTCCCTGGCATTGCCGATGTCCATGAGCGACGGTGACCGCTTACCATCAGGCGGGCCACTTGCTCGTCTGCCTATCAAGGCAATAAAAAAAAAGGCATTCCCAGAGATTCGCCGAGCTTCACTGTTCGCTGTCAACAAAAATGCGTGCCACTGTTGATCCTGGTGCACAGGAGTTACAGTGGCGGGTGTGTCGGTGGGATAGTCTCTATACTACTTCTAAAATAATAAAAAGCAAGCCATAGATTGATCCGTTTATATTCGGTTTTGTGTGAGAAGTGAGTGCGATAAATCCGATTCGATTGAATATTCAACACAGCGCGTATTGTTTTTTATCAGTGAATATTGGGATTGGAATTTAAAAATAAATTGACTTCATGCGAAATGGTCTAATGCTAGTAATAAATCCCTCGCCCGATATAGTTATTGTCCTATTGAATTTTGGACCGTAGAGTGCAACAGCTATAGTTTTAGTACTCGTCGATCGATGTGGACAAGTAATGTAGTTTATATTACCCTAGACGCGTTCTTGACATGTCGGAACTATAAACCCAACATATACTTTTAAATAATAAAGTGTTCTTGTTCTATGAACCACACTGCTTGAAACGTTTCCGTGACATCTTTTATCCCTGCATATTCTAATTCACTTTACCAAGATTCGTAAAATATTTTTTTTTTATAGCATAGGCCGGCAAACGAGCAAGTGGGTCACCTGATGGTAAGTGATCTCCACCACCCATGTACGCCCACCACCAGAAGAATAATGGGCATGTTGCCGACCTTAAAGGAAAGGGATAATTAGGGATTGGGAAGGGGAGGGGATTCGGGCTTCCGGATATCTCACTCACCGTACGAAACGCAGCAGCAAGCCGCTACTTTACGTCGGTTTTCTGTGAGACAGTGGTAACGACCCGGTCGAGCCAGCCCATTCATGGTGTAGACAAAACTGTCTACAGCGTGGCTCTACCACTCTAAAATGGCTTATTTACTAAACTAAACTAAACTTAACGCTAAACTGCAAGAAAATGGCTTATTTTTATACAGGGTAAGAAAAATATCCCTTATTATAGTTGATTGCGGACGGACCGCGGTTGCCTCCGCCACTACGGCTCAAATAATTTAATCCAGATGCTCAGAGTTTAACAATGGAAGTGAAAAATTACACCTTTATAAAGTAATGAGTTATTCAAGAGACAAGGTGAACGGTGAGATGAAACTTGCTTTGCATTTAATATTTATATTCAATTTTGTATATTGAAATTTTTGCGGGAGGCCTATGTTCTGCCTATGCAGTGGACGTCCTGTGGCTGATGATGATGATGATGAATGGTTTATGATTATAATTAATACCACTTTTTAGCTTAACGCCAATCAAAGAACACTGAAGTACAATACCTAATGCTGTCAACTCTCTTTCATGGTTTTATCTAAGCTTCGAATCCAATGTTATCACTGTTAGGTCGCGTACTAACTTTTCCATTGACCGGAATCCCTCGGAAGTGGTACGGACTGTCAAGGAGAAAGTCGCAGGTTCAAAACCAGCTTCAAGAGCATGGTCCTCCGACTTTTATAAGTTATGTATCCATTTATTAACGCTTGCTATTAAACCTGTATACCTGTAAACCTGTAACCTGAGCAGTTCATGATAAGAATTTCGAAGGTATGTGAAGTCTTCTAACTTGCATTAGGTCAGCGTGGTGGACTAAGTCCTAACTCCTCTCATTCAGTAGAGGCCCATTGCTGGCAGTAGGACGGGTGTAATTCAGGGCTGGTATTAATAAAAAAATTAGGGAACGAAAAATTGATGTCAACATGATATAATATATTTGTCTAAAACAAATGCCGATACAAAACCTCTGAACCTGAGTTCAGAACCTTCTTGAGAAGGTTATGAAAATCTTATTCATTCGAGAATTTTGTTTTTCAATTTTTTGATAATCAAACAAAATCACACGTTGGTTGAAAAAACGTCCCAGGTGGAGTTTTAACCCAAGATCGTGACGTTGGATTCGTATTTGTTTGTCCTTGAATACAGGGCACGTGCGGCCTCGTACAATTAGAGATTTGGGCCACCGTCGAGCACGCAGGTTGGGGTTGGGATGCCAGCTGAAGTTTATTTGGGCGTGGCTGCCATTTCTTCTCCCGTGCTGGCAGCCTATACGGATTTGATAATTCAAATGAAGTGACATAAACTAAATTAAAAAGAACGAATTTGATTTTGAGACTATTTTCGTTATAAATCTCATATTATGAAATCACCAACCCACAGCAAGTTCAAATGGAGATACTGATTTTGTTTTACTCAATTCAACAATTGAAACTTATTTTATCTCGTTATTTTTTGGAAAATCGGGCATGAAATATATTCCATGTACGATTTTGCAAAAAAATACAGTATTAAAATCGATAAATTACTGAATTCAGCTAAACAAAATAAGTACCTCCATTTGAACTTGCTGTGGGTTAATTCCTGTTTGCGTAAGTAGGTCCTATTAAGAGATTTATATTGTAAAAAAATACTACGTCTTTAAAGAGTTTAAAAGTAAGACATTGAACATACTATATCAAATATTCTCGCACGTGATCATATTTAAATAATTAATTGATATAAACGTCCGTGGCGCAGTTTCGACAAAGAGTCGACTTCGTGTTTATAAAATATTTACAACGTTAAATGTCAGTGGAGGAAAATGAATTCAGATGTGAGCTCGCATAATTAGAGTGTTTCAATGTTATTAGGTGGGATAATTGCTCGGCTTATATTAGATAAAGTTTAACCGCGTTTTTGTAGAGTTTACATGTGTTAATTGTTTATTTTTATCCATGTTTTTTATTTAAGCTGTTGACGTCCTAACAGCGTATGCGTAAAAAAACCTCGACTTAGAAAGAATATTAGTAAAAATAGCTACAAACCATCTCGATTAAATCCGCTTTCAAATAAAAAAATCACATTTAAACTGGTCTATTTGTTTAGGTCAATTCTCAAAGGAGTCGGTATAGACCCCCGGGGCTCGATATCTAACAAAAACCGCAAAGTTTTTAAATTGGTAAGTATTTTGCATCAATAAAAACTGAATAAAGAATTTTTTAAACTAATTTGGCTATGGGGTCTGAGGTATTAGTTCCTTATGGAAAAGGGGTCTCTTGCCTAAAATAGTTTGGGAATCTCTATTTTAGGTGATCTAATGCTAAAGAGGTATATATAGGTACATACACAACCACAGGAAAAGGGGTGGATGTCTTCTCTTTTTTGTCCCGGGCTTAAATCAGATTAATCAGGTTTCATGAGTGGTAGAGTTACGCTGTAGATAGTTTAGTATACAGCGTGAATAGGCCGGCACGACCGGTTTGTTACCACCATCACACAGAGAACCGACGTAAAGTAGCGGCTTGTTGCTGCGTTTCATACAGTGAAATATTTGGAAAACCAAATCTCCATCCTCTTCCCAATCCCTTATTTATCCCATTCCTATAAGTTCAGCAACGCGAACATGATTCTTCTGGTATTATGAGCATTCATGGGCGGTGATACTACTTACCACTAGGCGAGCGACCTACTCGTCTTATCTGCTATTAAAAACCTCAGTTGATCAAATTAATTTCTGTATAAAATCTCCTTATGCCTAAAAGCGAACAATGCAAGCAGAAATGAACGGATGATACATAATGTTTGCTTACGATCAGCTGAATCGAATTGTCGTGAACATTGAGTGATTCCGCGCGGAATTTGTTTGTTTAGCCGAGTTCTCTCTGGCTTCTCTCCAACTTGGTAGCTGATCAGGAAACGTCAGGTCAAGGATAACATATAGTTCTAGTTGCACTCGTTATTTATGGCGCTTTGATGGTATTATGATTAGTTTATTTCCATCGCCAAAATTTTCCTTATCATTATCTAGCCATGACCCAGTATTTGGTACACTTTATGTCATAGCTGACTGTTTTACAACCGCTGTCGCTCTGTAGCTATTGATTTAAAAAAATGCGATTATACTCTAGTAGCAAGACAAATGTTTGACTCGCAAAACTTCTCTTTAAGTTTTATCCTTCTTTTTATTCTATTTTTGACTTTTACCTAACAATGGTATGTCAGTCTCATCATACCCTAAACATTATCAGTCTTAAGAACAATATAATCACTTATTTAAAAGAAAAATTGCATAAACATTTGAAATAATGAACTAGCCGTTTCTGAAGTAAGTTCGGATAAAACATTGATAAAAGTGCCTACGTCATATCTATTTAATTTCAGTTTACGAATCAGCAAGTCTCTATCATTCAGTATTTGGTACAATCCAGATATATGATGTATATCTTCTAGAACTCCACACCCAACGGAAACCATTCTCAGTATTAATTTCTAATAAAAACAAATGTGTTATGTGATCTGAAGACCGTAGAGTATATTTGTTATTTTTTACAAATTAAACAATTCTAGTGTTTCAAAATTATTCGTAGCAATATTTTCCGTATTTTGGAAATCATATATGATTACTCCATTTTTTATTCGCTCTCTCTGATTTATACCATCGATTATAAAAACATGCGTATTTCTAAAAAAGAGCAATGATATTTCATATCATCATTCACAACCATTAAAATTCAATTCTGAACCCTGTAAATTCCAACCACATGTCATTCGGCGCGGCGGTCGCACATTTCGCACATATATCTTTCATATCCTCTTACTTACACACTAAATTTATTTAATAAATTACGCTTTTAACCTTTTTACCATTTCCATTGTTTCAAACGTTAATAAATTAAATTGTACGAACATTTTGTTATCAAATGGCGTGTAAAGCTACTCAGTTGTTGAACGTCTAGGCGTCCATTCAGTGTTACACCCCCGCACCTTACCGTGCTTTAGAATTATAGCTTCTGTGCGTTTGGGGACGGGGGCTCTCATCTTGACCCACTTTATCGATGGCTTGTTACTATGAGCTGACTGTTGCTTTTCATCTTCATAGTTTTATGTCAAAAGTTGAGTAGCATGCGTGTGGCATTAGATATTTGTAATTTCAACTGACTTCAAAGAAAAGGAGGTTATTGAAGTGATAACTTCTTATGGGAGGGTGAACCGAAACGTTCCGTAACGCGAGCGGTCCATCGATCAGCCAGCGTTAGCCGACCTCCCTGGAACATCGATAATTTCGAAGTCCCAGGTGGCGCCACACAGTGACCAGTCGGCTTGGACCGGACTCTGACACGACTTCTCCTTCTCTTACGCATACGGCGGCAGTAGGCAGGCTCCTCTGCTCTCACTTTAACCCACATTAGTTTAAGTTATCACTTCTGTCGAGCGTCCCGGGACGCACACTTTTTTTTTTATAATATACTAGCTTTTGCTCGCGTCTCCACCCATGTGAGCAGCCTTTTCACGGATAAAAATTTCCGGTGTAAAAAGTAGCCTACAACCGTTTCCAGGTCCCATTTAGCTCTTTATTTTGGTAAGAGATAAATGGGACCTTTCATCAAAACTGGTTCAGCGATTTAGTCGAGAAAACATAACAAACAAACTCACTTTCGCATTTATAATATTAGTTGGGGTACAGGATATAGTTTGCGAAATATGGACCAATTATTTTGTGTTCGATAAAGTTTACCCCGAGAGGTTCCATATAAATTTCGTTAAGATCTGATAACAGAGTACGAGGGTAAAATGGAAAAGTCGTCAACTGATAATGGTTTATCTTATGACTCAGACTCTAGATAACATTTTACTGTCTTTTATATAAAAGCTATAATATTCAAACAGGTAAATCACTAGACAAAAATACAAAATATGTAGGTATATAAATAATACTTTTAAAGATAATTTTGTTTACTGAAAATATCCAAATAGGCATGTAATATACTATTGCCTAGTACAGGATCGTACTACCGACCCTTTGAGCTACCTGTTGTAATTTATGTTTTTCTTTACGCGTGTGTATTTATTGCTGCCCTCTTTTTTCTTGAGAGGTCGTGAAACGTCCTAGACCTCCGAAATAGGTATATCAAACATCAAATTCCTCTATACTGACCACGTTTCTACAAGACTTGAGCTTTGCCGAATTTATAGGTGATGTACCATGAAAGCTCTTTTTGCATAGTCGTAAATTTAAAAGTATGAAAACATTAATGAAGTGCGAGGTTAGAAACTTAGGTTACTTTTAACTTACTTTTTCTATATATTCTCCTTTTTTAGATTTTTTACTGTTCGTTATTTGTTGTTTGATTTATCTCTCTATTTTAAAAAAATGATTGCTTTAATAACTATTGTCACGTCCAAAATACAAACACTTAACTAGGAATCCTCAATAACATGACAAGACTGGAGTTGATATTAGCGGAATACACTAACATCGCTTCCATTGAATCTTTACATACCACCCATTTCTGGTAGTAGAATTTATATCCGCCCGGATAGCGACTAACGTTCACATGGTATTAAACTCTTCGGAGTGTGAAGAAGCATCTATATAGGCCGGTATGATTCTGGTGACCACCGATAAATTCATTGTTTATCCGTGGTTACTGTTTTTTTGGACTGCACTACGCTTACCATCAGGTGTAGTGCAGTCACTTTACCTTGCTCGGGTAAAAAAACCTCATATTTTGTTTCTTGTTCAGTTTTATGGTACCCATTACCGATTTTTTAATTTTAACCGAGCCGCATTATTCAGCCTATTTAAGAATAGCCAATTTGACTTAATATACGTGTCCGTATATTTTAACAGCCTAGTAAGCTTGTAACTTTCTTTCTTTTTATTTATGGCTTTCGCAGTATTATGCATTTAGCCAGTGTCAAGTATAACTTATTCTCAAGTATTTTTACAAGAACGATGAAACACAGGTGCGGTCGATATCAAGGTCTTGTCGGAGTCTTGGTGTTAACTCCTTTCAGTACGATTCTTAATTCACTTATTTCAATGTTTCCATACACTGTTCATCACCGTCAATGTTTATTGAACAAATCCACACCACTTTTATACAACAAACACAACTCTAAACTAGTTTATGAAATAAATTAAAATAAGCGATGAATTGCACTGTCAGAATTCCCGCCAAAACTCCCCAGCTTGTAACTTACCGTTATAATTTAATTTATCTGTATTAACCTTCTAACATAAGAACATCGACTTATAAAAAAAGGGGGACACCACGTCCCATACATCGAAAGTGAAGTGACCCATAGTGTGCCAGAATGCTGTACGTATACGGGTCTCACGCACACACTCTCATCATAGTGTGCCAGTTTCCGCCATTACGCGACACGACCGCCTTGTGTAACGTTCACTCCAACTTGGATTTAAAAAAATATAATAATGCCGACATGTGTCATAAGACATTGTAAAAACAATTCGACATCGAAAAAGAAATATCAAGGAATTACTTAGCACAGGTAACATATGAATTTATAATCACTTTTATAATATTTTTGGTAAAATTATTTACGTAATATTCGGAACATAAACGTCAACTTCACGTGCATGTGTTGCCAGAAAATAAATGAGGTATTTTCCCCAAAGTGTGAGTATTCCGTTGTAATTAAGAACATTAGTTCAAAAATTACTAACCGACTTTAAACCAGGAGGAGGTTGTCAATTAAGCGTATATTTTATTTTTTAATGTACGAACATATATTTTCCCATCAAATATGGACCGCTTTGTTGAAATATGTTGATGTTCGATAAAGTTTAAGTACTAAGCGGTCTCCTATATACAGTGGCGTAGCTAGCACGGGTGGCACCCGGGGTGGATTTGATTTGGCTGTCACCCTAAGAATGAAAGCTTTAAAATGATTTAATGTATTTTAACCGATTCCAAAAAAGGAGAATAGAGGAGAGGATTTCCCAATTTTTGAATATTATTTCGGGTTATATCAGGTCGAGTTCCCAAAACCGGTGACAACCGGGGTAGAGTGCCCCCCTCTCCCTTCCTAGCTATGGTACTGCATATATATTTTGTTAAAATCTGATAACGGAATATGGAGTAAAGATATTAAACTCCTCGAACAAACAAATAAATAAAAAAATAAATTCACCGAATTGAGAACCTTCTTTTTTGAAGCTTAACCGGCTTCATATTATCAAGATTACCAAAACATAAAATTTATCTTTAGAAACTCTGTGAGAAGTAAATAATAACATTAATGTCTAAAGGTATTTTTGGATTCTGTAAAATTTGTGTTGCGCGGCAGCGGCACAAGCCCCGACTTTTTTATTTATCAGTGCGTTTTGAACTTTGTTTTGTACAGTACTCTTTATTTAAAAATAATAATTATTAATATAAATAATAATTAAAAATAATGATAATTGAAAATAATAATTAAAAATAATAATAATAATTTCTTCAAAAGGATTTTTTACATTTTTAAATATTAGTCACAAAAAAAAACAAAACATTTAAAAATAAATATCATAACCCTCCAATGACGAGGCCTATGACCCAAGCCACCGGCGGCTAGGACCTAAGAGAGAGAAACCTTCTCACAATGCGTGCTGTGTCTCTGTCTAATCTAAAGGGGGCCTACATTTCCCGGCTGAAGATTTATACAAAGTATGTCGCATTTGCGAGATGGCAGCTAATTTTCTAATGAAAAACAACATACGTATATAATATAAAAAATATTGGATTCTTTTATTACGAATAATAATATTTTTTTTAATTTGGAACTAGAACACACTCTGGCAGGCGCCGAACATAAGATCAATTTAATTAAATGTATCTTACAAAATATTTGAGCATTCGTTTCCACCACATTTCTAAATTAGAAAGTATTGAACGGTCCGTGCAAAGTAAGAGGCATGTGTATAGAAAATTAAATAATTTTAAAGGCTTTTAACTTATTTTTTAATTTTTTATTACACGAAACAATTAATTGTTTGAACTAAGTACTTAATTACTATCTACATACTTTATTCCAATAAATACGGGCCGAATATAATACCTCCTCTTAGGAGTTGGTTAAAACTGGGGAAAATTTTCATTTATCTGGTATCCCTCAACTTTCGCACACATATATCATAAACCTGCATCACTGACGATATTAGTAGCGTTCTATCCTCCTTTTTTATATATCGATGCATAAGAATATAATTTACGAGGCCGCGTTTTATGGTTTTAATTTCCAACAGTATGACGCGGCCTCGGAAACAAGATATCTCCGTTGTATTTTCGTCTGTGTCATGCTTTAAACTTTATCCATCCGAATAAGGGTTTAACGTCTACTTGGAGATTTGTTTTTTTTTTTTATATATACATCCGAATGACGAGACGAACACGTCGATTAATGGTAAACGACTGCCCATGAATAATACACGACTCAGAATTTTGGATTACAAATTGCGTAGCACTACACTGCGTTCGTCATCATGAGACATAAAATGTTATTTCTCATAATGCCCAGTAATGACATTGGCTACAATGCCCTTTAAACCAAAATACAGTAGTGTTTCCACACCGATGTTTGTCGGTAGAAATAGACAATGCGGTGGTTCTCAGACGGAGTCTCGCTTAAATCCTTCTAACACCTAGAAAATTGACTATAAATCTATTTTGAAAAGAATGAGATCATTACAACGACAGTAATGTTAAACTAAACGCGTTATCGCTTCATTGCCAGTGAAATTACTTACAAAAGTGGAGGCGTCACTGATAAATAGTTGCCTCCCACCAACTTCTTTTATTGATAAACTTTTACTATGGGCGAAATCTTTTCTTTTTTGTTACCCGCTTCAATAAAAGTTTTGTTTTGTTTCCAATTAAAATATCATAAACGGACTTATTTGACTCAATGGGGATAGAAGGAGCTTAATACGGCTGGATGGATGATTTTTTAACTTCCCACAAAAAAGAGTAGTGTTATAAGTTTGACTCCATAGTCTGTCTGTGGGTGTATTTGTGCGTAACTGCTGTAGCTCCGTAGCACCCATATGAATGGAGCGATTTAAAAACTTTTTTTTAATTAAATGTTGGTTAGTCCCGATGAATCTTAGTGATAAATATTTGATTCATGTCAATGTCGTGCGCTGGGGGGGGGGGGGGGGTAAAGAAAAGGTAAAGACGTCACTTACTATATCAAATAGAGTATCACTTTGCCTTAACCTTACTTTCTTTCAATCTGCGTTATCCCGGCTTAGTGCCAGAGTCCGCCTTCGCATCATAACTTGATGAATTTGGTATAACTTGGGGCAAAATTTGATATTGATAGCCTCCGTGGTGCATTCACGCATCGAGACAAATATTTGTTTCGGGGCTGGGTGTGTTTTATCACCAGAGGGTTTGACGGTTGTCGAAACCCAAATATTTTAGTAATATGTGTTAAAAGCATGTTTATTGATATAAAACTAATTTAAACGGATTTTATCGCGGTTTTTAATTAATTTTGATCCTGACGTCCACCCCGTGACCACGAAGGTTGAAAAACCTATATAAAAATAGTTTTATTTCAATGAGTGATATTCGCGTAAATATAACAAATCATTAAGCATGTTGATCCTACTACGAGTGGGATAAGGGCAGGCAGAAGAAGAAGGTTTTATGTGAGTACGACCCGTCACGTCGTCTGCCCCCATAACCCGCAATGGAAACTAGGTTTTACCATTGCCTTCTGTCAGCAGACTGTACCACATACAGGTGAGGTTGCCTTTGGGCCTTAGATGTTGGTGGCCTACTTACACTCTCGTTACAAATTAAAATATTCAATTTAGCGAAAATGTCGAAACCTAAAAAGGTAATGCCGTCATAAAAAGGTTCCATTTCATCAAAACTCCGCGCTGTGTAAAATAAGGTTATACTCCTATTTGTAATACATCGATTCGCGACCCTCGTAATTCATATTTATTCCCCTCAATACCCGTTATTGAGAAACAAATTTTATATAACAATACAGGTAGAGATTTGCAAATCCCAACGATTGATTGTTGTTTTGGGTCGTCCGAATTTTATTCTGTATTCAATATTCCTACATTTCGTGAAATGTTAGGTGTATTTTGAAACCCTTTTTAGTGATTTTACAAAGCAACATTTCAAATGTTAGTAAAAGGCAATTCAAAAAACCAGGATGAACCATTACAATTGAAGAATGAGTATCTCGCTACAGTCTGCATAAATTCACAAAGGTAATGGCTTGATCTCGGTAACCGCGTTGAAGCAATGGAGCTCTTAATTGAACAAAGGCATGACACAGATTTTTTAAACTGGTATAGTCGGACTTCAAATACTTTGTCTACTCTACAGTACGAATGAGCTGACTGAGAAGTAGCAAAAATAAGAATTATTAAGTTTACATGCAAAAATATAACTGAAAATGATTATTTACGAGGCCGCGTCAAACAGTTCGAAAAAATAACCAAACGATGCGGTCTCGAAAACAACGGTTTTCCGTTATATTGTCGCTTATGTCGTACGAAAATATCTCTGACTAACTGGAGCTGTAATTTGGACATAAAAAAAAAACACTAGTGGTACATAGATTCAAAGTAAACTTAGATAATTTTTTGACTATGTACCAACCAGCAGCGATAGCTCAGCGAAACCAGCCCCAAGAGCATACACCACTGACTTTTCAAAATTACGTGTATCGCTTGCTTCAACGTTGAAGGAAACATCGTGAGGAAACCTACATACCTGAGAACTCGATAAGATTTTTCGAAGGCATGTAAAGTCTGCCTACCCGCATTAGGCCAGCGTGGTGGACTAAGGCCTAATCCCTCTAATTCAATAGAGGAGGCCCGTGCCCAGCAGTGGGACGTGTATAATACAGGGATAATAAAAAATATATATATACTCTAAAAGAAAATTCACACTTCCGTAACCTAACCTACATTTTCATTCAATAAACAACAATAAAATGCAGACTACGCCCTCATTACGCCAAACTCCCCTAACCAAAAAAACAAGGAAAAGAAATATCCACGGAGTAGGAAAGCATTTCCCGTTTGAAAGCAGCTTAGTGGATAAACATATTGATGGCGCCTTTCATACCTACAGCTGAGTCATTGAGAATTCTCTCACATAAATGCTGTTCCTCTTCACTAGTGTTTGGTTCAGTGGCTTTTAATCGTTGGACCGAGCGTTTTGTACATCACATGCGCCACTTTCTTTACGGTTGAAGATGGCAAGTATTTTGCTTGAGATCATTTTCTTTGCAACGTTTATGATGCTTTTCTGGCCAAAGAGATTAGTTTTTCAATTTTGGAATGTTATTTTTTTAATAATACGTGGTAAATGCATAATATATTTTCAAGAGTATTATAGTGTCTAAACTAATATTATCAAATGTTACATTCTCTAACAAGGTCATAATGAATTTCCCAACTCAAGTTAAAGCACAGCATTTTTATATTTACCGTAAAATATACAAAGTCTTTCGACTAGAATTACGATATTTCAGTAATTTATGACATAAGGACGGGAAGTGTAGTTTCGGTGGAAATTCTCCGGGTAGGTACGGTCGGACCCATATTATAATTACTGTAATTATAACTTGAACTAATACAAAGTTGTGTTTGACGTGTGTTATGAGTTTGTACAATAGCAATATTTGCCTATATTGATGTATTGTATATAAACTACATTCAAAAGATGGAATTTAGCACTCTTTGTATGGAAATGTGGCTTTCATTACAAGTCTAGATAAATCTTGTTAAAAAAATATATACAAGACCTGGCGTCTAAATTCTAATAATATTTACATTTACAATTTTTTTTTTCAATGAATAACATAAACTACATTTTGATTAAACTAACAATTAACAAAGATTTATCATTGGGCAAAATACACATATCCAGCGTTGTAAAAAACTAAAAAAAAATAAGAGTTCGTTTTATTTATTCAATCATCGTCATGAAAAGCCAAGTGTTGGCAATTTCACCGACCATTTCCTTGTTTATAGCGGCCTTTTTGCAGTAAAAAAAACTCAACACTCCACTATAAAGAGGGTTGATTAAAAAAAAGTTCCAACAAGCAACTAAGTTTCCTACGTTTAATCACCGTAGATAATGTAAACTTGATGAGCTAATTGCGAGATAACATAGGGTAACATTTGTAAGCAATAAATTAATCACTGATGATTTCCGGCAACTTTTGTCTAATTGCTTTTACATTGGTAGAGCCACGCTGTAGACAGTGTTATCTACAACATGAATAAGCCGGCTCGAGCGGGTAGTATTACTATTTTACAGTAATTTGATGTGAATTGGCAGCTTGCTACAACTTGCTTTTTTTTCATAGCATACGTCGGAAAACGAGCAAGTGGGTCACCTGATGGGAAGTGATCACCACAATACCAGAAGAATCATGGGTGCGTTGCCGACCTTAAAGTAAAGGGATAATTAGGGATTGGGAAGGGGAGGGGGATTTGGGCCTCCGGATATCTCACAACGCAGCAGCAGGCCGCTACTTTACGTCAGTTTTCTGTGACACAGTGGTATCGACCCGGTCGAGTCGGCCCATTCATGCTGTAGACAAAACTGTCTACAGCGTGGCTCTACCACTCGTAAAACGATTACGATTACGATTCGTACGCTGAAGGAGATTTCCGGAGGCTCCTTGGAACTTGGCAACCAACCCATGATTCTTCTGGTATTTTGAATGTTCACGGGTGGCGGAGATCACTTTATTAGGTGACCTACTTCCTCGTTTAGCGTAGCTATAAAATGACTTACCGGCTCAATACAAATATTGATTTTTCCTTTTTTTCGTAGAAAATTGTAATTCGTTTTGATAAGAAAAATGCCAACGTTTTAAATTAATCTTTAGTTTTAGTAATTGCTATTTAATACTCGACATAAGATACTATCCTGCCCACACACCCGCCACTGTAACTCCTGTGCACCAGGATCAACAGTGGCACACATTTTGTTGACACCGAGCAGTAAAGCTCGGCGAGTCTCTGGGA
This sequence comes from Amorpha juglandis, assembly GCA_949126905.1. Lineage (NCBI taxonomy): Eukaryota > Metazoa > Arthropoda > Insecta > Lepidoptera > Sphingidae > Amorpha > Amorpha juglandis. Next base: position 11,068,173 of record OX421383.1, read on the forward strand.
ATGCCTAAATGTCTTTGTCCTGCAACGAAATTAATCGGATAGAATACTGAACTAGTGATGTTCATGTACAAAAAATATCGATATTTTTTCCGATATAATATATCGAAATATTGTATCGATATTTAGCGATATATCGGTCAAAAATATCGATATTTTCGATATATCGAATTGTAGGAAGGAAAAGACTTTATTAGAAAATGATTAACAAAAATAATATGGAATAGCTAAAAAAAAAAACAACATTCTATACTTATTCTGGTATTTGATGTTGTTTTTTTTTAGCTACATCTCATAGATTTTTCCTAAATATTCTACGATATCCTTATTTCGATATATCGGATAAAATATATCGATATTATATATCGACTTCAATGATTCGATAATATCGCATTGATTCGATATATCAAATAAATGACAGCCTCCGTGGCGCAGCGGGCGAGTAGCCGGCTGTGAAGCGAGAGGCCGCGGGTTCGATCCCCGCACCGAGACAAATGTTTGTGTGATCCACATTTATTTGTTTCGGGGTATGGGTGTTGTAAGACCGAAAGTCTCTCGTAGTTCCTGATGCCCACGACACAAGACTCGTATCTTACTGCGGGGTCAGGACTATGTATGTGACTGTTGGGTGTATTTAAAAATGTATCGATATTTTATCACATATCGATACATATCGAGCACCCCTATACTGAACTATACTCGAAATACTCGACATTAGCGAAATCATCGAAAATCGATGAAGCATTAATCTTAAACAAGAATAGTATTGTCCTATAAACCCTATGTCCTTTCACCCGAAAACTACTCACAGTGAGTTCAGCTTAACATGCTTTTTAACTCATGTTACAGTAAGATTTGGCTTCACAACGTCAGCGGCAACCCCTCTGGGGACGCCAACCCTCTGGGGAAGCCAACCATCTAGGGAGGAAAAATTTATAAAGCCTATCCAAGCTATTAAATGTTTTGTTTACTTTCGGTAACTTTTATGATTTGAATGAGGAAAGAAGCATCTAACCAAACATTAGTGGATTTTATGTTTGTTGGTTGGTAACTAAAGTATACGGTAAACTGGGATCATTAAATGTGGGTGTATAAAATAATTATTATCCCCCACTGACGATATTTGGTTACCCATAAACAATTTTATGTTTGTGGCCTCTGCAGGCGTAAGGTACTTATTTAAGGAAACTTTGTTTGATCTAATATTTAAAGAAGTGTAAAAACTTAATGTAAATGATAACCGGGTTCAAAATTAAGTTTTTCTACTAATTAGACCATTGTGACTATAATAATACCACCCAAGGGCTTGTATCCAAAGATTAACTTTACCTAAAGGTGAAGGCGGGAGGGGTTTGATCGACATAGCCAATCTACACAACAAACAGATCACAACACTCAGAACATTCTTCCATAATCGTTCACAACAATCTACACTGCACAAAACCATATGTCAAGCAGACAAATACACGCCACTGTCTCTCTCTGATCTTAATAAAAAATATATATCTGTTACAAACCAGCAGAAAATTGATAACTGGACTGCAAAATCCCTTCATGGCCGTCACCGTCTCGATTTGATAAGCCCTAATGTTGACAAGACAGCGTCAAACGCGTGGCTACAGAGAGGTGAGCTGTTTCCCGAAACAGAAGGATTCATGTTGGCTATTCAGAATCAGGTTATCGACACCAAAAATTATAGAAAGTTCATTATTCGTGACAACAGCTTAAACAGTGACCACTGTCGTCATTGTCATAAACAAGCAGAAACCATACAGCACATCACAGGCGCATGCTCATCCATTACTCAAACAGACTATAAGCACAGACACGACCAAGTAGCAGCAATTATACACCAGCAGTTAGCATACAAACACAAACTCATCACAGAAACCACAGCATACTATAAATACACACCTCAAATCATTCTCGATTCATCTGACTACAAATTGTACTGGGACAGAACTATACTGACTGACAAAACTCTACACCATAACCGACCTGACATCACATTCCACGATAAGCTTAATAAAACAGTTTACCTTATAGACATAGCTATCCCTAATCCACACAATCTTGCAGCCACACACACTAACAAACTTTCAAAATATGCAGACCTCACCATTGAACTCAAAACCCAGTGGAAAGTGCAAACTGTCAAGACTATCCCCATAATCCTATCCAGTACTGGTGTCATCCCTAGAACTCTCCACACAAGCCTCAGAATTCTCAACATACATCCACTTACATACACTGTCTTACAGAAGGCAGTAATATTGAACACCTGCAGAATCGTCAGGAAGTTTCTGTCTATAGACTGAACTATGAAAACATAGACCACCAAAGTTGTTTGGCCAAAAGCCCGCAACTTTGGCTTATTACCCCATTATATGGGAGAAGTTTTAAAACTTACAGAAAAATAATAATAATAATAAATCCTTTCAAAATAAAGAGTACTGTACATAATACTAGCCCTGTATTTTATACATGTCCCACTGCTGGGCACGGGCCTCCTCTACTGAATGAGAGGAGTTAGGCCTTAGCCACGCTGGCCTAATGCGGGTTGGCAGATACATACCATCGAAAAATGTTATCGAGTTCTCAGGTTTCCTCACAATGATTCCTTCACCCTTAAAGCAAGTGATTAATAATGTGATTAATTAATAAAGTGATTAATTATATCATCATCATCAGCCACAAGACGTCCACTGCTGAACATAGGCCTCTCCCAAAGATTTCCAGATCGACCTGTTGGAAGCGGCCTCCATCCAGCGACTTCCTGCGATCTTTATCAGGTCGTCTGTCCACCTTGTAGGTGGACGTCGAACGCTGCGCTTGCCAGTACGTGGCCTCCATTCCAGAACCTTTCTGTCCCATCGGTTATCGGTTCTGCGAGCTATGTGGCCTGCCCACTGCCACTTGAGCTTGCTAATCCGCTGAGCTATGTCGGTGACTTTCGTTCTTCTACGGATCTCCTCATTTCTGATTTGATCACGCAGAGAAACACCGAGCATAACTCTCTCCATAGTGGCTGAGTGACTGTGAGCCGTCTTATACGGCCCATATTTAGAGGCCACGTCTCAGTGCCGTATGTCATCACTGGTAACACACATTGATCGAAGACTTTAGTCTTCAGGCACTGAGGTATTTTGGACGAGAAGACCTTGCCAAGTTTCCCGAACGCTGCCCAGCCGAGCTGGATTCGACGATTGACCTCTCTCTCGAAGTTGGACCTGCCTAATTTATTTATTATTAATTATATCGCAATATTATATTTATTTGTGTTGTATTTGAAACTTATTAAAATTGGATTTACCTCTGTAAATTTCTAAATCGACAGTGGAAGGATTAAAATTGATTTCACCTCATTCAAAATGACACAAATACAAGACAAACGAAAAAACGAATATTATGCGTGTCAGATAATTCCAAAATTGTTTCGATTGAGGTAAATATTATATGTAATTAACAAAATTTAAAAACCAATAAAAACAATTAATGAGTAGTCAATAAATAATGTAAGCATATTTTTGGGGTTTTGAAAATATAGTTTGAGATCCCCGTGGCGCAGAGAGCAAGTAGCCAGCTGCGAAGCGAGAGGCCGTGGGTTGGTGTCCTGAATTAAGACAAAGGTTTGGGTGATCCACAAACTTTTATTTTGTGTCTAGGTGCTGTAGGACCGCAAGTCCTTCGTAGTTCCTGATACCCATGATACAGGTTAACCTGGTGTGGGGTCAGGACTATGTGTGTGTTATATGTGTGTATTCTATATTATTGGCATCTCTTTAACCGACTTAAAAAAGGATGAGGTTTACGACTCCATGCGTATTTATTTTTTATCCGACAAAAAAACTGAAGAGATTTTCAAGCCTACGCGTACATATTTTTTTTTTTTATACAGGCTCGGTAATGTGACTACGCTACACCTGATGTGTAAGTGTAGCGCAATCCAAGAATAGTGTCGACCAACGATAAACAATGTGTCCATCGTAGGTCGGCAAGATCATGCCGGCCTGCCAAAGGGCCAAGGGGGAGGGGAAGGAAAAGGGATGGGAAAAGGATTAGGATCAGGGGGAAAGCCCCCTGGGGAGAACCGGATATACACTGACTGACCCTGGAACGCGACCCACACAAGGTGGACCACTATGGCAGGTTTTAGCACCAGTGTACGGTGGTCGCTATCCGGTCGGATACAAGTATCCTCCCACCAGCAAAATATTTGCTTATAATCACGCAGAACTTATCACAGAGTGATTAAATTTTCATGATTTTTTCATTCGAATTTAAATTTCAAGATTAGGTTCTAACCATACCCAACATTACAGATATTAAATACAACCGCATAAAAAGTAACAGACAACGATAAAATCGTTTGTCTTGTGGTATCATCTATAATAAAATGCTTTAGTTGACCTTATTTAAAAAAATATATTTTTCTTTCGTGGCCTAAGCACTTTGTCTACAGACCAATGACGTATCTTTTAACTTTGAGTTTAAAGCGTTTTCCTTATGAATAATAAAAAATAACTGCCTCGGTGGAGCAATTATATTGCGCACGCGGTATGACTGCTATACTGAGGTCCCTGGTTCGATCCCCGGGTCGGGTAAAAGTAATATTGGGTTTTCTCTCACGAAATGCTCAGTAGCAGCCCGGAGTCTAGAATTGTACCCGGTATGGCGATAGGCTCGCCCCCTATCGCATCATGGGACGGAGATACGCTGGGTTAAATGTCTGCCTACCCATTGAGGGGTTTACAGGCATGAGTGTAATAAAAAATACAAAAATTATACAAGTACCTACACGTAACAAGTATCTAAAACACACAACACTGTAACATAAGATATACAATTTTCCACTTTACAACATTTTTACGAGGTCCTCGGCGCACCTGTCGCTGTGACCAAGTCCTGTCAACGCGGTGGCAAAATTTAATAACCTGAATAATAATGGCGGTCACAGCGTTAAACTGTCGTAAAATGGTGTAATATAAACAACAGGCAAGTTAGAACCCACTATACAAGTTAGTTTTCATTTAGTTTGCGAGATTGGCACCTGCAATTGCCTCAGGCTGCTTCAGGCATGTAGGTTTAAATAGGTACAATACGAGCGAAATAACTCGGCTGGGCTGAAGTTGGCCACGTCACCGGTCCTCTACGTCACACTTTAGTCTCTAAATATACCTGCGACCCCGCCCGTAACTAACTTCAGGCGGGCTGAGTTATTTTGCGTACATTGTATAACGTACCCGTAATTGCCTCGTCTCAATATTGGCTTTTGTTTTCTGTGTTTCATTATCGTCATTTTATAATTAATCATAGGGCTTTATCGCTGAGAAACTACATCATCCATTAATCGTCGAAATTGTCATTAACATCTTTGACTTTCTAGGTTCGCGCCTAACTGATTTAGACGCCGAGATGTTCCATATTCAGATTTTTGAAATTTTGAATGTGATATTCTATCATCATCATCATCATCATCAGCCACAAGACGTCCACTGCTGAACATAGGCCTCCCCCAAAGATTTCCAGACCGACCTGTTGGAAGCGGCCTGCATCCAGCGACATTCTGCGACCTTTATCAGGTCTTCTGTCGTCTATATAAATTTGAAAATGGAATATTATCGGCGTCAAACGTATTAAGATAGATTTTTAAAATATAAAATGGGTAACGTGTTAGTTACTGTTTGAATTACAAAAAGTCATTTGATATCGTAACTAAGAATTTCGTTAGTTACTTTTTCGAATAAGGGTCGCGATTGTGATAAGTCATACGAATGGCATTTTTGTAATTCGAAGAAAAACTCATTTCATATTTTTAAAATCTATATTTTATAAATCGGCCCTATCGGGTTCGCGGCACTACACAAGTTTGTGAGGCAATAAAATCCGCAATGCATCCACGCCCACGCCCTATCACACTGTCATAAAACTGGAAGCGGTCAGTAACGTTGGGAATAACTGCTGTAAAAACATTTTACGATCGGAATCATTTCAACCCTCTTATTCACATCGATTGGCTAGTTTATATAATACTCGTATCTAATTTTAACTTGTATGTAAACGTGTTTTTATATACTAGAACAAAAAAAAAAAAAAAAAACTAGATGGTAGATCCCTCGTATGCGAGGCCATTTGGATTGGACCACCGCATTTTCTACTTATGGCGCCAAGCATTACTGTCGTGTTTTAGCATGAAGTCAGTGAAGTTACTGGGCATTTTGAGACTTTACAACTCCCATTCGGGGTGACGCACGCAGTTCAGTGCGATGTAATGCTTTGTGATTCAAAGTTCTGCGTCGATAAAAAGCTCATCAATAGATTCATTGTAATGTTTATTTATTATACCTACTGTAATTGATGCTGCTATCTAGACTATGTCTACAAATGGACCTTGAGATATTTTAGTACGATATATATGATTAGAGACTTGTAGAAGTTCGTGTTCTAAGTAACAAAAAAAAATGCAACGTGTCAGATGTCTGGAACGGTCCGTAATAAATAAAACACTGAAATGGACGAACAGTTTGTGGTGCATTCGAAATATTGCGTAGTTTTCACAACATTATATCATAGGACACATTTATATACCACTAGCTTTTGCTCGCGGCTCCGCCCGCGTGAAAGTTTAAAATTGACGAAGTTTCATACAAACTTTCTTCCCCTATTTTATCCCCTTGGGGGTAGAATTTATGAAAATCCTTTCTTAGCGGATGCCTACGTCATAACATCTACCTGCATGCCAAATTTCAGCCCGATCCCTCCAGTGGTTTGGGCTGTGCGTTGATAGATCACTATGTCAGTCAGTCACCTCTGAGTTTTATATATTTAGATAAAATGGTTTATATTATATTCATCAAGTGATTTGAACACCGGCTTAGTGGCTACATGTGTATAACTAATCCTTATCCTTTAAACTATCTTTCAAACATCGGTTAATACCTTCATATTCTTAGGTTAATCTGTAGGGAGATATATCATGATAAGCGGCCTGGGATTACTCAGGGAGATTATGAAAGTTCGTCAAAAGTACACGCTACACCGTATATTCGATTATTAAAATTTATATTCTCTTTTTTTTATTCGTATGTATATATTTGTCCTGGCTCTACACCCGCATATGCTTTAGCGCCATCGATAATGTCCACGTTATTGTCAACGACAATATAAATAACACTTGTGTGTTATCTGTATTTGACCGTCATAAAAAGGAAGTTCTGTATTCGACCCGCACGTAGTACAAATGTATATAAAATTGTTCAATACATATGTTCTCGATAACCAATGGATCAATTTTGATAGTAGTTTGACTAATGTATTCACATACTTTCAGGAAGATCTTTGTAGATATTAATTTGGTATAAGTATATGAAATGAAAAGTAAAAACTATAAGAAACAGGACAGACAGCTACAATACAATAATTTAAGAAACAAAAGGTAGCATAGTAACGAGTTAATGAATGTTTTTCCCAGGTATCAGTTCAAACTTTAAATCCCATATAATCTAATCAAGCAAGCCCCCCAAGGAGATGGGAGTAGAAACGACTATTTGTACACCCTGAGTCGTCGCAACTTGTTTACTCTACGGCTCATTTGCTAACTTTATAGTTTATCGCACCTCCGAGTTTACAATGCTAATTAAGTATCGTGTAATAGTACAATTCTCCTTTGTTACCAATTAGAGCTGGTATACTTTAGTAGGGCGTCAAAATACATTTTGTCAACTTTGAATGGCCGCCCGTTTGTGCCTCTGGTACACGCTTTGTATTAAAATTTATGTAAAGGTCTGTCATCCGATTAAGAAATTACCAGTTTGATAAAACAGTTTCATTTCAAAGCAATTCGTTGAATACCTTGCAAAAAGGGTATGTAAGTTAAGTTATTAATTTACACGTGTACACGTGTAATTTGTAATGAAATGTGTTGAATTTGAAATGTAATTATGTTGTTAAACCATTGAAAGACTTTCAAAGGCAAACTCTACGAACAAATCTGTTTACAAAACTCATTGAAAAGTTTTCTTACTTTTGCTATCGCCCGAGTAAGCCAAGTGAAATGGACCAAAGGAAGAGGAAGATCCCCTTTCACAGTGAAAGTTAAACCGATCGCGACACTATTTAAACAATAAACTTTAAATGCAAGCCCATATAAAATTTCCACTAAAATTGTAAACACCTACTTAACCAACAACAAGCGGATAACAAGTGTAACGATATGTTACGTCATTTGTATGCCGAAATTAAAAAAAAAATACAATATGCACGTAATTGCATCCTGTCCAGCCAATAGACCTCAGAATAGGGTTGTTCCGCGAATAACCTCGGTAATTATATTTTAGGATTTAATTTTGAGTTGTATACTAGGTGTAACCGGCATGCGTTTGCAATACCTCTTTTTTTGTGAGGTTCTATACTTATTTTTTTTATTTAATATCTTACTGGGCATGCGATCAACAGCCCACTAAAGTTTCATCGCAATCGGATCATAATTAAATGAAGCCTATTATATAAAGTAAACAAACGATAAGTCGAAAGAAATCCCCTTTCAGTATTTTAAAAGCAGAATGAAACAATGTAATATAGTTTTATTTATCTCTGCTATAAAATAAATATTGCTTGAAAAAATGTTGCATATCTCTGATGTTTAAACTAAAAATGTTTGCGAAGGAAATTTATATATATATAGAGTTATTCTCAATTGACGAAAGAAAGTAACATTGCTATTTGTTGTTCATTCTTTTGCAACAAATATAATTAAAAATAATAATAAGAGAATGAGCAAAATTGAGATGTGTTTTACGATGATGATATTCATAATAACTTTTAATACTGATGTAAATTATTTTGTAATAATAACATTAAAATTGTGTTTTTTTAAAGGAAATTCAAGCTACCAAGTATAATGTTCCATTAATAAGACGACCGTTAAGTCGTTTTGAACCTCTGTTTGGGCATTATTTTTAGGCGCTGAAATAATAAAATTAAATGGAATGTTTCAATATTTTTTAACGATTGCGTCTGTATAATTATTGAGTTAAAAGCATCTTCAAATATGCGAATCAAGCTTTTAGACATTTGGCACGACGCACCAAAAGGCGAGTGGGTGCTTCAGATCGACGACTGTCGCTCCTCGACATCCCTGCTTCTTAAAATTCGCTACCTACTTTTAAATGTACCTTTCTTATAATTTAAAAACATTTCCTTGTTGTTTCAGACCTTCTGTGTGGTGTCAAAACGATTTCGCAAGAACTACATTCATCGGTTTACAGCGACGCGATCGCTGTTTTGGTGGTCGCCGTGGTCGCCGGTCCGCCGAGCCTGCGTCTACTTGTCCACCAATCAGTACTTTGATTACTTCGTCATGGCAACAATCCTGCTCAACTGTGTCTTCCTCGCCATGTCGGAGACTATCGAAGAAGCTGAGTGAGTATTTTTGAACCTTATTTAGCTTTACTACGGCCGGTCCAACTAAACTTCATACCAACAATCAAATCTTTGAATTTTGTCACCACTTATCTATAATTATCAGGATTCAGTGTAATAGGTATGATGTATCTGAAAAGGATCATTATAAAATGAATATGCGAGTTTAGTATGTCAGAAGGGAGTTAACTTATACAGGGTGTCCAGTAATTAATGGATAACCTTGAAATGTCTTATAGCAGAACGAATGGCCGTTCAGAGAAAAATACGAAAAAAAATATAACGTAAGTAGTACCTGAGGTACGTTTTTTTTTTTTAAAAGTCGTAATTTTTTTGGTTTATTTTACTTTCTTGGACACTACGACCAGAAATGAAGGAAATCCATCGGTTTTTTGTTGTTTTATTATTATACACTAACTATACTAATAGATAGATAGTCAATAGTATGACAAGCTATTGCACTTTTTAAAAAAAATAAACATTCAAAACCATTTCTTTAGAAAAATTATGAAAATTTTATTTTTAAACAATGTTTAAACCTGTTGGGTATAAAAAAAATGTATGAATACATGAGTGACCAAAATTTTTTAAATAATGTCGGTTTTAAGTAGATTTTATAATGGTATAATTCATTATTGTATCTACTGTAAATAGCGATTTATTGCTATTAATGTAAGAAAGGAGCTAATTTGAACAAATAACAAAAACAATATAATATGAGATACTTTTTAAAATAAAATTGTACTTGTCTAATGAGGTTTATTAAAACTAAGATTTGATGTTGATAAAAGATAAAAATGGCTTATTTAAACAAATTGAAACCAAATTATCAGAAATAAATTAACTTAAATTTAATACTCATAATGTTTAAAATGGTTATTTCATAAGCGTAAAATGTGTCATATGATCTCCATATTTGCTTCCTGCGCGCACGCCTTTCCCCCCGTTTTTTGTGTTATGTTAGACAAGAAGGGTCTGAGTTGGCTATGTGCGAGTGAAAGGAACTTAAAGTAAAAAAATCCAACCCTGTCAACCAACCAATCCAACCCTGTATTTAAATATTCCCGAACAGACACAGCATAATGCGCAGGGCAGCCGTCATTTTGCAACCAATGCGATTCCCTCAGCTCCTCGGATACTCCTTCTCTAATAAAGACGGCAGATCATTTTGAAGAAATTCCAAATAACTTTGCCCAGTTAGAGTCCCGGTAATTAAAATGGGCCAATTATTTGTCCATTGGGTTGTCCATTGGGTTGGATGGACAGGGTTGGTTTTTTTTACTTTAAGTTCCTTTCACTCGCACATAGCCAACCCTACTTGTCTAACATAACACAAAAACCGGGGGGAATGGCGTGCGCGCAGGAAGCAGATATGGAGATCATATGACACATTTTACGCGTATGAAGTAACCATTTTAAACATTATGAGTATTAAATTTAAGTTAATTTATTTCTGATAATTTGGTTTCAATTTGTTTAAATAAGCCATTTTTATCTTTTATCAACATCAAATCTTAGTTTTAATAAACCTCATTAGACAAGTACAATTTTATTTTAAAAAGTATCTCATATTATATTGTTTTTGTTATTTGGTCAAATTAGCTCCTTTCTTACATTAATAGCAATAAATCGCTATTTACAGTAGATACAATAATGAATTATACCATTATAAAATCTACTTAAAACCGACATTATTTAAAAAATTTTGGTCACTCATGTATTCATACATTTTTTTTATACCCAAGATGTTTAAACTTTGTTTAAAAATAAAATTTTGCAAATTTTTCTAAAGAAATGGTTTTGAATGTTTATTTTTTTTTAAAAGTGCAATAGCTTGTCATACTATTGACTATCTATCTATTAGTATAGTTAGTGTATAATAATAAAACAACAAAAAGCCGATGGATTTCCTTCATTTCTGGTCGTAGTGTCCAAGAAAGTAAAATAAACCAAAAAAATTACGACTTTTTAAAAAAAAATACGTACCTCAGGTACTACTTACGTTATATTTTTTTTCGTATTTTTCTCTGAACGGCCATTCGTTCTGCTATAAGACATTTCAAGGTTATCCATTAATTACTGGACACCCTGTATAAGCGAATACCTTCGCCATCATTATAGAAATGATTTTTCGTTTCATTTATAACATTTGAATATTAATATCAATTATAACAAAAAGATAACTGTAAAAATAATAATAATTGTCATCCTTAGTGAAAATTATATCAAATTTAAAAGGAATGGTAGAGCGATACCCCCATTTACATTCTCCAACGATGTTCCTAAATAAGAAACTTATAAAGATATAATCAAATTATCCTAGCTGTGAGCATTATAATCGCGGGAAGACACTGTTCATAATGAGGTGGGCTGTAGTCAGGCCACGCGTCGACCCTTTGAGATCCTTTCGTGGGTTGCATGCTTGACATTGCTCCTTGCCTCTTGTCCTAAAAACTTACTTCACTCGAAAATGTACTGCTGAATTAACTCAGTTTTCACTTAGTTACAGACTGAATAAGGGTTAAATTTCTACTTTTACTGTATGAAATTTTGATTTAGAGTCCCCGATTTAAAATGTGTTTATTTTAGTATCAGAATCGTCGTTTTCCACAAAATTTCAAGAATTAGTGATATTTTAATCTTTACATAGTATAAAATGAAGTCGCTCGGGCTGTCTGTTCGCTTAGATAGTTTAAACTATTCAACGGATTTTAATGCAGTTTTCAGCAATAGATAGAGTGATTCATGAGGAAGGTTTATATGACGTATAATACATACATATTATACTACAGATTTTTTTCTAAACCACATTAAGTGAGCAGTTACATGCGAAAACCGCGAGGGATAACTGGTATGTAATAATAAAAGAAGCTTTAAAGATCTGTGGAGTTTCTGATCTCTTAAGAAAATTTAATTTTGGGTCTTGGTCCATTCAAACTTATTCTAATGTATGTCATGGACTGTTGTTACTTTTGATTTGAAAAAAAAATGCGTAGTAGATCATTCACGTTTTACACAAGTTACTGCGGTGAACAATAGCTGAATAGAAATTGACGAGTTGGTTATAATTAATGGAGTAACAATAAGTTTACAATAGGATGGATCGATTTGATATAGAATTGATATGTCTATTATCAGCGAGGTTAGAATAGACTGTTGTTGAAAGCCTGACAACTATGAATGATGATATAAACGAATTTTGTTAAATTGACTAAGAAAAAACATCTTATCGTTAGACATGTCTTAGGAACTTGCGGTTTTTTATACCTTTTACGGGTTTGTGAATAAGACACAACTTATTATTTGCTAAAGTTAACGGACCTAAGCATCTAATCATCATCAAATTTTAGCCACTTATCGTGGTCAATCCCCGTCCGATCAAAAGAAAAGTAGTTCATTTTCCTAATTCCTTTCATTAATAGTCATAAAGCAAATTGGAATCTAATCTCAATTCGACTAACATTCTATTGACAATTTATCGTTTATAAATTTATCGTTTAAACAAGTCAATCTAAGGGTGGGTTGCACCATCTTACTTTAGCAATGACAAACATATTAAAATACCGGTTAAGCAAAAAATGAGTTGCACCATTTGACAAATGTTATATGACGTCATAACTTTAGTTGTTAACCGTAATTGCCCAAGATTCGCTGGCTATAAAGCTATTGTTTAAGTTAAATATCTATCAGATAATTCAATTATAACCTCCATCCGGATAGATCTCCTAAAGCGTCTATGCTCCAAAATATTATGTCCCTGCTTCTAGAATTAATCGAGGAACCTAGTAGTATCGGAATAAGATGGTGCAACACATTCCACAGTCAATGTTAAAGTTAGCGTTATTGTTATCGTCAAATTTGACGTAAACTGCTGTTATGGTGCAAACCAGCCTAAGTTTGTAAAGTTGAATCCGACTCGTCGCGAGATTGAATTAAATTTCGCCCGATTTAGCGCTCATTGTGCATACAGTCTCGACTCTCGACGTCTCGGTTCACTTTGTGACTCGGTGCCTTGCTAACTACATGTATACGAGTTCAACTTACAAAGTGAATAATGAATGAAATTATCTTCAAATATCTTTGTTTATTTAATAAATAAATACACCCAACAGCTACACACATAGTCCAGACCCCACAATAAGATACGAGTATTGTCTCATGGGTTGATACCCATGGTTGTTCCTGATGGAACTGAAGGACTGGAAGAGCAGGCCTGGCGCTTACCATCAGACGAGCGCCTTGCTCGTCTCGTCATTCGAACATATAAAAAAATATTATTGGTATAATTTGACATCAAGACCGGCAGCATGCCATCAATTGCCTATACTCAAGCATAAAACTAGCTACACTAAAATTACTGTCTCCTATTCAGGAAAATACACAAATTGTCGACTAAATTATATGCCGACGTATGTGCTTATTCCAGCTATTTGTCGCTAACGATGCCATTTATAACAGCGTCGCATAAGTGCAAGTAAGCAGATTATGATTGATCCATCCATCATGAGCAAGGTCCGCGGATATTTCAACTATCATGGTAATCAATGACGTGAATGATGGAATAAAGCTGTTACAGATTGATGGGAAACAGCTGACGGTACATTATCGACCCAATTAGGTGAAAGGTTGTGTGTAAAATCATTAACAAGACAATTTGATAGTGAAAAGGTTGTCTGGCTATTTTATTTACCATTGAATATTGTTTCTGAGACCATACTTTTTTGAATTGTTTTTTCTTATGTATTGCTTTGATTGACTGTTTGCGCAAAGAAAATTAAACAGTTCAGTGACAATCCTACGTAAATTTTTACTCTATATTGTTAATAATTATGGTTAATTTCGTGCACCAAGGTTATATAAAAAATATTTTATAAATATTAAAGCATTTAAAAGAACAATGTAGCAGAGTGAAGCGAAATACTATTTATTGCTATCCAATTTATTCAATTACCAGGAAATTGCAATAGAAACTTCTTCGTTTTGCATATTATATTCTCTGGATATTTAGAGTTCACTTATTACTTGTACTTGTCACTTATATTCTCAAAATAACAATGTGTTTTACTAAGCAATAAATAGGCTTGATTTGGCTAATTCCATTGACGCGCAACTGTCAGATGAGGATTGAATTCAATGAACCAAAATGTTATCTTATCTTCTATTGTCTGTAAGGCTCGTAGATATAATACTTAATAGAATATTTTTATCTCCTTAGATTCTTACTAAGATTATAAAATTATGGTCGAGATTTCTTTGTTCTAAGTTCCAAGCTATATTTTTTATTAATACACTACAAATACTTTTAAGCTGAAGAGATAATATAAGAAATAAAAGCAGTGCGTTTCTAGTTATTTTAAATATTCTATAAAAGAAATTATACTCTTTAATATAAAAAATAATATTCTGCCGTAGATATAACAAGGTACGTAAATTTTATTCAATTGCGTAAATAAAATACTTGGGACAACCTTCAACTGTTTAAGGACGTGAAGTTTATTGGCAAATGGGACTTGGTTTCTGCATTTTGAAAATGTTGCAACTTTACAAGTTTATTCATTTACTTTTCTTCCATTTCAATTTCTACTCTGTCTGTCTGTGAATTAATCGCGGCCAAGATAAGTCAGTTATGTCTACAGCATGAATAGACCGGCCTGTTCAGATTGTTACCACTGTCCCACAGAACAACTACGCGAAGTAGCAACTTGCCGTTGCATTTCGTACGGTGAGTGAGATATCCGTAGGCCCAAATCTTGTCCAGTCCTGTCCTTTAAAAACGGCAACGCAGCCATAATTCCTCTGGTATTGCAGATGATCATGGGCGGTGGAGATTACTTACCAACAGGTGACCCACTTGCTCGTTTGCCCGTCTGTTATAAAAAAGATGAGTCAGTCAGACCTTGTATAATTCTAATAAAATGTTTCTTTATTTAAACACCGCTGACATAATTACAAAGTAGGCCCGGTCAAGTTACCCCATTGTACGTAGGCAATGCGGTATTTTTTCACCACGCACAACCGACTAGGGGTTATTTTATAGTGCGATCAACAGGTAATATCGATTGAAGCGGCCGAGCTGTCGGTCAGCCTGTTCAACCGACATATTTAGTTGTTGGTAACACCACTTGGCTTGTCGGTTTTCATTAAGCTGACAACCTTTGTAAGTGTGATAGTGTAGCGTTCTATTCAGCTAAATGTATCGATTACTTGCGCCAACAAAACTGAACTTAACATTTGTATAATTAGTGTAATGTATAATGTCCTGCTGTTTGTTATCTTAAATAAAATAAAATAAATAAACATAATCGAATGACAGCCTTCGTGGCACAGTGGGTGAGTAGCCGGCTGTGAAGCGAGAGGCCGTGGGTTCGATTCCCGACAGAGACGAATGTTTGTGTGATCCACGTATATTTGTTTCGAGTCAGTATTGTGGGATCACAAGTCCCTTATAGTTTCTAATACCCATGATACAGGTTTTGCCTAGTATGGGGTTAGGGCTGTGTATGTGACTGTTAGGTGTATTTATTTTTTATAAATTTTTTTGTCACTGTATTTTCGTACTTATTTATACATAGAAAGCACCGACTCGAAATAGATTATTTTTATTTCAGCTTTTTGTTTAGTTTTATTTTTATACTCAAAACCGGTGTATAAATGACGAAATGTTAGTAGTTCATCCTAGTTTTTAGAACCGTGGGGGATAATTTCTTCTTGAAATTTAAATAGAACCAACCTTGTGTTATAACTCTATAACTGAAAAAAGAATAATCGAGAAGCGACTTACCACCTAGTTTGCTCTCTATCATGAAAAAAAAACAAACTAAAGTGAAGTATGAACTGGGTCACAAAAAACTATTCCTAGATACTGCTGTTTTAGGGTACATAAATACCAGCGAGTCTTCATTCAATCACTCCCTGTGCGACAGCCATAAATAAAGTGGGCTAAGAGGGAACAAACCCGGCCCAATATACGTGACGCGAATTACCTTGCCTTATTCTTTGACCTTTAGACTTATTTGTGTTACTCTAGTAGGACGCGTACTGGATAGGGTTGAATATTTTGAACAGGAGTACATAATTGAGTGAAATATTACGGTAAACCAATTTCGTACAAGAAAGGGTAAAGTTTGAATTGATTGAATTGCATAATCCTCAATTATTATTGTAAAAATAGTCGCATCGTCTATTTCGATTTAAAAACACCACCGATTTCAATTCAAGAAGACGGATCTGCGACTACTCACCTTATTATCATTTAATTTTCTCTGCGGAGGCTATTAAACAATAATTTTAAATATTTAATATTATTTTTCTTTTTTACCTAACAATTCGGTAAGTTATACAACCTCAACTAGTGCAGGTTAAACTTTCGATGAGGTTAAATTTGTGTTTAAAAATTATAAGGAATAAGAATTCTAAATCACCAAAACGGTAGACATTCTGCAGTCCATACACTACAAAAGCAAAGCAAAATCAAATGTACTACAATTAAGAGCCACGATTTGTATCTCTAACAAACGAGGTAATTGGTTCGCTCATTCAGCAAAACGGTTTTATACCGCTCCATTGCTCAATACACAAGCCCACGGGGCATCAGATGGGCCGAATCATGTCACGGACGCGATTAGCAGCGATATTCCGGATCAATGTCAGATTATGTCAACTATCGGCAGCTTGAGGTCGCTTGACACGCCACGCTCCCCTGCGGGCTGTCATTTTGACACATGACAGATTAAGAGGCGGCCATGTTTTTATTGATTTTACAATATTGAAAATAAATTTGTGGGTTTTTTGTGGTTTGGTTTGTTATGTATGTGACTGTTGGGTGTATTTATTATTATTATATTAGCGGGAATTCTAACAGTGCGGTTCATCGCTTATTTTAATGTACATATTTCAAAAACAAGTTTAAATTTGTGTTTGTTGGATAAAAGTATGTGGAGTTGTGCAGTAAATATTGACGGTGATGAACAGTGTATGGAAACATTGAAATAAGTGAATTAAGCATCGTACTAGAAGGAATCGACACAAAAACTCCAACAAGACCCTGAATATGTCTACACCGATATTTCATCGTTCTTATGAAGACTTGAGAATAAATTATACTTGTCATCGGCGAAATGCATAATAATGCGAAGCCATAATTTAAAAAGAAGAAGAAGAATCCATTGGTGATATTTTTGGTTTAGATATATTACATTGAATATGAAACCAACTTCATTTATTTATTTAGAAGCAGGGAAGTCCGTGCCACTATTGTTTGAGAATACTTGGCAAACAACATCAATTTAAGTTGGAATAGTAGTTCACCTGCCTGGAAAGATATTTCAAGCGTGTAGTAGACTGAAGGAATATAAATTCATGTCATGTGCCCAACATGGGTTTAAGTATGTATGCAAAAGTAATTTTGCGGATTTTGTACACTCGTTTATATAACAATTTAAAAAATTGAATTGAACTAAGGCGTAACTTCTCTTCGTAGAGGAGACCCGGCGCAGAAGAGAGACAATATAATATTGCATTTTTTATAATTATTGTTATAAAGAAATGAAAGGAAAGGAATGATGAAGGTGTTGTGAATCTAGAAAAAGAAATTGTGACATAAAAAGTAAAACCTCTAAATATTTTTTTTATGACCAAATGATACCAAACATGCCTAGTTGTGCAATGGAAAAAAATCACTCAGTTACATAGACGCGAGAGCCATTTTTTGTCCTTCATCTTTATCAATATTGAAGTTATCTTTCATTACTTATACTAATTGTGACTTGAGACTTATCGCATAATCCCTCATTAATTCTTTATTACTAAAGCCAGCCAAACCATAAGTCATTACTATTTCCACGAACGACCGAAACAATCCAATTTCGGTGGTAAATTACGCAAGTTTTCACTTGAAGGGCAGCTTGCACAATGAGGCGGGCACTTGGCCTTTATTGTGGCTAACAAAACAACAATCCCTAACTCTCGTTACGTTACGCAAATACGTTTGTCCTAATTAAATATGTTTTGGACCGATATAAACGAGAAATTTTAATTAACATTAAATTTTTCTTTCGCTCGACGCCGGCTGGATGATTTGTTTTAGGGACTTTGTTTCATTTACGTTGCTTCTATTTACTTGTTTTGTGTGATATTTTTACTTCTGAATAAATTGCGGTCGTTACCACGGTTTTATAGAAAACCGTCTTAAAATAAGGTTTGCTGCCTGTGTTACATATAATGTTGCTGCCACACCGGTGTTATAAAATGTTTACAAACATTTTCTAACATTAAACATTTACTAACATTATCTAACATTGTGATAAAATGTGAGCAAATGTTTGTTAACAAATGTTTAATAATGTTTGTAAACATTTTATAACAGCGGTGTGGCAGCACCATAATGAGTGCGATATCAGGAGGCCCAAATCCCCCTCTCCCCCTCAATACCATAATTATTCCTTTCTTTTAATGTCGAAAATGCGCCAATGGAGATTACTTACCATCAGGTGACCTGCTCGTTTGCCGACCTATATGTAGTCATCGCGCCTGTCGATAAACAGAAGCAACATTTAAAGATAGACTGACAAACGTTATAGCCTTAGTAACAGTGTTCCGTAGGAACCCATTGGATACAGAACCCAAAAAGAAGTAGCAGCGACGATGAAAGGTAAAAAAATGTTTTCCATATTTATTTAAACAGGTCAAAGGGTTCACGTTTACCTTTCCGCTCTAATTATGCAGCTAAAACCGTTGAGTCGCTGAATTTTTTTTCACCACTCGCCGTAGTTGCTTGTACATCCCATTTGTGAGGCAGTTGGCAGTGTGCCGAAATAAAAAGTGTTTATTCCTGTTGTGCAATTACAAGAAGATATTGAAGCACACCAAGTATTCTTCCTTAATGGGAAGGTATACGATAAGTTGGCAGTGTTTGTAATATATCGTATTTCTTGGTAGGTTATTCATGACTGTGACGAAATTTCTGGAATATTGCGTATGCCGCAATTTTTAAGAGGCATTGGTATAAGGTAAAATGGAATGGCCGGCTAGACCGAGTCGTTACAACTGTCTCACAGAAAACCAACGTAAAGTAGCGGCTTGCTGCTGCGTTTCGTACGATGAGTGAGATATCCGGAGGCCCAAATCCTCCTCCCCTTCCCAATTCCTTAATTATCCTTTCACTTTAAGGTTGGCGCCTTTAAGGCGCGCCTATAATTCTTCTAGTATTGTAGGCGTACATGGGCGGTAGAGATCATTTACCATCAGGTGACCCGCTTGCTCGTTTGCCGATCTATGCTATACCCACACATACTGGCCTCCAGATACTCACCGTATAAAACGTAGCAACAAGCCGCTGCTTTACGTTGATTTCTGTGAGACAGTGACGACCCGGTCCAACTGGCCCATTTATGCTGTAATCAAAACTGTCTACAGCTTGTCTCTACCACTCAATTTGCCATCAGGTGACCCACTTTCTCGTTTGTCGGCGTCTGCATAAAAATATTGAGCTGAACCTCCCAATATAAGTAAAAGCTTTAGCCCAGACAAAAATATGTTTCACAGATAGTGTCACATCGTAATTTTATTTTACTTATTCACGGCAAGACAGAGATTCAAATCATGGCAAAACCTCCCTTCTAGTTTCTTACGTTTATTAGATTTGTTCGTAACGGTCCATAAATAAGGGTCGTGCAACATAATTTACGAACATCTCCATGATTCGTGTGCGAAGTGGATCAGTGCGTGTAGATTCACAGCACTCGTCGCACAATAATGTTTGCCGACGAAAATATATCGAACAACCTAAGAATTTGTAGGTACTGAGCCGATTACATAGCTTAAAGTGTTTTTGTGTGTTTAAAAACGATTAGAGTATATCAACTGGAGATCTAGTAGAGTAGATCATACAAGGTGGTAGGTCCCTTGTATGCGAGAGGCCGTCTGGGTTGGTACCACCGCTGTGTCTATTTCTACCGTCAAGCAACAGTGTGTAAGCACTGTTGCGTTTCGGTTTGAAGGATATTGAAGCCAGTGGAATTACTGGGCATTATGAGACTTAACATCTTATGCCTCGGGGTAACGAGCACAGTTCAGTGTCATGCAATGCTTTGTAATTCAGTTCTGTGTGGCGTTGTTTCTGTTTATGGGCAGGCATGGCACTTTCCATTAGGCGAGCGTCTTTCTCGTCTCGTCATTCAATCAAATCAAATCAAATATAAATCAAACCCCGAAAAAAAATCTCTCTGGAATATAAGTTAGTTTATATACGTAAGCCCGTCGTGTACTGCCAAGGAATAAGACAGAGAATATCCACGGTTCGCCGAACTTATTTCTGTCCCATGATGTGATATGTGGCGAGTCTGAAAATCCCGAGCAAGCCAAGTGTGATTTATCGAATAGAAAACTTAAATATAATATATGGTTTCTTGACCTGGGACTTGAACTCACAACCTCGCCAGTTTCTCAGCCTAAATACACTGCCTCTAGACCAATCGGGATTGGTACTTTACACTTTACTTTTACGGGAAGGGGATTTGGACCTCCGGATATCTCTCACCATATCACACGAGACAGCAAGCTACTAATTTATGTTGGATTTCTATGAGACAGTAGTAACAAACCGGTCGAGCCGGCCTATTGATTGAGCAGGTGGTAGGATATTCATATCTATTCAAACACTTATATTAACTAACAATCCTCAATAACATCAAGACTGGAGTTGATATTAGCGGAATACACTAACTTTACTTCCAATTTTTTTTATTTATCTTTCTATCATTTATTATTCTTCCATTGAATATCTACTTACAATATTATCCTTAATACCACACATTGCTGGTGGTAGGATTCATATCCGCCCGGATAGCGTACACATGGTGCTTAAACCTGCCATAGTGATCCACATGCCTTGTGTGGATCGCGTTCCAGGATCAGCCAGTGTATATCCGGTTCTCCCGAGGGGCTTGCGACATGACTTGATCGTTAGTTGGACTTGATAGTTAGTAGGGGTACATCTTTGTATTACTGGGTCTGTATCGGTCATCCACCTGTCCTGTCGCAGGCAAGCATATATACAGGGTTATTTTTAAAACACCAGCAACCTCGCAGGGGTAGATAGCTGTCCCCATACGGAACAACTTTTGTTCTACGAGTTTGGATATAACTAAATATATTAAAAAAAAAATGATTTTACAAGTTTTTGTTGTGTCGTATTTTTCTTCGTAGTATGCGGCGTGCGCGCGCGACTCAAAGGCGCCGCTCAGTCACAGCTCAGCTGAGCCAACTGTGGCTGAGCGGCGCGTTGACCTTCAAAGGAGCTAGTCGGGTTCCCCACGCTTCGCGTATTTGTTTACGTAAAGTGCGATGCGCGTAGTAACAATCAAGACGGAAATTAAATGAATACTTATTTTTGTATGAAAATAAAATCTAACAAATTATCAAAAGTCGTAGAACAAAAGTAGTATAACCTTAGGAATCTACCCGTGCGAGGTTGCTGGTGTTTTAAAAATAACCCTGTACAGGTCGGCATGATTCTAGTGACCACCGATAAACTCATTATTTGTCGGTAGTTGCTGGTTTTTTGGACTGCACTACGCTTACCATCAGGTGTAGTGCAGTCACTTTGTCGTGCTAGGATAAAAAAAAAATGATGTTGTCGACAGAACTGTCTTCAACATGGTGCTACGACATGGAATAATTGGTGCAGTTATGCCAATCATTCTGTAATCGATTAAAAGTAAAACGAAAAGCAATTATTCTTGTTCAAATACGTCTTCTTTCATACAAATCAATATATCAAAATGTCCACCAAAAGTAATTACTGCACCTCGACGGTAACCAGTGCGCTCACTAAATCATATTTATCTTTGCTAGCTTCTTGCTGTATTTTATCATAATAATTTACTTGAAAGTAAACGGAGTGCTGAAGCTGCTGCCACTAGATATAATGCGGGTGTGGAATTTAAATATTTTAGTATTTTGGCAGAATTTTATAATGGACCAGCTGTTGCTCTCGACCCAGCCCGTTTGTCTTTTAATTACTAAACACTCATCACAATGAAAAATAACACCTCAGGGGCAATATTACCCCTTAGAAATATACTCGCATACTTTTGACAGCCTCTTTGGCGGAATAGGCAAGAAGTCAGGTGTGAAAGACGCCAGGTTCGATTCCTGCTCTAAATTTGATGTACAAAAATACCTAAAAAAGAAAAGTTATCTTATTAGAAAAATGCATGTTATTGTACCGTTAAGAGACTAAGATTAAGATGTTTAAACTTGAGCAATGTTGCTACGCCTCTGTGACAATTGGTCGCTTTGATTTAATAAGCTAATTATTATTGGAACAGAAGCATAAATTATTAATTACCAACGGTTATGTTTGTGAAACGCAATATTGATATTACAATAACTTGGCAAAGTCAAGTAGCGCAAAATGTTCTGTCAAACAGGATTTGGTCCCGTGGTTGTGACGGATTGGCTTAGCTTACACTTTGTCAAATTTATCACGACCCCTCTGAGATATTACACGCTATTACATTCATGGACTTTCTTAAATTTGATGCTCTGGATCCGAGCGTGTTACATGAATAAAATATCAATCAAAATTGAGCTTTAAGATAAAGCAGTGAAGTTTAATTCTGGATAAGGGATGATGGAGTTGACAAAATTACCAGATTGCCAGGTATTTGTTTATAAGTCCAAAAGTCTATTGAAGGATCGTGTAGATTTCAGAGTATTAAATTTAACAAACTGTTGGCTTTATAAGCGGACGTTATTTTATTCTGTTTTGGATCGTAGCTCCGTCTGTTTTGATGCTTAACATAATGAAATCATGTCAGTTTTTCTATAGAGTTGTCTTGTTTGACAACATCGATATTATAAGACTATTTCGTGGTTTGACAACTTTAAACACACACCTAATTACCAATCCAAACAACGGCATTGCTGATTTTATTAAATTAATCTTTATTGCAGCGATAGCTCAGCTGGGATTGGTACGGACTGTCGAGACAAAAGTCGCAGGTTCGTAACCAGCCCCAAGAGCCTCTGACTTTTCTAAGTCACGTGTATATTAATTGTTAATTATCTCTTGCTTTAACGGTGAAGGAAACATCGTGAGGAAACCTGCATACTTGAGAACTCGATAGGATTTTTTTAAGGTATGTGAAGTTTTTCAACCCGCATAAGGCCAGCGTGGTGGACTAAGACCTAACCCCTCTCATTCAGTATAGGAGGCCCGTGCCCAGCAGTGGGACATTTATAATAAAAGGGCTAGTAAAAAAAAACTTTATTTACGGATCAAAACATATGCCAAATACAATATTAACAAAACATCACAAAAAATTTATATACCGCACGTCTTCTGAATTTGGATTGCGATAAATTCTACACGATGGTAATGAAGTCACGAGCGAAAGCTTGCTCATTAAAAATGTATTCTGTCAAAACGGCTTATGTTTTCGTAATGATGGTGCTGTTGAAATGTGCTAAGTTTTAAGTGGATAGTAAAGTACACCTAGTGCTCTTAATGTGACTTGTACGAAAATATCTTTGGTTAGATATTCATAGACAAAGTAACATGACGTAACATTTTTGGGACTACCCATTGTTGGTTGTTATTTTGTTGGTATGGAAAATCTACTACCTACTATTGTATTTGGAAGTAGCCACACGGGAATCAACGCAGATAATCTTATTGTCAACGCCCAGAATATGAGGACTATTATAATTTGCTCCTCTTTATCTGTCTATCTGTTTGTCTACAGCACCGTAGCGCCTAAAGGAATTGACTATTTTGAATACGGTTTGGTCATTTGAAATCTGGTACAATCAAAATGTTTTAGCCAATTAGATAGTTAAGGTGACCACTGAAAACCAGCGTCATAGTGGGCACCTACCTGTCACAGCTGCGACGCGTAAATGCCATCAACGTTGTTTTTAATTTTAATAGTTATTGTAAATTGTATGTTTAATTGTGGTATTTTGGAAACTGTGCAAATAAATTGATTTTCGTTTCTTTCTTTTCTAACCATAATTCTTGTTCAATTCGCCTTTGAGCTCAATTTTCACACCCGTCTCGTACTGAATCGTTTATCTGTTGAGACAGTTTTACATTAAGGTGGGGACAGATAAGATAGTGGTTTGCTTCTAATGAGATTTACTAACGAACGTCTAGCCAAACCCAACTTACGCGACTAATCTGATTTGGTTCTAACAACCTCAGTTAATTATTTAAGTTAACCTTTCATAACGTAATAATATGCAGTGGAAGTTGTAGATCGCCTAGACCAGCGATTCATAAAGTGGGTTACGTGGAAAAGGGTTCCGCGAATCAGTTGCATTTGTTATTAAATTGCGGCTAATGTCTTTTTTTATTTGATTGATTGACGAGACGAGCAAGGTGCTCGCCTAATGATAGCACCACACCTGCCCATAAACAGAAGGAATACCACACAGAATGTTGAAATACAAAGCACTGCATGGCACTGTACTGCGCTCGTCACCCTGAGACATAAGATGTGAAGTCTCATAATGCCCAGTAATGTAACTGGCTTCAATGTCCTTCAAACCGAAACACAACAGTGCTTACATACTGTTGCTTGGCGGCAGAAACAGACAAAGCGGTGGTACCAACCCAGGCCGACTCTCGCATACGAGGGACCTACCACTACATTATATAACAATAATCTTTCTCATTCGAGTATTAAAATAGACTAGTGGTGGAAACTTGACCTAATCACAAGTTGGTGTGTGCGTATACAATGAATTTTTTATTTCTTACATAAAATATGAATAGCTTCCTGCACTCCATATAAAATTTTACTCTGCAAATCTTACACTCCTACGAGCGCGCAATATGCATAACAAAAGTGTGTTAAAAATGGGTACAAAGTTTTCGCTTCACGTATTAATATCTAGTGTGGATGCTATTCCTTGCATAACTATATATATTGGCCGCACATTTAAGCAACCTGTGCACTTTGAGAGCTGTATCCGGTGTCGTCTAATTGAATCACGAACCCCACTATTCCCGGACCACAAGGATAACTAATTGAATTATATGGTTCGTGTCTCCGGCAGTGGTGTGGATAGAAATATTATATTGTGATAGGCTTTTGTGTCGAACTGTTCCGCGATTTATTTCCTTTGTTTTATTAATGGTTATGGCTCATTAACATTATCACCTTGAGTTTTTATCTTACAGATATTATCCAAAGTGATAATAGCGAAGACTAAGTAGCGATAACTCAGCGGGGAGTGACACGAACTGTCATCATCATCATTATCATCATCAGCCACAAGATGTCCACTGCTGAACATAGGCCTCCCAAAAGATTTCCAGACCGACCTGTTGGAAGCGGCCTGCATCCAGCGACTTCCTGCGATCTTTATCAGGTCGTCTGTCCTCCTTGTAGGTGGACGTCCAACGCTGCGCTTGCCAGTATGTGGCCTGCATTCCAGAACCTTTGTCCTCTCTCTGTCCCATCGGTTATCGGTTCTGCGAGCTATGTGACCTGCCCACTGCCACTTAAGCTTGCTAATCCGCTGAGCTATGTCGGTGACTTTCGTTCTTCTACGGATATCCTCATTTCTGATTTGATCACGTAGAGAAACACCGAGCATAGCTCTCTCCATAGCTCGCTGAGTGACTGTGAGCCGTCTTATACGGCCCATATTTAGAGGCCACGTCCCAGTGCTGTATGTCATCACTGGTAACACACATTGATCGAAGACTTTAGTCTTCAGGCACTGAGGTATTTTGATACGGACTGTCAAGACGAATTTATTTTGACGAAGAATTTTATTTATGTGTAAATTTAAGGGGAATACATTATAACAGTACCTATACTGTACTGTTACAAAGAAAAAGAAGCATAGCAAGTATGCCGTGCATATCTAGTCATTTATAAAAGTGAATAATAAACAAATGGACGTAGAAATCATACAGCGGGATCTTATTTTATTATAATACGTATTACAATCTATCCTAGATAAACATGAGAGTTCCCTCGTATTTGTTCTGTAAATATTTCCAGGAGAGAGTTTGAATGTAAAGCAAATAGTCATGCGATGTAGTCCTTAACCTGATGGTTTCAACCCACGGGTGTTGGGTTTAAAGGTGAATATTATATGTACTTAGTACACTGATTTTCTCTGGGTCTCTAATATGTGCGAGAATCAAATGTTTTAAGAAAGTTAGGCAGTCAATTATTTAGCCAATAAGGCCGACATGCACAACGGTCCTTTATCATATTTATCTACCAAAAATGTTTAAGATCGGAATCGGAATAAATATGTTTATATCTCATCTTATGTAAAATAAATATTACAGATATAATCTTATTTTATCTTATAATCTTATATTAACGTATACAAACTAATTGAAAACTTCCTCTTTTTAAGCCAATTAAAAATGAATACAGGGTAAGAAAATAATATTTTTATTTTTTTGTCTCCAGGTATATATTTCTCGCGATCTACACGGCGGAGATGATAATCAAGTGCATAGCTAAGGGTTTCATCCTGAACAAGTACACGTACTTGCGGAACCCTTGGAATTGGCTTGACTTCGTAGTCATCACGTCGGGATACGCGACGATCGGCATGGAGGTCGGCAATCTGGCCGGCCTGAGGACCTTCAGGGTCTTGAGGGCGTTGAAGACGGTTTCTATTATGCCTGGTGAGTATTCTTACGTGACATTTTTTTTTATATAGTCCGGCAAACGAGCAAGTGGGTCACCTGATGGTAAGTGATCTCCACCGCCCATGTACGCCTACAATCAGAAGAATCATGGGCGCGTTGCCGACCTTAAAGGAAAGGGATAATTAGGGATGATTAATGATTGGATGTCCGCCTACAAGGTGGACAGACGATCTGATAAAGGTCGCAGGAAGTCGCTGGATGCAGGCCGCTTCCAACAGGTCGGTCTGGAAATCTTTGGGAGAGGCCTATGTTCAGCAGTGGACGTCCTGTGGCTGATGATGATGAAATTAATGATGGCCATTTTATTAGAGTTCCCTATCCAAAGGATATCATCGGACCTTTTTTTACAGAACCTACGCCGTCTGTCTATCTATCCTACGTTTAGAAGACTCTATATTCTGAACCATTATAAAGAGGCGGCTGTAATTTTCACGGAATATGTGTTATTACGGCAGTTATTTCAGCAAATATTAAAGATAACAAAAAGTAAAGGTTTAAGGATGTGATTTGATAATATTTAAGTACACCACACTTGCGATCCAAATAAATAAATAATATAGTTACATGTCAATAAATTAAATAACTAAGTTTATTGGTACCTATTATGGTGTTTATGTGTCCAAAATCGTCAAAGTCATATAATTTTTCTCGATCGAGAATGTTTGGATGTAAATGTCTTATGCATATGTCCTAATCCAGGTTAGGGTCTACCAGTGTGCCGAATTTCATCCAAATCTGTCTTTAAGACATGATTGATTATCAAACATCCAATTTCACAAATGATTAATATTAATAATTTTGCTATCACTTAAAGTAGGAAGTAAGATATTATTATATCATTGGTGGTCTTTGACTATGTAACAATGAATATACATACATATAGTTTACATACAGAATGTTAACTAAAGGTGTTGCAATATCTTGACACTAATCGACATGGTATAACGAAGTATTCATTAATGTTGCCAACCGTGGCTTTTAAACGACACGCTTCTATGGAACTGCTACCCTACTAGCAAGATAGGCGGTTCATTAGTCCGCAAAACGGGTAATTTTAATACATATTCACGTTTCATATTTCATATTTTCTGTTACACTTTTTCATATTTTTAAATACGAAATTAGAATTCACGACTTAAATTTATTCAGAGAAGGGGTATTAAAACCCACATTCGAAACGAAGCAAACATGTTTCCTTTATTTTGTTTTAGTGTAATCCTATCATACTTTACATTTAAAATGTTTACCTAATTAAGGTTTATTTTAGAGTTTATTTCTTTATTATTATTTTTTTATAGCATAGGCCGGCAAACGAGCATGTGGGTCACCTGATGGTAAGTGTTCTCCACCGCCCATGTACGCCCACCTCCAGAAGAATCATGGGCACGTTGCCGACCTTAAAGGGAAGGGATAATTAGGGATTGGGAAGGGGAGAGGATTTGGGCCTCCGGATATTTATTTATAATGCTGTAATCTCTTTTAAAGTCAACTTTATGCCAAAAAATAAGCTGCCATAATATTTAATTAAACCAGCATGCATATCAACCAAAATTATGAAATGACTCTAGAACCCATACCAGAGAATGCGAAGTCGAAAAAGCAATAAGAAGCCAAAAAATCTAATATCCGGGTCCAGATAAAATTACAAACAATCTGATGTTAGGGTTTAATGAAAAACGGGTTTCTATTCATACAAAAATCTTTAATGAAATTAATAGTAGTAACATTCCAAAACATTGGACAGAATTCCAAATTATCCTACTACATAAAAAAGACTACAAGGAAATTGTAGAAAACTGTACCCCAATAAGCTTGATCTCAAACGTATACAGTTTTTGCAAAGTTAATAGTAGATAATATCAATATATCATAGATAGTTGAATCAAACCATCCCTACGGAACACCGAATAACAAAAATATCGTCAGAGCGATCGCTATTTGATGGTAATAACTTTGGTCGCTTAAGGAAATAATGCAATCCAAAGACTTGGATGTCACTGAAAAGTAAGGCCTTCAATATTTGCATACTATATATTTTATATGCTTAATTTACGGAAGCGAGACCTGGACTCTCTCTTAACCAAACACTTATAAATTGAGATGGTCAGGTCCTATATGACCACGCATCATAATGCGTGATAACGAGGGGAAGTAGAGCAGAATAATTACGGAACGGTCACCAAAGGCAAAAAAAAAAATCGTGAAAGACAGTAAATAAAATGGGAACACAAATTGAGGATGACAGCTGGATCAAATTGGAGAAGGATCGTTCAAGACAGGCAGCAATAGAAATCTTTGGAGGAGGCCTTTGCCACGAAGTACACTGAAACAAGAGACATATTGTAATGAATTTTATAGCTAGTTGTCTTTTCTACTCGTTTTCGGTAATTAAAAGGCTTCTTATTATTATATAATCTCTAGCGAGGTGGAAGAACTTACAAAAAATCTCGGAGTAAAATATCAATCAAGTGAAACCTTGACAAGGTCAAAGCAAAGCTGTTTCAGTTTTTGCTTGAAGCGACACCAAACCAGGCATTAAATGGTGAAATGATATCCAGCCCAATGTGAAGCATCAAGCCAGGTATACGAATGAATAGTAAAAATTTATTGCAATTCATGTATTAAAAATAATAAGCTGTTCAAAATATTTACTTAGCAAAACCACATCATTTAGTTTTAGGTCCATGTAAGAGAACGCTTGACAATAACGAAATTTTGGCTTACAGTAATATAGTTTATGTATATAAGTACAATTCGTATAACATTCACCGAATTTGTGGCGTGCATATTATAAAACTTGTAATATCTTTTATTTCTTTAACGGTTAGTCGTAAAAACTACAAGTCAAATCATTCTGTCAAAAAGTATATTGCGATCCCACTGTATAAAAAAAAAGATAAGATTAGATAGATTGAAGGAGAACGGCCTTAGAGATGTTATAAGATATTTCTTGCGCACATCTTGGGCAAATTGAGAACAAATAAAAACCTCCAGGGAAAATCGCTTACCGCAAACGAAATAATTTAAAAGACGTCCCAGAAACCTTCAGTAAAATCTGCCCCCGCAAACGACCTGTCCCCATATTCTAATGTGATCTTAATTACGTTTGAATTATGTGCAGTTTTACCTTGTCACTTTACGTAAAGGCATTTACGTGTTAATTACTGGATCCTTTTAATGCGATGTGGCAATTTAATGTGCGTAATTTGTTTTCGCAATTATCTTATAAGACTTTAAATCAATGTTTCAACGTTGCTTGTTTATTTGTTTTAAAGGATTTATTAATGCTGAAGACATATTTACAATGAAATTAAATTACCTAAGTGAAAGGATATTTAACCCCCTACAAAAACAGAGATGTCATAAGTTAACCCCATTTAGATTAGACCCTTTAGTGTGTGTGTGTGTCTATTTGTAACTAAATGAATGAACCTATTTGAATACTTTTTTCTTTTAGGCTGGTTTGAACCAGATAGTTCTTTCTTTCTAGCTGTGTTTCAAGATAATCCATTCAGACATTTGGAAATTACAGATTTGTTCTAACTGATGTCGGAGGTTTTCAACGGTTATATTTTTTGTTGAAAAGTTTTAACGATGTTTTGGCTTGTTTGTTGACATCTGATATGAAAACCACATCACATACTACTAATATATTACATAGCGTTTAGTTTATTAGCACGGAATACGATTTATAACATAATATTCCTAGCATAAATAATAAAAGTTGTTTTAAACAAAGCATTACAACGCGTTTTTGACTCGTAGCCATTAAAAAAAACTCTAGCAGACTGCTTCAGTAGGCGGTAGGCGTAGAGGGCGGGTAAAGTGACTAAATCCAGCCCGTCCAAGTTATTTCGCGCGTATTTTATTTATAATCTCACATACACGTCGGAAGATGTGTAAAAATGAACCGATCTATCTTTAACACTATATATATTCTCTGAACAAACATAATAAAGGTGAGCAAGTTTGAATTCTGCATTTTTGCAAATCTCCAATATTTGCCGACACATTGAACCCATTTAGCCTTTGAGCTCAAATCAAAAAGAGCTTGCGATAAAATTCAAATATTATGTTCAATCAAAAGGTATTCGAGAAAAATCGACAGCATTAAGATTGATCTTGCTTTCAAAGTAAACGTTGTTAATCAAAGTAAAGAAATATTGCTCAAATCGTTTCATCAATCAGAAAAGTCAAATTTTAAGTTGGAATTATAGATATATCGGTAAACTTACTTTTAATGGAAGCAGGATTAAAAGGAATGCTCTTGTTTTTATTCGACATCAAAAATAAAAATGTTTTTACTTCGATACATAGGTATATTCTTCGTGCGTTTATAAGTTACATGTAAGTACGAGTAGGTATATTAATTTCTCCGCCAAATGATTTGAATATATTCTACTCGGCTCAGATTCTATACAGAATATTGGTTTGGAGTGCCAGATACCGTCAAAGCTTTGCTTTTTTGAACTAACCCAAAACCTTGTTCCAGGTCTGAAAACCATTATAAACGCGTTGCTCCATTCCTTCAAGCAACTGGCGGAGGTCATGACCCTCACTATATTCTGTCTGATGGTGTTTGCTCTGTTCGCGCTGCAAGTGTATATGGGGGAGTTGAGGAACAAGTGTGTCAAGAATCTGGTCATACCGCCGGGAGAAAATTTTACTGACGAAGTTTGGGCAGAGTAAGTATTTAATTTGTGCGAAGAGATTTGTATTTTTGGACATTAGAGGCCGCGGGTTCGATCCCCGCACCGAGACAAATGTTTGTGTGATCCACAAATATTTGTTTCGGGGTCTGGGTGTTGTGAGACCGAAAGTCTCTCGTAGTTCCTGATACGCACGACACAAGACTCGTATCTTACTTTGGGGTCAGGACTATGTGTGTGACTGTTGGGTGTATTTATTTATTAGTGTAGGTTAAAAGTCAATGAAATTACTGGACATATGATACTTAACAACTTAGTCTCGGCGTGACAAACTCACTCCAATGCCATGCAGTGCTTTGTAATTCAAAGGTCTGCGTGGTGTTTCTTCTGTTTACAGAAAATTTTACTGACGTAGTTCATTTTATTTGTAGAGAATCTTTTAGATGGCCCTAAGATGAGAAAGTCATAAAATTTCTTAATGATTTCTTACGTTTACCCGAATGTTACTCATTGAAATAAAACTAATTTAAACGGATTTTATCTCGGTTTTTTATTAATTTTGATCCCGACGTTTCGTAGACTTTTCAGCCTCCGTGACCACGAAAAAACCGCGATAAAATCCGTTGAAATTAGTTTTATTTCAATAAAATTTCTTATTAATTAAGAAACAATATTTTATTATTTTTTTACATTCAATTAAAAATGAAAAGTAAGTAATGAGAGAACTTATTGGTCTGCTTCTTTTGGAATATGACTTAGAAATAAATTATATATATTTTTGTAACATAGTAACTGATTTCCATCGCTCATAAACGCCCACATTACCAGAAGAATCATGAAAGCGTTGCCCACCTTAAAGGATTAAAGGATTGAGAAATGGAGGGAAATTTGGGCGTCTGGATATCTAATTGAACTTTCTCTGCCAGGTGGATCAAAGACTCGTCAAACTGGATGGTAGATGAGGAGGAAGTGCCTATAATTTGTGGTAACCTGACGGGGGCGAGGCACTGCCCACCGCAATTCACGTGCTTATGTGTCGGCCCCAACCCTAATCATGGATACACAAACTTCGACAACTTCCTGTGGTCCATGCTCACCACCTTCCAACTCATCACGCTGGATTATTGGGAGAATGTTTATAACATGGTAAGTTTTAAATCAAGTCTTCTGTTTTCGTTTGTATGTAATTCACAGAGATGATGCCCGCGTGATCTGCTTTTTCCGGGATAAAAAGTAGCCTATGTCTTATTCTGATGTATAAGCTATATTATTGTAAAGTTTCGTTAAAATCCATTCAGTAGTTTTTACGTGAAAGTGTAACAAACATACAACCATCCATACTTACAAACTTTCGCGTTTATAATATTAGTAAGATTAGTAGTATAGGATAACTAAATAATTCAGAATAGAATAAGTTTTTCTTTGATAATACGAAAGTAAAAAAAAGTTTTTAAATTGCCATAGAAGATTATGCGGTTTCTGATTATAGTGATTTCTTAATTCTGGAGTGTTCTAGAAAATAATCACATCGTTAAAGTTATTTACTTACTTCCTCCGCAATCTGTCAAAACAATACTGTGAGCACAGTCAACTTCATTTAAGAAGTAATTTAACCATTTCAAAGGCCTGATGATTCTGACAGTATTTTATTAGAAATGCTATTGCTAATGAAATTAATTTTGGGTTGAGTTCGTTGGGTGTATTCATAATGTAGGGACGTTTACCGGTGGACCTCTAATTAATTCTCACAAGGGCCTTGATGTGCCTACGCTTCGTTTTCATACGGTGTAGAACCCTTTCTTATATTTGACCGACATAAAAAAGGAGGTTCTATGTTCGACCCGCTTGTTGTGTAAATTTATTTGCGATTTTCTCAAAAACGAATGAATCAATTTTGATGGTTGTTTCACTTACCTAATCTACATACTTTTAAGGTTTTAGCCAATTTTTAAAGGGTCAGAATTATAAACAGTGGTTATCTGTTGTGTTATAAGTTAGGCAGCCTCCGTGATAAAGAGGGGCAATTATCTGCCTCTGAAACGTATGGTCGAGGATTCGATCCCCGCACCGAGACAAATGTTTGTGCGATTCGCAAATAGTTGTTGCGGGACTGGCTGTTATTTATGTATAAAAGCAGACGGAAATATGATATCTAATCTACGATTACGGACTTAATTAACTACTTTTTGACTAAAATAATACATTCATTAAAAAACTCAATGTGTACCTATTTACTTAATTTCCACCGGTCATTGCACACGAGACTAATCAGTACAATATTTAAACACAACAGATATATTCGAAAAAATGATTGTAATGTGTGAATGTTCTATTGTGTCGATACGAAAATTATGTGCCGAAAATAAGGTTGATTCTTATTTTATACGCTCAATCAATCAATCTTTTTATAAATACGCGTCTATTCAAAGCCTTTCAGGTTGTCAGCGGTTCCCCTTTCATCCTATATTTTTAAAACATTCTTTGACCTTCCACCTTTACCTATGTTACGATGATCCTATGTGGTTTGTAGGTACAAATATAATTAAACGATTCTTATAATCCAGAATGTAATTAAGGTAAAAGATTTAGTAGGAATCAGAATATTTAAAATATACCTAAGTATGTAACGAGCATATCAAGAACACTTTATTCAATTTCATGTTAAACTATTTATATGATATAGTATTTAGATAGTAATGGCATAATTAATTAATTATGTATTATATTTAAACTTAAATATCATAATATTATGTAGTTCGAGAGATTTTAAAAGCGTTACCCAATTGCAAGGCTACATAAGTGATTAACATGTACTCCATCATTTTAAATGTTTTAATCTGTTCAGAAACACGAGCCGTGTACCGACTGAGTCCACTCTATTTCGTGTAAACCACTCACATTATAATGAAGGGCACAATTAAGGCCAAGTGGCGCGTTGCGGGCTGCGGCAGTGCAATGTAATAGACCCACAAAATGTTACGTACCCAAACCACCAGAGTTTTAAGGAAGTTAAATAGTGCGGTGGTTTGTTAAATAGTTACATAACCATGACCATTTTGACTTATAATAACCATGTATTATAACCATGTTATTGAGTGGTAGAGCCACGCTGTAGACAGTTTTGTCTACAGCATGAATGGGCTGGCTCGCCCCGGTCAATACCACTGTCTCACAGAAAACCGACGTAAAGTAGCGGCTTGCTGCTGCGTTTCGTACGGTGAGTGAGATATCCGGAAGCCCAAATCTCCTCCCCTTCCCTATCCCTAATTATCCCTTTCCTTTATGGTCGGCAACGCGCCCATGATTCTTCTGGTGGTGGGCGTACATGGGCGGTGGAGATCGCTTACCATCGGGTGACCCACTTGCTCGTTTGCCGGCCTATGCCATAAAAAAAAATGTATTTTTTTCGTGATATTCGATTTATAGTAGTACATAATATGCTTGAGTAACTAACTTCAATCGTGTACCTTGTGAAATAGAACGTAGAAGAGATAGCCGAGAAAATTAATGAAGAATTATCAATTATACGAAGCAAATGACAAGGTCATCGCTGTCATTTCACGTAGAGGTCAGGGAGAATGATTTATGAGAGATGGACTTGTCAGCTGCACCGATAAAAGTCTTACATCGTAAAGTAGTTTAAACTTATAATTAAGAATCCTCTCTTAGCCCTCGGAATAAAGTAAGAATTACATCTCCTCTCCACCTCTTACTACTCCTACTCCTCTGACAGCCTCCGTGGCGCAGCGTGCGATTAGCCGGCTGTGAAGAGAGAGGCCGCGGGTTCGATCCCCGCACCGAGACAAATGTTTGTGTATACCACAAATATTTGTTTCGGGGTCTAGGTGTTGTGAGGCCGAAAGTCTCTCGTAGTTCCTGATACCCACGATACAAGACTCGTATCTTATTGTGGGGTCAGAACTATGTGTGTGACTGTTGGGTGTATTTATCTCCGCAAAAATCGATCAGAAATCCAATAGCTATTTTCACTTGACCCACCTCCGACTATTGTTCAATTATTCCGTGATAGTCTAAATGTTCGCAACCTACTATTTAAATAGATGTCGGTCTATTGTAATTACTCTCCTCACCCAAGATTATGATCTTGTTGACATTTGCATTTCTGTTCGGGAGCGATAGTCACAAGGATAATTGCCACTCCCAAACAACTGTCAAACATGGTGGATGTGATCGGAAAATATAAAGCAATCATTACATTTGTAGTTGTTTAAGAACAATCTTTTATTTTAGCGGACACAAAAAAGGAAGAGTTTCTCAATTCGTAGGGAATATTATTGTTCCTTTTATTAATGTTATACCGAACAAATTCTTTCAGAATGGTCTGATTTTGGCGATTCTATTTGATTCGAGAAGGTAATCCTCACAGTGTTCCATTTAATTTGATTAAATATTAACATCTCTAAGTGGAAGACATCGCGGACATAAGATTAAAACTATGGCATTTATGCATTGATTTAGATGTTTCTTGCACAAAAAATATTATAAAACGAACACTAAAACTCTGAATACTTCTTCTACTTTTGAACTGCTTGAACTCTGGCATAGTTAGATTAAGTCGCCAGTTAAATACTTTAGTCGTATGTATAAAATGTTAACAATCGTAATTTTTCTTGACTATTTGATGCTATGGCAAACACAATAATCTTACTATTGATAGAAACTACATGTGCACTTAAAACTACAAATATATTTCTCACTTTACCAACATTCCACGACGTTCGCATTCTACCCGTTGGATTTTTATTTACTTCATGAAATGTACTTTAAATATTTTAAAGAAACTGGCTCTCACCTAAGGCGGCGTGAAGTCTACATTGCGACAGGTTTTTATTTCAAAGTTTTGTAATAAAGCAAAATTATAAGAGTTTATTTAGTTTAACAGTTTAAAAGTGCCGTGGACATCTGAGGAAACAACTTTTGTATTTCTAATTTACTCGAGTTTTTTAGTCGACTTAATTTTGTTTATTTTCAACCAACATAAAAAGAGTAGAAAATTCTTAATTCAACTCGGGTTTATTCTTTAGTTTTAACGCATAAATTATTTTTCATATGTCCAACTTCTACGTGACTTTAAAGTTACTTTATTTTTTATCCGAGCACGGCAAAGTGACTGCACTACACCTGGTGGTAAGCGTAGTGCAGTCCAAAAAACCAGCAACCACCGATAAACAATGAGTTTATCCGTGGTCACCAGAATCATGCCGGCCTGTATAAATGCTTACAGTAAAAGAGGGAAGAAGCAAATCGAGGGGCCTGCGACAGGACAGGCGGATGACTGATGCAGACACAATAATACAAGAATGTACCGCTGTACCCGCAAAAAGAGTAGAGAGTTCTTAATTCAACGCAACTTTATTCTTTATTTTTAACGCATAAATTATTTTTCAATGTCCAACTTCTACGTGACTTTTTTGTTTACTGGTTAAAGTTACTTTTTTTATCCGAGCACGGCAAAGTGACTGCACTACACCTGGTGGTAAGCGTAGTGCAGTCCAAAAACCCAGCAACCACCGATAAACAATGAGTTAATCTATGGTCACCAGAATCAAGCCGGCCTGTATAAATGCTTCTTCCCTCTTCGGAGAGGGAAGAAGCAAATCGAGGGGCCTGCGACAGGACAGGCGGATGACTGATGCAGACACAATAATACAAGAATGTACCCCTGTACCCGCCCCAACCAACCATCAAGAAGTGTTATTGGTGAATGTTTCACGCGTATATTTGCTTGCAGGTGCTGTCATCATGTGGTCCCATGTCAGTCTCCTTCTTCACCGTAGTCGTGTTCTTCGGCTCGTTCTACCTCATCAACCTGATGCTGGCTGTGGTGGCGCTCAGCTACGAGGAAGAGTCTCAAATCACGCAAGAAGTATGGCTATTAATTGTTATTAAGAAACTAATAATTTTGCCGTTGCATGCATGACTGTACATGACATGACATGACATGACATGACATGACATGACATGAAATGACATGACATGACATGACATGACATGAAATGAAATGACATGACATGACATGACATGACATGACATGAAATGACTTGACATGAAATGACTTGACAAGACATGATTGACTGACTATGACCGCATGGAAAATCTGTGCCACATTCTTAAAGCTTTCTCCAGTCATCTTAAAACTATGTAGCTTCTTACTTGACCCATTTATGTTTAGAATTTAAGTACCTATAAACATTTTTAGGGTCTGTTAAGTACTACATGTCTAAGTACGTCATGTCTTCGTACTACATTTAATAACGTAACTGTTTTTTTTATTGTATTTGTCTAAATGACGTAACGACAGGTTACTCGCGTGATGGTAAGCGCCACGCCTACCCATAAACAGATGTAATGCCACACAGAACTTTGAATTACAAAGCACTGCATGGCACTGAACTGCGCTCGTCACCCCGAGACATAAGATGTTATCTCATAATGCCCAGTAATTTTACTGGCTTCAATGTCCTTCAAACCGAAACACAACAGTGCTTACACATTGTTGCTTGGAAGAAATAGACAAAATGATGATACCAACCCAGACGGTCTCTCGCATACTAGGGACCTACCACCTTGTAAACTATATAATAACTTCATCCATCCATCCATCAGCCTAGATTCGTCCACTGCTGGACATAGGCCTTTCCAAGATCGTGCCACCCTTGACGGTCCTCCGCCTTCCTCATCCAGCCGCTTTCCGCTATTTCTTTGAGGTCGTCGGTCCAGCGGGCTCCAGGTCGGCCTACACCGCGCTTGGATAGGCGTGGTCTCCACTCTAATAACTTTCGGCCCCAGCAGCCATCGTTGCGGCGACAAATATATAATTAACGTATTGAACATCAAATTGCCAGGAAAGGAAGAAGGATCTCAACGAGCACCGTGATGACTCTACGTTCAGTTTCGACCCCACGTCGCTGGCGGTACGCACGCTGGCCAAAGACTCTAAGAAGCGGATCGACGCTCGGAAGGGTCTTCTCTTAGCATCGTACTCCAGGAAACGTACCCGGAGACGCAAACGGGGACGAAGCGCTATACATCACGTAGCGGCCGTGGCTGCTGTGGCGGAACGGTAAGGAGTCTCACAAACACACTCACGCTTGTAATCCATGACGGGTAGGCAGAGGGGTAAACAGTACTCCTACATTTTTGACGAAATTATTTCCGTCCCATGGTGTAACGGAGGGCAAAACTATCGCCACACCGGGCACAATTCCAGTCTTCGGGTTAAAACTGAACAGATGCTCAGGGGTTGTTAATGGGTTTCTTTGTCACGAAATCGTGATAATATAACCCAATATTTACCACGTTATTTTTTATTTTATTTTATCCTGATATTACTCTATGTGATTACATAAGCCGAAATAAAACTTCTATCTATATCAATATTACATTTACCCGACCCGGGGATGGAACCCGAGACCTCAGCACAGCAGTCGTGCCGCGTACGCATTACAACTGTGCCTCCGAGGAAGTAGCAAAAAACCATCACGATAAAATTAGCTTTATAAACATTCAGTTGGATTGCTGCATTCGTTGAGGCGTACGGCGGCACAGACAAAGGGATCGAAATCATAGCACCCCTCTTTTTCGTCGGACGTTGAAGGGATTATTATTTATTTTTAAGGGTCATACAGAATATGAGGATGTCGATAATTGTAGGAGTCCTCTCTTATTAAAGTTAGATGGGCTGATTTTTTCTTTCATCGCAGCACTTATATTTTGCCAATCAAGGATAAAATGGCTTAATTGGGTGTTTTCAAAGAAAATATAATTTTTTGTCTATTAATTGTAGAAAAACTGAAGACTGTTTTCTTGTTTTCTTTTTATATATTAAGCATTATCTGTCCCTGGCGGTTTCACCGTAGGCTAGTTCCTGCCCCGCTCCCTTGGGTTTAGCGTGATATACGGATAAATATACGGAATAAATTCTATAAGTGATAGTGAAAACGGCATCGAAATCCGTTGAGGTACGATTTAGAGATTCCAATGCTATAATATTGTTTTAGTCTTTTTTTTAGCCTTTGCCCTTTTGTTTTAAATTTCTCTCCCTGTAATATGTAATCTTTACAAATTGTAGTATACTATACACTGAAAACTATGGTAATAATGTTGAGGTAGTTGCTAACATTAAATAAGTTGTACAAGTTTTTTTTTTGTATTATGTATAGGCAAAAGAAACCAATGCACACAGCCTGGAGTCGAATCAATTCCCATGAGTACGTAAGATAACATTTTCTCGCGGACTCGCTCTACGCGAGTAACATCATCGCTAGGGAATCTCTTTTGTGAGGCTGAAACTGTCTTACATACATTCTGTTTTATATTCACAAGTATCTTAGGTACTTCGATATAATTTTCACAGAGTAGTAAGTAGATGTAGACTTATATCTTAGAGCCAAATATACTTTATGATTTTTTATATCGTGGAAAATATATATTTTTTAATCTGACCTTCGTCAAGGTCATAGGCACACATGATTGATTAGGCCATAACCATATTCCAACAAATTAAAAGATACAACACATTAGACTGTACGGAATACAACTTTAGAATACACTATATTCTCGTCAAATTGAATAGCTTGACAGATAAGTTATCGGTAAACAGACAAAATAGCTCTCGTTAACTTTATCAACAGATTAAAATTAAAAAGATAAAAAAATGGTTCGGTAAACAGACTAGCAGCAATAGCTGGCAGGGAGTGGTATGGACTGTCGAGACGAAAGTCGCAGGTTCGAAACCAGCCCCAAGAGCATACGCCACTGACTTTTCTAAGTTACGTGTATATTAATTGTTAATTATTGCTTGCATTAACGGTGAAGGAAACATCGTGAGGAAACTGAGAACTCGATAAGATTTTTCGAAGGTATGTGAAGTCTGCCAACCCGCATTAGGCCAGCGTGGTGGACTAAGGCCTAACCCCCTCTCATTCAGTAGAGGAGGCGCGTGCCCAGCAGTGGGACGTGCATAATACAGGGCTATTAAAAAAAAACAGACAAAATAGCTCTCGTTGACTTTGTCAACAGAAATTAAAAAGATAAAAAATGGTTTCCGAGAGAACAAAGTTATGTACATTAATTATTTCGCAACCCTTATTTTTCATTATTAAGCCTTCTTAAGTTATATTGTGAAATTATGTTAAGTTGGATAAATTTGGAATATATTTATCTCATTTGCCATTGGATTACAAGCCTAAATAAAATAAAGATGTTATGCGTGAACAGCTTTTTCCGAGATAAAATCCTATAACCGTCTCCAGGGTCCAACCTATCTCTATACCAAAATTCATCAAAACCTGTTCAACGATTTAGGCGCGAAAGCGTAACAAACACACAAACTTACATTTGCATTTATAATATTAGCTAGAATTAACTTTTAAATTCTTCGATACGCATCAAGTCGTTGACCAACACAGATCGTGGAAGATTTATAAACTTGCGTTTAGCTTATTATTCGCGACACGCTTCTATTCAGGAAAAGGACGCGAAGATTTACAAATGGACCGATTATTCAAAAACCCACGCCGCATAACAATACATCTTCGAATAAAGTGGCGAACGAATCGTGTTTGTGCATTCAATATTTATCAGGAACATTCGCTTCCATTTATTATCCTGGTGATTTAGAAATCAAAACACAAGGGAATTTGTTACCATTTCGTGATCGAGCATCACAAAAATAGATAATAAACATGAGACAACCCTAAGGTTGCGTCTTGTGGTTCGGTTAAAGACCTATGCTAGAGCCGAGCCTTGGACGAGGCGGGGTCAGACTCGTGTACACGATGCGTCGCGTCTTTTTTTTATTCGCATGAATAACGAATCGAGTTGGTCGCTGACCTGATGGTAGCATCACGCCTGCCCATAAACAGACACTCTCCACCATACACATAGTGAAATCCCGCCATGGTGGCTGGTTCAGTCGAGTCACGTTTCAGGATCAGTCAATGTATACCCACAAACTTCAGGCCGGCATAGTACTGCCGACCATTAGAGACGCAATGTCTCTGACGGTCATTATATTTGGACTGTACTGTACTCAACACCAAGCCCAGCGTAATCAT
The DNA here is from genome assembly GCA_949126905.1 of Amorpha juglandis. Classification (NCBI taxonomy): domain Eukaryota; kingdom Metazoa; phylum Arthropoda; class Insecta; order Lepidoptera; family Sphingidae; genus Amorpha; species Amorpha juglandis. The sequence continues at coordinate 11,110,004 of OX421383.1, forward strand.
TTTGACGTGTGGGAATAAAAAAAATATATCGTAAACCGCTGTGGGCTATTCAGAGGTTTTAAAAACAAAGCCCTATCTATCATCGAGTCCGGTGTATGTACACGTCAAAACGTCACTTGTGAAGTGGAGTGAATCTGGCCGAGCACTGTTTGTTATTGCGATTCGATATAAACGGATCTTCTCGATTTATCTCACGATCGGTTTTATATCGAAAATAGAATTTCATTTTTAAAAACCCTACGCCAATAGCTTGAAGTTGTGAATAGTTGATTCGCTTTTAAAACTAGTTTGTGGATTACTTCGATTCGTATGGAGGATATGGTTATGTCTCTCGCAATTTTTGGTTGCATATAAATATTAATATTGAGCCAGGATAAAAAAAAGTCACAGTGTGCTCTTGGTTTGATTCAGGGTGGGGCCAAATTTTCTGCAACGGGGCAAACTCAGGGTTAATAAATAGAAGGACCATTTAGTCACAGAGCAGATACAAATGTTCTATTGCCTCCAAGTGCGGGTATTTCCAATTAGGCGTAGTAAACTAAAGTATATTAATATTGGTTACTCACAACAATATCCAGGGGGAGGATGGTACAAAAGCGCCGCCATATATATAAATTATATAACATTAAGTTAAAAAATAATTTACAAATCTAATAAAAAACACTCTACATTTTCAAATTCATTCACAAAATAAAAAATACTCATTTAGCAAAACAAAGCCAAAAAGCAATTATAATTACACAAAGGCAGAGAAAATGACAAATGCATAACAAATTAATGCAGTCAGTGAACGAAAGCCGGGTTAACGCGGATCTGCCAGGATTTTCCCGGAGTTAAGCCGAAGATTAGGAAGAATAAAACATTCCTCCCGAGTCTGTAGCCTCTATAGAAAATTGTTTGCTTTTTCGATTAAATCAAGCGTGAAATGAAGTGATATTACTCATTCGAGAATTTGTTTAGAAAAGTGGAAATGTTTGTTCCAAATTGACTTTTGAGACGTATTGAGTAGTAGTTTTATTTTTTTATAGCATAGGCCGGCAAACGAGAAAGTGGGTCACCTGATGGTAAGTGATCTCCACCGCCCATGTACGCCCACCACCAGAATAATAATGGGTGCGTTGCCGACCTTAAAGGAAAGGGATAATAAAGGATTGGGAAGGGGAGGGGATTTGGGCTTCCGGATATCTCACTCACCGTACGAAACTCAGCAGCGAGCCGCTACTTTACGTCGGTTTTCTGTGAGACAGTGGTAACGACCCGGTCGAGCCAGCCCATTCATGCTGTAGACAAAACTGTCTACAGCGTGGCTCTACCACTCTAATAGTAACTATAATAGTAATACGCACGTAGTCGTTTCAATTACTTCCATCTCACTAAATTTCACTCGCGATTAATATATTCATATCCTTTGTTAGGTACTTAATCAACGTTGTGTCTGGTTTGTTTTGAATTCATAAGTGAATAAATAATCGAAATCCTGGATTAGCATTTCGAATAATAATTTCCGTACCAGACAATGTATAAAGTAACAATGTCTAATAAATAAAACAGAACCACTATGCAGGTTAATATCTTTACTGCTATAATGGTTATTACATTTTAGTTATTCACATAATTTTATTACCTTTATGTATATATAGAAATCGAAACATCATTCAATTAGAACAGCTGGTCCCTACATAATATGTACCCTGTCACGTAGGTTGAAAACTTAAAAAAATGCCAATCATCTCGGTTCCCAAGTTACACAAATTAAGTCTGTGACAAAAATGACAAGTCATCGTCATTATTAACCTAGTGAAGGGTCTGTTCACTCTGTTCCCATCACATCACAATGACTTGTTTGTTAATTGATTTTTTCTTTGGTCGACATTCATTTTTTTTTATAGCATAGGCCGGCAAACGAGCAAGTGGCTCACCTAATGGTAAGTGATCTCCACCGCCCTTGTACGCCCGCCACCAGAAGAATCATGGGCGCGTTGCCGACCTTAAAGGAAAGGGATAATTAGGGATTGGGAAGGGGAGGGGGTTTGGGCTTCCGGATATCTCACTCACCGTACAAAACGCACCAGCAAGCCGCTACTTTACGTCGGATTTCTGTGACACAGTGGTTACGACCTGGTCGAGCCAGCCCATTCATGCTGTAGACAAAACTGTCTACAGCGTGGCTCTACAACTCAAAAGAATGTCTATTTGTTTTCAAGCCTATTTGTTTCAGCCCAATCTGGTTTATTCAGTCAATACATCATGTCGATGACGATGATGGCCGCTTATGCTACTTTATCATAATAGTATAATGTCTGCCTCGGTGGCGCATCTGTATTGCGTACACAGTACGACTGCTGTGCTGAGGTCTCGGGTTCGATCCCCGGGTCGGGTAAAAGTGATATTGGGTTTTTCTATCACGAAAGGCTCAGTATCAGGAGTCTGGAATAGTGCTCGGTATGGCTCGACCCCTATCACATCATTCAGTAAGGGTGATACAATGGGCGGTCTTATCGCAACCGCCGATTTCTTCCAGACAACTTTAATTCCTACCAATACGTATCTCGATTCTCATCACATGTATTATTGCAATAGATATGGCAGTCACCATAATAAATTTCTTATCGAACGATGGTTGCCGTGCCGTGGATATCAGGATCGACGAGAGACTTTCGGTCTCACAACACCCAGACTCCGTAACAAACATTTGTGGAACACACATTTGTCTCGGTGCGGGGATCGAACCCGCGGCCTCTCGCTTCACAGTCGGCCACTCGCTCGCCGCGCCACGAAGGCTTTCAACATCAACAATAAATTTACGCTAACGCTCTCTTAATACAAAGAAAATTAGCTCCAACGTATTTAATACGAATACGTCTTAAGAACGTAGGTACATGCATATTTGATTACACATTCCGATAGTTGAGTGGTAATTCCTCAATAAGGCTCTTACGGGATTACTCATACCATTAATCGATCGAATTTAATGCCTCATGTTTGAAATAGAGCAGTATAGGTACATAATACTGTGGACATATTTCTAACATTAATGTTTGTTTAAGTGGCTTTTAAATAACTGTCAAAATCCCCGAGTCAATTAAAAATCTTATGTAACTTATAAATGAATTCATAGACAACTTCAAGTTCGATTAAACTAGTTAAAAAAGTTTATAATTCAGTCCACCCCGTGACCACGAAAGCTGAAAAGCTTTCGAAACGTCTGGATCAAAACTAATAAAAAACCGCGGTAAGATCCGTTTAAATTAGTTTTATTTCAATGTGTAGGAATATTCGCGTAAACAAAAGAAATCACTAAGTATATAAATCGATATATTTATTTAGTCGCTGGTCAGCTTTCCTCGTCTTTTTCCGCAACTTGGCCTTGTCATGGACATCTTCCTCCGAGGCTCGGTACTCTATGAAGTTTTTTCTCACCACGTGATACCTAGTAGGTACTGACTTGTTGTTCGTTTCATACGGTGAGCGGGATATCCGGAGGGCCAATTCTCCCCTCCGTTTCCAATTATCCAATTTCCCAATCACTCAATTACCTCTTTCCTTTTCGGGTTGAAACACATCCAATGATTATTTTGGTATTGTAGGCATTCAGGTGTGGTGAAATATCACTTACTATCAGAAGAACCATTTGCTTGGTTATTAAAAAGATTAAAACGCGCATATTATTGATCGTAGCATTGTACAGATATATTTTATGGTAAATTAATATAAGTACGAACAGTATCCGATAATCGCATTTCAGTTTAATATGCAAAATTAATTACGTTTCGGTGATACTTAATGAATCAGTAATGGCGTTTTCTCATAAGTGCTTGACTGTTGAATCGGTATTTTAAAATGATAAGGATAATATTTATTCTTTATTTAATGTTGCCTTCGCTCGTTTCTACGCAGATTGTGATGTAATAAAATTGAAATAGGTATGTACCTATAATGTACATACCTAAATGGCTAAATAATGGGTATGGCTAAATTATTATAATTAATTGATCCCATAACACCTACTTTTTATAACAAATTTGTTCTGTATCATCACCAATGTTTAAATGGTATATCACGTATATTATAAATCAAACTAATCCAATTGATTGTAAAGCCATATTTTTTCCTTAATAGTGTACGTACTTTTATCGGTCCAGTTGTGCAGGACAGTCAAATATTGACAATTCTGTGCCGGTGCGTATGTACGTGTCTAAAGAAATGAATTATAGTTTTCGATCATCCATCACAAAGCAGATACATTCAAACTTAAAAATGCAATTAACAGAAATTGAATTATCAATAAAAAATTCTCAGTATTATATCAAAAATGCTTTCATATCGTCCACGAGATATAAAACGAGCCCCGAAAATACCGTGTTATCATTAAAATGTACCCCGGTAATATTGCGTTTCAATAAACACTGTACATATCCAGATACAAAGAATATTGACACGGCCGAATATGTGGACGTATCGTGTGATATTGACAATAAAATATGCTTTGAGCGATAATTTATTGTGTTAAAATTGATGTTCAGTTTTTGGTTTCATTATATGTATCTCTATTGGCTATTGCTATCTTAAATTTATTTTATTATGTTTTTTTTTTTTTTTTTTTTTTTTATTGCCTTGATAGGCAGACGAGCAAGCGGCCCGCCTGATGGTAAGCGGTCACCGCCGCTCATGGACATCGGCAATGCCAGGGGCACAGCCAAGCCGCTGCCTACCACTGAAGGGATACTCTTTTTAAGCCTCGTTTAAAGAAGGACATGTCATAGCGCTCGGGAAACACCGAGGCAGGGAGTTCATTCCAGAGCTTACACGTTCGCGGAATAAATGATCGCTGGAAACGTACGGTACTAGACCGTATCGTTTCCAGGTGGTATGGATGAACTCTACTGCGGTGTCGGGTGGTGCGATGGTAAAATGGTGACGTTGGCACCATCTTAAACAGTTCCTCAGAGCACTCCCCATGGAACAGCCGATAGAACACGCAGAGAGAACCAAAGTCTCTCCGCAGTCCTAAGGGTTCCAGGTTATCCGTGAGACTGGGATCATCGACGATTCGAATAGCCCGCCTTTGTAAGGAGTCAAGTGGGTTAAGCAGGTATTTGGGGGCTCCTGCCCAGAGATGAGAGCAGTACTCCACGTGGGGCCGTACCTGAGCTTTGTAGAGCGTAAGTCTATGGCCCGGCGTGAAGTATCGCCTCGCTCTGTTCAGGATACCCAGCTTTTTGCTAGCCAGTTTGGCTTTATCCTCCAAATGACTCCTGTACTGGACTTTACTCGATATTTCGACGCCGAGGATCCCAATACTCTCGGAAACCTGGAGAGGTACTCCTTGGAACTGTGGCGCTATGACAAAAGGGTCCTTCTTTGCAGTGAACGCGCAAACTTGTGTCTTCGTGGGGTTGAAATGAACTAAGTTCTTTTCCCCCCATTCCGAGGCCCGCCCCAGAGAGCTCTCGATTTCAGACACAAGTTGAGACCGTCTTTCCTCCACAGTACTCCGAGGAACATTCTGGTGGCCGATGTATCGCGCGTCACTCGTACTGTCATCTGCATAGCAATGTATGCCGTCGATAGACAGCATATCATTGATATGCAAGATGAACAGAGTCGGCGACAACACCGAGCCCTGTGGAACGCCAGCATTAATGGACAGAGTCTCGGAGCAACAGCCGTCCACGACGACTTTGATGCTCCGACCATCCAGGAAGCTAGCGATCCACTTGCAGAGTCCCTCGGGGATCCCGTAGGATGGTAACTTCGATAGAAGGGCTCTATGCCACACTCGATCGAACGCCTTCGCGATATCTAGGCCGACGGCCATAGCCTCACCTCTGCCCTCCAAAGCCTCAGCCCAGCGGTGTGTGAGGAATAACAGAAGATCACCAGCTGACCGACCGTGACGGAAACCGTACTGACGATCACTGATCAGCTGGTGCTCCTCAAGGTATCGTAACAACTGGGCGTTAATTACGCGCTCAAAGATTTTGGAGAGCAGGGATGTGACCGCTATCGGCCTATAATTTGAAGGGTCCGACCGGTCACCCTTTTTAGGGATCGGATGGACATGAGCTACCTTCCACGAGGATGGGACCTTGTTGGTATAGTAGGAAAGACGGTATAGGCGCGTGAGAACGGGGGTCAACTCAGGGGCGCACGTTTTAAGAACCACCGCGGGGATGCAGTCTGGTCCACTCGACTTACGTATGTCGAGAAGCCTCAATTCCCTCCTGACCGCACGCTGGCTTATGCGGATTTTCGGCAGGGAGAACTCGCACCGGGGGATGTTCGGCGGCGTGGCTCCTCGATCATCCAGAGTCGAGTTCGAGGCAAAGGATTGAGCCAAAAGATCAGCCTTTTCCTTTGCACTATGGGCCAGACTGTCATCAGGCTTACGCAGTGGCGGGAGACTAGACTGGCAGAAATTACCTTGGACAGCTTTGGCAAGCGACCAGAAAGCACGGCTTCCAGAGGGGTAGCTCTTCAGTCGCTCGCCAATTCTGCCAATGTGTTCTGCCTTGGCCTTGACTATAGCCCTCTTGTTGAACCTAGAAGCAGCATTATATTTCCGCTTCTCCTCTTTGGCATTCGGATCCTGACGCTTTTTGGCATCGACCCATGCCTCGTATGCGGACCGCTTTAGGCGCGCAGCTTCGGCACAGGTATTATCATACCAGGGCCGGCTGCGACGCCCGACGGGTATTTTGGTGTTGGGGATAAACATATCCATCCCCAAGAGCACCACGTCCCTAACCGAGTCCGCACAAACGTCAAGATCATCCGAGGAGAAGCAGAGCTGCTTCCATGGGTAGGACGCAAAGAATTCGCGAAGTCCATCCCAATCTGCTGACCCATACCGCCAGACCCTGCGAGTCCCAGTAACTGAGACGCGATCGCGATACAGAGCAGGGGCCGACGAACGTATGTCTGAGATACACCCATATTCATACACCATGCTATGTCGCAAAGTACGCGCGAATAAAAAAAGGCCAATTTCTGGATACTTGATCAGTCTATTTTGGACTCAAACACTAAACGTTCCAATCACGTACACAAACAGACATCTATGCATAGCAAAGTTTTTTTTTTATTGCTGGAACGGCAAGTAACAGCACTGGACCTGATGTTAAGTAGGTACAGTCGAAATATAATGTCGGCCGTCAAGACAAGGACATTGCGTCCGTAAGTTCTAAATTGATGACTGATTTATGTTAAAACTGAAGGACTTTCTAGCAACCTAGAACTGTGGCTGCTAGTCATTTTATACAACTAAACTCTATGTTATGTCTCAAAATCTAAATCCTCTTACCAATATTTACAAGCAATATTTCTGCGGACCTCACCTGTTTAACCTCATTCTCTACGCCAAGACACGTTGGCAAATTTGCATGATAATAGTGTTTACCGACAGGACAGTTTAGCATAGCAAGCTGTTTCCACATACAAGAGTTTGCGTTCATTAACTTTGAATTAATGGTTGAGATTCTTGAGACGCTCTAGCGGAATATACCTACGTCTTATGAACCCGAAATTATGATTGGAGCTGTCCTGCGTGGTTTCACTCGCGTGCATATTAATGCCATTTACTGCTCCGCTCCCGTTGGTCGTAGTGTGATGAGATATAGCTATAAAAAATCGTCTTCACAAAACAAATACAATATTAACAAATCAAATATAATAATAAATACACCCAACAGTCACATACATAGTCCTGAACCCACAGTAAGAGACGCGTCTTGTGTCGTGGGTATCAGGAACTACGAGAGACTTTCGGTCTCACAACACCCAGACCCCGAAACAAATATTTGTGGATCACACAAACATTTGTCTCGGTGCGGGGATCGAACCTGCGGCCTCTCGCTTTACAGCCGGCTACTCGCCCACTGTGCCACGGAGGCTAATCAAAATATTCATTGAATTCCTAAAATGTTATAAATGATTTACACCATTTAGATTGAGTCAAATTTTACCTCTACCATCAGCACGGAAGGCTGCAAGAGTACTGGCAAAAAACTCTAACGTTGCTCTTTATTATTGAGTGGTTGAGCCGTGCCATAGACATATTTGTATTCATTCGTTTTGCATACAAAAAATATGATTTTTGCAGTGTGTCATAATTTCCCAACTTTACAATTCATAAAAAAGACACATAGGAAAAGCACTTTAAGTTTTTCACAGATTTAAATATTTTCAGGGCAATTTTTCAAATTGTTCTTTCCATAAATACCTTATTCGAATTAAACGAACAATATTCAAAAAAAATATAGCTAAATCGGGCCAGCCATTCTCAAATGATGCCATTACCAACGAACAGCATTTCATTTTCATTTATATAGATAGATAAACGTATAGCGCCATTGCGAGTCGCTCGTATCTTGGAAAATGATATCGTGTAGGGACGACCTCGGTAGTTATGCAACACTTTTGGGAAAAACGCGACCGTACTTAGTGTCCGATAGGATAGTTCGCTTGATTTTTTTCATCATTAGTTTCGATACCAAAAACCTATTGAAGAAAGAATCTTATAAATCCGTTCAAAAATAATTAGAATCCATTCAACTCTGATAGAAGAGTTACTTGTCAAATGATAGACGACGCAAACTTTGGCGTCACTGTGTAAAATGGCCATTACGGTGCACGCGTGCGAATGAGATACTGAAATTTCAGCAATATGCGTTCACCGTTGCCTATACCATTATTTAAAATTCTAATTGCCGGCTCATTTTTGAAACAATTTTATAGTATTTTAACAAATATGTTTTTTTCGTTTTATTTTCTATTGCGTATAAAATGTAGTATAGAAAACTACCCAATTGCTACAGTCGTTGTATTTACTCGGTTTGCGGATAGGTCTTTTTTTTATCCGAGCACGGCAAAATGACTGCACTACACTTGATGGTAAGCGTAGTGCAATCCAAAAAACCAGCGACCACCAACCAACAATGGGTTTATCGTGGTCGCCAGAATCATGCCGGCCTGTATAATTGCTTCTTCCCTCTTTGGAGAGGAAAGAAGCAAACCGAAGGGCCTGTGATAGGACAGGCTGATGACCGATGCAGGCACAGAAATACAAGGATGTACCCCTAAAAAAACATCATGTCATGTCGCAAGCCCCTTGGGAGAACCGGATATACACTTGCTAATCCTGGATCGTGCTCCACACAAGGCGTGTGGATCACTATGGCAGGTTTTAACACCATGTATACGGTGGTCGCTATCTGGGCGGATATAAATATCCTACCACCAGCATTATAGTTTTCACCAGCATTTTCTATACGTACTGGACTAATGAAACAAGTTCATTGCAGTCCCTACAATTAAGTCTTTGCAGTCTGCACATATCAGTGATTAAGGCCTCTTACCTTATCAAGCCACATTAAATATTTCATAAAGTTTATTATTTCAGTTGGTTTGACATCGTGGCTCGAAGGACCAAAGTCAGCCTGAGATAAGTCCCTTATCTCGTCATTAATTCGAATGCAAATAATTTTCAGGTCGAGGTCTCGGTCCCGGTCGAGATCGGTGACTCCGAGCACGCCCCCGCCGCCCCTCCCCGCGCCGCCGCCGCCCCCACCCCCGCCGCACACCTTGCACCCCGACAACGCATTAGGTAAAACATTGTTGCTTTGTTTCATGTGCCAAACGACATAATTATGCGCTGTATGTCAGGTGAGGTTTGTTGGAATTTTTAAGGTTGCCACGTAGTTGATGCGTTGTTTTTGCAACGGCAGACGCCAACCAAATTGGTACGCCACCTATGTTAAATTAACTGTCAGTGCCTATTGCTTGCTAATTTCAACGGGAGCCATGATCATAGTTGGTATTACATTGGTTCGTTTACCTTATAAGCAGGTGTCTAGTGATATGGTTTGATTAGATTCTAGAATGTTTATATACCTAGATTTCTGTTAATGAACATTTATCCTTTATATTATAGGGCTGGGTAGACAATAATAATCCTGTTCAATTTACAATTTATTAATATAATGTTATTAAATAAGAGACTGGTTTGCCTAATGACTTATTAATGTTTACTGAACAATATAAACTTTTTCTCAAAGTGCCAACCCTACATTTGCTAGACATTTAACGTCTGCCATCGAACCAGCTGAAAGCAAGTGACACAAATGCAATATGGTTGTACAGTATACAATGTTGCTCACTGACAAATTTCAAAGCGAGCACTCCATATCTGAAAAACGCGAGACACATACTATGTGCACCTGTCATTTATGGTTTAAAATAAGAATACCAAATACTTTCATTTATGTTCTACATAATTATGTGACAGACATAGCTGCTACATTGAAATCTAAACTTAGATAGAATTATAATATCATTTTATGTTATTTCCGGCCGATATTCCAGTGTCTGAATAAATTTTATCTGCGTGATAAAACATTAAACAGCTAGCACCAATTTGACACACGTTATTCTGTATATATATTCACAGACTGATTATATTGTTGTATTTTTGCCGTTTTATAAATAAGATTGCATAATCAGCTCTTATACTACTAATAAACGATACAGTTTTCCGGTGAAAACAGGAATTAGTTACTCTAATCCTAGGTTCTAGGTCCGTTGCTTATGCTTAACTTTCGTTGAATGTTAATGGTCAACGCACATCAAAACTTTGCAACGTGACGACGCGACGCTTTGACTTATGTTGGGGTTTAAAATGAATTAGATTCAGCGCATACGTTAGCTATAATAAGGAATCAAGAATTATTTATTGTCTACTTGAGTAGAATAACTCGAAACATTTTCATCCACAAAGGTCGCGGCATATTAAGCGCCGCAGGTCGTCAGCTCAGCGACCACAGCAATAACCGGGAGTCTTCTCTTGATGACTCCGGTGTGGTGGATGACCACGATGACGGTGAACACACGTCGGACGACCAGGCGCCGCATCCGCATCCACGGAGAACTCATCTCTTACCACCACCGGTGCAGCATCCACCAACGCCGATGGCATTACCTCAAATACAGCATGTAAATTTCTAGCTTTTTTATCGCATGTACAAGATACTAACTAACAGATTGACATCCTGAGGGTAGACATATATTGTCAACTTGTATTTACTTTAAATAAAAATGGTGTTATGAAATATGGTTCCTCTTCGACTGAAGTTAGATATTAATCGCCAGATACAAGAAACTCTAACGGAGGAGACAAAGCCAAAGAACCTGCCTAAAATAGAGAAGCAAAAGGAGAAGCCGAAAAAGTCAGAAAAGGGCAGCATACAAGAGAAATATCCACTAAACCCTGACTACCTCAATCAGATCGTGGTGCTAGGTAAAAATAATTCGATACACTTTGCACTTTCACAAACCACTTTGAGTAATGCTATCAAGAATTATAGTAGTTGTACATAAAGGAATGGTACTTGCTAAAATGTTTGATCGCATTACACAACGTTACTTTGATTGGCACGGCTTTGACACGATAAAGCACGAACAGAATCAACACTAAAATCAATCGACGATATCACTCCAAACGAATGAACGCTTTGCAAACACGATTCCTTCTAATGTGAAACGAATGCAATCAGTAGGTTACTAAACAGAAAATACGAACAACATTCAGTAGTTTAGAAAACGATTACGGACGTAAGTTATTGGCTACTACTCTATGTGCATGATTTAAATAAAGTTGTTTTTTCAATTACCACACTTCAGTCTACGAAATAGGTTATAAACTTTCAATGCTTGCGTTCTATGCAGTTTTCTCTTTTATTCCCGATATCAAAACATGTACAGAATTTTCATTAAAATAAATTTACTAGTGCCTTAAGTATTTTTTCTTCTAACTTTTCTAACCATTCACTCTGTTTCAATTTACATATGCAAACAGATTTTTTCTTTGGATTTCAGAAATATTATGTAAGGTTTCCCTTTAATTTTTGAATAATCCTTAATGTAATACATGCTGCTTGACTTTGAACAAATAATTGTTATTTAGTGTTTTTGGTTTAAAAAAATTAAAAGTTCTTATTCAAGTGGCTTTATTTAATGTGGCTTGGAAAATCTTAATACCAATATTTACTTCAATAATGATTTAAAAAGCCACGAAAATAGTAGATACAGCAATTACATATTTTGCAATTTTAGGTACCGCTGACTAAAACAAAATAATCATTTTGCTTAATAAACTTTCATCTAAGTTTTGGGATTATAAACCTCTAAAGCCAGAGCAAAATGATTATTTCGATAGTTTGTTGACATTCACAAGTAGCTTCAGTTCTCAATGAACAACACTTCATTGAGCATTTCGATACGACACTATTGCAATTTCGCTTCTACCCTCATTAATATCGTCAGGGGCGGACTGGCCATACAAGCGCGCGCCCGACCTCCCGCAAGCGGAGACGACGAAAATTAATGAGCTCAGTTTATTGGCAGCAACGCACAAAACTCATATGGGCAATTACGAGCAAAATTGCACTTACTTCACAGGTTAGTAAAACAGACGCCAAAGCTTCTCTCCCCAGTCCACCCCTGTTCCCCACAGGAAGACTGCAGGGTGACTTTGCGATTGGCTGACTAACTGTTGTCTCGTCAACGTGTTACGAATCGCATTAAAGTATATTTGTATAAACATTGTAATATATTTCAATTTAACCTGAATCTAACTTTTATGCGATTCCACAAGGGAACTATCAAAATTTAACAGTCAAGACCTTGAAAATACCACTTTACTGGTAAATTGCACCGGTTCAACACTTTTCAAAATGACTTATTGGCATTTCAAAACTTTTATTTACCGTGCTGGTTTTCCTTGCATTTTAATGCAATTTTCCTGCACAGCTTTAGTCCCGATTGTCCGCTTACGTTTGCATGTACTTTGTATTTATCTATTATTGATATATAGTCTAACATCGCAAAAAGCTTCGCATTCAAACTTTAATTGCTCACTACGCTTTTTGCTGTGTCCTATGTATCTTTGTTCTGTGTTGAATTAGTTTATGTAAATAATTCATTAACCATCTGACTTTGGTCGCAGATGAACTCGTGGACAGAAATTGTGAGTGTTGCGTCACATGTTGCATAGACTATGAAGGCTGGCTTCAATTCCAGAACTGCTTGTATGGAATCGTCAAGGATCCGCTATTCGAGTTGTTTATTACGACCTGCATCGTTCTGAACACTCTATTTCTCGCCTTAGAGCATCACGGTATGAGCGAAAATGTTAGACAAGCTTTAGACATAGGAAATAAGGTAATTTACTTTAACGTGGAAGTTATATCATAAATTCCAGAATAAGAATAATTCCATTTCTACATACTTTTTAAGGTATTCACGTCGATATTTACACTAGAGTGTATGATGAAAGTGATGGCGATGAGCAAAGACTACTTTGCTTGTGGATGGAACATATTCGACCTGATTATTGTGTCGGCGAGTCTTCTGGACCTTATATTCGAGCTAGTTGATGGCTTATCTGTCTTAAGAGGCCTTCGATTGGTAAGTTGTAATACTTATTAGATACTTTTTAAAATATTAAGTATATATTATAAAGCTCTGTTTTACCTGTTAATTTCACTACCACACAACTTATTATACAGTCAATATCCATTTTAATAAATGCTTTGTTTGTTATCACTTTTTATCAAGTCGTTATGACTTGATATTTTTTTGTTTTAATTTTAATTTAACGTGTGTTAAAAGTAAAATTTATTTTGTTTTAGTTACGGGTGTTGAAGTTAGCTCAATCATGGACTACAATGAAAGTGTTGTTGAGTATTATAATATCGACTATAGGTGCTCTCGGTAATTTGACATTCGTGTTAGTGATAGTTATATATATTTTCGCTGTCATCGGCATGCAGTTGTTCTCCAAGTCTTACACGCCTGATAAGTTCGAGCCCGACCCTGTACCTAGGTATGTACTACTTAAACTACGTGAATTATCAAGAAGTATTTATCATCTGAATCTTACTAGATGATTCTTGAAATCGGTTGATCTGAATGAAATGAAATATTGCTCTTATAAATTTTAAGTTCTCCAATCACATCTAATGCCTTTTTTCCAATTCTATCGCATGCAAAAGGTGGAACTTCAACGACTTCTTCCACTCGTTCATGATGATATTCCGTATCTTGTGCGGTGAATGGATCGAGCCTTTGTGGGACTGCATGCGAGCTGAGCAAGCCAGCGGAGCAGAAAGTTGTTTTTTCATATTTTTGCCCGCACTCGTTATGGGGAACTTCATGGTGCTCAACCTCTTTCTTGCCTTGCTGCTCAATAGCTTTAACAGTGAAGAACTTAAAAATAAAAAGGAGGTAGGTTACTGAATGATTGGTTAAATATAATGAATGTCCATCACGGTTGATATTGTGATAAATATTAATGATTATTTGTAAGCTTAATATTATTTTCTGGAATACGCTTTGTGCCTTTATTAATTTTGTAATCGTTTTTCAGGAAGTTGGCGAAGATTCAAAAATAGCTAAAAGCTTTGATAGAATACGTTCTATAGTAAGAAAAAAAGGTTTCCTCATATCTAGAAGCAAAGAGACTGAAAAAAAATCTAAGTTAGAAGAGCTAGTTAACGAATTTATGTCACAACAACGTGCTCTGAAGGAGAAGAAGGTGTCGATACCCAGCGAGCAGAGATACTCGTCTTCAATACAGGAAACCATATTGTTTCCACATGACAATATTTATAGTCATAGTTATCAAGAAGCCTTAAATAGGTATGTTATTCAAAATCATGCTTTTATACCCATAAAATACTAATTTAAAAAACATTATCACCCGTGTAAAGATAATATGCTTCTCGAGATATACATAACAAGGGAATTTTAAAGCTCAATGTAATTTTCAGACCAATATCAGTAGGATCAGAGTTCGCATATCCCCAACTTTATCAAGCAGGAAATAATTTAAACCATGGTAGTCAGGAAACTTTAAAGGATGTAAGAGATTTAGCGACAGAACATAAAATAACTAGCATAAGAGAAGATTCTAAAGAAAACCTTGAAGACGCGTCGCCTACAGAACAAGTTGCAGCGCAGAAACTGCTAAATCAAATGTCTTCGGGGTATCACACTCAGCCATCAGACTCGAAAGGTAATCTATATTGTTATTTAAAACATTTAGAACTACGAAACATTTTTTAAAATGTATTGTATTTTTATTTAAAGACAAGATAAAACAATTATTTTTCAATTATATTACATTTAATTTATTATCAAAAGTTTTATGTATGTACTAATTGTATAATTTATTCTTAAACAATAACAAAAGTATAGTCAAATTCGTCATTTTATAACTGTTATTTTATAGATACTTTACATATAGCAGATGTCAATACAAATAAATTGCGAATTATATTTTGGTTTACCTATACACGATTAAAGATCGTGAGATTTTGATAATTTCTTTTACTTATACTTTTTTAGGTGACTGATTTCAGGTTGTCATGTGTAAGCGTTCGGACGTAGGTCACGATGTGCCCACAATTTGTATTACAGAAATATTTTAATTCTTTTATGGTCTTGATGTTTTTAAATCCAATTTTCGATCTAACCTTTTCCGAACTTTTTGTGTACGTCCATCTTTTTATCAAAAATTTTTGCCACTCATTTCGTCTTACTATTCGGATATACTAATAACCATTTGGCCTCTGAATCATTGTAATGTAGAACTAATATTCAAAATTACACTAACGCCTTTGGGTAACGGTCAGCCATCCGCCTATCGGCAGCATGTCATGTAATGTAGTATAACTTTATACTAAAAATGCTTGCAGTCCCGGCTTTGCATTTTCCACATCTTTCTCTATCTCATATTTAGTATGTTCTGGAAGAAATACACAGGTATTATAGAAAAATAGATCACTACAGAAATTGTTGCTACACAACAATGTAAATCCAACTTCAAATCTCACATGCTAGTAGACCAGTAAATTAACAGTATCGCTATTTTACTGATTCAATAAAAAAAATTATAACTATAAAAAATATACATAGAAACACTTTACTAATTTCAGATGAACCCGAGCATTATGAAATGGCACAACTTTCGAGTAAAACTACCCCGGAGAAAACTAGAAGGCAAGCTAGGGAGCCACCAAACATTTTATGTAAGGACCCAACGAAAAAACCAGATGAAGAAGACATGAAACATCCATGGCAAACATTAGTCTCATATGTAGATGAATTAACCGTAGGTGGGAGGAAAAACTCCAAGGGTCAATACATTGATGCGATGGGGAATTTTCCAGGATTTGGTAAACTAAAGGAACCGAAAGTACCTCAGGATTGTTTTCCTCGTCAATGCTACGATATGTGCGTGATCCACAATAAAATATCGATTAAAGTACGTCCTTCAAAATTTTGACAGTTTGTATAATTTCAGGAGTTCATGCTGGGATTCATGTATACGGACTAAATTGGGCCAACGTTGGATGCTAATTCGCACATTTGTATTGCGATATGTAGATACTCCAGCCTTCGAGTGGTTCGTTTTAGTTCTAATATTCGCATCCAGTATCACCCTGTGCTTTGAAGATATCCACCTAGAGAAGAATAAACCTCTGAAAAAGATTCTCTACTGGACCAACTTGGGGTTCTGCATGATTTTCATAATAGAGATGTTTCTCAAGTGGATAGCATTGGGATTTTTCAGATACTTTACAAGTTTCTGGACGTTGTTAGATTTTACTATAGTTTTTGTAAGTATCGTTATATGTTGGTATGTGACAAAGAAACTGTCAAACATCGATTTAAATATATTGTACCTATATACTTTTGTTACAGGTGTCAGTGTTCAGTTTGTTAATAGAAGAAAACGAAAATTTAAAAGTGTTAAGATCATTAAGAACTTTACGTGCATTACGGCCACTCCGAGCGATATCGAGATGGCAGGGCATGCGTATTGTTGTGAACGCTCTAATGTACGCAATACCCAGTATATTTAATGTGTTGCTAGTCTGTTTAGTGTTTTGGTTAATTTTTTCTATTATGGGAGTGCAATTTTTCGGTGGAAAATTTTACAAATGTGTGGACGGTGATGGGGAACTGCTACCTTTAGAGGTAATTAAATGATATTCAAGCCATAAACTAACATTTTTAAATGTGTTACAAACATATTATATTCACTTTCAGATAGTAAATGACAAATGGGAGTGTAACTACAATAACTTCTCTTGGGTGAATTCGAAGATATCATTTGACCACGTCGGTATAGCGTACTTAGCGTTATTTCAAGTGGCTACTTTCGAAGGCTGGATGGAAGTGATGGCCGACGCAGTGGATGCTAGAGGTGTAGACTTGCAACCAGCTCGAGAAGCAAACCTTTACGCTTATATTTACTTTGTTATATTTATTGTATGCGGATCGTTCTTCACGTTAAATCTATTCATAGGAGTAATTATAGATAATTTTAATATGCTCAAGAAAAAAGTAAGTGTATAAACTTAATGGTGTACCAGACATAATGGTGTAATTAATTTAGGCTGTCAGTAATCTTGACCTATTTTTTCAGTACGAAGGTGGTGTTTTAGAAATGTTCCTTACGGAAAGCCAAAAACATTATTATACAGCGATGAAGAAGCTCGGTAGAAAAAAGCCCCAAAAAGTAATAAAAAGACCTAGAAATCAATTTCTCGCCATGTTCTACGATTTGTCGAACTCACGTCGTTTCGAGATAGCAATATTTGTATTAATATTTTTAAATATGCTCACAATGGGCATAGAACATTACGATCAACCACATTCTGTTTTCTTTATTTTAGAAGTTAGCAATGCATTCTTCACTACTGTGTTTGGTTTAGGTAGGTAAAATTGGTATATTCATATAATTAACATCGTTGATAAATATTTACATCTCCCTTTACTATTTCAGAAGCAATAGTGAAAATCGTCGGCCTTAGGTACCACTATTTTACGGTGCCTTGGAACGTTTTTGATTTTCTGTTAGTACTAGCATCCATTTTGGGCATACTAATGGAAGATATTATGATTGATTTGCCCATTTCACCAACTCTGTTACGAGTGGTTCGAGTTTTTCGTATAGGGAGAATTTTAAGACTGATTAAAGTAAGTATTCGGTTGTGTATGTTTATTTTGGATTGTTAGAAAATTATGATATTCTCTTCCGCGAACACTTATTTATTTTGAATTATTCTCCTAAGATAGCAAAATATAATATTTGCTCTTAACCTAGCAAGTCTCTGAGGCCTCTGAATTAAATTTATCACATCTAGTTCTCTTAAACATAACAATATTTATTTATAGGTCCAGACGCTCAAAAGACACAATAATTAATTTCTTTATTCCTTTCAGGCCGCTAAGGGCATTAGAAAATTGCTATTTGCACTAGTAGTATCTCTACCAGCTCTATTCAACATCGGTGCCTTGCTCGCGCTGATCACTTTTATATACGCAATCATCGGCATGTCAGTGTTCGGCCATGTCAAAGAACAGGGCGCTTTAGACGACCTCGTCAATTTTCAAACATTTGGGAGAAGTATGCAGTTGCTTTTTCGGTAAGTAGATCTAAACTATGACTCTTAAAAAAAGGGTCTAAAGTAAAACATATTATATTCTATTTCAATTGACGTTTTAGTCTCATGACGTCAGCTGGCTGGAATGACGTCCTCGAATCACTGATGATCCAGCCTCCGGAATGTGAGCCTGGAGACCACGGCCATACGAACGGCAACTGTGGCAGTCCGCTTTTGGCCATCACGTATTTCACCTCTTTCATTATCATTAGCTACATGATTGTCATCAACATGTACATAGCCATCATCCTCGAGAACTTCAACCAAGCGCATCAGGAGGAAGAGATTGGCATTGTTGAAGATGATCTCGAGATGTTCTATATCAGGTGGTCTAAGTAAGTAGTTGTGGGTCAAATTCTAATGATTTTAAAATCTGTCAAATGTATTTAGTATAAAGTACAGCAGAAATTGATTTAAAAATCTATACTCTATTTGAACTTGCTCAAGAAAGTGGCTTTCACAGACAAAAAAATTCAGCGCCATCCAAGTCTGATGTTATTTAAGCTGTGAAAATATAATATCACCAAACCTAATTGATCCATAGAATTCCATATGTTACTATCTATCTATCGGAATTAACTGTACATGGTAAGTAATAACATGCCTTATATTTTTCAGGTACGATCCCCATGCGACTCAGTTTATAAGTTTTGCGCAACTGTCAGATTTCATAGCATCCCTAGATCCCCCGTTAGGTATTTCTAAACCTAACACAGTTGCTCTAGTCAGTTTTAATCTTCCTATTGCTAAAGGAAACAAAATTCACTGTCTAGACATTCTCCATGCATTAGTGAAACATGTATTAGGACATGTAGAGGAAACTGACACGTTCAGACAACTTCAAGAACAGATGGATATAAAATTCAAGAAGCAATTTCCGACGAGAAAAGAATTAGAAATTGTTTCTTCTACTAGAATATGGAAAAGAGAGGATAAAGCTGCCAGAACGGTACAACGTGCCTGGAGAGAGTACGTGAAGTAAGTATCTTAACAGTTTGGTGACTACATTTATAACAAATTAATTATCAACGTGAATCGTAGGTCTTAGATTGTTGGCCTCGTTACAGATTTCGCAGCTTATAGTACTGAACCTGGATGACGCAACACTGCGTTTATCATTCGCAGATTATACTTCTATACAACTTCCATAACACTTTTGTGACACATTTAAATTATCCTATCTAAATTAACCTGCTACTTATAATAATGTTGTGCAGACGAAAAAATCGCAGCCCCTCGAACGAAGAGGAAAGCACGAAATGGTCACCAGGAGGAGGTTGGGGTGGACGCCTCAGCGCCCTATTACATGTCCGTAGAGGATCACATGCGTCCAGTAGGAAATCATCACGGGCGTCTGACGCTTCGGATTTCAGCGACCTAGGAGGAGCATGGCTTAATCTGCCACTGCTATTATTACCAGGTGCAACTCCTGCTGAACAGGTAAAGTGATCTTTGATAATTTATTTTGTTCGACTATATTTTGGAGCACAGCTACATAAAGACGTTGTAATGTACGGAGTGGTCAACTTGAGAATTCTATAAAAGTATGAGCTATAACATTAAGTCGAAATCCTGAAATTTAATAGGTGAGTCGTGTAAATAATTAAATTTTACCTACTTTATACACATTTTTATAACAACCATCTTCCCTTTTTCTCTGTTTGGTCAAACATTGGAATATATTTTAGGTACCTATAAAAAAAATTAATAATTAATTTACAACTATACACTTTCGGCTTCATAGCGATCATGTCACCTGTAAGACTGGCATACACAATACCGGATATTATGCTTTTGCTTTCCGACTCAATGTCCCGTACATTGTTTATCTTCATGTTACAATAATTGCAAAACTGGTATTCCAAATGACTTTATGACTAGATGGCGACTGGTTCAGAATCCGCGCCACTGAGACGGAGGTCCGCGTACGGTTTGCCCATATTTCTTCGCCATCAAGACGCAGTGGACGAGGATGTAGGGCCGAAACGAGCAGGTTCATATGTAATGTTTTGCTTTCCGTGTCTTTTAATTATTTCATTTAGATTGCATTATTGAAATCGCTCTACGTGTTTGCTTTATTTTCAATTATAATTTCATCATCATTTAAATTATTTATAGTTTTTATTGTAACATTCATTCTTTCTAATATTTCATCGTCAAACACGCAGAGTGTATTTCATACATTCATAAATTGAATGGTATTTAAGAAAAGCATTGCTGTGTTAGTTTGGTTAGCCTGTGTATTAAAAACATTAACCTTTTTTTAAACCATGTGTCTTGTCCCCAGTGTTTAGACGGTGTTAATTTCAATTGGCATTCAACCAGTTTTTTTTTACAATAATCCTAGAAAAACCGTAATGTTATTTGCTTTTGCATGCTTGCTTTTTTGTTCTTTTATATCGCTTCTGTGTTAGCTGTTGTGATACGTTGATTCTTGTGTAGAGAATAGTGCCTTTACAGTGTGTCCTTCACTTTTAATGCATCTCAGGAATTCGTAAGTAAGATTTTCCATTTTGGGTTCCGGTATCTCAGTAAAGTTAATTTTCCGCTAGATGATGTAGTTATTGTAATGTAATTACTATTACTTACAATAATAGAGCTTGGCATTGTTGAAAATGCGTATTGTGGGCATAAACAATTTATTTATAGCCTACTTTAGTAAGCTAAACTAGTAGCATAAATAATAGAGAACTTTAGATTTAAATCTTAATCTAATTCAATTAATTCTGATATTTTACCACATTTACGTATAAAAGACGATATAAATGCTTTCATGTTACTTAGAAAATGCTTTGAAGACAAGAAATTCCTTAGAGATATCACTTGGAAATAGTACCACTGCACAGACATATATAACATAGACATACAAGGTAACAACCACAAATCAATCCTTCACATTGGGACAATTAAGTTTTGGATTGAATTCCAGGTTCCCTTCGTCTGACGTCACGACGAAACTCAGCTCGTCGGCCCACCCCGCCGGCGCGCGCTCGCACACCTTCCCCTCACGCGAATAGTGAGGTAAGCATACTAGTTACTGAAGCGTCGCCTGATGCGGCGCCGCCCCCTCCAGCGCCGCCAACAGTCGTCAGGGTCCTGGTGCACAGAGAGAGCGACGAGCAACCCAGCTGATCCACAACTGATGAGCTCCCCGCAGCTCACTCCAACGAACTCTAAATGACTATCAAACGTTAGCAATATCGCACAACAGTTATCGTTTTCACTTGTGCGTACTACCACGAAAATTGACGTTCGGTGGCGTCAATTGTATTGTGATTTTAATTAAGCCTCCATTAATACAATTATCGAGATGAATGGTCACAATCGTGTATATACAAATAATCGTTTAGTGTGCGACGGAGAAAATCCTAGTGAAAAAGGAAACCCGTGCCTATTTATCTCGATTCGTATGTTAGTTAATAATCTTCAGAAACAATAACCGGGAACTTCCAATGTTGTTGCAATAAGGATTTTTATCAAATTTCATCGATTGAATAAGCTTATTATGAGAAAATGTAAGACAATTAAAACACGCTGTTAGTTATTGCAAGAAAATTTTGTAGCATTACCCTTTATTAAATAATGCTGACGTCGATTCTTGGATCATAGAAAGATAAACTTCACAAAAGGGGCTCAATTAAAATACATTATTAAGTTATTATATACCTTACAAATTAATTGAAATATCGATGAAATGAAATCGATGTTTGTAGTAACAGTCATCGATATCCGAATAAATTGTTTATCTTTCTATGATATAGATCTTTGAAAAATTTCTATTTTAATTCGCTTGTCTAAGTAGTTACACAATGTTAAACCAGTCTCAAATGATGGTTGTAAATGATGTTGTTATTGTAAATAGTGCGCATAATAAACGACTGATAGTGTCGCACCAGGTTGATATATCTATATATTATATTGTTTTGTCAAATGTACCTAATAAGCGAAATATTAAAAAGATTTTGTAATAGGCAACGGTGAAGATTCATGTAGTATGTTTATTACTAGTGATGTGCCGAATATATCTAAGCATCAATTAAATACTGGATAATATTTTTATTGTAATGTATTATAATTTTTTGATATGTTGAATAAAACAGTAAAATATACTTAAGAGATCTGAAGTTGAAACTTTGTCAAGCAAACACAAAGATTTTTTCAATCCAAGCATTATTTGGAACGATAGCCGAAAGAAAGTTGGATCGATCGATTAGCTCGCTCCATATTATGGCACAGATATGTTGGTGCACTTGTTTCATCAGGTTCACCTATCCTTTCGAGAATATAGGCATCAAGCATTAATAAAAAATTATATAGTTTCAGTATATTTAAGTATTACGCCAAACTTTTAAATGTTGCTCTAGTTCCTTTAATTCCAGTTACAAAAAACGACATATTTTTAAATAATTCCTCCAGCTATCGATTTTCGGCCCCACCATAATATACGACCTGACGGAAAGAAATCGAGTTCCATTTTTGAAATATTAAACAGGAATATCGACGGTGCCTGTTCCGTTCCATTCCATAGTAAGTTAATAAGCTGGTCCCTAAAAATAGATATCTCGGCACATCAATATAATTTGTTTTCAGACAAATATTACTTAATATGTATAGCAAGACATTTGTAAGATACGATAAATTAAAAATAATCGTGTTGTTATTTATGGATACGACAAATTATGTATAAAATGTCTGATGTTATTCTAAATGAATTTGCATTACGAAAAATTGCTCCAAATAGACTACCATAGAAAAAAACATGTAATTTCTTCTATATAAAAATTGTAGAATAATTTAAAAAAATCAAGCATATTTCTTTACATATATAATAAAAAACCAAGGTACGTATTTAAGAAAAATGATTAATAATAATAATTCACTGTTAACGAAAGAGTCAATTTAGAACAAAAAATCTTTTTGGATTCATTAAAAGTAGATACTAGATTTTTTTATACATAGTGCCTCCCAGTTTAATAAGCATGTCTGAATAAAACACGGTATTTTTAATCGCCTACATAATAAATAAATCGCATCAATTTATAAATGAAGTTTAGTATTGTATTGCTGCGGCTTTTGCATATTTTTAATGACACACAAAATTTCTGTATCGTAGATGTTTTTTTAAATATAAACAATTATCGTACGGTAGAACGGGGTGAATAGGGATAAAAATACTTTAATATTTATTTAAACGGGTCTTAATCGCATATTAATTAGCGTTTAAATAAATATTATAGTATAATAAATATCATGTAAGTCTACAAACATAAATATTTTTCTCTTTTCACACATACAAACTGACATAATTGTTATCAAGTAAAGAAATAAACAAGCGTCGGTGTATTTTGATAAAAAATAAGCTTGAGTTGACAGTTTGTGTAAATTTAAAAATAAATTTTACCGATTGGACCCTGCATTTACTATTCACCCGTTGCGCGGTAATTATTATTTTTCAGTGAGGTTAACTATACGAACATCATCAGGAGTCTCATAACTGTCGTACTTCGAGACATCAATTATGTTTAATAATTTATTAGCCATTTCTTAAGATTCCATTATTTCTCAGCGACGTCAATTATGATAATTTTGTACTCAGTAACGGAAAATGAAACAATTTCTATACTCAGTAACGCATATACAGTATGAAAATTTTCGATTTATAAGGAATAAGTAACGTCTCTGAGTTGAAGTTATTTGACGTTTATGAGTACGGCAGTAAGATACAAGAAACGAATTTATTATTATTATTTATATCATCGTTCAAATACTACCATTAGATACGTTTTCATTGCATTAATCATTTGTTATGCTTACCGCTAGGGATTGCAATCCGGAAAACCGGATCCGGTGATCCGGCGGATCCGGCATCATTATACGACAACCGGATCCGGTGCCAATATACCGGATCCGGCGACCGGATCCGGTGCTACAATTTTTAGATATTTAAATAGAGCTGTTGCATGATTAGGTACTTTACTATGCCAAAGGAAAAAGTCATACTATCAGAAATGACAAAAATCTTGAAAAGAGTTATTCAAGATGATAACTTTGAAGAAATAGTAGAAGAGAACTTAGATTCACCCTCACTAAAGAAAGATTTGACATTACAGGAAGAATTTTACAAATCCAGCAAGAAACCATGTGTTATAGCTTACATACTAAAAAATAGAAAGATTTTCATAAAGTACTAAAAAAGTAAATGACTACATTTGAAAAGACGGAGTTTTGACGGAGTTCGAAGAGAATACTTGTCTGCTATTTATGATTATTTGCTGACAATAAAGCCAACAAGTGTAGAAACTGAAAGGGCCTTTTTGGCCGCAGGCTATATTTGCAGCTCTATTAAAAGTCGACTAGCAGATGACACAATTAACATTATTTGTTTTCTACGATCCTTTTTTCAAAATCAACATTGATTTTCTATATAATGAATACCAAGACTATTATTACTTAAAATTCTACTTAAAATAATTATTTTTCGTAAGTTGATTAAACTAAAAAGTTGAAATTATAAGACAAACTCATTATTGTGATAATTGTGCCATTCATTACAAAGATTCATCAAAGCATGATGGTGTCTGTCATAAATATAAGACTTGTTTGTTGCAATGTTAGCATTCTCAAATACTTTATTAATTATTGTGATCTCATCCCAATAAATTACGTAAGGTTAATTATATTAGATTTTATAATGTTACTTACTAAAATAATTGATCTATATGTGAAAGTGAAATCTATGAAGATTGAGCTACTTGTTTCATAGTTAAAATTTTACTAGTTACCTACACTACTAGATTTTATTTGTTTGCTCGTTGTCTAATCTTAACATTAGAACCTATCCTACTAATATTATAAACGCGAAAGTTTGGAAGTATGGATGGATGTATGTTTATTACTCTGTCACGTAAAAACTACTGAAGGGATTTTAATGAAACTTTACAATAATATAGCTTATACATCAGAATAAGACATAGGCTACTTTTTATCCCGAAAAAGCAGATCACGCGGGCGAAGCCGCGAGCAAAAGCTAGTTAGAAATAAAGTTGACTACCTATATTAAGCACAATAACACTTGATTAACTTACTAACAATTCATTTTGAACCGAAAAGTGAAAATCAACCTGACTTGATCAATCCGGCCGGATCCGACCGGATCCGGCCGGATCAGTGGAAATCCGGTCGGATCCGGCCGGATTGAAAATGACACCGGATTGCAATCCCTACTTACCGCTTGCCGATTATGACAACAGCATTTCGATCTCTTATGAATTGGATATAGCTTAGCTCAATAGCTTTTATTAAAATGTAGATAATTTAATGAAAATAGTAAATTTATTAAGGGTATAAACTCGCTATGTTGATTCGCACAAATTTCTGTAGGGCTATAAGTTGTATGTTACAAAATAACTATAGAGTTAAATAAATATTCAGTTACAAAAGACAATATTTTACCAACTCATCTAGAGTTAAGGTACAATTATTTTCAGGCTATGGCTTATTGGCCCTTAGCTGACATCAAAGCGATTATTGCTCTTAGGGTGCGTTTGTTTCAACTGTATGTAATTTTAACAGCGTTTGCAGGAAGCAATATTCAGGAAATCTACTGATTTTGTTTGTACTGAGAAAACAAATATAACCTTTGACTGCATTTTCTTTAATGCTTATCTCAATCCAACGATTGCCTGAAAGAAATTGCGCGATAAAGCCGCCAATTGACTCTTCTTTTTCGTTTTTTAAACTGTATTTCTTGCGTTCAATATAATTTTAATAAATAACGTAAACTATTGCTTCACCACGTTATGACCGCCGCGCAGTTACAATTACTACTGACGGTTGAAACAACCGACGCTTATTGTTTGTTGTATTCCTTTTGTAAAATTATTTTTATTTACGATAGTGGCATAATTTCTATTTAGCCCGTCCATAATATTTATTTTCTATGACAACATTAGCTGCCGCTGGTGAACATGGGCATATGCACAAAAAGTGCTTGTTACGCTCGCTGAACACGAGCGACTTGCCATAGCTAGAAAACTCCGCTAGCGCCACCAAGATGCGGATTGTAGTTTGCATAAATTTGATATGGTGGTAGGTCGCTGGTATGCGAAAGGCCGTCCGGGTTAGTACCACCGCTTTGTCTATTTCTGCCGCCAAGCAACAGTGTGTAAGCACTGTTGTGTTTCGGTTTGAAGGACATTGATGCCAGTGAAATTACTGGGCATTATGAGACTTAACATCGTATGTCTCGGGGTGACGAACGCAGTTCCGTGCCATGCAGTGCTTTGTATTTCAAAGTTCTGTGTGGTGTTGCTTCTGTTTATGGGCAGGCGTGACGCTTACCATTAGGCGAGCGCTTTGCTCGTCTCGTCATTCAATCAAATAAAAAATAAACTTGTATACGGTGGTCGCCGGCAGCAGCTATATGCCACTAGTGGCCACCGATCGCTTACACCTGGCCCACGGAAACATCGCTCAAAGCGAATTCACTCTGCGCTGCAAGCGTCACTACCAAACGACATAGACAAACGTAGCTACTTATGCGTTTCATATATTTTTGGGTTACTGGCTCCGAACTGTCACAAAAGGCTGACTCTCACCAGTGACGCCACACACGCGTTACCCTACAATAACAAACACCGTTTTTTTTTATTCGGACACAGAAAAGTGATTCCATTAAGCCTGATGGTAAACGCACTGAAGTCCAAACTATTACCGACAAACAATGAGTTTATTCGTGGTCACCAGAATCATGCCCGCCTGTATAAATGTTTCTTCATATTCCGAAGAGGGAATAAGCGAATCGAGGGGCCTGCGACAGGACAGGCGGATGACCGATGCAGGCACAGGGATACAAGGATGTACTCCTACCCGCCCCGACCAACCATCAAGTTATGTCGCAAGCCCCTCGAGAGAACTGGATATGCACTGCCTGATCCTGGAACGCGAACCACACAAGGTGAGTGGGTCACTATGGCAGGTTTTAACACCATGTTTACGGTGGTCGCTATCCGGTCGGATATGAATATTCTACCACCAGCAACTATAAGCTCCTGTCGCGTATTCGCTACTTGTAGTCGCGTTTAGCTTCAAGTGCGGCGTTTTGTGGCTGTGGTGGGTGGCACGTTTGCAGCGACGCTTAATCATATTTTCACTCGTATTTCTATAAAGATTGTTTATGATCAATAAAATAAAATAGATTATTAAGAATTTTAAAATTTACTAGAAATAAACCTCAGTCTTTAGATTTCCAATCCAGAAACAACTCGATTTAGCATGGACCAACATTGTCTATTAATTTAATTTAAAATATTATCTCGATTTACTAATGAATCTTGACCAAAACCCTTTTGAATTTGTTCGTACGTAGTTTTTCGAGGGCTGTATTGAATTCTAGGATTTTAGATGCCGACACCTTGTGCCACTTCCGCTTTAAATATGACAATTTTTTACACGAATTGCTTTCAACTTACGTGCTTTGGTACTTCAATAAACAATTGACACTAACATTTTGAATTTTAAAAATGGAAAGCGTGACGTTCTAATAGATTAGATATTTCTCGAGTTCATTATTAGGTATGTAATGTAAATATGAGGGCAAAAGAGGAGCGCAATAATTTTTCATAATTCTATAGCGTTTATTATCCAGGAGGTTGTTAGAGTTAATTTTTATTTAAATGTACGCGATGTACATGTAAAACTATTGTAGTGAGTGAAATTGCAATATTAAAGCATGTGTTGAGGTTCGATTTAAGTAATATATGTTCGGATTTGTATAATATGTAAATAAAAATTTTAAGTGAGACCTGCGAAATATGATTTCCTTCCGAGGTACAAAATATTAACTAACCATGTTGAATACTATGATTAAACGAAAACATAGAAATGTTGAATTTTTATTTATTCCCTCAACCAGTACCTACTTCAATAAAAAAGGGCCCAAGAGGTACTAGCCTACGACCCCCGGGTTGATCAGGCCCCAAAATTCCGAAGCTCTATGCAGTCATATTTTTTTTACCCTTCAGATGAACTGCAGGGGTAATAGGATACTGGTGACCCCTGCAGTATCGCATCTTCGGGGTTGTAAGAGTTAGGGTGGGTGGGGGAGTTGAGAGGTAAGGGGAGGTGATAATAAAGATGGTAATAACAGGCTGATAGGAGGAAATAAGAGTGAGGAGAGGGGAGGGATATACAATCATATTGAAGCCATGTATACCGTGTGGCAGATTTAATTTTTTTAAATACAATTATTTCCTAATCAAAAGTGGATTTGTAAAAATTAGGCTTACAACACGGTACGCGTAGCTTCAAAACCACACTTTAATAAACCGAACTGTTGTGATCCGTCGATTTTCAAATTTTCCCTCGTACTCCGTCATCAGATCATAGTTTTTTTTTATATAGACCACCATCGACGTAAATAATATTGAATACAAAATAATCATCAAAACCGGTACGTAAAAAATAAATATGCAGACTTGAGAATCTTCTTTTTTTAAATTATTAATAAAACTTGGGAGCTTGATTGGTAAATGTTTTCTAAAAGGATCTTAAATTCGAAGTGCCCAAAGGTCCTCCATCCTCTAAGAGTGCCCTGACATTATCCAGGGAAAAATACTACGATGCCGAGATAGAGAAATTACCAAAAATAAGTGTTTACGAACTGTAACCGAGCCATATTCTCGAAATAAGTGAAATTTAAAAAATATGTACTGTGTATAACACTTCTAATATAATAGCGTTTTCTGAATAACGTAATGTAGATTAAAAAATAGTTGACGCTCAGGCCCAATGGCCGCGCGACAACGGATGGTACTGCGCGTATTGTATCTAGTACCTACTGAGTACTGAGTATTTCCAGGGACGCGTGCGCTTATTGATCCCGAGTTTAGTAAGGTTTACTTAAATTGATGCATTGAACTCCTTTATTTTTATTTACCAATTCGTAGGTAATATATTTATGGTTATTTTATAGGAGACTGTAATAAATACACTCCCTTTTTACTTCATTCTCTCTCTGATAATTACAATAAAACTCCAATAATGTACTTGTCAGGATGTAATGAACTCATGAAATACTCTATCAATTCTCTATAGGAATTAAATTAACAAAAACTGATACACTAACATCTTACTTAGTTGAGACTCGAGTGCGTCGGTTCCATGAGAAGTTCAGACCGTAATTCTTTGGTTTGTAGTCCTTCTCAGTTTTTGGTATATCCAAATACCAAATCCAACCGTTCTTCTCACAATGCTCAATAGCGTCATCAGGCGAGGAGAATTGAATCTTCATGTTCGAGAGAGGGTCACCGGTAGACGTCCAGCCCATGAGAGGGTTCTCCCAGCGTTGACGGGTGTCAAACTCCATCTCCCAGTGATGGATGTTGTTGGTGCCGCTCTGCATCGCATTTTTAGGCGGTTGGTAGATACGGACCCTGCGGGTTTTAATGTGTTCCTCGGGTACACCACTGATGGGGGAGAGGTCAACCTGATATAAAAAAAATGGAAAATTATAATATAGGATTCTATATTTGTATTTATGGTGAGGATATCTCTGAGTTGGTGATCAGGTCACATTAGTGGAACCATTTCAGCCTTAATCCTAGTATTGTATATATGACACTACATAAATGAATTAAGAGCTTTCATTATGAAATTAAATAAAATGTGGAACTATTATTACAAGTGAACAATGTAATATGGTGTTTGAATTGATATTTTTGTACTACGGAATTAATAATAAAAATAACATAACAAAACTGTATTGTG
This sequence comes from Amorpha juglandis, assembly GCA_949126905.1. Lineage (NCBI taxonomy): Eukaryota > Metazoa > Arthropoda > Insecta > Lepidoptera > Sphingidae > Amorpha > Amorpha juglandis. The sequence continues at coordinate 11,140,279 of OX421383.1, forward strand.
TGTATGAGTGATAGTCTGATTCAATAAAGATATTATTATATAGGTAATAAGTTGAAACACAAAAACAGAGATATTATTTGTGAAAAAGAACCATAATAAAAATATATGAGTACCTTTACTCATATATTTTTAATTATATATTGAATTATTAATATAGATTCCTTAATCTATAATAATAATTCAATCTTTCATTAAATAATACATCAAATGGTAGGAAGTATATAAATTTATATATATAAAAGAAAGTGGTGTTAGTTACACCACTTATAACTCAAGAACTGCTGAACGGATTTAGCTGAAAATTGGTGGAGAGGTAGCTTAGAACCAGGAGACGGACATAGGATACTTTTTATCCTGTTCGACCACATTTCAGTCAAGTAACTATAAAACGTGGTATAACAAAAACATCTGACATGACACAAAACGCAAATGACAGTGGAATAACAAAACTTAAATGACAGCTAAACGTAATTTTGTCTTTGGTTAAGTATGGTAAAAAAAATTACAAATATAAAAATGATAGCTAAACGTAATTGATAATATCATTAGTAATTTGTTTTCTTTGAATCATCATTAACAATGCCGCGACCAAGACGATCAAATCTTTCCCGACAAAACTATGCATTTGATCATGTGATGATCTTTAGCAAAGTTGTTGTGCATGAGCCCACGAGGGTTTCTGAGAGGGTACGATCAATTTTCGACACATGGCGCCACTGTTAGGCTACTTTTATCCCGGAAAAAGCAGATCACGCGGGCGGAACCGCGAGGGACAGCTAGTAAATGTATATTTGGCACATATAATTGGTATTTGTCACATAAAATTGGTACAGAGATTTTACTGTTGTCTACTTTATAGGCATGTCATGATAAATTTACCATATAACTTTTGGTAGTGGGTAGGATGATAGGAGAGTACCCAATATTTATTTCTAGCTCATTGGATAGCATCCACCATACTTATGATGAATAATCCACCAAAATGGCTGGTTCCAGAATCAGCCATTGTATGTCTAGTTATTTCAATCCGGCAACATTTTGGCAACCATTTATAGATGCAACCATCCTTCAATGATCGACATTATATATATTTAATACTTACCATCAGGTGCAGTGTAGTCACTGTGCCGTGTCTGTACAAAGGAAACGTAAACTCACCTTGGTAGGGACAACGATAGCCGTATCAAGAGATTTCTTCTGTTTAGCCTCCTCAGGAAGACTTAAAACCGATTCATTGTCAATTATTGGGGCCTCCTTGCGAGAGACTGGGTTACTGTCAAAGCGAATGTTGCTGGTCGAGAATGCAGGTAAAGATCTGCGGAAGAATACTCATGTGTAGGGAATACTAACCATACAAAGTGTTTAAATGTCTATTATAACTTCATATTGTTTGTAACGTTACACAACCCACCTCGACAGCTGACTTCGAGTTAAACTCGCCGTGCAGCTAATCACTTTAAACATGGTTTGTTTTTACGTAACTAAAAAAATTATATTATCTGAGTTTTATCTGAAGTTGAGTTGGAAACTTGACAGTTGACGGTTTAGACTTTACAGCTGACAAATGACAGTCGACAGCAAAGTTGCCAAATACTAGATATGAGGTGTATTTACTGGAACACGAAAACATACATATTATATATTATATTAAAATTACGAAGATTAGGTATTTTTCGAGACTAGCTGTTGGCATGGCACCTATTCCAATTTTCCAATTTTGACAATACTTACTCACATACATTAAGTATCAGCACGCGTTAACTTCCTTTCAACGCAGCGAAACGCGCACTTACTCTGGCAGTCTCATGCACTCACAACCTATGACCTATTTTGCTTACGTACGATTAAGGCGAGTGAGACAATATAGCGTGTATTGCTTCGTCTGCGTATAGTTGGAGAGTGCGGAGATATCAATTCATCCTATAGCAATATATGTAAAATAGACATTTAATAAAAAAAATATGACAGACTTTTTCCAGACGTTACAAAATAATACTATTCTCTCGCGCTCGTTACCTATGTGACTCCTGCTAGTCACAACAGCAGCAGCATACTCAACAAAGAAAAAGGAACAAACAATGTTTTAAAATCATTTGATTCCTAATCTCCAATAGTTCCAATACCAATACAATACAAAAGACGCATGATGCAAGATCATATGAACACGGTCGATAAAACGGCGAATTTATCGCGGCATGGTGAGGTATTAAAGCGTTATATGTATATTGATATTACCTATATGCTGTGTAGTTTTAAATTGGCAGCACTGGTCGTAATTCTGTCAACTGTCAAGCAGTATACTGTCAAGTGTCAACTGTCAAGTGGGTTTGCCATTCCTGTGATTTGTGTCAAGCATCTGTCACGTAAAAATAGCAAGATTTTGTTTCAAATAGTTGCGAAATAATCAAAATAATAGCTTTAAATAATTGATATTGGCGTTAACTCCATCTAATTACTGGAGCGATAACATTTATGACCAGTTTATCGTGTTATTTAACGTAAAAATGTTCTATCAAGCCGCATCTCATTTCACCCGTCTTCAAACAGCTGTTTTGTTGTAAAGGTACTATTATAAGTGCTATTTCTACTTTTTTCCGTACTCTGATAATCTAACAATAAAAATTACACATTTAACCCTATGAAATTACAAACTGGTGCTTATTTATGCAATTATTATTACACCTACTAGTGTCATCTAACATTCGACCTTGAAGAACTGTCGGGACGCGAAAAAATGTTTTACGAAAGTGATCAAGTATCAGTCAACTTTCCTATTGAATAACAGATTAACCTTTGATGATTTGAGTATTCGCCACAAATATCTTTATCAAGAACATTTTTTTGTAAAATGAAATGACAACAAAAATTGGAATGAAAAAAAACATCATTTTTTTTCATATAATATGTTTGTGTTCAGAACTTCGAAAAGTCAGAGATGTGTGCTCCGAGGGTTGGTTTTGGGCCTATTATTTCACAGCAATGCATACCGCTAAGCTATCATACATAATATAGACAGATTATAAATTTTTGTTACTAATACATTTATTTGTTCCAGACTGTAACAAAAACAGCCATGTCCTGCTAAGAAGAGACCGTAGCTCCTTCGGGGGCTACACCGGAGCTTTGCTCTGCTCTGTACCTGTGCATATTAATATTCAAAGTATTCAACCACATATCAGATGAAATTTTTTCTTCATATCTAGTCTCTTTCTGATACCTATTATTTTGGACACCTCCCATCACCATATCCAAATAAATATATTATCTATGTGACGCTGTCTGTAACCACCTGATTTGCCATACAAGACTAAGCTTAATCAATTAAGGACTATATTGATTGCCAAAACAATTTGCAAGCTGTGTCTGCTTGCTTGCATAAGAACCTATGAGTATACATCCTTATTTTAAGTAAACATTTTCCTCTCTACAATACCCGGTGCTCCTCAAATTTAATATTAAGCGAAGATGAGTAAATATAAAGTGGAAGTAGACTGCACTAGCCGGTGCAAGTCACGGACTCACGGACAAGTACTTACAAGTGCCATTACAAAGAGGTCTTTGACCGATGAAGCTCTTGCTAGCTTTATCAAGGCGACATGTGCTAATTTCATCAAAGCTTTCGACCATGAGGTAATACAAAAATTTACTTGTATGTATTTGAAAAACGAAATGTTTTATAATATATTTAGTTGAATAAGCATGGGTTAGAATTAATCATTGCCTTGGTGAGGCAATTGTATTGCATATGCGGTACAACTGCTGAGCTGGGGTCTGACTTCCTGGGTTGGGTAAGGTGATATAGGGGTTTCCATCACAAAATAATCAGTATCAGTTACACCTCTGCCTACCCCTTTAGGGATTACAGGCATAATTGCGTATTTTTTAGAATTAACCACTTAATAGATTGAATACATGATTGAAACAGCAACCAAATACATATAAGCTTATACTTATACTATGATGTCCTCTTATACCCCAAGGAGAAGATAATTACAAATAATCATATCTGTTACAGGGTCGCACAGCGTTGCATATGGCGGCATCTCGCGGGCGAGTATCATTAATGGAATGGTTGATACGTCACTCTTCTGATGCATTCATAAACGCCCGAGATCGTGAATCTGGCTACACACCATTACACCGAAGCATATTCTATGGCCAGATACATGCTGCTGTGTCATTGATGAAAATAGGTAAATAAATCTTTTAATATGCTTTTAAACACTGCTACATACTGTCGACCTGTTCCCGGCGACCGTTAGCTTAGCTGGAGATGAGGCTGACTGTCAAACGGATCGAGTTTTTCTTGTTAATCTGGTCGTGTCGGAAGCCGTTCGTCGTATGAAAGATCGGCGGCTGCCATACAAAATATGCTAGCGTTGATTCGCTACTTGCCTATGCGTCGCCATCCGCTGGGAATTGCTAAGCGATTCGGCGATTCGTCGACAAAAGGCGTAAACACGAATACAAACACACGATTTTTTTTTTTTAAGCTAACGTACTTTTTGGCTATTGGTGGGTTGCCGACAGTGCATAATAGGGCTAAAAAATTAAGATAGTTATTTGTAAATCTAGGAAGTTTCATTCATAACTACAAACGTCGCCCGTAGCAGACACATTTATGTCTGCGACAGTGCGTGTCTTTATGTCTGTAGATATGAAGGGTCACACAATAAAAAAGTATCGCCTTTTCGTATTCCCTGCAGAGCCACTATGCATGCTAGTATCAATAAGTCGACCTTTTAATTATCAAAATATTTACATTGTATGTTACTGAATAATTATTGTTTAAATTCAAATTTGATCTTTGTCCATATATTATTTAATATGGATTGAGTAAAGATAACATCCACAATGTATTCAATGCAAGCTTGAGTCTCTAGTTATAAATGTGGTAATTATACAATAATGTATGTAGGGTAATAAACGCTGACATTACGTTTTAAATGACACGAGCCAAACAAAACTGATAGCATATTCAATTATTATGTGCTAGTAGTGTATTTTTTTTATCAGCCTTCCAAGGCTGACGATCTGACGGCTCATCTGATTGTAAGTGGTTAATGTGGCCTAGAGGTGTGACTAATATATTCGTATTAGGTATATGTAACAGGTACAAGACAGAAGTTTAATATTAGGTAATATAAATTTTGTCGTAATAGGTTATTCATTAATAGTCAAATAATAGTGAGCGACGTGACGGCGACCGATCGCCGAATGACCGGTGGGCGGTGACGCTATTCTTCCTTTGCCAGTGACTTGCCATCTCACTTGCATTCGTCGCGAGAGAATGCAACGCCGACGATTGCAATGTATCCTCGCGCTTTATACTGTAAATACAACTTATAAATCATTGTAAATGAAATATCGTGATTTATTTTGTAAATACGCCAACTATTTCGTCGACAGTCCTAAGCCTGTTAAAGTATGAAGGCAAAGTAAATCACTGCATAGGTATACCTACTTATATCAATAACGTGAGCGATTTCTCAACTATTACACATAATATTTTAACCAATAACGGTTAATAACAATAACATATGATAAGTTCTCAGTTCTCACTATTATTTGACTATTACCCAGTAACAGGATAGATAACATAATATGGGCTAAGCGTTATATTCAGTAATAGGAATACGAATAAACGATCCTAATATAACATCTCTAATGTGGCCCAAAGACATTGATTTTCTCAATCAACGAAATAACATGTCGTGACATGACATGGGAAAAGGGGTTTTATTATGTACTCATCGAACTCACGTAATTGATGCACTCTGGTCAGGAGGCCATTTCTAACTGTTTTTTATTATCTACCCTCATTTAGTACATATCAGTTTTTAATGAGTTTTACTGGTAGTATCCCATTTAATAGAATGCTGGTGCTTGAACGGCCGGCTGTAGCTCATATCTTTAAGAAGTGGTTTGTCCTTTCTGAGTTTGATTAAGAATATCGAAATTAAGTTTTTGGAATCCGAAAACCACTAATAAGCTTGACAATTGCGAACTCAAGACACATGATCACAGCAATATCTATTCACAGTACAAATAAATTTATAAAAGTAATCCCCCTTCCCTTCCCAATTCCTTAATTATCCCTTTCCTTTAAAGGTTTGCATACATCCATGGTTCCTCTGGTATTGTGGATGTCCTGATGGTAAACACTTACCATCAGGTGATCCACTTGCTCGTTAACCGTTCTCTGCTATAAAAAAACACTTAAAAATCAAATCCCTTTCCAGGCGTCAGCATAGACATCGTAGACAAGGATGATTATAAAGCGCTGGATCACGCGATGCTAGACCGTCAGTACATTTACAAGCATGAAGGCACGCAGCCGAGCGAGGTGTATGTGTGGGGAAGCAACTCTAACTACACACTAGGCACCGGCACCCAGCAGCAACGCAACACGCCCGAGCTGCTGACTTGCTTCAGTCGCACCAACACTTGTGTCAAACAGGTAATATATAGATTAGATTATTAGGTAATATTAGATTTAGTATTATTAAATACTTTTAATTTATGTGTTTATATGATCAGGGCGACATTTTCACTGCAGTGAAAAAGCCCTTAATTAGGGATAAAAAAAAAGGTAATATATAATAATAATAATTACACCCAACAGTCACACACAGTCCTGACTCCACACTAGGTGAAACCTGTATCGTGGGTATCAGGAATTACGAGGGATGAGCGGTCCCACAACATGCAGACCTGAAACCAACATTTGTGGGTCACACAAACATTTGGGCCTCCGGATATCTCACTCACCATACGAAACGCAGTAGCAAGCCGCTACTTTTCGTCGGTTTTCTGAGACAGTGGTAACGACCCGGTCGAGCTGGCCCATTCATGCTATAGACAAAACTATCTACAGCGTGGCTCTAGATAGTTTTGTCAGTTCCATCGATTTTTTATGTTTCAATTCCTGCATTAAGTACACACCTTTATCAAATTCAGCAGGGCCATGACAAAAATAAGCTAAGTTCATGCTACTCAATAGCTAAAATAAAGGCAAAATTTCATTGATTTTATCAAAAAAATTGGTATGCTGAGAAAACTCACATAGGGAAATTAAAATGAACACTATGTTTAATGCAAAACTATGACTTAACAATACATTTATTCATAAATACATACTTAATTTAATATGTTTAACATTAATTAACAATATGATGGAAATACCTAATATTGAGTTTACTCAACTGCATGGTGACAAAAATTATTATGAACTCGAAATATTTTCAACGATGCTTTCCAACCAGCTTTTACAATAACCTCAAGAAAGAATGAAAGAAATTGTTTATTGATCATGTAGGCAATTAGTAGCGCTTCTGACGTCAGTAGAAAAATCAAACAAAATTATGAAGTAATATCATTTTATATGCATATACATAATATATATATCATCATCAACAATACACTGGACAAATACACTACATATGTAAATCAATTTATTTTTATATATTTTACTAATATTTTTGTGAGTTACAAGTCCAACTTTGTAATGCTTTTTAAGGGGTCGGTACTTCTGTAAACAAACTCATTGGGCTTATTTTTGATCCGATTACTCTATTCTCGGATAAAAGACATAATTAGATTTAATCATTATTCTCTATGGAATAATATGCCAATTTTCTGTTTATTGTTTTAATTTTACGCGTTCGGTCATCTTTTGTTATTTATTCTTACGATACAGCAAAACCTTCATTCAATTTTTGATTTTACGGTCTTTGTGATTTGAAAAACCTTATTGATGATTTAAAAATACAGTTGACACTTGCATTCACTTTATGTTAAGAAAATTGTAATGTCAGAAATGTCATCCATTCCGGAGCAAATATTTCAAGTCCATAGAAAATAATTGTGATTATAAACGATGCATACAGTCGGCCTTCCTCGGACGTGTCTCGGCTTCACAAACATCCTGTGTTTTATATTGGCTTTCATCGGTTTCACCATTTGTGTATGGTGTGCTATCAACACAGATTTCTTTCGCGAAGTCAACTTTACAGTCACCAAGAGCTCTCTAGTCGATACTGTTGCGAATTTCATGAGTTTAAAAATATGGTTGACCCCAATGACAACTGTTTTGATTCCTATAGCACTGCTATCTATGATGGCGTCATGCTGTGGCATCCTAGGCGCTGGCTGTAAAGTGAAGTGTGCCATCAAATCGTACATTTTCCTAGTATCGGTATTATCATCGGTCGCTTTCTGGTTATTCTTCATATCAGGAATATATAACATCTACACGAACAATGAAAATACTCGGAAATATTTGCAGTCGTCGATACAAAGTTATTATGGAAAGGAGAATGATTTGTTCACTAATATCTGGGACTATACGATGGTGAATTATGAATGCTGCGGTGCTGTGAGCTATAGAGACTTTTCAAATTCGTTTTGGCAGAAATCGAATCCTGGCATATTATTTCCGGTGCAGTGTTGCGTTTTGGAAAACAAAACTCATCTCATACCTGTTTCGAAAGATTGTGTTAAGGATGAAAAAGACATTCATTCGTACAAAGAAATGGGATGTATGCACGCATTGAGAATTTCGATTATAAATAACAAAGGAATGATAATATTTTACATAATATTTCTAATAATAATGTACGGCATATTGGTTTTATTTTCATACTGCATTATAAGAGGAGAGCCATTGCTCGGCGCGATGGCACAGAGTTTTGTCAACTTCTTACCTCCGCCAAACGAGGATGTTACTAAAGTCATACCATCCAACTCTTCGCTTGAAAACATGCTATATGTTGAAGAGCCTCCGAAGAAAATTGTGAAAGTGGTGTCGGCAGTGAATCCCTTCCAAACATATAAGTTCACACCGAGTGCGTACGAGGGTGGTGAGGCTTGTCCGCATAACATGAGATACCCTATGTAATTAATGTTTGTAATAAAATAGTATTTCGATCACTTTATTTTAATTTTTATTACGTAAGATGTATAATTAGTTGTTGCCTCGGTGGCACAGTTGTAGTAGGTACGTACGAATGCTGTGCTAAGGTCTCGGGTTCGATCCCACAGTTGGGTAAAAATGATATTGGGTGTCTCTATCACGAAAATGCTTAGTATCAGCCCAGCTGATATTGGCTCGCTTCCATCACATCATAGGACGGAAATAAACTCAGTAACATTTGGGTGTCACCTCTGCATTTTTTTTTATGGCATAGGCCGGCAAACGAGCAAGTGGGTCACCTGATGGTAAGTGATCTCCACCGCCCATGTACGCCCACCACCAGAAGAATCATGGGCGCGTTGCCGACCATAAAGTAAAGGGATAATTAGGGATAGGGAAGGGGAGGGGATTTGGGCTTCCGGATATCTCACTCACCGTACGAAACGCAGCAGCAAGCCGCTACTTTACGTCGGTTTTCTGTGAGACAGTGGTAATGACCCGGGCGAGCCAGCCCATTCATGCTGTAGACAAAACTGTCTACAGCGTGGCTCTACCACTCAGAATCACTCTCAGTCTCAGAATGCACTCAGAGTGCATTCGAGGATTACAGGTGTAAGGTTGCGGACTCGAAGTCAGCGGGTGCGGGGCGGCGACGGCGGCGACGCGGGAGCGGCGGCGACCCGGTCTCGAAGTCAGCGGGCAGATCGCGCGGCGCGACGAGCGGCGTAGTGTTGTACTATGAGAAATTAGTGTCTGTTCGCGAACGAAATTGATAGCGAGTCATTTAATTTGTGTGGTTGGAAGTATCTTTCACTCTTGTATAGAGTTCCCTTTCACTTGTCATTTTGGAATAACAAAACAGTTACGAATGACGCACCGTGTGGTGAATTTATGTGCGTGGATGTGTAGTATGATCTGTAAAACTACGCACCGCTGGTAGCCGCCTTAATGGTGCTGTCACACCGGTGTTATAAAATGTTTACAAACATTTTCTAACATTAAACATTTACGAACATTATCTAACTTTGTGATAAAATGTTACCAAATATTTGTTAACAAATGTTAAATAATGTTTGTAAACATTTTATAACAGCGGTGTGACAGCACCATAATAGTCACATAAATATTTTTATCTTCATACTACAATAACTACTTCGTGTGATGGTGCATGAGAACCTTTCCTTTCTTCAATACCCAAACATCCCAATATAAATTTCATTCTGTTTTAGGGTACATGTTTGATGCTCTTATATTGCCACTTCATTTTAGGTGTGCCTAGGTAAGTTCCACAGCGTGTGGGTGACGTCGGGCGCTAGTGGCGACGAGGTGTGGTGCTGCGGCCAGTGTGGGCGAGCCGGTGGGCCTCACACCACTGCGCTGAGGCCCGCGCCCCTTCGTCTGCCGGAGCCTTGCGTATGCGCGGCCATCACACTTACCTCCACTGTGGTGTTACTCGAGAGTGGGGCGGTAAGATTTGTTGTACTAGTTTGAATGGTGAAATGAGCTCCTGCTCGCCTGTGAAGAGCCTGCCCATTAACATACACACCATTTGAATTATTTTTTTTTATCCTGGCTCGGCAAAGTGACTACGCTATATATACGTACCATACGCTGATGGTAAGTGTAGCGCAATCCAAGAATAGTGTCGACCAACGACAAACAATGTGTCTATCGTAGGTCGGCAAGATCATGCCGGCCTGCCAAAGGGCCAAGAGGGGAGGGGAAGGAAAAAGGGATGGGAAAAGGGTAAGGGGATATACACTGGCTGACCCTGGAACGCGACCCATACAAGGCGGGCCACTATGGCAGGTTTTAGTACCAGTGTACGGTAGTCGCTATCCGGTCGGATACAAGTATCCTCCCATCAGCAAGCCCAGCAGCAATTACAAAGCAATGCAAGGCACTCAACTGCGTTCACTATCCCGAGACATATGTTGTTGAGTCTCATATTGCCCAATAAGTAAATATGGACTATAGATTTTATTCTCGCTGACCGGCCGCTCGACCGGGTCATTACCACTGTCTCACAGAAAACCGACGTAAAGTAGCGGCTTGCTGCTGCGTTTCGTACGGTGTGTGAGATATCCGGAAGCCCAAATCCGCCTCCCCTTCCCAATCCCTAATTATCCCTTTCCTTTAAGGTCGGCAACGCGCCCATGATTTTTCTGGTGGTGGGCGTAGATGGGCGGTGGATCACTTACCAGGTGGCCCACTTGCTCGTATGCCGGCCTATGCTATTAAAAAAAAATCTCGCTGATCAAAAGGCAAAGTCCTAGCTGATTCATCGTCATCATCATGTATCTAATTTTGCAGGTATACCAATACAACCTAAACAGCTCCGACAACATAAGCCAGTCGACGACCAAAACCCCGTCACTAATACGTCCGCATTCGACCAAGCCGCTTATCAAACTGTCATCGCCACTGGGAGTGCGAGCGGCTCGCTCGCACGCGGTTGTATGGAACACGCGCGCCATCTATACGTGGGGGAGTAATGTGGGACAACTGGGCCACCCGCAGGAGGATAAACACGTGCCCGCACCTAAACGGGTGAGTTTACTTCGAATTTTGACAGCCTCCGTGGCGCAGCGGGCGTGTAGCCGGCTGTGAAACGAGAGGCCGCGGGTTCGATCCCCGCACCGAGACAAACATTTGTGTGATCCACAGATATTTGTCTCGGGGTCTGGGTGTTGTGAGACCAAAAGAGTCTCTCGTAGTTCCTGATACCCACGACACAAGACTCGTATCTTAGTGTGGGGTCAGGACTATGTATGTGACTGTTGGGTGTATTTATTATTTATTATAATAGCTACATGATGTAAGTGGTAAAGCCACTTTGTAGACTGTTTTTTTTATAATAGTATAAGCCGGAAAACAAGTTGGTCAGTTTTGTCTACAGCTTGAATGGGCCGGATCAACCGGGTCGTTACTGTCTCATAGAAAACCGACGTAAAAAATAGCGGCTTGCTGTTGCGTTTCATGTAAAAATATCCCTCAGTTACATAAGTATGGGAGCTACAACAATTTGAATTTATTAATTTCACTCCACCTTTGTGTAGCGGTGCTAATAAATAGTCTGAATAAAATGTCTTTGCCATTTGGCTACGAAATCTTAAACATTATCCTGATCTCTTACTAATTATAACATCTGAATTATTGAAGTTAACGAGCTTTAACACAGATAAGATATTGAAAAAAAAACAAATTTTAACGGATTTAAGCGTGGTTTTTTATTAATTTTGGTTCCGACGTTTCGAAAATTTTTAGTCCTCCGTCCACCCCATGACCACGAAGGTTGCAAAGCTTTCTCTCTTTTGAAAAGCTTCTCGAAACGTCGGGACCGAAATTAAAATAAAAAACCGCTATAAAATCCGTTTAAGTTAATTTTATTTCCATGTGTAATATTCGCGTAAACATAAGAAATCATTACTTAAAAAAAAACATTACTTTAATTGAAGGTCGCAATACATGTGAACAACAAAGAGGAAGCCGGATTAGAACTGGTGGACGCAGCGGACGCGGCCACCGTCATCACCACAAGCCGCGGGGATGTGTATCTACTGCACAAGTACATCTGCAAGAAGATCGCCATCAAGTAATTCAGTTGTTTTAATTAAAATAAACCCAACACAGTCTTAACTTTGATTTTAAATGAAATGCACTTTCTTTTGTATTAGAATGAAAGAAGATTACAAAAAAAACATATTCCACAATTTTTGTATGTTTTTTACGTTTTGGACAAAAAAAATCCGTTGGAACTATGTACTCCATTTGATCGATTATTTATTTGAAAATCGATTGGGCCACCTCAAAATGTTGAGTAAAAAAGTTTTTTTTTAATTTATTTTTTTAAACTGTACAAATCCTGCCCACATGCCAAAAAAATATATTTTTTCGACCCACCCTAATATTCATCTATTTTTTTATATATTTTTCTTTATTATAATCATTTGAAGTATATAAAAATTGCAAGGTGGTAAGTCTCTCATATGCGAGAGATCGTCTGCGTTGGTACCATCACTTTGTTTATTTCTGTCGCCAAACAACACTGTGAGCACTGTTGTGATTCGTTTCGAAGGCTATTGAAGCCAGTGAAATTAATGGGCATTATGAGACTTCTTATGTACCATGTAGTGCTTCACAATTCAAATTTATGTGTGATGTTGCTTCTGTTTATGGCCAGACGTGGCGTTTACCTGCGACCTACTCATCTTGTAATACATTAAGAGGCTGACTAAATTCAATTGGGTCCACTTATTTCGCACGTACTGTCCTATATATGGAAAGGTTCAAGGTAGTGTAGGGTATATCTATATATATAAATGAATGATTGTCTGTATGTCCTTTATAGAATCGTAAACTATGCATTTAATCATGTGATGATCTTTAGCAAAGTTGTTGTGCATGAGCCTACGAAGGTTTCTGAGTTGGTACGACCAATTTTCGACAGATGGCGCCACTGTTAGGCTACTTCAATTCCGGAAAAAGTAGATCATGCGGGCGGAGCCGCGAGGGACAGCTAGTTGTCAATAATTTCGGTTTTCCGTTTGTAATATTGCATTTATTTTACAGACAAATAAATCTGCGTCAAATATGCGTGGAGGCGAAAGTGAGCGAGCAAGGAGCGTACTCGCGGGTCACGGTACTGCTGCTCACTAATGTCGGACAAGTACTTATATGGCAGGACACCACAAACAAACTGACCAGGTAATATAGACATTGAGGTATGCTCTACTACCTGTCTTTATCCCACTCACTGTGGGGTCGGCGCAACATGTTATAAAACGATTTGGCTTGTAGTTTTACGACCGGCCGCCCCGGTGTAACGGGTCAACCAAAAAAAATCAGGGGGCAAGCCCCTGTTCTCCCCAGGGGGCTTGCCTAATTGCCTAATGATACTAACCTTTTTCCCATCCCTTTCTCCTTCCCCTCCCCATCGATCCTGGGGATGAGATACTGCGGGGTCGCCAGTATCTGATTAGCAGGAACCACGTAGTTCATCCCAGGGGTCAACAAAAAAAACCCCCTTTAGGGAAAAATACTGTGTCAGTGTCAACAAAAATGCGTGCCACTGTTGATCCTGGGTCAATTTTCGACTGATGGTGCCACTTTCATGCAATAAGACCGTGACATGAATTAAAACATAGACCACTTTTTATCCCAGAAAAAGACATTCATGCGGGCGGAGCCGTGGGCGACAGCTAGTATGTATATAAACTTATATTTTCAGATGCGTTTTCGGCCTTCAACACCAGACATTCATAACTCACATGCAATTAACGCACGACGCCCTCTACTGCACGACGAAACACGGCGAAGCGTACATTGGTTCGATATCGCGCAAGACCACGCCCACATCACAGCCTCAGCCAATCAGGAAGGAGAGAGACAAGGACATAAAGAGTCCGCTTGTTAAGTTCTTAGAAAAGGACGACTGCACTTCTGTCAGGATCACGAGAATACCCAATATATACAGGGCTGTTGCTATCGCTGTTGACGGTGAAGGAATTAATTTCGCGTGCTTGCAGGTAGGCTATTTTTTTTTAAACGAACGTTGGCATACGAGCAAATGTGTTTGTAAGATGTAAGTGATTGTAAGTGATCTCCACCGCCCATGAACATCCACAATAGCCTAAGAATCATGGACGCACTGGCCGGGATTTGGGCCTCCGAATATCTGTGCTAAGTGGCGAGTATCACAAATTCCAAGCCTAGGCAACTGGTGTGATTTTTTAATTGAAAATTCAAACGGATTGTGATTTCCCTAATTGGAATTTGAACCCAGGGTGTCAACTGTTTCTCGGCTAAGTACGCTACCACTAGGTATCAATGGTAATATTTTGTCTGCCGTTTATAAATATTTTTTTATATATTATTATAATATGAAAATCAGATCTAGTTATTATTAGACACAGACGTACAGGCGCGCTCCAAAATTAGATTAATTAAGATTAAAATAATTATAAAATTACGAAATAAATAAATGAATACACCTAACAGTCACATACCTAGTCCAGACCTCACACTAGGTTATCCTGTATCTTGGATACCAGAAACTACGAGGCACTTGCGGTCCCACAACACCCAGACCCGAAACAAATATTCGTGGATCACACGAACATTTGTTTCAGGAATCGAACCCACAGCCTCGCGCTTCGCAGTTGACCACTCGCCCACTGCGCTACGGAGGCTGTCAAAAATGAATGTTTATCGTTTCTCGTTGCAGATAAAACCAACGTGCGGTCTACGATCATTGCCTGAACTATGTCCTTCGAGCTTGTCCAAACATATGGAGTCGTTGAGAGAAACTGCGGCCGAAGAGGACATACTCCATGACGTTATATTTAAGGTATTTATATTGTAATTTTAGTGTTTTTGTTATAATTACACCCCGTCTAATGTTTTCTTGATAATTCTCTCCATCTTATGGTTGCCTGGAAGAGATCGCTTTTAGTGATAAGGCCGCCACTTGTGGCACATTGATTTATTTGCTGTATATATAGTATTGTTTTCTGTTTTTTTTTAATGTCTATCTACTATCTATTTAATACGACAAATGCATGTATTCTTTGAAATTAAACAAATTTAAACGGATTTTATCGCGATTTTTTATTAATTTTCAGTCCACCCCGTGACAACGAAGGCTGAAAAGTGTTCGAAACGTCGGGATCAAAATTAAAAAAACACCGCCATAAAATCCGTTTAAATTAGTTTTATTTCAATGAGTAATATTCGCGTCAACATAAGAAATCATTATGCATATATTCTATCAAAAACAGAAAAAATCAAAAATCAATTACGGCAATTTTAAAGGTGTTAATAAAATTATATAAAAATTCTCAAAATAAAAAAAAACTATTGAACTAATTGAAACACTTAATCAACTTTTAGTTCAGTCTACAGATTCGGTAATCAATATCAATCAGTCTTGTCAACAACGAAAAATAACTAAGTACATTCATTTTGGTTTGTTACTACACATTTTACAAGAGTAAAATTTACTTGCAGGTCGGCACAAAACACTTCCCAGCGCACATGTACATAGTCGGCACAAGTAGTGAACACATATACAAACTATATCAAGAAAAACTACAAATTCAAGGTCCCAAACCAATCATAGCTCTTGAAAATGTTCACCCGGAGGTGTTTGAAAGGCTATTGAAGTACATGTACACTGGTACTTGTGATGTGGCTGAGTTGGGACCGTGCGGTCTCAAGATAAGGAAGGAAGATCTGATTGCGACGGGCAAGAAAGAGACGGAGAATGTTGAAGTTGAAATGGAGTTGATTGGTGAGTGTTTACGTTTTAAGGTAAAAGGGAAACGTTGAAGGGTAAGAAACATGGAATGGAATACGACTGTGCAATTAAGAATTAATGTTGCTTATTAAAATAATGAGACACATGTTCAGTCTTTTTCCGGAATAAGACAAGGTGGTAGGCCCCTCGTATGCGAGAGGCTGTCTGGGTTGGTACCACCGCTTTGTCTATTGTGTGTTAGCACTGTTGTGTTTCGGTTTAAAGGACATTAAAACCAGTGGAATTACTGGGCATTATGAGACTTACCATCTTATGTCTCGGGGTGAGTTTAATGCCATGCAGTGTTTTGTAATTCAACGTTCTGTGCGGTGTTGCTTCTGTTTATGGGCAGGCGTGGCGCTTATATAACAGACGAGCGTCTTGCTCGTCCCATCATTCAATCAAATAAAAAAAAAGACTCACGGGGGCCGAGCCGCGAGCAAAAGCTATTATTGTATAGAAACAATATCAGCTAATTTCTGCTCAACTCGTCGCAATATACGCGAATTGTAATACAATATTTTCCCAACAGAAAACCCGCTAGAGGTGTCGGCGTTTGAAGTGTACAAAAACGAGAAGAACAAGCGTGGCGGCAGGAATCGTCGCAACACGGACACCCCGCCGCGAACAAACCTCTACTGTGATCCAGTGAAGTTGGTACAGGCCGCCGCCAAAAGACTGCAGATCATGGCTCTACACAAACTGCTGGATAAGTTCTAGTGAGTAGAGATTAAGTGCAACATTTAGAGCAATCGCCTCGTTGGTCTAGTGGTATCTTAAGCTAAAAATTGTAGGCTTGAGTTCATATCCCATGTAGGGCTTTTACTATAAAATAATAAAAGAATAACAATATAATAAAAGCGACTCAAAAACTAGAGGGTTGGCTTTAGTATCCATGTGCGGGATTTTGCTGATAATTTTTATAGTAAACGTTAGACACTAGTCCGTATTAACAAATGCTAGCAGTTTATTATGCGGAAATGCATAGTTTTTGTGAAATTAATTTTTAAAGTTTTGTAGGTTATTACAGTTGTAAACACACTAATATTGAATTAGAAAGTGACAAATCTCATTGAACGTGGAACGCGACTAATTCTGTCTCTTTCTGACAAGTAGTTATATAAAAACGAAATGCTTAATATGTTGTGCTCGAGTTACTGGAACGTTTTTTTTTCTTTAAAATACTACTATAATTATTATTTTCCTATTCACAACTACCTACTTTCATTGTTGCTGAGTGCCGGCTGTGTTTTTATTGTGATCTTATTATCTCCCATTCGACCTGCTTACCTTATTGATATTGGTGGTGATTATTTTTTTCTTAACCATCCAGAAGTAGGAACCTCACAAACCGAGGCTTATGCACGCGTGAGCGAGCGAGCTCGGGATTTGGAGCACCCCGACTCGGACAAATTAGGTTAGAAGGGGATGGCAGGGTCAGTGAGCGAGCGAAGCGAGCGTACAGACCCTGCCATCCCCTTCGTGGTTATTTTTTTTTAAACCACCCAAAAAGTAGTAGCCCCGGCAACTACGCCTTGTTGTTATTACTTGCTTCATAAGCATAATTTTTATTACAGTTTTTTTTTTACACTGAATATAAAGTAAACTGTGACTTTCCTCCTTCTCCCTATGAAAAATAACCCGTGACCACATCGAAAATATCAATATGTGCTAAAATATTGTAAGCAGAAACCTGGAATTTAAAAAAATCATATCTCCTAAACTATTGGTTTCCGCACCTCCCCCCTTTCAGGGGGGGTTGTACCTACCACGCCCCTCCAAGCACTATTTCGCTTGCAACAGGATAACTAAAGCAACCCCAAACTAGATTCAGTCGGCGCTAGTACAGTTTAATGGTTTGATACCACCAATTTAATTGTTTAATTTTGTTTTTAATTATTTTTTAAAGTAGTTATTATTTGTGAAAAATTTATTTTATTGTTTTTACTGAAAGAATTATGAAACTCGTTGCATAAGTATAGAAATTTTTATTTTTTATCTCATAATAATGTATCATTCAAATTTTAATAGGATATGCTGCGAGAAAACCCTATCAAATACAAACAAAACTCTCCTCCATTATTTTCAAAATATGAATTAACAGGCTCCGTGACATGGCAAGTAGCCTGCTGCGAAGCGAGAAGCCGTCGATTCGATTCCCGTACCGAGACAAATATTTGTTTGATCCACAAATATTTGTCTCGGTGTGGGTGCTGTAGGACCGCAAGTCCCTCCTAGTTCCTGATACCCACAATACAGGTTAACCTAGTTTGTAGTCAGGACTATGTGTGTAACTTGTAACATGTATTTATTTATTATTTCAGTTACAGAGATGGAACGGTGTATTTGAAAGAGAGTGCGACCTTCAGCAAGAACTCGCCAATATATTGGAACCGTGAACAGTTCCCTGAGCTTGTGGACACCAACGTTTGCTCCAAGGATGGAATGCTCATATCAGCACACAAGTGCGTTCTGGCTGCCCGTTTGGAGTATTTCAACGGGATGTTTATGCATTCGTGGACTGAGGTGTGTTGAAATATCTGAGTAATTGGAATTAGTAATTCAGACAACCGCCGTGGCGCAGTGGGCGTGTGGCCGGCTGCGAAGCGAGAGGCCGTGGGTTTGATTCCCGCACTGAGACATATGTTTGTGTGATCCATAAATATTTGTATCAGTGTTGTGGGACCGCAAGTCCCTCGTAGTACCCACAATACAGGTTAACTTAGTGTCGGGTGAGGATTATGTGTGTGACTGCTGGGAATATTTATTTTATTTATGTATAAATAGTAGCTGTTACGTGTATATTAATTGTTAATTATCGCTTGCTTTAATGGTGAAGGAAACATCGTGAGGTAACGTGCATACCTGAGAACTCGATAAGATTTTTCGAAGGTATGTGAAGTTCGCCAACCCTCATTAGGCCAGCGTGGTGGACTAAGGTCTAACCCCTCTCATTCAGTAGAGGAGGCCCTGGTATTATTATTTTTATTATTATAAATAGTAGCTGTCTGCACATGTCTGGGCGTTGGGAGCCTGAAAGTTTCTCGTAGATCATGATACCTACAATATAGGTTAACCTAGTGTAGGGTCAAGAGTATGCGTGGGACTGGTGGGTATATCCAGAGGCAGAGGTATAACTAGTACACTCTCATTTGGCCGAGCTTATTTCTGTATCATATGATAGGGGGTGAGACTATAGCCATACCGGGCTCAATTCCAGGCTCCGAGCTAATACAGAGCATTTCGTGATAGAAGACCCCTAATATAATTTTTACCCGACCCGGGGATCGAACGACAGACCGCAGCACAGCATTCGTATCGCGTATGCATTGCAACTGCGCCACAGAGGTTTAGTTATCAGTAATTATATATAAGTAATAATACTATCCCTGTATTATATACGTCCCACTGCTGGGCACGGGCCTCCTCTACTGAATGAGAGGTATTAGGCCTTCCATCACGCTGGCCTAATGCGAGTTGGCAGACTTCACATATCTTCGAAAAGTTTCCATCGTTTCCTTTACCGTTAAAACAAGCGATAATTAAGAATTAATATACAGTTAACTTAGAAAAGTCACAGGTGTATGCTCTTGGGGCTGGTTTCGAACCTGCGACTGTCGTCTCGACAGTCCGTACTACTCCCCGCCGAGCTGTCGCTGCTTATATATTGTAATTCATTAAATAGACTAATTTATTGTATCTTGTTACAGAGCAAATTATTATCAAAAGTAACGCTCCCAATCAACCATGGCATTCTATTGCCAGTTATAAATTTCCTCTACACAGACTCATGTCTAGAAATAGAGAACTGCGACAGTATAGACTTTATATGTAACTTGTTAATAGTCGCCGATCAGCTGTTCATATCCCGGTTGAGGGAAATGTGCGAAATTGCCTTAGCCAACTTGATTACATTGAAAAACTGCGCAGAACTGTGTCAATTCGCGCATACATACAACGCCGCGCAGCTAAAACAATGTTGTATGGAGTTTATCTCGCTCAATCTATGCAGTGTACTCGAAAACAGATCATTGGACTTAGTGGAGGATACATTACTTGATGACATTACTAATTACTATTGTAAATTCAACCCTATAATGTCTTCGAGGGTTATTACACCATTCTACAACGCTCCCAGCGATGACGTCATTGACGAATTGGCGAAAATGTACCCAGTAGACATGAATTACACAGATGAAGATTACAAAAGAGATGACAGCATAGCGGAATCCACAAAAAAGAAGACGAAACAATCAAAGAAAATTGAGTATACCGACAGAGAGAAAGAAAGGATGAGGTACGAATCTGTGAGCTCTGTGACGTCACTTGACATGTCAAATGATACTGGTGATATAACATTATCGTTGAGCAAGATAACGAAGGAAGAAAAAGGAGCGCGCGATAAACAGGAGAAATGGATCGAAGTGCCTTCAGCCCAACAGAAACAAGCTAAAGTCGTACAAGCAAGGTTAAGAGCTATAAGCACTGCGAAAGATATTTTAAATGAAACTCCAACCGAATCTTTTGTTAAGCTGAATAGGAGTGGATCTTCAAGTGCCATGACAGAACCCGCGTCTTCTCGGCTGTCTGTATCACCTAAAGACTCGCCTATAGCCGAAATGGCTAGGAGCCCACAAGGAAATTTTATTATCAGCCACATTGGACCGAAATTATCGCAAAAACAAAGAAAAAAGTTGGCCATGCAAAGCAGCGATCAGTCTACGAATTTGGATGAGTACATTACGAACAAGCTGACCTTGGGCAGTCCACCAGAAAAACCTAAGAATCCTTGGAAAATCTGCGAAACACCCGTAGCAAGCAGCAGCCCCAACACTAAACCGGTTGAATTCAATAAAATTTTAACTGATCAAAGGAAACAGAAGGAAGATTTCTCAAGAATAATGACAAAGCCTTTGATATTGACTCAGGTAATATTTAAGGATGAAAGAACCACACCCTTTTGAAATAATAATCAAGACAATTTTCACTAGTTTTTAATTCCCCACTAAATAAGTGTGCCATAAATTTGTGTGGGCGTGTGTACAGCACAGAATGGACAGATTTGAATATGATTTTTTTAATGAAAAGCTGGCTTAACTGAAATGGTTCTTAGCTATATAGATTAGTAATAATAGATATTATATTACTAAGTTTTTCAAAAATATTATGCACTTATAATTTTTTAAATATTAATTTCCCATATTATGCAACTTCAATTCTAGGATGTTTTTACCCATAATGACCCACATTCGCAATGGTGTACCAAAATGATGCGATGTCAGTCTATTTTATATGTTTCTCCTCCAGTTGAATATGTGAGACATAAGACGTTAACTTGAATTAGGAATAGGTTGATGTCATTAATAATCTCCTTGTAATCTTTTTTTTATTAGTATTATTAAGAGTCGGTCGCTTGATAGTAATCCTGCTCATAAACATAGAAACAATAACACAAAGAACTTTGAATTCCAAATTTCAAATATGAACTCTCATAAGCTACAAATTTCACTGGCTTCAATGTTTGTCAAAACTGCTTTCACAACTGGTGTTAGGTATAGACGAAGCAAGTGGTACCCACTACTTAGTTTTATTATTATTTTTGTGTTATTTTTTCCACATTCCAGCTGGAAGATAAAGCCATAGAACAACTGGAGAAGTTCTACAACGCCCGTGAGATTGATGACGAGTTGATAACTGTCCACCGCATAGAGCTTCAAGTGTCTTCCCCACAATGGATACACACTGCCCCAAAGTGATATAATGTGTGCTATTTTGTAAATTTTAATATTGATCTTATTGCTGTATCTGAAATATTTTTAATATACAAACTGACATTCTAGTTATTGTTTATTACCCCTTATAATTTCCTAAAATTAGGCGATTTTAAAAAGGAGGATGTTTTTATTGCCTATAAATTTGTAATAGTGCATGCTGTTGACAGTTTTGTCTACAGGAAAATGAGTCAGATTGACCATGTTGTTACAAATGTCTCACAAAATAATGACATACAGTAGTGGCTAGCTGCTGCCTTTCATATAGTGAGAGATATCTGAAGACCCAATTCCCTCCCCTTTCCAATCCCTTATCCCTTTCCTTAAAGGTTGGCAACATACCCATGACTGGTCTGGTAATGTAGGCATACATGTGCAGGAGATCACTTACCATCAGGTAACCCATTGCTCATTGGCAAATGCTCTAAAAAACAGTTTGTTCCTATTTTGTGTATATAATGTACATTCACCTGCCTATGTAGTAAAATTATCACTCTTAATTTCCATACAGATTGTAGAACTTTTACTTTTATTATTATTAATAACTAGCATTCGCTCGTTGCTCTGCCCACATGTAGTTCTCCTCCATTATATTATTGATATCTTTAAATTGACATAACTTTTTTTATTTATGATCCTTTTGACATGAAACAAAGCTAAATGTTAAGTGAAGCTTACCACAATATATTAGTGAAAAATACATCTAAATCGGATAAGAAGTTTCTGAGATTACCGTGCACAAACGCACAGACAAACAGAAAAAAGTTCTAACAATTATTGTATGGGTGCTACTGTGTTGATAAAGTTCACCTGTAATATTTTTTCTCATATATCTTCCATGTATAGACAGCAATCTGTTTGATTTTTATATGTATAGATAACTTCCAATCAAATATTCCATTATGTAAATTTTAAGTTACTACTACTGTAAATTTAAAGTACATACCTACTTAGTAACCTAAACTGAAAAACAATCTCATTTAAACAATATTTTTATTACAACTATAATCACAATAAACTATGTATAATTTAATTTTGATAAAACACATTACTTCTTCGGTGGAAACCTTTTCAGAAGCTGATTCATTTGTCTATGCGTTAATTTCTTCTCTCCTGGAACCAATATACCTTTCCTACCTTGATCTCTTTGAATGGACATATTCTCTGAGTATTGTTTGTAACAGCTTTTAAATTCTGACACCTCTTTTAAACATTCTTGCTGGTTGAATTCATTTTTTTTTAAACAAGCGAACATTATAGCTAATTCCTGCATACAAGCAGCTTCGTTTAGCTTGTCTCCTTTGCCAGATACTGTTTTCTTTAATTCCAAAGGCAGTAACATTTGGAAAGGTACAGGCTCTCTCTGCGGTCGCCTAGCGTTTTTGCCTGATGGTGGAGCACGTAGAAAAGGATAGAGCCTCATTTTAATTTAACTACTCTTGTATTTTTTAGTTAACTTTTGGTAATATTTTCCAATCTAAAACTAAACTGTTTCGAGGTTATAAAACGTTGCGTTCCGTATCGTCTTTGGTTGGTCTGTCAAATATCAAGTATCATTATGTAATAGTGTTAAAACATTTGATTTTTGTACATACACTCAACCTGGGTAACTTTGGCTCACTTTATAGGTAATTTATAGCAGTACGGATTTACTTTTATTGTTATTTGTCCTAAATGAGTGTTTCTAGTGGGATATTGGCCTCTATAATCTAAATTCCTGTGTTATTTATCAAAAAGATAAATAAAAGATCCTTAAATTACCAAAAATTTGGTGAGCCAAAGTTACACTGACATTTGGGTAACATTAATAAGTATGAGGAGTTGATGAAGAAAATCTCTAATTTATGTAGTTTTTTTTACTCCTCGGTAAGATTAGCTTGTCATATTGATAAAAAAATACATTTCGTTTATATCACTATCTCCTTTTTAGTGGCAACGTAGGGTTGCCATATTAATACAATATTAAACTGCCTGGTTTATCGAAATCAACTTCTATTTTATGGACCTCTTAAATCAAGTTATTATTGTATTAATCAGGTTTTGATGTACTTATAATTATTGAGCAATGCCTAAAATAATAAAACAAACTCAATCACATATAAAAAGAAACATAATATCGGCTCTCAATTCCCCCATACCATGTATAGAAATTGATCATCAATCGCTTAAGAATCGCCTCGTTTTGTGATTTTAGATCCTCCAAATCGACTAACTATATTTCGAGGGTGACAATTAAATATGTCAAGCTTTGATGGCCACTTCCACCCTTCAAAACTTTTTTGCATAATTGAAATTTTCACGCATTGTCTGTCCTCGCCCCGAGCTAATGTTACCCCAAATGTACTGAAAATGAAACGGCTCGAAGATTAATTAAAGATTTTTTAAAAAATCTATCAATATCACTGGATATTTCAGTGTTATTACATAAAAAACATATGATTCTTCAACATAAAACTGAACTCGCCTTCTGTAGTTCTTCTGTAGTAATTGCTATACACAACTTTTTAGCAAGTATATTTCTAACTCTGTTTACCGCCCAAATGTTGAATGGTGAGAAAAAAATATATATTTGATAAATATCAATTGTCACTGCAGGTTTCGTTTAAAAACACTTTTTACTTTCATAAATTAAACAACTTATTATTATACAGTGTATCAGTAAGAAGAGAAAAAATTAAACGTTCAAATACAAGTTAGTGAGTCAATGTTACATTGAAAGCTTAAGTTACCCAGGTTGACTGTAGTCTTTTCTGTTTGTGTTTTAAAGACCATCATAAGCAATGCTAATTTTGTTTTACATTTATAAATTATTATTTTCACAATTTAAGCAACAACATTCAGCCGGGCTTCAGACAAGCCACACACAATTTCAAAACATTGGAATAAATTGTGCGTAAATAGGAACACTTGCCAACAGGAATACAAAATCTACACATTTTTCGGTAATCTACTTAATGGGGTACATATTTGACTAGTATTTTTATTATTTTAATCAATAAGCTACATTTCCCAAAATCTATTACCAAAAGAGATATATGAATCAAGTAAAAAATTAAAAAGTTAGAAGCTTACGTTTACACAAATGTTACTCATTGAAATAAAACTAATTTAAACGGATTTAGTTAGTTAGTTAGTTAGTAACTCTTTATTGTAGACACACACATAAAAAAGAAAACAATAATATACAAAAACAACAAGTAAATAAATGTGCCACAAGTGGCGGCCTTATCACTAAAAGCGATCTCTTCCAGGCAACCATTAATTTTAGTCCCGACGGACGTTTCGAAAGCTTTTCAGCCTTCATGGTCACGGGGTGGACTCCACCCCAAAATTAAAATATAAAACCGCGATAAAATCCGTTTAAATTTGTTTTTATTCAATGAGTTAGAAAGCTATTTAAATCTGCTGGAAGGGGTAATCGGCAAATGACGGAAAAAAGATGCACGACATGTTACGGTGCACGCGTGGGAGGAAGATAGCAGGTTTTACCACTATTAGCCCAATTAAGCTTAATCCAATATTTAAAACTAACTTAAACCAAGCGGTGGTACCAGCCCAGACGGTCTCTTGCATACCAGGGACGTACCACCTTGAAACCATCTACCACCTAATTAAGTAGATATTTTCTTTCCTACATGTCAAAATTTATTAATATATTTTATAGTACCTTATTATTCCTATAGGTTTATAAAGCCATTACTTAATAAGCCATTCGACATCAATTCTTTCATGCAATATCAACGGATCACCAAGAATTTTGGCACTGATAAATCCGTGTCATAGGCCGCCTACTTAAAAAAATCACTGCTTTTTGAACGCGACGTTAATCCAGTAAATGTAAAATCTAACGCATTCGTGTTACTTGGATTTTGAGTTACTATTACGTCTTGTAACAAAAAATTCACTGTGATTTGATTTTATTTTCAAAAACACATCCATTTTTTTATAATTTCAAAAAATCCCTATAGTTTTCAAACGGTAATAATAATTTGTGTAGATATCTTTTTATCTATACGGACACCGCAGACGTGAGGTAGGTACTCACACTCGTATTTAATCCAGTAAACCTAACCATAAACCGAATATCGTTATCACTTCAGACGTTTGAATTATTGCACGATAAAAGGTTTATCTGATATTTTCATAGTAAATCATTTCTAATTTGCCTGATTCTGTTTATTTTGTACCTGTTCTTACCAACCAGATACAATGTATGATTCAAACAAATAACTTCAAATCATTTGTCCAATACAGGATTACCGACTCGTCTAACAAAGGAATGCAATTTAACTGAGAACATTATAGAGCTATGTTATTTTGTATTACTAATAGACCGATGATTATCCATTTTGAAACATAAATAGATTATAGTAGAATGAAACCCATTGTAAAAGGAAGAGAATACAACAAAATTGATAGGAAAAATAAATTACCGGCGATCTGAGGTCGGGAAGTGGGAAGGGGGGGGGGGGTGCGTTTAAGCGTAAAAAACGGTTTATCTCGATTTCCGGAAAAACTACAAGTCCTATGGAAAAAAGTTAAATCGCAAAGTTGTAGGTAATAAAAAGATCTACAACTTTTGTATACACACTTTCTTCACATAACCTCAAAATATATGTGAAAAATTCAAATAGTCAAGTTTTTTGTTTTTATTTTTATTTATTATAATAAATCATTTTTTTTCACGAAATTTGGTGAAAACTTACCTTTTTGTATCCCAAATACACTGTAATTTTTTTGATTTAAAATATTTATTGTTGCACGTTATTTTGACTTAATATCGAAAAAGCAGCCTAATTTTCAAACGAAAATTCTCACGTCAAAATATGAGCTTTTTTAAAAAAGTCTGTTGGTTTCTTGTTCATTGAATTCTCTACTTTCTGATAGTGTAAAAAAATATATACATTACTACGGTAAATGTGCTCAGAAAATGCAAAGAAACGAACTACTAAATAACAGGTTGTAAGGCCCAGACCCACCTAGCCCCTTCCCCACTTCTTTATGATGGGCTAAAATTTTCCGTAGATCACTCAGGTATATGTTATATTAAAATAACAATTAAGAGGCATCTACGCATATAATTTAAAGAAGATTCTACAACTTTCTCAAAATATTGTAGATATGTTTTATTAAATATTAACTTATAACTTTACATTTTCTGAGCACATTTACCATAGTAATGATATATTTTTTTACACCATCAGAAAGTAGAGAATTCAATGAACAAGAAACCAACAGACTTTTTTAAAAAAGCTCATATTTTGACGTGAGAATTTTCGTTTGAAAATTAGGCTGCTTTTTCGATATTAAGTCAAAATAAGGTGCAAAAATAAATATTTTAAATCAAAAAAATTACAGTGTATTTGGGATACAAAAAGGTAAGTTTTCACCAAATTTCGTGAAAAAAATGATCTATTATAATAGATAAAAATAAAAACAAAAAACTTGGTTATTTGAATTTTTCAAATATATTTTGAGATTATGTGAAGAAAGTGTGTATACAAAAGTTGTAGATCTTTTTATTACCTACAACTTTGCGATTTAACTTTTTTCCATAGGACTTGTAGTTTTTCCGGAAATCGAGATAAACCGTTTTTTACCCTTAAACGCCCCCCCCCCTTCCCACTTCCCGACCTCAGATTGCCGGTAATTTATTTTTCCTATCAATTTTGTTGTATTCTCTTCCTTTTACAATGGGTTTCATTCTACTATAAATTTGTTTCTATTTTTACCATTTTCAACCGGATAATCACCGGTCTATAATGCTAACGTTTAAACTAAGAATAGACTAATTTAATAATCATCATTTGGTAAACTTTTGAGCAGTTTATTTTAGTTTTTACGGAAAATATAGTCCCGGGAGATTTCGATAGCCTTGCTCAAATTTTTGCGGGGTTAAATTCCAGTAATTTCATTGGCTTCAATATCCTTCAAACCGAAACGCCCCTGCTGCTTGGCGGCAGAAGTAGACCAGATGACGACTCGGCACCTACCACCTTAACCTTATCTTAACCTGCTTGATGTTAAATACCTCAAAAACTAAATATATTCGGTTGGTATCGAATCACCAGTGGAGCTTATTACCCGTGACGTTAAATATTAGGCTGATGGCAATTCCTGTAAAACAAACCAATGAAGCGAGAAATGTAGGTCTATACGTGGACGCGGATTTAAGATTCGAATCACATGTGGCGAACTTTGTAAGGAATTGTTTTTACTGTTGAAAAATACTTTATAAAACGCGGCTATTCTTATCAGCGGACCTAGACAAGTGGCATAAACGCTAGACGAATAGAATGATAAATGTATGAAAGTGACATTAAATTACGATACGTAATTTTATCTAGCGTATAGCTTAGAATACAACTAGTCGAATCTCTTGTTCTGTCTAAGCTCAACTATGCGGATGTTGTGAACGAGCCACATTTTCTTGCACAGACAGACTGACTTATTCAGAGGGTGCAAAATGCCTGTACTAGATATTGTTTTGATGTACCACCAACAGGTCACGTCACTTCGTTTCTAAACAAACGCTCCATCCGTAAAATGTAGTCCCGCCAAAAATTCTACCTGGTATGTATGCTATTTGGAAAATTGGGTCGCCGCAAGAAAAGAGCATCCGTCTAGACCGGTGTTTCCCAACGTGGGGCCCACGCCCCACATGGTGCCCCATTTGATAGTTAAAGGGGGGCAATTTAAAAATGGACTCGACACGACTTTAACCCTTTCGCTTTGGGTTATTTAAATGCAATGCTAGATATCGGTGACAAATTTAACAAAAAAATATTAAGGTGGGGCATGATCTAAAGAAGGTTGGTAAACACTGGTCTAGACAATGTGTACTACAATTGTGTATTCCTACTCACAGAACCGCAGCATTCAGAGGTAGCTTTAAATATGCCGCTACAAAGTGCTGGAATAATAAGAAAGCCCATAAGAAATTCTAATACTTTATTTTGCTGGTGGTAGGATATTACATCCGACCGGATAGCGACCACCGTACACATGGCGTAAAACTTGCCACAGTGACCCACATACTGTGTGGGTCGCGTTCCAGGATCAGCTAGTGTACATCCGGTTCTTGCGGAGCCTGCGACGTGACATGATGGCTGGCAGGATCGTGTATGTCGGTCTACTGTCGGATGGAGGTGTATTGATTCGCCGGCCAGGGAGACCTGTAGAAACGGTTGTTCCGCTGGCCGCCCGTGGTACAGTACAGGGGCCTAATCGAGGCTAACCACCTCGAGAGGCTGCCCCACCATGCCACGCATAATCTTGGGTAGGTCCGTCGTGCCGGTTGGTGACCGGATGTGGGGTCCCGGCGGCCTATTCCGGGAGGGTACGGGGGCCCTTCCGTCCGGCGAATCAGTCTGCCTCCGTTCGGCCGTCCTATGACCATGTGCCGGTCACGGTCATCCATCTGTCCTGTCGCAGGTCCCGCAAGCTGCTTCTTCCTCCTTCCTTTCTCATCAACCATGACAGTGCCAAATAAGAGAGCAGGTCCTACAGCGGTGCACAGCCCCACCACCGCGTTCACAATGGGGTTCACTAACATCCGTGGACTCCATTCGAACCTTAGTGCCGTCCACCACCATCTTGAGACGGCCCGGCCTGCAATGCTCTTCTTGACGGAGACGCAGATCTGCCGTCCGACCGATATGGCATATTTGCACTATCCCGGCTACTTGCTTGAAGAGAGCTTCAAGCCAAGGGCCGGGGTATGTTTGTATGTCCGGTCGGACGTCAGCTGTCGCCGTCTGCACTGCATGGAGGACCCTTCCTTTTCCACACTGTGGGTACACGTGGATCTTGGCTCCCAGAGCCGGATCTATGTGTGCCTTTACAGATCCCATAACGGGGATGACGAGACAACTCGGCTGTTTAACTATATCAGCCAGGCGACAGATGATGCGCTGGAGCAGTATCCGACAGCGGAACTGGTGGTCTTGGGGGACTTCAACGCGCACCATGAGCTGTGGTTGGGCTCCTCCAAGACTGACCATGCTGGACGTACTGCTCATGCATTTGCTCTGACTCACGACTTGTCACAACTGGTGAATCAGCCCACCAGAATCCCAGATGTGGCAAGTCACACGCCTTCATTGCTGGACCTTCTGCTGACGAGTCATCCAGCCGGATACAGTGTGTCGGTGGGTGCCCCTTTGGGTACCTCCGATCATTGTCTGGTTGGATCCACAGTGCCTGGTGCTGCGCCTCCACCACCTGTAAAGATCAGGCGCAGAATCTGGCACTACTCGTCGGCAGATTGGGATGGCATGCGAGAATATCTTGCATCCATCCCTTGGGGGCAGCGCTGCTTTGAGGGCAACGATCCTTCCGCGAGTGCCGACGCTATTGCCGACGAGATCCGGTTAGGAATGGGATATTACATTCCTTCCTCGGAGGTCGTCGGTGGTGGTCGCGGACGCTCCTGGTTCAATCGCGACTGCGCAGATGCTGTTAGTGAGAAACAGGCTGCGTATCGCGATTGGATTAGGGGTCGCGCCATGAAGGATCCCAACATAAGTTCTCTCAAAGCGGCCTATAACCAAGCCACCAAGGCCTGCAAGAAGGCGTACGTCAGAGCGGATGCCCAGCGCATCAACAGGATTGGACGGACTTTGGCGGATCATCCGACGAGCAGTCGTGCTTATTGGAGTCTTGCCAAAGCCGTCCAATCTAATTTCTGTCGCCCCTCGTTGCCACCGCTGAGATATCCGGATGGATCCCTGGCCCATAGGCCGCAAGAGAAAGCCACTCTTTTGGCAGAACTCTTTGCGGCTAATTCGCGGCTCGAGGTCGGTAATGCACTGCCGCCCACGGTGCCTGATTGCGGATATTCCATGCCGGATGTTCGTATCAGGCATTGTGATGTGCGGCGTGAATTGCAGACCCTCGATGTCCGCAAGGCTAGTGGTCCCGATGGTATCCCAGCGGTGGTTCTTAAAATG
This sequence comes from Amorpha juglandis, assembly GCA_949126905.1. Lineage (NCBI taxonomy): Eukaryota > Metazoa > Arthropoda > Insecta > Lepidoptera > Sphingidae > Amorpha > Amorpha juglandis. The sequence continues at coordinate 11,171,212 of OX421383.1, forward strand.
TGCGCAGCCGAGTTGTCTCCTGTGCTGACGCGCCTATACCGTTCTTCCTTCTTCTCAGGTATTGTGCCCCAATCTTGGAGAGAGGCCAATGTGCAACCGATCCCAAAGAAAGGTGATCGGTCGGACCCTAACAATTACCGTCCAATCGCCATAACCTCAGTGATGTGCAAGGTAATGGAGCGGATCATAAACGCACAGCTGATCCGCTACCTGGAGGATCACTCGCTGATCAGTGACCGACAGTACGGCTTCCGGTCTAAACGATCAACGGGTGATCTTTTAGCGTACGTGCTACATCGCTGGGGGGAGGCGGTTGACAAGCATGGCGAGGCTCTAGCCGTAAGCCTCGACATTGCTAAGGCATTTGATAGGGTCTGGCACCGTGGTCTTCTCTCCAAGCTTCCGGCATATGGGCTCCCCGACAACCTGTGCACGTGGATCTCCGGCTTTCTGCATGAGCGTAGAATGCGTGTCCTTGTTGAAGGGCATGCTTCACGGCTCATGTCAGTTAATGCTGGAGTCCCACAAGGCTCTGTGCTTTCGCCCACCTTGTTTATTCTGCATATCAATGATATGTTACCACTTGGTCACATCCATTGCTATGCAGATGACAGCACAGTGCATGGGCGTTACTGCAGTAAGCCTCCTGGTTACCGGGAAGTCACTGAGAGGCAGCGAGAGAATCTTGTCATTGAGCTCAACCGGACCCTGGATCTCATTTCGGAATGGGGTACAAGGAATCTGGTTGAGTTCAATGCCAAGAAAACTCAGGTGTGCGCGTTCACGTGCAAAAAATCCCCGTTCTCTCCCCTCCCCAATCTTCAGGGTATCCCGCTCGCAATGCGGAATAGCCTAAATATCCTGGGCATGGATATTTGCTGCAATCTGAATCCAAGGAACCACATCGAGGGCGTAATATCAGCCACATCACGCAGGGTCGGAATCCTGAACAAGGTGCGTCGGTATTTTACACCCGGCCAGCTTTACCGCTTATACAAAACGCAAGCAAGGCCGGGTGTGGAGTACTGTTCGCACCTTTGGGACGGTTCCGCCAAGTACCTACTCGATGCCTTGGACGGATTGCAGCGACGGGCTGTCCGCATTGTGAATGATGCAGACGTTACAAGACGCTTAGAACCGCTACAATTGCGGAGGGACATTGCCTCGCTGAGCGTCTTGTATCGTTTGTATCATGGCGAGTGCTCTGAAGAATTGTTTGACCTTATCCCATCCTCACCCTTCCTTAACAGAACCACGCGTGCTGGCTTGCGGAGCCACAGCTTCGTGGTCTCCTCCATCTCGGCTCGAACTAAAAAGTTCGCTAAATCTTACTTCTGCCGGACCAATTAAGCTGTGGAACAGTTTGCCGGCGCACGTGTTCCCTCCTTCCTACCGTTTAAAGGACCCCATGCCTCGCTGAGCGTCTTGTATCGTTTGTATCATGACGAGTGCTCTGAAGAATTGTTTGACCTTATCCCATCCTCACCCTTCCTTAACAGAACCACGCGTGCTGGCTTGCGGAGCCACAGCTTCGTGGTCTCCTCCATCTCGGCTCGAACTAAAAAGTTCGCTAAATCTTACTTCTGCCGGACCATTAAGCTGTGGAACAGTTTGCCGGCGCACGTGTTCCCTCCTTCCTATAATATGGGGTCCTTTAAACGGAGTGTGAAGAAGCAGTTAGGCAGGCCGGCATGATCGTCCCCGGGGCTCGATGGCATCCCCGGCAAAGTCTGGGTCTTAGCCCTCGAGCACCTGGGTCCGAGGCTCCGCAGTCTATTCTCCGCGTGTCTCGAGCAGGGCGTCTTCCCGGCGCGCTGGAAAACCGGGAAGCTCGTCCTGCTGAAAAAGGAAGGACGACCCGCAGAGTCGCCGTCGGCCTACCGGCCCATCGTGTTGCTCGACGAGGTTTGCGAGCTCTTTGAGCGTATCATTCACGCTCGCCTTGTCGAGCACCTCGAGAGGGTCGGTCCTAATTTATCCGATTGCCAGTTTGGTTTTCGCAAAGGCCGATCCACCATACACGCGATTCTGCGGGTGAAGGCACTTGCGGAGGAAGCAGTGGCCCAGGGCAAAGTAGTCATCGCAGTGAGTTTGGATATTTCCAATGCATTCAACTCACTGCCCTGGGCCTGCATTCATGAGGCGCTGCGGTACCACGAGGTGCCGCCCTATCTTCGGCGTCTGGTGCACTCGTACCTCTCCAATAGGGACGTAGTGTATCCGGGCGCCGACGGGTGGCACCGAAGAGAAATGAACTGCGGTGTTCCACAGGGCTCAGTCTTGGGCCCACTCCTGTGGAACATCGGTTACGACTGGGTTTTCCGTGGTACCAACCTCTGGGGCGTCGGCGTCACATGCTACGCCGACGACACGCTGGTAACAGCAAGCCAGGACGTTCCAAGACGCCGCAATCTTGGCGGCGGTCGGCACCGGCCACGTTGTGGGCCGCATTCAGCGGCTGGGCTTGAAGGTGGCCCTTGAGAAAACTGAGGCCATTTGTTTTCACGGGCCTCGGAAGAGGCCACCGGCCGGTGCCCACATTGTTGTTAATGGGATGCGGATTCCCATCGGCTCTACTTTGAGGTATTTGGGTTTAGTTTTGGATAGCCGATGGGAATTTCGTGCCCATTTCAAAAGGTTGGGGGCAAAATTGTCCCGGGCAGCGGGCGCGCTCTCAAGCCTGCTGCCCAACTTGGAAGGTCCTGGCATCCCTTGCCGAAGGCTGTACGCCGGAGTCGTGCGGTCCATGGCCCTGTACGGAAGTCCCGTTTGGGCCGAGTCCCTGAAAAGCCGATGCGTCGCTTTGCTGCGTAAACCACAGCGTGTAGTGGCGCAGCGGGCGATCAGGGGCTACCGCACGGTCTCATACGAGGCGGCATGCGTATTGGCCGGTTTCCTACCGTGGGATCTGGACGCCAAGGCCCTCTCCGCCACCTTTCACTGGCGGGAGGAGGCGTTCAGACGCGGGCAGCGACCGGCCTCAAGAGAGGTGGACGCCATACGTGGTTCCCTCCGCAGAGCCGCCGTGGAGGAGTGGCGTCTCAGGCTGGAGAACCCGACAGCGGGTCAGAGGACCGTCGCGGCAGTGCGCCCTGTCTTTGACCAGTGGCTAGACAGGCGCCACGGCGCGGCAACGTTCCGGTTGACACAGGTCCTCACTGGCCACGGATGTTTTGGCCAGTTCCTGTGTCAGATAACCGGCACAGAGGAGTCAGCCGTGTGTCACCATTGTGACAACTGTCCGCAGGACACGGCCCAACACACATTGGAAGTGTGCCCAGCCTGGGACGAAGAGCGCAGCGCTCTCGTAGCAGTCGTCGGAGGTGACCTCTCGCTGCCAGCCGTGGTGTCCACCATGGTTGACAGCCGGAGGTCCTGGCGTGCGGTGGCCCACTTCTGCGAGGCCGTAATCTCGCAGAAGGAGAGTGCCGAGAGGGATCGCGAGCGCAGCGATCCCTCCCGCCGTCAGAGGAGACGTAGGAGGCGCCGGGGTGGCGACTGACCGGCGTCTCCCGCCCTGTGGATTGGGGGCGTTTGAAGAATTCCACCACGGTATCCCCTGCCTGTCGTAAGAGGCGACTAATAGGGGCCATCGGGGGTCACGGGCGCGCAGCGGGGGGCTATCGTAGCGCCCAGTTAGTACGCTTTTTGTACACGTACTTTTGTACGTGCGACCCCCGGGATGGACGGCAGCACGGGTGGTTGGCCTCGTTGCTGCCGTTGACGCCGAGGGCGTCGTTCGGTGTACGGGGGCTTCTGAGCCCCCCCCAACTGGAGACGGGCCGCCGCAAGGCGGCACCGCGCAAGGGCGGTTCCGGCTGAAGCCGGGGTGCTTTTTGCCTCGGGAACCCGGGGCCGTCCTTAATGCGCCGAAGAAGGTCACCGCGGGGTTTTAGTTGGTAGTTACCGGCATAGGGTGTATATAGTGTTAGGGACTCGGCCCAGCGGTCGGGTGGCTGGGTCGTAAGGCCGGTAGAACCCAACATAACCGCTCCACCTTCCCCCCCGGTGGGACGGTAGCAATAAACGGCTTTCCCCGCGTCAACAAAAATAAAATAAAAAAAAGTGTGCGTCTCGGGACGCTCGACAGAAGTGATAACTTAAACTAATGTGGTTTAAGTGAGAGCGGAGGAGCCTTTTTGAAGTGATAACTTCTTATGGGAGGGTGAACCGATACGTTCCGTAACGCGAGCGGCGGCGAGCGGAAGGTTCCAGAATTCGAGAACCTTCCGCGAGACGTCACGCGGGCCAGTTTACCAGCCAGGGCTAGCCGACTTCCCTGGAACTTCGATAATTTCGAAGTCCCAGGTGGCGTCACACAGCGACCAGTCGTATTGGACCGGACTTTGACCGGACTTTGACAGGACTTTTACCGGACTGTGTTCGTTTTTTTATGGCGAATAGACCGTATGTTACCGTAATTTTGTTTTTGATATTGATAATAAAATGACGATATTTTACTTATTTTATAATTTGGAAAAAAAAGTACCAGGTTCGCATAAACGCGAAGAGAGTAGAATGTCCATTTTTCATGGCGAGTAGCCGTATAATTAATAAACAAATGACGATTTGGACAAAGAAAAACTTTTTATGTTTTTTCTTATTTGGAACATGTTGCCGTAAAAAGTACCAGGCTCGCATAAACGCGAAGAGAGTAGAATGTACTTTTATCATGTCGAGTGGGCATGTTGCCGTAATTTTGTATTCTCGCATGTTGTTTGGTAAGTTTTCACTTCTGTCGGCACTCCCGGAGTGCAAACCGTATTTTTTTTTTTTTTGTTGACGCGGGGAAAGCCGTTTGAGGAGCCTGCCTACTACTGCCGTATGCGTGAGAGAAAGGGAAGCCAGAGTGACCCCGTAACGCGTTACGTTACGAAGTCCGGTCGAAGTCCTGTCAAAGTCCGGTCAAAATCCGGTCAAAGTCCGGTCGAAGTCCGGTCAAAGTGCAGTTAAAGTCCTGTCAAAGTCCAGTCAAGGTCCTGTCAAAGTTTGTCAAAATACGGTCAAAGCCCTATCAAAGTCCGGTCGAAGTCCGGTTAAAGTCCGGTCAAATACCAGTCAAAGTCCTGTCAAAATCCGGTCAAAGTCCAGTCAAAGCCCTGTCAAAGTCCGGTCAAATACCGGTCAAAGTCCTGCCAAAATCCGGTTAAAGTCCAGTCAAAGTAATGTCAGTCTTGTCAAAATCCGGTCAAAGTCCTATTAAAGTGCGGTCGAAGTCCGGTTAAAGTCCAGTCGAAATCCGGTCAAATACCGGTCAAAGTCCTGCCAAAATCCGGTTAAAGACCAGTCAAAGTAATGTCAGTCTTGTCAAAATCCGGTCAAAGCCCGGTCAAACTCCCATCTAAGTCCGGTTAAGGTCCAGTCGAAATCCGGTCAAAAATCTGTCAAAATCCGGTCAAAGTCCAGTCAAAGTCCGGTCAAATACCAGTCAAAGTCCTGTCAAAATCCGGCCAAAGTCCAGTCAAAGTCCGGTCAAATACCGGTCAACGTCCTGCCAAAATCCGGTTAAAGTCCAGTCAAAGCCCTGTCAAAGTCCGGTCAAATACCGGTCAAAGTCCTACCTAAATCCGGTAAAAGTCCAGTCAAAGTAATGTCAGTCTTGTCAAAATCCGGTCAAAGTCCGGTCGAAGTCCGGTTAAAGTCCAGTCGAAATCCGGTCAAAGTCCGGTCAAATACTGGTCAAAGTCCTGCCAAAATCCGGTTAAACTCCAGTCAAAGTAATGTCAGTCTCGTCAAAATCCGGTCAAAGCCCGGTCAAATACCGGTCAAAATCCGGTCAAATACCGGTCAAAGTCCTGCCAAAATCCGGTTAAAGCCCAGTCATAGTCTTGTCAAAATCCGGTCAAAACCCGGTCAAAGTCCGGTCGAAGTCCGGTTAAAGCCCTGTCGAAGTTTGTCATAATCCGGTCAAAGCCCTATCAAAGTCCTGTCAAAATCCGGTCGAAACCGGTCAAAGTCCGGTCAAATACCGGTCGAAGTCCGGTCAAATACCGGTCGAAGTCCGGTCAAATACCGGTCGAAGTCCGGTCTAAGTCCGGCCAAAGACCTGTCAAAGTCCGGCCAAAGACCTGTCAAAGTCCGGTCAAACTCCGGTCATAGCCCGGTCAAAGCCCGGTTAAAGTCCGGTCAAAGTCCGGTTGAAGTCCGGTCAAAGTCCGGTTGAAGTCCGGTCAAAGTCCGGTCCAAGCTGACTGGTCACTGTGTGACGCCACCTGGGACTTCGAAATTATCGATGTTCCAGGGAGGTCAGCTAACGCTGGCTGGTCGATGGACCGCTCGCGTTACGGAACGTTTCGGTTCACCCTCCCATAAGAAGTTATCACTTCAAAAAAAAAAAAAAAAGGCCGGCATGATGTGCCGACCAACGATAGACACACTGTTTGTCGTTGGTCGACACTATTCCTGGATTGCGCTACACTTACCATCAGGTGTGGCGTAGTCATTTTGCCGAGCCAGGATCAAAAAAAAAAAAAAAAAAAAAAGGTGTAAACTCTAGGACTTCCTCATCAACTATTAAAAGCAAATGGGTCATACACATGTTAATGCTTCCTTCGTATAATTAAGATTTCTTCACATGGTAATGCCTGAGCCTGCATCTGCTGCGCTCCTCGCATTGCACATCGCATTGTATTAGATAATTACAAGTAAATAATAAATCCAAAGAGGACAATAATAATAAGAAGAACTTAATTAAAAATATATATAAATCATTTCTTTCTTTCTTTTAATAAAAACTATCAAAACCTGTGTTCTAAGTTTTTACTCACACAGTTTTACAGTCGGACTTTCAGTTGACATCCGAGTGACATTCGAACGGCCCTCGCAGAATACCAGCGCCTGGTTGTTTCAATTACTTGACTTATGCTGAGCCTGAGGCCTGTTTGGCCTAACTTGAGTCACAAATGGTCCCTTTTGAAGTGGAAGGTATACTTGTGGTATGCCAGCATGCGTTATGTTGTCAAAGGAATCATAATTTTGTTATTTATTCTTAATCTTAAATTTGTGATAAGATGTTTTATTATTAAACATTACTAACATTTTTTTGATAATCTACACCTAAGTATATGTTAATAATATTAGTACCTTATGCTTAGTATCATAAGAATGTATTTTTAACTTTTCATGTCTCAAGTTAGTGCTCAAATAAATTATTACTCTCTTTCTTACTTTTTCTTAATAGAATGCTTAAATAGAACTTAAATGTATTACCTAGTTATAGTCCAAAAATCGTAAAATCGATGTACTAATTTATCTAACTGAAATTAACAAATTGCTAACTGATATCAACTGGGAAATCTCTGACCCATAAAACCGCAATAAATTATTATTATCTAATTAATGGCTAAAAATAATCTACACACATTTGATACCTTTCTTATTACGTTTTCTAAACTAATCGTCTTTGTCATGGCTTCCGAACTGCAGATAATTTTTCAGTATAAATACATTCACAACGGCGACATTGTCATAGTCGTGAACAGGACAGACGCAAAAGTAAGTGAAACATAATTTAATTTTAATAATGTATTACATAATTACAAATCATACATAAGATATGATGGCCTCATTGCTCTAGTGCCAGCGTACTAAGGCTGAGAACCGTGCAGTGCAGGGTTCAAGTCCTTGATTACTTGAGTGCAGCATTAGTTGAACCTCTGACTAATCCTTGGGGCATAAACGCGTGAGCTTGTGTATAAACTAAGGCTCATATCTGTTTTCCCAAAAGAAAATGTTACCCAAAAGAGCCACGCTGAAGATAGTTTTGTCTACAGCATGAATGGGCCGGTTCGACCGGATCGTTACCACTGTCTCACAGAAAACGGACGTGAAGTAGCCTGTACTGTGAGTGAGATACCCGCAGGTGCAAACCCCCTTCTCCTTCCGGATTCCTTAATCATTCCCTTTCTTAAAGTTCGGCAACGTGTCCATGATTATTCAGGTATTAAGGATGTTCATGGGCGATGGAGATTACTTACCATCAGGTTATCACTTAACTTCATCCCAGGATGTGATCACTACTAAGTTCATCGTCATATTATGCACAAATCCCAGGCCACTGACGTGTAGGGTGCGAATAGATTAATCTATAACTTTGTGTTTTATGTTACAGAAGCAACAAATATGAAACTCTTCATCGCATTCGCTTTGATCGCCGTGGCTTCGGCTGGAGTCATTAAGCCTACTATCAAGGATGCGGCCTCTGAGATCCAGCAGATAATCGCCGCCATCCATAGCCCGAGCACCGACCCTGCCACGGCTGCAGCTCTTGAGCAGATGCTCCAGGACTACCTCGGCGTTGCCGTTGGACCCGCTATTGTCGACCAACACCCCATCTCTGTTGGACCCGCTATCGTCGACCAACACCCCATTTCCGTTGGACCCGCTATTGTTGACCAACACCCCATCATCGCTGGGCCTGTTATTGTCGGCCAACACCCCATCTCTGTCGGACCCGCTATTGTCGACCAGCACCCCATCTCCGTTGGACCCGCTGTTGTTGACCAGCACCCCATCTCCGTTGGACCCGCTGTCGTCGACTTCCCCCTCCCCGACGGTGGTGCCGTGACCGCTCCCGTTGAGGCTGGTCCCGTTGTCGTCGGCCCTGTTGCTCCTGGGAGCTCTCCTCTCGTCCAGATCATCGTGAACGTTAAGTCTCCCAGCCCCGCCGGCCCCGCCCCCGGCCCTGTCGCTCAGCCCGTCCAGATCGTCGACGAGGCTGAAAACCCCGTGCAGATTGTTGACATCACCCCCGTCGTACCCGGACCCGTGCAGATTGTCGACACCGCTCCCGTCGTCGTCGACCCCGTGCAGGTCGTAGACGTCTCCCCCGTCCTCCCCGTCGTCATTGAGCCCGTCCACATCGGCACCCCCATCCTCCCCGCCCCCGCCGTTACCCTCCCCGAGGAGCTCAACTGAACTGAAATCAACGTGAATCAACAATGATAAGTAGATTTGTAAGACGCATAACGATGATTATTATTGTTTTTCATTAATAAATACGTGTTAAAACAATCTGTTGTATTTCTTAAATATTTTGTTAATTGGTCAAAACTCTGCCAAAATACATAAAAACTAGTATGCAAAACTAGCTTTACGATAAAGGTAAATATAAATGTGATAATGAAGTTGAACTTCTCTATGTACACACCACACAGAACGAACATTTTGATCAGGCATTGTATTTTTTACTCTCTCCCTCCCTCTCTTTGGCGAGTAGAATTTTACATACACTTGAAACACGTGTCTCATTATTTTGATTAAGCAATATTAGTACTAAATTTCACTGACGTATTGCGTTCCATAAAAAAGTTTCATACAAATTTTAGTTTTATTATAATAAACATAAATACACTCAACAATCACACATAGTCCTGACTCCACACTAGGTTAACCTATATCGTGCGTTGCAGGAACTATGAGGGACTTGCAGTCCCATGAAACCAATAGCTGAAACAAATATTGGCTGATCACATAAACATTTGTCTCTGTGCGAGCATCGAACCCACGATCTCTCGCTTCGCATTCGGTTACTCGTCGATTGCGCCACGGAGGCTGCACACGCGTACCTTTTCACACAGTTATCCGATCTTAAAGATTCAGCTTTCCATCGAAGATAGGTAAAGTTGGAGTCCCAAAAAAGGTCCATCTCTAATGAGGTGAAATCGGGGCTGAAAGACTAAAAGTTCGTTAACGTTTAAACTAAGAATGGACTAGTTTAATAATTATTATTCGGTAAACCTTTAAACAGTTTAAAAATTAAATACTCTGTAATTTATTCGGAAAATATCGTCCCGGAAGATTTAGATAGCTTTGCCCAAATCTTTACGGTGATAAAGTTCAGTAATTTCATTGATTTCAATATCCTTCAAACCGAAACGCCACTGCTACTTGGCGGCAGAAGTAGACCAGACGGAGACTCGCATACGAGGAACCTACCACCTTAATTATTTTTTTATCCGAGCACGTCGCAGTGGCTACACTACACCTGATGGAAAGCGCAGTACAGACCAAAAACCCAGCGATCACTAACAAACAATAAGTTTATCGGTTGTCACTAAATACCGGCCTGTACAAATGCTTCTTCACACTCCGAAGAGGGAAGAAGCAAATCGAGAAGCCTGAGACAGGACAGGCGGTTGACCAATGTAGGCATAGGATACAAGGATGTGCTCTTATAACCGACCATCAAGTCCTGTCGCAAGCCTTTCGGGAGGACCGGATATACACTGGCTGATCCTGGACTGTGATCCAGACAAGTTGTGTGGATCACTATGGAAGGTTTTAACACAATATGTATGGTGGTAGCTATCCGGGCGGATATGAATATAAATAAACTCTCATACTCAATGAGTTTACATTATACCTACCAGTGACGTCTGTTTGCAGGAGATGTTCCTAACTGATGCTCACCCGCTTGCTACGCTTATGCAATGTGGTAAAATAAGGGCAGAGTCATGATGAACAATACAGACTTCCGTCATGATCCTCTGGGATCGGTCCAATTGTGCACAAATGGCCACCGCGGCTTTCTGACGCGCATGGCAGTGTAGAAATTTAGTTTAAGGTTCAGCCCAGTGGATTGAGGTCTTTTGTAGAATTCTATCACGGTATTCCCTACCCATCGACTATTGTCAGAGGCGACTAACTGGGGCCGTCTAGGGTCGCGTGCGCAGCGAGGGATGCACAGCCTTTGTACTTCGTAATTTGTATATCCCGAGATGAGGGCAGTAGGAAATATCGTACTGCCTATGACGTCGAAAGGCCTCCATATTGTGATGGGCTCTTACGCCTCTAAGAGACTGTTAACAAAGCGGCAGAGCGCAGAGGCGGTTCCGGTAACTATCCCGAGCACACTCTGAATCCCCAGGTAGGTCCCACTTACGCTAAAGAAGGGCAGCGCAGGTTATTTAGTCGGCATATGGATTTTTTGGTCAGAGACTCGACCTGGCGGTCAACAGACTCAAGGCTCCCCGCGTCAAGGCGTTCCTCAAGGCTCGGAAGGTATCCGTGATCGGGACTTTCTCCACGGAAAAAAGGACTCGAGCCAACGGTCATTCGGATAAAGCCTCCTCTGGGGTTTTTGACCCCATAAACTGGATTTTTCCGCCGAAAAAAGAAGTATGATAAGGAGTAGATACGCGATAGCAGCAGACATCGGTATCTGCCATTTAGAATCTACCAATAATAAATATCGATATTAATTAAATTATTAGTTTATGACTGTTATCACAACCATAACGTGTTCTAATTTTTTTTCAATTTTATTGACGCCATCAATTATAATAATAAACATTGCGAATGCTTTTACAACGTGTTGTAGAAGTGCGTTTTACTTTTTCCAAGGAGCTAATTAAAGTAGCTTTAAACTAGCTTTACGATAAAGGTAAATATAAATGTGATAATGAAGTTGAACTTCTCTATGTACACACCACACAGAACGAACATTTTGATCAGGCATTGTATTTTTTACTCTCTCCCTCCCTCTCTTTGGCGAGTAGAATTTTACATACACTTGAAACACGTGTCTCATTATTTTGATTAAGCAATATTAGTACTAAATTTCACTGACGTATTGCGTTCCATAAAAAAGTTTCATACAAATTTTAGTTTTATTATAGTAAACATACATACACTCAACAATCACACATAGTCCTGACTCCACACTAGGTTAACCTATATCGTGCGTTTCAGGAACTATGAGGGACTTGCAGTCCCACGAAACCAATAGCTGAAACAAATATTGGCTGATCACATAAACATTTGTCTCTGTGCGAGCATCGAACCCACGATCTCTCGCTTCGCATTCGATTACTCATTTTCGCATTCGATTATCAATTAACTGAAAACAAAAAACTGCCAGCCACGGTTGTGCAGTTGTATTGCACACGCAGTACGACTGCTATGTTGAGGTCTCGGGTTCGATCCCCGGTTCAAGTTAAAGTGATATTGGGTTTTTCTATCACGAAATGCTCAGTATCAGCCTGGAATCTGGAATTATGCCCGGTATGGCAATAGGCTCGCCCCCTCGCCCTCATGGGACGGAAATACGCTCGGCGAAATGTAGGTGTACTGGTTACACTGCTGCCTACCCATTGGGGGATTACAGGAGTAACTGCGTATGTATGTAGGTACGTTTTTCGAATTGAAGCCGAGTGTTTATAGGTTAACTGATAACAATGTCTAATTTAATGTATGACCCACTCTAGATAAAGTTTATTCCTATACCCTTGGCACGATAAGTATCACTGTATCTTAGAAGAACAATGGAGGATCGTAGGTGGCGGTGAAGACCATGAGTGGTAGAGCCACGCCAATTTTGTCTACAGCATGATTAGGCCGGCTCAACCGGGTCATCACCACTGTCTCACAGAAAACCGACGTAAAGTAGCGGCTTGCTGCTGCGTTTCGTACCATGAGTGAGATATCCGGAGGCCCAAATACCCCTCCCCTTCCCAATCCCTAATTATCCCTTTCCTTTAAGGTCGGCAACGCGCCTATAATTCTTCTGATATTGTGGGCATACATGGGCGGTGGAGATCACTTACCATCAGGTGACCCACTTGCTCGTTTGCCGGTCTATGCCATAAAAAAAAGACCATGGCCGTTCCCGGGGCCGAGTAGAGTATTATGGATGTTAGAGGCGTAAGGAAATGGTAGGAATTTACCATACACCTTAAATTTCCCTGCACTATGCACTAAAGTACTGTTCCATGTTTTCTCTCTCCCTTATATAATATTCTCTTTAATCCCGCTATCTATTATATAAAAATAAGTCGGGTTTTCCTTCCTGACGATATAACTCCAGAACGCACGAACCGATTTCCACGGTTTTGCATTCGTTGGAAAGGTCTCGGGCTCCGTGAGGTTTATAGCAACGAAAATCTAGGAAAAATTTCAATAGAAAAGCGGGAAAATAGGGAAAATCATTTTTTAAATACAGCGCCATCTCTGATACATAGCATGTACTACAAACCAATATTTTAAGTAGATGGCGTCGGTGCGTGACACATTGCTGACAGATGGCGCCACTGTTAGGCTACTTTTATCCCGGAAAATACAGATCACGCGGGCGGAGCCGCGCGGGACAGCTAGTTCCTTTATATATAAAAGAACTTTTATCATTTTTACACCTTACACACTTCCAATAACTTCGCTCCTCTAAATATCTTCTACTTAAGACTCCTTCTCATACGTCCTATTTTTATAATATGCCCTTCACTGTTCAAGCTATTTCTTTCTTTCTTTCTATATATTTGACATTTTATATATGTATTAGTATTTTAGGTTACCATCATCATCAACAGCTGACAATCAACGTACATTGCTGAACATAGGCCTCTCCCAAAGATTTCCAGCCCGACCTGTTGGAAGCGGCTTGCATCCATCGACATCCTGCGACCTTCATCAGGTCGTCTGTCCACCTTGTAGGTGGACGTCCAACGCTGCGCTTGCCAGTACGTGGCCTCCATTCCAGAACCTTTCTGCCCCATCGGTTATCAGTTCTGCGAGCTATGTGGCCTGCCCACTGCCACTTCAGCGTGGTAATCCGCTGGGCTATGTCGGTGACTTTCGTTCTTCTACGGATCTCCTCACTTCTGATTTGATCACGTAGAGAAACACCGAGCATAGCTCTTTCCATAGCGCGCTGAGTGACTGTGAGCCATCTTATACGGCCCATATTCAGAGGCCACGTCTCAGTGCCGTATGTCATCACTGGTAACACACATTGATTGAAGACTTTGGTCTTCAGGCACTGAGGTATTTTGGACTAGAAGACCTTGCCAAGTTTCCCGAAGGCTGCCCAGCCGAGCTAGATTCGACGATTGACCTCTCTCTCGAAGTTGGACCTGCCTTGTTGGACTACTTGTCTTAGATGGACATATTCGTCGACAACTTCGAGAGATGAGCTTCCAACAATAATCGGGGTGGGCACAACATGGACATTCGATGTGACCTTCGTCTTGTCCATGTTCATCCATAATAGGTAGAGGTTACCATACATTTAATTTATTTAATTTATTACAATAACGAAATCCTTCTCTCTCACTCCCTCTCTTTATTGTACACCACCGTGACTTCTTTTACTTCAGTTTCTGTCCATCCAAAGGTTGTCTGGAAGAGATCGCTCGTAGCGATAAGACCGCCCATTGTAAAAACATTAAGTAGTCCTATGCTGAATTATTTTATGTGACTATTGGTAATACAATAAAGAGTTTTGTATTTGTACTAGCTTTTGCTCGCGGCTCCGCCTGCGTGATCTGCTTTTCCCGGGATAAAAGTAGCCTATGTCTTATTCTGATATATAAGCTATATTATTGTAAAGTTTCATTAAAATCCATTCAGTAGTTTTTACGTGAAAGAGTAACAAACATACATCCATCCATCCATCCATCCATACTTACAAACTTTCACGTTTATAATATTAGTAGGATAAGTATTTCTCCTTTTATCTTTATATATTTCGTGTGTAGTGCCTTTAAAATATCGTATTTTTTGCTTAGGACTTTTACTCCTCTATCTGTTCTCTTCATTTATCAACTAACTCCAATCCATTTTATAGGAAAGGTCAGCTGAACACAGATCTGCCTTGTAACTATGATTGATACCTGGCTCATGGAATAAGTGGACAAGTATGTACAATTACTAGATTTAAAACACTGACATTAGATTATGGGAAATATAAAAATTATATGAAAACAATTAATATGAAATGCTTGAATAGAACTTAAATGTATTACTTATAGTCCAAAAAACGTAACATCGATGTACTAAATTATCTACCTGAAATTAACAACTCTATTATTTGCAATTAATTGCTAGCTAATATCAACTGGGAAATCTCTGACCCATAAAACTTCAATAAATTATTATTATCTAACTATTGGTTTTATGGTGGTTATTAATTTATATAATTATAATTATCTATCACATTTGATAGATATACAATCTTATTACGTTTTCTAAACTAATCGTCATCGCTTCCGTACCGCAGATAATTTTTCAGTATAAATACATTCACTTAATCGACATTGTCATAGTCGTGAACAGGACAGACGCAAAAGTAAGTGAAACATAATTTAATTTTAATAATATATAAAATAATTAATTTAGTGATATGTCAATTACGACTTGTGACATAACATACATATGATTGCCTCATTGCTTTAGTGCCAGCGTACTAAGGCTAAGAACCGTGCGGTGCAAGTTTCACTTCCCAAACAGTTCTCAATTTAAAAAATCGTACCTGAATTACCCTGGCTTGGAATTTATGCCCAGTACGGCAATTCGATCACCCCCTATCACATCATGGGATGGGAATAATTTCAGCGATACTTGAGTGCAGCGTTAGTTGCACCTCTGATTAACCTTACTACCACTTCTTTAATCATTCCCTTTCATAAAGACCGGTATGATTCTTCAGGTATTAAGGATGCTCATGGCGATGGAGATTACTTACCATCAGGTGATCACCTATCTTTATCCCAGGATGTGATCACTGCTAAGCTCAAAGTGTGATAGCACAAATCCCAATCAACTGACGTGTAGTTTGCAAATAGATTAATTTATAACTTTGTGTTTTATATTACAGAAGCAACAAATATGAAATTCTTCATAACTTTCGCTTTGATCGCTGCCGTGGCTTCGGCTGGAGTCATTAAGCCTACTGTCAAGGATGCGGCCTCTGAGATCCAGCAGATAATCGCCGCCATCCATAGCCCCAACACCGACCCTGCCACGGCTGCAGCCCTTGAGCAGATGCTCCAGGACTACCTCGGCGTTGCTGTTGGACCCGCTATTGTCGACCAACACCCCATCTCCGTTGGACCTGCTATTGTCGACCAACACCCCATTTCCGTTGGACCCGCTATTGTTGACCAACACCCCATCATCGCTGGGCCTGTTATTGTCGGCCAACACCCCATCTCTGTCGGACCCGCTATTGTCGACCAACACCCCATCTCCGTTGGACCCGCTGTTGTCGACCAGCACCCCATCTCCGTTGGACCCGCTATCGTCGACTTCCCCCTTCCCGACGGTGGTGCCGTGACCGCTCCCGTTGAGGCTAGTCCCGTCGTCGTTGGCCCTGCTGCCACTCCTGAGAGCTCTCCTCTCGTCCAGATCATCGTGAACGTTAAGTCTCCCAGCTCCGCCGGCCCCGCTCCCGGCCCTGTCGCTCAGCCCGTCCAGATCGTTGACGAGGCTGAAAACCCCGTGCAGATTGTTGACATCACCCCCGTCGTACCCGGACCCGTGCAGATTGTCGACACCGCCCCCATCGTCGTCGACCCCGTGCAGATCGTTGACGTCTCCCCCGTCGCCCCTGTCGTCGTTGAGCCCGTCCACATCGGTACCCCCGTCCTCCCCGTCGCTCCCGTTGTCATTGAGCCCGTCCACATCGGCACCCCCATCCTCCCCGCCCCCGCCGTTACTCTCCCTGAGGAGCTCAACTAAACTAAAATCAATGAATTTTTGATTCAATCAACAATGATTAAGCAGATTTGTAAGATGCACTGAGGATGATTGTTATTGTTTTTTATCAATAAATATGTTTTAAAACAATTTGTTTTTTAGTACTTTTAAGTTGTAATGCTTGAATATTTTGTAAAATTGGTCATAATCCTACCAAAATACATAGTAACTAGTATGCATAACTATCTTTACATTAAACGGAAATACATACGGTTATAAGGTGAACTTCTCTATGTACACACCACACAGAACGAACATTTTGTTCAGGCATTATTTTTTTAACTCTCTCCCTCCCATTTTTTGCGAGTGAAGTTTTACAGACACTTGAAACACGTTTTTCATTATGTTGAATAAGCAATATTAGTACTAGTTTCCTAGTTTTATTTATTCCGAACCCAATATCCAGAGGCGTCTTCGTCTCAATCCGAATTTATTTGTTAATATAATTATTTGTTTTAAAATACATCTCTTAAATGTTTTCATCGTAAATCTACAGAATATTCCATACTATAGCAGTGTGTTTGAGAGTAACTTATTTGCTATAACTTTATTTGCTTCATCATCCACATTAATATCATTTCATGCGTATTATGATTTAACAAATACTACTGTAAATAACTGGGGCTCAGATTATTGAGATTCAAGTAGTAGAGCCATTCAGTAGACAGTTTTGTCTACAGCATGAATGGTCGGCTCGACCTGGTCGTTATCACTGTCTCATAGAAAAGCGACGTAAAGTAGCGGGTCGCTACTGCGTTTCGTACGGTGAGTGAGATATCCGGAGGCCCAAATCCCCTTTCCTTTTTTATTCTTCTGGGATTGTGGGCGTACATGGGCGGTGGAGATCACTTACCATCAGGTGACCCACTTGCTCGTTTGCTGGCCTATGCTATAAAAAAATATTTTGAAAAGATACCAGTCGATTTTATTTTGAAAATTTTCATTGAAAAAAAACTAATTTTTTTTCAATGAAAATTTTCAGCTTTTCGGCCTTCGTGGGCACGGGGTGGACTGAAAATTTTCATCCACTGTTGAACTGCTCTAAAAGATAAATATTCTCTACTCCTACTTTTTTATAATGCGCCGGTAAAGCGATATCGTTCTTTGACTAAGAAGCCGAGATGTTCTGGGTTCAAAATCCTAGATCAAGAAATCACATTCAGCGTTTGATACTTCATTCGAAAAATTGCAGCATGATTAATATGTGTGTAGGGTTATAGCCATCGGTTCACTGGTCACACTATGTATTACATTGTGCGATGTGGTAAAAAGGTTCAACCAACCGTTGATGCATTAGTTGAACTACTGTCTACCTCTTCAGGAGTACTAGGGATACTGAAAAAAAAAGAGACAAATAAATAATCTAATTTAACAGATTTTGTATTGATTTTGGCAAGCGCAGCGTTGGACGTCCGCCTACAAGGTGGACAGACGACCTGATAAAGGTCGCTAGATGCAGGCCGCTTCCAACAGGTCGGCCTGGAAATCTTTGGGGGAGGCCTATGTTCAGCAGTGGACGTCCTGTGGCTGATGATGATGATGTATTGATTTACATTACTATGTCATCATCATCACATATCTGAGGATTGCCGAAGCGCATAATTTAAATCGTATTACATATTGTAGTCACAATAATGATTAACTGCCTCGGTGGCGCAGTTATATTGCGTACATGGTACCAATGCTGAGCTGGGGTCTCGGGTTCGATCCACGGGTCGGGTAAAGTGATAATGGGATTTTCTATCACGAAATGCTCATTATCGGCCCGGAGTTTGAGAATATGCCTGGAATGGCGATAGGCTCGTTCCCTATCACATCATGGGTCGGAAATATGCTTGGCGAAATGTGGGTGTTCTGGTTACACCTCTGCCTACCCCTTCGGGGATTACAGGCGTGAGGAAGTAGGAAGGTAGTAAGTAGTAGTAGGAAGCATCGTAAGGAAACCTGCATAACTGAGAAGTATGATATAAAGTAAGACTTCGGCCAACCCGTATTAAGCCAGCGTGGTGGACTAAGGCCTAACCCCTCTCGTTCAGTAGAGGAGGCCGTGCCTTCCAGCAAGACGTATATTATACAGGGCTAATATTATTATTGGGTACACTACAATAATACGACAAACTTTATTCCGCCAGTCACAAATACGAATTTCAAAATACCGAATTTCATAATTCCGAGTGGTTTAAAATTCCGAATATAACAACTCCGATGTATCATTTATCCTATTTTTATAATTC
The DNA here is from genome assembly GCA_949126905.1 of Amorpha juglandis. Taxonomy (NCBI): domain Eukaryota; kingdom Metazoa; phylum Arthropoda; class Insecta; order Lepidoptera; family Sphingidae; genus Amorpha; species Amorpha juglandis. Next base: position 11,189,916 of record OX421383.1, read on the forward strand.
CGAAATGTCAATATTCCTAACGTATATAATTACGATTCTCAAAATACCGAGTTTCAGTAGATCGAATAACAAAAATCCGAATTAATGATAATTCGAAACATCAAAAATACGAATTCCGATTATTAAAATACCTATTAATTAAAATTCCGAAATCTAAACGCCTTGTAAAATTGAATAGAAAGACAAATCATCAAATAATTGCTTGTCAAAGAGAAGTATAATAGTATGAGGAGGTAGACTTAAAAAACGAATGTCAAAGGCGTTTTAAAAATATTTTCTTTCCAATAAAATTTTTTTTTTCGCTGACCACAATTCTTACCTAACCCAAATGATTTACCAACAATAGAGAGAATCTGGCGCTCGGCGGCCGCTGCCGCGGCACGCTCGCTTCGCTCGCTCGCCTTCGCGCTTTAATGGTCACAGTTCTAACCTAACCTAACCCAAATGTATGTAATGATTATACTAACTGCATCAAAATCCTAATTTTAGCAATTTATTCGGAATATTGGACATCGGAATGTCGTTTTTCGGACCGAGAACCCATCGAGCATTTGACCTTTCGAAAATATAAAAATCGGAAAACAAACAGATCGTATTTACAACTTTCGGTAAAATAATTTTCGTAAATTTGAATAATAGACATTATAATTTTTAGGTATTATGAAATTCGGACTTTTGAACATCGGAACATCGAAACTCGGAATAAAATATTTCGGAGTATTTGGGTGTTCCCATTATTATTATTATAAGTCATCAGTTGTCATTAGTTATCATGACTTTTACTTTTTTGTGCCTATTGTGCTTTTTATTATACAGGGTTAATTTTAAAACACCAGCCATCTCGCAGGCCCAGATAGCTGACCCCTTACGGAACAACTTTTGTTCTACGAGTTTGGATATAACTCAATATATTTAAAAAAAATGATTTTACAAGTTTTTGTTATGTCGTGTTTTTCTTCGTAGACTGCGGTGCGGCGCGGCGTGCGCGCGCGACATCAAAGGCGGCCGGTCAGCTGCTCGGGCGTTGACCGTCAAAGGCGCTAGCCCGGTTCCCCACGCTTCGCGTGTTTGTTTACGTAATCTGCGATGCGCGTTGGAACATTCAAGACGGAAATTAAATGAATACTTATTTTTGTATGAAAATAAAATCTAACAAATTATCAAAAGTCGTAGAACAAAAGTAGTAGCTTATAACCTCAGGAATCTACCCCTGCGAGATTGCTGGTGTTTTAAAAATAACCCTGTATACAATTAATGATAAATTATAAATATTATTAGACATATTATGTACAGTACTCTTTATTTTAAAAGATTTTTTTACATTTTTAAATATTAGTTACAAATAAAAAACAAAACATTTAAAAATATAAAAAGCATTACCCTCCAATGGCGAGGCCTAGGACCCAAGCCACCGGCGGTTAGGACCCAAGAGAGAGAAACCTCCTCACAATGAGTGCCGTGTCCAATAACACCACTTTCTGTATCTGGCCTTTGACCCAACGACCAATTGAGAGCTTCTGAAGATGTTGGTCGAGGCTCTTCGGTATCAACCCATGGGCAGAGACAACTATCGGGACAATAATTGTTGAGTCCACATCCCACATCTCGGTAACCTCGTGTGCCAGATCTAAATATTTGGTAATTTCATCTTTTTCGGATTTTACGAGGTTCTCGACATGCGGAATGGTGACGTCAACAAGCATCGCCCGGCGAGCCAATCGATCTATTATCACAATGTCAGGCTTATTTGCAACAATAAGAAACATATTTATTATTAGGAATATTATATTGTACTTTTAATTAGTTACTAAGTAAGCATGCTGTGGTCATCTATATTTCTAAAGACTTTTAGCCTTAGAATTGTGAAATGCCTTAAATTTACTTTTAAATATTGTACGTTACGTTGATGATACTTTCATATATATATTTTTTTACTTGCCCTGTATTATATACGTTCCACTGCTGGGCACGGGCCTCCTCTACTGAATGAGAGGGATTAGGCCTTAGTCCACCACGCTGCCTAATGCGAGTTGGCAGACTTCACATACCTTCGGAAAATCTTATCGAATTCTCAGGTATGCAGGTTTCCTTCACCGTTAAAGCAACTTTCATATAAAAAAAATTGGTGTGTGTCGTGGGACACCAGGTAGGAACGAAGTTCCTTCGGCTAATGTAGAATCGACACAAATTGCAAAAAATTCAAATTATCAACTAAAATAACAAAATATGTCTCTTTATTTTTGTTTGACAACATAAAATTACATAGAAATAGAATAGAATAGAATAGAAAAATTGGTGTGTGTCGTGGGACACCAGGTAGGAACGAAGTTCCTTCGGCTAATGTAGAATCGACACAAATTGTAAAAAATACAAATTATCAACTAAAATAACAAAATATGTCTCTTTATTTTTGTTTGACAACATAAAATTACATAGAAATAGAATAGAAAAATAGAAATAAAAAAAAGACGTGTAGCACTCGGAGACTGCCGCGGTAAAGCTATTGTATAGCATTTTTTATCAACTTATGTAATTATAAATAATAACGAGCTAGCGTAATCTTTTAAAAATCGAAGGAGATATAAAAATACTTCAAGTATAACTGGCTGAATGAATTTCATTTTAAAAAAGGAACTAACGCTGGCTGGTTATGCGGCGCTTTTAACGCTTTTTTCTTACGGTTTTACTATCACATTTTTTTCAGTTCGGTCACGCAGCAAAATCCCTATCCCCTCTGAGCCTGCCGTAAGGAACTTCGTTCCAAAAATAGAAATAAAAAAAAGACGTGTGGCACTCGGAGACTGCCGCGGTAAAGCTATTGTATAACATTTTTTATCAACTTATGTAATTATAAATAATAACTGGCTGAATGAATTTCATTTTAAAAAAGGAACTAACGCTGGCTGGTTATGCGACTGTCGCGCATGCGCACGTCTCATTTAACGCTTTTTTCTTACGGTTTTACTATCACATTTTTTTCAGTTCGGTCACGCAGCGAAATCCCTATCCCCTCCAAGCCTGCCGTAAGGAATTTCGTTCCAATAAATATTAGATTTTATTCAATAATGACAGGGATGTCATCATCGCGATTGTGTATCATACTGTTATCAAAAAGCTGTTAATACGTTGTTTTGAGCAACATGACAAATCATGAATAGTAAAAAATAATCGATAGAGAATTTAAGCGATAAAACGTTTTAAAGGGTAGTCCATTTGTTGAATATTCCACAAATGAACAAAACAATTCAAAAACGAATGGTAGGTCACGATGTAGATAGTTTTGTCTATAGCATGATTATATAAATAAATTCACCCAACAGTCACGTAGTCCTGAACCCAGACTAGATTATCCTGTATCGTGGGTATCAGAAATTACGAGGGACTTGCGGCCCCACAACACCCAGATTCGAAACAAATATTCGTGGATCGTACAAGCATTTATCTCGGTGCGGGAATCGAACCCACGGCCTCTCGTTTCGCCACTGTGCCACTGTGCCACGGAGACTGTCGAAAGGGCCTATCGACAGAGTTGTTACCACTTCCCCGGTGCAAACCACGTAAAGCAGCTCGTTGAAGCGTTTCATACGGTGAATGATATATCCGGAGGCCCAAGCAAGGAATGGGTATTCCACATGTCCATATACCTACCACAATGGGGTAATGCGCAACATGCATACCCCGTATGCATTACGAATGCGTCACCGAGACAGTCCTAGTAAGTACTTATTCATGATTCTTGTATCAACATAAAAATACTTTATAACACACTAGGTGTCCCTTGCGGTTTCACCTACATGTTATTGCCCTGCTCCCATGGGTCATAGCGTTATATACATATAAATCTTCCTCATTAATCACTTTATCTATTGCTGAAAACTGCATTCAAATCCGTTGAATAGTTTAAAAGATCTAAGCGAACAGACAACGGAAGCGACTTCATTTTATACTAAGGCATAAAGAATTGAACGAAGTTCGGAGATGTATCTATAATATAAATAAAATTATTTTTATTAGATTTGCTATTACAAAACCAAACACGGAAATAAAAACCTATATGAAAAGCGTTTTTTTATTTTTACTTAGAATCTTTCTGATGATTAACAAAAGTACTTGTTTATAATTCTGACTTAGGCTACAATAAAAAAAAAATAAGTAAAAGTAATAAACATTAAAAAAAGAAGTATACGTTCTGGGTCGCGGTTGCTGTCGAATCCTGTCTAATACTGCTACAAAAGAGCAAAAATCTGATAATAAAAGCATAGGAATATAAAGGTAACCATAAGTAGGCGGGCTGAGGTAATAAATAATAGTTGATTAATTATTATTATCCGATTGAAGTTTTAAGTCCTAATAATATTACTTAAACCGATAAAATAATAATATACGATATAATTACGCTTCTAATCTCGCGACATTTAATTATTATTTATGATATTGAGTAATATAAAAAGTGTTATTGAAACGCACAACAGCATAGTCGTCTACGACTCGGGCTAAAAGTGAGTAGCACTCAATAAAGAAATAATATAATATAAAATAGCTTTAAATAATTTTGACTGTGGCAATTTAGCTTATAATATGTAATCTCCAAGATGTAAAAATCTAAGTTCTCAATTTCTAATATATTTAAAAAAAATCGTGTTCGATGTTAAAATTTCATTAAATTTCTTACTTGTAAAAAGGTGTAATGATTTATCGATCTCTCTCTTTTACAGATCCATCAAAATGAAATTCTTCATTGCCTTCGCTTTGGTTGCTGTGGCCTCGGCCGCCGTCATTAAGCCTACTCAGGTGAGCGGCGATATGTCAGAGATCCAGCAGATCATCGCCGCCATCCACAGCCCGAGCACTAACCCCGCCACTGCTGCCGCCCTCGAGCAGATGCTCCAGGACTTCCTTGGCGTTGCCGTTGGACCCGCTATTATTGACCAACACCCCATCTCCGTTGGACCCGCTATCGTCGACCAACACCCCATCTCCGTTGGACCCGCTATCGTCGACCAACACCCCATCTCCGTTGGACCCGCTATCGTCGACCAACACCCCATCATCGCTGGGCCTGTTATTGTCGGCCAACACCCCATCTCCGTCGGACCCGCCATTGTCGACCAGCACCCCATCTCTGTTGGACCCGCTGTTGTCGACCAGCACCCCATCTCCGTTGGACCCGCTGTTGTCGACCAGCACCCCATCTCCGTTGGACCCGCTATCGTCGACTTCCCCCTTCCCGACGGTGGTGCCGTGACCGCTCCCGTTGAGGCTGGTCCCGTTGTCGTCGGCCCTATTGCTCCTGGGAGCTCTCCCCTCGTCCAGATCATCGTGAACGTTAAGTCTCCCAGCCCCGCTGGCCCCGCCCCCGGCCCTGTCGCTCAGCCCGTCCAGATCGTCGACGAGGCTGAAAACCCCGTGCAGATTGTTGACATCACCCCCGTCGTACCCGGACCCGTGCAGATTGTCGACACCGCCCCCATCGTCGTCGACCCCGTGCAGGTCGTTGACGTCTCCCCCGTCCTCCCCGTCGTCGTCGAGCCCGTCCACATCGGTACACCCATCCTCCCCGCTCCCGCTGTAACCCTCCCCGAGGAGCTCAACTAAGGCCCAAATGGCATATCTGTACCAGCTATTCGACATCTTTAGCTAAGCATCAGAATTAGCATTTGATTATATTGTGTCTTTAGATGTTGTATTAACATTCGATACGATAATAATAACTATTAAATGCATTACAAAAATATATATTTCTTTTATTATGTATACCTATAAATTATGATACTATTTTATTAGTGTGCACAATTGAACAATTTAGAATTTTTGAGAAAAAATAATTGGGCTATTGTAACCAACGGCAAAGTGACTGCACTACTCCTGATGGTAAGCCTAGTGCACTCCAAATAAAACCAGCGACCACAGACAAACAATGAGAAATAATATACAAATAGAGGTGGCAACCCTAGTTGTGATTTCTATTAAATTACAAAATCATGTAAACAACTTTAGTTATGCACTTTGTTAGTAAATAATAGTAGTACGTTAAAATGTGTTGAATCTTCAATCAAAAGAGATATGCCTGAATCATTATCTACAGTGTTTACGTAATTGTCTGTTACGCACTACGACAGTAGAGTTCGACAAATTTGCCAACGGTTCTGTACTAATTTACTCATAGTGAAAGGGATTAGCCCAGAAAATAAAGGTACCCATGCATTAATTCACAAGCTGAAAATTTACAGACACGTGAGGGATACTACTTTAATAAAATCCTGAAAAGCCCATTGATCCCGTGAGTGCAAAAAAAAATATTCAAGGTCAAAGGTCGCAAAAATGTTTTTTTTCGGATTTTTTGGCCAAACGGTTAGTTTTACGATAAAAATATCTCAGACCAATATTGTAGATCAAGTAATTATGTACATGTTACTACTACTACTGTACTAAATTGTTCTTATACTTTTTTCTCTCAGATTTACCATTTCTCAGAAAAAGCCATTCGAAAGTTTGCTAGAGTTGTACTCTCCATAATATGCATGACTACGCTGTCATGACTCGAGTCGAGTTGAGTGGAGAGTGAGTACTAAACAAATATACTTAAGTTATAAGTTTTCCCTTCTATCGGCAGCCCTATGACAGCATTTTTTTTTCAATTATGTACCTTTTGAAGAATATAGATACTTTTCATAGGGACCACTAAAGAGATATCTGCATATCGCAAGTGATGCTTTAATAAAAGGATTAACAATCCGAGTCGACTATTACGCATGATCTACGTGTATTATTATTTGTTAAATTGGTAAATATTTCTATCTTATCATGTACAGTAATACCCCGACTTACGCTACCCCGTTTTACGCGAATTCGGAGATACGCGGTTATTCTTTTTGATGGCCGCGCGCGTCAGCTCTCCTATTTCGCCATGTTAGTGGTTCGTTTACGACAGGTTCGAACGTGTTCCGCGTTGAATTGTTTTACGTACGTTGTGTTTTATTGATAACCTCAAATTATGTCACTCAAAAGTGCATGCAAAGTTGTACCCCGACTTACGCGAATTCGACTTACACGGTTATAGCTCGGTCCCACCTATCGCGTAAGTCCGGGGTATTACTGTATTAATTTCATCATTTATTTTATCATGTATTAAGTACATAAACTTTATCCCGAATCATTGACGATTACTACCTATTAATACGCCCCACTGTTCTCTTGGCAACGGACTTACGTTATGAAACTGCTGGGGTCCTGGTTTCGAATGCCAGTGTGGGCAATCACGATTCATTATTGAATTCTCGATTTATATAATCACACATAAGTTGGCCCAGTCTAGCGATAGAAAAGAAAGATAGAAAGAAATATTTATTTGGACACTAACTTGAGACATGAAAAGTTAAAATGACATTCTTCTTGACACTATGCATTATTAGGCACTAAGCATTAGACTAAACTAAAGTCTAGTTCGACTCGCCACCTTTTATTACGTCTCGGAAAAAAGATTACGCGTAGCGTGAAATTACCATGAGTGTAGTAATTGCACTTCTACTTACTCCTTCGGGGATACAGTCGCTAGCTTATGTTAATTATAGACTGGGACTTGCATATACCTATTTATAATAGAGTTTGTCATATCTTCAAGAAAACCTCACAAAACGCGAACGCTTTGCGTTAAGGTAACGCGGACGCGTTATAAGTCCATTGGGTTATAGAGAATAAGGCCTTGTAGGTGCAATGTAGTCACTTTGCCATTTAATATTAAAATAATCACACGTTTGTATATTTATCTATGTATCGTAAAACGTAAGTATAATAGGCGCCATCTTTTGACCGGAATAGTATCCAGCTGACAATTTCACAACATATGTTACCATAGCGGATAGTCTAACAATTAATTTAAAAAGTTAAGGACTGCCTCGGTGACGCAGTTGTATTGCGTACATGGTACGACTGCTGTGCGGTTACGGGTTCGATCCCCGCGTCGTGTAAAACTATTCTATTCAATGGTTCCTGGCCAACAAAGTTTTCAAGCCGCCCAAAGGCCTCCGACTTGGCACGAAAACGCTCATTAGAAATATGTACCACTAAACGGTCACCCATCTATAGACTGACCGCGCCAAAGGTTGTATACCAATCATAGTGCATCACTGACTATGAGCGCCTCAAAAAACTGATATTGGGTTTTTCTATCACGAAATGCTCAGTATCAGCCGAGAGTTTGGAATAGAGCCTGGTATCGCGGTAGGCTTACCCTATCACACCATGGGGCGTAAATAGTGTTGCCCAAATTCAGTCTTGGTCTTGCAGTCTTGGTCTTGTTCTTGCGTTTTTGCAAGACCAAGACCAAGAACAAGACCGCGTATTTTTAGCAAGACCAAGACCAAGACTGACCGTGCAAGACTTGAGCAAGAACAAGACATAGCCTGCAAGACTCTTGCGTCTTGCAGCTAGGACTTAGCGCTATTTCACTGAGTAGTTAGGTGTAACAGTTCGGTGTATAGGTAGGTACGCTTAGAAATTCTATGAGACGCAAAAAACTGTATCAAAGAATAGGTATGAAAAACTGGACCTATCTATTAAAATCAAACTGAGTGCATGCATAGTTATGTTTTAACCATCGGCACTTTGATAATGCGGCTTCAAAGGTTTTGTACTTACTTCTCAAAGAAATTTGCCGCTTTTCGGAAGTACATGGTTACGATACACGCGCCGGCGGCTTCTTTTGAAATCTAAAACAATCGTTGCCGCCACGCCGAAATCATAACATTTGACACTATTTGATTGCCGCCATAGGGCGTAGGCGTAGGTATACTCGTGCAAAATAATTTCGAATTTTAAGAGTACCTACAGGTGTTCCAAAGAATAAATAAGGTTCAGAGTGCTTAGAATGAAAATGAATACATTATACTGATCACGCAAGTAGTATTATGATTGGGATAAAATGGTAAGGATAGGTAGTAGATGTCAAATTAATTCATTCTAGTAAGTATATATTATAATATTGATTACTTATATGGTTTTAAACTAATTACTTAGGTACTATTATTGTACATTTAGTCATTATATTTCTTAAGTTTTTACAAGAAAAAATAGCAAAAAAGTGTTCAAATATCACCCCGCACCCGTTTAATAAATATTGTAGCCACTTTTAAATATACTTGAAACGTGTAAAAAAATTCTACAAAACTAATAAAATAATATAAAAAGCGTAGGTACTTACCTACTAATAAAATAAAAAGCCTGCGATAAGAGTTTTGTATTACTTACCAGCCCGAATATCTCTGAGAGAGATGATGAGAGTAAGTATTTACTAGCTGTGCCCGCGACTTCGTCCACGAGGAATAGTAACTTTGGAGGTATAGTGACGTTCAGGACTTATTTATTTATTTTAAAACTTCTGTCATCAAACATACAAACGAACTCTTCAGCTTTATAATATTAGTATAGATGTACGCCAAAACATTCACTTATATGTAAAGAATAGTGATTTTCACTAATTCTTTATATATATTTTATTCACGCGTCGCGTCTGTACAAGTAGGTAATATTTAGTGTGTGTTTGTACGCCGCACGCGGCATTATTTGATTTGCGGCGGCATCCTTTTCATAGAGCCGGCACGTGGCGAGGCGGCGCGGTAGAAAGCAAGGAAACGTACTATAAATAAAGGAATTATTTTAATTCCAGTCATTTCCAATTGAGCTGTGCTTCGAGTCTAACTTAATAATTGTTTTTACTAATTCTTGTTGTTTTCTAAAAACGTATCACGTGTACAATTTAATATGAGTGACGAAGATTCAAATTATTCGAGTCCGAGTAACGAGAGTTTGAGTCACAGATCTAAAAGACCCAAAAGCAAATTTGAAGAGTTTTTCGAAATAATTCATGCATCCCAAACTGCCTTCTGTAAATTGTGCCAACATAAAAAGATTGAAATAAAAATGAAAAACAGAAACACTTCAGGCTTAAGGAAACATCTAATATCTTTCCACAAAAAGGAATCAGAAATATTTCTTCCTGTTAAACCAAAATTAAGTGGAGATATCACAAGCTTTTTAGTAACCGCTGGAAGAAGTGGACAGGTAAGAATATTTTTTTAACTCTGCATAGCTATTCATGCGATACTTTCAAAAACGCCATTAACTTACGTAAGTATTTTTGAGTTAGTGGTGTTTTCATCTAGGGGTGCGACATATTAAGTATGTAATTATCGTCTTAAATATTTTTTATAAACACCCATATTTTCATTTAATCGGCCAGTAACAACTAAGTACTTTATTTTGGTAAATTACAGTACAGTGCAACCTTAATATAACAAATATCAATTTAACGATTTTCTCGATTTAACAACAACATACCTCCTCCTCTTATATGCTCAAACCTTGTATGTTTTAAATAATAACACAAGATTTATTGTTTTGTTTCAGTCGGAAAACAGCAGTGACAACATCACGACAGCTACAGTTGATTGGGTGGTGAAAAAATATCTTCCCTTCTCATTTTTCGATGACGAAGCTACACAAGTATATTTTCGACGTATTTGCCCTAATATGGTGTTTCCTAAAAGGTCTACACTTAGAAGGAAAGTCAAAGAGCGATTTGAAGAGCTCCAATTGAATCTCAAGGAACGACTTCAACAATTATCATCTAAAATGTCTTTTACCATTGATGGGTGGACGTCAATTGCTGGTAGGAGTTACTACGGGGTTACTATTCATTATATAGACAACGAATGGAAGTATCAATCTGTAGTTCTTGATTTTATACCATCACGCGGTCGACATACTGGGGAAGATATTGCAACGGTTTTCCATGAATGTTTATTGGAATATGGCATAATTGATAAAATACAAGGTATCACGGTCGACAACGCAACTGCAAATACCAAATTTATGTATGAACTGGGCAAACAGCTGCCGCCACACTTTGATTCAGACAATCAACATTTCCGGTGCTTTGCTCACATTTTAAACCTTGGTGTACAAGATTTATTAAAGACCTTAGCATTACACTGTGAGTCTGACACTAACGCGCAAGATCAGCAGTACGAAGACTATGCAGACGAAACTGAGGATGAGGAAGATGAAGAATCTGCACCAAATATTGCTGACTCGCGTACATCTGTAACAAAGTTACGCAGTGTTTCCAGTAAAATAAAAAGAAGTGAGATAGTGAAGAAGAAGTTTCAGTCTGCTTGTGAAGCAGCTGGCGTGCCATCAAATCTAAATGCCATTCTTGACTGTCCAACGAGATGGAATTCCACACATGATATGATTGGATTTGGTTTAAAAGTGAGAGCGGGCATTGACATATTGTGCAGTTCTGTCACCGAATTAAATGATTTTCAAATCACAGCTAATGAATGGCAGGTACTCGAAAAATTACATAAATTTCTAATAAACTTTAAACTTTTAAGTACAAAACTTGGTGGAGACAAATATGTTACATTACCGCTAGTCATTGTATCATTCAATCTTTTGCTAGATAAAATTGAATCTATGGTAAAACAGTTAGATGAGAAACCTAATCGATCTGAAGTGGATGAAAGGCTCATTCTAGCTTTCCAAGCAGCTCGAGACAAAATGCTTAAACATTACAAAAAGAGCAACTGGATTTATTGTACTTCTTTAATTTTAGACCCAAGGCATAAGGCTCAGACTTTTGACCTGACAATGTGGGGGAAGCAACTTAAAACAGAAAGTCTGCGCAAGTTCAATGAACTTTATGAAGAATATAAAAATCTACACTCACTGAACAAATCTCTGGAATTACCAGAAAAAGAAAATAAAGTATGTGATGAAGATGAAGACGTAATAGACTTTGATAAACTCTATGAATGTCCCTCGACGTCATCTGGATCTTGTCTTCAAGGCTTAGTGATAGACGAGTTGGAGGAGTACCTGAGAAAACCAAGAACTGCCAGCTCGGAAGACATTTTAGATTGGTGGAGGACGCATGAGACAGAGTATCCGATTTTATCGAAAATGGCCCGTGATTTTCTCTCAATACCTGCAACTTCAGTACCTGCTGAGAGGTTATTTTCTAAAGCATCATTAGTAATTAGAAAACATAGAAATAGGTTAAATGATGAGTCAGCCAGATGGTTACTTTGTATTAATTGTTGGTCAAAAAAATTGATATAAAGTATCATAACCTAATGATAAAGCTGTTGATTAGTGTTGTATTTTATTTTTTGTTCAAATAAATGATAAATCGTAAAACTCTTTTATTAAATTTCTTATAAGTTGAGGGTTCAATCTCTTTTTAGACAGATAAGTATTGTTCTTTAAAATACAGTCAAGTTATTGTAATTAATTTGTTTTTTTACATGTTTTAGCAAATGTAAGCTTATAAATCATAAATGTTTATTAAGAAACAGTTACTTCCATGGAAAACGACATATAGGTCAGTTAATTTTTCGAATTTCTTATTAAATCTTCAGTTATTTGTTAATCTGCTTGATCTTTACTATGGCTATGTTAATTCAAGCTCACAATGTTCCAATTCTAATACGTTTTTTAAGATTTAAAGTAAACTTTAATAAATAGTAATAGACTAATAGGTAATTGCAAGACTTGCAAGACTCTTGCTGCAAGACCAAGACCAAGACCAAGACTGGGAGCGCAAGACCAAGACCAAGACCAAGACCAGGTGTATTGGCGCAAGACCAAGACCAAGACTGGCTAAGTCTCGTCTTGTTCTTGCATTTGGGCAACACTAGGCGTAAATAAGCTCGGCGAACTGTACTGGTTACACTTCTGCCTACTTCTTCGTAGATTACAGGCGTGACCCCCATGTATATAATTAAAAAAGTGATATTTTAAGGGTGCTATAACTGTGATGAGGTAGGGAGATCGATTCGCACTTTGGCCGGTTTTTATTTTACTTCGTACTTTATCATTATATCATCATCATCATCATCAGCCACAAGACGTCCACTGCTGAACATAGGCCTCCCCCAAAAATTTCCAGACCGACCTGTTGGAAGCGGCCTGCATCTAGCGACTTTCTGCGATCTTTATCAGGTCGTCTATTATCATCATATGTTAACCAAATATATGAGACCCAAAGGCCGGTAAACCCTATCGAATAAAATCATAACAAAATCGGTTCACAACGGTTACATAAGTCTATGTGCAGGCATACATAAACGAAAAAACTAAAACGCAAATTTAAAATCCTCCTTTTTAAGTCAGTTAAAATATAAAATTTATATCAAAAGCGGCGACTATAAAACTTCCATTTGAAGAAGTAAATACCATTATAAATAAAGTCGCCAAAAATTATTGCATATTGTAAAATTAATGATAAAAAGTCTAGATAATCTGCATTAAACCGCTACATAATAAATATTGATAATAAATATATGGCCCTATAATGAGGTAGTAATGCGTGACTTGTGACGTCATGATGCTCGGTAGCCCATTTCGCAATCAACAATAATTTTAAGTAGAAAGTAAACAATGTTATTGTCTTGTTGAAAGAATAATGCTGCGAAAATAAAAGGTATTAAGTGAAGTTGAAATTAATGGTATTGTAGCCCATTAGCTCATTAACTGGCAATGTTTTTCTGAGATAAGAAAAATCATTTAGCCTATTACGATTATGGAAGGTTGGATCGTATTAGCTGACGTTAAGGAGTACCTCGCATTATGGAGTACCCGTAGATCATCATAGAAAAGAATATTCTACACACGAGACAATGATATTTTATTTATGTCTTCGCTGTTCATCAGAAACATATATTTTTAAAAGGATAGAAGGGACAAAAGCGATTGAGTCACTTGAAGGTAAGTGATCTCCACAAAACATGAATGTCTACAGTAGGTACCAGAAAAATCATGGACGCGTTTCTGATCTTAAATGAAAGCGATTGGGAAGGGGAAGAGAATTTGAGTTGTTCGAAACACTTTTAATTACCCAACAACAACAACGATTATTTACTTCCTACTATTGTGCTTGCCATCGCAAAGCCAAATTTAGCACATACCCACCGCTGCCATGAATAAACACACAAATGGTCTGTTGAAAACTGCTTTATTATCCGATACACCGTCCAAAATTAAAATTACCTACCCTCATGTGTAACAATTACTTACGTCTACTACACCTACGACATTATAACAGAAAACTCTTGTTTACGAGCCCGCATTATTCCTCTTTAATTTTGGTCTCCTCATGGTTTTCGGGTATATTTTCGTCTGTGTCTTTTGAGATCCTCTCTCCACCTAAATGGCGCTACATCGAAAGCGAGAAAGCATTCTAATTCAATTCAGAATTACTGGTTCCTGATTGATATGCAATCCTGCAACTGCATTACTATTCATAATTACCTTCTAGTTAATTTAAGTTTAAGTGATGATATTGCTGATAAACCCAATTTCCGTTTTGCAAAGCATGACTAAATTAGGCTTAAAAGGATTATTAGAAGGAAGTTATTTATTTTATCAATAATTTCGTGTTCAATTTATAGATAAAACTTTCATATATAACGACGGAAATTTATCAGATGAACACAGTTTGTTTGTACGAGCAATCTAACAGGTAAACTACGAGCACAATAATATATAATTATACATATATGTATGCTATATCCTAAGGATTAATCAACAACTGCTTTATTTTTGCAGCAAAATGAAATTCTTAGTGAGTGTTGCCGCTATTCTCGCCGTGGCTTCGGCCGCCACAATCGGCGTAGTCCCTGTACCTGCTGGCCCTGCCACCCTCGTCGACGAGAATGGCCATCCCATCGTTATCGGACCCACCTTCGTCGATGGTGACGCCGACTTCAGCCCTATCATCATCGGACCCGCTGTTATCGACCAGCACCCCATCTCCGTTGGACCCGCTGTTGTCGACCAGCACCCCATCTCCGTTGGACCCGCTATCGTCGACTTCCCCCTTCCCGACGGTGGTGCCGTGACCGCTCCCGTTGAGGCTGGTCCCGTCGTCGTCGGCCCTGCTGCCACTCCTGAGAGCTCTCCCCTCGTCCAGATCATCGTGAACGTTAAGTCTCCCAGCCCCGCCGGCCCCGCCCCCGGCCCTGTTGCTCAGCCCGTCCAGATCGTCGACGAGGCTGAAAACCCCGTGCAGATTGTTGACATCACCCCCGTCGTACCCGGACCCGTGCAGATTGTCGACACCGCCCCCATCGTCGTCGACCCCGTGCAGATCGTTGACGTCTCCCCCGTCGCCCCTGTCGTCGTTGAGCCCGTCCACATCGGTACCCCCGTCCTCCCCGTCGCTCCCGTTGTCATTGAGCCCGTCCACATCGGCACCCCCATCCTCCCCGCCCCCGCCGTTACCCTCCCTGAGGAGCTCAACTAAGCTTATAAAAACAATTTGGAATTGATATTCCTAACCAACCAACTACTCTGTCTAGGGCACTTGTGACTTTACAGACATTAATTGTAAATACATAAACTAAGCTATAAAATGTAAGTCGTTTTATTAAACATGTGATATGTACATTATCAAAGATCTGTACCCCAAAATATATAAACAATATTTTTTTATAGCCTGTAATAACATATAGTTTACTACTTAGTTTCTGTTTTATATATAATAAATAAAACTCCGTAATATAATTATTTCATTTTACTTCTGAGTACTAAAAATCCCAATTAGATTTTGGTGTGATATATGCGAGGTTATAATAGAAAACTGGTATTTACGTACGTACGCTGCCTCGTTAACAATAGTTTTCTGTTAAATGTCATGCGATAAAATATCTCTATTTAAGCTTTATACAGAAAATAATATAAATAAAATGGATTGATCAGTGCATTTTTGGAAGACATATTTTTTATAATTGCATAATTGGACCTAGTTACGCAAACAGCAGCTAACCCATAGAGAGTTCAAATACTACTGATTTTGTTTGTTTTGGAAATTTGGCATGAAATATATTCCATGTATGATTCTGCATAAACATACAGTATCGAAGTCAATTTAAATTAATGAATTTAGCAAAACAAAAACACAGTATCTCCATTTGAACTTGCTGTGGGTAGGTTCCTGTTTGCGTTTCTACGTCCAATAAAAAATGGGAGTTTTTTATGTGGCAGCTCTACCATTTGTCCGCTACTCTTATGTCAAAGATTTCTCAATTTATTTCGAAAACTATAAGGCCAACAAAAGTTTTGTCTAGAACAGGGTAGTCCAGACAACGGCCCGAGGGCCGCATGCGGCTTGTTTTCTTGCGGCCCGCGACGCATGTTTTAATCAGAAAATAGTTTTGGACATAAATAGAATTTACTTGAAAACTGTTTTTTTTTCTGCGGCCCTCCAGCTTTTGTAGTAAATTTAATTAGCCCACAAAGGTATTTAGTTTGGACAACACTGGTCTAGAGCGTTCATATTATATTGACAGTAAGATTATCTATAAAATTTTAATGTGGTTGAATGCTGTTTATTATCAAAAATAAAATTTAACTAATATAATAATATATCGTGCCTCCTGTAAATTACTGGTTTTTAATCATATTTTTAATTTTAAGAGTAAGAATAATTTGTCAACAAAAATGTATATAACTATAATGTATAATAAAACATGTACGACTAAATTTATTGTAAGTTATACATAACGAAGTTGTCGCTAATGCTTGATTCGCGACACCTGTCGCGGTCTTCCTGTCTCAGTTGCGTACCTCAAAACAGGCTTTCAGAGTCTTGTTTTTTTTTATTTAATGGAATGACAAGACGAGCAATCGCTCGCCGGATGGTAAGCGCCACGCCTGCCCATAAACAAACCACACAGAACTTTGAGTTTTGCACTGTATGGCACTGAACTGCACTCGTCACCCCGAAACATTAGATGTTAAGTCTCATAATGCCCAGCAGTTTACTGGCTCCAATTTCCTTCAGACCTAAACACAACAGGGCTTACACAATGTTGCTTGGTGACAGAAATAGGCAAGCGGTGGTACCAACCCAGACGGCCTCTCGCATACGAGGGACCTGCCACCTTGTGGCGGCAGAAATAGACAAAGCGGTGGTACAAAATTAATAAATAAATTCATGAACCGGCGCAATTTTTTCTTCCAAATTATTGCCTCGGTCGAGCGATAAACTACACCCCAGACCAACTATAAAACATCCGTAGGTTTAAGGCATTATAATAACATATTCGTTCGTTCGTTCAATACGATTCATCTGAATCGTATTTAACCACTAATCATGTATATAAATTTAAAATTTCCATAAGATTTGAGTTTTCTTAAACCTGTTAAGTGGTTGGGGAACGCTGTGCAAATCGGCCTTAGTGTACAAAATAAAATACAACTCGAGTTGAATACATGAAATATTTATTATGAAACTATTGTACATATACCTATTTCACATTCCAACGCAGATCGCTTATTGTGAAGTCTAGGTTGAAAGGAGATATGCTAAGAGATGCGCACAGACATAATTCTGTCATTCCGCGCCCTCGGCGTGTCGCTGCCGTCTGCAACTCCGCTCCGACTCGCTATTCTATGAGAAAAATTGAGAAATAGTGTCTACGTGAGTGCTTGCACAACAACTCTGCTTTGATTATGCATTTGTTAGACATAAGAAGGAAGGGGGAGGATGAGAAAGAACAACGGCAACCTCACCAAAAATGTCAAAAGAATCAACTATAAGTACAACGTCGACGCCGTAAATATGACGGGGTCAACAACAGAGTTGTGCTCCATGACGTCGGTGAAGGTAATGCGGCGTTTTACTTAGAGTTTATCAAACGACAATAAAATATCAGGATTTATACGTGATACGAGTGATAATTTCGCATCACCGCATTACACTCAGCACTCGTTTGCAGATAGTAAATAAACAAACGGAGTCTGCCGCCGACTCAAATTCCATACGAATGTACGAGGAAGCACATGGCAGCAGGTGTATCACGGGACAGAACGTCATAGCCGTTGTTGCTTAATAATGCCATTGACATCAACACCACACACGCACACACACACATACATATACGCACGCACACACAGGCACGAACACACACACACACGCGCGCACACACATGCACACGCAGACACATACAATAGGATGTCCATCGCATTTACACATGCAATGGAGCCCTTTTTTATATTAAAATTTATGTATTTTTTCAATAAGTACCTTGTGATGTAGCCTGCGGAAGAGCGGGGTCTCCTGCTACAAGTGTTTTCATACTTACTAGGAGACCTTCATCTCATTTGTATAATTGTACTTATCGTAACGAAATAAATATTTTTTCATTTTTTTTTTTTCACTGACCACGAGACTGAAATATGGACAAGGATAGTATTGGTAGCGGGGGTACAACAGGACTGACGCGATGTGACGGGGACGGACACTGCTCTTAGCCATGCGCGAACGGCGCATGGTTGTAAAAAGATTAGGTAGGTAGATTTATTTCGCGATTTGTTTTTTGTGGTACAATGTGCATAATCACCAGAATTACCACTTGTCACAGTCTTCGAAAGCGTTTCCTTTACATACAGTAGGTATATAATGGTGGTTGTCGAATGTTTCCATTTCAGTAGTTAAAATGTAGTTAATAAATAGGGTGTCTGTCCAACATAAATATATTTGCTTGACTGAAGCAGTGCTGCATTTTAGCAACAACCAAGACTGATGGCATAGCATACCCTTCGAAGCAGGAAGATATTGAAACCTTGTAACGTTGTACGTTTACATGTATTAATTTCTTGTTACGAGCCATTTCATACGTAAATGTGATATTCATTTTATTAAAAGAGAAACTTAATAGTAATAAAATAGTAAGCGCGGCCGCGCGCCGGCGCACTCGATGAGTCATAAATGTACCGTTGCACAGCTGTGGCATGACGGGGCGTTGACCGGGGCTCAGTTCTTCGGCCATTTCGTCGTCGACGCTCCAGCTGTGAAGTACACAAGTAACGATTCACTAGAGATTCGTCACACGACTTGATACGTTTTTGTCCCTTGTACAATTAACGTTCACACAATTCCCGTGACTTTATACGTTCTTGTAATTCGGACGATTTTCCCCTTTTTAAACTCACAGTTGTAAATTATTTATTCGTGTCGCACCCCATTGGGGTGCTACGTCTACATTTGCTACGTATATACTTGCAACGTATCTGTTTGCAACGTCAAGTTATCGACGGCTACTCCGACAACCAAGATCACCGCTACGCTACCACCGAGGGTTCCGTCATACGCGGCTGGCCAGTCCGCGGGTTGCAGGCCACGTGGCGTACTTGGACTTCCTTCGGTCGCCGTGCCCGCAAGCTGGGCCCCGGACTCCTTCGCCTAATCCAAGGACGGTACTCGAACGTGGCAAAGGAACCAGACGGCCAGAACCTACCCCCTTGTATTTTTTTTGAGAAAATATAATTTTTATTACTTTGTGGACGTGGGATTTTTTTTATTTGTGCCCGTACACGGGACACCACCAAGCATACACGTCACAACCTAAGTTGCTACAATATATCTTTATAAGTCACAAATAAGTATTGAATCCAGGTTTAGAACAGGAAGTCACTAAGACAGCGGTTATACAATATTTTACCAACTGAACCTATTTTTGAAATTTTATACACTGTATCTGTGTACGGTCTATAATGAAACACTTCACAAACTTACGCAATACAGTATACACTAATACCAAAACACTAATTTGAATATTTAAGATCGTTTTATACATTGCAGACCCTAAGAATGCATGAAGAATAAATCCTTCAAATTAATTATGATCGTTGATATTAACTTGTAGAATGTTACTACCAGATAGTCGGCCAATTAAGTAGTGTTTCAGTATTCGGACGTAAATCTTCAAAAGTCGAACACAATGCAACTCATCGTTTAAATACATTTCGCTTTTGTTCTAAGCCACGTGATAATAACGAAATAATTATCAACATTCATTGCTATCGGAGATCTTGAAGGGTACAATATTTCATATTCAGAAGATTAGTATTGAAAATGATAATGGAAGAACCTATTGGTTCTTCAAAATTTATGGTCATGATAAGAGTGTAACTTTGATCATCAGTGGAATAAAATACAATACCAATCTCCATGTTCGATCCAAAAGCAATTTTTAATTTCGAATGGATCACTCCTATTAATCTCTACTGGATTTTGTATAATAGTTTCTCCAGTCAAGATGACATGTGCTTTATGCACTAACATACCTACATATACCTCAAGCTTTTATCCCCGAAGGGGTAGGAAGATGTGCAAAAAGTGTTGCTCCCAGATCTGACCGAGTTTTATTCCGTCCAGTTAGAGAAAAGTGTGGTCCAAATACAAAGTCAAGGTCGCGAGGTTTTGTGTTCCTTGATGATCGCCACAATGACGGCTGAAGTAATTGGATATACATTTAACACTAACTGATTTCGAAACATGACTCGCCTTAACGAGCCATTATGGCGGATGTTTCATCCTATGTACGGTTGCTATCCAGTTGGGTACATAAATGTATTAGTTGCCCTCCAGTAACATAATAATAATTAATTACTACGTGGTAGGTCTCTCGTATGCGAGGAGCTATCTGGGTTGGCAACATCAGTTTGTCGCCAAGCAGCAGTGTATAAGCACTGTTGTGTTTTGGTTTGAAGGATATTGAAACCAGACAAATTACTGGGCATTACGAGATAGTACAGTGCCATGTAGTGTTTTGTAATTTAAATTTGTATAGACAAATACAACACCACATAGAAATTTAAATTGCGACACGCCTGTCCATAGGCACAGGCGTGCCGCTTACCATCAGGTGAGCGACCTTGTCATTACGTCATTCAGGCAAATAAAAAAAAATAAGATTTAGCCAAAGTGATTCCGAACTGGAAAGCGTCTTTGACTTGTTGCTGGAGAGTTATGATTGTGAGAGTAACCCCTTTATTTTCTTCCATCTGCCCTTATCTCACTCGCAGTGAGGTCGACGCAAGATACTTTTTAACACATGTTATAGAAAGATTTGGCTTGTAGTTTTTAGGACCGGCCGCTTGCCTGACGTCAACCTCTCTGGGGAGAAAAATAAAATAAATAAGATAAATACCAGCTGCGCCACATAAGCTGTCAGAATAAAGAGTAGAGTCTAGCAACCTAATATGATAATATTATGTCTCGAAACAACAATTTGAAATCTAGACATGCTGAAATTGACACCATTCATGCATTTTATTTCACATATGTGCATTTGGTAGACGAGAACCCCAAGTCCTCCAGAGGATATCAAAAACCTGATGAAATGGAAAGACTAAAAAACCAGAGCAAGCAAGGAGTTTTTGAGTGGTAGACCCACGCCGTAGAAAGTTTTGAGTGGTAAAGCCACGCTGTAGATAGTTTTGTCTACAGCATGAATGGGTCGGATCAACCGGCTCAAGTGGCGGCTTGCTGTTGCGTCTCTTACGGTGAGTGAGATATCCGGAGGCCCAAATCGTCCTCCCCTTCCCAATCCCTCAATTACCTCTTCCCTTTAGGGCCGGCAACGCGGCTGTGATTCTTCTAGTGTTATGGGCGTACATGGTGGAGATCACTTATAATCAGGTGACCCACTTGCTCGTTTGCCGATCTATGCTATAAAAAAGCAAGGCAGGATAACGCCAGACCTAAAAAAAAAAGAAAGAAAAATATGAAGGCCAATATGCGTTTGGCAAAGATGCAATATTTAATATTTTAGAGGACTTTTTTCATATTATTTTCATAATTAAGAACAGATTCTATATTGAATGCATTATGTCATTCCTGTTTGTTGTGTATCAGTATGGTATTAAATCAATAAATTAGAGTCAATCTGCTTCTTACAAAAATGATCATAAATTTTAATGACATATTTTCATTGATCAAGACAATATTATCTAATTGGATTAATTAAATAAGAAAATAATTACTAATTATCTTTGACACTTTCGAACTTTGATAATTATTTCATATATAACGCGAGAGACAATTAGCGACATCATAATTACAGGACTATCCATATTCTAAACAGGTAAGCCAAATAGCAGTTATACAAAATTGTGATTATTAAAAGTCATAAATTATTTGGAATTTTTTTATAGTAGATGTTGGCAAACGAGCAAGCGGGTCATCTAATGGTAAGCGAAAACCGCCCATGAACATCCACGACATCCACAGACTCTAATGGATAAGGATAACTACAGGATTGGAGAGAGGAAGGGAATTTGGACTTCTGGATATCTCACTCACCTTACGAAAACAGCAAGCGGCTACTTGATATCGATTTAGTGTGGTAATGAATGCCAGAAGGCTCATCCATGCTGTAGACAAAACTGTCTACAAAAAAAATAGTCTAAAAATAAAAAAAAAGCTTAGCCTAGGTTTATGAAACAGTTAGGTAAGTCAATATATTCCATTTCATCTGCCTAAACTCTATCTGTATTAAGTACCAAATATCTATCCACTTTACACAATATTAATTTTATGTTTGCAGCAAATATGAAATTCCTGATAATAATCGCCGCGGTCGTGGCCGTGGCCACCGCCGGGCCTACACATCGCGTGGTGTCAGCAATCGCCGTCGGCCCAGCTATTGTCGACCATCACCCCATCTCCGTTGGACCCACTATTGTCGACCATCACCCCATCTCCGTTGGACCTGCTGTTGTTGACCAGCACCCCATCTCCGTAGGACCCGCTATTGTCGACCAGCACCCCATCTCCGTTGGACCCGCTATTGTCGACCATCACCCCATCTCCGTTGGACCCGCTATTGTTGACCAGCACCCCATCTCCGTTGGACCCGCTATTGTCGACCAACATCCCATCTCCGTTGGACCCGCTGTTGTCGACCTACACCCTATCTCCGTAGGACCCGCTATTGTCGACCAGCACCCCATCTCCGTTGGACCCGCTATTGTCGACCAACATCCCATCTCCGTTGGACCTGCTGTTGTTGACCAGCACCCCATCTCCGTAGGACCCGCTATTGTCGACCAGAACCCCATCTCCGTAGGACCTGCTGTTGTTGACCAGCACCCCATCTCCGTAGGACCCGCTATTGTCGACCAGCACCCCATCTCCGTTGGACCCGCTATTGTCGACTATCACCCCATCTCCGTTGGACCCGCTATTGTTGACCAGCACCCCATCTCCGTTGGACCCGCTATTGTCGACCAACATCCCATCTCCGTTGGACCCGCTGTTGTCGACCTACACCCTATCTCCGTAGGACCCGCTATTGTCGACCAGCACCCCATCTCCGTTGGACCCGCTATTGTCGACCAACATCCCATCTCCGTTGGACCTGCTGTTGTTGACCAGCACCCCATCTCCGTAGGACCCGCTATTGTCGACCAGCACCCCATCTCCGTAGGACCCGCTATTGTCGACCAGCACCCCATCTCCGTAAGACCCGCTATTGTTGACCAGCACCCCATCTCCGTAGGACCCGCTATTGTTGACCAGCACCCCATCTCCGTAGGACCCGCTATTGTCGACCAGCACCCCATCTCCGTTGGACCCGCTATTATTGACCAACACCCCATCTCCGTTGGACCCGCTATTGTTGACCAGCTGCCCATCTCCGTAGGACCCGCTGTTGTCGACCTACACCCTATCTCCGTTGGACCCGCTATTGTTGACCAACACCCCATCTCCGTTGGACCCGCTATCGTCGACCAGCACCCCATCTCCGTTGGACCCGCTATTATTGACCAACACCCCATCTCCGTTGGACCCGCTATTGTCGACCAGCACCCCATCTCCGTTGGACCCGCTATCGTCGACCAACACCCCATCTCCGTTGGGCCTGCTGTTGTCGACCAGCACCCCATCTCCGTTGGACCCGCTATTGTTGACCAGCACCCCATCTCCGTAGGACCCGCTATTGTCGACCAGCACCCCATCTCCGTTGGACCCGCTATTATTGACCAACACCCCATCTCCGTTGGACCCGCTATTGTTGACCAGCTGCCCATCTCCGTAGGACCCGCTGTTGTCGACCTACACCCTATCTCCGTTGGACCCGCTATTGTTGACCAACACCCCATCTCCGTTGGACCCGCTATCGTCGACCAGCACCCCATCTCCGTTGGACCCGCTATTATTGACCAACATCCCATCTCCGTTGGACCCGCTATTGTTGACCAACACCCCATCTCCGTTGGACCCGCTATTGTCGACCAGCACCCCATCTCCGTTGGACCCGCTATCGTCGACCAACACCCCATCTCCGTTGGGCCTGCTGTTGTCGACCAACACCCCATCTCCGTTGGACCCGCTATTGTCGACCAGCACCCCATCTCCGTTGGACCCGCTATCGTCGACCAACACCCCATCTCCGTTGGGCCTGCTGTTGTCGACCAGCACCCCATCTCCGTTGGACCCGCTGTCATCGACTTCCCCATCCCCGACGGTGGTGCCGTGACCGCTCCCGTTGAGGCCAGTCCCGTCGTCGTCGGCCCTGTTGCCATTCCTGAGAGTTCTCCTCTCGTCCAGATCATCGTGAACGTCAAGAGCCCCGCCGGCGCCGCATCCGATGATGTCGTTGATGCCGTACAGATCGTCGGCCTGAACTAAATTTTAACATTGCACTTTGTATCTATAGTTGATGTTTATAAACCTGTACCAACTTTCTTCAAAATTAAATGTTTATACATAATGTCACTCTACAATCTGTAAATGCACTTGGGACAATAAGATCTGTTACAAATAATCATCGTTTTAATTCTAGCTTACAATTTTTACTTACAACTCATATAAAATTCTGATATACCATAAATAATAAATAATTACAAGGTTTTAAGTGGTAGGATGCTTGTGCTAAAGTCTAGCAAACAATCATCTATTATTTACCTGCCTTAGACCATTCAACCATGTGGTCTATGACAGTTAGAATAGCTCTAAACAGCAGGACATAGGTATAGCGAGGATATTTCTTTCTTTTTTTTCTATCCAATAATTAACTATTATAATGCTAAATGCTACATTTATATTAAAGTAGGTACTTACGTTCTATGTCAGTTATCGCAACATAGGAACTGTAAAAGTTAATTTTTACTTTAGTTATATCAAGTAGAGTGATTACGCACTGTACCTACCCGATATTATGGTTGGAACTGCGGATATTGAAGTAAATTCTCGAATTCGAAGATCGAATTTAAGTTCTAGTTATACTCAACTTCTCATACAAATAATTCTACGGTTACTTCAGAGATCTGATGCAGAACGTACGAACACGTCTAGTTTGTAGGCCGAAGACTTAAATAAGAAAGTCATACCTACTCTCACTTACAGCCGGCTACCTCATCTACTGCGCCATTGACGTTGACTTATTATGCCGAACCGCTACAAATAAGAATTACGATTAAAATTATGCGTTTCTGCAATCTGGCGATATTTCGAATATACGCACATGTGATGATGACCTAATATTTTTTTTTTATAGCAAGCATAAAAAAATTGCATTTTTTTAAGACCTTATCTTTATCTTCTTTATCTTTATATTTAGCGTTATCTTGTCTTAATGACAGAGTCCGCCTGTTCATCATGATTTGGTATTACGTGGGACGACTTGCCGTCTGATCCCCACAACCCGCATCAGGAACCAAATTTCGCCATTACCTCGTCCGTCCAGCAGAGTGTACCATATGCAGCTGAGTTTGGCTTTGGGCCTAAGCTGTTTAGGGCCAATTTACACTCCCATGATGACTTTATAAGCCAGTTTTTAAATTAGTACACGTTGGATTGTGTACTAATTTTTTGCTTGAGTGACGGAACCGGATGGTCGGGCATTCATTCTACAACGTGTTACAGAAAGGTGCGGCCATTTTAAATGTCGTTACATACACCTGACAGTGATTGTTCATATATTGGAACTTATCAAAATCTAGAAATCCCAAAATTTCACACTAATTTTAATCACTCGTCTATTACAATCGATAGGAACGATCGCATCCATATGAACAATAAATCCATATGAGTAAAAAGTTCAGCTGTTTAATTTAGTGTTGTCCAAAGTTGCAACTCGAATATCGACAAGTTACTCATTCGATATAGAAGAAAATGCTTCATTTATGTCCTAGCTATGTAATCAGATTTGGAACTAAGAGGTGTGAAATACCTATATCGTACTAATGTACGATTCAAATTTAAGCAACAAATATTCATAGGCACTAATTAGTAAAATCATCGCTGAAGCGCTTAATTTATGACGACGTACTAAATGTACACTATTTTTAAAACTAATCTTAAGATATATAACTGATAACCTTAAAGTTAAAAGAAAGCTATTTAATAAATTTTATCAAAAGATTATGTAATAAAATACCACGGTTCAATAACTATGATATACAACTAAATACCTAATTGATAGGTAAATCCAATAATACGTTGCTATCTATGATACAAATGATAGCACACTTCACATACCTATAATCGTTAGGACATATCGTTCATCAATTTTAGGATTGGTAATGTAATATCTAAAACTATTTAGATTACATAGACATGCAAATCAGTCATTAATCTCGGCGGGCAATTTTTTTTTACTTGTCTGAATGACGTAACGAGGAAATCGCTCGCCTGATGGTAAACGCAGCTCTGCCCTAAACAGACACAACACCATGCAGACTTTTATATTATAAGGCACTAGACTGTATTTGTCACCCCGAGACATACGTTGTTAAGTCTCATAATTTCCAGTAAATTAACTGGCATGTATACAAACCGAAACAAAGAAGTGCGTAGATACTGCTGTTTGGCAGCAGAAATAGACAAGGTGGTGGTACCAACCCAGACGGCCTCGCACATTCGAGGAGCCTACCACCGTGTACCACCTATTATAATATGGACCACTATTGTTATTCATTCTTATCTCGATCTCAAAAAAACAGTTAAAAAGAAAACAGACCTAGGACTAAAAACTAAACTGACTGACGTTACACCGCATAAACTATTATCATATTATTATGATCCATAATGTGAAAATCAATAATTTATGAATAATTTACAACTTAGCAACGTGATCCAAATATTTTCAGAGATAAATATTTCATATATCTTTATCAAATTGCATTTTAGTTTAATGAATACATATAATTAAAAACAAATATGAAGAAGGAACTCTCTAACACCCGCCACTGCAACTTTGGTAAGCCAGGCTCTATTTATAGTAGTAGGCATACAGATTTCGTTTATACTAGGGAATAAAGGTCAGTGAGTCAATAGGAAATTCCTATAGGAACACTCAGCATCAGTGTTGCCAAGCCTACTGATTTTTTAGAAAAATCGCTAAATCTGCCTACGGATTTCCATCCCATCTGTAGATATACCGAAAAGACGTCACACTCGGCCGATTTCTTTATGTATACCGATTTTAGAAATTGAAATAAAACTAATTTAAACGGATTTTATCGCAGTTTTTTTTTATTTTGAACCCGACGTTACGAAAGCTTTTCGACCTTCGTAATCACGGGGTCGACAGTCCACCAATAAAAAAACTGAGATTAAATCCGTTTAAATTAGTTTTATTTCAATGTGTGATTTTCGAATTTTTTTCCTAGTAGCTATATTAACCAATTTGTATACTTATATTCACGTATTATATATTTTTTTCTTTTATTCATTTATATGCTAATTTTTTGGTCGTATTTTTTTATTATTAGTTAGGTCACATTGCTCAGCATATCCTTACCCCGAAACGGAATTATTCAAGTAGAAAGTTACGGAGGGATTGACAAAAATATAATATAAGTAGGTTCAGCAAAGTACAAGATAAAATTAGGAACTTAAGAGGTAAATAATCTATATATATAAAAATGAATCGCTGTGCGTGTGTCTCGCAAAAACTCGAGACTGGCTGTACCGATTTGGCTAATTCTGATCTTGAAATATCTGTGGAAGTTCAGGGAAGGTTTACCCGGTGAGAAAAAATGAGTAACATAAATAATAAGTAAAGGAAAACACTAAAAACGACAACTTAATTTTCCAGTACAAACTCTTCCTGGGTATGAAACACTTGATGTCTTTTTGATGTGAACATCTACATATAAGTGCAGGTATAAACCGGATTGTTGGCGTTGCGAAGCTTGCTTTGGGTCGCCACGCTATACTAGACAGGACAGGGACAGGGACAGGGACAGGGACAGGGACAGGGACAGGGACAGGGACAGGGACAGGGACAGGGACAGGGACAGGGACAGGGACAGGGACAGGGACAGGGACAGGGACAGGGACAGGGACAGGGACAGGGACAGGGACAGGGACAGGGACAGGGACAGGGACAGGGACAGGGACAGGGACAGGGACAGGGACAGGGACAGGGACAGGGACAGGGACAGGGACAGGGACAGGGACAGGGACAGGGACAGGGACAGGGACAGGGACAGGGACAGGGACAGGGACAGGGACAGGGACAGGGACAGGGACAGGGACAGGGACAGGGACAGGGACAGGGACAGGGACAGGGACAGGGACAGGGACAGGGACAGGGACAGGGACAGGGACAGGGACAGGGACAGGGACAGGGACAGGGACAGGGACAGGGACAGGGACAGGGACAGGGACAGGGACAGGGACAGGGACAGGGACAGGGACAGGGACAGGGACAGGGACAGGGACAGGGACAGGGACAGGGACAGGGACAGGGACAGGGACAGGGACAGGGACAGGGACAGGGACAGGGACAGGGACAGGGACAGGGACAGGGACAGGGACAGGGACAGGGACAGGGACAGGGACAGGGACAGGGACAGGGACAGGGACAGGGACAGGGACAGGGACAGGGACAGGGACAGGGACAGGGACAGGGACAGGGACAGGGACAGGGACAGGGACAGGGACAGGGACAGGGACAGGGACAGGGACAGGGACAGGGACAGGGACAGGGACAGGGACAGGGACAGGGACAGGGACAGGGACAGGGACAGGGACAGGGACAGGGACAGGGACAGGGACAGGGACAGGGACAGGGACAGGGACAGGGACAGGGACAGGGACAGGGACAGGGACAGGGACAGGGACAGGGACAGGGACAGGGACAGGGACAGGGACAGGGACAGGGACAGGGACAGGGACAGGGACAGGGACAGGGACAGGGACAGGGACAGGGACAGGGACAGGGACAGGGACAGGGACAGGGACAGGGACAGGGACAGGGACAGGGACAGGGACAGGGACAGGGACAGGGACAGGGACAGGGACAGGGACAGGGACAGGGACAGGGACAGGGACAGGGACAGGGACAGGGACAGGGACAGGGACAGGGACAGGGACAGGGACAGGGACAGGGACAGGGACAGGGACAGGGACAGGGACAGGGACAGGGACAGGGACAGGGACAGGGACAGGGACAGGGACAGGGACAGGGACAGGGACAGGGACAGGGACAGGGACAGGGACAGGGACAGGGACAGGGACAGGGACAGGGACAGGGACAGGGACAGGGACAGGGACAGGGACAGGGACAGGGACAGGGACAGGACAGGACAGGACAGGACAGGACAGGACAGGACAGGACAGGGACAGGACGGGACAGGGAGGGGTCAGGGACAGGACAGGACAGGGAGGGGTCAGGGACAGGACAGGACAAGGAGGGGTCAGGGACAGGACAGGACAGGGAGGGGTCAGGGACAGGACAGGACAGGGAGGGGTCAGGGACAGGACAGGACAGGATAGGGACACGACAGGACAGGGGCAGGACAGGGGCAGAACAGGACAGGACAGGACTGGACAGGGACAGGTACAGGACAGGACAGGCACAGGACAGGGACAGGACAAATTTTACACAAATATATGTAGGTGATACGAAGTTCACCGGGTCATCTAGTTTGAGATATTAAAGAAGAAAGAAATACAACTGGCATCTGGCTTAAAAAAATAGAAAAATTCAATAGATATTGTGGCATGTACACGAAACTAGGCATTTTTTACTTACATATTAAAGTTTATATTGCTATTGTGCTTCGGTGTTTCTGTATACGTATGCCATGCTAAAAAGGATCTTTAACACAATATCCAAAATTACAATGATAATTTATCAAAAACCAATCTGAAATTATGATCATCAGTTTATTATGAGGTATTAAGTGGATTTAATATTATTCCGGATTATGTATATTAGTGATCCGTATTCAATATCGACACACCTAACGACAATTATTTCTTTAGCATCTATAAGTCAGTCTGTCTGTCTGTCTGTGACATCTGTTTATCATCAACTTTAGTCATTTTTAAAACTATTTAACGTCAATGATTGAAACTTTGGATATAACTTTTTATAGTATGCAGTTGCCCATACACTGGATAGTTACGGGTAATTTTGATTAAGCGATGATTTTCATTTTTTAAACTTTTTTTTTATAGCATAGGCCGGCAAATGAGCAAGTGGTTAATCTGATGGTAAGTGATCTCCACCGCCCATGTACGCCCACCACCAGAAGAATCATGGGTGCGTTGCCGACCTTAAAGGAAAGGGATAATTAGGGATTGGGAAAGGGAGGGGATTTAGGCTTCCGGATATCTCACTCATCGTACGAAACGCAGCAGCAAGCCGCTACTTTACGTCAGTTTTCTGTGAGACAGTGGTAACGACCCGGTCGAGCCAGCCCATTCATGCTGTAGACAAAACTGTCTGCAGCGTGGCTCTACCACTCAAATTTGTTGTTTGTTGCTCGCATTACCTACCACTAAGCAGTCTTTCTCAATCTATGTCCCATTATTCTTACCCGAACCTTGAACCAGTGGAACTGAGCAGTGGTACTGAGCAGTGGTACTGCAAGGAATAAATTTTATTGAGGGGTTATTTTAATGGGCGAAATGACAAAATAAGATTATTATTTGGGCTATTACTTAAGAGCATGCTGCCTAAAATATTTCGTGCGTTAGCTCCGCCCATCCACCCCGCTACCCTCTGCACTTGTACGCAACGCGTCGTTTCGCGCGTCGCTTGACGTTATAGTAGTGGGCATAAATACACGGAGACTTCTGTACATAAATATTTTTTTTTAATAATATATTTTGTTTTGAAAGACAAATGTTTTGTTGATATAATATAACAAAATTGTATCAGAGCTGTGTATGTACATTTGATATGTTTAAAAAGTAATGATAAACATATTCGATTACAGAAATATATATTTTTAATTATCTTGTCTGTATGTTTGTGCGTGTATTGTACACGAAAACCCACTGAATGGAAATATGAACAGGATTATCGCAGTTTGTATGCATATTTCCAAACTTAGAATCTTTGATGCTTTTTTCACATTTTTTAACCAATGGAAAAACAGAGGAGGTATATATATATATACAGACGAATTGCGAACATACATTTACATTACATTTTGAGTGGTAGAGCCACGCTGAAGA
This sequence comes from Amorpha juglandis, assembly GCA_949126905.1. Classification (NCBI taxonomy): domain Eukaryota; kingdom Metazoa; phylum Arthropoda; class Insecta; order Lepidoptera; family Sphingidae; genus Amorpha; species Amorpha juglandis. Next base: position 11,221,186 of record OX421383.1, read on the forward strand.
CAGTTTTGTCTACAGCATGAATGAGCTGGCTCGACCGGGTCGTTACCACTGTCTCACAGAAAACCGACGTAAAGTAGGGGCTTGCTGCTGCGTTTCGTACGGTGAGTGAGATATTCGGAAGCCCAAATCCCCTCCCCTTCCCTATCCCTAATTATCCCTTACCTTTCAGGTCGGCAACGCGCCCATGATTCATTCTTCTGGTGGTGGGCGTACTTGGGCGGTGGAGATCACTTACCATTAGGTGACACACTTGATCGTTTGCCGGCCTATGCTATAAAAAAAAAGTACAATATATTTGTTTATTATATGTTCACGCATAATGCCGCTAAATGTAGACTGGTTACAAAAACATACTCTAGTAGTTTCATGAAAGAAATTAATGTTATTTGCGCCTTTTGAGTGTTTTTTTCTTTTTTCTTCTTCAAAATTTAAATGAAATATATTTTCGTTTGAACAAATGTGTTGGTGCTATTTTAAAGAAAATTCATTTATTTTTTGTTTTATATACGAAATATTCTATCCTTGCTACGTCTGTTAGCTATCACAATAGAGAATTTTCGCATAGGGAATTATTGGGCGTCTCATCGAAACGAAGCTACTCACGGAAAATTAGCTTGATAGTAATCAAGTGGAAAAATGGCCCAGGGAACCCAGACCATGTGTATATAAAACAAAAAATAAATGAATTTTCTTTAAAATAGACTATAGTTTAATTTTCTTTTGTTTTTCAAAAAATGACTGTACGTCGATGATACGTCTACCCATTAGAACGTGTATTCAAAAGGAAATAACGAAAAGTGCAAAAAAGAAGGAATAAATACTGTGTATTTATTTATTAGGATGATACTCATGTGTCTATAGAATGGTTTAAGGTCGAAATAAAACAACAAAATCTTACATCTTCACCTTATATTTTGTACCTCGTAAGGATTTTTTCATGATCAACATCAATCTGAAAGACATCATAATAATATACATTTTGTTATATAAAAAAAAAATATCGTAAATTAAACAACATAACAGTACGTTCCATACAATGTCAGTTGCATCAAGTAAGGGCTATATATTGTCATATTTGCTTTCATGGAACAAATATTATGAGAAATGTTCTCTTTGACATCGTATGGGAGGTTTGTCCCCGAGAGTTGATGGTGGCGAAATATATGCACGATGAATAGCTGTTATGTTTTCAGTGTTCTCGCTAGATTCAAGGTTTATCAAGTTTAGTCTGCAAAAACATCATCAACAATCATCATCATATAATCAAATCATATTTTTTAACATCACTAGAAGTTAGAGCTCAGGGTCATCATCATTTTCATCCTTACCCATTTATGTAATCAATTGAGGAATTGGCTATTGGTAGGATATTCCTAACCGCTCGGATAGCGACAACCATACACACGGTGTAAGAACCCGTCATAATGATCCCACACACCTTGTGTGGATCGCATTCCAGGATCAGCCAGTGTATAATTGGTTCTCCCGAGGAGTTTGCGACATGACTCGATGGTTGGTTGAGACGGGTATAGGGATACATCCTTGTATCCCTGTGCCTTCATCAGCCATCCGCCTATCCTGTCGCAGGCTCTTCGATTTGCCTCTTTCCTCTTCCAGAGTGTGAAGAAGCATTATTTTAGGCCGGCATGATTCTGGTGACCACCGATAATCTCGTTGTTCATCGATGGTCGCTGGAGTTTTTGGTCTACACTGCGCTTACCATCAGGTATAGCGCAGTCATTTTGCCGTGCTAGGACAAAAAGTAGGTAAGCTGATGGTAAGTGATCTCCACTCATTGGTGATTTATGTAAATAGATTAAATAATAATGTAACAATGATTTAGGTAATTATGTAAATAAATCATCAATGAGTGGAGATCACTTAAGTATGAATAACAGTCGAGCCGGCTTATTCAGATTGTAGATAAATCACAAAAGTGTCTACAGCATGGTTCTTTACATAGCAAAATAATCGTCATTTTGTTTCTCCATGATAATAAAAAGAACATAGATTAGATTTAATGTAAATAATTACATACATAGTTAGTAGTTATTACCCATTATCATATAATAATGCCAATAAAATATGTAATAGTTTGTTTTATTAGCATGAATAACGTTTTGCTAGCCTGATGGTAAGCGCCACATCTGACCATAAACAGACAATATTACACAGAACTTTAGATTACAACGCACTGCGTGATATTGGATTGCGATATTTACTCCGAGACACAAATTTTGCAGTCTCATAATGCCCAGTAATGTCAATAGCTTCAAACCGAAACACAACAGTACTTACACACTGCTACATGGTAGGACAAATAAACGAAGCGGTGGTACCAACCTAGTTGGTCTCTCGCATAAGAGGGACCGACCACCTAGTGAAGAAGAAGATAAAGTAAATATTACTTACAATATCAAGTTAGTAATTATACATTACGATTAGATGCATACTTGCTTATAATCTTATTATTAGTATAGTATAATATAATGTTAGAGTAACTCACTCTTCATGCATCACAAAAGTAGAAACTAAATCAAATAATTGCCGAGGCGACTCCACTGACTCTTTGTTCCGGATAACCATCATTCGATTTTCTTTATTTCTTTTTCTAAAAAAGATAGGGTATATAAGTCATTATAATGATTGTTTATACATACTCACGACTGTAATCCCCGAAGGGATAGGCAGAGATGTAACTATTGCACCCACATTTCGCAAAGTGTATTTCCATCCCATGATGTGACAGCGGGCGATCCTATCGCCATACCGGGCACAATTCGGGATCAAACTCCGGACCGATACTGAGCATTTCATGATAGAAAAACCCAATATCATTTGACCCGACCCGGGGATCGAACCCGAGACCTCAGCATAGCAATACCGCGTACGAAATATAACTACGCGACCGAGGCATTATTATGTATGTAATAATGTAAATAGTTAAATTCTATTTTAGAAATAATATTATTAAAATATGTTATATTATATATAATAATACTTTTAATTTCAAAATGTACAAATAACATTCTAACAAAATACTTACGCTTTTGCTTCTCTCATAATCATTGCAAAGTTTTTGAAACGATTCACTTTCTTCCTTTTTTGCACAAATTATTTATTGTCTGTTTCGCATAGTTTGTCAAATATAATAAACTGATTCAATGTTCAACACTCGGGCAGAGCGTTCGCGCGGCATAAAACACGTAGTCTTTCCTTGAAGCACGGCGCTGTACTAACGATAAATAGCTTTAATTATTAGTTACCGTGCACTACTCAACACACTATGAGAAATGACATAAGGTTGAATATTGCGCACATCGTCGGACGTTTATCAATGCACAGAAGTAAATGACGTAAGTCGCAAATCTATTATAATTTATATTATGAGTTTTAATTGATCTAGGTAATTTATATCTTAGCAGTGGATAATAAACAATATTTACTAACTGTGAATATTTATTTTAGACATATAACTCAAGCCATTTATTAGAAACAGCAAAAATTCTACCAAAAATACATCGTTTTCGGAATAAAAATGTATCGAGGGAAAATAACACAATTGTGTAACTGTCTTATTAACGGAAAGAAATAGGACTGAAAAATCATATATTAAAGTTTTATATTCCTTGGATATATAATTGACGCAGTATGGTCATCGAAACTAACGTACAATTTAGGGAGCCTCCTCTTAATTAAACAGCAATAGTTTAGCGCGGAGGGGTACGCACTGTCGAGAAGATAGTCGCCGATTAGAAACCAGCCCCAAGAGCATGCACAGTTTTGTCAAAAAACACGTAGATCTTGTCTTTATAACTTATGTAAATATATATTTTTCATATACATCCAACTCTCATCCACTCTAGGATTAATCTGTATCAGGAAGTACGAGAGACTTACGGTATCACAACAGCCGGACCCGAAACAAATATTTGTGGATTACACAATCATTTGTCTCGGTCTGGGAATCAAATCCATGGCCTTTCATTTCACAGAGGGTTACTTGCCCGCTGTGCCACTGTGGCTGTCGTTTTAAGATATTGTGTATCTCCCTTTCGTCTAGGATATTAATTAACTACCTATATTCCATAGATTTATGACAGACATTTTATATATTCAATGTTGCCCTTACTCCCCTAGTCTTATTCGCATGCAATTAAAATTTAATCGATTTATATTGTTTGTCTGATATTAAAGACACTACTGTAATTTCAGATATGATAACATGGTCTTGTTTTGCTATAAAAGGCCCTCTATGGCAAGCAACATTATCAGTTTGATCAAGGATCTTGAAATCTGTAAGTACCCTAAGACTAAAACCGATAATATATTTTCATATAATAATATTTTACGCTCTAACAATGACACTAAATACTTTGCCAGTGATCTCAATGTTTACTATTTTCGAATTAATTTCTAGTTTCCGACATTATAATAATATATATTTTCACTTATTGTTTTTCCTTCGTTTTTTTAAATTCGCTTATGGTGGATTTAACGATATAAAAAACATAATATTTTTAAGATAGCCAGAATAGAATCTCGTCCTCTATCTCATAATTGACCAAAACACCTCTGTACTAATTGCATCTCCGACAACTTTTGTATGTACAATTTGTAATTACGTATCTAATACTATCTTTTCATATGCCAGACTCAACATGAAACTTTTCGTTGCTTTCGCTGCTATCGTTGCCGTGGCTGTGGCTTCGCCCATCGGCGTCATCGGCCCTGGACACACCATCGTCGAACCCATCTCCGTTGGACCCGCCATAATCGGCCCTGGACACACTATTGTCGAACCCGTTTTGGTTGAAAACCCTATCTCCGTTGGACCTGTCATAATCGGCCCTGGACACACCGTTGTCGAATCCGATTTTGAAAACCCCTCCGTTGGACCCGCCATCATCGACTTCCCCCTCCCCGACGGTGGTGCTGTGAGCGCCCCCGTTAAGCCTACTCCCCCTGTCGTCCCCTCCCCCGTCGTCATCGGCGACCTCGACCCCAACCAGCCCACTCCTCTGGTTCAGATCATCGTGAACGTTAACCCGGCTGGCTCCGGCCCCGCCCCTGGCGCCGTTGCTGGACCAAAACCCCAGCCTGTGCAGATCGTTGACGAGGCTGACAACATCATTGCGAGCCCCGTGCAAGTGGTGGACCTCACCCCCGTCGTTGACCCAAGCCCCGTGCAGATTGTTGACATCATGCCCGTCGTTGAGCCAAGCCCCGTGCAGATTGTTGACATCACCCCCGTCGTTGAGCCAAACCCTGTGCAGGTTGTTGACATCACCCCGGTTGTTGATGTTGACGCCGTGAACGTCGTCGACATCACTCCCGTTGTTGACGTTGACGCCGTGAACGTGGTCGACATCACCCCCGGTGTTGCTCCCGAGCCCGTGCAAATCGTCGACACCGTCGTCGATGGAGTTCTCGTCAGCACCCCCGTTATTGCCCCCATCCACCACTAAATTATTATTAATGAAAAGGACCACCCGACAAATTATTTATACTGTGTAAAATAATAAAGTAAATTTTTTATAACTGGCATTTTTAATTTTTTATTTGAGGGTTACAATGAGTTTACAATGGTAAATTACATTAATTGTTAAGGTAATACATGTTTATAATAAGTAATGTGATTGCAACTCTAGAACTAGTGACCATAGCATGTGCCAAGTACAATACACGATACAATACATAAACGTTTTTAATCATACTACAAGATGGAAAGTTCAACAAACAAACAGCAAATCCAACCATTACCGAACTGGCAAACACAACATGAACGCAACACGTGAGCTCGCAGTAAAAAATGAAATACTACAAAGCGGTTAGTAGATGTATATTCTTATCATATTAAATTTTAATTAGAATTTGTAATAAAATTTTGATTTTAAAGTTAGGTCAGGCATCAACAGGAGTATTCCGTATTTTCTTTTTGAATGTAGAGAGAGAGTCATTAAATATGTCGAAGCTATCATTTTTTGACGAGTTGGTTATACATACAAGATAGTTTTTTTTTATTTTATTGAATGAAGAGACGAGCAAGGCGCCCGCCTGATGGTAAGCGCCACGCCTGCCCATAAACAGAAGCAACACCACACAGAACTTTGAACTGCGCACAGGACTGCGCTCGTCACCCTGAGACATAAGATGTTAAGTCTCACAAAAATCCCCGTTCTCTCCCCTCCCCAATCTTCGGGGTATCCCGCTCGCAATGCGGAATAGCCTAAATATCCTGGGCATGGATATTTGCTGCAATCTGAATCCAAGGAACCACATCGAGGGCGTAAAATCCGCCACTTCACGCAGGGTCGGAATCCTGAACAGGGTGCATCGGTTTTTTACTCCCGGTCAGCTTTACCGCTTATACAAAGCGCAGGCTCGGCCGGATGTGGAGTACTGTTCGCACCTTTGGGACGGTTCCGCTAAATACTTACTCGATGCCTTGGACGGATTGCAGCGTCGAGCTGTCCGAATTGTAAATGATGCAGACGTTACAAGACGCTTAGAACCGCTACAATTGCGGAGGGACATTGCCTCACTGAGCGTCTTGTACCGTCTGTATCACGGTGAATGCTCCGAAGAACTGTTTGACCTTATCCCATCCTCACCTTTCCTTAACAGAACCACGCGTGCTGGCTTGCGTTACCACAGCTTCGTGGTCTCCTCCATCTCGGCTCGAACTAAAAAGTTCGCGAATTCTTACTTCTGCCGGACCATTAAGCTGTGGAATAGTTTGCCGGCATACGTGTTCCCTCCTTTCTATAATATTGGGTCCTTTAAACGGAGTGTGAAGAAGCAGTTAGGCAGGCCGGCATGATAGTGCCGACCAACGATAGACACACTGTTTGTCTTTGGTCGACACTATTTCTGGATTGCGTTACACTTACCATCTGGTGTGGCGTAGTAATTTTGCCGAGACAGGATAAAAAAAAAAACAATGGCCAGTAATTTCACTGGCTTCCATGGATATCTACTAACTTTAGCAGGTACATTAAAAGAGAATCTACTTAGAATATCAGGACAGTCTATATTGGCGTTTACGTTATTTGTCGTTTTTATGTAACAACGTCAAACTTAGTTGATCCTTAATTGATCCTATTGTTTTATTACATATCATATTATGAAATTAGTCAAAGTTGTTTTGTAATATATCTTGCCTCTATCATGGGACGAAGTCGTTGAAATGAAATAACATACTAACATACGTCTGAAGCTATTATAAGCGTGTTAAAACCAGCACCACCGACGAACTATAAGTTTATGGGTGGTCACCACCAGAATTATAATTGTAATTATGCTTCTTCACACTCCGAAAAGAGATGAAGCAAATCGAGGAGCCTGCGAGAGGACAGGTGGATGACCGATGCAGGCACAGGAATACAAGAATGTACCCTTATAGCCACCCAAGCATTAAGTCATGTCGCAAGCTATATCTCAGGAGCACACTGGCTGGTCCTGGAACGCGATTCATATAAGGTATGTGGGTCACTATGGTAGGTTTTAACATCATGTGTACGGTGTTCCCTATCCGGGTGCATATATTTATACTACAACCAGCTCCCTTAGTCCACAACGCTGTCATAAAAGGCGCTGCCTAACTTTACACACCTTTAAATTTTAATTTAAGAATTATACATTGGAATTTTAAAGGTATAAGGGTATGCAGGTTTCCCAAGAATGAAATATCTTGGTCTATCTCTGGACGGCCAATGGCACTTTCACGCACAGTCGCTGAAGTTGCTGGAATTTGGAGTGATTTGAAACCCGCTGCCAAACCTAGAAGATCCCGGCAACCCTTAGTTAAAGTTTGTAGGCTGGGGACGGGTTATCCATGGTATTTTACGGTAGCCTCTTTTGGGCTCCTCGATCGCTCGAATGCTGGATGAATCATCCTCGAATGCTCGAGTAGTCGCTCGGTAGAGTGACAACTACTGCGTTTATTGCCGTAACGCATCGTCAGGCGCACCCCATCATCTCCGACGAAAACCTATGTAAGGTAACTGGTTGCTGCTGCATTTCTTTTTTTTATAGCATAGGCCGCAAAATAGCAAATGGTAGTAAGTGACAGCTTACCTGATGGTAAGTGATCTCCACCGCCCATTTGTGCCTATAATACCAGAAGAAACATAGGCTCGTTGCCGACCTTAAATGAAAGGGATATTTAGGGATTGGGAAGGAAAGGGGGATTAGGGCCTCCGGATATCTCACTCACCGTACGAAACGCAGCAGCAAGCCGCTACTTTACTTCAGTTTTCATCAGTATCGTTCTATATTAATAACTATCTAATGATAATTAAAAATATAAATTAAAGTAAATAAAAAGAACTTATTATAAAAAAAAATGTCTTAGGGCCTATTCCACATTGTTCGAGTAAGATTTTGTCACTAATTAACATTTGTGACAGCCATTTTTTTAAAGTAGCTGTACATAGAGTCGGTATAATAACATATATACGTCAGGGTGTGACTATATATTATTATATGAACGTCTTATATTAATTTGGTGACAGTGGTAATAACTTGGACAAAGAGAGCCGTTCACGTCGTTTATTAAACTGCGCACTGTGTCGCCCTCCCAAGTTCCACATAAGAACTTCCTACTCGAAGAACATTTATGCGAGTTAAGCCGCGAGCAAAAGCCAATTTACCACTCAATGAATGAATGATAACAATATTATGAATGGACTGTGCGTATTGAGTGGTCTTAATTTCTATTTATAACAGATAACGATTATCATTGTTAAGTATGATTAGCAAATATTAATTAATATTATACTGTATGCACTGCAATTAATGCTATTTGTTACTTACAGATCTGCTAGCAATAAAAATAAGACACGAAAAATCTAACCAAAAAAATAAGTTATAATTTAAAAAAACTTGATACCGACTTAAAAAAAACTTAAATGTTTAAAATAAACCTAAACAATTTTGAATCGATGGTACTGTATTTAATAACCGATGATTAATACCACCTACTCAAAGTTGTTTAGTTTTGTTTTTAGCTTTTTAAAAATAATTTACTATTGTTTGTAAAAGAATTATTAAAATTTCTCCATGAAATTAAAGGGGACTAACTTCGAGGCTTATTTGTAGGAATGAAAAACATCTGCTCAGTTATTTTCGGTATTTAAACATCCAGTGCGCGCTTATAGAATATAATTCGTAAATCTCTAACAATCGTCAATTGTGATGCAAGGCGCATCCATGCAAAATAACTTGGACGAGCACGTCTCTCGCCTGGTGGTAAGCATCACGCCTGCCCACATAAACAGCACCACATAGAACTTACGACGAGAGCCTTAAAAGTCTCCGCATAAAGAATAGGGAAGCGGTGGGGTTTGATAATATTCCTATTGAGGCATGGATTGCATGGATGGCATGGATGGTATCGTAAGAACAGTGAGGACCTTTTTGCATATCTCACAGCATCAGACAGCCTCCGTGGCGCAGCGGGCGAGTAACCGACTGTGAAACGAAAGGCCGCGGGTTCGATTCCCGCACCGAGACAAATGTTTGTGTGATCCACAAATATTTGTTTCGGGGTCTCAGTGTTGTGAGACCGAAAGTCTCTCGTAGTTCCTGATACCCACGACTGATACACAAGACTCGTATCATACTGTGGCGTCAAGAATTTGTGTGTGACTGTTGGGTGCATTTATTTATTTATCTGTACAGCCGCATCCTGAACCCCAAACAAAAGCTCGATGAAGATGCTGTGGTGGATGTGTATCGTTATGCCATAGGATCGTATACGTATCTAGTACATCCGCGGAAGCCGTCGTGTCAACGACGTGGCAGATAAGCTCCAAGACTATATTTGGCGGAACCAGGGGAGTATATCAGTCGGTAATGTCAGTATGAGACCGTATCAGAGGACATACTCGCAGGACGGACCAAAAAGGTTGGCTTGACGTATAAGAGAAAGATATGAGTCAATGTTTTCACTGCGGAGGACGCTCCTGGCCGGTGTAGTGGTAGTTTATAAGTAGGAAGGTGGACCCTAACAAAAAAAACGTTTTTTTTCTTTTTTTTATCCCAGCACGGTAAAGTGACTGCACTACACCTGTTGGTAAGCTTAGTGCAGTACATAAAACTAGCGACCACCAACAAACAATTACTTTATCGATTGGTCACCAGAATCATGCCGACCTGTAACCCTGTCATAATTAAATAATCTTCAGACTGTATTCAACTCTATTCTATTATTATTGTAACAGCTAGCTGAAGAAGCATACATATGTATTCCCGAATTAAAAACTCGGTAGGAATTATCCTACCGAGTTTTTAATTAAGTTACAAAAAATATAAACAAACATGTATAATGAGTATCAGGAACTACGAGGGACTTATGGTCCCACAACACCCAGACCTACAAGTATTAGCGGGTCACACAAACACTTGTCTTGGTGTTGGTATCAAACCCTATGGCTTCAAAGAACGAATTATTATCGAGGATGCCGCAAATAAATATAGACTGGCAACAATGTAGCGGCTGTTGAGAATTATAATATAATAATATGTAACCTTGGTGACTAACCTGTGGTCGGTAGCAACCTGCGAGTTTATTGTTGAAATTTGCTTAAATTACTAAGAAATAATTAAGAGGTATATGAATAAAATATTTTATTTATCTACTCATATGGTCCATTTTCGTAAGATCTTACTCTAAAATCCGCTGTATCAGTTTAGTGGTGGATAGGGGCAATAACGGGGGTGCTGACGAGAACTCCATCGACGACGGTGTCGACGATTTGCACGGGCTCAGGCGCAACACCGGGGGTGATGTCGACCACGTTCACGGCGTCAACGTCAACAACGGGGCTGATGTCGACCACGTTCACGGCGTCAACGTCAACAACGGGAGTGATGTCAACAACCTGCACGGGACTTGGCTCAACGACGGGGGTGATGTCAACAATCTGAACGGGGCTTGGCTCAACGACGGGCATGATGTCAACAATCTGCACAGGGCTTGGGTCAACGACGGGGGTGAGGTCCACCACTTGCACGGGGCTCGCAATGATGTTGTCAGCCTCGTCAACGATCTGCACAGGCTGGGGTTTTGGTCCAGCAACGGCGCCAGGGGCGGGGCCGGAGCCAGCCGGGTTAACGTTCACGATGATCTGAACCAGAGGAGTGGGCTGGTTGGGGTCGAGGTCGCCGATGACGACGGGGGAGGGGACCACAGGGGGAGTAGGCTTAACGGGAGCGCTCACAGCACCACCGTCGGGGAGGGGGAAGTCGATGATGGCGGGTCCAACAGCGATATCTTCAGGACTGATGATGGCAGGTCCAACGGAGGGGTTTTCAACCAAAACGGGTTCGACAATGGTGTGTCCAGGGCCGATTATGGCAGGTCCAACGGAGATGGGGTTTTCAACTAAAACGGGTTCGACAATGGTGTGTCCAGGGCCGATTATGGCGGGTCCAACCACGATGGGACTTTCTACCATAACGGGTTCCACGATGGTGTGTCCAGGTCCGATAATGCCGACGGGATTAAGCAGCTTCACGGGGGAAGCCACAGCCACGGCCACGATAGCAGCGAAAGCAACGAAAAGTTTCATTTTGAGTCTGAAATATGAAACACAGAATTTATTATTCAATCAAATAAAAGAATTAAATATTACAATTCGGCTCAATATGAAAATATAGCAAAATAAACTAGTACATACTTACAGATTTTTGGATCGTTGATCAAACTGATACTGTTGTAAGCTATACCGTGTCTTTTATACTAAAGCAGTAAAATGTTATCATACATATCATAAATATAGCGCCAATATAAAATTGCTGGTCGGTGCTAATAAATCGATTATTATATCATATAAAATACAAATTGTCTCAAGGGAGCGGGGGCCAATTGCGGATGGCCGTGAGCACATGATTTAAATAGTTTTACTTCATAAAATCCAGATCCAGACAATTTTGGCAACACTATTTCAGGTGAAGCTAAATTGCTTTATGATTTGACTCCTTTGCGAGATTCCTAATTGTTGTCCTCCTACTTTATTTTGCATTTTTATAATAAGATATGATGGGACTGATATAGTTGTACAAGAGTCCGTAAATTAAATAAACAGTGTAACAGAATTGGCGCGGGGTAGTGTTGAATATCCACAAATGAAAATGTCCGAGTCACATAAGAAGAAATATATATTTTCACTTTTACACAATTAATAAAGTACACGGAACTCGGAGCGGCAGCGGGCGCACGCGCACCCGTGACGTCGTCGGTATTGCAACTGATTTATTCAAAAAATGGCGTGGCGTCAACACGCCCGGAAATCGGGGGGGGCGCGCGGGCGCACGCTCCGAAACATATAAGCGGCCGTTTCGCCTACAAACAGAAAAAAAAATACTTAAAGTAATTAATAAAAATCTATTTTATTCCAAAGAGCTGACAAACGGTAAATGTTTATAAGTCCTCTTAGTTCTGCCTGGCGAGAGTTATCCTGGCTTAATGCCAAGGTCCGCTTTCCTATTATGACGCCTCCACGTCACCTGATCTTAAGTATTCTCTATATAAGGACACAGGCCTCCGGTTATCTCACTCACCGTAGGAAATCCAACAACAAGCTATTAACGTAGATTTTCTGTGAGGCAGTAATACTAGCCCGAGCGAGCCCGCCTTTTCATACTGTAGACAAAATTGTCTACAACGTGTCTTTCCTGACCTATCATTACCACACCTATCCTACTATCAGCATATTTCACGAGTACAAGGAAATTTTTAGATGTTCCCCATTTTAGCACCCATGTTAATTTTTCACCCTCTTTTAATTCTGTTTTCGATAAACAGATTTATAATATTATTTTCTGTTTTATATAAAATCATGTAAAAAATTCAAATGAACTTTGAACACATAAAAATTGCTTGCTACGGAATCTAGTAAAAATAATTTTATTTCCATCGGAAGACTCGTAATATAGATAACGAACAAATAATGCCGGCTTGACAACTAATAAATTCTTTTACAACGGAATTCCTTTGCTGAAGTCTGTACACTGAGGTAAATAATTAATATAGAGTCGCCGCGCTGCGCCGCACCAAACAAAATCTGAACACCGAGTCTCTGCGAATAAATTGAAGGAAAATTAATAAAATGATTACACTTCAGTATCCAGCTAAATTTAATTAAAAATAAAATTAACTTTATAATATTAATTTCATCATCATCATCATCATCAGCCACAAGACGTCCACTGCTGAACATAGGCCTCTCCCAAAGATTTCCAGACCGACCTGTTGGAAGCGGCCTCCATCCAGCAACTTCCTGCGATCTTTATCAGGTCGTCTGTCCACCTTGTAGGTGGAACCTTTCTGTCCCATCGGTTATCGGTTAAATATTAATTTACATTTACTAAATTAAAAATCGACAACCTAAAGTTGCGAAATGAAACATACAGTCCTGTGTAAAAACATAATATTGAATAAAAAACCTCGAGTTCACCCTCCCCTTCTTTGATGTTGGTTAATAAGCATAAGATTTTTTAGATATTAGGACTTAAACATTATATATCGAAAGTATAACCGAAAAAGGTTCCGTAAATCCCGAGATTACATTACACTTTCAGCATATAAAATAATGTGCAAAAGTTTGATATTAATGTTTGCAATAAAAATAGTTAAAATACAGAAATACCTAGTGGATTTATTTAAGTGCATAAAATCGTTTTTAACAGCGATAGCTCAGCGGGGAGTCAAGAACGAAAGTCGCAGGTTCAAGAGCATACACCTCTGACTTTTCTAAGTTACGTGTGTATTAATTTATAGAATCGCTGGCTTTAACGGTGAAGGAAACATCGTGAGGAAACCTGCATACCTGAGAACTAGATAAGATTTTTCGAAGGTATGTGAAGTCTGCTAGCCCGCATTAGGCCAGCGTGGTGGACTAAGGCCTAATCCCTCTCATTCAGTAGAGAAGGCCTGTGACCTGCAGCGGGACGTGTATAATACAGGGCTAGTATTATTATTTTTTTATTATTAAAATCATTTTAATACTCGCAGGTGTCCCATCTGTCAGTTGCGTAATTCTTTCATTCATTAAAAATGGCGGAAGATCAATACAGCGCTTTATAAACACATTGTCTATAAAGTTTTTATGACTTTTACCTAATGATTTTTTCATTAATTGATGAAATGTGATGCCATCATACTTATATTTCGTTCTAGGGTTATTTGTGCGGAATCATAGATTCCATGCATTTTTTATTTGTTTATTTGGTGAATGACATCCTTCTGTTCGCGAATGCCTGAGCGCAACATGCGGCTTACGCACCGTAACTGCTTGTGTCACGAGTTTTGTTCCACATAGCTCAAAATATAAAATATGTAACACCAAATAGTTATACCGATGTAGCTATAGGTACTGCTTTTTAGATAATACCATAAAATACTTATTTGGTTATCTTTATTATCTGTGTAAAAGGATTGAAGACACGGCGTACCAAACATGTGATTGATAGGGTAATTCCAACGATTTATTGGTGTCTTACGGTAATGCGATGTATTGTTGCTCAATTGGCGGCTATGGCTTGTGCCTTCAGGAGATAGTAATTTAAAATAAATAATAGTAAAAAAAACTAATATACACGCTTTTATAGAAAATCTAACTAAATAATAAATTTAAAAAAAATGTATTGTATTGTAAAAATAAGCATGGGGTGCATGGTGCCAACGTTTCCGTTAAATACTAACATACTAGCTAATAAAAGCTAATAAAAGCTAATAAAAGCGTGTTAAAATACACCCAACAGTCACAATTAGAGTCCTGACCCAACACTAGGTTTACCTGTATCATGTGTACCAGAAATTACCAGGGACTTGCGGTCCCACAACACCCAGACCCAAAACAGATATTTTTTATTTTTTTTATCCTGGCTCGGCAAAGTGACTACGCTACACCTGATGGTAAGTGTAGCGCAATCCAAGAATAGTGTCGACCAACGATAAACAATGTGTCCATCGTCAGTCGGCAAGATCATGCCGGCCTGCCAAAAGGCCAAGGGGGAGGGGAAGGAAAAAGGGATTGGAAAAGGGTTAGGATCAGGAGGCAAGCCCCCTGGAGAGAACCGGATATACACTGGCTGACCCTGGAACGCGACCCACACGAGGTGGGCCACTATGGCAGGTTTTAGCACCAGTGTTTATGTATCACACAAACATTTGTCTTGGTGCGTGAATCGAATCCACGGCCTCTCGCTTCACAGCCGTCTACTAGTCCACTGCGCGACGGAGGCTCGTTTGTATTTTGTTAATGTCATTTATATGATTTTTTATAGCAGCGACTGCCACCGAGTAACTGAGTCGTCGTAGAGTGAGTGATCTCCACCGCCCATTAATTCCCACAATATCAGAAGAATCATGGACACGTTGTCGACCTTAAAGGAAAGAAATGAGGATTGGGAAGGATTGGGTAGATTTCGGCCTTCGGAAATTTCACTCAATATACGAAGCGTAACGGCTAACAGCCACTTCACGTCGGTTTTCTGTGAGACATTTCTGTGGTAAAAACTCAAGGCTGTAAAGTGTAAACAAAAGTGTTTACAGCGTGGCTCTACCACACAAAAGATCTGTATTAAAATTAAGGTAGTTAATTTTTTTTTATCTACCCGTTCTCAGTACTAAAAAAAGAATGCTAAAGTGCGTAATTTTTAACCAACGAAATAAAACGGTGGAGATTCTGAATTCGATGCAAATACCTATTTATTTCTATTTAATCGTAGTACTTACTGTACGAAGTAAAAATTGACAAAATTCCACTTAAGTATCTCTATCAATGTTAATCATGTTTATTGTAATTATTATCTAACGAATTTGGATAAAATTCACACATATAGCTAGAGCATTACTCGAATAAATAACCATCTCCTAAAAGGGCTACGTTTTTATCACAGAAATCATTTACGCAAGCAGTGCAACGAGTCCTTATATTTATTATTCTTGAAATTAAGCAAAAATAATTATGCATTTTCAAATGTTTCAAATATTTTCGTTCGCACATATATTCGCTTCAACTTAGATTTTGAAATAAAAGGAGTATATTCATAAATTAAGTCGCAAATATATTTTACACCGTGGCATATGAGTCCATTAAAAGTGGTGTGATGTTTGTTATAAAATATGAATATCGTTTTATGTTAGTTTCAAAACGTTTGTAACGTTTATATCCACATCAATAAAAAGCTTATGAAGACCTGTGTTTTATCGGCATCATATTATGTTGTTATATGTTATACACATAGGTATATGTACACAAATACTGCTGGTGGTAGGATATTCATATCCGCCCGGATAGCGACCACTGTATACATGGTGCCATAGTGACCCTCACTTACCATCAGGTGTAGAGCAGTCACATTACCGTGCAAGAATAAAAAAATAGGATAACTTTACTAATTTAACTTTAGGTATTTAATGGAACAATCATAGCTGAAAAAATATTCAATATTATTCAAAAAAATCGCACATCAAAAAAAAATAATCTAAAATGAGAATTTCTACTATGCCTGCTTTAAAGCATTGACAAAAATATGCTAGATTAATGTCTTGCACTATTCGCTCAAACTAATGGACAGCTGCTGCCATTTTTAATTCACACATTAGTAACTTGACTTGCCTCAGCCCGTCGCACGTCATGTGCACAGAACTACTCTACTCTGAAGAAATGATTGGTAGCTGTCATGGACTTGACGAGCTCCCATCCCGAACAACTGAACAGAATAATTTAAAGATGATTATTGAATGATGCATGATGAAAGATGAAGAAATTTTCTCGTACGACACAGGCGAGAATATCACAGAAGACAGTAATTTACGAAGATGCTTATAAGATTCATACAATCAAACTACATGACGAGCCCTCGTGAATGACAGTTTTCAATTAAATTATTGCCTGGGTATATAATTTTAATTCCGATGCGATCTACTGACCGACTCACACCCGACAGTTTTTTTATCCGAGCACGGCAAAGTGACTGCTCTACACCTGATGGTTAGCGCAGTGCAGTCCAAAAAACCAGTGACCACCGACAAACAATAAGTTTATCGGTGGTGACATGAATCATGCCGGCGTGTATAAATGCTTCTTCACACTCCGATGAAGGAAGAAGTAAATCGAGGAGCCTGCGATACTAAATATATACCCGCTCCAACCAACCATCAAGTCATGTCGCAAGTCCCTCGGGAGAACCGGATATACACTGACTGACCCTGGAACGTGAGCCATATAAAGTGTGTGGATCACTATGGCAGGTTTTAACACCATGTGTACGGTGGTCGCTATCCGGGCGGATATGAATATCCTACCATCAGTGACTGCCGAGGACAGGGAGCTACTGACTAATACGGTTATACTGTGCGAGTCGCTGTACTGCAGTTACTGAACAAAGCAACTCGCCTTGTGTAACAATGTCGTAATCGCCAGGACAAGATAATGGGTAGATTAATTTTGTATCACAGAAGTAGATATCACTAAGTATAGTAAAATAAAATATATTTCCTGCACGTTTCGTATTATGCTAAATGCGTAACATAGCGGGTAAATTACCGACCGGTGCCGTGTTATAGTGGAAATATACACATACTAATTTATTCATTGCAGACTAGATTATTCTAGATATTATTAGCAAGAGAAATAATGATAACGGACATTAAAGAATGAATATTACTATAAGGATTAAAAATCTATATGGTAAAGTTTAAAAGGTAGGCACCTAAGTACTTCAATTTCGTCATTTTCGATTCACCCTGATAAAAAACCAGAAGAAAGTGTCAACGGACGGAGTACATACGGAGTAAAAATATTAAACTCCTACAGATAACAAGGCGGTAGGTCCCTCGTATGCGAGAAGCCGTCTGGGTTGGTACCACCGCTTTGTCTATTTCTGCCGCCAAGCAACAATGTGTAAGCACTGTTGTGTTTCGGTTTGAAGGACATTGAAGCCAGTGAAATTACTGGGCATTATGAGACTTAACATCATATTAACTTATTATCGCGGAGTGACGAGCGCAATTCAGTGCTTTGTAATTCAAAGTTCTGTGTGGTGTTGCTTCTGTTTATAGGCAGGTATAGCGCTTACCATCAGGCGAACGTCTTGCTCGTCTCGTCATTCAATAAAATAAAAATAAATAGATTACAGCACACTCGTCCCAATTGTGTTATGGTATTGGAATTTACATGCCACACACCTACCGCTATAATTGAAAAACAAAATAAGTTAACAAATTTTAAAAACCGTGTTCAGAAAATTACACTGAAATGTCAAAAATAACAATAATTTTTAAAGGACTTTTTGGAGAAGGTGCAATGTCAATTGGCCGGCAGCAGCACCGGCATGGACTCAAAAAGACCTTTAGAATATGTTATTTTTGACTTTTTGATTTTTCGAAGTCACTTCTTGGATATATGATATAATTGCGTTTATATTTTCTGTACTGGCTTTATACCAACGGGCGCATAGCGATAATAGGCATATATATGTATTTCTGTATTGGTAGAGCCAGACTGTAGACAGTTTAATCTACAGCATGAATGGACCGGCTCGACCGTGTCAATAACAGAAAACCGGCGTGAAGTAACAGCTTCTGCTGTGTTTCATTAGATGAGTAAGATATTAGAAGGCCAGAATCCCCCTGCCTTTCCCAAACCCTATTGGTCGGCAACGCACCCATCAATCTTATTTCGTAATGTGGGTATCCGTGGTCAGTGGCGATCACTTACCATCAGGCCACTTGCTCGTTTGCCAGCCTACACCATAAAAAATGTGTGCTCAAATATTAACGCCTTCCCACGACAATTCTCAAGTCCCCACTCGTTCTTTTCAGCTTAGCTAGCCATTCCTCAACGACAGTGTTGGGAAGAGAGGACAGACGGGCCTTGACTTTTTTGGGGGTATTAAGGCTTCGTCAAACAGAAAGCGTACTTAGCGCGCGTCAGAGCGCTAAACTGACGTCGCGCTATGACGCCGAGTTGTGTTGTACTATTATAGTAATATACCGTCAAACAGAGCGCCAGCGCTGACAGAGCGTCGCGTACGGCTAGCTCTGGCGCTCTGTTTGACGAAGCCTTTAAGCCGCGAAGAAAAACCTACTCTCGCCTGAAGAAAGCTGACGAGAGGTAATTGGCTTCTAAGGCACAGAGCAGAACGCTGGCCAAAGCACAAGCTGCCTTATGGGAGATCTTGCGGTGGCCTCTGACAATAAGCTGCTGCTTTTAAACGTTGTAGTCTATATTTTTCATTATACCCTGGACATCTAATTGGTAAGCTAGGTTTAGTTAAATCAATCCAGTGTTTAACCCCAGAAACTAAGAAGTTAGCTCCTTGGTCTGTCTTGGTGTATTTGTGGTATCGTAGAGCCTAAACGAGTAGACTGATTTGGATGCGGATTTTCATATTTCAAAGATATACTTGGTGTGGACTGTCGAGACGAAAGTCCCAGGTTCGAAACCAGCCCCAAGAGCATACACCACTGACTTTTCTAAGTTACGTGTATATTAATTGTTAATTATCGCTTGCTTTAACGGTGAAGGAAACATCGTGAGGAAATCTGCATACCCGAGAGCTCGCTAAGATTTTTCGAAGGTATGTGAAGTCTGCCAACCCGCATTAGGCCAGCGTGGTGGACTAAAGCCTAATCCCTCTCATTCAGTAGAGGAGGCCCGTGCCCAGCAGTGGGACGTATATAATACAGGTAGCTACATTGATAGAGTGTTTAGGTGGCATAATGCTGTAACCAAGCCGCGTGCAATTTCCAACTCCTTGATACCGAATCAGACATATCGTGTTTGGGTTCATTGAATATGTTTCAATGAGCAGTATGCGTTGGCAGTAAGTAATCAGAAACAGATGACTGAGTACGAAGATTCGTGGTTTTAACGTTCAGGGTTTTTTTTACTTCTAATTTGCATGTCTTTATATTGATTATAATAACTTTACTTTATTAATGTACTATGTTATTTTAAGTAATAAACATTTTAATTATTTGGTTCGTTAATTAATTGCTTCCAGTGTTAGTAGTAAAAATAATAAGTACGCAAAATGATGTGAATGCCTTATTTATTATCTCATAATATTTCGATATAGCCACAAATTTATTTTACAGTCGTCAGTTTAATGGTGGATGGGAGCAACGACGGGGGTGTCCACGACATGGACGGCTTCAACGTCAACAACGGGGGTGATGTCCACAACTTGCACGGGGCTAGCGTCGACAACGGGGGTGATGTCCACAACCTGCACGGGGTTAGCGTCGACAACGGGGGTGATGTCCACAACCTGCACGGGGCTAGCGTCGACAACGGGGGTGATGTCCACAACCTGCACGGGGCTAGCGTCGACAACGGGGGTGATGTCCACAACCTGCACGGGGCTAGCGTCGACAACGGGGGTGATGTCCACAACCTGCACGGGGCTAGCGTCGACAACGGGGGTGATGTCCACAACCTGCACGGGGCTAGCGTCGACAACGGGGGTGATGTCCACAACCTGCACGGGGCTAGCGTCGACGACGGGGGTGATGTCCACAACTTGCACGGGGCTCGCATCGACGACGGGGGTGAGATCCACAACCTGCACGGGACTAGCGTCGACGACGGGGGTGAGGTCGATTACATGAACAGGGTCCTGAACAACGGGCGCGGCGACATCTTCGGGGTTGACGACGTTCACAATGATCTGGACTAGAGGAGTCGGCTGGCTGGGGTCAAGATCACCGATGACAACGGGCCAAGGGACGACGGGGGGAGTAGGCTTAACGGGGGCGGCCACAGCACCATCATCGGGGAGGGGGAAATCGACGATAGCGGGTCCCACGGAGATGGGAGAAGCCACAGCCACGGCAGCGAAGGCAGCGAAAGCAACGAAGAGTTTCATTTTGAATCTGGGAGAGAGAAGTGATTTTTTTTTATTCAATTAAAAAAGTGTAAAATAATTAAATAAATAATATTGGTACTTACTTATATAATTATCTGTGGTACTTTCAGATGTTAATTTCACGATGAAACTGATACTATTGTTGACCAGAGAGCATCTTTTATACCAGGAGAAAGGAAGTGATATCGTATCTAAAATTAGGGGCAATTATTACTTTATCGTGTAAGATTAATAATCCGGTTTTACGCAGATTCCGATTGACGCAGGTATGCAATTTAGGTTCAGTTTCCGTCGGTATATCAAAAGTGTCAAACTATGTAAAGGTAGGTAACTTGAGGTATGTGATTTGAAAACTTTCAAGCATTGATTTTAGGTTCCAATTAAATTCCATTGCTTCTTCAAATTTTCATAGGATAAATTTCATCTAACCTGCCCTGTATGCCCTTTCAAATTAAAATAAAACAGTCATCAACACTGAGAACCTCGTCAGTACTTTTTGAAGTGAAACTTCTTTAGAATCGTTGTGATTTGAAAATTTGATGAAACGAAAAAGGCGTCACTAAAGAGGTTGGAAAGAAACAAAATCTTAAGTATGTAAATATATGAAATGTAATATTTCGCATTAAAATTTAAAATGTTTTTTAAGCTTGGTAAAAGTATTATAAAAATAATAAACATTTTGATTATCCTAATACCACTGATACGCTATTTTTATATAATTCTCTTGTACGCTACTTTTCTGAAGTTTCACTTCTGCCGTGTGTGAATTACACACACACCCTTTTTTTTATAGGTTAAAAAGAAATATAACACAAGATCATCTTTCATAAATAAAACCATTCCAGTTTATATTATTATGGCATGGTTATTTTTTTTTAAACAACTAATGATAGATTTGTGACGTTCGCGGTCAGTCGTCAGTGAGGCCGCGACAGCACGCTATGTGAATCTATGCTAGACCATTCGACAAAAGCATCACTAATCCAGAGCATCAGTACCTGCCGTCCTGAAATTTAGTAGCCTGTTAGCATATTTTTTTTTTTTTTTTTTTTTTTTTTTATCCTGGCTCGGCAAAATGACTACGCCACACCTGATGGTAAGTGTAACGCAATCCAGGATTAGTGTCGACCAAAGACAGACAGTGTGTCTATCGTTGGTCGGCACGATTATGCCGGCCTGCCTAACTGCTTCTTCACACTCCGTTTAAAGGACCCAATATTATAGGAAGGAGGGAACACGTGTGCCGGCAAACTATTCCACAGCTTAATGGTCCGGCAGAAGTACGAATTTGCGAACTTTTTAGTTCGAGCCGAGATGGAGGAGACCACGAAGCTGTGGCTCCGCAAGCCAGCACGCGTGGTTCTGTTAAGGAAAGGCGAGGATGGGATAAGGTCAAACAATTCTTCGGAGCATTCACCGTGATACAGACGGTACAAGACGCTCAGTGAGGCAATGTCCCTCCGCAATTGTAGCGGTTCTAAGTGTCTTGTAACGTCTGCATCATTCACAACGCGGACAGCCCGACGCTGCAATCCGTCCAAGGCATCGAGTAAGTATTGGGCGGAACCGTCCCAAAGGTGCGAACAGTACTCCACACCCGGCCGCGCTTGCGCTTTGTATAAGCGGTAAAGCTGACCGGTAAATATGACGCCTCAGTGACACAATCGTCTGACGCATGACAGCACCAGCGGAAGACAGGCTTATAATATCAAAAGTATGTAATAAAGAACCCAATAGTTAGCCTTTTAACGCGAATTACATTTTTATGTGGTATAGTTTTTAGATTAATTACTATGAATAAAATGTCATGCTATGGGTACATAACATGAGGTCATTAATTTGCTCCCTTTGTAACAGGTAATATGATAAAATTATACGTGAACGATTATTTCGGCAATAGAGACAAAATAACAAACAATTTTCTGCTTTGTTACTGTTAATTATTAATTTATCTCTTTAGTGACTGACGAGGCGCGGAAAGGCATTTCTTCCAAAAAATATTTTCATATTCGTACTTTATTTCTACCGTCGAATAGCAGTGTGTAAGCACTACTGTATTTCGGTTTAAAAGACATTGAAGCTAGCGAAATTACTGAGCAAAAAGACATTAATAACAGATGTCTCAGGGTGACGAGCGCAGTTCAATTTCATGCAGTGCTTTGTAATTCAATTGTTACTTCTGTTTATGGGCTGGCGTGGCGTTACCTTCAGGTGAACAACCTGCTCGTCTCTCATTCGAAGCAATAATAACAAAACTTAAAACCCAACTAGTCCCAACCAAAAAGTCAAAATTAACAATTTTTATAGGTCTCTTTGGAGTCGATGCAATTTCAGTTGACCGGCAGCGACACGGGCACCGACTCCAAAGAGACCTATAAAAATTGATAATTTTGACTTTTCAGTGTTACTTTGTTGAAGGCGGGTTTTTAAGTTTTGTTAAAACGTATTTTATTTTTCCTTTTTCAATGTTAAGTACAGCTATGGTATGTAAATTCCAACGCAATAACACAATCGCGACAACTGAGCTGTTGTCCGTTAAGGAGTTTTATTTTTTACTCCGTACTCCATCATCAGATCACAGCCAAAATTATATGGAACCACATCGCAGCTAAACTATCGAATTAATTTTTTTCTGGCAAAATTGGTCCACAATTTAAATTATTGATGAGAAGAAAAAAAAACAATACTGACAAATAAGGAGTAAATGGATAAGTAATTAATACATAAATCTACATTAATAAAAATTGGCGATGTACATGCATAAAAAAATAAATAAAAAATCTCGCCAAATTGAGAATCTCGTCCTTTTTTTAAGTCAGTAAAAAAATAATAGTGATAAATTAAGAAAACCGAAGTGCATAACTTTTATAATAGTCCTATATTTTAGATCGAAAGATAGACCGTGAATTATTTTAAGTATTATTAAATATACATGATTTTATAATCTTTATGTGAATATATCTTTTATTGTTGGATTTAAGCCAAGATATCGGTACGTGTGGGGGTTTTCAGAAAATCCAACCATTTATTGGTATCATTACATAATTGATGTAGATTTCTCAGTTGGTAATATACGCTTCATGAGACCACAGTGCTGTTTATAGACACATCGTATCAATATTTATCGTTAGAAGGTTGATTTTGTGAGTGGTAGAACCACGCTGTAGACAGTTTTGTCTTCAGCATGAATGGGCTGGCTCGACCGGGTCGTTAGTAATCATACCTATTGGAAGGAGGGGCTTCCAATAGGTATCGATAACGAGGTCATAAGAATGATTACTAACCAGCTGATTTTTTTGTATTTACTTAGTTAATATTTATATAATTTAACTGTCATATTGTCCTACAAATAAAATAATAATTTTTTGAGTATCATCAAATCGAAATATTCTATCCTTGCTACCTCTGTTAGCTACCGCAATAGAGAATTTTCGCATAGGGAATAGTTGGTCGTCTCATCGAAACGAAGCTACTCACGGAAAATGAGCTTGATAGTAGTCAAGTGGATCAGCTACCCGAGGGCTCCCTGTCCATAATGTTTGTGATGAGAAATTATTTAATATCTTATAATACATGTGACATAAGTAATAATAATAATAAATACACCCAACAGTCACACACATAGCCCTGACTCCACAGTAAGACGAGTCTTGTGTCGTTGGTATTAGGAACAACGGACGAGACTTTTGGTCTCACACCCAAACCCGTGCGGATGCGACCGATTGCGGGGATCGACCCTGTGACCTCTCATTTCACAGCCAGCTACTCGCCCGCTACGCCACATAGGCTGAAACATAAATACATACTTATCATGAATATAAATGAGCACATTAAAATTAATATGCTGGTGGGAGGATACTTGTATCCGACCGGATAGCGACCACCGTACACTGGTGTTAAAACCTGCCATAGTGGCCCACCTTGTGTGGGTCGCGTTCCAGGGTCAACAAGTGTATATCCGGTTCTCCCCAGGGGGCTTGCCCTCTGATCCTAACCCTTTTCCCATCCCTTTTTCCTTCCCCTCCCCCTTGGCCCTTTGGCAAGCCGGCATGATCTTGCCGACCTACGATGGACACATTCTTTATCGTTGGTCGACACTATTCTTGGATTGTGCTACACTTACCATTAGGTGTAGCGTAGTCACTTTGCCGAGCCAGGATAAAAAAATAAAATAATAAACTAAGTAAGTAGTACCAAAGTAAGTACCAAAAATAAAATCATTTAGCCTAATAAATAAAGTCAGAATTTCTCACAAAGTTACATAACTAATAAAGTCTTACAGAATTGCTATATTAATCAAGTCCTGATCACTCTGAAATGAATCTAAGTTACTTGTTATGGATACCTCGTGGGCGATGAATTTAATATTAACTACTACTCGACACTAAATTTCCGGGACAAGATTCTTTCAATTTTCCGGGATTTTGTGGGAACCCTGGAAGAACCCTTAACCCAAACTAGTCGTAGTATTTACTTATTAGGGGTGGGTAGTAGATCCGAATGCCAAAAATACTTAACATCTGATAACTCGGGCAGTCTCCTGGTGACGAGCGCAGTCTAATGCCAAGCAGTGCTTTGTTATTGAAAGTTTTGTGTGGTGCTCCTATTTATGAGCAGCCATGATGCCGACCATCAGTCGAAAGACCTTCTCATAATATTGGCTACTTTTTTATAGCATAGACCGGCAAACGAACAAGTGGGTCATCTGTGGGTAAGTGATCTCCACCGCCCATGTACGCCTAATGCTAAAAAAAATCTAAGCACGTTGCCGACTTACTGGATAATTAAGGGACTGGGAAGGGCTGGGGATTTGGGCCCCCACATATCTCACTCACCGTACGAAACGCAGCAGCAAGCCACTACATTACGTTGGTTTTCTGTGAGACAGTGGTAACGACCCAGTCGAGCCAGCCCATTCGTGCTGTAGAAAAAAATATTTACAGCGTGGCTCTGCCACTCAAACAAACTTGTACTTTACATACTTTAAGAAAGAATCGATTATTTTTTTCGATTATCGTTATCTGTTATAAATAGAAATTAATACCGCACAATACGCACAGTCCATTCATAAAATTATTATCAGCATTCGTTAAAAGGATTGTGTTTATAGTAAAGGCCGACAAATTGGCAAATGGGTAATTCGACGGTAGGTGCACATCTACAATACCAGAAGAATAATGTTGCCAAACTTTAAGGAAAGGGGTAATTAAGGTATTGGTAAGAGGAGGGAAGATTTGAGCGTCCGAATATCTCACTCACCGTATGCTGCAAGCATCTGAATTCATTGGGATCGTCATTGTAGATTAAGGCAGACTTCCTGTTGTCGCAGCAAGGGTCAGACGCCGGCTTGCATACGGTCAAATGCATTGGCATTTCTGTTCTAACAAAGTTTTATGTTAGTAACGTAAGTAGTAAAAGTACTGTAGATCGATCTCCTATAGGACATAGATCTCCGTAGTGCGTAGTACTAACATGCAGTCACGGCGTTTCGGACAAATCAAAATCTTTATTCATCATGTTGGTTAAGAAAGCCCTTATGACAGGTCAACTACAGAACATTAATAAGTCATTAATAAGACTAACTTAAAATTAAGGGAACTCTGGAATAACCGCCGCGCTATAGGCTGGCAGGAAAAGGCACACCAACAAGCATGGGATGAGGGAGGTATCCTTAAATGTAGGGATTTACGGGCTAGGAGGATATGGAAATCGGGACAAGGGTAGGACGGAGTAGGGTAAATTAACAATAAATCTGTAAGGGTTTTAAAGGCAAGGAGATGTGTCGTGGACCTTACTGGCAGAAATATCCCTAGCCTAGCTAACCTACCGACCTTTCTCTAGCTGCGTACTGATGACGACCCGAAGAAGAAAGGCAGAAAGAAACTCCGGGCTTATTTTTTTCGCCATCAGTTATATATTTCATAATTTTGCTTATTTTTTCTTTTTAAAATGTATTCAAAATTTTAATATTATTTTACAATTAAAATCGTCATATGTACTTGTCCCTGTACAGTACTACATTTACAACTTGACGCGAAGATACTTGATGCGACTATGGGAAGTCTGTATGGAGAGGTTTTATTTGCGCATTTATGACTCTCGTTTACAAGATTGCATTTATGAATCTCGTTTTCAAATTGCCAGACTTTTGGTTTATTATTGACTGTATCGTACGATAAGAGGTCTTCGTACAAATCTGACTTAAAATCGCAAATCCTTGGTACAATCGAACAAAATCTCTGTAGGAAAATCGGTGGTTTAACATAAAATATTATTTTCACTATCGCTCCACATTTACAAGATATAATCATGCCGATTTTTGTACCGATATGATCATAATAAATACACTTAACTACGATTAAAATAGCGCGCTTCGGCTATCTGCTTCTATTTTGGAATTACAACACCGTAACGATAATGGCATAAGTAATAAAGATCTGTTATATTCCATACATTGTATTATGTACGACCAGGATCTAATGGCCTGACATTCGAAAAATCAAAACCAAACCTTTTATTTCGTAAGTAACAAAGGACTCCTTATCTATACTTATAAAATAACATGTCCTGACTGACTGACTGATTCATCATCGCCGAGCGCAAACTATCAAGGCTACAAGCATGAAATTCGGACTGTATATTCATTTTGTTATGTAGGCACCCACTAAGAAAGGATTTTAGAAAATTCCACTCCAAAAGGGTGAAAATAGGGGATGATAATATGTATGAAAGTCCGTCATTTTGAAAGTTACATAGGTAAACAAAATTTTGTATTTCGGTTATTGACGTAAAACAAATAAATACGTGTTTCAGGAATTTTGGAAGATTTATTTAATAAGGGATGAAAAAGGGGGTGAAAGTAAATGCGAAAGTCAGTTTGTTTGTTACACTTTCACGCTTAAATCACTGGACCGATTTTGATGAATTTATCTACAGAGACAGATAGGACCCTGGAGACGGTTACAGGCTACTTTTATCCCGGAAAATGGTGTTCACGCGGGCGGAGCCGCGAGCAAAAGTTATTTGTATTATATAATACCATCTTTAATTTACTGGTGGATTTTTTTCAGCATTAATTTCTTACGACGCCCTTCCACACGTCAATGTCAGTATCACCGAATGATACTGATCGATACTTACAAGGTGGTAGGTCCCTCGTATGCGAGAGGCCGTCTGGGTTGGTACCACCGCTTTGTCTATTTCTGCCGCCAAGCAACAGTGTGTAAGCACCTTTGTGTTTCGGTCTGAAGGACATTGAAGCCAGTGAAATGACTGGGCATTGTGTGACTTAACATCTTATGTCTCGGGGTGACGAGCGCAATTCAGGGCTGTAATTCAAAGTTCTGTGTGGTGTTGCTTTTGTTAATGGGCAGGCGTGATGGTAAGCCATCAAGCGGGCGCCTTGCTCGTCTCGTCATTCAATCAAATAAAAAAATACTTGTCGGAACTATTTTGTGCGTAGGTATAGGACTATAATTATACAGTATTCTGTATGTGCGTATAGGACTATAATCATACAGTATAGGTATGCGCTCTATTACCTGAAAGTGCACAATTGCACAGCTGTTGCAGCATCTCTGCACAATGCCAATGGCGATTTTTGTTTTTTTTTGGCAGATACCAAAACTGTTTGCAGACACGTCAGTCCAAAATGTGAGAGCGTGTAGCGCTCAAGCTTGGTACGGAGATACCTATACTTTATAGGGGAATGCAAACGAGCAACTAGGTCACCTGATAATAAGTCATCACCACTGTCCATGAACACCCACAGATCCAGAAGAACCGAATTGTGAATAGTAATTGAGATGAGTGGTCGTATTTCAAACCTTCGGTATCTCATTGAGGTCTAAGGCTGCGGTTAGACGACGCGAAAGACGCGCGGCGGCCGCGCGGCGGCTGCACGAAATTTTTCAGTCATAGCAAATGTATGTCTTATTAACTAGGACTTAACGTTGAAATTCTTTGTGAGTAACTAACCGCGCGGTCGGCCGCGCGGCGGCTGCGCTCGCGTTTACACGATCGCGCAGTCGCCGCGTGGTTGGAGCGTTGCGAAGAATTAAACATTATGGCTTAGTCAATAAAGTTTACATTAGTTTAACGAGTGATTCGAGCGAGGCGGTGGGATTCCTTGTCATATAAACGCGCCCTAAGGGTTGAGAGCGCCTAAAGCGCTCACCCGAAAGTCCGGTGAAGCTGTATACAGCCGACTAGCGTCAGGCTTACAGCAAGCGTACAAACAAACAAAAAAATCATTGAGGTTACGAAAAAATAACATTTCATGTCTGTTTTCTGTCAAGAAGTGGAACCACTCCGGCTGAGTTGGCCCACCGCCGTCTTATGCCGGGGCCCTGGGGCACACAAGAATTTAGGTCCCTATTGCAGTCAAAAAAATCTTTGTCATTTTCGATATTTTTTTATCTACATATATAAAAAAACATAACTTATATACGATAAAAAATATTTTTATTACTACCGGTTTCCGAAAACAATGTTTCTTAGTTTGCAAAAATTTGCGGTCACGTTACACATAGTACGTAATATGGACATGTTAGAAATCTGTATTAAAAATATCAATAATCTGTATTGTAAAACATTTTTATACATATACTTAAGTATGGAGATTTGTCATTGATTTAGCTCTAATCGGGATTTTTTTAGTTAAACCAAGACTACTGAATTCTATAATCACCTTTTACAACAAGAAATGATTAGGGCGTAGGGGGTAGTTTGATTTTAGATATATTTTTCTAGGTTATAACCATAAAAATATAAATAGTACTGTCTAATTATTAATTTTTCCCATTAGTATACCAATTTATTAGATTCTTTTATTCAGTTATCGCATGGGAAATAATCACTATATTGGTTATCACGGCACATTTCGTTTATACATTCACAAATTAATATGTATATTAGCATCTAAATCGAATTCGTTTAGGTGAATTTCATTAAAATCACTCACCCAAGCACAAATTGACGATACATCTTGTACCTACTCAGTAGTCTAGCTCTAGTTTAATACCAAGTCAAATAAAAATATGCAGTTTTATAAGTACATATATTTTATTAATATTATAGTACAGTCATGCATTAAGATGTTCCTTTACAATTTGATACTCGATTTAGTTGAGTTCATCGGGAAGGTTGACAGCGGGGGCAGGGAGGATGGGGGTGCCGACCTGAACGGGTTCGACGACGATGGGACTGACATCAACAATATGGACGGGATCCACAACGATGGGAGCCACGTCGACAATCTGAACGGGGTCGACCACGGAATTGTCAGCCTCGTCTACAATGATCACAGGGCTGGGCTTTATGGGCTTCACGGGTTTCACAGGTGGCGCGGCAACACCATCGACTCCAACGCTGGCGCCGTTGACGTTCACGATGAGCTGGACGAGGGGAGCAGGCGCACCGGGGGCAATGGGGCCAATCACGACGGGGGAGGGAGAGGGGGCGAGGGCACCTTCAGGGAGAGGGAAGTCGATGAGAGCGGGTCCAACGGAGATTGGGTGTTGTTCGACGACGGGACCAACCTCAACGGGGGCGGAAACGGCTCCACCGTCAGGAACAGGGAAGTCGATGATTTCGGGTCCGACGGCGATGGGGTTAACGACGCCCAGAATGTCTTGAAGCTGTTGTTCCAAGAGAGCCGCGGTGGCGGGGTCGGTACTGGGGCTGTTGATGGCGGCAATGATTGCCTGCAGCTCAGAATCCTGACTAAATGCTGGCTTGGTAGGCAGGGCAACTGCCACAGCCACGAGGGCAGCGAAAGCAACGAAGAATTTCATTTTTGAACCTGGAATACACAAATTGTACAGTCAATAGAAAGAAAGAACTTACGGGAGAACGTAAAATAGTCTATAGTCTCATTTAGATGCAGAGAATTTCTCGGAAGACATAGGTGAGAATGAAACAGAAAACCATTAGTAACGAGGACGTGCCATACGATTCTTTTTTCAAAGTGTATAATCTGTGCACGTAGGCGAGAGTTTTCTGTTATTACTTATTTCTTATGTATCATGCGAAAATTTCTTCCAAATGGAGCTTATTTATCAAAAGCAATTGCAAATAGTTTACTAACTTTAGTAATAGCGTGATCGTGAAAGTAATTTTATAGTATTACAAATTTTTAGTTTTCTGGTGTTTTTTAATTATAACTTTCTAGAATATACTTACAGTTTTTGATATCTTGCAACGAACTGATACTACTGTTAAATAATTCTCCTCTTTTATAGTAGTAGCACAGGCAAATGTTATCATATCTTTAATAGACATTCGTTATTACTTTATGAGACGAATAAATCGATTTAAATATTGAAGTAATTAATTTAAACGTCATCGGACTTTGTCGACGGGATTTGGGCGATTTGGGATTGGAATAAGGAAGCAGCGATAGCTTAGCGGGATGTGGTACGGACTACCGAAAATTTCAGGTTTGAACCCAGCCCCAAGAGTGTGCACCTCTTTCTAATCGACGTATGTATTCATTGTTAATTATGGCTTACTTTAACGGTGAAAGAAACATCGTAAAGAAACCTGCACACCTGAGAAGTTCTCCACGGTAATTTAGAACTTATATCATGTCTGCGAACCCGCATTAGGCCGTGATGGACTAAGGTCCCCTCTCATTCAGTAGTAGTGGCCCGTGTCTAGCACCACGTTGGGAAACTTCACATACTTTTAAAAAAATTATGGAGTATTCTCAGGTATGCAGTATCCTTCACCGTTATAGCAAGCGCTAGTATAATTAACAATCATGTTACTTAGAAAGTCAGATTTGCATGCTCTTGAGGCTCGTTCTAACTTGCGGCTTTCGTCTCGACAGTCTATACCACTCATTGCCCGCTGAGCTATCGCTGCTTAGGTACATCATGCTGTGTCGAATTCTAAAGGCGCTTGTAAACGGGCCATGGAGCTGCCGTATACAGGGTTATTTTTAAAACACCAGCAACCTCGCAGGGGTAGATACCTAAGGTTATAAGCTACTACTTTTGTTCTACGACTTTTGATAATTTGTTAGATTTTATTTTCATACAAAAATAAGTATTCATTTAATTTCCGTCTTGAATGTTACCTACACGCATCGCAGATTACGTAAGCGCCGAAGGTCAACGCCCGAGCCAGCTGAGCGGCGCGGCGCGGCGCCTTTGAGTCGCGCGCGCACGCCAAACGCTAAGAAGAAAAATACGACACAACAAAAACTTGTAAAATCATTTTTTTTTAAATATATTGAGTTATATACAAACTCGTAGAACAAAAGTTGTTCCGTATGGGGTCAGCTATCTGGTCCTGCGAGGTTGCTGGTGTTTTAAAATTAACCCTGTATATCGCGCAACACACATGTGTGTTGCAAAAACACATCATAGTACAGCCCGGTGATATTGCAGTTATAGTTTATATTATGGTAGGCAGGGGCTTGACTGTGGCCTGACATTGCTGAAGTCCATGGGCGGTGGTGACCGTCAGGCAGGTCGCATGCTTGCATGTCTACATTAGTAATACACGATGCAAGATGTTAGAGAAGCAAGAGTCTAGCTGAAAATAGTGCTGAGCTATTTAGTTCTCACCAAGAAAAGGAGCCCCTATACAAAGGACTATACAAAGTTTTGGCTACACTCTACAGCATGAATGAACCTCCTCGACAGAGTTGTTTATCATTGTCACACAGAAAACCGATGCGAAGTTGACTTGCTGTGGCGTTTTGTAGGGTGAGCCAGAGACCTAAATCCCTCTTCTCTTCCCAATCCCTCCTTTATTCCTTTATGATCTGACGACGATACTTGTCATGTAGATTCTATAAATAATACTAATAGCAGCATGTAGGAAGCGGAAAATGTTTGTTTCGTACAAGGTCGTGAACAAAGGAATATCTCTGCGTTACTTCTAAAGTTATCTACGTTAACCGATGACCTTCCATACAAGTATATTATAAACTACACACTACACCCGTATTTACAAACCTTACTATGCAGTTTCTTATAGCTCTCGAATGCATTGGAGTGATTTCTGTGTACGTAATTGGTCCACGAAACTAGAGTGACCGCAATTTCGATGGAGAAAGTTTTTAATACAAGCAATATAAATGAAACATACATCCACGAGGCCACATCTACGATTCTCGTTATCAAAATGCTTGACGCGGCCTCGTAAACCAGAGATTTCTGTAATATTCTCGCCTGTTTTTAGATAATAATACAGGCGAGATCAATAGACAATAAACTCTATCCATGTATACAGGGTTGGTATATAAATATATTATGCATAATTAATGTTTCAGTGCTGTCACTTCATGACATTACAATAATATACATGAAATTTCCAAATTTATGATATTATTATACAGTAAAGATATTCGTCACGACTGCTTCATTACATAGGCATAAAAATAATAATGTCATGCTTAAAATGAAAATCGAATAGAATATTAATTTTATTAGCACCCTGCCCACCTAGCACAAGCCAACGAGATATTTCGCGTGCGAGAAATAAGTGGGAGCTGATAAGGGGTACCTGAAACATATTTTGACAGCCTCCGTGGCGCAGCGGCCGAGTAGCCGACTGTGAAGCGAGGGGCCGGCCGTGGGGTTCGATCCCCGCACCGAGACTAATGTTTGTGTGATCCACAAATATTTGTTTCGTGGTCTGGGTGTTGTGAGACCAAAAGTTTCTTGTAGTTTCTGATACCCATGACATATATTATTATATAGTATATTACTGTGGGGTCAGAACTATGTGGGTGACTGTTGGGTGTATTTATTTATTTGTAAACAACTGTATAGCGACCGTCGTACACATTGTGAAAAACTTTTTATAGTGGCCTACACAATTCTGCCGACAGTCGAGGGACGCAATGTCTCCCGACAATCGACATTTTATTTTGACTGCACTGTCTTTGCCACTGGATTCAGTGTAGTCACTTTGCCGTGACAGGACAAAAAAATAAAAAAAAAGATTGTACAGTAATACCCCGACTTACGCTACCCCGTTTTACGCGAATTCGGAGATACGCGGTTATTCTTTTTGATAGCCGAGCGCGTCAGCTCTCCTATTCCGCCATGTTAGTGGTCCGTTTACGACAGGTTCGAACGTGTTCCGCGTTGAATTGTTTTACGTACCTACGTTGTGTTTTATTGATAACCTCAAATTATGTCACTCAAAAGTGCATGGAAAGTTGTACCCCGACTTACACGGTTATAGCTCGGTCCCGCGTAAGTCCGGGGTATTACTGTATAACTAAGCAATGCTTACATTTATAAGTAAGGCCCAGAGAGAGATGTACTTAGAGACAACGTGAAAAAAACGAGAACATTTTCTCGTAGTGTGAAAACCGGGCTGGCAAATTAGTTTCAAATTCGATAGACATGACATAGATAGAAAACGATACGACAAAACTTTCTGGAGGCCTTATGTTAGCGCGCTATGTAATGTTTGGGAATTGTCTGCGATTTATCAAATCACTAGCTTTTGCTCGCGGCCCCGCCCGCGTGATCTGCTTTTCCCGGGATAAAAGGCAGCCTATGTCCTATTCTGATGTATAAGCTATATTATTGTAAAGTTTCATTAAAATCCATTCAGTAGTTTTTACGTGAAAGAGTAACAAACATACATCCATCCATCCATCCATCCATACTTACAAACTTTCGCGTTTATAATATTAGTAGGATTATCATTCTGCAAAAGTATACGTTGAATTTTAATTACGTAAATCCCTTAATAGCCGGAATGTGTATAATAAAAATAAAATACTTTTTTATCTTTTCGAAACGTTTTATAACCGTTTAATAGTCATACGGTTTTTTACCTATGAAGTTGCCGTTACGCGATATTGCTAATTTAATTTGCATTCAATTTGGGACTTCCTAT
This sequence comes from Amorpha juglandis, assembly GCA_949126905.1. Lineage (NCBI taxonomy): Eukaryota > Metazoa > Arthropoda > Insecta > Lepidoptera > Sphingidae > Amorpha > Amorpha juglandis. Next base: position 11,255,941 of record OX421383.1, read on the forward strand.
AATAATCTATAGGTCCTGTGACTTACGATCGACAAATAGCGAATACCGTACAAATGGTGTTAAAACCCACTATAGTGACCCACACAACTTGTGTGGATCGCGTTCCAGGATCAGCCAGTGTATTTTTTTAATTTTTTTTTATCATGGCTCGGCAAAGTGACTACGCTACACCTGATGATAAGTGTAGCGCAATCCAAGAATAGTGTCGACCAACGATAAACAATGTGTCCAATGTATCGTAGGTCGGCAAGATCATGCCGGCCTGCCAAAGGGCCAAGGGGGAGGGGAAGGAAAAAGGGATGGGGAAAAGGGTTAGGATCAGGGGGCAAGCCCCCTGGGGAGAACCGGATATACACTGGCTGACCCTGGAACGCGACCCACACAAGGTGGGCCACTATGGCAGGTTTTAGCACCAGTGTATATCCGATACTTCCAAGGGGCTTGCGACAGGACTTGATGGTTAGTTGGCGCGAGTATAGGGGTAAATCCTTATAGCCCTGTGCCTGCATCGGTCATCCGCCTGTCCTGTCACAGGCTCTTCGATTTGCTTCTTCTCTCTATGGAGTGTGAAGAAGCATTTATACAGTCCAGCATGGTTTTGGTGACCACCCATAAACTCATTGTTTGTAGCTGGTCACTGTTTCTTTTAGACCGCGCTTAGTATGAGGTGTGCAAAGGGACTGCACCCTTTGCCGTGATCGGATAAAAAACGTCGTTTAAAATTACTACATAAAGTATCAAGCTTGTAATTCGTACTAAAATAATAAAATATCGTTTGAAAACTAATTTCGTATCCGAATACCTAATATCTATACTTATAAAATAACATGTAAATAAACTCTTGAGTGGTAGAGCCACGCTGTAGACAGTTTTGTCTACAGCATGAATGGGCTGGCTCGTCCGGATCGTTACCACTGTCTCACAGAAAACCGACGTAAAGTAGCGGCTTGCTGCTGCGTTTCGTACGGTGAGTGAGATAACCGGAAGCCCAAATCCCCTCCCCTTCCCAATCCCTTATTATCCCTTTCCTTTAAGGTCGGCAACGCGCCCATGACTCTTCTGGTGGTGGGCGTACATGAGCGGTGGAGATCACTTACCATCAGGTGACCCACTTGCTCGTTTGCTGGCCTATGCTATAAAAAAAAAAAAAAAAAAACATGTCCTGACTGACTGATTCATCATCGCCGAGCGCAAACTATCAAGGCTACAAGCATGAAATTCGGACTGTATATTCATTTTTTTATGTAGGCACCCACTAACAAAGGATTTTAGAAAATCCCACCCCAAAGGGGTCAAAATTGGGGATGATAATATGTATGAAAGTCCGTAATTTTGAAAGGTACATAAACAAAATTTTGGAAATTTTAGTTAATAAGAGATGAAAAGGGAGGTGAAAGTTAATGCGAAAGTGAGTTTGTTTGATACGCTTTCACGCCTAAATCACTGAACCGATTTTGATGAATTTATCTACAGGGATAGATGGGACCCTGGAGACGGTTACAGGCTACTATCCCGGAAAATGCTGTTCACGCGGACGGAGCCGCGAGCAAAAGCTAGTTCTGATATAAAATTTCGGATAACAGCAATTCTAGTTAGTCATAGTTTCCCCCGGTAGCTAAAGCTACTACTATTAGATGTATGGTATTATGAAGCATGAAAAATGGAATTATAAAAGTTACAGGCAAAGCAATTATATTAAGTTTATTCTGTATAAAATTATGTATTAAGTACCTAGACCTCTCCTATTCAAGAGTCCGTCTGGGTAGGTATCACCACTATGTCTATTTCTGCCACCAAGCAATAGTGTGTGTCATACCACTGTGTTCCTGTTTGAAAGACATTAATGCCAGTAAAAATAACTGGGCAGACACTATGTGATTTGTTTCGATGTGAAGAGCGCAGTGCGTTGTCATACAGTACTTTGTAACAAAGTTGTGTGTTACATAATGATTTCTTACGTTTATGCGAATGTTACTCATTGAAATAAAACTAATTTAAACGGATTTTATCGCGGTTTTTTATTAATTTTGATCCCGACGTTTTCCCCGTGACCACGAAGGCTGAAAAGTCTTCGAAACGTCGGTCGTCAAACCGCGATAAAATCCGTTTAAATTAGTTTTATTTCAAAAGTTGTGTGTTGTTGCTTCGATGTATGGGTAGTTGAGGCGCTTACCATCATGCGAGCGACCTTCAATACGATATCTTCAATATCGAGCATAATTCAAGTGCAATAATTCAAGGTAATAAAAAATAAAAGTTTCGTTTCGTTCATACATCAATAAGGCGATTTCGTAGGCCTATAATAAAAAATAATAAAATCCTGTTTAATCAGGTATGGCCAACAGATAAATGCCTTACAAACAAATATAAACATATAAAATAATGACAGATTTATTAATAAATAAAACTTGAGACTATATAAGTACATTTTGTGCTATAGATAGACTGCTTTATTTAATCTTCGTAAAATAATTATGAATGAAGTTAGCTAACTTAATATGACGCATATTGATATCATATTATTTTTATGGGTACTTAATACAGGAAGTGAGTTATACCGAGTTAATCTTGAAGATTAAAGTTTATCGAAAGTTAGCGATCGCAGTATTACCATCACAATATGTAATCAGTCGTCAGCCATCGTTGGAGTGACACAACTGCTCTGTGAGTAGTATACGAAATTCTCAATTGCGTAAATTACTATATGTTATCTTGACTCGCTATCGCCTCATTCTTAGGCTGAGAAAACGTGAGGTTCTGGGTTCAAACCCTGGTCGAGCAATCACAATTTCTATTTGAGTATTCTATTCAAAAAAAGTTTTTTTTTAATAGCATAGGCCGGCAAACGAGCAAGTGGGTCACCTGATGGTAAGTGATCTCCACCGCCCATGTACGCCCACCACCAAAAGAATCATGGGCGCGTTGCCGACCTGAAAGGAAAGGGATAATAAGGGATTGAGAAGGGGAGGGGATTTGGGCATCCGGATATCTCACTCACCGTACGAAACGCAGCAGCAAGCCGTTACTTTACGTCGGTTTTCTGTGAGACAGTGGTAACGACCCGGTCGAGCCAGCCCATTCATACTGTAGACAAAACTGTCTACAGCGTGGCTCTACCACTCGAAGAATTGCCCGTGATTAGAATTGGTTCCTGGTATCGCGACAGGATTGCCCTTATCACATCATGGGACGGAAATAAGCTGACCCGCGTATGCAGCATAAATTACTCCTCTTACTAGAGGTGTGACTAATATATTCGTGTTAGGTATATGTAACAGGTACAAGACAGGAGTTTAATATTAGGTAATATAAATTTTGTCGTAATAGGTTATTCATTAATAGTCAAATAAAGAATAATAAAAATATAATATGTATGTGTTTCATTAATAGAAACACATACAAAGCAAGCATATCGGCGTTACTCCCGCGAGCTCACAATTACGGCAAATACCATTTAATCTACATTTATACTGTAAATACAACTTATAAATCATTGTAAATGAAATATCGTGATTGACTTTGTAAACACGCCAACTATTTCGTTGACTGTCCTAAGCCTGTTAAAGTATGAAGGTAAAGTAAATCACTATAAGGTATACCTAATTATATCAATAACGTGAGCGATTTCTCAACTATTTCACATAATACTTTAACCAATAACGGTTATATTGCGCGTCTTTTATGAACGAATAATATGATAAGTTCTCAGTTTTCACTATTATTTGACTATTACCCAGTAACAGGATAGATAACATAATATTGGCTAAGCGTTATATTCGGTAATAGGAATACGAATAAACGATTCTAATATAACACCTCTACCTCTTACCCTTTCGGAGACTCAGACGTCACCATATGTATGGAATTAAAATTATAACATTCTTAATTATATAATATTTATTACGGACGCCATAACCATCCACCATAATGGGAATGTTTATTCACAGAATACAGAAATAGGTTTAGGTTTAACTGTAGGCCTTAGGTCCACCACACTGATCTTATTATGCTGGTCAATAGACGTCACAAATTTACTTTTAAAATGGAGAATTACTGTGAATATGTCGGTTTCCTCACAATGTTTCTGCATATATCGCAAAAATCTCTTTTTAAAAATAATTAAATTTTCTCTGTTTATAAATCATTTCCTTTAAGAATACTTATTATTACTAATAACAGCGGAACATATTGGATGTTTTATATTCTTATCAAAGAGTTTGACAAAAGTAGAACAAAAACAAAATACTCATTATAACGGGATCACACAGTTTGAATTTAGATAATCAAATCGCATGCGTGTCGAACCAGTTGAACTGACTTCCAGTCCAATTCATGAACAGAAACCATAGACCTTTTGTTGATTCAAGTCGGTTGATCAACTAAAATTATACCCTGTGAACCGGCTCTCATTTAAATTCACATTTGTAGTGAAATTAAGAACATGTAAGGCAGCTTGATTAAATTGAGTATACGTATTACACAATATAATTTATGATCCTAAATTACGAACGAGACGAACTCGCTTGCTTGATGGCAAGCGTCTGCCTATCCTAAATAATAGCAACTATCAACGTCATTCAGGACTTTGAATTACAGTGTATCTTCTGCTTGGTACTGCACTGCGCTCATCATAATTACAAGACATTATGGTAGACACATTGGATGGCGCATAATGCCCATTAATTGAGGGGCCGATGTCTATACCGTAACACAACAGTAATTACACACGGCTGCTTAAAGAGACAAAGCGACGCCTACACGGTAGGTACCTAGCCCGACGGCCTCTTGTCACCGTTGGCCTCTAAGAGCGGCCTTCCACCTAATTAATTTGTTACAAACTATCATTAAGTTCACACATACTAAGTACATACATATTTAAATAATAACGTAATTTAAGAAACCTACATACCCATTAATTACTTCTGGTTAAAGTCCAACGGTTACATAAAGATCAACATGGCGGGTCAAGTGCATCCAAAATAAATACAATTTACATGGGTAAGTGAACAACGCAAAGTAGAAGTAAAAGTACATAATATTATTGTAAGAAATAAATTACCTCGTTTGTCGATCGAATTTGGCGCTATTTCATATGTGGTAGATAAATAGATTAGATAGAAGATTGAGGCAGATATTTTGCATATTTGGAAGGCGTTATAAGTACCGGATACACACGTTCCAAAAAATCAGATGACGCGTATCATCACGCGATACGCAAACGCAACGATGTTTTGCTCCATCGATGATCAAGTCTTCTTCTCATATCCCGACTAAGTGTGAAGGCGGTGCAATATGCTATTTTTAAATATGACTATATTTTACATATGCAGGAGTTTTGTCCGCAAACATGCTCCAAAAATGTGCAGTGTTAACTGTGCTGCTGCTGATCAATATGTATTTTCGGAGCTTACAACACATGCAAAATAACTTGACCGGGCTAATGTTAGCCACTTCATCCACCTCCCGTTGTCAGCTTGTCTCAGAAAACAATAGGGACGACCGCAATACCGCGCCGCGTATGACCAACAGCTGGCTAAATTGTTTTGCATAAATTACATAAACAAACGAGGATTGAATACGAGTAACCCCTTTGGAATGCACTACCGGTGCCCATAAGACAAGCTCCATCATTGAGCAGCTACAAGAGGCAGGTGAAACTGTTTTATCTCGCGTCGTAACAATTATGTTATACTTTAATATCATTATTTATGTATATCTTTATTGTATTTAAAATATGTTTATTATTTATTTATTTTTCTAATCACACTTTTGATACACCCCCTTCAGGTAACTCTCTTTTGCCAGTGTTCCATCCAAAGGTTGTCTGGAAGAGATCGCTTTTAGCGATAACACCGCCGATTGTTACACATATGTTTGTTGTGAATCTTGTGGTGTACAATAAAGAGTTATCAATCAATCAATCAATCAACCCCCTGTTTACGCAGACAGTGGGGTGTTTGTATCCATCTGGGACAATATGGAAGCAACACCTACGCACCCGCCAGATAGGGTCAGGTTTATGTTCTATAAGCTAAGTAACTGACTTATTCGCGGCTCGGCCCGCGTGAATGTCTTATTCCGGGATACAATGCGTATATCTTCCAGGTTATGGCTTACCTGGGCGCTAAATCTCATCAAAAACCATTTATGGTGAGTTTTTTTTTATAGCCTACGCCGGCAAACGAGCAAGTGGGTCACCTGATGGTAAGTGATCTCCACCGCCCATGTACGCCCACCGCCAGAAGAACCATGGGCGCGTTGCCGAACTTAAAGGAAAGGGATAATTAGGAATTGGGAAGGGGAGGGGATTTGGGCTTCCGGATATCTCACTCACCGTACGAAACGCAGCAGCAAGCCGCTACTTTACGTCGGTTTTCTGTGAGACAGTGGTAACGACCCGGTCGAGCCAGACCATTCATGCTGTAGACAAAACTGTCTACAGCGTGGCTCTACCACTCATAAGATTAATTACCAAACATCCAAATTCATAGACATAATGATCCAATCTTTCACATTTATGGACTTAAATTTGCGGTCGTTTTTTTTCAATGTCTAATCATTATAATAATAATCCACGTTTATCTATATCTACAAATCGATTTTATCATTAAGAGTTTTTATAATTATAAATTCCGGTTTCTTGCCATGTCACAATTTATGATTTATTACGCCAGTAGGTATTATATTAATATAAGCACAAAATTATATGTATGTATATAGTTTGTAAGTTGGTAATCAATTTCGATGTTTTTTTTGTGTGTGTGTCCCGGGATGGTTTAGATTCACAACTGGATATCGTAGGTGACGCTGCAATCAATATGTTACGAGTGAAACCGTGGGGGACAGCTAGTTAGAAATTTAAACGCAGTAGGTAGGGACCTAATACGTTGATGCCTCCTGGTGAAATAAAAAAGGAAAGTATTTAATCGTATATATATCACCAATCACGTACGTTAGTTTTCAAACAAAAATAAACACCGCTTAGATAACCATCCTATCCACACATCCGCCACTGTAAAAGTCAACATACGCATAGATATATGTTGCGCTATGATATAATTATTGTATGGCTAGATGTCTACTAAGATATAACCCTATCATAGCAACGTATATGTGGTCATTTGAAGACGTGTAAGGAAAATATATCAAACTAATTGACACGATATAAATTAATTAAGTACGCGAGTAGTGATATGGAATGTCGAGACAAAGGTCGCAGGATCGTAACCAGCCCCAAGAACATGCACCTCCGAGAAACATCGTCAGGAAATCTGCATACCTAAAAAGTTCACTTCACGAATTTCGAAGGTATGTAAAGTCTGCCAATGCGCATTGGGCTAGCCTGGCGAACTAAAGCCTAATATATTTTTGTCACTCTAGCCTGGCTACGAAAAAATAGCTAACAGACAACAAAACAATATGTAATTAGGTAAATAAACAAATTAATTGAGCTATAGTGGCGTGCCATTCGCGCCGCGCCCTTATGTTACTTTTTAAACATTTCTTTAATTTTAGTTGCCAGACGCAACGCGCAATATAGCGTTGCTGGCGATTTTCCATTGTTTGAGATTCCAGTTAGTCACAGTTAGTATCGATGCCGACGGACGATGTGGCAGGCGGCAGCGAAGGTACACAATAGATAACAATGGAACTCAACCTTATTCACTTTTCCATAGAACTGATATTAGAATAAAAAATACAGCAATTAATTACAACGGTTCGTAAAGCTGACATGCAGTATGTATAGTCAGTGCAACGTTTACGCTGACCCTTAAATTGCTTTATGATCTTGGAATTTAAGATGTATAATAAAACCAATAACTCAAATATATTTGCATTTAATTTAATGACAAATAATACAAAAGGCCTATTTTACAATTTCAAAATAAATATTTAATTTTGTAGCAAATGTGTTGGACATAACTTTAGAAAATATTAGCAATAAGCACAATTCATATATTTATGTAAAAACTACACTGAATCAAATAAAAGTAAAATGTATTATCAAAAATGGTCAATGAATGCAGTGCTATAATTGACGTAAATACTGATACAAAAGTTTTGGATATAGCATTTAGATAAATAATTATATCTAGGTATGTATTGCAGATTAAAAACGTTTGTACGTATGTAACGTACCTATGCTAAGTTTAGCAAGTTTTCACTAGCATTATAATGTTTGTTGATAAGAATATATATTACATCTTTAAAACTGTTTATAAGACTGACTAGATGCTTTATTAAATTACTAGCTGTGGCTCGCAGCTCCGGTCGCGTGAACGGATTTGTCTAGGATAAAAATCCTATATCCTAATCCAAGTCATAGGCCACCTGTTTATCAAATTTTATCCAAAACCATTCATCCGTCAAGGTTGAATATCTAACAGAACATACAAATTCACAAACTCTCTATCCAACTTTCACATTTATAATAATCAGAGGGAAATATCAATATGAATATATAAATTCTACAGTACATCCAAGAGGTTATTTCCTTGACAGTACATAATATGCTAGTGATGAACTAATTAAAATGCAAATTATAGATGTTGTCTATAAGTTACAAAGCAAACAGTGTATAAGTTGTTTTCTAATATAGATAACAAACATAAACATAAACTTTGAACCAATATGCAAATAAACACCAAAACAAACTTATCAATTTAATTATGTAAACCCAATTATACATCTAACAACTCCAATACCGAAACAACTAATTAAACTAAATTAATATCATGTTTAAATTTTTCTATCATATGTACGCCTCCTTAGTTCATCAATTTTGAGAAGGTAGTATGTGCCAGGGAATAAGACATCTATGGACCCTGAAGGCTCATAAGGAGCACTGTGATAGTTCATTGTTCTTATGTCCATGATATCTGAAAACTTAGCTGGCTCTACTGACTGTCTTTTATCTAACAATGCTACAGTATCATGTAGTGAATTAATCAATTTCTCTAACTTTGACCCAGCACTCATATCATTGCATATATTAATAGAATACATTGTTGAGGCTAGACCAGATCCATAAGAGAATAATGCAAATTTCTTTCCAATAAGTTGATCAGGTGATTTACTGATGAGGTAAGAAACTAAACCTCCATATAGAGATGGTGTGTACATATTCCCAACATTCCGTGCTATGTGAAGGCCTGGCTTTGTCTTTTCTTCAAAGAGGTCTTGACTGTAAGTCATAAATGCTTTCTCAACATCTCGGTCAAAGTATGTGTCTTCCAATTTCATTTCACTAAACTGTGAGAGACCGGGGAACTGTGCCTCCCTCTCTTCAGGTAAAGCGTTCAAAAAATCATTAAAACAAATTCTAGCTAATGATTTTTGAACAAGTTTGCTGTATGGTGAATGAAATAACATTCCATCTAAGCTCAATAAACCTTTGAAGTTAGGATCTATCTTTCTCATTTTCTTAGAGAATAAATTGTAACAATTATCTAAAGCGTTGAGGTAGCATTGGATTGAGAGTTTTCCATCTACATAGGGGAACTCGGATGCCAAGTCTGGCTTGTAAAAATCGTATGCATGTGTCATATATGATGCTCGGACTCCACGGTCAAACACTAGAGGAGCATCAGGACCTATCAGCATTGCCACTGCACCAGCTCCTCCAGTGGGCCTTGCAGGACCTTTTCCATAAACGGCAATGTCACCAGCTACCACTATAGCCTTTCTTCCATCCCACGATGAGGACTCCACCCAGTTAATGGCATTAAAGAGAGCTGCTGTACCACCGTAACATGCATTTGTACTGTCAATGCCCTCAATATCTGTTGCACCTTCTTTGGCAAATAATGTCATGAGGAATGTCTTAACACTTTTACTTTTATCTATAATGGTTTCTGTACCAACCTCCAAACGACCAATGTCATGCAGATTTATGTTATTCTTCTCTATAAGCTTATGCAGTGCTGTCAGGCAGATTGAGTTGATATCTTCTCTATCCGAACAGAAGCCCATTTTACTTTGTCCGAGACCGATCGTGTACTTGCCTGTGGACACTTCGTCGTACTTTTCCAGCTCAGTCTGATCAACATATTGTGACGGAAAATAAAGGTCCATGGCGAGGATGCCCACATTCTCGACTTTGCCGCCCATTTTTCAACGTACACTTACTTTCACGAATGGAATTTAACTTAGAACGTGTTCGCCGGCGATGTTACCGGCGCTAACTGATTCTCGGCTGAGTGCGATCCGCCCGCGCCTCGTCTGCCGACGTCACCACACTACCGGCACTAGCGTACCGTACACCATTGACCTAATAACAATAACCAGCTTTCTTCCGCTATAAGACGTGCCGACTTTAACTGTCGATATTATTTACCTCTATTGATATATCAATCAAGATCAAATAAGAAGTATTTTGCGTTGAATGCATTTTACATACTGCCTATCAATTTTGCTTTTACAAATAATTACATTTTTATAGTTTTATATACTTTTTCCGACTTCAAAAAACTGAATATTCTAGGAATTTTGACACATTTTGACAGCAACCATATGTACGTCAAAAAATGTCAAATTCGTTGGAAACACGTTCGGAAACCATAGAACATTTTAATCAGTTAAATATCCGATCATTACCCGATTAAAATCACAAATTCACACGGCATATTGTTATGTGACTTTCACATATTATTCAACGGTTATTTTTAGGTAGAACCAGACAGGTAAGTTGAGGAATGCAGTCAAGGTTCAACTCCAATATACACAAAATAGATCAATAATTAGATATTTAATACTTGTCCTTCGAGCCAAAAACTACATAGGTATGTGTGTTGGATGAGTACTTATATGATGACTGAACTCCAGTAATTTATAATAATCATACTTTACTTACCCTAAGGATCAAACAAGCCCATAAAACAATAAGACGAGTATGTAATTTATCTGTTTGTATGACATATTAGATACATTTTTTTCTATTTATAAACAGGTCATACCGGATACCAAGTTTATTGCCGCATAAAATGCCGCATAATCAAGTATGTTAAAAGTAGGTTGAGAACTGAGATATCACAGAAATTTATAATTACCTACTTCTGGGGTCAATATACGTATGTATATATATACCTATGCTCACGCCTTAATCACCGAAAGAGTACGTAGGTAAAGGTGCAACTACAACTGGTATTGCACCCATCTGACGTTACGCCGAGCCATCCCTTAATGTGTTAAGTGACAAGCCTATCGCCATACCGGGCACAAACCCCAGCCCCAGGGCATTTATTTACACTGAGTTGTCACTTGCCACAATAAACCATGTAGGCCGCAGGGGCGTTGGGCACATAGTGTTTGAAACCCTTTTGTACTAACACGCAATAACCATTTGTTCTCATTTGTTTGAATTAGCTCTCACACTCAACTTGCGCGGTTGCGCAATGGGGACGCAATTTATGTACATAAGTATAACAAATCTAATCTAATTATGCGCCACAGAGATGTTTCTTTGTTATGATCTAACATGGCGCTTACCAACAGCACAGTAAAGGTATAGTACCAACAGGCTAGTCGCGTCGTTCAGTGATATCTATAAAAAACCGGGCAAGAGCGAGTCGGATTCGCGGATCGAGGATTTTTAGGCGTTTTTATATTTTATGATGTCCACAGTAATTGAACATATTTTAGGAAAATTTCTACTGATTACCTTTTACGGTTCAAAAGATAGAGCCAGAAGGTAAAGGATAAAGGTAGGACATATAGACAGCCGGCGCGGCTTAGGCTTAGTAATAGGGTTCACACCATTTGGTTACTGAACCCTAAAAAGCAAAAGAAATATGTAATGTATCAACAAACTGAACAGAAACAAGCTGAAGAAACAAAACGAAATCTATTACGGTTATAAAAAATGATAAACAGTTTGATTTATTCATTGTTAAAAAAATAAAAAAGTGTTCACCTATCGCCACTTGGTACGAATTTCGGTGATATCATGATATTTAAAAAAAAAATGGTCTCTAAAGGGATGTGCTCTGTGGTTTCCGTAGGAGGTAAGACTGCCCGGGTATAATTGTTTCATAGAAAAGCGAAGTGATGTGGTGGCTTCCTGATGTAAGTGGTACAATAACAATATAGCTAGAGAGTTAGTTTGAGTGGTAGAGCCACGCTGTAGACAGTTTTGTCTACAGTATGAATGGGCTGGCTCAACCGGGTCATTACCACTGTCTCACAGAAAACCACCGTAAAGTAGCGGCTTGCTGCTGCGTTTCGTACGGTGAGTGAGATATCCAGAAGCCCAAATCCCCTCCCCTTCCCAATCCCTAATTATCCTTTAAAGTCGGCAACGCGCCCATGATTTTTCTGGTGGGCGGTTGAGATCACTTACCATCAGGTGACCCACTTGCTCGTTTGCCGGCCTATGCTATAAAAAAAAGTAAAAAAATATAATATATAAAATAGTGGAGGCCCAAAAACTAAGTTATCTTTTTTATCCCTATTTCCTCAAAGCTCAACATATCCACAACTCCTCTAAAGTTATGGGTGCTCATGGGCGGTTGTATATAATAATCACCTGACCCACTTACTGTTTGACATCCACTGATATGCCCTTATACAGAAAACACCAAACAGAAGCAAAGCAATTTAAATTACAAAACACTGCATGGCACTAGACAGCGCTCGTCACTCCAATACATATTATGCCTATTTAGGTCTCATAATGCGCAGTAATTTCACTGGCTTCAATGTCCTTTAAACCGAAGCACAACAGTACTGCAACACTTTTCCTTACGGCAGAAATAGACAAAGCGGTGGTACCAAACCAAACTCTCTCGCATACGAGAGACCTCCTACAGTAATTGTCTTTTTCTATAAAAAAATAATCAGGTCATGATCTACCCCTATGTCTAATTTCATCCAAATCTATTCAACAGGCAACTGTTACGGCGTCATTGACTAACATCCAAATTCACAAACTCACAAACATCTAAACTTTCACGTTTATAATATTTACCTATACATTCCAATTTACTTTTTAAAATCATGTTCGATGTGCTGAACTAGCACCTAAGTAATATAAGTAGTCATTAGGGTAGCGTTATAGCTCTAGTGGTACCATACTTAAACCTAGAAACCGTGTTTCCGGGGTTCAAAGAGCATTCACAATCTGTGTTCCAAGTATCGATTAGAAATATCACACATTAATTATTTGCAAAATCGACATCTATTATGCTAGCTAGCCGTTATTGTATTTGAAAATGTTTGAGGAGAAACAATAAAACGTTTGCTATATATTATGACTTATTTATTTTATAATTAATGACTAGTTATTGACTTGATTATTCACTAAAAGTTTCACTGTAATGTCTTCTATCTCGACTGACTTTTTCGGTACGAATTTGTAGAACTTCACACCTGGAAAAAAATATACCTTAGACAATCACAATTTATTTTACAATTAGCACACTACCTATTTCTTGTCTGATACTAAATGCAATATTCAATAGTGGTAATTATAGCTATGGCATGTAAATTCCCATACAATTGCGACGAGTGTGCTGTGGTGATCAGTTGAGTGACATTTTTTCTCCGTCATTAGATCGTGACAACATTGCAGTGTTTTGAATGATTTTTTTAACAAAATCGGTCGACAACTGGTGGAGAAATCAATGTACATAAAAACGCACCGAATTAAGAAAGCCCTCCTTTTTAACACGCTTTTTTCTTTTTTGTAGATCAACAGCACCATTTTTACTATTGACTGTTTTGCCAACAAATCACCGACAATAATTAACCGTGAGTAGAAGACTCAGTAAACTATACGTATAAATATGGAACCTAACAATACGGTGAAATGTCACAAGTGGAGACGCACTTTTATATAATCTACAATCTACATAATTAATGGAAGGTTATAAGATTATATTATACATTAGATTTATTCTGTATAACATTCAATGTTAAAGGCTTTAGTTACGTTAATGACAACCTAATATTTAAGGCCAAATATCAGCACTAGCATGCAAAATTCATTTTTTTGGGTTTTTGAAAATTGCAGCCTGATCTTTCCATATAATATTGATAAAAATAGTTTTGCCACAATAATGACGATAGATATAAATGTATAAAATTATAAAAAATGTAAAAAAGACTTACTGAATGTACCTAAATGTGACCAGGTCGAGAAAAAAATAAATTTAGATACATTCAAAAACTCTCGAAGTAATATTTATAGTTTTATTGTTACAGTCAACCTGGGTAATTTTGGCTCACTTTAGAGGTAATTTATAGTAGTACGGATTTACTGTTATTGTTATTTGTCATAAATGAGTGTTTCTAGTGGGATATTGGCCTTTATAATCTAAATTTCTGTGTTATTTATCAAAACGATAAATAAAAGACCCTTAATTTACCAAAAATATGGTGAGCCAAAGTTACACTGACATTTGGGTAACATTAATAAGTATGAGGAGTTGATGAAGAAAATCTCTAATTTATGTAGTTTTTTTTACTTCTCGGTAAGATTAGCTTGTCATATTGATAAAAAAAATACATTTCGTTTATATCACTATCTCCTTTTTAGTGCCAACGTAGGGTTGCTATATTAATACAATATTAAACTGCCTGGTTTATCGAAATCAACTTCTATTTAATGGACCTCTTAAATCAAGTTATTATTGTATTAATCAGGTTTTGATGTACTTATAATCACTGAGCAATGCCTAAAATAATACAACAAACTCAATCACATATAAAAAAGAAACATAATATCGGCTCTCAATTCCCCCATACCATGTATAGAAATTGATCATCAATCGCATAAGAATCGCCTCGTTTTATGATTTTAGATCCTCCAAATCGACTAACTATATTTCGGGGGTGACAATTAAATATGTCAAGCTTTGATGGCCACTTCCACCCTTCAAAACTTTATTGCATAATTGAAATTTTCACGCATTGTCTGTCCTCGCCCCGAGCTAATGTTACCCCAAATGGTCTGAAAATGAAACGGATCGAAGATTAATTAAAGATTTTTTTAAAAAATCTATCAATATCGCGGGATATTTCAGTGTTATTACATAAAAAACATATGATTCTTCAACATAAAACTGAACTTGCCTTCTGTAGTTCTTCTGTAGTAACTGCTATACACAACTTTTTAGCAAGTTTATTTTTAACTCTATTTACCGCCAAAATTTTGAATGATGAGAAATAAATATATATATGACAAATGTCAAATGTCACTGCAGGTTTCGTTCAAAAACACTTTTTACCTTCATAGATTAAACAACTTATTATTATACAGTGATTCAGTAAGCAGAGAAAAAATTAAACGTTCAAATACAAGTTAGTGAGTCAATGTTACATTGAAAGCTAAAGTTACCCAGGTTGACTGTATTATTTATTCATTGTAATTATTGTCGCAAAACTATTTTTATCGATATTACTTTGGTCGAAGGATGGAGCTGCAATTTTTTTTATAACCAGAAAAAAATAATTTCGTGGGCTAGAAGTGAAATGTTAGCCCCTAAGACAGCACTTATTTTTATAATTAATTACCTGATGGGTTTATTCGCACATCAAATGTTTCGGATCCTCGCCACCACCTCACTGGTTCTTCCTTGTATAAATCCTTAAGTAGAAAATAAATCATGCATTAATTTAATTAAATTCAGCTATCACATTGTATAATATTGGAACTGAGTAGGTAATTCAATTATTTTCGTTTAAAGAAATTAGCAATAAAAAATGTTCGTTTTCTTTTTTTATTAAGGACCTGCAAAATACGTCCTGTAGCATTCCTTTAACTGCTATTTTCATGAAAAGAAAAATAAGTGAAGGTCAGGGACGGGCAATCACTAAACGTATGTTTGAATTCTTCGATACGAAAAAACTGCGTCATGATTTGCCCGCCACTTACCAAATCATGGGACGGAAATAAGCTTGGCGAAACAGCAGTGTACTACTTACACCTCTGCCTACCCCGTCAGGGATACAGACTCAAATAAAGAGCATTGTAACACTTTTGTTTATAGTATGAATGGACCGGATTGGTATCTCTGAAAACGGACGCGACGTGCAGTGGTAGCTCGCTGTTGCGTTTCGTACTGTGAATGATTTTTTCGGAGCCCAAATATCTCTCCCCTTAATAATCCCCACTCCTCTTCTAAAGTCAGGCATCATCAGGCATCCATAATTCTGATATTGTGGATTTTTCTGAGCGTTAGAGATCTTTTACCATCAGGTGAACCACTTTCTTGTTTGCCATTGCTATAAAAGAAGTAAAATATTTACGTGAACTTCGAAGGTCTGTTTTGGCAGATTCATCTCTTCATTGGTGAAGTTGGCTGCGTATGGGATGCCATCCTCCCTTTGGCTCACAAACGCCATCGCAAATGATCCATCGTGTAGCTCTCGCTTCCAAACTTCAAGGCGGGATCTCTGGACAGATTAATAAAACATCTGTTTTATATTTATCCAAACATGGCTAAGTGACTGCACGATACCTGATGGTAAGCGCAGTTCAGATAAAAAAATAATAGTTTAAAAAAACTAAAAACACGCTTTTATAGAAAGTCTAACTAAAAAAATAGAAAATAAATTTGAAGAAAACAATGTATTTTATTGTAAAAAACGCGTGGGGTGCATGGTGTCAATAGTTATATATTTTATTGTATTGACAGATATGAGTAGAAGGATTATCATTAAGATAGTATCTTAAAAAGCACCCCACGCTTTTTTTTACAATAAAATACATTGTTTTCTTCAAATTTATTTTCTATTTTTTTAGTTAGACTTTCTATAAAAGCGTGTTTTTAGTTTTTTTTTAAACTATTATTTATTTTTATTTTTTTAGTTAAAATAAAAATATATCGTAGCAGAGAGTATAATTTTAATTTTAAACCCGAATATAAAAAAGCGCCATCTATTGACGCTCTTAGATACTACGATATTCCCTATAATTAACGAAGATCCAGAGAGTACAATTTTAATTCCCAACCCGAATATCAATAATTAATTTAATTAAATTATTATTATTATTTTATTATTATTAATAATTTATTTATTTTTTTATTAAATTAGTGTATTGTTATCGGTCCTCGATAAATCTACAAAGTTTGAACGAAATCTGGCCGTTTAAAGTGGGTCAAAATCGCGCCCAAAGGAGTCGGTTACAAACATACAAACAAACAAACATACAGGTGAAGTTAATAAAAAGCGTGTAAAAACCAGTGACCACCGACAAACAATGAGTTTATCGGTGGTCACGAGAATCTTGCCGGCATGTAGGTATAAATCTTTCCGTTTATCGCATGACTCATACGAGAATCCAACAATAGAACACACTTGTTTTTGTATTAACAGTTTGAAAAAAAAACCGTTCTGACAAAACTTAAAGACCGATTTGCACTGATTTAAACCAATTTTACCATCACCGAGACACCAGCTACAAAGAGAAGTATTGAAATAATTATATTTTACTTTCAGTACTATTTTTATGTCTGTTTTGAAGCTTCATGGTTGGTTGGGGCGGGTATAGGGGTACATCCTTATATCCCCGTAACTGGATCGGTCATCCGCCTGTCCTGTCTCAGGGTCAGATGTTGTCAGTTTATCGGTGGTGCTAGTTTTTTGGACTGCAATGCGCTTATCATCAGGTGTAGGGCACTCACTTTGCCGTGCTCGGATAAAAAATATAATATACCTTCGAATTAATGGAGAATTCTCAAGTATACAGGTTTGCTGAAGATATTTCCTTCACCGTTAAATCTAACGATAATAATTAACAATGAATACATACACACGTAATTTAGAAAAACCAGAGGTGCATGCCCTTGGGGCTGGTTTCGAACCTGCGACTTTAGACACGGAATCTGTACCACTCCCCGCTAAGTTATTGTACTTATCTATTTGTACTTACCACTCCGTAATCCTTCTTTTGCCACACCCTCAACCCCTGTTTTCCTAGTACATCTTGGTTGACAGCTATGATGTCCTTATTGAGCAGGATCTCCTTGAACTCAGGTCGGATGGTGGCGAGATCTACACTCATCAGTAACGGTGCAGCCAACACCGCCCATACAGCCATCTGAACCCGAGCCTGATCTACCGATAGGCCGAAGTTGCCGATAAGCAACTGAAAAAAAAACCAGTTTAATAAGTCCGCACAAAAATATTTTTTTCGGATTGGAAAATACTCGCAATTTGTTAGTTTAAGCAATTTCATTTAATGGCGAAATGGACAAAAGTATTTACGGGTTTTAGAACACACGGGAGCAAATATTTTAAAAAGAAATTTATTTCAACACGTTTCTGTAAAATCCCATTCCTGATGTAGACAAAACTGTCTACAATGTGGTCTACCACTCAAAAAATTTGAAAAGATCGAAATTAGCGTGAAATTTTGGGATGTCTAGATTGATAAGATCCAATACATAAACACTCACTGTCATGTGTATATACCTTTAAATGCATGACCACACATTTGTATAAAATGTTTACTTAGTTTAGTAGAGAATATTAAAAACAAACCATATCAGGATCGTTCCAGTGTCCAGGACCGGCGTGCGGCGCCATCCTGTCTTGGTTGTCGCCGAACCAGTTCATTATCTTCGTCAGAGAAGACCAGGAGTCCTCTATGTCGTCCCAATTACGCCACATGTTGCAGTGTTCCGCGATTGACCCGTAATCCGGCTACAGATAATTAAATTTATATATTCAAAGTCATTCGGCTAAGGGGGCGTTCATAAATTACGTGTGGTTTTGTGATCAATGATTACTGTGTTGGATTTGGCCAAAATTTAGTGAAGAAACATGTTGTTCTTAATTTAAGCCAGTTTTCTCTAAAATTAACACCGTTTCTAGCAGAAAAAAATTACGTGATATTTACCGAGATACTCGGTAAAGTCAATGTCCAGTAAATTCACTGGCTTCAATGTCTTTCAAACACAACAGTTCCTACACATTGGTGCTTGACGGCAAAAATAGACAAAGCAGTGGTACCAACCCAGACAACCTGTCGCATACGAGTGACCTGCCACCTTATAATACCTCATTCACCGTTCGAAATGTAACAGCATATTGTCGACTGCACGCTGAAGACAAAACTGTATAAAGCGTCGCTTTACCACTCATATATAATGTTATAAACTTACACGCATACTCTTATCCTCTTGATAAGCAGGCCAACTGCACGAGTACAGAATAGGTCGACCCGTAGCGTTCAACAATTTGCCGAAATTGGGATAACCTAGAAAATACAGTAATTATTAATAATAAATAAACAAATAATACCCACAATAACATAGCCCAGACCTCACAGTAAGATACGAGTCTTGTGTTTGTTGTGTGTCTTGGGTAGCCCAGTGCACCACGGGTTAAAACTACATTTGGAGGATTTTTTACCCTGGCATGACAAAGTGCCTACAATGGACCAGATGGATAGTACACTACAATATAATGGCGAATGTAGAAAGATATTACATTTCTTGACGGTCTCCAGAATCATGCCGGCCCACATATTGGGTCAGGACTATAAGGCGCTTACCATTAGGTGAAGTGCAGTCACTTTGCCGTGGTCAAATAAAAACAATATTGCATTGAATACCATAGATTTATGGACGGCAACGCTCCACGAATCTACTCAATAAGAAACCAATAAATAAACAAACGATAGATCTTTAAATTCTTTAAATATATTCAAATTACCTTCATCCATGGCTTTGGGATCGATGTAACAACCGTCCAACTTAAGGTAATCTATTTCCCATTCGACAAACGTGTCGATATCGAGTTTCTCATTACCCAGCACGCCAGGATACCCCGCACAAGTCTTGTTACCGTAGTCTTCGTACATGCCGAACTTCAAGCCTTTGCTGTGGATCTGAATTAATATATATATTTTTTTTATTACATAGGCCGGCAAACGAGCAAGTAGGTCACCTGATGATAAGTGATCTCCACCGCCGATGTACGCCCACCACCAGAAGAATCATGGGCGCGTTGCCGACCTTAAAGGAAAGGAATAATTAGGGATAGGGAAAGGGAGGAGATTTGGGCTTCCGGATATCTCACTCACCGTACGAAACGCAGCAGCAAGCCGCTACTTTACGTCGGTTTTCTGTGAGACAGTGGTAATGACCCGGTCGAGCCAGCCCATTCAAGCTGTAGACAAAACTGTCTACAGCGTGGCTCTACCACTCAAAAATATACAATATAATACAAAACTCTTTATTGCAAACCATTTACAATGCAAGTAACTAAAACTAAAAAGCTGGTGTTAAACCTATGGAAGACATTTGGCGGTCCTATTGCTAGAAGCAATCTCTTCCAGACAACCGTAATAATACAGTATAATTGGATATTTATTTTTTAATAAGCCTGATATGTCCCACTTCATATCAAAGACCTCCCTTTCTTCCTTCGATTCATCCCTATCGAGTGCTTTTATAGGGCACTCAATTCTATAAGAACCTAGTTCGTCCCTCGATCTTCGCCTCGGTCTGTCGTCTTTTACCGTCTTTAGGGATCCACTCTGTGATTATTTTTGCCCACAGATCGTCCGACATGCGGCAGACGTGGCCCGCCCAATCTTACTTCAGTTTTGCAGCTTGTTGTCCGACATCAGTGATGTGCGCTTCAAAGCGGATTTGGAATTGAATTAGGAATTAATTAATTAACCTTAGGAATTCCTAAAGCTGGTAATTGATATTGAAAATATTTTGTGAGGGAGCCCATAAGCGTTCTTATCCTTGTATGACTCAGAACTACACTGTACCAGCTGGTAGTAATACTAATGCAATCCAAATATAAGCATTAGTAAGGGAAACTTCTAGCCAGAAAGATAAATAAAACAAAAGACTTACATAGTCAGAAATAGCTTTCATTCCACTGGGGAAGCGTTCTTTATCTGGTACCATGCGTCCATCTTCACCACGGGTCTTCTCTAGCCAGCAGTCGTCAATGCCGAGGTACTCATACCCAGCGTCTAAATAACCATCGCTCACCATCAGATCTGCTGTTCTTTTGATAAGGTTTTCACTGTAAATTAAAACAATTATCATATTAGAATTACTGTTTTTTATTTTCTGTAAACAGTTAATAAAAAAAACAGTGGCGCAGTTGTAATGTGTACGCGGTATGACTGCTATGCATATGCATGAATCGGCCGACTCGACCGGGTTGTTATTACAGTATCATAGAAAACCAAGTTGAAGTAGCAGCTTGCTGTTGCATTTCGTACGGTGATAAAGATATCGGGAGGCCCGAAACCCCCATCCCCTTTCCAATTCCTTAATCACCCCTCTAATGGAAGGTCGGCAACGTGTCCATGATTTTCAGATATTGTTGATGTTCACGGGCAGTAGAGAGGAGGATGAGGGGTATACAGTAAGTGATACGTGATATCACTTACTAGTTCACCGGCTTCTGCCGTCAAAAAAATGTAGTAACTAGTGCTTTATATAAGATCAAAATCGCACCTTCGTGTTGCCGAAAATAATCGAAGAGGAGTGGAAAAAAATCTTGGCCAAATATAATAGTAAAATAATAAATATCCTCTACCTGATACATTCATCCGGGTACTTTTTACAATCCGTGATGCATCTAAACCTCTCCCAAGTGAGCCAGCCCATTGGTGGGGTCTGTGCCAGTCCATTGTCCAACGCGCACACTGTAGATAATAATGATAACAGCCACACCACCAGCATCTGAAATATCATTGATTAAAATCTTTTTATTTGTACACCATATACACAAATTGTAACAGAGGAACATAAAGTAAAATGTGTGTTACAATATGCGGTGTTATCACTAACAGCGATCTCTGCCGGACAACCTTAGGATGGAAAGGTAGCAATAGAACAGTGGGGGTGTTAAACAAGTTTACGCAAATATTACACATTGAAATAAAACTAATTTAAACGGCTTCACCAGTCTGCCCCGTGACCACGAAGACCGTGACCGCGACAAAATCCTTTTAAATTAGTTTAATTTAAGTGTATAATTATGCGGATGAATACATAATTAACCTGAAATACAACGATGATGTGATCATAATCTGACTGTAATTTATTTTTAGATTATTTTCTTTTGCTCGCTGCTCCACCCGCGTGTATTGCCGAGATGAAAAGCCTTTGTTACTTTCTGGCTCATAATAAAAGAAATATCTTAATATCTTAAACTGCCTCGGTGGCGCAGTTGTATTGCGTACGCGGTATGAATGTTGTGTTGAGGTCTAGGGTTCAATCCCGGGTCGGGTAAAGTGATATTGAGTTTTTCTATCACTAAATGCTCAGTACATCATGGGACGGAAATACGCTCGGCGTAATGTAGGTGGTGTATTACATCTATGTATACCCCTTCGGGAATTAAAGGCGTGAGTGCGTATATATATCCGTTGGTCCATTACTGACTGAAACATGACAAAATGACTGACGCACTATTAATATTATTAAAGGTACGAAGTAGAGTCAAGATGAAGAGCTCTTTATACAGCAGCTTTTATAAAACATCATGGATCGATGATAGCGTAGAGGGAAGTTGAACGGACTATCGAGACAGACAGGCCCCAAGATCGGTAATGTAGCTATATTACACAATATTTTTATATAGCTATGGGATTTGCAGAACAGTCAGATTTTTTTTGCAACCCAACGTCATTTTGACTCATTACTATTTACCTTTAGTTACAACCCTAATCAATTCGATCTACTTATTCAAAGTGGCATGTCAGTTTTTGTCCACAGTCTGCAACAAAAAAAACAAACGCGTCTAGTTTTTTACCTTGTCCCTAATATGTGTAGTGCTACGGATCGGACAATGGATGCCTTTTTATTGTCTATTATATATAATTGACCGAGACACGGTCATTGCCATAGCTTTTGTTCGGTAGATTGTTTATTTAATATATACATCAACAACTATCTATAGTAACATAAGCTCGCGTATGTGCTTCCGAAGGAGTAGGCAGAGGTTCAACTAGTGCTGCACCTACATTTCACCGAGCTTATTTCCATCCCGTGATATGATACATATCAATTTACATATTATACCAAAATATTTGTGCTTATTGTAAATTGGTCAATTAAAGTTTTAAAATTCTTATTTTTTAAGAAATTAATTAAATATTTTTACCAAGCATTTTATGGCGATTGATATCTTCACTGTCGATGGCGCCAACGAGAGTTTTAAAATAAAAATAATAAATATTTGTACATTAGTAAATAACTTTTTTGAAAATTTGTATTTAATCAGTTATTATTATTATTAAACTTACATACCTAGTACAAATTACATTATTTCAATAGGTATGTACCTACTATAGATTTTAAGCGATTCGAATAAAGTCAATAACCCAACGTGGGTTTGTTTGTTGATAATGAATATTTAAACAAGTTTTATTTAATGAGTAATGACTTCAATCATAATACGATTTATTTTATTTTATTACGTTTTATTTTCGAACGCGAGTTCGATCCCCGCACCGAGACAAATGTTTGTGTGATCCATTTATTTCGCGGTCTAGGTGTTGTGAGAGCGAAAGTATCTGATACCCTCGACACAAGACTCGTATCTTACTGTGTGGTCAGGACTATATGTGTGACTGTTGTATTTATTATTATTATTTAATTTGAAAACCGATGAAGAATAACTCATAGGTATAACGATCAATCTTTGACTAGTTTGAAGCTCACACGGACAAATAATATAGTTTTATTGGTTGATTTCCGTGATCCTATCCGGATAATCAAACTTAGGTAAGTAGGTATATCGACTGGTAGAGAGGCCTTCATATAACACGCCTGCTTATTATGGCTTCTGAATATAAACTTGTCAACTATGAATTATTTTATCCTGTAATATAAAGGTGATAAGGAAAAATGTAATTTTAATCAATAGTATTGGAAGCAATCCGTAATTTTTATTTATTTTTTATTTGATTCATTGACGGGACGCTCGCCTGCTGGTAAGCGCCACGCCGCGCCGGCGCATAGACAGAAGGAACACGACACAGAACTCTGAATTACAAAGCTGCAGTGCTGCAGTGCTTAACATCTTCATATGCCATAATGCCCAGTTCTTTCACTGGCTTCAATGTCCTTCTAACCAAAACACAACTATGCCTACACACTGTTGCACCTTATAAACAAATGCGTATACTCGTACATCTTTAATTAACTTACTTATACTTAATTTAATTAATGATTCCCTTTGGATCAAATTGCCCTTCGTAGCAAAGTCAAATAAATAATTTAGGTAATTCAATAATAATTCATGACATACATACTTAAATTAACCAATTGTAAATATATGATAAAAATAAATTTCATTTCGATGAATTTAATTTTATTGTCCGCTATTATAACTAATTTATCATCGTAACGAAATCTGATACCTGCATCATGCATGTTTATTGTATTCAAATTACATTGTAATTAGGTATGCATTAAGAGATCATTGAAGCCTGTGTTACAAAAATATTAAATAAATATCGAACGCTTTAATCTTACATTCGACCTCTACGTGTTGCGCTAATAATGGGAAGTTAACAGGAAAAAATTGGAACTATTATTGCATCGAGTCCTATAACGACATGCTATTTAAAACAAGGCTATAGTTTATTATAAACAAGATGCAAATATTTCTTGGCATTGGCCCTTTCAATGACTTTGTCATTCTTTCACTTTTTTATTAGCTTTAGACGACGAGACGAGCAGGTCGCTCGCCTGGTAGTAAGCGTCGTGCCTGCCCATATACAGAAGCAACACCACACAGAACTTTGAAATAAAAAGCACTGCATGGGACTGAACTGCGCTCGTCACCCCGAGACATAAGATGTTAAGTCTCATAATGCCCAGTAATTTCACTGGCTGCAATGTCTTTAAACCGGAACAGAACAGTGCTTACATACCCCTGCTTGGCGACAGAAATAGACAGCTATGTCTGAGTATGTATCACCACTAGGTGATACCTACTTAGACAATGTCTCCCATACAAGGGACTTACTACCTAGTATTTGTGATTCTTAATTCATCATTCCTCCACTCATTGTCTCGATTGATTAATTTACTAGCAACCGTATAACGTCAATAGCAAATCAAATATTAATACAATTATATTCAAATCATAAAATGTCACACAACAACAAGTAAATAAATCACAAAATAACAATAACGTAAAGCCCATAGCCATATCGTCACACTTACCTTGTTAAGATCAGAAATATTAACTCCACGGATCTGTCGAAGTCTACTACGGGTATCTATTCTGGAGTATGTGACTTATAATATCACAAACACTGGTCGCACGTCCGGCAGTATGCAGCTCTCCGAACACAATGACTCCCCACAACACAGACTCCGCTATATCATCGAGTGATAAGCGTATCAATCGACCCCGGGGACATCTCCACTTTCTAGTAAAGCTACTGGCGATTTCAGTACTAATGCATGGGCGTGGTCTCGGTGGGACAAAGTGGGGCACTTGTCCCAACCTGGATGCCGTTTTGGGTAACCGAATATTAACATTCTTCCAAAATTACCGCACTTAATTCGATATAAATCCGCGTGGTGTGCGAGGCCACACTTTATTTCTGTTCTGCGACTGACTGTCCTTTTATTTTTTATGCTGGTGGTAGGATATTCATATCCGCCCAGATAGCGACCACTGTACACATGGTGTTAAAACCTGGTACAGTGACCCGGATCGCGTTCCAGGATCAGCTAGTGCATATCCGGTTCTCCAGTTCGGCGAAGGGCTTGCAACACGACTTGATGGTATTGGTTGCTTGGGGCTAGTATAGGGGTACATCCTTGTATCCCTGTGCCTACATATGGCATCCGTATGTCCTATTTTAGGCCCCTCGATTTGCATCTTCCCCCTTCGAAGTGCGAAAAAGCATTAATACAAGACAGCATAATTCTGGTGACCAACGACGAACTCATTGTTTTTCGGTGGTGACTGTTTTTTTTTGGATTGCACTGCGCTTGCCATCAAGTGTAGAGCAGTTACTTTGCCGTGCTCGGATAAAAAAAATATCTCTGGCTATGCCCCGTTTGAAGAAAATCTTGCCCCACCGTGAAGCAAATCCTGGGTACGCTCTTATAGTGATGTATAATAGTCTTTATTTTCGTATAAATCACGTCTGTGGTGGACCAGTTTAAGAAGAAAATCACCTTCGATTCGCGTATCAAGACTTACTACGACATAAGTTTTGCCTTCAACCCCGACTCGGTGTAATAAATATTCGTACCTGCTGTGTAACTGGAATGGTCTGAAACCTTAGCGTCACATACGGAGTATTTTTTTTAATAGCCTTAATGACAAAATGAGTAGGTCGCTCTCCTTATGGTAAGCGCCTGCCCACACCAAAGAAGCACCACACAGAACCTCGAATTACAAAGCACTACATTATGACCTGCCCTCTCCGGCTTTTGTTACCTTTTAGTTCTTGAAAACAATAACTGCTACGCCGATCGTGACTAAATTTAGAGAGGCAATAAACATTGATGAGAACTCTAAAAATCGGTTTCGTTTGACCTCTGTATACTAAAGGCTGTAATATCACATGTAGTGTATACACTTCACAGACCCAAAGGCTTCTATGGTGTAATGATTACACATTGAAATAGAACTAAGTAATTTAAACGGATTTTATCGCGGTTTTTAATTAATTTTGATCCCGACGTTTCAAAAGCTTTCAGGCTTCGTGGTCACGGGGTGGACTATGGCATAATTATTCTTTGATGGATAGGTGATGCTATAATACTGCTAATAATTACAGGAGGATTTAATATGGAGAATAATCCAATACGGGGCAAAAAAAAATGTAGTATCGTCATTAATAGTTGGGCAAATATCTCCCAAAGAACCCTTGCGCGGGAATCGAACCCAAAACCACACGGTTCAAATATAACTGCGATACCGCATACCCCTTAAACAGGACAACATAAAATTTGTAAAATATTATGGCACGTAGTAAGTATAGGTCATGTATTCTAAATATTTTTTACGCGATTAACATTCTTTAAATACAGTTCGCTTATCTTTCGTAGTTGCAATTTTGTTATGCTTTATTAGCATACATTATTACGATAAATATAGGTGGACCTACATTCAGAAATACATACAAAATATGATATTAGCGTATTAAACAAACGTACATATGCCCGGGGAATCGAAGTTAAGACCTAAATGACAGGTATTAATTATTTATTAGTTACAGACAGGTTATCCCACCCATAAAGCTGCTTCTGCAGGTAGCAGGGTACCTGTTTGGACCCGATTGGATAACGACCATAATACATATGCTAAACCCGCTATAGTAGCTCGTTCATGCAAAATCGCCTTCCGGTGTCAGCCATTGTATAACCAGCAACTTCAGGCCGGCATAATTCTGCCGACCGTAAGGGGACCGAATGTCGACTACATTATATTTGCACTGCAATGTATTTAACATCAGGTCCAATATCGGTCCAGGTCCGATTATTGAGTGGTAGAGCCACGCTGTAGACAGTTATGTCTACAGTATGAATTGGCCAGCTCGATCGGGTATTTACCACTTTCTCACAGAAAATCAAAGTAAAGTAGCAGCTTGCTGCTGCGTTTCGTACGGTGAGTAAGATATCTGGAGGCCCAAATCCCCTCCCCTTCCTAATCCCTAATTATCCCTTTCCTTTAAGGTCGGCAACGCGCCCATTATTCTTCTAGTATTGTGGGCGTACATTGGCGTATCACTTATCATCAGGTGGCTCACTTGCTCGTTTGCCGGCTTATGCTATTAAAAAATATGACATGCATGCATGCATATTTTGTTTTTTTAGTTTTTCTTGAAAAAGCAAAAAAAAACATCGAATCTCTTTCTGTTTGCAGTCGTTTAAAAGCACTGTACAAACAATAACACTTTATAGGTAGGTATATTACCATCCGACTTAGTGAATGATCACCAGAATTCACACAAACCTATATGTGTTTATTGTAATTAACCGGGTTAAATAAAGAATTTGTGAGCCGCATACCTAATGCGGGTATCTCTGCCTTGAATAATATGTAACAGTCGGTCAAAACTCAGCACCATTCCACCTCATTTCCACGTGACAACACGTTCACTAACTACATATTTACATAGATAGACAAATAAAACAAACACCATAATATGCAGTTTACCATAATATAACTTGTTACTACTAATTATTCATTGAATATCATCATCATCATCATCATCATCAGCTACAAGACGTCCACTGCTGAACATAGGCCTCCCCCAAAGATTTCCAGACCGACCTGTTGGAAGCGGCCTGCCTCCAGCGACTATCTTTGATTATCCTTCGTGGTCCACCCCGTGACCTCAAAACGTGGCAAACGTGGCTTCAAAGCACAGCAACGCTTCCATACTTCTGTATGCCGGCAGAATAGTGGTAGTCGGCAAAAAATAACTTAGTATCTACCTAAAATGCTACGACCACATTTATTTGATTCTGGAATCTTCGTTTTTTATTTATCCTTCGTATTTTCCAAAACAGCCGAAGTTTGCTTATACCGTATATATGTGCCGATAAAAACTAATATACCAAAACATATTTTATTAGATATTCACATTGATTTATCAGATTCACATACTATTGTATACCCTCAAATGACAAAAGCGCAAATGACTGATGGTCTAAGATCCCGCGGAACATTGACCTTCACCCATCTGTTTACCGGATGAAAATAATATTTTAGGGTATAAAAGGTGTTGCTGAACACATACAAATAGGGTTGCCTAAAAAAATATGGTCAAGGATAGGTTTTGCCAATTTAAAAAAAAAAAAGAAGATATATTATTTCACTGACTTGCTCAACAAATAAATGAACCTTCAATGAAAACCTACAATGTATACTACCTGCAAAAACTAGGAGCTAGATGAGCGCAATGACCACTTTTTAGTTACCTGTTTGCACACGGCAACCAGGTAGTAGTGGCCAGAAAAAGATAGGCAACCTATTTTTTACAGATAGTATATATTGTACACTTTTCATTGAAGGTTAAATTTTTTTGGTAAGTAAGTCAGGGAAATTATAAAAAAAAATTTTTTTTTTTAAATGTTAATTAATCATATCCTTGACCATATTTTTTTAGGCAACCCTATTGGTATGTGTTCAGCAATACTTTTTATACCCTAAAATGTTATTTTGATCCGGTAAACAGATGGGTGAAGGTCAATGTTCCCCGGGATCTTGTACTGTCTCCTACGCAAGCAATTTCTCTTCTTCCGCGTAGTTATAAATATAAATATTGTGGCGTCACAATCTAGATACACTCAGCCTTTTAACAGAAGGCCGGCAACAGAGCAAGTAAGTGTCTCTATCGCCCACATAACTAGAAGAATCATGCATTGTCGAACTTTAAAGAGAAGAATGTCAAACATGGTGTTACTGTGTGAAACACGTCTGATTGTGGTGAACAATTAAGATTGACCTGCAATATAGCAGGATGTGCTAGATTCTTCTGTTCAGTTTGTGTCATGAATTCGTTTAACATAACATTAAATGGACGCGGGACCGTTACACTGTCTCGGACCTGTTTAATTTATAAAGATTTAATCAAACATTAAGAACATTGACCTATCATCTTCGTGCCAGCAAAACATAACAAAATTTTGATAGAGCCACGCTGTATACACATGTCTACAACATGAATGGGCCGGATCGACCGGGTTGTTACCACTGTCTCGCAGAAAACTGATGTGAAGTAGCAACTCCATCTTTAATGGTTTTACTTACCCGAAAATGTAGAGTCAATATTTACGCTTTTTTTTGGTAAATAACTAAAAAGTCTCAAGCAAAAATGAACTAACTTGGAAATTAATTTACTGAAGCAGGTAATGACATGAGGAAACCTAATATAAAAGACATACTCTTATAAACATTTCGTTCTTAATATTAGTAAGTTTTTACGAAATGTTCATTATTTTTATTCATAGATGTAGCAAGAGGAATAACCTGGTCTACCAACGGTGTCATCCACAGACATAGAAAAGATGTAGGACCGCAGTAGCAAAGACGTGGTGCGCCACACCTTCAAATATTTTCGTAAAGTACCAATGTACTTTGTAAAGGCGCAACGTCCGTAGGTAGCCTTCGCATCGTCTGATGTCTTCTATGTGGCTAGCGGTTAGCCCACTCTAAGAATCCCACACTTAAAATCTGTTGTATTGCAGTAACCAGCAGGACTAATTTACAATCAGGCCTATTCTAAAAAACCTCATAATTTACGATTTTAGTTTTATGCTAAGTTTTTGCAGGACCTGCCGTTCTTATCCCCAGACATTTATTGTAACTAGTATTTTTAATGCCTGTTTAGAATGGATATCGTAATCAAAAGTTATAAAACAACATTGTTTTTAAGAAATTCGTCAAGTGCCAGGTGACCATGATATTACTTCAGATAGATAGATATATTTGTAGAATATTATTTATTGCACACCAAATAAAGTAACTTAAAAGGGAGGATCATACAGTAAGAGTGATACAAAGGGCGGTCTTATCGCAATCGGCGATTTCTTCCAGACAACATTCTGGGTCAGGGTCTAATTCGATGCATAGTGCACACATATGAACAATGTTTTGTTAAATTAGAATTTAAAGAATTTTACAAGTGTAATTGTACACTGTACACTGCTTATATGCCTTTATAAGATAAATATAATTTATTAGTTTAGTTCCAAAGAACATGATTATGGTTTCCAATAAAAAGGAAAAATTTGTAACAAAAAAATAGCAATAATAAGTACCCAGATTTTTAATAACTCAATTCTATGCTACCTATAGGATCAATACTACTTAAAGGAAACAATGTTAAAGAATCGAAATGACACCAAAATAAATCCTAATGATTTCTTGTCTTGTCTTGTCGAACTTGTTTATTTTTCTCGACCTTGTGCTTGTTTAAGGTATTCAGTCAAGTATTTTAGCGTAGAATATAACGTTTTTTATACCCAGCAGAAAGGCTGGTAAACGAAAATATAGGTACTTTGTCTTGCCACCACAATTAGTAGTCCTATTTTCGTTTATACTCAAGTGATCTTCAAAAAAGAGATCCTTACTGGGCCCGTTGGGTCATCACGTGTGGTAACTGACTACTCAAGAGGCAAACCCCATAAAAAAATGCAAGATGAGGCGAGGACGCGGCGTAAATATTTTGATACATCCTAACACGCACAATGGCCTGATATTTTACGGGCTAAGCACAATCAAGACGTCCGTTCTTCCGTCTTTCTTGTCTAAACACACAGTTGTTAATCGGCTGGTATAAAATTTAGGGCGCTAAATCTTAAATGCATAAATCCATCCATCCTCAAACAGATAACAGATACACAACTATCCGATAATCCAAATACCTAAATTTTACAATAGGTCAGTGATACAACAGCTCAACTACTCAAAATTATTCAGGTCAATACTCAGTTGTCTTTCAAATGATAATCTTACATATTAGCTATCTGCTCATGGATGGCCTTCTTCACCCATCTGTACTTAGTTAGATAAAAGATTACGATCACGAAAAAATATATTTTATGCACTTTTGCAGTCGTAATCTTCATAGTACTTTTATATGAGTATGAAAGAAGAAACGAGCGGATGGGTCGTCTGTCTATGGGTCGCAACGCCTACCCATAAACAAATATAACATAACAGACAACTTTGAGTAACAAAGCACTACTCAGGAGTTTTTGACTGCCCCGGTGCCGCAGTTGTATTGCGTACGCAGCACGACTATACGCTGAGGTCTCGAGTTCGGGCCCGATCGGATAAAAGTGATATTGGGTTTTTCTATTACGAAGGCTCAGTATCACCCTGGAGTTGGAGATTGTGCTCAGTATGGCTTTAGGCTCGCCCCCAGTCGTATCATGGGATGGAAATGTGAAATACACACGTACACCCAGTACTGGTTACGCCTCTCCCTACGTGCCTCAGTAGTGAGTGAGTCCGTACTGAGAGCTTTGAATTATAAAACAAAGTGATTTCACTAGCTTCAATGTCTCTATCAGAATATAAAACACACTGCTGCTTGACGAAAGATATAGACCAAGCGGTAATAAGTACTCAGACGGATTCTCGCGTACGAGATCAAGATCTAATGAGTATATGCCTATGATTCTTCTGGTGCTGCCACACCGATGTTATAAAATGTTAACAAAAACATTTTCTAACATTTTCTAACATTTTTTAACATTTTCTAACATTTTATATCATTTTATAACATTTGAAAACATGACATCGGCCCTTCTTTGACGGCTTCTTTGACGGCGCCGCTCTCAAAAGTACCGCCGCCCGCGGTTAAAAAAAATGTTAACAAATGTTAAATAATGTTACAAAATGTTACAAATTGTTAAGAAATGTTTACTAAATAATGCTGCCACACCGCTGTTATAAAATGTTATATAACATTTTCTAACACCGGTGTGGCAGCACCATTCTGGCCGTGAAGATCACTTACCATAAGGTGACCTACTTGCTCGGTAGCCGGTCTGTGTTATAAAAAAAAGAAGAACATTTCTTTCATCAATAAAAAGTTTACTTTTAGTACTCTAGGTACTGCCCGAACTGAACGGGCCCCGAAATACCGAATCACTTTCCTGAAAGGATTACAATCCTTGCCAAAACACAGTGACTATATTTTTCATTCAAAATTGGTAATTTTATGAAACAGTACGCAATACGCATGTTCAGAGCGCCAGAGCATACTTGCCAGTTTAAAGTATACAATGCCATCTGTGAAAAACTGAATGAACTTTAACATATGTTCAAAATTCTTCAGAAATATTAGAAAACGAAGTGGACATAGCGCCATCTGTGTACAGTGAATGCGTAATCGAAACGATTTTTACTCATAAGTTATTTCTATTTTATATTTATTTAATTATGCGCTATTTAACGTGTAATATTTATATATAATAAAATTTATTAATAAAAGCTCGGTTCATACATATACATATGTAGTGTTTTTTTATTAAGAAGAAATAATAATATGCAACTTGTGTGAAACGGAACTCGGGCCAAACATAAACACGGCGATTCCCCGACTTGACGTTAATTTAAATTTCATACAGAGTACACACAAAAACAAATGAATTAAAATGTAGCTGCTGCGATACAAGTGTTTATTATCTTGGCGTTTGTGTGATAAGATACCAGTGTGTTATTCGAACTCAAAGGAGGTGGTCTATTAGTGCAAAAAAAGTTTTGCAAGCAACAGGAAAGGCCGCAGGAAATGAATGGGGTATACGAACTCGATGACGAATAATCATTTCACTTTCAAAATCATGGGCACTACATTCAAGGAATTATTTCGATTGTACGATTTAATTCAAAACGGCGATTTAAGGTAAAAAATTCATATCGCTAAATAGGGTTCTTTAACTCAATGTTCGAGTTTTTTTTTGTTGTAATCTTACTGGCAGCAGCTGTAAGATACACCTGCCAAGGGCAGATAAAATTAACATCACTTAATTTTTTTAATTTACGAAGTAGTTTGATGTGCAGCTGGCCGGTTTCACCATATTATTGCATGGTATTGTATTATCCCCTGCTGAGTCACATGTTGGCATAATTTTGTAACTTTAATACTAATGATTAATAATATTGTGCAACTAGAAAATTCTCTTAACTTAATTCCATTTTTTACTTTTATTATAAATTATAAAATATCTTGTAATGTAGATATTGTTACTTCTGGTTTATTATTTTTAAAACCAGGCACTTTTTTATGAAAAAAAATTATTATTATCACCCTGAAAATAAATTTCAATACAATTTTTTTTTCTGCAGTCAATATTTTTTCAACATATTATTAATATATGAAATATATAAGTATTATAAAATATTTAAAATTATATCCTTTATCAGGAATTAAGACATAATCGGATAAAATAAATGATTTAAACATTTTCCTTCTTTGCAGATGTATAGAAAAGTTTTTGACTGACTCTAAAATAGAGATAAATGTAATACTACCTTGTAAAGGTATTGGCATATTACATTTGGCTGTAGGTATAGAACCTTTGGAAAAATCCAAACAATGCACTGAATTACTTTTAAAATATGGTGGAGATCCTAATTTAAGGTACCTATATTTATTTCTTTCATAATGCTTGTCTGATAAAAATATTCATACTAAAATTACTTGAACTTTTTCTCATGTATCATACTGGCAAATTAAGTGATTTTTAAGCAAATATTAAGTTTCCAATTGGATCCTAAATTACTTTATTGTTTGACTAAGGCATCATTAGATGTAAAATTTAAAATTCTATGTATCATTATAAACCTTCCACAAAATAGTGTTATCATCTCAAACAATACATGCAAAATAACTTGGCTGGACTGTCACTTCACCTTCTTCTCCCTTCCTTCTCCACCTCCCTCTGCACCTCCTGCCACTAGTCAATTTCTGAAAACATACCTTCAACGCTGATTGGGACTTACTTCAGGCCACTACTTATTTTGCATATTTTTGTAATATACTGAAACCTCTGTAGAATAAAAAATGTTTCTTTTGCTGTATATCCCATAGATAATTCATTGACAGTGGGAATCAAGGATCAATGTAATAAATGTATAATGTGTTATGCCTTTTATAAATAGTTTGATAATAATATTGATAAATATCACAATAAAATGTTATAACTGTTAATTCATTTTAGCAATGACGATGGCTTAACGCCAGTACATATAGCGGTAATATGGGGACGTGTGGACAACCTGAAGCTCCTTCTGGGTTGCGGCGGGGACCCAACCCGCCGAGACCTCGATGGATTCTCAGCCTTCGATTATGCAGTGAAGGAGCAGCAATGGGATGTATTTCACTACCTGCACAATGTTGTAGATCAGTCGGACGACTCAGGATCAAGCTGCGGATACAGTCTAGAATTGAGTATGTATGATTTTATTTAATTTTATTATGATTAATTGTTTTATGATTCATTCTTAATTATCGCTTGCTTTAACGGTGAAGGAAACATCGTGAGGAAACCTGCACAGCTGAGAACTCGATAAGATTTAGGTATGTGAAGTCTACTAAGTGGTGGACTAAGGTCTAACCCCTCTCATTCAGTAGAGGCCCGTGCCCAGCAGTGGGACATGTATAATACAGGGCTTTTATTATTATTTCGCTCCGCCCGCGTGATCTGCTTTTTCCGGGATAAAAAGTAGACTACATCAGGGATAATGCAGGATTCTAATGGTGAAAGAATTTTTCAAATCAGTCCAGTAGTTTTTAAGTTCATTCATTACATATAAAAATACAAATCTTTCCTCTTTATAATATTAGTATAGATAAAACTTCAATCGTAAAGGATGAATGGTAAATGTCAAGGACCAAATAAATTTAATTGTATTTTTCCTAAATCAGCCATTTTTTTTTGTTTTTGCTTAAACAGTATCTATGGCTGGCTCAAAATGAACCATCTCTTAAAAACGTTTATTTTTGTCAGAATTATTTAATTTTTATTTCTATTTATTTAAAGGAACTAGCAATATTCCTCCTTTAACCATAATTATACTTATTTCTCAGTAAATCTATGTGTTTAGTTTTGATCATCATAAATAGTTTAAAACAATATCTGTCAGACAACTTTTTGTGTTTGTACATTACTTATGTACAAACACAAAAAGTTATCTACTATGGAATTTTCCATATGTAACATAAAATAAACTTTGGGCCATGTTTCCCATGAAAACATGTTTCGCTAACTTCATTGTCGTTGGCGTAGCACAACACCTCGGTGCGTGTAACCATAAAAAAAAACTTTGGTGCAAGTAGCAAACAAGTAATTAACCCCAAAAATAGAACATTATTTGGTATTCTAATGCTTCACTCTTATCAGATAAAAGCTGTTGAAAATGCCCATATACAGGTGACGTCACGCACTCGTAAAAGTTACGAGATGATGTAATTTTGTAACTACTTGATCTAATAAGATAAAAGTTCATGATATCTACTTGACGTGGACAGGAAAACGTTATACTCGTCCACAATAGTATTAGTTTTTTCCTCAGGGTTTTCCATTTTAAAGTGATTACATTTCGTGGTGAAATATTACGTATAAGGCAGTATCAAAATATAACTAAAAGTAGTTATTGAAATCATTATGCAACAAAACGGGATTTGAGCCTTCGGCATCTCATTCGTTGTGCGAAACAAGCAGCAAGGATGGCTGGAAGCTGGTGGTAAGATATTCATATCCGCCCGGATAGCGACCACCGTACACATGGTGTTTTTTTTTTTTTTTTTTTTTAATAATAGTGTGGGGCTCTATGCCCCACTCTCGTGCCTCTGATACTTTCTTTCAGAGTTATAGTAAACACCTAGGATTCACATGCCTTTATTTTAAAAAAATTTATACACAAATAAAACTCTGGTTAAAAAAATCGCTTACTTATATAACTAAGTGTGTCAACAATCGATAACATACATTTTGCGATTTGTAAAAAAGATAAATCTTGTCTTAACATTTTATAAAAAAAATATTTCTAGTTTTTACATTTAGCATTTGTATACTGTGAGCGTGCCTTCTTCACAAATCCAACTTTTCAGTGGCAAATAGAAGCGTGTAGTCTTATATTACACGCTGTAGTTGCCCTGTTCTATTTATTCCTCTTCAAGACGCTACACGCTATTATTTTACAGTATTTTAAAAACTTAATTCTAACATCACAATCTTCCAACATACCGCTTAGGTTACTTCTATTTACACAGATATTATTCTCAATCTCGAAGTTTGTTCGTTCATACAGGTATATTGGACATTCCGTCAACACGTGTAAAACGTCTTCGTTCTTCGCAGGGTCACAGATACATGAGGGGCTCTCCTTGCACGTGAAGCGATTCAAGTACTCAGAGAATCCCCCATGGCCCGTGAAGACCTGCGTCAGAACATGATCCACTGGCAACTTTCTAATAATCTTAAAGGCTTTTTTAGCGTCAGGGAAAAACAGCTTCGTAACCGCCGCTGTTTCTCCAGCCCTGTATCGCTCATCCCATTCGTCAATCGACTCCTGACGGATTTGTCGCTTGACGAACGAGATGGGACATCGGTCATAGTCGGGCCGCCTTTTTAGGGTGGTAGCCGCCGCCTTCGCGAGCTCGTCCGCGCGTTCATTCCCTTCCAGCCCCACGTGCGCTTTAACCCAAAAGAGGTTAATGGTCTTGCCGCGCTCTTCGGTCTCGTTCAACATCTTGGCGATGTCGAACGCTATGGGGTGGAGCGAATTTCCGCGCGCGACGGTCTCGAGAGCGGCTCGTGAGTCGCAAAAGATGCTGTACTGATGGAATTTGTCGTTTGAGACTATTTGCACGGCCTTGCGCAAGGCCAGCAGCTCTGCCTGGTAAACGGTGCAGAACGATTCCAGCTTGATCTTGGTGGCTTTCGTCTCGGCATCGCCATCCCATAAGGATACCGATGCTCCGACTCGGCCACTGATTTTGCTGCCGTCAGTAAACACTCGACGAGTGTTGGCAGCGCACCGGTCAAGTTCTTCACCGTTCACCACGCATTCGAACTGCAAGGCCTTGCGCCTGGCTGGATGTTCCAAGTTGGCAAAAGGCACAGGACATTCCACGTCCCAGTCACCCACTACGTGCCGAGTGTGTCCCCTTTTCACTTCGTAAAGAAGCGCCGCTTCTCGGACACGAATGTCTAGCGGTAGGATCCCGGCAAGTAGCAGGGCCGAGTTCAGTGAAACGGTCCTGTAGCCCTTCACCATCTTCAGTGCAAAGCCCCGTTGAACCCTTGCAAGCTTCTTTTGTATGCCTA
The DNA here is from genome assembly GCA_949126905.1 of Amorpha juglandis. Lineage (NCBI taxonomy): Eukaryota > Metazoa > Arthropoda > Insecta > Lepidoptera > Sphingidae > Amorpha > Amorpha juglandis. The sequence goes on from OX421383.1 coordinate 11,293,689, forward strand.
TTTTGTTGCTTGCAGGCGCCCAGGCACTGGCTGCATATAAGATCGTTGGTTCAACCACGGCAGTGTACAACATTTTCACGACTTCGGGCCCCAATCCCCACTGGACTTTAGCAGCAGTCGCCAGCCGTCTGTGGAAGCCGATGGCTTTCTTACAGACTTCGGAGACGTGCGTGTTAAACGTTAGTTTCTCGTCCACAGTCAAGCCCAATATCTTAATGTCCTTAGACAGACCAATGTCGACACCTCCCATGCGAAGGACTGGTGAGTCATATTTGTGTCGTCGTGTTACGACCATAGCTTTCGTCTTGTGTGGGGCGAATCGTAGCTTATTTTTGACTCCCCAATCCTGCACATAGGCCAGTGCTTCGTTGGCCTGTCTCTGTATTTTTAGTGTTTCATCACCGTGAAACACTAGAACGACATCGTCGGCAAAAGCCTGGCAGTAATCACCCCGGCAGGCTAATCTTTTGAGCAATGGGTCGAGGAGCAGGTTCCACATGATGGGCCCGCCAATGGATCCTTGAACGCACCCCTTGGCGGTCCCTCTCACATGTTCCACCCCGGCGTAGCGAACCCTGACTTTTCGGCTCTCGAAGTAGCTACTCACTATCCGTCTTAAGTTTTGAGGACATTTTTCCTCCGACAGTCTAACCTTGATGGCTGGCCACCAAGCACTGTCGAAGGCTCCCTCTATATCCAGTGAGACTATAAGAGTGATTTGTTTCTCACTTAATTTACTCCGGATGTGCTGGAGTAGGGTATAGAGGGAGTCTTCCGTGCTCTTCTGTGGCATGAAGCCGTACTGTCGGGTACTCATCCTTGGTAGTAAGTGCCACTTCACTCTTCCCACCACTAACTTCTCCAGAATTTTCCCTAACACTGGCAACAGTCCTATCGGTCTATAAGACTTTACGTCTGTGTAGTCCTCCTTTCCGGGTTTCCGGAGAACTACGACCGTGGCCTCCTTCCAGATGGTCGGGAAGTGGCCTAGTTCGAGGCACTTGTTGGCCAGAGACTGGTATAATTCTGGGTCTTTCCGGATTGCCTGTTTGCAGATGTCAGGTGTTAGTCCATCTGCTCCTGGGGCTTTTTTCGGGTTGAAGCTATCAGCAGCCGCAAGGATTTCAGTCATTGTAAATGGCGGGTCCTGATGGTCATTATCCGTACCGCCATTCACGCTACTGGCCTCAGCCCGTATGCGCTGGTGGTATGCGTTATCGTCTTCCACCCGGTCGTCCGGGTAGAAGACTTCCGCCAGTACTTTTGCCGATTCTTCTGAACTTAGGATGCGCCCATCTTTTCGCAGGGGGATGTCCTCCTGCCTTTTGGTTACTTTACCAATAACTCGATAGATGCCATTCCAGACGGTTTCCCTGCCTTGCTTTGCGCAGAAGTTCTTCCAACTTTCAATGCGGGCCTTTTTGCATTCGGTCTCGTATGCTTCTTTTGCTTTCAAATACTCACCGACGACGAACGCCCTGCGGACTGGGGCTGCACAGCGGATCCTTCTCCTCCTGGTGACCATGGCTTTTTTCAACGCGGCGAGTTCATTGGACCACCACGGTATGGATAATTTTATGTGGATTTTAATTTTGGGATAGAGTCGCTCGCTGATTCTACTATTACATTACTATAATTTTCTACAAACCTGTCTATTTCTATTTTGTTTCCAATGCGCTCTACCACTTGTGAAGTTAACTTGCAGGTATTAGTTAGTTGGGTAAATTTACCACTAAATTTATCTCAATTAGCCTTTTTGGTGTTGAATAGCCGAGTGGTTCTATTAATTTCTAACTGTTTGAATTTCCCGAGTCTAGTACACATGGTGTTAAAACCTGCCATAGTGACCCACACACCATGTGTGGATCGCGTTCCAGGATCAGCCAGTGTATATCCGGTTCTCCCGAGAGGCTTGCTATGACTTGATGGTTGGTTTGGGCGGGTATAGGGATACATCCTTGTATCCCTGCCTGTATCAGTCATCCGCCTGTCCTGTCACAGGTCCCTCGATTTCCTCTTCGGAGAGGAAAGAAGCATTCATACAGGCCGACATGATTCTGGTGACTACCGATGAACTCATTGTTTGTCGATGGTCGCTAGTTTTTTGAACTGCACTACGCTTACCATCAGGTGTAGTGCAGTCACTTTGCCGTGTACATATAAAAAAAGCAAGCTACCAATTCACGTCACTTTCCTCTGAGACGAGAGACACTACCCTGGAAGAGTCAACTTATTCATGCTGTAGACAAAACCCACTACAGGCATGGTCTACCACATCACCAATAGTACCACAGGCGATACCAGTACTTACATATTATTATCGTGGCGTTCTGCGCCACTACCGTGTTTTGTTACAAAAATACCATTATTGTCACGCCCAAAAGTTTCAAATAACCTCTGTCCAACTAGTGGGCGTACAGCCTACACTAGCTTCCGGCGCGTGTCGCATATTAAACATCTTGTTGACCCGTACATTATTTTTATAAATTATCTGATCCGCCCACTGTTATGTCCAGCTGCTGTATTAGGCAATGTCTTTTGACATATCCAATGAAATTACTTAATTACGGATCCTACGCACTCGTGTAAGGTCCCAAAATTGATTTCCAAAATCGAATCAAAATATCTATTGGTTTTTTTATTAATAATACTAGACCAACGTCATTCGATGACGTCCCGCTGCTGGGCACGGACCTCCTCTTCTAAAGAGAGGGGTTAGGCTTTAGTTCACCACGCTGGCCTAATGCGGAATGGCAGACTTCACATACATACATTCTAAATTCAGGTTTCCTCACGATGTATCCTTCAACGTTATGGTGCTGCCACACCGATGTTATAAAATGTTTACAAACATTTTCTAACATTAAATCTAACATTTTATAACATCTCTTAACATTTTATAACATTTCTTAACATTTCTGAACATTCTTCTTTGACGGCTTCTTTGACGGCGCCGCTCTCAAAAGTACCGCCGCCTGCGGTTATAAAATGTTAAGAAATGTTACAAAATGTTACAAATTGTTAAGAAATGTTTACTAAATGATGCTGCCACACCGGTGTTATAAAATGTTATATAACATTTTCTAACACCGGTGTGGCAGCACCATTAAAGCTAGCGATAGTTAACAATTAATACACACGTAACTTAGAAAAGTCAGAGGTGCATGATCTTAGGGCTAGTTTCGAGCCTGCGACTTTCGTCTCGACAGTCCTTACCATCCCTGCTGAGCTATCGCTGCCTTCTTTTATTCTTATACATTATTTCGTTTCCGTTAAATATCTCTACATACAGTTCGATAGGCTATTATATTTTTTTAAATTAATTAACTGATTAAGTTACAAAAAAACATTATAATAAGCCCGAAATTGGCGAGGACTATAATGACTAATGTATGATTACAAATTGTTTTTCCAGTGTTTTTTTCCTTAATTCGTTCTATTTCTATTTTTTGTGTTTAGTCGCTGAATAGCGAATTATTAAAACGGTATATGAGTCGCATAATGCAAAAAAACTAAAAAGAAAAAACACGAATCAAAGTATTGTTTCTTTTTAGAATTTATCGTACCTAATTGACATTTTGGCAATTCGTTGACCTTCCTTGTGTTGTCAGCTATACATCCGGCGCCAATTTGCCATTCTAACCACACACGAATTAACATAATTATCTAATACCTTATGACTCACTTAGTATATCGCTTTGCGCGTGTGAAAATACTATCACAAAGTACTTGTAACGAATTTCATTCATAACACGGTTTCCTGTTTTGGTCTGTGTTGGTAAAATTAATTTCTTAATAGCGTTAACAACTCCATCCTGTAACAATCATTAGAAAGTAACAACTATGGAATTAAAAAAGTACGCGTTTATTTTTAGGTTAATTACGTTTTTTCCAATCTTAAATTAAGGACCTGTTTTACTGTATCCAAATTTTAAAAAAATTGTCATAGAATGTAGCATTCATCGTGTTGTTTCAGATATAGTTTTTTTTTATTCTTATGTATTTTGGGCGCTTTTGGTGACATTTTCACCATGCCAGCCCCATCGTACCCTAAATACTATGTTACTTATCCTACATTATTCACGAACTTATATATAAATATAGCGGCTTCAGATCCGACAAAATACTTTGGTATGGTAGTTATTTTTTATTATTTATATCCCTTAGAGTACCGGTATATGAGCTAACGAATCACAACCCACCCACAAAACTAGAAGAATCGTGGGTGTGTTGGCGACTTTAATAAAGGAAGGGAAGGGGATCGTTATTTGGCCTCCGAGAATCTTATTCACCGTACCGAACACAACAGTTTCCTTTGAAATAGTGGTACCAGCCCGGTCGAGTGAGCATTGTCATGTTGAAGACAAAACTGTCGATCATGTGGTTCTACCACTCTACCATCGTGATTTTTTGTAACAAATTAATTAAAGTTTTCACTTATAATCACAGAATGTTAAACGATAGTTCTATTTCACTAGTATTGATACATTATTGTTTCAATCTTAAGCGCTATGGCCTAAATTATTTAGTGTGAAATTTACAACGTAACTCATTTCCCTTGCAGATAAAGTGCTAGTGACCACAGGTGAAGTGGTCGCCGAATATGAACCTACACCAAACGAACTGTGCCAAAACACAATGTGCAGGAGATCCGAACTGATCCGCGATTGGTGCGACAGAAACAGTTTAGTTATAAACAAATTATATCCAACTATAATCAACGATACTTATCTAGTAGACAACGATCAGGATCTAGCAAAAAGTTTGACACTGGATCTAACTGACAGACTTTCCAGGCACACAGATTTTAATACGACAAACGATAGCTTCCAAACGTGCACGTCTCATAAAGAAGTTGAAATTAGTGGCGTACAACGATTAGAAGCAACTGACGGTCATAACCACAATTCAAGATCGAAGCAAAGGTTGAGCGTGTATGAAAATTTCTCATTACCCGGCTCACCAAATAACATAACCCACAAAAACTATAACACGAAAACTAGTTTAAACAAGGCTAAGAAACAATCTGAAAGACTGTTCAAAGATGCTCATTCTTTAATGTCGAATGATAGCTCTGATTTTGATAAAGCTCAAGCAGTTGTGCAGAACAGGACAAATGAATTCCTGTCTAGCTGGGAGGATAAGGGTTGTAATACTAGGAGATCATCAGCTAGTAGCGGGGTCAGCAGTAATTATTCTGGAGGCAGTATTATGTTGGCGAGCGTTCACGTTGAATACAAATACGAAGACAAAGAAGAGGATGTGGTTTTGATCGAGAAACGGTTACTGGTGTCACCTATGGTGTAAGTACTTTTTTATTATAACAATTGAGGCCGCTAGAACCAGAGTGGCCTAACTGCATTTTGATGACTTTTGACCTATTTGTATCTTCGTAATTATTTAATTAATTCGTATAATCTAATCGGAATACGAGAGAAAATGAGACTTGATTAATCATTTCCTGTTTTTGCTTAGCCGTCAATCCCTTATTCAACTAAGCCAAGTTGAAAGCGCGACATGGCTACTTAATTACAGTTTAAGTGCAAAAACTCTCGAGGTGTTTATGAGTTTCTATTTCCTTTACGGTTTCCGGTGAACATTAATACGGCATGACATTTAATGTTTATTAATGGTATCTTCTCACGTGTTAGAGAACATAACTTACTTTAGGTAAAAATAAAACATTACACTTGACAGCCTCCGTGGCGCAGCGGGCGAGTAGCCGGCTGTGAAGCGAGAGGCCGCGGGTTCGATCCCCGCACCGAGACAAATGTTTGTGTCATCCACAAATTTTTGTTTCGGGGTCTGGGTGTTGTGAAACCAAAAAGTCTCTCGTAGTTCCTGATACCCACGACACAAGACTCGTATTTTACTGTAGGGTCAGGACTATGTGGGTGACTGTTGGGTGTATTTATTTATTAAAAAAACATATACTAACAACAATAATATAACAAAATAAAACATAAACATATAACTAAAAACAATAAAATAATAACTTAAACATATTTACATGACCGTTATGTAAAATGCAATATATTTAGGCCGACTAGCACGACGATTCTTAAATCGTATTTAGCCACTAAACGTGTTTAAGAGACATTAAGTCGTGTGAAAAAATTACATTACTAAACATGTTTCGTGATTAAATACGCCTAAGGAATGTTGTGCAAGCCGTAATACACATTTTGATTTATTTTTACGCAAGTAAATCAGGCCTGAATGGCATGAATGTAAATGAGGTTCTGGAATGGAGACCACGTACTGGCAAGCGCAGCGTTGGACGTCCACCTACAAGGTGGACAGACGACCTGATAAAGGTCGCAGGATGTCGCTGGATGCAGGCCGCTTCCAACAGATAGGTCTGGAAATCTTTGGGGGAGGCCTATGTTCAGCAGTGGACGTCCTGTGGCTGATGATGATGATGAAATGAGGCCTGGACGCTGCATAAACCGTCTCTCGTTTTTAGAACTTTATGATTCAAATCATATCTATATTATTCGATTATATATCCGATAATTATCGTATTTAGCAGGAACAACATATATTTTTTATATATCCGTATTTGATCGCCGCCGCTGATGTTCTTACCGCCGATATCGATAAGACGGCTATTAGTCTTTTTTTTTAATTGTATTTTTTTCGTTAAAATATGTACACGTTACCAAAAAGTGTTTCTATAAATAAATATTCGGTGAACATCTAGATTGCCAGTAGACGAGGCAGACACAAGTCCCGACAACACAGTATTATCGGTGGCATCATCACTGCCGACTACAATGCAGTACGATGACAACACTCTCAGGGCTGAGCTGATGCGGCTCGGCTTCAAACCTGGACCCATACAGGACTCCACCAGGCCGTTATATCTGAAGAAACTGCAGACTTTGAAAAAGACGCCGATTGTTGCCAATTATCAGGGAACAAGTAAGTTTATTTATTTATCGCTATAGTCACGCTACATAAGTCTTATACAACGGGTTACAAAAAGTTGTGGTTAAATTTAACTAAATTAATATACAAGTATTTCAGAGATTTCATGCTAGGACATAAATATAATAAGATTATTTTATTGAAAAAATTACGTGGCGGTCGATATTCGATTTGTAACTTTGGACAACACTAATGATAAACAGCTAACTTTTTGTTTCATTCCACCATTTTTATTCTCACTCACGCACTTCACTTAATTTATACCTATATTATAATTTATAGCAAACCTTCCTGAAAGTTTCTTGTTAGTATTACAATAAAATTAAGTACCTGCTTAGATATGTTCTTGATATGATGCCTATAGTTTTCTTTTATCATTAATAAATCAATTTATTGGCGTTAATATCATGTTTTTTTTTTATTTGATTGAATGACGAGACGAGCAAGGCGCTCACCTGATGGTAAGCGCCACGCCTGCCTATAAACAGATGCAATACCACACAGAACTTTGAATTACAAAGCACTGCATGGCACTGGACTGCGCTCGTCACTCCGAGACAGGATGCTTAGTCTCATAATGTCATGTTAATAAGTTTAACTAATATCCGTTATGTATGTACAGAATATTAAGCTATTATCCGGTATCCTACGGACGGACGTAAATCTAGGTCGGATAGGCCGGATGTCCGATACTTACCGGATGTTCGTTTCATCTCTAATAGTTACACAGTGGGCCAATTATAAGTTAAGGCTTCGTCAAACAGAAGGCGTACTTAGCGCTGCGTAATAGCGTTAAAGCGCCGCGTATTAACGTCGCGCTCTTTTCATGTCACACTTGACTAGAGCGCGACGCTCCTTAACGCAACGTACCATTCGCCAAAGCGCAATTTCTATTGATAAGATGTCGAGTGATACAGATGTGGAAGAATTATTACTTTTATATGCTCTATCGAGGTCTTACCCGTTTGATTTATCTGATTTCCGATTTAAAAATATAACAATTAAATTGAAATTGTGGGAAATTTCAATTTAATTGTTATATTTTTATAACAATTATCCTTTATATTGTACAAACATGGGTTTTTTCGTACTAATTCAATCAATTTTTCAGTCATTATGCACATTCACTCGGACGCTAAAATAAAATCTGTAAAAAAATACAACGGCCGACGTCAAAGCGTCCTAACGCCGCGACAGAGCGTCGCGTACTCCTAGCGCTGGCGCTCTGTCTGACGGTATATTACTATAATAGTACAACACAACTCGGCGTCATATCGCGACGTCAGTTTAGAGCCCTGTCGCGCGCTAAGTACGCTTTCTGTTTGACGAAGCCTTTAGTGAGATATTACGCTGTTATTAATTCACTCATTGGTCTACTTTTTTATAAAACTAGATACTACTACATAGAATGTGTTCGATCTTACGAAGTTCTGAGTAATCTAGATTCTACATAATATCATTATTTAACTTAGTTTTTTGAGGCACGTTAATTTTCTTAATATCATCTGTGAATGATCGCTGGTTTCTTTGGACTGCACTGCGCTTACCACATGGTATAGTGCAAGCAGTAGCCTTGCCGTGTCCGGATATAAATATCCGAGGTTGGGCAATACGGCGACTTTTCGTAAAATGATTTTGGTGCGAGATTATGTGTGCGAGAGACCAATGATTAAAGTAATAGTCTAAGGTGTAGACCAATGATTAAAGTAATAGTCTAAGGTGTAGACCAATGATTAAAGTAATAGTCTAAGGCAGCTATACTCTAAGTGTGTTCCGCGGAACCCTAGGGTTCCGCGATACCTCTGTAGGGGTTCCACAAGAATTTAGAAAAAAAAACAAATTACCTCTCTCTGGTCGAACGTTTGAACTCCGCGGCCACGCGTAGGTATATTTATTTATTTATTTGTATTTGTATAAACATGTGTTACAATAGCTGGTACAATATCTCATAAGTTTGGTATCAACATGTATACTTGTATACTTGTGAGCGCGCAGTCCCTTTGATAAAAGCCGCCTCTGAATTAGACGCTATAGTTGTCAACAAGCGACTTTCGACTCTAACTTCAAAAAATAAAGTCGAGATTATTTACAACGCAATTTTTATATTTCTCTTTTTATTTTTTGTTTATCAAAGGCACCGACTCGAGTATTTTCGAGAATATTCGAGATCGAGTCTAGGACTAAGTATAAAAGCGGCGATCGCGCGTCGCGCCTCGTCAGTAAGTTGACGATTAGTATTCGAAGCGATAAGTTCTTACCTACCTACTTACAAGCTCGCTAGCGAGAAACTAGTGTTCATTGTTCTACTGCCTGCTGTATTCTGTTGTCTCAGTTTTATACATTTCTTCATTGTACTAAACTTAGTCTCTTATACGCAGTATGTAACGATTGTGCATTATTTAGACCCCACCATCCTGACGTGTAACATTATAAATAAAGAAGAATGGAAGGTTGGCTTAAAGGTGTTAAACGTGTTGCAACAACATCTTCTAATGACGCTGAATGTTCAAAAGCAGTACGCGCGGAGAATATAGCAATCACCGATCCAGACGATGATGCCACGACGTCAAGGTCGACGGTTTCAAAGACGAAAAAAAGGAAGTATGATGAATCATATCAGTTTCGGATTTGTTGATTCCAACGGCTCACCTCTCTGCATGCTATGTAGTAAACTGCTTCCTAATAGTTCCATGGCACCTGCCAAATTGCGCCGACATTTAGAAACTGTACACCCCGAGTCTAAAGACAAGAATAAAGAATTTAAAAATTTAATAAAGCCATGTGTATTAGACATAACAAAATGTATGCTCGATGAAAAATCTGCAAAGCATTTTTCTACTGTGCCGATATCAAACGATACTGTTTCACGGCGAATCCATGATCTGGCAAGCTACGTCAAACAAGAACTCGTTACACGTCTACCAAAAACACGATTCGCCTTGCAAATGGACGAGTCAATTGATGTCGCTGGTTTGGCTATCTTGCTGGTTATCGTGAGATATCCATATGAAAGTTCTTTTGAAGAAGACATGCTGCTCACAAACACTACCGGGGAAGAAATTTTTAATAAAATAAATATATTTTTTGAAGAAAATAATCTCAGTTGGAACAATTGCATTGACATTTGTACAGATGGGGCCAAGGCGATGACAGGTAAAACAGCAGGAGCAGTGTCACAAATAAAAAATAAAGCGCATAATTGTAGTTCCAGCCATTGTATTCTGCATAGACAAGCACTTGCGATGAAGCAAATGCCGTCAAATCTAAAATTAGTTATGGATGAAGCGGTAAAAATAATTAATTTTATCAAATCACGACCACTACAATCCCGATTGTTCTCATTATTGTGTGAAGATTATGGCAGCAAACATAAAACACTGCTGCTCCATACAGAAGTGCGATGGCTGTCTCAGGGTAAAACTTTAACAAGGCTATTTGAACTTAGAGCCGAGTTACAAATGTTTCTTTCAGCAGCTAGTTCTTTTAATTTGAAGGACCGTTTGTATGATAAAACTTGGTTGTTCCGATTATCTTTTATGGCGGATATCTTTCAAAAACTGAACGAATTGAATATATCATTGCAAGGTAAACAGACAACAGTGTTTCAGGCCTATAACAAAATAACTGCCTTCAATAGAAAATTAGATTTTTGGATTATTTGCGTTGGTAAGAAAGAAATAGAAAGCTTTACGTCACTCAGTGAGTTTGTTAGCGATAACGACTCAGAAATGTTTCAAGATGATGTGTTTGAAGAATTGGTCCAATATCTCAGTTCGATGCGCGCATCTTTTGAAAAGTATTTTCCCGAAGAACAGAATACAAAAATGAAACTGAATTCATGGATTCATAATCCTTTTTTACCCAACTTGGAAAAGCCCGAAAGTATGTCAAACGAGATATATGAATCTCTTTTAGAAATGCCATCAGACACAAGTATGGAGTCACTGTTCAAAACGACGCCTCTCAACGATTTTTGGTGCAGAATCCGTGATGAATATCCAATGCTTGGCAAAATGGAATATTCAGTATTCTTCTCCCGTTCCCAACAACATATTTGTGCGAAACAGGATTCTCAACCTATGCAGCCACGAAAACAAAATATCGCAATAGACTGGACGCCGAACCTGATATGAGACTTCAACTGTCTTCTATCAAACCTGATATCAACCAATTGATGAAAAATAAAAAACAATTTCATACCTCCCATTAGTTAGATTTTTTCTTTTTTAATATCTTCTATTATTGTATTTGCCATGTGGTAAAGTAAGTAATAATTAGTAACTGTTACATTGTACTTTTATTATGCTTATTAATAAAAAATACACTTTTAAAAACTATTGTTTTCTTGTAGGGTTCCATCAAGTATTTAGCTTCCCAAAAGGGTTCCGTCACCAAAAAAAGTTTGAGAACCACTGGTCTAAGGTGTATATGTTAGGCAGGCAAGTAGTCATGTTAAATATTTTCACGCTACCTACGTGAAGACGCGATGCGACCTTTATCGGGTCGTCAATCAATTTAATGTGGGAGGTCGACCCACGGTGATTTTCACATTGTGATCACTTCTTAGGCAGTTATTAGTTTCTAAGTTAAATTTTGCAATCATTTAAGGTACAGTTATATGTGTAGGAAAACATAGAATCGCTAATCGCTTACTCCCCAAGATTTCCTAATAAGTGAGAAATTCTCCTGCAATTTGATGTATTATTTACATATTTTGTTGACACCGAGCATTGAATTGCGGGTCAGTCTAGGTATGCTAAACTATCTATCCCGCAACGAAATTAATCACATAGAAGGATGATGAGGACTATAAAGTAATATTCGTAATACGTGATTATTGTCTTACTTTTTAACCACCAACATAAAAGAAGGGTGTTTAGGTAAGTTTGACGCTTCCGTCTGTCTAAGGCTGTGGTCGTCACACTTTTCTAGTCAAGGGCCACATAGTTCAATATGAGGTATCACTGCGGGCCGCATATTCGTGGGTTATTGACATAATTTTTATGAGTTTTATACAGGGTTCCGTCTGCGTTCTTCTAATTAACTTCATGTACAAAATCAGTTTTGATAATAATGTCATGGTCTAGTAAATTTATTCGTTATGCCATGTCGTGGACCGCACAAATATCGTCCACGGGTCGCAATTGATGACCATGGGTCTATGGCATCGTAACGCTCGACTTGAATTCGTTTTTTTTTTAGAAGCTGGTTTAATTGAGCTTGTTCTTGGCTATGTTCGAAAAACATCTGTTGAGTCGTTTTAAATTTACAATGTTTTTTTAAAACGTCTTGAAAGTTTTAATAGCTGTTATTTTTAAGAACTGTGTCAGCTTAGAATATCAATATGTTTTTCATGGGATTTGGTATTTCTAATTATTTTATAACCTAACTAGCTTTTCCTCGCGGCTCCGCCCGCGTGTTCTGCTTTTTCCGGGATAAAAAGTAGCCTATGTTACTCAGTGATAATGTAGCTTTCTAACGGCAAAAGAATTATTGAAATCGGTCCAGTACTTTTTAAGTTTATTCGGTACATGCAAAAATACAAATCGTTCCTCTACATAATTTTAGTGTAGATAAAATAACGCAATCTCTTATTTTTACTTTAACCTTATACTTATTGTTAAAAGTTATATTATGCTTCTGAATAAAAAAGTATCGCCAAAGTGACAAATCACAAGTGACAATTATGTAAATATAAAACATTTTGTTGTTCAAAAAGTATTTTTTTATATTTGTATCAATGAACATGTTAAGATATATGAAATTCTCAAGTAAAGTAATAACTTTTCCAACAGACAAAGGTAACCTATAATCACGGACGGATTACATCGGTTTTGTTTAAATATACCCATTTTTATTTCCTCTAGGCGCCAGTAACGTTGCTTTTAAAGGCGTGGCCTTAAGCGGCTATTATATGGTTGCATGTGGGCGAACTATAAGGCTCTGATGATCACGTAGATTATGTCGGCCGCATTCTTCATTAGCCATGCCTCCAAACGCTCCGACAAATAGTGTTTCTTTTGGACTTCTACAGTTTTTTTTTCTATTCGTAATTATACTTCAGGATTTTATTTATTACTAGCTTTTGCTCGCGGCTCCGCCCGCGTGAACTGCATTTAAATATTATCATCCCCTATTTTGACCCCTTTGGGGTAGAATTTATCAAAATCCTTTCTTAGCGGATGCCTACGTCATAACATCTACCTGCATACCAATTTTCAGCCCGACTCCTCCAGTGGTTTGGGCTGTGCGTTGATAGATCACTATGTCAGTCAGTCACCTTTAAGTTTTATATATTTAGATTTATTTATTTATATCATCATTAAACAAACCTAATTTCAACCTACAAGGTGGACAGACGACCTGATGAAGGTCGCAGGAAGTCGCTGGATACAGGCCGTTTCCAACAGGTCGGTCTGGAAATCTTTAGGGGAGGCCTATGTTCAGCAGTGGACGTCCTGTGGCTGATGACGATAATGATGATGATGAATTTATTAAGATGTCACCTACATACTTATCCTACTATATTATAATTCTGAAAGTTTTCATATTAATCAATAACGCCCTAATTGAAGAACTGAACAGATTTGTATAAAATTTGGCACACGGGTAGACCGTGACCTGGATTATTTAGGACATAGGCTATTTTTTTTATTCCGCAAAAAGACATACGCGAGCTGAGCTACGAGCAAAAGCTTTAAAGTAAATACACACATAATTTCTATCGAATCGACAGTATCCATTTAAGCAATAAACATTAAATATCGTATACATTATTGTTAATGTGGGCCGTGGGCACATGTTTAAATAGCTTGAGAGCAAAACAGTTTGAAATAGCTATTTATACTGTATGTATGTTTTCGCGCTTCCCACGCTTAGTCTTCGTTACATGTGTATTAGCAAATCATTCTAAAGGAACTAATCGCTCAACCAAAACCGGCCAGAATGAATTATTAAGAAACCGACATCGACACGATAATATAACGTTTAATATACGCTTCGGTGATCTCGGTGTGTCTTAAAAATATGATCGTGTTTGTAATGAACAAATATAGGCCTATTACAACAACTACAACTATTTACTTGTGACTAACTTGGTCCGAATGTCCGAGCGTTCATCGAAACGATTGCTTTTTTATCCTCGCTCGATAGGAGGGATTGCACGGCAACAAATTTGTATGAAAATTCTTCTTAAAATAATGCCTATAGTGTTATCTGGCATTTAAAAATTAATCGTATCATTTTGAAAAAGCTCCTAGTAAAATAACAAATAACTTGCTTGCAAAAAAAAAACAAACTGGATTCAAACTGGATTATTGCGTATTCGCAATAACATCTCAACCCACATCAAATTTATATTGAGATATTAATTTTATTTTGCTAAAATCATAAGATTTAAGTAGTCTAATGTGTAAGCACTATTGTCCAATGTGTAAGCACTGTTGTGTTTTGGTTTGAAGGACATTAAAGCCAGCGAAATTATGGGGCATTGGGAGACTTAGCATCTTACGTCTCAGGGTGACGAGCGTAGTTCAGTGCCATGTAATGCTTTGTTATTCAAAGTTATGTGTGGTGTTGCTTCTGTTTACGGGCAGGCGTGGCGCTTACCATCAAGCGAGCGCCGCTCGTCTCGACATTCAATCAAATAAAAGAAGGCTAAATTATAGTTTTAATAACATTCTAAATGAAACTTTCCACGTACGATTATGGAAAATAGTTTTTGAATTATTTATTCAAGTTAATGAATTAAAGCAGAATAAAATTAATATCAAACTTTTTACGTGTTACGTCTTAACATGTTTTTACATATTTACATCTAAGTAATTTTGATTTATAGCATACAGTATAGAGATAGAAAAATCACTGCGTTCACACGACTGGATGTCAAATCTCCAACCATACATGGACTTGGAAGCGAAGGCTCGAATGGATTTCGCGAATCCGAACAAGAAATGGCGGGAAGGAACTGCGAAGACGTCATTCACATACTTATTACTGGATCCGCGGATCACTGCCAACTTGCCGGAGAGAGCAGGCAAACAAAACCTGCATTTGTCATGGGTGACATTTATCAATTCGATATTTTACGTCGGCAAAGGTTAGTAAACGAAAGTGTTTTCATATTTTAATTCGTGTGTAAATGATGATTTGTTTGCATGTGGGCACAGGCCAGAAAACGATCAAATGGTTATTGATTGGTGGTTTTTTTTATAGCATAGGCCGGCAAACGAGCAAGTGGGTCACTTGATGGTAAGTGATCTCCACCGCCCATGTACGACCACCACCAGAAGAATCATGGGCGCGTTGCTGAACTTAAAGGAAAGGGATAATTAGGGATTGGGAAGAGGAGGGGATTTGGGCTTCCGGATATCTCACTCACCGTACGAAACTCAGCAGCAAGCCGGTACTTTACGTCGGTTTTCTGTGAGACAGTGGTAACGACCCGGTCGAGCCAGCCCATTCATGCTGTAGACAAAACTGTCTACAGCGTGGCTCTACCACTCAAACTCTTGGTAGGCAAGTGATCTCCACTGCCCATGAAGTATGAACCCCAAAAATACCAGAAGAACCATGAATGCGTCTCAAAATATTGGAATTGTTTCGATACTCCAGCAGCATTGAACACTCTGATATTATTGATTGTACCTAAACACTAATTTAGTCAATTAATAAAAAAAATCTTACACGCCTAAAACTTACGTTTCGCCTCATCGGTGTACTAAGCCGGAGAACTGTGAGGTTCTGGGTTCACATCCCAGGTCGTTTCGATTCGAAAACACATGAAATATTTGGGATTGGATTTTGTACCCTGTGTTGTGAAAGACTCGCCACCTATCACATCATGGGACAGAAATAAACTCGGGGAACGTGTGTGCTCTATTTGCACTTCTGTCTACCACTTGGGGAATAAATGCGTGACCTTAGGTGAAAGTTATCTTTCCATAACTCATAAGTTTGATAATGTTTAGAAAATGATAAGTTTCAATATACACCTTAAATTAGATAGCAATATTTGTGTTATCAATTTATTGAGCAGGGTTATCGGAACTAATATTATCTAATGGTAGCTATATAGGTGCTGTCCATTATAATGCGGGGGACCACGAAAATTTACCCGCTTTCGATAGTGAAAAATTAAAATGTTGGCTTGACTTCACCTATCAATGTAGGCAGATAATATTTTAAGAAGCTCAGCAGCTGTTACTTGTAAAAACTTGCATATTCCATATTCAGTACAACGTGTCGAGATTTGCAAAGAGCCGCAAGGGGTCCACCGGAACCAGCTAAATTTTGAAAGTAGTCTATGAGAATAAAAGTCTGGGAACCTCTGGTCTAGAGACAATGCGTCCTCTCAATAATCAGTAGAATTATATCGGCCTGATGTTATAAGATAGGTATAAATAAATAAATACACCCAACAGTCACATACATAGTCCTGACCCCACACTAAGATACGAGTCTTGTGTCGTGGGTATCAGGAACTACGAGATACTTTCGGTCTCACAACACCCAGACCCCGAGACAAATATCTATGGATCACACAAATGTTTGTCTCGGTGCGGGGATCGAACCCGCCGCCTCTTGTTTCACAGCCGGCTACTCGCCCGCTGCGCCCCGGAGGCTGTCATACACTGTATACATAGTGGTATACACTGGCTGGCCCCACGAGCCACTGACGGTTTTCCACCATGTGCACAACTAAACTAAAAATAGTTTAATGCTGTCAAATACATAGTTTAATTCAATATGTTCGTCGAACTTAAATGGCTAAAATAAGTGAATTCCGAATCAAGGAGCTGGTCATATTTGTATCCATTCACAGGTAATTTCCTTATTTGTGAATTTAGTTTGGTTGCCGTTATGTTTTGACAATTTTTTGTTTTATTTGAGTTAGTCGTACGTAATTTTTTTAGGTCGGTTTTCAACAAAAACCGGAGAAAACTAAGGCTGGATTGTACCATAATAGCAGTTATAGTTAGGGTTTATGTCAAATTTGACGATAACAGTAACGCTGACTTTAACATTGACTGCAGAATGTGTTGCACCATCGTATTCCGATACTACTAGATTCCTCGATTAATTCTAGAAGCAGGGACTGATATTATTTTGGAGCCCAAATGCTTTAGGAGATATATTTGTTTGGAGGTTGTAATTGAACCATTTGACAGCTATTTAACTTAAACAATAGCTTTAGCAAATCTTAGGCGTTACGGTTAACAGCTAAAGTTATGACGTCATCTAACATTTGTCAAATGGTGCAACTCATGTTTTGCTTAACCGGTACTTTAACATGTTTGTCATTGCTGAAGTAACTTGGTGCAATCCAGCATAAAAGTCACTTAATTTTGGTTTAGTTTTTAATTTAGTAGGGTGACACGACATGATAACTTAAATTAACTACTTTGTTTCCAGGTAAGCGTTCCCGACCCTACTCACATTTGTACCAAGCCCGAATATTATGGAAGAGAGACTTCAAAACGTCCAACGACAAAAAAGTCCAGCACATCCTCGACATATGGTCGCAAAAAGTAGGTGTTGTTTGTTTACACGTGTTTCAAAATGTCATTCCAGCCGAAGCATACACCTACGAAGCGGCCATGATCGACGTGCTGGGCCTACCGAAACTGACCAATCAAAAGACCGGTAACTACTACGGAGTGCCAGCGTCATGGCCACTCAAAGAACGTAGAATGTTAGGGTTGTACTTGTTGTACAAAGCTATGCATATATTCCTGAGTGAAGGCGAACGCCAACTCAGACCTGACGACATAGACTGATTTAGACTTTAACAGGTTGTGTTCTGGAAATTAAATTCTTATATTTATTGCACAAACGTATAAGAGGAAGCAGATCTAATATGACCACAAAGAAGCGTGACAATTACGCCTACATACAAAACTCACGCACACATTGATAATACAAGTCAAATGAGGTTGTTTTCCTGTAGGATCAGTTATTGCATATGGTCCACAAAGTAAAATACAAAAATAAAGGGAAAACCACTATAATAGGATGTTTTGTCATGAAATTTGTCGCTTAGCAACATGCTTGTTTCTAACTTGTTACTAAGGATAGTTTGCCTCGGGTTCAATTTTGTCTGTCTGCGTAAGTGTCAATAATAACAAAATGGAAAGAGATGATATAAAGTATTTTTGTTCGGAGGAAAAAATGGATATATTATTTATTTTCATCTCTATAATTGTCAAACTAATGTTAGGTCTACTTATTATTATACGTCGGTGATTTATTGATTAGATATTGTAAATTTGTATTTTTGTATATTTTGACTTATTTGTAAATTATAGACAAAAACTATAGATCTCTAGTAACAATGTTCAAATTTATCATAGACCAAAGTATCAGTGCTTCCAAAAGGGAACAAACAATACTGGAGAACATTTTAAATTGTGTATTTGAATTAATAATGAAAAGTTACTGGATTTATCAAATCTTTTTTGAATCTTTCTACCTAAAGCAAAGATGAATTTGAGCTTGCTTTTTATTTTTTTAACTCGGTCTCAAAGTGAGGCTAAGACACCATTGGATTTTAACGCCATGAGCATTAATCCCAAAGCAGGTACATGCACTGTGTTGACATTTTAACCCAAAAATTGTACACTTAGTACCAAAAACGGCTTCATCGAACATAAGCGTACTTTTTTATAACCATGTTTTTTTTATAAATCGTACTGTTTTACATGGTATTATTAGTTTAGTAACCAAAGAATTTATTTCTTAGTTCGTAATTTTATTGTGAATAGATGCATAATCAGTATTTTCGAATAATTTATTTCAAATGTAAGCTTTAATTTTTAGCAAATGTACTTTCTTAGTTACCTTTAGATGAATTATTTTAGATCTCGGTTCCTTGCCTCTAAAATTAAATAATTTTATTTTGTTGAATGTAACAAAGTAAAACATCTGCAGTAGACGAAGTCAGAACTAGTTAGTTACTGTTAAAATGGGGTGTATAGGAATGTAATTGGGACTAAACATATAACACGGATCGGACGGATTGTAAATTCAATCTTAATTAATTTTTGTGGTAAATGTCTACTTTTTTATAATATTTACCAATTATAACAATAAAACATTAAACTAATTATGTTCCTATACGTTCTTGCCTATTATCAGTTTGTATATAAATACTGATATATGCATATGACTTTAATATTTTTTGTATTAAACATTTGACAAATATTTCAAAAAAATGTACAAAGACAAGTCAAGACAAAGACAATCTGACAAGTCGCTGCAGATTTATTTTATAAAATTAAAAATGCATTTGAAGTTTCTAGATTTAACTTATCCAAATTGCTTAAACACCTGTGATTGATTAACAACGTAACACTAGCGTTTAAGTTTATATTTTAAACGTCCCATTTGTAGGACAATTTACTTATGTAATTCGTTTGAATTAATTTGCACGCTTGTAATATACACCTAGTCATAAATAACACTATAACACAACGCATAATGTATTACTACACAACTGACATTGTAAAGGAACACCCGAACGCGAAATAAAACACATTTATTTAAGAAATAATTTATTTTTATTATTCCTTTTTTTAAACGTCTCGAATTCTTTTCTAAGAAAAATCAAACTTGGCTTTAGTTACATCGAAAAAAAAATACACAAATGTTCATATATATCGTTAAATACAATGACGTCATACCATGTCAACACTGGTACGATACAAATAATGTGAAAGCGTAATGTTCGCGTAGTCGCGTCGTATGAGTAGTAAATGAAACATCAGTCTATGCACCGAGCACTTCGATATGAGATCATGTTAGTTGCATCCTGAACTTGCTCTCTGTCACACACTACCTCCAATAAACGCCACAGGACAATCACGTTTATTATTCTGGCTCCAATAAACGCCACGGGACAAACAACCACGTTAATTTTTCTGCCACGACAAATTGACAACACAGGGGCCTTATTACCCATGACCATATGAACACATAACGTGACCATGTTACGTTAACTTCGTCAAATTATGAACAGTATTCTCTAAGCCCGTGTAAAATATACGCATTACGGTGCGTATGCTTGTAACAATTTATATTGGTTATAAAATACCATTCAATGCTAATTTTATGAGCTTAACGCGGTTTACCGAGTTACTTTAATCTCGAAAACTACGATCATAGGGTTATATCTCCTCTTGATTCCACGCAGTTAACATCGGTCATAGGGAATAAGGCCCGTGTACATTTTAAATATTATGTCGACCGTCGAAAGACGTTACGTCCCTCGAAGATCGCCAGATTATAACCGCCTGACGTGTCTATGGAATTTTTTATTCAAACTCAGAACAATGGAAATCGGTGCGTTTTTGAAACGGCCAATAATTATACGATCCAAATAAATAGGAATAAACTTCCATAGTTTTCATTATTTTTAAAAATTATCAAAATTATTGCAATATGTTTTGTAATACTAAAAATAAAACCTAAGTGAAATAATGCAGAAAAAACGTTATATACGCACAATAATTTTCGGTAAAACCGATCTTTTCAAGTGACATTCGTCTGCTTATTTGAATCGTATACTACTTTTCAGTCTCCACAGCTCGGTATTTTTTTTATATCAGTAAAGTCGAATCTCAGTTACATGAGAAGGTATCTATTGGAGGCAATCTATGTATTGTACACTCATACATATTATGTTAACCATATTCCGTAATCGTACGTTTTTGAGTCAATATTTTAACGTACGATTTTCAATTTTAACGAACTTTTATGTCAAATAGTGTTTGGTGTTGCCCCATTAAATATTTATTTGCCTAAAATAAATTATTCATTGGCGGGAAGCTCGTTACAAAAAAAAGCGTTGATTCATTCCTCTGAAATTATATAAAAAATTTTAAAATCTCACAATTAAATTTTTTGGGGTTGGCCTAATGTGACCAAAATGACCCTTGTGCTACCGTTTTGTTACAAGGAGGATAAATACCCAAATATTTTTGTAGAATATTACGACTATTTTCAAGCCTTGCTATGTTACGTATATACTTACTAGACCATATCTTCGTACATAAAATGGTCAATATGTAAGAAACGTAGCACAAAAGTAACTATTGTTTATTGTGTTTCATACATCATTTGATAAGAAAAAACAATTTTTTTTTATTTTTTGTATATAAGTATAGACACAAAGTATATCCTTATGGATGTTTCCATTCGTTTTAAATACTATTTTATATACGACAATACAAGCTTGAAGTTTTGCTAGTTTAATAAAATATTAATACAAATATTCCTTGGTAAAAAAGGCAGTTGCGCACACAAAACTAAGAAGTATCAATATCACGGAGTTTACTTGCAATATGTAATCACTTAATGTACTTGTGTGAAATTGAATTACTTAGCAATCGCCACAAAGTTTATTTTGTATTGACCAAATATCGCACAAGTCAAAGTGTGGTGCCGCCATTATACGCTATAACGTAAATAACCTCACGTTAGCTTATCGTTTATAGTGGGACTGAGCCACACAAAACACTGTTTGACAACCATGGCTTTAGTGAACAAATCCACGAAGGCTTAAAAAAACATTTAACATTCAACAATATATCCACAACAGTAATCTTGGAGCCCTATTCACACAATTAAGTAGACATTTGAAAATGAACAATTCGCAACATAAAAATGATTAATTCACTGGTTTTCAAAATTCCATCTCACAGACTCGATTCATTTATATCGTAAAACTTATTTAGGCCCCGCATTTTCTACAAAATATTGTTTTTTTTATCTCATTTGTTAATTATCATGAAACAGGTACGCGCGTACATTGACTAAAATGTCATGAAAATAATACCATTATGACTACATTTATGTCAATCTCTAAGTTAACGATTTTTTTTCTCTACTAAAATTGAAATGCAATCAACCCACGTGGTCGCTATCATTCGCCGCATCGATTCACTCGAATTGATTTATCACTTAAGAACACGTAGCGTACAATGTCGAGGTAAAATTTTGTATTTATTTATCTATACATGAAAATCATACGTGAACACATGTAGGAGTCCGTCAAATGAACCTATTGGAAGACTAGGAAGAAACGATACACCGTTACTATCGTCATACTATAACACTCGAAGATTGAACATTGAAAAAGGAAAATACAAATTTAATAACTATTGTGCAGATGTGCAGTACAGAAACACTAATCCCTTGTATTGAGAACAATTGGACTATGAGACTTTTTTTATTTTATCATTAAAAGCCAGACATACATACACGCACAGCGATGTCCAAACACTCCACAAATCTATAGGATGCTCTCTACGTAACATTAATATAACTCCTCGCCCACTATCGAGACAGGTTTGTGCACGCTACGACTCATATTTTTATGATCACATTGACGCCCTTAACTTATTACACCGTAATCGCTATTATATTAATTAATCATTACAACATACAAACTAGACACGATCGATTTCACTTTTTGTGGAATGCAGTTTTCATAAATAAACATCATAATGGGTTGTATTCGTGGTGATATAAATTTTGATACAGGAGCTCAATCAGTACAATGCCCAGAGGGTGGATCGAAATATTCGATGTTTTATAATACATTAAATCTTATGGAACGCTAATGATTGTCGGGTAATGTACACATAACACTAATATTTACAGAACTAGTTTGTGCTTCACTAGTGAACGTAGGAGACGGGCTCGACAGGTCCGCACCGTGCGTATGCGCCCGCACCGTCTCGCACGACAACACACACCACCGAGTCTGTACCGTACGACACACGACACCACCACACCATCACACCATCACACCGTCACACCGTCACACCGTCACATCGTTCAACCACTACATAACTATCTGTTCGGACACATTCTATAACATTCAAAGCGCACATCACATACACATTTTGTGGGTTTACGCGAGATCACAGTGTTAATTATGGCTACTAGCATAGAGATTAATTTCGATTCGCCGAATCAACGTCACAGTTTGGAACGTCCTTGCGTCTGTCGCACATCACTATCACACACACTGGCGGGGCGGGGCGGGGCGGGGCGGGTCGGTCCCGTGTCTGGCCGGTGCCGGCACGTGTCTGTCGTCACAGCGCTCGCTGCTTGCGATCGCGCCGTTCAGGGATGGGTCCAGTGATCGGCTCCGCTCGACTCTCATTTCGGCGGCGTCGGGAACGAGTTGACTACAGCCTGCGTGCTCGCCAACACGGCTGCCGCTGCAACACACAATCCTCCATTATATCCTCTGACCGTCACAGTATCGTCTCTCTCGACTCATCTCTCTACATCTGTCTACATCGGGTAACGCTACACGGCTTGGGCGGGTTTCGGCCGCTCTTCCGCCGAGTGCTATCGCGCTCCTGCAACCAATCACACTATACGTTAAAAGGGTCGAAAACAACCCGGGCGATGCTCGATTGTAGACAAGATGTGACCGAGAGACGAATTCAGCGAAAGAACATGACGTTTAAATACTTATTAAAGAAACTTTGATCAATACAATAAATAGATTGCAATGTTAATATCTAAATAATCTTAAGTACAACATAGCGAAAAATAGTAAAATCTGACGAAATCTCAAAAATTAATATATATAAATAAATGTATAAACAGATATGTGAATAGCAGAGTAGGTTGAAGCGTTATGATCGTGGAGCACCTAGTAGTTGTTGTCTAATGTAGTATAGTGCAACTGACCGGGATATGGCGGCGGGTAGAGCGGGTATCCGAGTCCGACGTGCGTGTGATGGTGTGTGTGCACGTGTCTCTGCGGCGGCGGCGAGCGCGCGGAGTCCTTGGGGGCGTCGGCGCGAGGCGGCTTGCCCTGCGGAGACTTGGCGTGCTCCTGCAGCTCGTGTATCTTGTGCGGCGGCGCGTGCTGCGCGTGAGGCGCGTGAGGCGCGTGCGGCGCGTGGGGCGCGTGAGGCGCGTGGGGCGCATGCGCGGCCGGCGCGTAGTACTGTCCGTGCGCCGGCGGCAGCAGCTCCAGCTTGCCGGCCGCGCCGCCCACGCCGGCGGGGCCGCGCGACAGGTCCTCGGGCGCGTGGTACCGCGGCACCGGCCAGCCGCCGCCGAACCCGCTCACCAGCATCGGACTGAGCGGCGCGCGGTACACCGGCTCGAACTGCAGCGCGCCGTAGTGCGGCGTCTGCATGTACGGCGGCAGGTAGTACTGCGACGTCGGCGGTGGCGGCGGCCCCTGCGTCTCCGTCGTCGGCTTCTGACCCTCTTGCTTCACCTGTACCGATAGCATCCAAATAATTTTAAATCATGAATCATTTTAATACAAAGTATTATCGATCAGAAAATCTTGAAACGCACTTTGACATCTTCTTTAGGTTTATCGTCTTTGTCCTTGGTAGGCTGCTTATGCGCCGGCTGAGGTGGAGGTCTGGACTGTCCGCCGGGACCACCGGGATTCCCGCCCGCTCCAGATTGAGGACCGGGAGGCTTAACTTCGTTACCTCCTTCTTTTCTCCTTTGCTCTAGGCTCATGTAATATCTAAAAAAATAACATGTCATGTTAAATTATAAATATAATAGACATACACTTCTATAAATACAAGATTTTCCTGTACATATGCAGCGACTAATTCTAATTTCAAACTTATCCAGCTCGAAGGACCAATTAAAAAATCTTATAATGTGCAGTATCGGTCTTCACATACGCTGTAATTTTCCAAACAATCCGCTTATTTCTACTATTATAAAATACTGTTATTTCAAACCATTCACTTACAAGTCAATACCGTACCTCCGTAACTCCTCTTCTCTCGCATGCGGCGGTCTCTGGAACGCGTACGGACTCATCTGAGCTTTCATTTCGATACTCTCCTTCAATATCTGGTGATTGTCATTTGGCCTCGCCGGGTTCTCCTTTCCATCGGACGATCTGGACTGCTTGTTCTTGTCCAAAGGACTTGGTGTCGTTTTCGAACGATCGCTGTCTTTGCTCTTTTCGTCTAATGGTGATGCGGTCGGAGGTCCACCCGGTTCCACGTTATACGGAAAATTCGGAACGTAATTGTACGGGTAGAAATGTTGCGGCAGTACTTTTTGGGGTGCGTTCTCCGACTTGTTGTCCTGGAAGAAGGTGGGAGCAGATAATATTTAGTTTTGAATAAGTATATAAAATTTGTCTCTAAAGATTGATAGAATTCGATTCAAATTCTTATTAATATTTATTTTTTACATTGTGCAGTCATTTAGATGATACTGTCATGTAAATAGCACATCATGAAGCATAGAGTAAAGCAAATGTCGGGTATCGAGCACACTTTGCCACCATTGCTTGACATACTGAAATCTTGTGCTAAATAAACTTCGCCTAGAAGACACCGTGATCCCAGTAAATTGTACAACAGAATATAAACTCACTTTGAGATCCGCCTTAGGGTCTCCCTTGCCGAGATCGTCTTTGCCCTTGTCTGCCGTTGGTGGCGGTGCAGTGGGTGGGTGTGTGGGCGGCAAGTACGGCGGTTGTCCATAATACTGTAATTACGATACAAACATCTCTTTAAAGAGTTCTCATAGTTTTAGGGAATAATGCAGGCAAATTAAAGTTGAAATTCGAAAGAAATGAAGATATTGCAATGGATATATAGGACCTTATTTATAAACTTTTTAGCACTGCTTACTTAAAGTAGTTATTAGTTAGTCTCTTTCTACCCAATTTATATATCGCGTTGACAGAAAAAGACAAAAGAGTGTAAAACTTTTAGAAGTAAGGCCCATAGTGTCGAGGAAAAAAAATGAATATTTTAGAAAGATAATTTAGTGTAGATGTAGCGGTAGTGAGTAGTGACAATATACGAGAATATCCATTTTTTTTAATTTTTCTAAACTGTTACACACATAGCCCTGGCTCCACAGT
Source organism: Amorpha juglandis (assembly GCA_949126905.1). Taxonomy (NCBI): domain Eukaryota; kingdom Metazoa; phylum Arthropoda; class Insecta; order Lepidoptera; family Sphingidae; genus Amorpha; species Amorpha juglandis. The sequence continues at coordinate 11,319,502 of OX421383.1, forward strand.
AAGATACATATCATATTGTTACCACACGATTCAATAAATACTTTTTGTAGAACCAAGTCACCAACTGACTATTTCCCTTTACTGACCTGATGGAAGACGGGGAAAGGTCGATGGCTGTTGTCAGCATCAGGCGCACCCTCCGTAGGCGCCGCATCATCAGATATGTCGGAGTAGGCAGGCGACCGCACGCCCGGTGTAGGTGACCGTCGAGCACGACGCTTCCCTGGTGATTCGTCTGGCGGCGACTCGGTTGATTTGCGCTCTTCTGATGATGGCATCAACGCTGACCGAGGCTTCACCTGTAATCACATCACAATCACAATTACATTTGTATAAAACTATATAGGTTCCAGAAAGAGAGCGTTATCTGCTTCCAGTTCGAAAACAACTATCCATTGTTTTTTTATAATATTATGAATTTATTTTATTTTGAAAGTATTCCAAAGCATCCTAAAATTATCCTGTAAATACAGCAAATACTTCATAAATATTCTTACTTTGAACTGCGTTGTTTGTAATGTGGGGAGCGGTTCAGGCGGCGTGGCGGGCGGCGCGGGCGGAGTGTGTGGCCGCTCCGGTTGTGCCGGCGGCTCCGGCGTCGCCGCGAACTCTTCGGGGAACCGCTGCTGTGCCGGCGACTCCGCGTTTGTCTCTGGTTTTTCTGGCGACTTCTCCGGTGACTTTTCCACTTTCGCCTCTGGCGATTTCACGGGTGTAGGAGATTTGACTGGCGTGGCGGGCGTCGCCGGTGCCGATGGCGGCCGTGCCGGTGACGCTGGCTCGGTTGCCGGCTCCTCCTGCTCGGAACTCGAACCGTCCTTGTCTTCGTCATCAGGTGCTCCGTGCGCGTGTGATCGGTGATACTTGAGACCGTTCGCATGCTTGTACTTTTTCGAACAATTGGGTTCAGGACATTCAATGAGGACGGGATCTGGGGGAGGTGACGACGGCGTCGGCGGAGGTCGCTTCGCTTTCGGAGTAGGCGGTCGTTCCTCCGCCTCTGACGTGCGCTTCCTCTTCGAGTCGGGTCTGGGAGGGGTGAAAGGAGTAGGTGAGGGGAGTGCTCTTCGTCCCTTCGCTCCGCCATTCCGTAATTTACTATGGACGGAGGACCGTGTCTCTGTGAAGTTCGTCATGTCGGTGGGAGCGGCACCTCGGCCTCGTTTCGCTCGTCCTTTCGGCGTCCGCGCGTCCAACTCTTCGGTCGGTGAATCACAGAACCTGAAATGAACATGGAATCCAATAAAAAAGTTGCCCGACAAACGTATTGTTTTCCGTTTAGTACACGAGTTAGCCGTATGATGTTATCCGACGTGGAATACAAATAAACCGAATGCCATTAGCATGGTCGTAATGTACTCGTTACGATGGTGTTAGCAGTTTCTGTTCACGTCCAACGTGACTCATCGCGACGTACGTGACCGTGCAAATGCTCGTGTGGATCATGATTTAAACACTTATTTTAACCGGAGATGTTTGTTCCCAGGAATATTAGTATTCTCGAGCGGAGGCCATTAGTTGTTGATCACATAACTCACCGCGGCGGCGCCCAGTCGTGTCGCGTGCAATCCAGTAAAGTTCCGACGTAAGTCTTCCCCCGCCACGTCACATTCACCACTAATACACCTGTAACAATAGTATGAAACGTTGAATTTATGGCTTCGTTCGCGTGTTCACTCGATCGAGAAATGAGATTAGTTTTAAACTGTGTAAGAAGATAGGGTCTTAACGAAATTGGTGCATGGCGGTATCGGCGGTGGCGAGAGCCTTTCGAATCCAATTTGTCACCCGGGGGTACTCATTTGCATGTCGGAGATGCAAGCTGTACGAGTGTCGGGTATGTAGGACGCGAGGCCGCTGCGGAACGTGACTCCGGCCGCATATTTAGAACGCCCCGCATCATGTTACGCCCCGGCTTATCGCGGCGGGCGCGTCGGCGATGTCGTGCTAACTTATGCAAATTTAATTAATCAATTTCACCCCCCGTGTTCACGACACTTTTTCGCTTTTGTAAAGAATATTTTATCCAAAGCAATTTTTATAATATTAAGTGGAACGCGCAATATGAATATTTAATGTTTTCTAACCGACGCGAGGGCCGTTTTAATTCTGGACGAGTTAATCATCTCTTTGTCCTCTTATGTTTTTCGTAAACAACGACGACAAATTGAGATAAAAATGTGGGTCTCAGCCGATCCTTTTTTTAATCCCCTGTGACTTTTTTGCCGAGTCGATTTTATATAGCGGTCGAGTTGAATTGTAAATAAGCATCGTATTAAAATGGTAAAGAAGGTAAATGAGATTCTGCGGCTCGGTCATTTTGTTTACGTTTTCCTGTCTTGTTAATTGTTAATGATGTTACTTAATGCGGGCCTTGTGCGGTAATAACAATATAACACTTTAAATGCTTACTTTAATGTAAAGGGACCTTTTTTATGACTCAAATTTATATTACGAAGAATAATATAACAGCAGATTTACAGCACACGTGGCATAGTTTTACATATTCAACATCCATTATCTATCCATATTAATTTTCTTAAATTAAACTATGCCACGCAAATCACTAAACTACACGAAGATTTACTAACTGAAGCTGTATTAAAACATCAACTAGTTTATGTTAACAAATTACGACTGAAATAAACAAAGTTACGTTTGAAAACCCGATTGCGTCCGCCATCTTGGACTTTTTACACACGAAGGTAATGAAAAATATTTCAATTAATGTTTACTCAATGCGCAGCCGCAGTCGGGTAACAACAGAGCCATTCAAAACAGAAAGCAAGGAAGCTACTCCGCTAATCAATGTTAGTTATTATTTATTGTTCGACGTAACAATGAACACATAAAGCACTTCACTATAAGCCATTAGCATAAAATGAACGAGTTATTGCGGCCGCGGGACATGGTCTGTGACAAATTATACAATAAGGATGAATTTATGCAGCGAGTAGCGACTACTGGTGTCTGGTCTGCTCGATGAACATTGTACACCGTCTAACCGGTTATTAACCGACCAAAATATATAGACTATTGTCTTCAGCGTTTTCCTCTTAAGTGTATATGATTACAACACTTAGAAGTATTATAGTTTGTGTTGAATCCCATGTCCGAAATCCCGTCGTAGGGAGCGTTGTTGTTCCCGAATTTCATTTGTAATGCGTTATCTATGAATCCCACAATGGATGAGCATATTATTCTTATTTAGGGGAACACGACCCACAAAATTGACAGTTGTTCCGGCCAAAAAAGCGAAGAACCGTTAATATTACGAATACCAAAACCGCAAATTAGGGAACATTACGAAAGTAGACTGCCGCGGCATTCCACTAAAGAAATTCACGTTAAACATTCATTGAATACATGTTTAAAACGAAGAAAAATATAAATTATCAGCGCTGGCAAAAAAAGGTCAATATAACTTTAAAATTAATGTCCAATAAAGTCTACATTTCTTTGAAAACATACTAAATAAAATTGTGGCAAATTTACATAATATGTAAATTGCAAACGTTAGAATCGTGTTAACCACTTACGATACCAAGAATTCACTTGCAGCATGATATAACGTTTCCACGAAATCAGATTAAACAAAACTGAAAGTGTACAAAACAAATTTAAACAATAATGAAGAATCATTTCAAAAATTGCGCAGTTATATTTTGAAACTTATGCAACGCTTACAAAAGGACATAATTACAAAACATAAACAAATATTTAATTCATATAAACAAAAGACACTCAACAAACATAAAAACTCAACGACTCATCAAATTGAGCAAGTAATTTAGCAATGCATTGACTGACCAACAAAATTATGTGCAAATAATGTGTACATTTAACCAATACAGATTGATGTAGTATATATTGTTATTTTGTAGATTAGCAATAAACAGGACTTGGGACTAATAGGCTTCTAAGATAATTAATACAAATTACTGTACCGTATTGTACGTTATAACCATTTCAAATTGCCAATTACAGTCAAATTCAAACCTTACGATAACAAAATAAAGACATCAGAAACACGAAACACGTATCAGAAATATTTGAAAGCGAAAAAGGCTTCAGAGCTCGTAAAAAGGATATTGTCGGCCGGACGGTTTTATTATTTAGGGGTTGAGAGACCCCTTGTAAATTGTTAATACGGGCTGTCGGCCACGGAAAACTTAAATTAGAGATCGTGAGGGTATGTTTGGTTGCGTGTAATCGGTTCGATTTGTCCGGCTGTCCCTAATGGACCGGAGGCATGTCATTACCTCGCCACTCGTTAGTGAAACTACACAAAACAGATCCGCAATTAAAGCGTCGCGTCCCTTCTTTAATACTTTTAGTTTTCTTTTTAATTGTACACGCGAACGGTCGATAAAATACGAGCACGAGTAATTGCCTCGTTGTTGAATGAATGTAACGTGTTGCTATAATTTGTAGGAAATATAAATGGAATGTCTCTCACAAACATCGGTTTCTATAATTGCCGGCCATTAGTACGGATTCGTGAAAGTAGTTATGCCTATATTAGTTTAAACCGCAATTTTATTAAACCCGCACAGAAATCTAATTGAGCAATATTAATTTAATAAACTAAGTGACGAAATCTCTCTAAATGTCTGATTGAGATAGCAATGGCCATACCAGGAGATCAGCGTACTGAAATAGGTTCATTTAGCTGGTGCTAATTACCGCTCGGGTTGGGGTAATCAACAGCCTAATGGTTGTCGAGCTTCGCACCGACATCCCCCCCCCCTCCGCCGTCCCACCTCAACCCGCAACTTCCCGCGCCACATCGTTTTGTTTCACCCCACTCTGAGTACACGTTTCCTTATGAAATCCGTGTACTTATACACGACCGGAGTTTATGATTGCCTGTTACGAACATTAAGAACAAAGGAAAAAAAAATCCAAAGGATGTTTTGTATTTCGTGTGGTGTTTTTGTCGAGATCGATTGAATCTTTATTAAGTGGGGAACGGGCGAGCGAGTGGGCGTCGCGTCGAGGCGTCCGAGAATGGTACTAAACAGACAGGCCCATTGTTTCCCACACCGAGACAAACAAAGTTCCGGCGATTTCATTTACATCCATTCAGAGCCGCTCTACCTGTTAAGTAAACTTTGCTCTCTTAAAAGGTTCAACACAAATGAAGCTCATTCCGAACGAAATTAACGAGCCGTACACGCGCCGACAAAGGACAAAAACTTTTAGATTATACCATGTTCATACAGAATACAAGTTAATGACTCTAATGTGTTTATAAAGGAGACATAAACCGAAACTTAATAACGATGCGCGATATAAAATTCGTCCACTAATTAGTGGAGTGGAATGTATCCGTGCAGCCCCCGCTTAATTGTTAGCACGTACCGGCACAGCGTCGGCAGGCCCAGCGGCGGCGCACAACCTCGTAAACCTGTCTCCGAGGGGATTTTTTAAACATTATCCGAGCGCCAGATGCCACGTTGTATACGCCGACATTTGAGAATTACCAAGGAACTGGCGTCGCTGTGCGAATACACAGTGGAATTCAATGACACATCATTTAAATTGATGGAAACATTTTCTAAAATTTTTACGAGTTAAAATAGTGTTCCAATTTAAAATATTTGTGTTGGTCTGTCTCTCTTGATTTGTTCAGTGCGTCCGAGTAACACATGCCTACTGGATCTAATGGTAGAGTACTCATGCTGAAAAACAGGTGACGGCCTGCGTTCAAATCGCCGACCGTGCACCATTTATGTTAAGAGTCTTCCATTCGAATTTTAATTTGTGCCAGATATGGCGATGGCCCTGATATTTCCAGCTGCTATAAACAGCTCGGCGAACTGTGGATAGTATAATTGCACCTCTGCCTACCACTTCGGAGTTACAGCCGTGATCGTATGGTACGAATAAGACAAGATGAACATGACACATGAAATTTAATTACATTCTTAGAACAAAACTCGCTCTTACATAAAAGAAATAGTGATGAAATTATAACGCGGTCGCAGTCCCTCTGTAAACAGTATTTAATTTCCGTAAGCTCCTCGACGCCATTAGCTCAAAATAAATAAGCTTGAAAAGGGAGGGCGGGGATTGACTCCCTCCGCGACCCGCCACCCCCCGCCCGCACCCCTCACCCCTCACCCGCGGCCCGGATAAATTTGGAAAGTGGCAACAGTAGCTAGCAGATGGTGATTTATGATCATGTTTTATAATAATTACGAAGGGGCACGGGGGAGCGGCATTGTGTCGCTCGCGGCGTCTAATCGTGTTCATGGCACGCCGCGCTGTCGGGTCTCACATTACATTGTCCTGCTTTATTTCAAACGTTAATGATGTACGACCGCATGGAGCGATGAATTACTGTGGCAGTACGAACTGTAGATCAATGCCAACGTGCCAGAAGAATGTTTCGCCCGCTTCGTGTCGAATTCCGCTAGCTTTTTAATTAAATTTACGATATCACTGGCAGACAATAATCGCGACATAAAAGTGAAATGAGCTAATAAATGTTGGCATTAAAGTATTGATATCGTAGTAAACATAATAATTTATGTAAATTAGAGATGTCTGCCGTTTATCGAATTTACTTCGCTCACAAAGCTTAACGAGCTTGCGGTCGAGCGACATTTTATTACATCGCCACAATAAACCGCTCAAATAGGGAAGCGAGATAAATTGCTCGCTCCCTATTAGAATTAAAACAATTTTCTGATGTGATTATGTTTCTACAATAGACATAATGTACTATATTGTAACGTATATTAATGTATGAATAGTTACATTTGATTGCATTCCAATAAGACTACACGAATTTGAAATTATATGTGGTATAATACTAAATATTTATTTAGTTTCCCCTGCATTACACATGTCCCACTGCTGGACCTGACCGGCATCCTCTACTAAATGAGATAGATGCCTTAATCCACGACGCTGGCCTAATGCGTGCTGGCAAACATCACATACCTTCTAAACTTTTGCTGGTGGGAGGATACTTGTATCCGACCGGATAGCGACCACCGTACACTGGTGCTAAAACCTGCCATAGTGGCCCACCTTGTGTGGGTCGCGTTCCAGGGTCAGCCAGTGTATATCCGGTTCTCCCCAGGGGGCTTGCCCCCTGATCCTCACCCTTTTCCCATCCCTTTTTCCTTCCCCTCCCCCTTGGCCCTTTGGCAGGCCGGCATAATCTTGCCGACCAACGATGGACACATTGTTTATCGTTGGTCGACAATATTCTTGGATTGTGCTACACTTACCATCAGGTGTAGCGTAGTCACTTTGCCGAGCCAGAATATAAAAAAAAAAAAAAAAATAAACCCTTTCTTAGAGAACCCAGGTATACAGGTTCCCTTAGTAAACACGTAACTTAGAAGTCATAGGTGCATGCTATTGGGACTGGTTTCGAACCTGCAAAATCGTTTCGAGAGTCCGTGCCACACCCGCTTAACAGACTAAAACAATTTCAGGAAAATACTAAAGAAAATAAAATTCTAATAAAGGTATTCATTGAGCCATAATAAAAGGCTCGAGGTTGCCTTTTTAAAGGCAGATTAGAACTTTTTATTTATCTAATTACTTTTTAATTGTGTACGGTATTGTAGCTATTAAGACTTAAAAATTGGGTGCCATTACGTTAAAATTTGTTTTCGGAGCTTCCGAATATAAGATTAGGTTTTTGAATATGAATATAATAGAATGGAATTTTAATACATAATACATATTTCCAGTATTGTCTAACGACTAAAAAATACATACTATGTTAATTGCAAAGACTCAATCTATGATATAAAACTGTATGTAAAGTCGAGACAAGGAACATTTCTAACCGAGAAAATAAGTATAAATACAACGTAAATAAATATCGTCACAATTAACGTAAAACCATCCATAAAAAAATTCACCATAAATAAATACAAAATTAATGTCACTCAATGACCAATAAACAAAAATAACATTTCATAAGTTAACCGGACGCAACTGTAAAGGTGTAAAAATCGACGTACCCATAAAAAGCCGGGCCGTCGTTAATTCCACGACGATATCTGATCTCTAATAACCGGCCGGTAATTATGTCGGGTGTCTCATTCCCTGCTTTATGTGAGCCATGAATCCATGAATATATTAATATTAATCGGGGATACTGAGTTACAGGGTTGGCTTGTACATTTTTCATCGGATAAATTATGCACACGTTGGCTGCCAACTCTATAATGTATTAGTCGTTTGTATTGCTCGTCTAATTTGTGAAGATTGTTATCTAGTCTTGTTTGAGGTTATAATAGATTAAGAAATAGGGTTGTGAAAAAGATTACTAATGTCTTACAATTTCGAAGGTATGCGAAGTCTGCCAACTCGCAATACGAAGAGGCCCGTGCCCAACAGTGGGACGTGTATAATACAGGGTTAGTACTAGTGTTTCTATAACTTTTAAAACCCACTCATATGACCCACTCATGACTCGTGTAAAAATCATATTATTTAGTTTAAAAACAATCATAGAATGGAAAGCAATGTTGACCAAAGCTTCACATACATTTTTGAAACTTTCCAAAACATTTGTAATAGCAAATTCAATTGTACAATAGCCATAATAAGAATATTGAATTTGTTTGATTTAACAAATCTGACAACCCTATCAAAAACGTAATGTTATTATAATACAACCACTACCAACTACCAATTAATCAGACTAATTAATGTAATATTAGATTGTCTTACATAATGATTCTGGTTGAAGTGGCTCATAGCTTTATAGTTAATAAGTACCTGTCGTTTACAATCGCTGCTGCGCCGATGCGAGTGTTGCCGCGCTCGGAAACTTCAATTTACTTTAATTATTATCATTGAATAATTTCTTAGAACTCGATTATTCCTCAGAGACGTCAATTAAGATGATTTCTATATCCAGAAAAGGAGCACAAAGCATTTTCTGTACTAAATAACAGCATGTGTGGCAGTGAGCGTGGAAACTGTCGGATTCTAAGAAATTACTAAACGACAATAAAGTCAAGTATCATCTCGACACGGTTGCGGCGACAAATCTTGTTTACTAAACCTTATAAAAACAATTTGGACACGAGCACCCCTTTCCACCCTTGTTGTAAAAACTCAAACCCCACACTTTTCTTAATAACAAAAAACTTTTGAAATCGAATTAGCTTAATTGAAAAACTTTAACAATATATTTAAACTAATATTATAAAGAGGAAATATTTGATTGTTTGTTTGCATTGAATAGGCTCTGAAACTATTGGACCGATAAAAAAAACACTAGTAGAATCCCACATTCACATCCCTGATGAGCATAGGCTACTTTTTATCCCAGAAAAACATTCACTCGGGCGGCGACGCGGGCAACACCTAGTTGGGGTATAAAGTACCCATAAAGTACATCTTATCTTTATATTTCAGCGCGAATATATATGTGTATAATTTACAAAACAGGCTTCACATTTAAAACCGTTATTTCATAAATTAACCCTAAAAAGGGGCGACATGTTACATAGGCCTCGTGTACCGCAGTGGTACAAAAAACCCTCCATAATCACAATAAGCCAGGTGTAGGTAATTTATCGCCGCTCCCGTAGGTCGCTAGCCGCCCGGTGTCGCTTTAATACACCTATGAACACTTAATTGTGCTGAACCACGCCTTAGTTATTACGTTTATTTTGAAGTGTGTACAATTATTTAGTACTAACTGCGACGCTAGATACCTCAAGGGAGTGGTACGGACTGTGGAGACGAAATTTGCAGATTGGAAACCAGCCCCAAGAGCAGGCACCTCAGAATTTTCTAAGTTACGTATGTATTAATTGTTAATGATCGCTTGCTGTAACGGTGAAGGAAATATCGTGAGAAAACCTATATACCTAACTGAGAAGGTCTCCATAAGAATTTTGAAGGTATGTGAAGTCTGCCAATCCGCATTAGGCCAGCGTAGTGGACTAAGGCCTAACCCCTTTCATTCAGTAGGGGCGGCCTATGCCCAGCAGTGGGACGTTTATAATAGAGGGCTAGAATTATTATTACTAACTGTACCCCGACATTCGTTGCAATATCACAAAGAAGAAAGTGTTTGGCAAAATTTCATTACAAGCGAATGAATTTAGAAATGCATATTGACAAACATACAGATTTTTTTGGGCCACGAACCTTTACCTTCGTAAGTACAACTCACCAACAGTTCATCACAATCAGATAAATGGTTTAGAAACACAGGGAGGAGAAACAAAGAAGGAAACATTCATTTTTATTTATAAAGACGACAGACTGAAAATACGTGTTTATGCATTTAACAAACTCAATGGAAGAATACAACTGCAGCGGTGACAGTTAAAATAGATATGTAGAGACAAATTAAATTGAATGGAATGTTTCGTAAATGGTACTGATATTTAGTTTGTTTTTTTTTATACTCAATTATATATTAGTTACCAGGGTAGAATAGTAAAGAGAAATGCGCCAAGTGCGAATCGAAGCGCGCACCGTGTGTTCTCTACCACCACCCTCTACCTCAAATTTTTACGTTTTATTTAATTTAACATTAATTTGGTAGATTTTTTTATGTTTACTTATAAATTATTATGATTATAAAATCACTACCATTAACCAGTAGCGTTTTTCGCGTTCTGAGGCGGAGTTATATTACATAATGGAGAGATATTTCAAAAAAATATTTGTAAATATGGATCAATGACAATTAGATTCTTATAAAATTATTATTTTCATTTATCAATGTGTATATTTTGTATGTTAAAAGAAATCTAATTACAATTTTAAATATCATTATTTACGGCGTGTCATGCTCTATATGGCTTTACCTCAAACCTATTATCATTTTATAAATACTTAATGATGCTCATAAGTTACACTATTTTATCGCCTATCATAATATCATTATATACTATACTGATGGAAATACTCCGACACGATGCTGGAAACTACCAGTTATTAATACTTCATAAATATTGTTTTTATGATAAATAATGATTTCCTTCATAAAGGTCAATTAAAACTCTAAATGGTTATGTTAGAACATAATATCCATAAAAATAATTATTTTTATTCAAGCTCATAATTGATGTTGCCATAATATTTAATGAAGTATTCAACTTTATTTTCAGTCAATAATTTGCTATTGCATAAAATATATTACGAGAAATTACTTTCGTTCGAGTCGTCACTGTGATTCGCAAAACAAAACACTAATAACGAAGATATAATGGAACGGAGCATTGCCACCAATAGATTATTATAAAGCTAAGTTTTTTTAATGTAAAGATGAGAAATAAAGTGTTCATACATTTAATAAAAAAGTATTTATTTTAATTTGGGGTCAATGAAAACTTCGAAGACAACCAAAATATGGTATGCTACCATGCAAAAAAACATAGTAACGAAAATATAAATAAATAACGAAAAAAGGAAATAAATAAAAACGCATAAAAAAAAATAACTTCTTAAAATAAGTCATCATTAAATCAAAACATCGTACTTATCTTTAATACTTTACTATTTATAGGAAGCAGGCAGTGGCGATATTAAATCATGGAAAATAATTTATTTTATCTTCCGTATCAATTATATGATATCGATATTTAATGCCATTCTAATCCGCGGTGACTTAACGACGCCATAAACAAAATACGTATTACTTTATGAGGATATTAGGAACGAAATAAAGTTATTTATCTTTAAATCAACGGAGTAGTAAATCTTTTGGCGAATCCGGAGCACTCTGAAAATAGCACCGTTTCCCCAAACAGTTACGACTGGCAGACTTTAGAGCGGAGTTTTCCTGGATCTCAATTAATATAAACCGTAAACAAGTACAATTTATTCGCTTAATTTCGGAAACTGCCGGCTTTCATTCGTGACCGCTTCAAATTGCGTCATTATTCAAAGTGAATAACTAAATTAGTTCGAATTTGGAATGCAAAAGGATTGTATTAGGATTCGTTTTTTTTTAAATCTGTTTTGTACTATACTAGAGAAACACATGTTTACAGAAACGCGGTAAAATAGATTAGGTACAACTTTACGGAAGAAGCATTTTGTTATTTTGATAAAACAAATCTTGGATAAGATGTACTCGTTGTTATAAAATAGTATGCTATAAATACACGCTTAAAGATTTATGATCATATCACATATAAATCCAACTTCTATTATAAATGTTTAGATGTATTTTTTTAATAATCGTAAATGGCAGGATTTGATACTACCTAGGATGCACCGTTTGTGACTAACTTCAGCACGGCCAAGTTATTTTGCGCATATATTAGTTTTGTTACGTATAGATAACCGTCTAGTATGTTAAGGGCCTTCCGTGAGCAAACGACCTTGGCTGACTCGCGCCATACTAAATCGTGTACTTGGTGTGTGAGTTTTCGTGCAGAATATGCACGTATTTAGCGAATAATTGATTTAAAAAATCCGGTTTTGATCTTTTCGAAAATTTAAAACCGGCAAAATATTCGTTATTAAATAGCCTATCTAGTGATGTTAATCTCATTTGAAAACATTCTGTACTTTAAAAGGAGACGCACGGAATCTTTGTATTTTTCTCATTTTTATGGTTCATTTATAACGACAATTTAAAAAAATATATATATCAACATTAACATGAATTTGAATCGAACAAAGTAAAGCTGACAGATTGTAGAAATATATATATTAGTATATTTTTTTAATCAATATTTATTTTAAGTAATGACTAGATAGCCTCTAAAAACATCGATCGCGCGGCGTTTTGCTGGGAGCATGGCCTTAAAGAAATAAAATCTTTAAAACAGTCATCATATCTCAACTAATAATGTTATCAATAAAATTTAAAGGCCATATTTAACTGAACAATTCTAAAACACGTTGAATAAATTCACAAAAATAATTTATTTTACTGGCGTACACTTACGCCAGTCTATCGCGATACTAGTCATGTCAACCCGTTTCGAAATTTTAACAGACAATGCAATTTTTGAGCGTATGAAAATAATGGTATGATTGCGAGCGTACATTAATTGAAAAATGAATAACACACAGTGGAAACCATTTGTATGACATTTTATCAAAGTATATAATGTAATTCTTTTTCTATTATATTCTAATCCAATAAAAGTGTCAATTAACAATTTCAACCGTGTTCATTTACGACTATGATTTTATACGAGGCCAATATTATTAATGGAAATGTAGGAACATTTTGTTTAACAGTATTAAAATATGAAAAATAATTTACACAATTATATACCTATGCCAAAGAATCTAACTCTCAAATATAAATAACATTCCCGTAATATAAAATGAATAATTAATTTATAGCGCCCAATTAACTGCTGATTTATGTTTTAATTAAAATGTGGAAGACAATTAATCATTAAGCCAAATGAGCCATTGGATCTCATAATATAAACAAGAACATTATTATTTATTATTATCTTATGTCCTCATATCAACGCTGACCTCGTATGGGCTTATTTATTGCTTTTTAGTTGACACATAGTCTCATTGTGGCTCCACCATGCCATCTCAATCACGGCCTCACACAAATCATGAGTCGCTAAGCATATAAAAGTACCAGGCGTGCATAAGCGTGCAAGTGATATGATGAGCGCGCTACTGTGCGGTGCTTCGTGCGCTAGTAACAACTCACCACCTTCCGTCTCATGCCAGACGATGCCCTCCAAGGTGACCGATGTACCAGGCTCGCAGGGTCCGAGGCAGTCTGGCTCGGTGATAGTCCCCACTGACGTGCCCACGCACATTTCTGCCGTCTCCTGTTGAACAAAGATTTCATTTTAGATATTGCAATCCTCAGGCTTTCATAAAAGCTACATAAATATTGGTTTTACCTATGTATATAAGTTAATGATTAATTCAGATATTCAATATTTTGATCCACGACTTGACGTCGAATCAATACAGTTAGTGATTGTCTTTCAAAGACATGTTAATAATCGAAGCATCCAAGCTATAATATTGGAACTAAATGTTTTTATACGGTCAATGAATCTATTCAATACAATATTGATTTTCTATTTATATGAAAACACACGTTCCTTTAATAAATTTCATCATATTGCGAAAATGCGAACGCGTAAAACAAACAGTGTATTTACAAGCGCTACTTTATAGTATAAATCTTCTTTTATTTAACAACAAACACATCTCGAAGACTGCACACATGCCTCGCCGCTCCGTTCAGAAACAGTAAAAATGAGCTCGTAAAACTCGCCAATACACTTGTGCAAATACACTAAAACCAAAATAAATTACGGAGCAAATCCCACACAGGTCCTTGTTTGTTCTATTTATTTACTCATTCGATTGCGTTTAATAATAACTAATTAGATACTGATGAATGTTTTTTTATTACACTGATTGAATATACGAGCAGGGCGCTCGCACGCCTGCTCAGAAAAAGTAGTAATGTCGACCACATTGTAGCAACACCTTTCAGAACGTTGCATTCGACACCTAAGACACAAGGCTCATAATATTGAGTAATTTCATTAGATTTAATGTCCTTCAAATCGGAATACAGCAATGCTTGACAACTGAAATAGACAAAGCACCTACCCAAACGAACTCTCACATAGAAGACATACCAACTAGTATTTCTAGTTCAGTGGTTGCATGCGTAGTTTATATGGATAATTATTTTTGATAATTATTTGATTATGTATGTACATACAAACGTACTCACGCTTGTAGTCTCCGAAGGGGTATGCAGAGATGTAACCAGTACAACCACATTTCGCCTAGCTTATTTTCGTACCGTAATGTGAGGCAAGACTATCGCCATACCGGGCACAATTCCAAACTCCATGCTGATACTGAGCATTTCGTGATATGACCCAACATTATTTATGCCTGATCAAACCCGAGACAGCATAGCAGTCGTACCGAGTACGCAATACAACTGAGCCACCGAGGCAATCATTATTTTTTGCCCATGTTAGATGTTTGCCTTATATGCTAATAGTTATAGGCTTCCTTCACTTATAATTTATTTAGTCGATAAAATAATCTAAACTACTATTATAAAGCGGAAAGATTTGATTGTTTGCATTGTATAGGTTCTGAAACTACTGAACTGATATGAAAAAATCTTTCACCATTTGAATCCTACATTATCCCTGATGAACATAGGCTACTTTTTATCCCGGAAAAAGCAGATCACGCGGGCGGAGCCGCGAGAAGAAGCTAGTATATAATATAGCGAGCTGCATAATGCTGTTTTTTAATTAATCGAACATCGTACGTGTCGGCTGCCGCCACAATCACGAACCATGAACAAACAATGAGTAATTGGATTTATATAAATGAATGCGAAACGTTTGCTATTAATAAAATAAATCCATTACAATATTGACACAAGAGTGATTAATTTCATCGGCTCTATGCTCAGGGGCCTTACTCTTGATTTTAATTCCGATCGATCGACATTGGAATTGTAACGTTTCGTACTCTTGAGTTCGACACTAGCGCCACATTGGTTTTGAAATTGCGTGACTATTTTGGGAACTAAGTGGAATCGGGATCGGGCTTGGCGTGCGATAAACGCTACTCTTGAGTGCTTTTTGACAGCTGTTTATTGCGTCAGTATTAAGTTGGGATTGTGTGTGGATTGTGCTTTTTCCAATAACAAAAGTGTAACTTTTTAGAAATTGTTTTGCGTTATAAGTGATTTTTCGTGAAAATTAAGTGTATAATATGGCACGACTAGCATTTATGTACTGTGTTCTACGTAATTCGCATAAAAAACAACTAAAACAAAGACGAGATGAGCGTCGGATGATGCGTTATACGGACAAAGCCTTTTCTATGAATGAAGACGAATTTAAAGCCAATTATAGAGTGAGCAAGGATTTGTTTGAGGAAATTTACGAAAATATTAAGCCGTTTATGCCAACTCCTAAAAGAAAAAGTGATATATCACCAAAATATAAGGTACCTAAATGTTGTCTTTGATAAATGACTTTAATCAACCATGATGACTTGTTTGGAAGATCAATAGTTTAATACGTGTCTAATTCTTGCAGGTTTTAGTGGCGTTGTCCTTTTATGCGACTGGGAGTTACCAAAAACTAGTTGGAGGCACATACGGAACCCTAATGTCGCAGCAATCGGTTTCTCGTACTATTAGAGATGTAACGGCAGCTCTGAACCATCCAATAGTACAAAGTAAATGGATTAAGTTTCCTCAAACTCGTCAGGAAAGAGATTCTATAAAAAGGAGGTAATGATAATGACAAATAAGTAACTGGATTATATTATCGAACTTAGATAATGTAACTGATTTTTTATATTACTTATAATAACACAAATTAAAACAAGGGTTTTATAAGTGGTACCTATATACTTTTCTTTATGACTATATACTTTTCCTTATGTTCCAGATTTTATGAAAAATTTCACATACCATCTGTTATAGGATGTATTGATGGCACTCATGTAGCCATAATTAGACCAACAGAAAATGAAGAGAGATTTTTTAATCGCAAACATTTCCATTCAAGAAATGTTTTAATTGTATAAGGCAATAACTTTTTATTAATTTTTAATTTATTTTACCCCACAATAAATAAGTACAACTTTCAGATAAGTGATGCAGACTTAAGAATTCTGTCAGTAGACGCTTCATTTGGAGGAGCATCACATGACAGTTTTGTCTGGAATCAACATCCTGTGAAACAACATTTAATTGATTTGAACAATAATGGAGAAAATGTGTTTTTACTAGGCAAGTATGATGTAAATAAATAGTCAGATCAATTTTAGTTTTTGTGATTTTGAATATATTTTAATTAGTTATACTTTTTAGGCGATTCTGGATATGCTCAGAGGGAGTATATGATGACACCTATAGTAGATGCTCCCGAAGGCTCCCCAGAACAATATTACACCAAGTTGCATTGCTCTGCAAGAAATACAGTGGAACGTACCATTGGTGTACTCAAAAGTAGATGGAGGTGCTTACTCGGGCATAGGGTGCTACATTATCATCCAGACGTAGCAGCCAGAATAATTAATGCATGTTGTGTCTTACACAACATGTGTATTGATAGAGTAGGTATCGATCTTGTGGAGAATACACCAGAGGATGGAAATGAACACACTGTCATTTCTCAAGAATCAAGCATCAGCACAGCTGCTGAACTAAGACAAGGCACTGAAAAGCGAAATGCTTTAGTTCAGCAGTTGTGGGCGAGTAGAAGGTAGGAAAAAGAATTAGGAAATTTTAGATAAGATTTAGGATAATTTTACTTTCTTTTTTATATTACTTTCTCTTGGATTTCATGCTACTTGATGCTTGTTAGTTAGATGTGTATATGTATTTATATATTTTATTGTGTATAATCAATTTGAAAATAGTGATGAAATATTAATTTTAGTATATTGAAACCAATGTAAACACTTTTTATCATTATGCTATTTATGACATTGTATTTCTACTGTATATAAATTAAAAATTAAGAAAATAGAGAATTGAATAAACATTTTTTTCTTAGACATACTTTTATTTACAACTTACTAATTAAACAATAACACAAATTAAATCAAATAGGCAAGAAAAACAGAATAATGTTTGAACTGCAATCGCTAATACATGTGAATAATATTTAAGATGTAGCTAGAAATGGCAAAGTCAAGGATTTGGCATTTTTCTAGCTACATCCGAAATTGCATTAGCAATAGACATCAAAGCACTTGCTATATTTGCCAACGCTTGCGCTGTTATTGATTCCGCTTCAACCCGCCGCGCTTCGATACTCGCAAACTGCTCCATATTTATATCCAATGGCCGCGGAATTAAAGAGCGGCGTCTGCGGGGTCGTTGTGGTATCGTACTCTGAAGTGGCGTAGGAGGCGCAGGTACTGGAATAAAAAAATAAAAAAAATCAGCACTTGCCCAAATAAGTTTCAAACTTCTGGGTTGTTACAAAAAACATGTCAATAAATATTAATGAAGTTCTTTTTTGCTATAGCCCAAAAGGTGATTAGTCCCAAAACACTCCAATACTATACATTTAAGTGTGTGTTGAGTAGTGTGACTGGAGAGCTTTTTTGAAATATTTAAACATTTGTAACCAAATTCGAATAAAGACTTACTTGTGGATGATGCTGGTATTGCGTCATTGTGTGACGCGCCAGGAATAGGGGAAATGTTTTGCAAAGAATCTATGACAGTACAAGACTCTTGTACTGTTACAACATCCTCTTCCACAACTGGTAACTCGGTAGGTCTAGTCTGAAACAATGAAATTATTATTAGAATAATAAAATATTTAGTATACTTAAAATAAATATGACAAGTATGATAAAATTGTAAATAAGTATTAAAATTTATTACTGATTGAGGAAATGGATTGACTGTCCATCTTGAATCACCAGTCGCAAACTCTTGTCCACCCATCACCGCCACTAATCTTTTGTCTAAGGCAGACAACACTGGCAAGTTGTCTGCTGTCCCACCACCAGTGCGCCTCATTGAAGCTGAGAGTTCTGCACACTGCTTCTTTAGAGCACATTTTTTCTCAGCCCAATACTGAAAACATGCATTAATTTTAATGAAATTGTCTATTGATACAATGATTCGTAATAATTACCAAGTAAGTTCTTTATTAAATTACCTTAGCCCAGCCTTGACAGTTCTTATTTGCTCCTCCGAGAGAATTTAATGTTGTTGCTAAATTTTCCCATTTTCTCTTCGTTTCTAATTTGCCTTGTGTGGTCCGAAGCAAACCTTTAGCTATGCCTGGGTTTTGCTCCAAGAATTCCACCAAACTTTCTAATTGGGCGTAACTAGGACGATTTGGCATTATAACTATAAAATATAAGTAATTATTAAATTATGCATAAAACAAAAAAAATAATAAGAAAATAACTTCATTGTCAAAACAATTAAATTATTAATAAAAATATAAATATATTAAACATTCAATAAAGTAAAACATTACTTTAAATAATAAAGGAATTATGATTGAAATAAAACTACATCACGGGGTGGACCACAAAGGCTGAAAAGTCTTCGAAACGTCGAAAATTAATAAAAAACCGCGATAAAATCCTTTCCAAATTAGTTTTATTTCAATGAGTAATATTCGCGTAAACGTAGGAATTATGATTGTATATTTACTTACCACTTGTATAAAACTTTAATATGAGCTAAGTAACTTAACGGCCACAATTATTTCTTAGTAAACGGTACCGAACGCGAACAATATCTTTGAGTTAATGGTATACAAACTTGCATTTCGAATTAACTTCTAAAACCACTTCAATTTATTTTGAAATTGGAGAACTTTTACGCCGGGTATTTTCTTTAAAGTGGTGTAGGCAACGATCCTAACGCATGAAGCCAGAGTCATGGGTAATTTTAGGATTTTAATTATTTTCTTACGACCAAACGTATTTAAAACGTTAAAAATAATCAATTAAACAACTATTTCTATCATATTCATTTATTAGCCTTGTTTTTTTAAGGATAAAGCATTTTAAAGACCTATTACCGATTTATTGTAATGAGTTGAACAACACCATTGCAGCTCGAAACATAGCTAACTTCACATGTAACAAAACAATCGCGGGGCAATCCCAATTTCAATCCAATGTTGGCATTATTGTTTTCAAGAGTACCGAATCACGTGACTGCTAAATTAACATTGGAATCGGATTGGCTTTAGATTGGAATTGAAATTAGTTTGAAGAGTAAGGGCCCAGGTGGTAGCTGTTATGCCCATATAGATTGCCTCACTTAAAGTGTGATATGCTTTAAAGACGTCTCAGAAAGATATGATATTTTAAATCGGTAGAGCCATGCTGTAGACAGTTTTATCTTCAGGATAAATAGTATAGCTCGACGGCATTGTCTTACAGAACAGCGATGTGAATTAACAACTTGCTGTTGCGTTTCATACGGTGAGTGAAATATCCGGAGGACTAAATCCCCTTCCCCTACCCAATTCCATGATCATTAGGTAGTATGGATATTTATTGGCGGTGGAGATTACTTACCATCAGTAGCCCACTTGCTCAAATATCTCATAAAAAGATATGCCGTTCGTAAGTCCCGAACAGCCTGGGTTTATGCTGGCAGGTCGGGTTCCTATAGACAGCATTTATTCCGTTCACATGTATCATTTGAGGAATTTGATGTCTTAATAGGTGTGATTGTCACGTACTAAGATTGTTATATGGGTAGTCTTGCCCACCAAATCAGGATAAGACAGATTGCGATTAAACCCAATGATAATACGCCACCAACTGAAAGCATTCACTCACAAGAATGATTCATTCAACAGGCAAGCCAATGAAATCGTTCCTATCCTTCATTCGTGTAGGTCATCCAGTAACCTCTTACGACATAATCTTCTTTAAGTGACCACTTAATAAAATCACATTAAAGTACACAAATAGTACGGCTTTACTAAACGGCAATGCTTATGGGCACCTCGACTGATTATTTATCGAAAACATTAATATTGTGATTTGTTAAGACCTAAATGTCAATAGTCTTAATAAAACGCTGCACAGGCTAGATATAACTGTATAACATTTATAGTCATTCAGTGATTAATTGAAAAGATTTATGTATAACTTTGTCGTCAATTTGCCTGCCTACCTATTGCGTCTTACTGAGAGCTCTATAATTTAATACATTTCACAAAACGTATCGACGTATCTTATTAAAATAATATGCTTTTGGCTAACAAAAAAAAAACGAAAGAATCTCCATCAATCAGTTTTTGTAGAAATGAAATTGAAATCATTTAGCATGTAGCCAATTAAATATGACGAATACGAAAATGGAAGAAAGAAAAGTACAAAATATAATATCAACTGATGTATACGTGACAAACATACAGAAGACAACAATACACGGGATAATTATAATAAATCAGCTGTAAGCCAGTGAAATTACTGGGCATTATGAGACTTAACATCTTATGTCTCGGGGTGACGAGCTCAGTTGAGTACCATGCAGCGCGTTGTAATTCAAAGTTCTGTATGGTGTTGCTTCTGTTTATGAGCAGGCGTGGCGCTTACCATCAGGCGAGCGCCTTGCTCATCTCGTCATTCAATCAAAAAAAAAAATACGTTGCTCAAATTTGACCACACATTTATGTATCACGCTGTATATACCTAATAAAACCGGTACAAATTTAACACATCGCGACAATAAAAAATGCATCGACGTACACGATGGTTATCTACAAGCCGTTATGCGAGAAACACCGAGAGACATAACCATAATAATGTAACATTGCAGAATTATTAACAAGAATATCATCTCGCGTTTTGCTCGAGTGAAAAAAATCGATAAACATCTTAATAAGCGACGGAACACCGTATTTTTGTAAAATAAAACACATTTTCCGCATTTTATGACGTCCTTCTTACTCTTAAAATATTTTAACTGTCTGTTTCACAACGTTAAAATAAGATATAACCTCCAATGAAAGTACAAGACGGCTATTATCTATAATAGACATCTTTCTTTCGGTTTGATTATCATGTCTGTGTGTAACTTTTGTGTTTTAGCATGTCAAAATTTATTTGGTAATCTGCATTTACTAACCAGTAGGTAGTGAACCAGGCGCTAAATGGCATCATGCCTGCCTTAAGGCGGTTTTCCACGGTGCGTGGTTTTACGGATCTGCACCACAGACTGCCGAATATAATGCTCAGTCAGTAAGCAAGTGACCAAACAATGAGTTTGTCGGTGGTCGCTGGTTTTTTGGAGTGCATTACGATTACCATCAGGTGTAGTGCAATCACTTTGCCGTGCTCGGATAAAAAAAAGTAACCGGGTGTGAAACGAACACGAACGCAATAAGGCAAATGTTGGTATAATCCACAAATATTTGTTTCAAGTCTGGGTGTTGACGAACAGTTCGCGTTAGTACCTCATAGTCCCTAATACCCACGGACCATGAAACAGGTAAAACTATTGTGGGGTCAGGACTATGTGACCAACTGTTTGACATGTTCGAATAAAGAAGTTATATCATTGGAATGACCGTCAAACTTGACCCTCGGTGTATTTCGAGCTTTTATGTTGGATTCAGAACAGTCCAAATTCCTTTGTTTGAAACAGTTACATCGTAAAAACATACCACGCGCTCTAATAAAATATTTCATGGATGACATTCATATATACAAAGGTCTTAATTAATTTCATTTTTATTAATTCATGAATATCGTAGACGTAATGATTTCTTACGTTTGCGCGAATGTTAGACATTGAAATGAAACTAATTTAAACGGTATTTATCGCAATAAAATCCGTTTAAATTAGTTTTATTTCAATTATCGCAGACGTATTAGTAAACATACCTTAGGATATTTATGTAAGACTTCATTTATTTAATTTTATTGAGACAATTTGTAAATAAGAATGCCCATCCAAAACTCAACGCTTAAAATATTTAACACAATGTTTTATAGTGATCTTTATTTTTTGTTTTAAAAGGTTTTTCTATTTTTAAACATCACATCCTATAACCAATAACATATTTATAAAAATACCACTGTCATGGCGGGTCCTAAGACCCAAGCCACTGATAGTTGGACTCCAGAATGATGAACCTCCTCATATTACGTGCCAACCTCAATAACATCGCCTTCTAGATCTGACTCTTGACCCAACGACCAATTGAGAGCCTCTATAGCAAAAATTACTATCGGGACAACGATTATCGAGTCCACATCCCACATGTCAGAAACCTCGTGTGCCAGGTCTAAATATTTGGACATTTTGTCTTATAAGCCACAATTAGTATTATTATAATAAAAGATAAGTATGTAACTGTGATAACTTAAAAATCCTATAAATAGCGCGTACAATAATTTCACAAAAACGTATTCTCCTGGAATTTACAAATTGTTATGCAATAAACTTAATAACGCTCACATACCAAATTCTCGGCGTTTTCGTTTCGAAATGTTTATTCATTTTTCATTGTAGCAAACTGTGAATTCGGCAATTGGCAATATTACGAAATTGTTGCCCTGAGATTAAATTTAGCGTTTGTCTAGCTCACCAAACGTTGTTACCTAATCACTATTGATCATTATTGACATTATACAAATGAGAAATGTCTGACGATTGTTAATGTTAGACTTGTCAACAGTAGAGAGGTTTAATTTCTATTTTAATTAAGCCGATTTTTCAATATCCGAATAGATATTTGACACACCTAAACAGCAGCTTTGTATAGTGCAACAAGTATAAGTCGCCGGTGGCATATGTTGGAAGAAATTGGAGATGTATAGAGTAATCTGTCAATTTGGATGGATATAGTTATCGAATTGTACATTGATGGTGTGAAAATGTTATATTTTGTCGTCTTAGGTCGACTTGCACGATGATCCAAAATGGCATTTAACTACTAAATGTAAATAACAAACGTCAAATCCAATGAAAATTTAACATTAATAAACATGTTTAATGGTTAAATGCGATTAAGGAATGTTGTTGAAGGCTGCCTTAGATTTTATCAGACAAATAACGTTTACTTGGATATCTTAAAATCGACCCTTACAAAAGTATTAATTATGTATAAAATATGCTGGGTTTGACAGAACGAATGAATAAATAAATAACGTTTAATGAATTCATTATATTATTTAAATTGCAATAAAGATTTATGTCTGTCGTGAATATATCTTCGTGGGGAGCATAAAAATAATCTTATAAGCTTATGACAATAAAAAGCGGAATATGAGATGATATTCTACGTTTCTCTCCATTCCGAGGGAAATTAAACAAAATCGTCCCCTAGTTTGGTGTTGTACTTTTGTTTCTATAATGGTGCTGCCACACCGCTGTTATAAAATGTTTACAAACATTTTCTAACATTTGTTAACAAACAATTGCTAACATTTTATCACAATGTTAGATAATGTTAGATAATGTTAGTAAATGTTTAATGTTAGAAAATGTTTGTAAACATTTTATAACACCGGTGTGGCAGCACCATATCAATCTTCGGTAATGTATAACAAAATAGAAGTAAATAATGATATACCTACAAATACCCTCGATACTAAAAGGAAAATATCTAATAAAATTGAACCATCTTATTCTTTATCTTTGCATCATCGTTTCAATATTATTTACATTCATAATATTTTTGATACTCTTTAGCCTATCAATAATAATAATTACTAATTACAGTAATTATTTTTTCTTATACAGACAACCATTTTAATATTGAAAATAAAACGGGTCTTTATAATTATATCGAAATTTATTATATTTTAAATCATCAAGACACACGGCAGTATATCAGCCAAGTTCGGTTTTCTCGTCAATAGCTTTGGATTTAACCCACGAAAAATATTTTATAGCAGAAGTCCAAATATGCAAGATCACTACCGTCCATGTCTATGGACGGTAGTGACACCAACAATACAAGAATCATGTGTGCCTTGCCGATCTAAAAGGAAAGGATTTTTTTTATATATCATAGACCGGCAAACGAGCAAGTGGGTCACCTAATGGTAAGTGATTTCCACCGCCCATGTACGCCTACAATACTAAAAGAATCATAGGCGTGTTGCCGACCTTAAAGGGAAGGGATAATTAAGGGACTGGTAAGAGGAGGGGGAATTGGGCCTCCGGATAGCTCTCTCACCGAACGAAACGCAGCAACAAGCCGCTACTTTACATCTGCTATCTGTAAAACACTGGTAACGACCCGTTCGAGCCGGCTCATTCATGCTGTAGACAAAACTGTCTACAGCGTGGCTCTACCACTCAACGTGGAGTGGAGGAATGGAAAAATTACACTGCCACTACACATCAGTTCTCTATGAGTCAGTGGTGATAATACTGTAGAATGTAGACACAAGTATCTACAGCGTGACTACACTTTGTTCTACCAAATATTCATAACTAACGTACATACATTTATCATTCTGAAACGACAAAAAAAACTTGCAGAAATGAGAATATCAAAAGAATGAAAATATCTAATGTCTGTTTAGATTGCTTTCAACAACGATGCCATGAGGACCCACCCACCCTCCTTTATTAAGCTAACAATAATGCGTAACAAAGAAGTTCAATAAACTTAGACACATTCGACTTTATTGCCAAAATAAATACACGAATAAGTTTCGGGGACATTATTTGCCTTATGTATACCGTATATAAATATATTTTATTGGACGCGGATTTATATTCATTGAGAAAAGGCAACAAAAACGTTTATATTGAGCGGGACTCAAACTAGATAATTAATTGTATATTTCTATAGTTGTCTATTTCTGTGTCTAACCGGAAAGTTTCTAATTTCAACCCCGCAACAACGTGTCAAATTAACAAGATTACGCAATCTGTTTTGCGTTCCAAATAAGTTTTATTGTACCCAATAACTCAATGCGGTGTCTGTAACAATTTTACCTCGAGTTAGTATAACTTAGAACAATCAATCAACGTAATCCCCGTCGAGTTAACAGCAACGCCCTCCACAACGGTTATTCCATTTAATTGCGTAATGTTAATTGGTATTTGTTACTTATTTGTAGTGACCGACCGAATGCATTAAATAGCCATTCATTTAAATAACTAGTATCACGACAGTTGTGAAAACAAGCATAACTTAAGTATCTATCTTTTAACGTACTATTGAAACGAACAATAAAAAAATTACAAATCTAAAACCGTTGGAGGTAAAAAAAGGTAAGCCAATTTTTCTTGGGTCAAGTTTTCCAAAGCACTCTTATTTTTGCTTTCGGGAAAACCATTACTGGCATGTAGAGCGCGCTACCAAGACACTGGGATTCCATAAATGCAAAGAGCGTTTACGCCGTAGAACATAATCAAATGAAGCCATTTACATTCAGCGCTCGACGCCAGAACGAAACGACCGAACGTCCCTATCTCGCTCCAACACACGGCTAATGGCCTCACAAATTGCAAACTAAAGCACAGATAGAACTGAATCCGAAAGATGTCGACTTCGAAAATAGTAACTATCGGAAAAATAACAAAATTTTATGTGAATCGACAGATATTATATCCGAACAATAATCCCTTCACGTTTCAGTATCTAACAAGGAAGAAACGACGTCGAGGGAAACCGGCAAATGTAATGTCGATTCCATCGTGTGCTACACCGGCAATGATTGTGACGGAGAAACCGTGAAACACGTTCGTGACATCGAAAGTAATTTGCTCGCACGCTAAGAATATTTATAGCGCATCTCAATAATTAGGACGACAACCGTGAGATGAAGTCATGTATCTAAATATTTCAAGTGAAATAAAAGCTAATAATCTATTATATCACTCCCACGCGTCGACTATAAATAAAATTAAACGCTTTATTGTTAGTTGAATGACAAATGTGCTATCGGCTTACGCCCACCGCACCGGTGCGAGCGTGGCGCGGCGACCGAGGAACGCGTGCGGCATGCGACGCGCGCGCCGACACATACAAATACTCGCAACTCACGACACTCTTACCACAAACATATTAATATTTCGACACGGTATATCGCCATTAAATCCTTTATGTACGCTGCGAACGTTACAACAGTCGGAATTGGGGGAGGCGTCGCGTCGCGCGAACTCGGAGGGGACGCAGCGCCGCGTTGCTCGCCCGCCGAACTTATGAGCGCCGGCTCAATGCTCTCCTGCTAGTTGACTGCAAACACGAGGGGTCGAGCCCGGCCAGCTGCCATTTTATCTCAGCGAACGAACTCGCCCGACACGTTGCGCACCACCGGAGCGGCGGAAACTTACGGCAAAAAAATTTAACGGCCAAATTCGAATTTACATTCCAATAACAGTAATAAGTCGAGCGCACGCCGGCGGCAATATCGAACGCAAATAACGAAGTGAGATAGAGTCGAGCCGCGGTACGGTGTAGCCAACGAGGGAAACAATAGAGTGTAAATCAATTCACATCCTAAACGAACAAAAGAGCGCGACGAGCGGCTGGTAATGAAAGCCGCCTCACCTCCGATTGAGACGCCGCGCCGTGCGCTCTCTCTCCATCTTTCATTGCGGCTCTACAGGAACTAATTTGTAGTCGCATCGCTACCTCGTACCGCAAAAGGAAAGCGCTTCGACGAGCCGACACCATCCTACATGCGTAATGACTCGGAACAATGTATCTGGGCGCACACATCCCTCCGCCGCCCGTTCCAAACGTGAACGACTCGGTGGCGGGTGCCGAATCGCTTCCAAATCTTATGAATTGTCCAATATTTGGCAACAAACGTGTATGCTTACGCCCGGCAGCGTTGGCGGCCAGTGTAACCGAATTACAATCCACTAAACTGGAGGAGCATGCGTCATTAAAATAATTTAGGGAAACGGCACGTTTTAGTGCTCGCGTTTATGGCGGCGAGGTGGATGGGCGCTGAGCTCTGAGCGGAGCGCGATGCCAGCGCGACATCGGTAATAAATACCGGCCCAGCACCACCCACCATCTTGTTTATACACCACCTACCCGGGACGGTACATTAACTTTGTGCTATGCGGAATAAGTGGCGACAAAGAGTGTTCGTGTCGACTAATGGACTAGAACACATCAACTTTACGACTTGTATGTAGTTTGCCAAGAAAAAGCTCGGGCGAGATAGATGAACACCGGATAAGGATGATTCGTGGCGTGAAGTACGAGGAAATCTGGAATACCTTGACCCGTTTGAGGAAAATTACCATTTAAATGAACTTTTGGAGGCGACAAAAGCGGTTGCCAAGATGTGGAAATAATTATCGCGCGCCCACTCTGGCGCGCCGCTTTGAAGTTCCGCCGCTGCACAAATATGCATTTGTACTCAGGACGCGCGTGTAGAAAGCTAAAAATTAATGGCTCAAAGCGTCATTTGTGTTTGACATAAAGTGGGATAATATGAATATATGGAATTGTCAACTTTAGAAACGCACTTCGTATGAGTATTTTAAAAGTGACTGAAGAGGTTGCGCCATAAACTCCGATGGGGACGGACAATGGATCGAATTAGTGTCCGAGAGAAATTTCGGATTTCGACATTTTCGACGTAAACGGGAATAATGATCGAAAATAAAATGTTATAAGGTTTTTTATATGTTTGATGTTTTTATGAGCAATGTTAATTAATAACACAACTTATTTAAGCGTTCATGCATATGTCAATTACCTGATGTAAAAATTTTGTCTGATTTTTCCTAACCCTACGCCGCTGCTCATCAAGTAAGCATTCCACATGTCATGGCATGTATTCAACCCTAAATCGCCGCTGTTTTCGCAGTGAACTGACCAAAGTTTATATTAATCCTTGTCGATATCGTCCTAAAAAACTAACGCGTATGGGACGAGACATAAATAATGATCAGTAGGACAATCAGGCCGGCGCGTGAGGGCCGCGCGGCGGTCAGTGCTACGTTCGGGCCTCGGACCCTTCTCACTGCTGACACCGCCTAATTAACTTTGCACAATTCGATTTGGCCGCGCAACTGTTTCAATATTTGTTTATCCAACCCTCGTTGCTTTTGAGGCGTACTTTTTTTTAATTAGTCATTATTTTTTGCGCGCTTAAATACTGTCCAACTTCATTGTAAATTGAGTTGAAATAAATTAGTATTTTTAGACGTTAGCCTCGATCATAGACATTAGGCTCGCGACAGACTAACGACTTTTCAGATGTCAACGATATTCCATTAAAAATAAATGTATGTATGAGGAAAATTAAAAACAACGAACGGTATAATTGATCGTATTCAGCATCTAATACGTCGTGATGTGAGGCGAATAATTGTATTTTGCGCATTTCACATAATATCACAAAGACTGGAGTGTGTTTCAATTGCTATGTGCTAGAGTACTTATAGATAAGCAACCCATATCAATAGAAAAAGCATGTTTGTATGCACTGTTAACGCTGCGGCTCGAAGTGTGCTCTGTGTGAAATATAAAAACTATTTTTTTTATTATACAATAACATCAACGCACTATATGCGCTTGTTTCACCACCTCTGAGTGAATGCTACTTACCAAATAAAATATGACACATTTAAATACAAAAGTCTTGTTAAGTTTACTAAAAACTTAGTCGTCAGTTTCTATAATCTGTTCGCTGCTATAATCCATGTCTTTATAATCCAAAGCGCAGTTATTAGTGCCGCGTCAATTGTAATCGTTATATATCGATAATCTTTATCGATAGTGTCAATATGACAAAAATATGAGAGACGGCCGCGGCCGGCCTGCTACCTGTTTCTCTTGACGTGGAGTAATGTTCTAACTGTAATTCTCGCAGTGCTGGTAACCTTATCGTGAACAACGGTCATTTGTTATCGCACGTAATGTTGGCCATTCTCTGCATAAAATTATGTTACAACTGAAATTATTTTTTAATATGGAATAATGTTCCAAAACCGTCGCGGGTCGTGTAGAGCTCGTTATTGTTAACCCGTAAAATGATTAAGTGTTACGCACTATTTATTGTCCATTTTATATGGATTTCTGCTTACAATCTAACCCTTCGTTACTGAAGTGGGGCTTTAAAAATGATATGCCATGCCATTCTGTTCGAATAATCATGATTGAAATTGAAAACGGTCGTTCATACATTATTAACCGTGGTATGCAATGAAATATTTAAAAAATCAAACTAGTCTAGACACCATATTATATTACACGATATTTGAACTATACGACTAGCTACGATTTCATTTTATACTTTTGACAAATCGATTGAACGATAGCAATGGCCTTTCATATTATGAGTGCGAGATAGAGACAACTTGCTTGAAATTAAACGGTTGCTGCTACTTATTCATAAAGTATAGTCAACAGTAGCGGACTAATTATGCTAAGTATGCTAAATTACTTCAAAAACACAAACGTCTCTCGATACAAAAGGTCAAGTCAATGTTAAAACATATTTTATTCATGCAGCCGTTTACGAGCGGATAATCAGATGCACTGATGTCTGGTATTCTTAAAGTATCTAAAGACTTCATGCTCAGTTAAACATGACCAAGCATTACAAAATTAGGAATAAACCGGTCAAATGGAAATCAGACTTACGTACCGAGGGTTCTGTATGGACAACTTTCCTTTTTGTTTTTAAATAATCTTCCACACTAACAGTCATACTCTGTCGATATTTCAGCCCGATACCTATTCCGGTTCAAAAGACAGAGCCATTGAAGAGTAGTACAGACAGAAAGACAGCATGGTATATACTCTGCAATAGAGTTCCATTGGTACTCTTTGGATATGAAAAAATAAAAACCTAATAAAACATTGTTAACGGCATTCGAAATTAATAAAGCAAAATAAATTAGTATAACATTGTGATATACAGTTAAGACGTATCCTAGTCGATCAAGAAGAAGTCTAATTTCATTGCAGTAAATTGCCTGCTATGAATAATTATATTCGACTCCCAAATGAATGCTTATTCATGATCACGAATATTACATTATCAAGATTTGACTCGACGTCGGCGTCACATCGACAAAAACAACAATAGCATACAAATGAGATGCAAAAACAGGTGATTTCATCAATCCATAAAAACAAGCATGCATTTTTGAATAAGCAATCGAATTAAAACAGTAATAAAATTAAAAATGTTAACGATCCAAAAGATTCGAAACAGCACCCGTAAAACGGAATTACTCGGGGACAAAATTCGAAAAATGTTTTTGAAAGAAATATCGTAAATCCCGAGAGCCCCTCGGTGTGCTGGCATCAAGACAGTGGGCGAGCTCACGGGCATGCACAGAGCACCGACACAAAGGCACAAGCTTCACGCTCCGACTGATTTTCCAATGAGATAAACTTAATCTATACAGATACGATCAACAGGTTTTATAGCGTTGTTTAACCAACTAAAGAATATTATTCACGCATAAAAAAGCTGATTACATTAACGTTCACTATCAACATTTACATTTATACACCGTATTTTTTGTTAAACGATAAAAAAAAACAACCACGAAAGCTCACTAATGGCTGTTGCGTGATTCTTTCGATTGATAAATGGATTAATGTAACTTTACAAAAAGCAAATTGTGCTAAATGTTATCTGTAACGAGTTTCCTTTTTTTGTTCGTGTTGATTTGACTTAATATTGAAAGGTCATTACGGCGCTTAAAGGAAATACTGAAGAGGAAAAATAAGTCATTAATCGATGTACTAAGGTTTACAGCTTACGTCACGTAGTTTTGTTTTTATCCGAGCACGGCAACGTCACTGCACTACTCCTGATGTTAAGCGCTGTGCAGTCCAGAAACACCAGCGACCACCGACAAACAATGAGTTTATTGGTGGTCATCAGAATCATGTCGGCCTATAAAATCCTTCTTCATACTCTTAAGAGGCAAGAAGCAATTTGAAGAGCCTACGACATGACAGGCGGATGACCGATGCAGCCACAGCGATACAAGGATGTACCATACCCGCCCCAACCAACCATCAAGACCTGTCGCAAGCCCCTAGGGAGAAGAATCGGTTATACACTAGCTGATCCTGGAACGCGATTCACACAAGGTGTGTGGGTCACTATGGCAGGTTTTAACACCATGTATGTTTGTAAGTAGGTAGCAAAAAAAAGATGCGTCTAACCAGTTTCACTACACTTCATTTGTTTTATTTCGAACACTAATGGTGTTTGTAAAAACTGTACAAGTAATTTGGGTTTTTAGCTTGCCGACAAATTAACGACATAAAAAATATGTAGAGTTACTGATGATGTAGTTTTGTAATATTGATGTCAGTCATCAGCTAACTGTGATTTTTTTTCACACTGAAAGTTCTTGCTGGAATTAATTAGTATGAATTTCTCTAATGTTTTTATGGTAATATTTGCCGACATTCCAGCATTCACCTCACATATTTGATAATCAATATAATCATACGTATTTTCTTAATGATTAATATCACTCATCGAAAAGATAAACATACTGCGGCGAAAACACATTGGAATCCCGTTACAAATGATTGTATGGCTACAATTTTGACAATTATACGATGTATTTCAAGATAAATGGCCATAATAAAATTAAAATACGACTTTGTAAATGTCAATTTAATCTTCCATTCGTCACATACATCGCTACGTACGCTTGCACTTTCGCCGCCAATTATTTACCAACTAACAGTTATTGGCCCGAAAAAAACTGGGTCCACTTTTCCCTGAAGGACAAGGTAACCATGGCTCGCAGAGCTTATTTCCGCCCCATGATAGATATTGTGGGAATCCTATCACCATATCCAGCACACATTTCAACTCCGAACAACCTTTGTGTGATTCTAACCTAAAAACTCAGACACAAATGATGATGCCTATGATTTTAACCCGGGACTAGTTTCTTAAATAAGTATGTTAGCACTAGACCAATGAGAACCAATGAATAAATCACGGGCAAGTTACATGTAAAAAAAGATGATTCAAGTACATTTTATATTTGTCGATTATAAAAAAACATTCGTCAGAATACGTCACTATTCAACAGCAAACAAAACATCACAAACACATCGAACAAAAGCGAAAACGGGAGCATTCTAGTGTTGGGACAACAAAAATCCAATATCAATAACTTCCAATAACAGAATATACGAAAACAATCAAAAGCCATTTTATCGCCGGCCGACCGAAACGTACCCTCGTCAGTAAGTCGAACGAGATTAATTAAAAATAAAATTCCCCCACCAGCCCGGGGCGTGGTAATTAAAACCGGCATAAACGAAATGAAATTCAAGTTTCAATTCACATTCAACGTTCAAAGATGGGATTTGATGTGATTTAATCGCTGTGTGTATTTTAGTTTTTACGAGTTTCTTTTGTAAAATTTCGCCCCCCGTTGTATTAATTAGACATGAAGGGTCCTTCTGTGAAAGACTTGTTTCAACTTTTATAATAATAAAATGTACCTAACTCGGCACTTTGTCTTTGATTATGTTGTAAAATAAATGTAAGTGTATTTATTTGGTAAAGATAAATATTATGTATTTAATTATTTTTTAGAAAGCTAAAGACGGTTTTATTTTCTTTATTGAACTTGTCAGCAGCTAATTAGATTGTCGTCTCGCAGTTTTACGTAGCATTTTATGTGATTCTAATAAAGAGTCCTTCTGTGAAAGACTCGTTTCAACTTTTATAATAATAAAATGTATCTTATAAAATAAATAATATGTATTCAATTATTTATTTAAGTTAAAGACGGATTTTTTCTTTATTAAACTTCTCAGTCGTCTCGCAGTTTTATGTAGCACATTTTGTAATTCTAATAGAGTTCACTCACACGAACCTAATTTAATAACATCAAGTAATATTCATTCTAATGAGTTCAGTAGAATATTTATATTATTAGGTGAGTAACAAAATTGAAGTGTTTTAATATCTAACACCCACACGGTATGAATTAAACTTGTATAGCATAGCAATGCTTATAAATGGTCCAATTCAAAAACCAGACATATTAGGTACTAATATTAATCTCTACAGAAATACCGTATATCTTAACTTCAAAATATACAGTGGGAACTAACAGCGTATTAAGGCTGAGAATCCGTTGAAGTCCCGACTTCGAACCCCGGGTCTGATAAAATTATGGATAAATTTTCGCTTCGAATAATCTCACACATAAATTGCTTGTCCGATATCGATAGGCTCGTCATCTATCACATCATGGGATGGAAACAAGCACGGCGAGTCGTAGGTGTACTAAACGCAAATCTGCAGGCGTCTTCGGGGCTATAGGCCTCATCTACTCTTATATTATAAAGAGGAAAGATTTGTCTTTTTGTATGTAACGAATAAACTTAAAAACCACTGAACCGATTTGAAAAATTCTTTCACCATTATAATCCTACATTATCCCTGATGAACATAGGCAACTTTTTATCCCGGAGAAAGCAGATCAAGCGAGCGGTGCCGCGGGGAAAAGCTAGTGTTATTTAAATATACCAAATATAACACAGATTATGGAACATTTTAGTTCTATAAAATAAAAAACACAACACAGAGAAGCCAGTGAAACAATATTTATTGAGACATGAATACACCATTTAGTTTATTTACAGATACGTTAACTCCTACAAGTTTTCGAGGAACCCACAAAGCATCGTCCCGAATTACGGACACGCTCCCGATACAATTTTACTACGACTAACATTAGGGACATGGTCCAGATACAATTTTATTAGTACTAAGTATATCCATTAAAAGTGTACACCGCTGATTGACCTATTACAGCCCGGGATTTAAATTTTCATTCAATTTTTTTAAGCTGTGCAAAAACTGAGAAATGCCGCTCCCGCCCACTTATATTTATTTTTACCTTTATCATCCTTATAAATCAGATTCACTAATTGATTGACATTTAGACATAGGCCTTGGGCATAGGAGTGAAATTTCTGTACTTGTACTATTAATTATTCTGTGGTCTAACTTAAGTAAATGATGAGTTGTCCTTTCGTCTGTAAAATGTAAATTTGGCCGCCCTCTGAACTTGCCGCCTGGGGCATAGGCCCCGGCTTTTGTTGTTGTGATTTTTTAAAAATTTAAAACTCTAGCACAAGTTGTGAATACCCGACCGAGGAGTTGAAAATCAATTATTCGGGAACAAAACATACATAAAACGTACGGGCGAATTGAAAATCTCCCCCGTTTTGTAATAGGTTGAAAATACAGTCGAATCGAAAACTTCATTCTTTTTAAAGTCGGTTAATATAAATCAAAGCTGTCACAATAGCCACTCAGTTCCCGCCAACAATGCGAGAAGTGTATTGTGTTGAAACTCGGACAAATACTGGAACACTTACCGCTTTAGTTATTCATAAATATTTAATAGAAACGCTTAATTACTGGCTATTTGTTACTGCCATTTATGCCATTCCTACAGTATTCAAATAGAAAATTTAAAACATTTCAGGACAAAAATGCTGCTGTAAAACGTTTACAAATAAAGCAAAATATGTCAGCATGACTTAATTACGGACGCTGGCAATATAAAAAGTACATACATTGAAAGGTAAGTGGAAAAAAATTGCCAGTAAAATATTTTTATAAAGCACGCCGTTCAAAGGAACCTCTTATTTAATAGAGGAAGTTTCCTCCTACCTAAACAGGAATATAAAAGCGGCCATAGATTTTATGAAACAGGACGGCGCGGCGGCCGGACGGCGTCTCTGCCAATAAATACCGTTTATGCAGCCAGTTCGCTGGTAAGAAAAATCTTATAAAATCTGATAGCTCGGCAATTTAAAATGTTCGCTTTAATAAAATATTGACTACACACAATGTTATGAGTCTGCTCAAAGAGCGCACAACACTTAAACAATAATAAAGTGAGGCGAAAATAAATTGGCATTCTCGGTAACGTGTGAACATTTTTCACGTATATAATGATTACGCGCCGTATAAAAGATACGAGCTCTTTGTGTTTCGACAAAAGAAAGATATTAATCGTGTGTTGTATTCGCATCAAAGGAATAGCGAAAATATTCTCATCGCAATACCTCCGAATGGAATGAAAGAATTTAAATGATCGGATGCCTAACCTTTTTGTGAGATAACATAAAATGTTAATCTGAAGACGGCGAGCGAGCTCTCAAAACAAAGACTTTGTTCATTGCAAAAGGGAGCAAAAAGCTAAGTAGGTACGCGACGCGATCCTCGGCGGGCTTCGGGCTGCGGCCATCGGGTGAAAGAATGCAACATTGTACGGGGGCGGTCTTTGTAAATGTGAAACGAAACGCATAAAGCCGAGCCCGGCAGGCGAAGAACGCCGAGCGCCGAGCCGGCCGGCGCGCCGCGGAAGCCGAGGATGTGACACGGAATGGCGACACAGCGACACTGACACACGATGAAATTGCATTGAATCTGGAACACCTTTATCGCTGCCAAAGGGACTTTTATATATTCTGCGCGGTTTTATGTCTTCCTAGTACGTATAGAAATAGAATTTTACGCGGCATGCAGCCCGGCTTAGAAAATAAACAGTGCTCCGCGTTGTATGTGTGAGTGAGAGTGTGAAGTTTCTACAGGCAAAGTAAACAGCCGTAAGTGAACTTCCCCTGTGAGGCAACAGCTTAAAACAAGTGCAAGTAGAATTGAACGACTTACCGATCGAAACATTCCACGCGCAAGTTTTTTAATATAGTCTCTGCAACACGAGAAAATAATTTATGATGGAGCTCGAAATACACTAATGTTAATAAAATATACACCTTAAATTGTACACGGTGTTAATACATTTGTTCAATAGATACTTATCTCGAATAATTTACATCATCGGAAGTGGCTAATGAGTACATAATACGTTAATATATTGATCTATTATGTAGCTATTGGCGCATAATTCTGTACCAAACGCGTACATATATCATAACATTTAATTAAATATTAAAATTCATGCGGAGCGAACGCCGGACCGGTTCGTAAAGCAATCAAATATCACGAGAAATAAAGCAATAAAAGAAAGACCGTGATTTAGATGCCGCTTTTTGGAGGTTAATGGTTTATAAAATAATCTGGAGGTTATAGCTTGTTCTATTAAGAGGGGCCCCCGGATCGTGTATTCGATTTTTCACGGGCCTTTCATAATATACGGTACACTCGAGTTTTTAATAACACTTACACAAATCGTAGCGCTGAGTTATACAGACGTGTTTCAACCAAAATATTGAACATCAAAAAGAAAAACTGATTCACTAGCTCGTATTATTTTTAGTGTTCCATGTGGGAGAGCTATTAATACATTTTACAACTTTAAAAATATATCTCGCGAGCTCTTTGATGTGTAAAATACAATTTGAAAACTTTTAGTGTGTGATGAAATATAGGTTCATAATTACGGGCTCATAAAACTGTTACGTTCGTGTAACGTGACAGAGTCACGATGTTTCTTAGCATTCAGCTCCTTTAGAGACTTCACCACCGACGAATAAACAGCGAAATAAAATCGTTTCGTAAACATCGTAATTTTCGTTCAAAGACATTTAATTTAAGCACAGTGGGCCTCGGGAGAAAATAATCTGATTTATATCACTAGGTCGTAATTCTACTTTATTCGCTCCCTCACATTACAGAGTCGTAATTTGTTGGAAAACACGCGAATTCTGTTAAGTGGCTTTTTTCTATTTTACGAGTGGAACGCCTTGAACGTTGTTTTGTTGATTGTTGAGTGTTGAGTAGATATTCGTTAATAAAATTGTAAAGTTTACACCGCGTTGTTTCGCCTTTAGCAGTTTGTTTTCGAATCGAATGGCTCGAGCGAGCGTGTCGATTTTAACAAGTTCTGTTAAACAATTTATTGAAAGTCTGGCAAGTTTTCAGATGGATTTATTGTCAAATGCAGACCAGGAGAGTGAGCTCTATTGTTTATAGAACCCACTTTATTGTTACTAGAATATCTTATCGCAAATAGAAAATGTCTCACTCTGATAAAAATGTACAAAAACAAGTTTTCACTGTCCCCGACCAATTTGTCTCGAGTTTATTCACACTTTGTTTTTGATATTTTTATGTCTCTTGATGTAGAGATGAATGATCGCATTAAAAATGTTAATGATAAAATAATGTAGCTAGTTAATTGAAAGAAGTATCGAGCTAATAAGTTATGAGTATAAAATCCCCTATAACATTTCCTCCTCGGTCCGTAGCCATCGTTGCGTCGACGCGACGCGACGGTCGACGTGTTATTTATCCTCGTCCAAACGCCCTTTACGAGCACAATATCGACGCTCGATTTTCATCCCGCCTCGGGGAGAGATAAAACAAGCTTAATGGGCCATTTAGACGGAGAGAGTTTCTCGTCTCGAAGATACGATTATCGAAGGAATATAAAACATTTTTTTCGTCTAAACATTCGCTCTTCTCGCTCGTTGCCTTGGGCGATAATTGCCTCGCAATGGAATATTATTGTGTCCGTGTAAACAGAATTTCAAAGCAATAATCGTATTTCGAGATTTTATGCCAGTTGCTACCATGAGTGCAGTGCGCGAGGGTGTTTTAATTATATCTGCTCTTCTAAGGCAAGAATTGGTTAAACGGAATAAGAAGAAAAGGTCTTGGGTTAAAAAATGGATTTCGTTGTTGCAAATATTGACTTCGCATATTTTAAATTTTTGCAGTTATTTCCTTAGGGCCAAATTCCTCAATACCCAATTCTTTAGCAAAATCGTTCAGGGCTGCATTTCTTGCATTACGGTTTTTATAATTTTCATTCTCCGTGTTCCAAAAACACTCGTAACTTCTATACAGTTTAATGAACTTAATATTGTCGGCAGTTCCGAGTTTAAAAGATTTTTGTGTCATTTTTACGAACAATATACTAGTAATCACTAAACTCGAATGACAAATCTCGCACTGAAAACGATTCAAACTGATTTGTACGATACTCGTATGAACTTGAAAATATGTCACACAAGATCGTGTTTATACAAGGTGAGATTCTCATAAGCAAGAATCTGCTTACTATACTTTCGTTGTGTAAACAAACATAGGCAATTATCGCCTAGCGATAAGTCATATGCGAATCTCGTATGACATAATCGTAGGCGAGATTTTAGTTCTTGCCTGTATGTAAACATTTTGATACGATTGTGTTATGGCGATTATTGCTTGCGATAGTAGCGTATGGTTTCTCGTACCAAAACGTACGAGAAACTCTCTCCGTCTAAATGGGCCTTAACGTTCCGTCCCTTTGTGTGTGTGAGTGCGCAATCTCTCGCACGCCGCAAATAAAACTATCAAATTAAACAACCGCGCGATCCCTGCACTCTCTAAAATAACTCAAACAAAATTAACTTTTTCAACGGACCGAGCGTATTCATACATAATACACCCAACAGTCACATACATAGTCCTGACCCCACAGTAAGATACGCGTCTTGTGTTGTGGGTATCAGCAACTACGAGAGACTTTCGATCTCACAACACCCAGACCTCGAAACAAATATTTGTGGATCACACAAACATTTGTCTCGGTGCGGGGATCGAACCCGCGGCCTCTCGCTTCACAGCCGGCTACTCGCCCGCTGTGCCACGGAGGCTGTCGAAATTCATGATCCGACAATAATACAAATATTGCTTAAGAAACTTGAGAATTTGCAAGCGTTAATGGAACCGAGACGGTTACTCGGAACGCCTCACCGAAAGCTTAAATTATTCCGAACACGTCCCCGCTCGTGTCTTTGTGCCGTCGCGTCGCTATTATTTCAAATTATTTTTAATTGAGTAAACGCAAGCGAAAAACACAATAGCGAGCGCGAGCGAGTTAATTGCCCGGCCGACAAAGCGCCCTAAAAGCTTTTCGAGATGTTACACTGTTACGAACGTTAAGCTGCATGAAAAAAATTGTTTGCGCTTAAACAATTCTTAAAAAAAATAAAACGGTACACGAAAATCATAACGCAACAATAGGTCGTAATGAAATCTCTTTTTTACGGCTCACGGGCGCGTCGCGTCGCGTCGGTGCTGAGCAATTTTAACCTCGTTTTCATTGAAATTCACGTTTCATCCGTGCCTACAAAAGGGTTGGGCTCTTTGCGAAATGTCAATTGTGAGGAGGGTTGAGGGCCGCGGGGCTCGCGTCATGTTATCCGGCCATCGGCGGACACATGGACGGCGGCACGACAAACACAACACAACACAGCGCACGGCGCGGTGCGCTCGACGCTCCCCGTACATATCCTGCCCACCTACCAGCCCGGCCGCTCTGAATAATGCATGAGCACCAAACGAATGCTTTAAAAAGTTAACAAGGTTTTCCGAGCTTTCCTTTGTTCTGCTTCTTGCTGTTGGAAAACAAATTCACTTCCACTGGTTTCCATTGGAGCATTTGATTTACATAGAAACTTATTATGATCAAATTCATTTCACGAATGGAACAATTTATAATAGGAGCTCCATCTCATATAACAAACCATTAATGTACTTTAACAATATAATTAGTTTACAGAACAAAATAATAACTAAGAAAATGTATCAATTACTATTATCATCCACGCTTAGCTCTAAGCGTATTCTATATTACAAAGTTAGCATAATCAAACTAATTAAGGTAAAAATCTTTAACCAAATCCTAACGCGGCTCAACAAACACTTAAATAAAAGCGTGTTAAAATGGGAAGAACCTCAGTAATCAACCCGACATAAGTTTAATATGGCACACACAAACTAAGCAACAATTAAGTTCTGTTACCAGGGGGATAAGAAGCGAAGCTGGTAAAAGTTGGTTCGGCCACGCTCTCCACCCGGATACGTGCCGATAACGGGATTACCGCCCTCCCGCGTTGTTACCGACTAATTCGCAACTTGCCACACAACATCCACTGAGATAATGCTATCCTGGTACTTCGGACTATCCACTTAATGCGCACGTGATCTCAAACACCAACTTGTGAAGTAGTGGACTCGGGCGAATTATATGAGAGTGGTTTGTTTATTACATTTACAGTAAAACAACTACACATATTTGTATGTATCTTACTTGATAACTGAATAACAGATGTTTTAATTAAAATATCAGCAACACAACATCCATTATCTTGCTCTATTACTAACGTTAATTAAGTTTGATGATAAAATAAGAAATAAACCGGTCATCTAATAATATAAGGTATAAATATACATAATATAAGGTAAGGTATACATAAATATAATAATATAAGGTATAAATAAATATCCAATTAGTGGATAATAATATTACCCCGCTTTGTACTAACGGGGACGTCGCATCGACGTCACAAATCATATTAAAGACTATTAAAGTAAGGGAGACGCCCCGCACCGTGTTCCCATACATAATCCAATTAATGCTTTAATTCGAACCACAAGTTGGGCGATGGAGTGAAACATCCCGATTCTGTGCCCGGTTCAAGCGATGACATACAATAATTTTATTGAGGAAGTTGGCCCGGTTGGGATCGTTAAACGTTCGTGGAAGCGATCAAGTTAATCCATTACGATTTTATATTGTCGTAAATGTTTCACGGCTTCTGTCCACCGTTCCACGTTTATTATTATTATAAAGAAATCTATCGAACGTTATTATTGTGTTTGCGGAATAATAATGTGGATGTTGTCAATACTCTTGGCTTCTTGCTGTAATTAATGGGTGCTATAATAAAATGCTGCCCATAAACAGAAGCAACACCACACGGAATTTAAATTACCAAGCACTGCACGGGACTGGACTACGCTCGTCAACCCGAGAGTGCAGCTAGTATGTAATAAGTATGTGTTTTTTTTATTAGCCCTGTATTATACAGGGCTAATTTTAAAACACCAGCAACCTTGCAGGACCAGATAGCTGACCCCATACAGAACAACTTTTGTTCTACGAGTTTGGATATAACTCAATATATTTAAAAAAAAATGATTTTACAAGTTTTTGTTGTGTCGTGTTTTTCTTCGTAGACAGCGGCGCGGCGCGGCGCGTGCCCGCACGACATCAGCTGCTCAGCGGTCAAGGTCAAATGCGCTAGCCCGGTTCCCCACGCTTCGCGTGTTTGTTTACGTAATCTGCGATGCGCGTTAACATTCAAGACGGAAATTAAATGAATACTTATTTTTGTATGAAAATAAAATCTAACAAATTATCAAAAGTCGTAGAACAAAAGTAGTAGCTTATAACCTTAGGAATCTACCCCTGCGAGGTTGCTGGTGTTTTAAAAATAACCCTGTATATGTCCCACTGCTGGGCACGGGCCTCCTCTACTGAATAACTCTACTACTTACTATACTGAATGTTTTTTTTTTATTATTTGATTGAATGACGAGACGAGCAAGGCGCTCGCCTGATGGTAAGCGCCACACCTGCCCATAAACAGAAACAACGCCACACATAAATTTGAATTACAAAGCACTGCATGACACTGAACTGCGCTCGAGACATAAGATGTTAAGTCTCATAATGCCCAGTAACTTCACTGGCTTCATTGTCCGAAACAACAATGCTTACATACTATTGCTTGGCGGCAGAAATTATTTTATTACATAAGTGGATTAGTTAAAGTCTGGCTTAAGTACCTACCCGATGATCTAATTACGTATTCTGTCATGTTGCCGTTAATCCGTTTTAACGTTTTACACCAACGTTGACTTTTAATTCTAATAAAGAATTTCGAAAAGGTAAATTTTGAAGCGGTAGAACAATGCTGTAGACAGTTTTGTCTGCAGTATGAATTGGTCGGATCGACCGGGGTGGTGCTGTTGTTAGCTGCTCTGCTTGCTATTGAGCGGTGAGTGAGATATCTCAACCCGGCTCAGATATCCCCTCCCCCCAATCATGTCTAATGTTCATGTCCGGTGGATGACCCACTTGATTGTTCGTTTTTTTTTGCATTGGCCGGCAAACGAGCAAGTGGGTCACCTGATGGTAAGTGATCTCCACCACCCATGTACGCCCACCACCAGAAGAATCATGAGCGCGTTGCCGACCATAAAGGAAAGGGATAATTAGGTTTTGTCGGTCTCTGCCATAATAAGTTGGTTAAAATACAGTTTTTTTTTTCTAATCTTAGTTTTAATACGATTGATGTCTATTTCAGTTCGAGTATAAGATACGATAAAAGACGCTAAGTCTCAGAGTAGGATCTGGAGCCCTGAATTTATTTAGCAAAGTGCGTCTTTGTTTAAAACCTCATCCTGGGTATCAATTGCCAGGTCAGATAACCCCTTGTGTGAGTTAAATACATAATATTGGTTTAGTTAAATTATATCCTAATCCTCCACTCCTAATATTTTGGGAATACTAGTAACAGCGTGACAATATATGTTTTTATAACACCATTACAAGAGACTTTGATAAACACTGCAACTGGATTTGTAAATGTTTATCACATAAATCACGTTCCATATAAATAAATTTGGTTTATTTAATTACTAGCCGCGCCGACATATTAATTATTCATAAAGTTTCAATTCGACAGTTGAAAAATATTCAATATAAAGTTTTATTAATTCGCTTCACGTGCGCCGACCACTGCTAATATTATTTTAGTCTGTTAATACATAATTAAAGAACTTGATTTTTTATACAATTCATTTACGAGCGCTTTTTTTTACAATGACAGGTTTGATGTATTGGAAAATATATGATTTGAACACGAATATATTATTTATAATTCATATGCAAATGTTACTAATTATGATTCCAATACAACTAATACTCAATATACAGTATAATAATATTTCGAGCATTAAGAGAAACTAGTATTTTGTAGTGGAGTATTATAAAAAATCTCTGTATTTTTTCTGTAATTCTTTACATATTATATGTAAATATTAATTTAGTACAATACATAGTTAAACATATGTGTAAGTAAAATAGCTAAGATAAAAAATATTGCGACAATGAAGGGACAAAAAACATAATATGAATTAAAGTTTTAACCATCACAGTCAATACCTACTCATTAAAATAAATTGTTAAGTGTGGTAAATAATTTCATTTACTATTATTTATTTTAAAATGCAAACGTAAATCAACTTGTTAATGTGAGGAAATCTAGTATCGAACAAACCATATTTTATCGCGTTTAAAATCTTTCATATACTTTCCCAACACCGTTATTAAAACATTGATCGGCAAACCGTGTACACCGTAAACATAACAACATTAAACCAATTATAATATTTCCAACGGTATCCGAAACGCTAATATAAAAGGAAACTTATTAATTATTACAAATAAAACTTTGCCGGGTCGTAATTAAGAGTCCATTTTGTGACAGCCTCTTTAAATTCACTCCACGAGCTTCGAAGGGAGGCTCAAAGGCGAAATAATTAAAGCGGAGGGTATAAGAAAATGCCGGGAGGCAGGGAGATCAAAGCGAAGCGTTTCCCCTCGGGTAAATAATATAGCAGCCGAGCCCAGGATTTCGGTATTTGCTGCCGTTACAATGTGCTATTAGTGAACGTTATTGACATGGTTCGCCTTAATCCAAATTAATTACTTAATGAAACTTGTTACGCGCCAACAGTGAACATTGAACAGTCATTATTATAACATCGGTTAGCCGTGTTTATTGACACTTAATTGTCCATATAATAAATCATAACACGAGTCACGCTCACGGGTGACTAGTGAGCCACTAATGAATTTATCTTTGTAGGAAGTAATAGGAAATTAGCACGCGCGTTAAAATGTGTCTAAATGTATA
The DNA here is from genome assembly GCA_949126905.1 of Amorpha juglandis. Lineage (NCBI taxonomy): Eukaryota > Metazoa > Arthropoda > Insecta > Lepidoptera > Sphingidae > Amorpha > Amorpha juglandis. Next base: position 11,363,619 of record OX421383.1, read on the forward strand.
TAATTATGTTTTATCATACATCGATTGCCGTTATAGATATGATCCTTTCTAATTTTTATGTGGTGCTACAAAAACTCGGTAGGTTCTTAACGTCTATTATGAAACAGGTTGTATTTATAAAGTCGTGTTTGCAATTTACAAATTAACAACGCATAAAATTCGAGGTGAGAAATTATGTTCGTGGCTCTCAAAGCATTTGACATTTAAAACTAACGGTTATCAAATAGAAAGTGAAGGTGTTAACGTGTGTTTTACGACATATTTACTACTATTTAATTAAGGAAAGCCACAAAACTAGCTATGTGTTTGAAAAATAACTTTTATGTGTTTCTCGTTCGATAAAAGTCACGTAATGGTTGAATATAAATAATGAGTTTTCACAATAAAGCGTGGGCGTCTCGACTCTCATGGCATATGGTTTATGATTATTTACATAAAATAATTGGCTAAACAATGACAACCCTTCGCCTCTCCATATAAAATCTCACACTTAAAAATACCGATTGAGTTCCCCTCCGCATTCTCTTGAATAAACAGAAAACATATAATTGCTGTAGTCTCCATTATATTCATAAAATATAATGGAATTTATTCTAATTGTGACGATCTCCTTTGGTCTATTGTTTGAATTACGAATATATCAGTCTGTCACTCACTTAGCTTTTCATTGACATCTCATTGGCGACGAGAAATAAAATTAAATTTATTTTTTGAACTATCACGCGTTTAAGAGCAGTTTTTTTGGTTGCAAATATGCCGATTGGTAAATTGGAGCCTTTTAATTTGGAGTCAAAGCAGTGGCCAGCATACGTTCGGCGTGTTGAACAATTCATCAAGCTAAATGACGTAAGCGATGATCTAAAAGTTTCAATGTTGATAACGGTAGTAGGGGCAGAAACCTATTCCCTTATGTGCGATTTATGTGCACCTAAGTTTCCGGAAGATCACACTTATGATGGTTTGATTAAGCTTTTGTCGAATCATTTGGAACCTCAGCGTTCGGAGATAGCCGAGCGTCATGTGTTTAGACTACGTCGGCAACGAGCGAACGAGTCTCTCACCGGTTATCTACAGGCACTTAAACATCTTGCAGCTACATGCAATTTCGGCAAGTGCAAGTCCTGTTCGTCACTAGAAGAGAATCTTCGTGACCAATTTGTGTCTGGATTGTTGAATAACGATATGCGCTCGAGAATCTTTGCGGAGAAGAATATACAATATAAGGAGGCGGTGGAGTTGGCTTTGGCTCTCGAGGCAGCAGACAAACATGCCGAGGTGAGCAGCTCCACCATGGTGAGGACAGACTCATCGGAGGCGGCGGGTGGCGAGGCGGGCGAAGGCCTGCATTATGCGCGCGGCAGTCGAACCGGCACGCGAGCGCGATTTTCAAGAGCACCCGTCGCCAGCACGGCGAATGGAGCGGCAGCAGGGGATACGAGCGGTTCAGAGGCCGCGGACCTATGCTGGCGTTGTGGCAAGTCGCACAATCCGTTTAGGTGTCGTTTTAAAGGTTATAATTGCGACGAATGTGGCCAAAGAGGGCATCTGAAAGTGATGTGCAAAAAGGGGGGCATTGGTCGGCATAATTATGTAGGCGACAACTCGGTTGATAATGTTATAAGTTAAAATAAGATGACATAAGGTCAACATGAAAATTTATTATTAATATATATAAAAATTATTAAATTATATCGAGTGGCGGTGTACAAAGGAACACACGTACAGAGTGTACCATCAGAGACGGTGTCGTCGTCTTGAGTGGCGTGCACCAGAGTCATCCTACTTCAACCTCCGGCTGGTGTATCAGCTCGTGCACTGCGTGCGTTTCATCGGGGTAGACGAGCTTTCTTTCAGTTCCAGCATTAGTTGGTTGTAGTTTTCGATTTATGTTTTTTTAAATGTCTTGTTACATAAAGATTGTTAGTTGTTTTAAAAAAATAGTAATAAGTGGTAGACTTAAAGGGGAGAAATGTGACGATCTCCTTTGGTCTATTGTTTGAATTACGAATATATCAGTCTGTCACTCACTTAGCTTTTCATTGACATCTCACTAATGAACTTACAAAAGTAAGTTCTTATAACACGCTTTCTACTTTCTAGTAATAACGTACCTGGCTAATGTACATTACATTTGAATCGTGATCAAAAGCCGCTAATTAACATAATTCCACACAAATAAAATGAGGCTATACTTTCAAAGGTCGCTGAAAATATTCAATTATGCAAACCAGCCCGCTATGTAAATGGTTTTATGAATATTAAATTTTAAGTAAACGAAACACAGAGATAATTCAAAATATCCTTTGTTCTTGTGTTTTTAGCTTGGCGGACTCACCTCCGTCGGGCGACGGCATTATCCATAATTTATACAACCTCCAAAATGTGTCGCGCACTCGAGCAGTTGGCCACTCCGCCGTACTCGTCTCCACTTACCTGCAAAGAATAATAACTACAATAAAACGTAATTCGTGTTCAACGTTTGACAAATTGTACAATTAGTATCCGCAACATACATTTACAATGGTCGGTGTCGCTTCGTCGGTCGTGTGCAATTTTAAATAAATACATCATGAACATGTTTTGAAAGTTAGGAGCGCGTGAGACATACATTTCGCTTCGTACTCTCGGCGCTCGATGGCCGCTCATAGACTTGTTTTAATGCAAACCATCGCAGCGCTGACGGTACGTAATAATCGTAAAATCGGATTACAATGTCAACCTCCAGGCCTGTTATTCCAAGCGTAAATCTGAAATGAATGAAACCACGCAGGGCGGCCGCATTACGTATTCACCAGACGAGTTTCCCACTCATAACAAAGTCACTAAACAGTCTTAAATTGTTAAAAATTAACATTCAAATTGGGGGAGTGCTGTTAGTGGAATTAGTACGAGTTTCACTCATAAATCGTGTGGAGAGTGGAGAGGGTGGCGAGTGCTCGCCGGTTTATTGGCTCCACGTCGTCATTCGCCCGCTAATAAATGAAGCAGAAAACTTCTACTTACGAAGCTGACTGTTTGTCGGTGGCGGAAGACATCTCCGGCCGTGCCGTCTAACCAAAAACTGATCTACACCGCGCACTGTAAAGCTCAAATTTCGGTAACCCGCGATTTTATAACTCGCTGCATCCTGCTCCGACCCGCACCGCACGATAGGGACGGAGCGAGCGCATTATGGGTTATGAAATGAGCTTCGCAGCTTCATGTTACCCCGGCATGGCACACGAAATGAAATTATGACCGTAGTGCGCGCAAAGAAAGCGCACATGACATTCACGAAGAAAAAGCTATTTAATTTCAGATTGGAACAAAACATGTTTCTTTATACCTTGCCAAGTTATTCCATTAACCATTGAGGGATGCGCGGTTTATGATCACAATAATATTAGCCGTGACGAATATACTGTGTGCCACTGGGACCACGGATTAATATCGCACTATGCATCCACCAGGTTATTGCGTAATTAACTTTGATCAACATACGCTGGTCATGTTCAATATCAATTCAGATCCAATCAAATCATAATTAAACTGGGAGGTGCCTTTAGTAACACAGCCAGGCTGCTCTACCGTACTACTGTGGCGTACATTAACGTGCGCATAAATTAATAACGATTTTATTTGCTCAACACTTGCTTTAATTGCATTACGTTAATTTATAAGCATTGTAAATGATACTACTATTCAACAAATAAATGTAACATTTATTCTTTTTACATTTATTTATTTCATTTTATTGTTCCATAATTCAATTCGTTTTTTTATTACAACATGCAAATGTTATGTTCTCTGTCTTGCAAAAAGACTAATAATGATCTAGTTGATGTAAAAATCGTGAAATAAAACATGACTCACGCTTTTTATACATCTCATTAAGTTTGAAATAGCTTCTTTGTGCTAGAACCTTAATGTTCCCGTTATATTCATTTTCTTACCACTAACTACCAACGTCAATACGATTTATTTACTCGTACATTTATAAGTTTACCGTTACCAGTCACCATATACATAATATATCGATACCTCTGGGCTCAAAGGTCGTAAAGGACAAAATACGACTTTTCAGGAGAAGCAAAAAACGTTTTTTTTTTATTTCATCTGACTATAACTTCTTTGTTTATTGAGCTATTTAGATGATTCCTAGGAAGAAAGTACTTAGATTTCCCAGAATTTTTATAATAAATATTGCGAAATTGGTTTAGAGCTGTATTTACTGAGATAAATTTCCTTTACGCCCACAAAATTACAATAAAATGACCTTTACGCCCCTGAAATATTCAACCCTAGTTAGCTCTTTAGGGCGTAAATCCATACTTCTGTAAAAGACAAGGTAGTAATAGACAAGTATTTTTTAATTTAGGTTGTAAATGGCTATAAAAAGGAATACTCAGGGATCCCAGATCCATTTTTCCACTTGATTATTATACTATACTATATTATCAAGCTAATTTTCCGTGAGTAGGTTCGTTTCGATGAGACGCTCAATAATTTCCTATGCGAAAATTCTCGATTGTAGTAGCTAACATGAGCAGCGATAGCTCAGCGGGGAGTGGTATGGACTGTCGAGACGAAAGTCGCAGGTTCGAAACCAGCCCCAAGAGCATACACCTCTGACTTTTCTAAGTTACGTGTATATTAATTGTTAATTATCGCTTGCTTTAACGGTGAAGGAAACATCGTGAGGAAACCTGCATACCTGAGAACTCGATAAGATTTTTCGAAGGTATGTGAAGTCTGCCAACCCGCATTAGGCCAGCGTGGTGGACTAAGGCCTAATCCCTCTCATTCAGTAGAGGAGGCCCGTGCCCAGCAGTGGGACGTATATAATACAGGGCTAGTAAAAAAGTAGCTAACAGAGGTAGCAAGGATAAAATATGGCACCCCCGGTGCGACACTGTCACTTATGCAAAAATGTAGTTTTTCAGGAGAAGCATTTAAAACTTCGACACCTCACAAAACAATGACTTAAGAATATTATAGATGAGATGAACAGCTTATACTACAACGTCAACTTTTAACTTTACTTTTGGATAAATATTAATCACTTTATATTGTAAAAAATATAATTTAACGGTATTAAGCTTATGTGGCACACCATGAAACTCTTCGAAGGCGTCCTCGAATCTAGGCTCCGCCAAGAGTGTACTGTCTCTGAGTGTCAATATGACTTCACACCAGGAAGTGGCACCATGGACCCCGTGTTCGCAATTAGATCGCTTGCCGAGGCATACAGGACGAAGAAGAAGCCTCTACATCTTGCCTTTTTAGATTTGCAGAAGGCTTTCGAGTGTGTGCCCCGGCGGGCGATCTGGTGGGCGTTGAGGGTCAAGGGTGTGCCAGAGGCATATATTGACATTATCCGGGACATTTACCTCCGATCCGAATCTCTGGTTCGGACTGCTGTTGGCGATACCAACCCCTTCCCAATTACCGTAGGTGTCCACCAAGGCTCGGCGCTGAGTCCTTTTCTATTTAGTGTGGTGCTTGATGTCACGACGGCGGATATACAGGAGCAGCCACCATGGGTGCTCATGTATGCCGATGACATCGCACTGGTAGATGAGGACAAACAGCGCCTAGAGCAAAGGGTGAACCTGTGGAAGGGGACGCTTGAAAACGGTGGTCTGAAACTAAATGTGGCGAAGACCGAGTACATGGCTTGCTGGAGTGCAGACCCGGATAGTATCCGAATAAGGGATGAACTTGCCGTGAAAACGGACAAGTTCAAATTCCCGGGGGTCTGTACTGCATGAATTCGGTGACATCTCGACGTTAGGGCCCGTATTGGCGCCGCTTGGGCTAAGTGGCGGGAGCTCACAGGCGTTACTTGCGACCGAAAGATGCCGATGAGACTTAAAGGTCTCATCTACAAGACCATCATTCGGCCTGTACTCCTGTATGGGTGCGAGACGTGGCTGGCCCTTAAGCGCCATGTCGGAGATATCCATGTCGCGGATATGAAGATGCTGCGGTGGATGTACAATGTTACACGATTAGATCGTATTTGTAACGAGTACATCCGCGGCAGCCTTGGTGTCCGCGACGTGGCTGATATACTCCAAGAATGTCGCTTAAGGTGGTTTGGCCATGTTTTGAGGAAACCACAGGAGTACGTCGATCGCAGGTGCCTGAGCCAGATCGTACCAGGGATACGATCCCGTGGACGGCCCAAGAAGCGTTGGCTTGACGTATTGGAGGGGGGCATGAAGCCAATGGTCTCACTATAGAGGATGCTCAAGATCGTGCGTAGTGAAGGCGTTTAAGTAGGAAGGCGGACCCTGGCACTGAGCCGGGATAACGCAAAGTAGAAAGAAAGAAAGATTATAAAAAATATACTTTATCATTATTTAACTCATTTTTGCATTTTTTGCAAAAGTGACATATCGCACCGGGGGTGCGATATGTCGATTTGATGATACAAATTATTACTAACTGGTTATTTTTTTGTTAAATCTCAAGATAATTATGTAAATTATTCGAAAAAATATTTGTCCTACAAAATGTATGGTTTGATCAAAGAGTATCCCTCCTTCCAACATGTATCGATAACGAGGTCATCAAAAATGATTTCTAACCAGCTGTTTTTTTTATTTTTGCTTAGTTAATATTTATATGATTTAACAGTCATATTGTCCTACAAATTGCGTGGTACGTTATCCCGGTCCTACTTCTAATAGAATCACTCTCTTCTACCTCTACCACAATCGAGAATTTTCGCATAGGAAATTGTTGGACGTCTCATCGAAACGAAGTTACTCACGGAAAATTAGCTTGATAGTAATTAAGTGGAAAAATGGATGGATTAAAAAAAAGGTTTTTAAAAACATTATTTTTGAGTAATATATATATTATATAATATTTTTTCTTATTATTTTACTTTTAGGAACTCAACAATCAGTACTTTTTGACACTCTTTAGTCTTTTTACTTATAATTATTAAAGCATCTTCTTTCAAACCTAGCTTAGAAACACTTCTTCAGTTTAGAAAATGTGTTTATATTAGGGTTTATAGGATACCTACTTACTTCATTATTTAAGTTTACGCCCTTTGTAGAAAAATACTACAAAATTAAACTGAATCGTATGGAACGTCTCTCTTATTTGTGAATATACTATAATGAATGTATAGGACAATTCTTATAGATGACGACCTTTACAACCTACTTCTTTTTATGATTAACTTAAAACGTAAGGTCGTAAAGGACAATAAGTACTACATGTGCATTTTATCCCAAAAAAATTTTTTTTAATGTTCCTTACCACCGTAGTATCTGAAGTTTAAAACTCAAATGATATTTACGTCCCAATTTCACAGTTATTTCTGCTAAATGTACCAATTTTTTCGGGTCGTAAAGGCACTTTTTTTAAGAATTTCGAGGAATGGAGTATACAGATCGATAGAGAATTAAATTCTGAACAAAACTGTATATATAACTCATTTTCGCCCAAATGTCCTTTACGACCTTTGAGCCCAGAGGTATCGATATGATAGTCAATTTTTACATTCTTTTAAAATGTTATTTGAATTTTTTTTTAGTACAATTTGTGGAAATCTAATTGAGTACGAGTAAGTACATATTCTTTCACGTGTAATGTACGATAAAAACATACGTAATAACATAAAATAAATTGGATTTGTTGAAAAAGTATTTGAAAGCCGCGAAATGCGCCACGGGAGCAACTATTGTAACTCGCTAGACTGGCGATATTTCACGAAGCCGTGGCTTACAGCCGTCCCTTACAAATAGAGCCATCTATAACTTGTAATTGAAAACGATTAACTCTAAAATATAAATTGGTGTGTGTCGTGGGACACCAGGTAGGAACGAAGTTCCTTCGGCTAATGTAGAATCGACACAAATTGTAAAAAATACAAATTATCAACTAAAATAACAAAATATGTCTCTTTATTTTTGTTTGACAACATAAAATTACATAGAAATAGAATAGAAAAATAGAAATAAAAAAAAGACGTGTAGCACTCGGAGACTGCCGCGGTAAAGCTATTGTATAGCATTTTTTATCAACTTATGTAATTATAAATAAAAACTTATTAATTTAGACTGGCTACTAAACGGTGGACGGCCGTGTTCTATAATCAAAAATTCAAATTCAAATTTCAAACCGCGTCTACATTTCCAAATGTCATAAGTTATCTATCTGTTTTATTAACGGAATTTCGACTTTAACTTTGTGTGCTAGATATCAAATTAAGTTTAAAAAAAGTCTCATTTAACGGTTTTATTCCACGCATTTTTTCCACGCATATTTCTTACGGTTTTACTATCACATTTTTTTCAGTTCGGTCACGCAGCGAAATCCCTATCCCCTCCAAGCCTGCCGTAAGGAACTTCGTTCCAATAACTCGCCGACACCAACGTTAAACGTTGTATCTTTATTTAACGAGTTATAATCATTTGCAAGAACATAAGATATTGTATTGTTCTTGCTATAGGTTTGAGCTGTTATTTGTTAGTTAATAGAAGAGTTTATTTCTGTGTTTGAGACTGATATGTCTTTATTATTATGTATTTCATATACTGTTAGGATAGAAGCATATGGGACAGCGTCAAGCAGTGATTACGTATCATCATCATCATCATCAGCCACAAGACGTCCACTGCTGAACAAAGGCCTCCCCCAAAGATTTCCAGACCGACCTGTTGGAAGCGGCCTGCATCCAGCGAAATCCTGCAACCTTTATCAGGTCGTCCGTCCACCTTGTAGGTGGACGTCCAACGCTGCGCTTGCCAGTACGTGGCCTCCATTCCAGAAACTTTCTGCCCCATCGGTTATCGGTGATTACGTATACTATCAGAAAAATAAATGGATTCCACGGTTGACATCATTCGGCGCTCCATTCTAGAGGGTCCCAACAGCATTTAAAACGGATAACACTATAATACGTTTCGTAAAGATGTTGGTAATGAATATTAAGTAAAAGAAAATTAGACTTCATTTTCTAAATTGACTTATATGAGAACGATACAACTTAATTACTCCGAAGGAATTTTGTAATTAACCTCAAAATTAAACACAGCGTCTGATTGTAACAAATGAGAAAAATTCTATTTTGAACAAAATGATTATGGCTTTAATAATGATTGTGTTAAAGCTGTCTAATACTGTGTTATATATATCCATATAACTGTGTATATTAATTAGTGAATAATATTACGACTTTGTTTATTGGCTGGAACATAGACAAATTGATGGCATGGTTTAACATGCTAATTAATGTATATATATCTGCCATAGTCATACATATTTATTATATTAATATTGTTCCTTTTTTTTATAGATTTAATTATCGCCTCACTGAGTGTAATGGCAGCTAGTACGCCCAGTACCGTGAGGTCCTGTGTTCAATTCCGAAATTGAACAATCACAATTTGTGTTTGAGTTTTCGATTCAAAAATCACACACTAATTGTCCGGGATCGCAGTTTATACAGACGTGAGTATCATATAAATTATCATATAAGTATACATATAAATTATTTATTACATTATTACTACTTGGAACATTATATTATTAAGTATTTATATTATGCAAATTAAAATAGTATTTACGTTAAATATTTTTGTACGTTAAAATAAGGGTCAGATTTTCCTCCAGATGAAGTTAACACGAGCCAGTTATTACAGAGATTAATCACAGTTCGAAACTCGAGGTAGCGTTCCAATATTTGACCAACATTGATTGGAATTATTCCGCAATCTATTGGATAGATACTATCTCGAGTGTAGTATCACCAAAGCTAATGTTTATTCTAACCATTACCACACATTATGTCACGAACTCACAAGCGTCAGTTCGACTTATCAATTTAATTCATCGCATTGGCATTTTTGAAACGCGCCGAGTGCGACGGTGACGGTGATATTGTGCGAGGCGCAGGAGGGATAGAGAGAGGGGCAGAGGGTCTCGACATGTCGCGTTTAGCGGTGTTAAGGTTAATAGCGCTATTTGTATGGCGTGCGGAGATGTTATCGCCGGAGGCTGCGGCGGTGACACCGACACGGACACTTTATTGTCTACATCGACATTGGATAATGCCTCGAATAACTGAACATATAGGTTATATCTCATTTTACATTTTAACTTTTTTATTTTTATTCACATTTGGGCACTGGAGCCACCTTCAAGCGAGAAAATAGAAATTGTGTGTGACTTAAAAGACAAAGTAGTTAAGAATAGTAGAATTAATCCACAATAATCGGATGTAGACAAAAACATTTGATGTCACCATAATGAGGATGTTTCCATTTTAATTTTGTTCCCCCTTTGCTTGTGTGAAAATGAAAAGTAATGGATAGTTGGAATCATGTAACAATAACAGAGAACAAAAAATTTAAACAAAGACAAATTTAAGCAAATTTCGTAATTAATAATTTAAGTTATTAGTGATCACAACATTACGTATTTCTAGAATTATGAAATTGACAATAAAGAAAAGGTTAAGCAAGAATAAATTAAAAATGTTACTTAGTATTTACTTAAGGCTATAAAGATGAAAACATCACAAAGTTTACACGTTCTGAGGAATAACAGCAACACAATGTGTTTACAACACCGTGCAGAAACAAAACGACATCGCGGCTGAACACAGATAATAAAATGAATTTACAGTGTAAACTAGCGACACGCTGCCACTATTAAACATCACTTTATGTTAACAAAACGAACGCAACAAATCGTAAATTACAAAGCATAATAGATAAATAAATTTATATAGGGCATTAAATTGAAAACCAATTTGTGTAAAGAATAATCTTTATGCTAATGCAACGACGCACATACATGGTAATGACACTACAATTAGGCGCTCGCAACGTGTCATTATCATCTCTCGGACGAGACGAGCGGGCAAAAAACATCTCTCGATTCAATACGATGATTGACATTTTAGTTGCCCCGGGCACAGAACGAGTTCCGTACACGAACCACTACAGGCTGATGAATGCTTGTGAACCGAATGCCGACCAAGCTGCACCCCAAGACGCATCATTATAGAATTCATACAAAATTCAAAAGCCGAAGTGTGCTTTGTGTTATTTT